>CAMTDV010000025.1:55578303-57008726 GCA_947069175.1 Scalesia atractyloides
TTAATTCTTAGGCGCTTGGTGGACTATATATGTTTAAAAATAAGATCATTTGATATTATGTATCAAAATAAACATGGCGCCGAAAAGAAAATCAATGCCCTACCATTAAAGTCGAACTAGAGTTTTTATGGAACAACATGAGGTTGTGCAAATTACTGATGGTACAGGTAGTTCAAGCGGTTTAAATCCCGATGGATTGGGAACGAGTGGCAATGCCACACTTGAAGATGTAATCACACAAGGTTATTATTCTAAGGCTTTCCTGGACGGTAAACCGCGAGACCTCGTAGATGCGAGAGGTGCGGTAGGTTCTGTCCGCTAAATAAAGACAATGAAGTCGGCTAGTTGTACTAGTAAATGTACTCGTGAATAAGCGATTAGGTAAACGAAGAGTCTCCCGCTGAATGCAACACTAACTTGGTGGAATCTCCAAGTACGGATTTTATGGAGTGATACAACAAAGAGGTTGTCATGGGAAGAACTTAAGGATCTTATGTGAGAAGAGTATTGCTCGCTGACTGGGATTCAAAGGATAGAAACAGAATTCTAGAACTTGACCAGGATTGGAGTCGACGTTGTTGTTTATACTCAACGCTTTAACGATCTATTAAGGGGTGTTCCATACTAGGTAGCCCCTAAGATGCGAAACATGGTCACATCATCCCACCCTACTTCGATCACTCGAACAGTAACTCTCGCAGTTAGTCTCACCAAGGATGCAGTGAGAATGGGGAAATTGTGGAAGAAAGGTGTGGAGAGGAAGGAAACGCATGTGCAATCTACTAGAGACGGAAAGCGAAGTTCTCACACCTTAGGAAAGGTTCGAGGGTGAGTAACAAATGAGAGTAAACTCCCGCGATGAGAGGAATGAAGCATTTGCTGCCATTAACGATGCTGGCACCAAGAGGTATGTTGGTAACTTGACGAAATCCTGAATGTGGTAAGTGAAACTTTTGTCATGAGGGCACTTACGAAAGTACCAAGAGTAGAAGTGTGGAGAAATCGAGCACAAAACAGTAATTAATAAGTTAGCAATACGCAAGGAAGAACACAGATGTTAAGTGTGGCGCAGAGGCCACTACAAGCATGAGTGACGTATCACGTATGAATGAGTTAAACTAGTGAATAAGTGTGTGAGTGATTTGAACTATACCCCACAAGAATCCCAATGTCATCATGTGTACGTTCTATTCTACAATCATCAGGTATCAATTCTTTTGATACTAACGCCAAGCTTAGCTAGTGTCTTTAAGCTTTAAGCATATACCCGAATTAGAGTCATTAAGTTAGACACACCTTACTCTATCAAGTTAACTAATGGACATTAGTTGAGTCATGTCGAATCATTAAGGATCACCGGTACGTCCCTAACAACAAACGCTTCACATCCCTACTATTCGATAACGGTGTCTGTTTAGTTATATCTTTATAGAATTTAAAAATATACTTGGCTAGAATCGAGTAAGCTAGGCGTCCCCTCATTCCATGTGATTGGCCAACGGTAAAGTAGCTGAGTCAAGAGAAGTCGTTAAAGGATGTACACTTGAACTTGGAGCATGGAAATTCAATATCGACCTTTTACCCGTTCATTGGGAAGTTTTGACGTAGTTGTCGGCATGGATTGGTTGTCCGGCAACCGAGCGGAAGTGGTTTGTCATGAGAAAACTATTTTCATCCCTCTACCTAACCAAGAGACGCTCATAGTACAGGGAGAGAAACGTGAGAGGTCGTTACGGATCATGAACTGCATGAAAGCCCAGATGTTACTACTAAAAGGTTGCATAGATTTTCTAGCTCATGTAGTCGACATGAAAATAGAGGAGCCTAAGTTGGAGATATACCTGTCATGACAGAATTCTCGGAAGTCTTTGCGGAAGACTTGCCAAGATTGTCTCCACAACGGCAAGTTGAGTTTCGCAATGATTTGGTGATGGGAGCTGCACTAGTGGTGAAGTCTCCATACCGATTTGCTTCGTCAGAGATGCAAGAGCTATCTACACAACTTCAAAAGTTGTTAGACATCAGATTTATTAGACCGAGTTTCTCCCCTTAAGGAGCTTCGTGTTAATTGTCAAAAAGGACGGGAGCTTTCCCATGTGTAGAGACTATCGAGAGTTGAATAAACTCACCATCAAGAACCAATACCCCCTACCAAGAGTTGACGATTTGTTCGATCAATTTCAAGGTTCAAGTTTCTATTCCAAGATCGATTTGAGATCGGGTTACCATCAATCGAGGATACAAGAGGAAAGCATACCCAAGACGGCCTTTCTAACTCGTTATGGTCACTACGAGTTCCTTGTTATGCAATTTGGTTTAACAAATGCACCGGCGGTGTTCATGGATCTTATGAACCGCATGTGTAAGCCGTACTTGGACAAATTCGTGATAGTATTTAATTGACGATATACTAATATATTCACGATGGAAGCACAAACACGAACAACAATTACGCGCTATTTTGGAGCTTTTGAAGAAAGAACAACTATATCCAAAGTTCTCCAAATGCGAATGTTGGATTCGCAAGGTACAATTTCTCGGGCACGTGGTGAACGAGAAAGGAATTCATGTCGAGCCATCCAAGATCGAGGCGATCAAGAACGGGGAAGCGCCTAAGACCCGACGGAAGTGCGACAATTTTTAGTATTAGTGGGCTATTACCAAAGATTCATAGAGAACTTTTCAAAAGTTGCACAACCTCTAACGTCCCTAACACAAAAGGATAAGAAGTTTGACTAGGGCGAGAACCAAGAGGCAGCTTTCCAACTACTAAAGGATAAACCTTATAACGCGCCTATTTTATCTTTACCCAACGGTACCGACGACTTCGTGGTTTGTTGTGATGCATCGCATCAAGGTCTCGGTTGAGTGTTGATGCAACGAGATAAGGTCATTGCGTACGCGTCTCGACAGTTGGTGCGTGTCGAGCGTGTTATGATTTTATTAATATTTTAAGTTCATTTTACGCATTAGTCAAGTTTTAAATTTATAAAACACGATATTATACTAACACTAAACACACACTAGGGCAAGTGTACCCATCGCAAGCATAGTATAATGTTGGTAAGGTACCGATGTCGTCCAAGGACACAAGAGCTTTTAAAACCGGTTTAGCGTCAACGTCTAATCGATACAAATTTTTGATAAAAGTTTTGTAAGATAAAAATAAACATAAAAAGATAAATAAATAGAGATATAGAAATAGACAAGATAGAATCACTTGGTTCTAACGTCTCTTTTATGTATCCTTTGATGATTTTCGCATTTTCGAACTTTTTAAGAGATTATCTTAGTTATAGTAGTAGGGCCCCTCTTTTGAAGGTAACGTTACCCTCAACCTAGTGCTTTGAGTCAGCAGGGATACAATCCCAAGAGATCGGAATATTGTAAGATAATTAAGTAAGTTATTAATGCTTAAAGTAATAGGCCCCTCTTTTGAAGGTGACGTTACCCTCAGCCAAATGGTTTGAGTCAGCAGGGATACAATCCTAAAAGACCGGTTTTATGTTTTAATAGTAGTTTACATATGACGGGTTCAAGCTATTCGCACCCCCGCCATCCAATACCGTAGGGCATTGAAGGAGGTCCTGGTAAGCTTGAACCAAGTCCTCGCAGGATCTATACACTAAACGAGACAAGAACTTTACCAAACCACCCTTCTAACCCCTTTCAAGTACTTAACGTGCTTTATATAGACCGTAAAGACACGAATGAGCAAATAAATGACATAATGAAGAAATGGTTAGGAAAACTCACTTTTAACATTAGAAACTAGTTATTAAAGTCATTAATACAAACCTAATTAAAAAGTGGCCGAAAGATTAAAAATCAAAAGTAATACATAAAAGATTTATCTTCACCAAGTGATGTAAGAGATTGGCCAAACATGGCCTTTGATTGACAAGAACTCTTACGATCAATCTTGGATACTGAGACTACTACACACTCTAAAGATGAAAGATGGATGGTGGTGGGTGTTGGTGTTGTAGTGGTGGTGGAGTGGTGGCAAAGTGAGAGAGAAGTGGTTTGCCAAAGGATGCCTTTGAAGGGAACCAAGCACCCCTATTTATAGTCAGAACAGAGCCCCGACCACGGCCCCATGCCCACTTGGCACGGCCCATGGCCCCTTCATACGACCCTGTGTTTTCTGGGCACGGCCCTGTGGTCAACGTATTGTTGTACTATGAAGATTCTACGAATCTTAGCATTGACCACTCCCCACGCTTTCCGGACACGGCCTTGTGTTGGCTTGAATTCTGCATTTTGTCTTTTCTGCAGGAAGTGTTAGCTGACCACGGCCCATGTCTAGGTGGACACGGCCATGTGGTGGGCTTCTGTTTCTCTTTTTTTTGTTCTTGGGATGCTACCGAGGGGCCGAGCATGTCACGTTATTCCGTCTTCTTGTATTTTATGTCGGTTTTAGCCGCTAATTTGCTTCTTTTGTTCTTTTAATCTCTTTTAGTTATGTAAATTAAAAAGGAACAAAGAAACGTGCTTTTTCCAACATTAGTACTGAAAAACGGTTGGTTTTATGCCTCGTTTGACGTAATTTGGATGTTGCATTTCGTACACATCAAATAGCCCCACACTTGAATCTTTGCTTGTCCTCAAGCAAAACTCTTAATTGTGGCTTACACACTCAAATGGAATAGGTAGAGAAGAATTTTAGGTGGCTTGTCTAGAGTGTCGGGAATCCAAGATCTTTATTTTATTTTGGTTTTATTTTATTTACAATCCTATTCGTCATGATTTATTTAGAATAATTATTAAGAAAAAATATTTATTTAGGCATATCATGCCCTTTTAAAATTCTATTTAGTTATATACAAGTTCACCCACCTTACAAGAGATCACTCAACACTCGGCCGAAGATATATTTTTGTGATAACTCGATTCCGACATGGAACTTGTTCCTACCACATGCTTGACAAGAGATCAAACCTCCTCCTTTTTTACTATAAACATTTGTAAATATCAAGAGGACTTTAGAAAGGGTTAGGCTTGGGCTAAGGGTAGGTGTTTTTGGGTTAAAAGTTAGTAAAATAGCGAAAAGCGTAAAAAGCGTTAGTGTAGTAAAATTTTAATTTTTTTGTGACATTTTATTTGAACTAAATACTTTCAAACAAGATTTTTAAGGAACTTGTTTGACTATATGTTTTTTTTTTATGTCACGAATTTGAAGACAACCGAGCTTTTTTTTACTAAAACAAATGGTTTTAAATGAAAAAGGTCTTTGGTGGGTAGTGGGTGGTTTTACGTTTTGTGGGTTTAGAAATGAAAAGGTTTAGGCTCAAAGGGGTTAAGTAGGGATGTTTTTGGTGAGGGGATGAAAAAGAGAAAAATAATAGTTTTGAATAAAGAAATGGGTTAGTCCTAATGCCTCCATCATTTACTTACTTAGGTTTAAGTCGGTAAGGACCGGGAATGTATCGTCTTGACAAGTTCTAGAGTCGTAAAAATCAAGTGGGCTATTCACACAATAAACGAAAAAATGAGCATTGAACTAAAAATGTGTATATGTATGCTCGGTAAAGGCTCAAAACTAACTTATTGTGGGAAATGGGTTTATAGTGTGAAAATGCATATATAATCAAATTTTAAAAGGATTTGTCATGCCTTTTTATAATTTTCTTATTTGATTCTTTTTATCACGACGCTATCGGGTGTAAATTTGTAAAAACATAATTGTTTTGAACTTGTTCCTCCTAAATTAAACCAAGACAAGTAAAAAAAATGAAAATTTTGGGGTGATTAGCGGTTCCAAGGTGAGTTTTGTGTAAGGCTTGTTTTTAGGACTCACAAAATTCAAGGTTTTAGCATCCCCACACTTAAATTACACATTGTCCTCAATGTGTCCAAAAATAAGTTTTTGATTGACTAGAATGTGTAAAAGCAGGTTAAAAACAAGTTTTTATATTACTAGGCAGCTGGCCACGGGCCCGTGTTTGAGTGGGCACGACCCCGTGGTCAGAGCGCCAGTTGTAACATCTGTGTCTTTTCAACCATCGTACAATTCCGAACAATTTTGAATCCAATGAGATCTTGTGTTTCATTCCCAAGAATTGTATAATTACATGTGACATTCACACATTTCATTCCTTGTACAATTTCGATCTTTCAAATCGCTTCTGGAAGTGAAATCGCAAGCTGTTACGCAAACGTAATCAGTTTAACACGACATACACTCCGGAACATTGACACAAGCTAAACATACCTTAATACGAAACACGTACGTACATTCAAAAATTATGCGAAAACATGCTTATGCAAATTATGCGAAAGTACGTCGCTTCGCGATTAATACGAAACACGTACGTACATTCAAAAATTTTTGTAATCATTAAAATCTTGTATTTTAATGATTGGAATGCAAAAATATCATTCGTTACGCAATTACGGTCGTTTACACGTTAATTAAAGCGTTCGTCGTAATTAAGCGAAAAACGCAACCATACAACCGAACGAACCGACATCTGTGACATCTCCGGACACATTTCAAGTCCCCTATGCTTTAGCATCCTTATAAAGCTTAAATATTGGGTTAACGGGTGTTAAAGCGTCAAAAATCATCAAAATCATGTGCAGGGACCTGTTCTGCCATTTTTGAAACTTCAGAAGGGGCCTTGGCGTATGGCGACGCCCTGGGTGAATACCCGTCGCGTGGCGCGACGCCCCTGTCTGGGCAAAAAGTTTTGCTACAACTTGGCAGGTTCTCCTTCAAAGTCTTGGACACCAAGCATACGAAATTGCCACCATTTCTTATACATTTGACAAGTGTTTTGACACTAATCAACTCCTTGATGACCCTCATGAACACTTGGCATAATCCTAGAGCCCTCCAACATCTATAAATAGCAACCAAAATCTTCATTTCAACTTGCTCATTTCTCACTTCTTTCTCACAGTCTCTTGGAGCTTGCTTCCAGCATTGGAGGCCTCCATCTCTGAGTTCTTATAGTGTTCCTAACACAAGTAAGTACTCTCTCTTAGTCTATTTCATTATTTGGCTATTTGAGCCAAAAGTCAAACAGTTTGACTTTCTGTTTGACTTTCGGTTCTGACCATTTTTGGTCAAGTCAAAGTTCAATTGAACTTTGCAACGTGATCGTAATCACGAAGGTAATGATCCCTAGCGATTTCACCTTCCGATTACCATGTTTACTAGTCGAAGTGACGAGTCAAAGTTTAGGTCAAAATGTGCATTTTTTGCATTTTACGACGAACCTATTTTCAGGCATCAAAACACCAAGTTTTGATACCAAATCAATTTTATAAATGTTTTGGGGTGAAACGTATGTGCCTATTACAATTTTCATGATTTCCCTACAATATATATGGTTTATATATACATAATGATTTTCAACGTGAGTACATAGTCCCATCTTTTACGTTTTATAAATGTTTTGGGGTGAAACATATGTGCCTATTACTATTTTCATGATTTCACTACAATATATATGGTTTATATATACAAAATATTTTCAACGTGAGTACATAGTCCCCTCTTTTACGTTTTATAAATGTTTTAGGGTGAAACATATGTGCCTATTACTATTTTCATGATTTCACTACAATATATATGGTTTATATATACAAAATGATTTTCAACGTGAGTACATAGTCCCCTCTTTTACGTTTTATAAATATTTTGGGGTGAAACATATGTGCCTAATACTATTTTCATGATTTCACTACAATATATATGGTTTATATATACAAAATGATTTTCAACGTGAGTACAGTCCCCTCTTTTACGTTTTATAAATGTTTTGGGGTGAAACATATGTGCCTATTACTATTTTCATGATTTCACTACGATATATATGGTTTATATATACAAAATGATTTTCAAGGTGAGTACATAGTCCCCTCTTTACGTTTTCAAATGTTTTAGGGTGATTCATATCTGCCTATTCAATATTTTCACGATTTCAAAGCTATACGATTTCACATACGTAATACTTATTTTTAACGAATCAAAACTATTACATATGGCTAAAACAATGATTTTCAAAGTTTGTGAGACTATTGTTGGTGCGTATTTCTTTTATACATTCATTAACAATGATCAAGCCGATTGGTAGTACGATATAGCGCTATAGGATTTGACACCCCATTCCTGTGTTGTATGGAATGTCAGAAACCAATTTTAAACCAAATAGATTTTGCCTTCGTGGTAAATCTATAGTCACTAAAGTATAGTTTGTTATACTCAGGTTTGAATGTATTGCCAAACGACCACAATGTATGTTTTACAAAGGTTTTCTAATTAAGCCATAAAAACTTATCTTTTATTGATTCCCTAAACCAAAGTATATTTTGATATACTACCAAATCACAATTAAGTATATTTCGATATACTTGCAAAGCATAGTATGATATGCTATCAATGTGATATTATTTACCAAAGTATAGTTTGATATACTACCGAATCTCTTGTTCTTAAACAAAAGTATATTTTGATATACTACCGATTCTCTTACTATTTACCAAAGTATAGTTTGATATACTATCGATTCTCTTATTTTTTTTACCAAAGTATATTTTGATATACTACCGGTTCTTTATTCAAAACCAAAGTATATTTCGTATATACTACAAACTCTTTTTATCAAAAAGCAAAGTATTATAGATACTAAACTTTTTGCCAGGATTCATGGCTATTTTTTAAAATATATGTTCTTTTCTTAAACATCCTAAGCCATGAATCTAAATTACAAAACCTATGTTACTCACAGACATTTTTATGCTGACGTACCTGTTTTCACATATGTTTCAGGTTTATTTACATGATGATTGTCGCTGCATGCTTCACATAGGATGGGCGCGGGCCTTAGTGACTCTAAAATTTAAAAGACAATTTGATTATATTTCTTTTCTGACATTCCAAGACAAATGTAAATTTGATAAATCAATAAAACAAAACTTTAAATACCATGTGTGGCGAAACAATTTGTAACGTGACTCCCCAAGTGTTTCCCGCCGCGTGTTGCTTTACGCGATTTGGGGTGTTACACCAGTAACAGAACTTACAGAAGGTAGGCCATGGGGCGTGCCTGGTGGCCATGACCCTGGTCAGTGGACTCAAAAAAACAGTAGATCAGTTGGTTGGGCACGAGGGCGTGGTCAGTGGTCACGGCCCCGTGGTGGCAGTCTGCAAGTGTGGAATTTCAGGTTTTCGGTCTTGGGTCCTGGTTTCCTGGCTTAGAGGGCACTAATGCTTAGTGCATTCAAGCCTCCCTTGTACCTGTTTGCTAACATTCACACCACAAGACAAAAGAAAACATAATACCCAAGTGCCTACGTTACGATTGTTTCATGTTCACCATCACATCAAACATAAGAAAATAAAATGCATAAAATAAAATTGTCTGGAAAGTAAATTGTTCAACCACGGCATGTAGGCCGGCAAATATTGTTCAAAGGTCAAGAGGGATTAACCTGAAAGCTGGTTTCATCACTTACCACACCACTGCCATCGCCTATGGGGAGTCCATGTCCTCATCCTCGTCCTCCTCGTCACGGTACGCCATATGCCCCCGGATATACGTGATATCCTCTTGCATGGTGGTGACGTTTCGCTCCACCGCTCCAATCTGGGTGTTGGTGCTGTTGGCCGTGTTATAGGTGTTCCGGGTGCAAAGGAAGTTTTCCTGCAAAAGATCATGAAAACTTTGAAAATTAGGAAAACTTCCTCCTTGAGAGGAGGATCCCGTATGTAGCCTTGTCATTGAAGAGGAGAGTGGTTCGGATCGTCTTCAAGGGCAAGGATTTCCTTCGGATCCCATGTGCTTCCTTGAGTGTTATGGAATCGGATAGTCCCATCATCCATGTCTTGGATGTGGCTTATAGCATTGAGCGATGTCTACCTTTCCCGATCTCACCCCCTTATGAAATCCCCGCGGAACGCGATTGACATAGTTCTTGAAGAGGCGGTAGATCCATCCACCTAAGAAAATCGGTGTGGGGGTGGAGGCGATCTGGTTGAGGTGCATGTTCTTGATCAACAGGTAGGTGACATCGAGGGGTTGGCGATTCCGGATGCAATAAAGGCAAGTTAGCTCCCGGAGGTTCACCACCCCTGTACTATCGTGCCGTTGACAGATAGAACCGCTTAGGACCTGATGGATGTAGTGGTATAAGGGGGTCCTGTAACTGTGACCTCTTGGTTATGCTTGGGTTATACGAGCCATCTCCGATTTGGTCCCACGGTTTGGTGCATGGTAATGGGAATTTCACGGAGTCCACCCGTGAACTCCTCTTCGACAGATTCTTCCTCGGTGTACAAACCCACATTAACGCTAAAATGGGAAACGGAGATGGAGAATAGTGTCCTACCACACCTAAACTCAACCCCTTCCGAGTCGAACGGTTTTGTTTTTTCTTGAGCTTGAAAGTGCTATAGAACTCCATATTATATTCATGAATTGAATGGAGCTTGGTATCAAGAACGGCTCATTGTGGTCCCGTAACTAATGCCCCATAACGTTCCCTTTGTCCCACAGCTTCAAGAGTATCGTAGCATGTTTGTCTTGGGGCTTCTTCGTGTCTTGTTTGGAGTATTTCGAAACGGATTTGGTCATTTAGTTCGGATGTCTTGAACTTCGGGAGCTTGCATGTTGCCATTTCCGCACAGAAGAACCACAAAGACGATTAGTGTGTTTTGATAAATTTACGGAAAAACTATAAACAGATGGTTGGATACGGCCCTGGGGCCACTGGCCACACACCGTGTTTAGCGAGATTTCCTGACCACGCCCCGTGGTCAGGCCACTATTTCTTCAAAACTCCAAATTTCAAGCCGGTTTTGAAAAGTTGAAATTTTTTTGTTGAGTATCGGCGGTTTCCCCCAAAAATGAAGCCCCAAGTGTCGTTTTTCCGAAAACAAACCGTTTACCCCTTCAATTTTAACATTTTCGGTTTGAAAAGAAGGGTTCATGGTTTCTGCTTGAAATTGGATGATTCTTTCAACAATATTGGTTGATTTTCTTCCCAAAGCATGTATTTAGACTCGACTACTAGATCTAAACAAAAATTTCGGTTTTGGCAAGGATCTAGTTCGAAAACCCTATATTTTCCCCAAATTTTTGGTGTTAATCTACATGCAAATCACTAAACTAACTAAAGAAGATCTTAGAGTCATACCTTGCAGATGTTTGACGGAAGGAAATCGTGAAAAACTAGAGAAAAGTGCAGAGGAACCAGAGGTTTTCGAGAAAACGGGGCGTGGCGTAATGAAGAAACTGTGAAGAAAAGGGGTATAAACCCGTCTCCAGGCCGACCACACCCTTGTGGCCAGTGGCCACGGCCCCGTGTTGCGGGCTAGTTTTAAGAAATTTTTTTCACTTTCAGGGCATGTGCGTGTGACCGTTTTTTCCGAAAGGTTCCTTAAGTTACATTACCTGACTCGTAGTTGCTCTGATGTTTGTTTTCCGTTGATACCTACAAAGTACAAAGATATTACATATATACAAATAGTTTTTCGTTTAATCATGCCTCTACCGCTTGTAACGAGATCTCCTCCTCATCATCCTTAATGAATCCTTGGTAGAGCTTAAGCCGTTGCCTGTGGACCTTGAATGGAATGTCATTTTGAGATTTAATCTCGATTGCACCATGTGTGAAGACATGGGTGATGGAAAAAGGTCCGGACCATCTAGACTTTAGTTTCCAAGAAATAATCAAAGTCATGAATTAAACAATAGCACTTGATCACCCTCTCGAAACTCATTAGGCTTAATATGTTTATCGTGTAAGTTTTTTATACGTTCCTTAAAAATTTCGGAGTTACAATATGCTTGATTTCTAAATTCATCTAGTTCGTTTAATTGACAAAATCAATTTTTACCGGCGGTTTCATGGTCTAACTTTACGTTTTTTAATGCCCAGTAGGCTTTATGTGCTATTTCTACTGGCAAGTGACAACTTTTTTCGTAGACAAGCTTATATGGGGTAGTACCTATTGTTGTTTTATAAGCTATTCGAAAAGCCCGTAAAGCATCGTCTAATTTATTGGCCCATTCTTTTTCTTTAAACCCACGGTTTATTCTAGTATTCATTTTAAACCTCGATTGGTCACTTCGGCTTGACCGTTGGTTTGGGGATGATATGCGATTGGGAGTCGGTGATAGACCCTATATCTTGCTAAGATTTTTTCAAGTTGATGATTACAAAATGGGTACCTCTATCACTTATTAATGCTTTTGGAGTACCGAAATGAGAGAATAATCGTTTCAAGAATGTTACCAGGACTCTTCCATCATTGGTTGGAAGTGCTTCGGCTTCGGCACACTTTGACAAGTAATCCATGGTCACAAGTATATATTTGTTTCCTTGTGATGGTGGGAAAGGTCCCATAAAGTACGGTCCCCATACATCAAAGATTTCACAAACAAGAATGCCATTTTGTGACATTTAGTTTTTGGAAGAAATATTACCTGCTCGTTGGCATGCATCACATGTTTTGACAAGACTTTGTGAGTCTTTATAGATGGTTGGCCAATAGAATCCTGAGTCAAATACCTTTCGAGAGGTGCTAGTTGTTCCATGATGTCCTCCACACGGTCCTTCGTGACAATGGCGAAGAATCTTTTTTTGCTTCGTAACCATCAACGCATCGTCGGATGAGTTGGTCGGCACATATTCTGAAAAGATATGGATCTTCCCAAAAATAATGCTTTCATCGGCAAAGAAATTGTTTCTTTGATAATGCGACCATCCTTTGACTAACATCCTGCTAGCTAGGTAGTTAGCGTAGTAGGCGTACCATGGTTCTTCTTGATATTCCACCATTTCTAAAGATTCTGTTGGGAATTTTTCATTGATGACTTCATCCCTAGTTGTCTCCAAAGTTGGGTCTTCCAAGCGAGATAGATGATCGGCAGCGGTGTTTTGAGCTCCCATTTTGTCTTTTATTTCTATTTTGAATTCTTGAGAAGTAGAATCCACCGGATTAAACGTGTCTTGGCATGCTATTTTTTAAAGAGATAAGGAATGGTTGCATGGTCTGTATAAACTATCGTTTTAGAAAGCACAAGATAAGAACAAAATTTGTCAAAAGCAAATACTACAGCTAGTAACTCTTTTTCAGTTGTAGTGTAATTTTCTTGTGCATCGTTAAGTGTTTTACTTGCATAGTATATTGGATGAAAATGCTTATCTTTTCGTTGTCCTAAGACAGCTCCAACCGCAAAGTCACTTGCATCACACATGATTTCAAAAGGTAATTTCCAATCTAGTGCTATCATGATTGGTGCATTGAATAGCATTTCTTTTAGTGCTAAGAATGCTTGGTTGCAATTCTTGTCAAAGATAAATTGTTCATATTTTTCAAGTAATTTTGTTAAAGGTCTTGAAATTTTAGAAAAGTCTTTGATAAATCGTCTATAAAATTCGGCATGCCCTAAGAAACTTCTGATGGCTCTAACGGAGGATGGAGGTGGTAGTCGGGAAATGGTGTCTATTTTGGCCCGATCTCTCTATTCCTTCGCTTGAGATTTTGTGACCGAGTACTATTCCCTCCGTTACCATGAAATGGCATTTTTCCCAATTAAGGGCAAGGTTAGTTTCCTCACGTTGGGATAGCATGCGTTCAAGGTTATCGAGGCATTGGTCGTATGAATTTCCAAAGATGGAAAAATCATCCATGAACACTGCGATAGTTTTTCTATCATATCAAGGAACATGGCCACCATGCAACGCTGAAATGGTGTGGGGGCATTACATAGACCGAAAGGCATGCGTCGATAAGCAAAATTTCCATAGGGACATGTAAAAGTTGCTTTTTCTTTGTCTTCTGGGGCTATTGGTGTTTGAAAGTAACCTAAAAAACCATCTAAAAACAATAAAATTTGTGACCGGATACTCTTTCTAGCATTTGATCAATAAAAGGCAAAGGAAAGTGGTCTTTCCTCGTTGCTTCATTAAATCTCCGATAGTCTATACAAACTCTCCATCTGGTGACGGTTCTTGTTGGTATTAATTTGTTTTTTTCATTAGTGACCACCGTCATACCTCCTTTCTTGGGAACTGTTGGTGCATGTTTGTGACAACAGCTTTTAGATTCAGGTCTTTGGATATCTTGTAATTGGATGAAATGATAAACGGTTAGCCGGTTTAGCTGTGTAATAGTGAGTTAAGAGTGATTAGGCCAAACCAAACCCACATTGGGGGAATGGTAGGCGAATTGGGCATGTCCAATTCGCAGTTCATGTGAGTTAACCCTAGCCTAGGTTGCAAACTTGTGTTATATAAACAAGGCTTTGCATTGGGTTTAGGTTTAATCACCATAATCACTAGTTGAGAGAGAGAATTCGTAATTGCAATAGGCTTGCACGAGTTTGTTAGTGTGAGAGGTCTTGATTGATTGTAATCAGTTTGATAGATAATCAATAAAGATTAGTTTGTGGTGATTTTTGCTTCTACACGTTTTATGTTACAATCTGGTCTAGAGGATTCCGCACTCTAGATTAGTTAAGCAATTATGTGAAGATCCATAGGACTAAGGGGACCTACAATTGGTATCAGAGCATTAGGCTCTTGATTGGCTTGGTTTAGAATTGTTTGCTGCAGAAAACTAGGGTTTTTGGAGGCTGCTGCGATTTTGGAAGTTGTTTTGGAGTGTCTGCATTTTTAATACTGTTTCTGTGTTCTTGTCTTCGTTGTTTTTGTAGGATTTTGGAAGAATTTTGGCTGGAAAAACTTGAAGATTCGAATATTTGTTCATTATGTTCTTCGTGTTCCTCATTGTGTTCTTAAGATTTTTCTTAAAATTTTGCTGATTTTGGTTGTTTGATTTTGTAGGATCTGTTTGGAGAAGAGATAAGATCTTTTCAGATTCTGAAAAGATTTGATCAAATCCCTAAAATTGGAGCTGTTGTTGACTGGCTTACAGAACAAGTTTCTGTGTTTTTGTCAATTACGCAGTCTGGACCTGCGTATTTGAGTGTTTGGCGAAGTTAACTGTTCCCGCGTAATTGACTTAGTAGCGTTTTTAAATCCAAAGGCGACTTTGGTAACTGTGATAATAGTCCTTAGCAACATTATTACGGTGTCGGCGACTTTACTAATCGTCGTAATACTGATCTGATCAGCCGGCATATTTAACCAGCGAAATTGACTTGCCAGCGAACTTAAACTCAGGAAATTAACTTGGACTCAGTGAAATTAACTGACTAGCGCAATTAACAACGTTTTTGAACCTAAACCAGCGAAAATAAAAAAGGTGGAAAGTTAACCACCTGACGTAACCAGAATTATACGTTTTGGACACAGAAATTGAACCATAGACAATCTTAGTAAACGGACTGCACGGTTAGATTCGTGTGATTTTTAGGACAAAAAAAACCTCTGGAAAATCCCAAATAGGTTTTCAACATTATATATCTTTGGATTCGTAATCTCGAGACGAGTCTAACGGTATAATTTGGTAAAAAACAGTTTTCGGACAGTTTTTAAACGTTTTAGCAAGCCGGGTTGTTAAAAATGTCGAATATGTCGAATTTGAACGAATTGTTGAGGATGGAGCATGAAGTTGGAACGACGAACAAACCGCCAAAGATGATGAAGGTAGAAAATTACCTTACGTGGAAAGATAGGTTTCAGTCGTTTGTTGAGTACCAGGATACACGAATGTGGATCTGTATTGAAGATGGGTACACAAACCCAACTCAAGAGTTCGAAGGCAGACAACGTGTCACAACCTATGTCAATATGGAGGATGCAGACAAGAAGATGTATGAAGCTGAAAAACGTGCTCTAGCTGCTATCAAAATGTCTCTACCTGAGGAGATTAAACACAATTTTAAGAGGTACACTAGTTGAAAAGAGATGTAGGATGCATTAGAGAAGTGTTATCAGGGAAATGCTGATGTGAAAAAGAACAAGATTGATCTGCTAAAGAAACAATTTGCTGTGTTTAAGTGCATGAGAAATGAGTCTCTTGAAGATATTATCGCAAGGTTCTATCATTTGATGACAGAGTTAGACAACTACGACATAGAGGGATACACAGATACTGAGATTAATGACAAGTTGTTGGATGCCCTACCTGCGAAATGGGATATTTACACTCTCATGATAAAGGGTGAAGCAGACTATGCTACAAAAGACTTAGAAGAGGTTGTTGGGAAGTTGAGAGCTTACGAGCTCAGCATGAAGAGGAAGGAAACAGGTTATGATCAGGTTCAAGATCCGGGAGTTTACAAAGGCGTTCCATCTTCGTCATCTCACAACGCTTCTAGTGACTCAGCTACTGCATTCCTCTCAAGTGAATGTGAAAATGTCATTGATGATAATGGCGAGTTATGCTTTATTGCCTCATCGGGAGGTACAGCAGCAAGTAAGAGACAACATGAACAGTACACTAGATCGAATAACAGTAGAATTCCCAACTAGATGCCCATGAGTGTGAAATCAGCTGAAAATCAACTTGCACTCCTTGCTTCGTTTCTTGCTTCATATCAGAATTATATACAAGGCAAGATAACAAATCCAGTAGCACTAGACGAAGATTATGAGCAGATTGATCTAGACTATTTGGATGAGATGGATATTTAGTGGCAGATGGCCATGATAACTCTCAGGGCTAAACAGTTCATGAACAGAACTGGGAGAAAGTTTATTGGCAAAAGGGTTGGATTCGATAAGTCCAAGGTTTGATGCTTTAAATGTCAAAATCTTGGGCATTTCGCTAGAGAATGCCAAAGACAAACTGGAGAATCACAACAATCTTCTACTTTTCATAATTCATCTAATCAAAGTTCATTCAATGGTGCTTCATGTGCACTTGTATCCACTACTTCTCCTGATGGTTCATATGATTGGAGTCTTCACCTTGAAGATGATGGAACCATGACACAAGCTCTAATGGCAGAGATCGTTACAGTGATCGAAGAAGGTAAACTAGATGAGGGGGAAGATAGTGATGTTGTTATTGAGGAGAGTTCTGAAGAGAAGAGTATAAGTGAACAGGTTGCAAGTGAAGAAACTGAAGTTGCTGAACAACAGAATGTTGCTGAACAGGTCAAGCCTAAAGAAAAACCAGCTGCAGAGGCAAACACTGATAATGTACAGGTGCAATCTGATGAAGAAGAGAAGGCCAAAGCCAACTTTGCTGCATTTATGGCCAATTTGAGTAAAGCTACTGGTGATGTAAGTTCAAAACAAGTAAGTTATGTCTGCATGAGTTGCAGTGAACTAAGAGGTACAGTTGACAGGTTGTCCACACACAACCAAAGTCTGATAAATGAACTAAACGGTCTAAAAGAATCAAACTTTTTCATAAAAAGAAAAGAGTCTCAATACCTAAAGAAAATAAAATCATGTGAAGCTGAAGTTAAAACCTTAACTGAAAAATTAAATAAAGAGCTTCAAGTGATAGATTTGGCACATGAGACTATGAGAGATAAAACAAAAGAACTATCTGGTAAGTGCCAAGAATTATCTGACGCACAAGTTAAGATTGTTGAGCTTCAAAGAAAAATAGACCAGTTTAGAAACACATCTTTTGTAATGAAAACAATGGTGGGAAACTTAAAAAAGAGTACTGATCGAACAACGATGGGATTTAATGAAGTTCCTCCATCTGTTCATCAGTACTATTCATTTTTACCACATGAAGATGATTTAACAGATTTTGTGTATGGTGTAGCTGTGGATGAACCGATGAATGTCGAAGTACCTTATAGTTCCGTATCTGAGAATGATGTTGTTTCTGAGTATGAAGTGGTTGATGTCGAGAAGGAGACCAAGCAAGACACTGTTTTCAAAAATAAAAATGCATTTTCCCAATCTAAAAAACAACATTTTGTTAAAAAAAAGTTGATTTTGTGAAAGGGATGACATGACAAATGAGAAAAATGTGATTGAAACAGGGTCAAATGAAAAGTTTGTTAAAGATAAAATGAACAAGGGCAAATCAAAACTAACAAATGTTGGTCCTTCAAAAACATCGCCCAAGTCATCAGCACCATCAACTTCAAAGGCTTCACCAAAGACATCTTTTGCAAAAAGATCATGCTTTAATTGTCACACTAAGGGACATGTCGTAAGTTGTTGTCCTTACAAGAAGGGTGAAGCACCTTTGAAAGAAAAGAAGAAAGAAAATCACCAAAAAAGAAGGTGATTATGAGTCGAAGACATCAAACTCACCAAAGAAATCTGTTGTTGAAGACATGGCTGAAACAGGAAATCAACAATTTCCTCGTTTTCAAAGAAATCAACCAAGGTTGCATCCTGAGTCTACACCTGGCAGATTCGACAGACCTAGGAATAGTTCACCTAAATTGAATAACTTTAATGGCCAGTCAAATAATTTCAGAGGTCAAAGTCCACAAAAAAATCGACATCACACTGGTGGTAGTCGAAAATTTTAGAATAATGACTCTAGAAATTATTACAATCAAAATTTGGGAAATCAATCGAGAGTTCATCAGAACTTAGGATTTGCGAATCAGAACAGAGGTTTTCAAAATCAAAATTTCCAAAGGTCACAAAGTCCAAACATGTATAGGAACCCTCATGGCCAGAGACCTAGTGGAAATCAAAAACCATTTCCATCAACAGGTCTGAGATCCAAGATTCCTGCTAGGAGTGATGGATATTGGATGGATGTTTTGGTAGTTGATGAATTTGGAAGACCCAAGACCATCAAGGCTTGGGTCCCCCTATCTAACTAAATTTGTTTTGGTTTGTGCAGGAGCTGCTAAGGAGGCTGATCAACTTGTGGTATGTTGACAATGGCTGCTCTAGGCACATGACGGGGGATAAGAGGTTGCTGAAAGATTTTGAAGAAATAAATGGAGGTTACGTGAACTTTGCAGGAGCAAAAGGTTGAAAAATCACAGGTCAAAGGAAAGTGACCAACGAGAAGATAACATTGGACAACGTTAACTATGTCGAATAGCTCAAACACAATTTGATGATCGTGTCTCAAGTCTGTGACAAGGGTTACTCTGTCCACTTTACCAAGTCTGGGGCATTGGTGTTAAAACCGGGTTTGATCATTCCTGATGATTGGGTAGTTATGAGAGCACCAAGGAAGAATGATACCTATGTCATGGACATGAGTGTACATAACTCTTTAGTGGTGACTACATGCTTGTTGTCGAAAGCATATGAGGTGGAGTCGATGTTATGGCATAGACGCATGGCACATATCCACTATCGAAAAATGAATTATATAATTAAAAATGGTTTAGTGGAAGGTGTGCCTATGCAGAAGTTTTCTATGGATGATTAGTGTCTTCCTTGTAAAAAGGGAAAGCAACACAGAAAACCACACAACTCTAAAACCATGAATTCCATTGCTTCTCCACTCGAATTACTTCACATGGATTTGTTCGGTCCAGTGAATGTAAGGAGTATTGGAGGAAAATATTATTGCTTAGTTGTTACTGATGACTTTTCTCATTTTTCTTGGGTTTTCTTTCTAGTGACAAAGGATGAGACAACACAAATGTTGATCAATCTTTTTACAAAGTTGGAGAATCTACTTGAGACAAGAATCAAGAGCATTAGAAGCGACAATGACACGGAGTTCAAGAATCGGTTGCTGGATATGTATCGTCTTCGCAAGGGGATAGAGCATCAATTCAGTGCTCCATACACACCACAACAGAATGGGGTGGCAGAACGGAAAAAATAGGACGTTAATTGAAGCTGCTAGGACCATGCTTTCTGATTCTAAGCTTCCTGTCATTTTTGGGCAGAGGCTGTGAATACAACTTGTTATGTTCTAAATAGGGTTTTGACAGTTTCATGACAAAACAAAACGTGTTATGAACTTTTGAGAAACTGTAAACCAAATTTAGAAGGGTTCGAACCGTTTGGGCTTCTATGTACGATAATTAGAAATAAAAACCAACCAAAATTTGGTGAAGTCGTTGATGAAGGATTTTTCCTAGGTTATGTCGACGGTGCACCAAACAAGAGAGTTTCTAATAAAACAAATGGTAAAATTGAAACGGTTTTTAACTTTGAAATTATCACATATTCGCCCAAGCAGTCCAGCCGAGGTCCAGCTATCCTATATGATTATGACCTATGCTTTGAGTCTTTTAAAATTCCTGAGTTTTCCGATGCAGGTGATTTAGAAGTAATTCACAGCTTGACTAGGGATGGAGATGAGAGTTCTTTCAGTCCGAGTTCAAGTGTTCCAAGTGCAGATGTGTCAGGACCTTCCTCAAATGCAAATGCAGAAGTAGCAGATTCGAGTGACAGTGAGTCTGAACCTCTTGAAGGGGATGACTTTACTAATCCGTTTGCTAATCAGGATGTTCACGGGGAGATTGGATCAAATCTAGAGACTAACTTGGAAGTTGATGCCATTGCGACTACACGATCAAACAGAGATCATCTAGTTGAGAACATTATAGGTGATCCTAATGCAGGTGTTCAGACAAGGAGGAGTATCGTAGAAGGTTCATGTATGTATGCTACGATTGAGAAGACTGGTATTATCAACGAGTGCTTGTATAGATGTTTATTTCTCAAGAGGAGCCGAAGAATATTCATATGGCTCTGAAGGATAATTCATGGGTAGAAGCTATGCAGGAGGAACTTGCTCAGTTTGAGAAGTTGAAAGTTTGGGAATTAGTTGATTTACCAGAAGGAGAAAAAGAGATTGGCACCAAGTGAGTGTTTAAGTGTAAGAAAGATGACCGAGGGATCGTGACAAGGAACAAGGCTCGGTTAGTGGTGAAAGGGTTCAATCAACAAGAAGGGATTGATTATACTGAAGTGTTTGCACAGTGGCAAGGTTGGAAGCAATTCACTTGTTCCTAGCCTTCTCTTCATTCAAGGGCTTTAAAGTTTACCAAATAGACGTGAAGAGTGGCGTTTCTTTACAGGAAAGTTCAAGAAGTGGTGTATGTCTCACAACCATATGGGTTTACTGATCCAGACTATCCAGATCGAGTGTACAAGTTGAATAAGGCATTGTATTGATTGCATCAGGCACCCAGGGCATGGTATGAGACACTGTCAGCTCATTTGTTGAAGAATGGTTTTGAAAGATGACAGATTGACAGTACACTTTTCATTAAGAGGAAGAAGGAAGATTTTTTGTTGGTACAAGTATACATCGATGATATCATTTTTGGTTCATCTGATGAGAACATGTGTCATGAGTTTGAAGAGGTGATGAAGGGTACGTTCGAGATTAGTGCAATGGGTGAGTTGTCATTCTTCTTGGGGTTGCAAGTTGAACAAAAGAAGGATGTGATCTTTATTCATCAGACGAAGTATGTGTATGACATTTTGACTGGTTTCAAGATGGAGGATTGCGCTACTTTTAGTACACCCATTGTGAAAATCACAACATTGGTCTAGATGCTGAGAGTGTGGATGATGTTTATCCTACTCAATATAGGGCCATGATTGGATCGTTGATGTATCTTACTGCTTCAAGACCAGACATTATGTTCACCGTATGTCTATGTGCCATATATCAAGCAAATCCAAAGGAGTCGCATATGAAGGCGGTGAACGAGTTTTTCGTTACTTGAAGGGAAAACCTAAGTTTGGGTTATGGTATCCTGCTGATAGTGACTTGAAGTTTATTGCATACACTGATTTGGATTTCGGAGGATGCAAATTAACCAGAAAATCTACCACAGGTGGTTGTCAGTTCTTAGGGGGAAGACTTGTGTCATGGCAGTGCAAGAAACAAGCCTGTGTGTCTACGTCCTCGTGTGAAGCTGAATACATTACGGCGGGTAGCTGTTGCTCTCAGGTTTTGTGGATCCAACAGCAAATGCGCGATTACGGTTTGAATTTCACTCGCACCCCTATTATGATAGACAATAATGCCACAATTTCCATAACAAATAATCCCGTAAAACACAGTCGCACAAAACATATTGACATTCGTCATCATTTTATACAGGATTATGCTGAAAAAAGAATGATTGAATTGCATAGAGTTGACACACTAGATAACCTGGCATATCTTTACACAAAAGCTTTTGACAGGGCTCGATTTGAACATCTAGTCGAACTCAACGGGATGAGGAATCCTGAATAACTAATTTTTCATAAGAATTTTGTAAATAGTTTACTGCTTTCTTAAAAAATCAAAAACATAAAAAAAATAGAAAATCATAAAACAAAAAAAATTGAAAAATCAAAAAAGAGTTATCACTGTGTTGAAAGGAAGAAATGATAGTACATCAGCAAGTTAGACTGTCACACTGAAATTGAAATTAAATTGCTTAAGTGTGATAGCAGCTTCATCATATGATGTACTAGTAGGCAAGAAACATGAAATAATCAACTTACCATGGTGATATAAACATAAAGAACTGAATTTGAGTGAGTAACATATCAGTCGTGTATGGTTTTATAAACTTAAATCTTGCGTTGATAGATTGCCAAAATCTGAAGTTTTGGGTCTTTATACTGTTATTTCATCCAGGGTATCAGGGTTGTCCTTCTGTTGCATCCAGATATATGCTGACCTAGGCACAACCTGGATATCTGAAAAGAGCTAAAATGACAAACCCTAGAAATTGAAGAAGCTCTCCTAGAGCCATTCAAATGTGCAAAATGCATAATCGTACCAAAATCTGTGGTATTTGTCTTAACCCTCATTGGATATTGGTCTCTTTGTTGTAAGTAAGTACTGGCCTGATCACCAATTATTTAACGTTGTAGATCAAAGGATGAATTTCAGTATACTCACCTACTACGATGAATCTTTGTGCATACCTTGATCGTGGGGATATCTCCTGAAGTGGGACACACTAGTATGTCAGTATAAAATTACCTTAACATATCACTAGGTAAAGGTACTTGAAATGTTCATGTGTTTTGTTTAAGTGGATAAACAATACTGGTAATCGTCTTGAACAGCTTTTCATGAACATTATAAGAAAGAATGAACTAAGAGTGTGAAACAGTTTGCTTTGGCTGATATGATCTTCTTAACCAGTGATTCTCACAAAAACAGAGTGTTTATTTTTGTGTTATTTATTTGCTTTCAGAAAATATAAAAAAATCCAAAAAGATTTTCTTTTTCTTTAAAATTCTTGACGTACGAAAAATCGTTGTTCTTGGAGGAATTGTTACCGAAAGGGAGAGACGGTGTTAGAAGATGAGTTCAAAATTTTTACACTTGCAGGTTCTAGTGGTGTTGGAAAATATTTTGGTGTTGGTGTTGAATGGAAAATTGCTTAATCTGTTGCATCTCGTGATTAATAATAATTTGTTAACTTGTGTTGAAAAATTCTTATGGTTTCTCGAGATGTTTGTTTTGTATACAGATATTTGCAATTTGTTCTTGTGAAGCAAAGTGATGAGTTGCTGTGGAGTATAGTGAAGAAGAGTCTGATTGGATACATGGTAGAATCCTCATTTCTAGATTGCTGACAACATTTGAAGAGTTTGAAGATTGCTTTGCAAATGTTGAACTGGAGTTTACTTAATTGCTAACGATTTTGAAGATTTGGTGATTGGATGCTCAACTTAGGGGGAGTCTGTTGCTGACAGAAGCTATTGAAGCTGAAGCTATCCAAAGACCAATGACGATGAATGATTACATGAAGAATGCAAGATGACTGGAGACAAAAGTTGTTTTATGAAGGTATTGTCAAGGAGGGGTTTGTTGGTGCATGTTTGTGACAACATCTTTTAGATTCAGGTCTTTGGATATCTTGTAATTGGTGAAACGATAAACGGTTAGTGGGTTTAGCTTTATAATAGTGATTTAAGAGTGATTGGGCCAAACCAAACCCACATTGGGGGAATGGTAGGCGAATTGGGCCTGTCCCATTCGCAGTCCATGTGAGTTAACCCAGCCCAGGTTACAAACTTGTGTTATATAAACAAGGCTTTGCATTAGGGTTTAGGTTAATCACCATAATCACTAGTTGAGAGAGAGAATTCGTAATTGCAATAGGCTTGCACGAATTTGTTAGTGTGAGAGGTCTTGATTGATTGTAATCAGTTTGATAGATAACCAATAAAGATCAGTTTGTGTTGATTTCTGCTTCTACACGTTTTCTGTTACAATCTGGTCTAGAGGATTCCGCACTCTAGATTAGTTAATCAATTTTGTGAAGATCCATAGGACTAAGGGGACCTACAGGAACTACTTGAACGGGACTTACCTAAGGGCTATCAGAAATTGGGTAGATAAGTCCAACATCAAGTAGTTTAACGACTTCATTTTTAACCACTTCTTGAACATTTGGATTTACCCTACGTTGTGGTTGGATTACCGTTGTATAGTCGTCTTCCATTAAAATTTTGTGCGTGCACATGGATGGACTTATGCCCTTTATGTCTACGAGTTTCCATGTAATCGCATTTTTATGTTTTTTCAAAAGTTTAATTAATTTTTCTTTTTCTACACTAGTTAATTTTGAAGAAATAATTACGGTGACTTACTATACTCGTCTAGAAATGCATATTCCAAACCTTTTGGAAGCTCTTTGAACTCGAGTTGTGGGTCTTTAAGAGACTCCGTATTTTCTTGCTCTTTATTTTGGTCTAGAACCAAAAAGGTTTGTTCAATAGCGTTTTCTTCTTCGACAGTTGGTCGATTTCTTCTTCCGTATCGGGTGGTTCAACTTCATCTTCAATTAAGGGGTCGTCATTGCCGATTGGATATTTCATAGATTGGTCAAGATCGACATACCTTTTGTCGGCTCCTATTGAATTGGTAGGTTGTTTTGCTTCTGATTGGTCAGGGCTTGATGGATTTTTACAAAAGGTTGTCCCAACACAAGTGGAGCATCATCAAGAATAATGAAATCTTTTGGGACTGCCGTTTGATTTGTTTGCACTAACACGTCCTCAATCACTCTCGTTGTTTTTAGTATTTTCCGATTAGAAAGAAAAATGGGGATTTGAAGTGGAGAAAAAATCACTAATATTTAATTTTTCAAAAATGTAGTTTGGCATTATATTAACACAAAGATCTTTATCGATTGCGATGTTACTAATAAAAATGTTTTGAAAAAAACATGGAACTATGTTTATTTCAAAGTGTTCATCTTTTATTAGCGTAGTTTGATCCTTTGTTAATTTAACACTAACTATTTCGTCAATTTTAGCACTAGTGTTTAACTCTTTTAAAAACTTAGTATGTGTAGGTATGAAACAATGATTTTCGAAAGAAGGTGGCAAAATTCTTGAAAATTTGACTCTTTTTCGAAATTATCATTTTCGGGCTTACCTCTCTTGTCGTTTGGTTCATGTGTTGGTCTTTCATTTAGTTGTTCCTCCATTTTTAAATCTTCAATTATTACCTCCTTAGTACAGACAGCCTCTTCCTTCTCGTGAGAATTTCTTTTTAAGCGTTCAAGATTTTTGAGACTTTGTATAAGGCTTTCGGCTTCGGGGACGATAGTTGGTGGTGTTTCATGTAGTTTGAATGGACGACTTTCCCAATCAAAGCTTGATTTTGGAAGTTCAAACATTAGTTCCTCATAGTAGGGTATATGAGGTGGATGGTTGGAAGAGGTAAAAATTTGTTACGAGTGAGATTCACCGCAAATGGTACAATATTCTTCCTCGTAATCATCCTCTACGTAGTAGCGAATGCGATCTTCTGAGTAATAATCCATTGTATTGGAAGATACCCAGCAGATCACAAAGCCTCGGGATTAGAAAACAAGATTTAAAACTGTAACAGAGGTTCACCACGGCCCCGTGTTGAGCAACCACGGCCCCGTCGTCAGGTCTGTATCTGGGCAGATTGATTCTGTCGCTGGGCACTTGCAGCAGGGGGGCGTGTCCAGAAGGCACGGCCCCGTGTTCAGCTTACTGTAATGATAAAAATTCCTAAAAAGTAAAAACGAGCGCATAGATTTGAAACATTTTGTAAAAATGATAAGGCCTTCGATTTTAAGATTTCTTAAAATCCTTGTGTCCCCAGAAACGGCGCCAAAAACTTGGTGTTTGTCGAGCGTGATATGATTTTATTGATATTTTAAGTCTGTTTTACACATTAGTCAAGTTTTAAATTTATAAAACACGATATTATACTAACAGTAAACACACACTAGGGCAAGTACACCCATCGCGAGCATAGTATAGTGTTGGTAAGATACCGAGGTCGTCCAAGGACACAAGAGCTTTTAATATCGGTTTAGCGTCAACGTCTAATTGATACAAATTTTTGATAAAAGTTTTGAAAGATAAAAATAAACATAAAAAGATAAATAAAGAGAAATACAAAGAGACAAGATAGAATCACTTGGTTCTAACTCCTCTTTTATGTATCTTAGTTATAGTAGTAGGCCTTCTTTTGAAGGTGACGTTACCCTCGTCCTAGTGGTTTGAGTCAACAGGGATACAATCCCAAGAGATCGGAATATTGAAAGATAATTAAGTAAGTTATTAATACGAAAAGTAGTAGGCCACTCTCTTGAATGTGACATTACCATCGGCCAAGTGGTTTGAGTCAGCAAGGATATAATCTCAAGATGCCGATTTTATGTTTTAATAGTTGTTTACATACGAGGTGTTCAAGCTATTCACACCCCCGCCATCCAATACCGTAGGGCATTGAAGGAGGTCCTAGTAAGCTTGAACCAAGTCCTCGCAGGATCTATACACTGAACGAGACAAGAACTTTACCAAACCACCCTTCTAACCCCCTTCTAAGTAGTTAACGCGCTTTATATAGACCGTAAAGACACGAATGAGCAAATCAATGGCATCATGAAGAAATTGTTAGGAAAATTCACTTTCAAAATAAGAAACTAGTTATTAAAGTCATTAATACAAATCCATTAAAAAGTAGCCGAAAGATTAAAATCAAAAGTAATACATAAAAGATTTGTCTTCACCAAGTGATATAAGAGATTAGCCAAACATGGCCTTTGATTGACTAGAACTCTTGCGATCAATCTTGGATCCCGAGACTACTACACACTCGAAAGATGAAAGATGGATGGTGGTGGGTGTTGGTATTTTAGTGGTGGTGGAGTGGTGGCAAAGTGAGAGAGAAGTGGTTTGCCAAGTGATGCCTTTGAAGGGAACCAAGCATCTATATTTATAGTCAGAACAGAGCCCCGAACACGGCTTCGTGCTCGCTGGGCACGGCCCGTGGCCCCTTCATTCTCTTCCTTTATTTAATGCAGCTGTCAGCAGAGGGTCCCGCACGACCCCGTGTCTTCTGGGCACGGCCCCGTGGTCAACGTACTGTTGTCCTATGAAGATTCTACGAATCTTAGGACCATGCCCCATGCTTGCCGGACACGGCCCCGTGTTGGCTAGAATTCTGCATTTTGTCTTTTCTGCAGGAGTTGTTAGCTGACCACGGCCCATGTCTAGGTGGACACAGCCCCGTGGTGGGCTTCTGTTTCTTTTGTTTTTGTTCTTGGGATACCGCCGAGGGGCCGGGCATGTCACGTTATTCCTTCTTCTTGTATTTTCTGTTGGTTTTAGTCGCTAGTTTTCTTCTTTTGTTCTTTTAAGCTCTTTTAATCATGTAAATTAAAAAGGAACAAAGAAACGTGCTTTTTCCAACACTAGTACTGAAAAAAGGTTGGTTTTATGCCTCATTTGATGTAATATACATGTTGCATTTCGTACGCATCAGTATTCGCTTTGAAAATTTGGCGTCACTACTTATATGGTACTCAATGTACAATGTTTACGGATCACAAAAGTCTTCAACATATATTTAATAAGAAAGAATTAAATATGCGGCAATGACGTTTGGTCGAATTGTTGGACGAATACGACTACGAGATAAAGTATCATCCGGGCAAGGTGAACGTCATGGCGGACGCCTCGTGTGAAAACTCTAAGGTGCTAGCCTTAGAAATGACAATACAAATGATCCTCACTAATAAACTCCATAACGCATAGCAAGACGCACTTAAACCAGAAAACATTCAAACCTAATCATTACGAGGAATGGAAAAAAATTGGTGCCAAAGGATGATGGAACATTATACTTTATGGGGCGAATCTGCGTTCCATTCTTTGGCGACCTACGGACGATTATTTTGGATGAAGCTCACAAGTTAAGATACCCTATTCATCCGGGATCGGATAAGATGTACCAAGACTTAAAAAGAATTCTATTAGTGGCCTAACCTTAAGGGCGACATTGCTACTTATGTCGGAAAATGGCTTACATGCGCCAAGGTTAACGCCGAATACCAAAAGCCTTCAGGATTGTTACAACAACCTGAAATTCTAGTTTGGAAAAGGGAACAAATCTCGATAGACTTAATTACCAAATTACCCCAGACCTCGAGAGGTCATGACATGGTTTGAGTAATAGTTGATCGACTGACAAAGTCCGCACATTTTTACCTATTCGTGAGAAGGATAGCACTGGAAAGCTCGTTGAGTTATATCTTAAAAAATGGTGGCACGACATGGAGTGCATGTTTCCATCATAACAGACCAAGACGGCCAATTAGTGTCAAGGATTTGACAATCATTCCAAAAGGCCTTGGATTGCGATTAGATCTTAGTACGACATTTCACCCTCAAACGGACGGCCAAAGTGAACGAACGATACAGACTTTGGAAGACATGTTAAATGCTTGTGTGATGGATCTGCGATAAAATTGGGACACTCACTTGCCCTTAGTGGAGCTCTCATATAATAATAGTTATCACACTAGCATCCAGGCTGCCTCATTTGAAGCTCTGTATGGACGAAAGTGTCGATCAACGATAGGTTGGGCGGAGACCGGAGATAAACAACTCATTGGTCCAGAATTAGTCCAAGAGACTACGGACAAAATCTTTCAAATACGAGACCGTATCAAGGCGGCTCGCGATAGACAAAAGAGCTATGCTGACAAACGACGCAAACCATCTATTTCAAGATTTGACAATCATTCCAAAAGGCCTTGGATTGCGATTAGATCTTAGTACGGCATTTCACCCTCAAACGGACGGCCAAAGTGAACGAACGATACAGACTTTGGAAGACATGTTAAATGCTTGTGTGATGTATCTGGGATAAAATTGGGACACTCACTTGCCCTTAGTGGAGCTCTCATATAATAATAGTTATCACACTAGCATCCAGGCTGCCTCATTTGAAGCTCTGTATGGACGAAAGTGTCGATCAACGATAGGTTGGGCGGAGACCGGAGATAAACAACTCATTGGTCCAGAATTAGTCCAAGAGACTACGAACAAAATCTTTGAGATACGAGACCGTATCAAGGCGGCTCGCGATAGACAAAAGAGCTATGCTGACAAACGACGCAAACCACTATCTTTTAAAGTCGGAGACAAAATTTTGTTGAAAGTCTCGCCTTGAAAAGGCGTAGCCAGATTTGGGAAACGTTGAAAGTGATACATAGGACCATTATAAATCTTGAAATAGATTGGAATCGTCGCTTATAAGTTGAAGCTACTGGACGAGCTTAGTAGCGTACACGACACGTTTCATGTGTCAAACCTTAAGGAAAGTCCTACTCAAGAAACGGTTATCATCCTGGCGGATGAAATTCATGTTGACGACACACTCGAATTCACCGAAGAACCCGTTGAGGTTATGGACCGGAAGGTCCAAAAGATGAGGAGAAGTCGTGTTAAACTAGTCAAAGTTCGATGGAACTCACGACAGGGTCCCGAGTATACGTGGGAATGTGAAAATCAATATAAAATATAAGTATCCACAGTTGTTCCAAGACTCACTTGCAACTGGTAACACAACTTAAATTTCAAGACGAAATTCTGGAGTATGTGACAACAAGCAAAATTTCTTGATAATTTCGTACAACTTAACAACTAATTATACGTTTAATTGCGTCCATTTATGACTTAATTTGTGCATGATTAGGTCATATAAGTCTAGCAATGGTAGGACATGTATAAACTTAACAATTGATATTGTTACTTTCGTTGCGTCGCAAGAAAACAATTAACTATGTCCTAATATGTGGCGAAAAATGTTGAAAACAGTATTCACCTGAACAAATTCATGACAACAAGTTCCGAATTTGCCAGAAACAATCAACGAACGATATGAAAGCATATTGTCATAGAAATATGAATAGAAACCCTAATTAGGGGAACCAATTTGCTACTACACCTTAATAAAACGGACATCAGACAAACCGTTACATAAACAAGTATAATGACTAAATAATATATATATTCAAAACCGACACAAAATATAATATGAGCTCAGTAATAAAATATATACGTCGTCACCGACAACGATCGCGATATATAGTTACAACAAGGAACGGATACATATCAAAGTCGACACTTGGGCATGCTCGATACGAAAATGCATTAACGGTTATTACGAAGAACTCTAAAAATAATATATTTCTAGACATTGGAATATATTTCAACACTTCTAATTTTCGGAAAGTTTATAAAATGAATAATCACTAAGTGTAAACATATAAGTATGCAGGTATACTAATATGTATAAATTACTTACAATAATACACTTGGTGAAATGGCAAGCACACAAGAAACGTACATGTACAAAAATACGTATAAATACGACATAAATACTGACAATTAAATATAGGGGGATTGGCCTGTTATAATCTCATCTGGACCTTATTGGCCATTAATAATCCCACCTCAGAATATTCCACCCACCAGTCCCACCTTTAACCTATTTTTCCTACAATGGTCCCCCGTTAAAAAAACTTAACGGAGTTAAGCTTTTTTCCAAATTACAAACAAATTTTTTAGGGCTTTTGATTAGAACGAGGATACGAGTCCATTGATGTAAAACTTACTTCGAATTGGTGCTCCAAGTGACTTGATTTTGGTTAATTGGAAATTCAAACACCCGAATTGAAGCGTCGTTTTCATTGTTTGGAGCACCGTTTCGAGGAAAGTTTTACATCAATGGACTCGTATCGTCGTTCTAATCAAAAGCCCTAAAAATCTGTTTGTAATTTGGAAAAAAACTTAACCCCGTTAAGTTCTTTTAACGAGGGACCATTGTAGGAAAAATAGGTGAAAGGTGGGACTGGTGGGGGAAATATTCTGAGGTGGGATTATTAATGGCAAATAAGTTCTAGGTGGGATTATTACAGGCCAATTGCTCATAAATATATAAGTAAAGTATATACACGGTATACGTATACGTATAAATACGCAAGTACATAGTGATGTACACAAATACACTTGTCAAAGTGTACACATACAAGGAATACCGTACATGTACATCAACGAAAAATGCAATGTTAAAAATAGATATTTTTAATTGGTTGAAATCGCTGTTAAGGTGAAAGTTTGGGTTAAAATGCTTAAAAATAAGGTGAAAGTTATGTATTTAAAGGTAAGATAATTAATTGTTTTTAAAGTTATGGCCGTTTTTCTTAATAAAAAACTAGTCGTTGGATGGGGGATATTTTGAAATGGGGAGGCCCGGCAAGAATGTCTCCGGCCCTGGTCGTCTACGGACGTTGAGGACGGGGACGGGGATGGAGGTGAGGGGCGGTGTGCTGGTTGCCGGCCCTGGTCGTCTCTAAGTCGCTCCCTACACCGAGTAGTCTTAGATAAAAGTAGCTTGAATCTTCTTTATTTGCATAAAACATTGAGCACAATATAACAAAAAATTACCCATGTTAACATCACATGATCAATGTGGCTATAAGCTCTCTCTTCCATAAGTTGATAAATAAAGTAGAACTAGTGAACTTTAACTCGTGTGTTGCAGCAGGAATGTGACAACAGTTTGGTCGGTACCGGCAATTTATGGCAACTGAAAGAGAAAACCCGAAAAATAAAGTTGTAATAAAAAAATATATGAAATTGACAAAAATTCCGGATCGGTTTGTCACACCATAAACTACGTTAAATAAACATGGTCTATACATATGTGTATAACACGGGGGAAACACAAAACCACACACTTTAAGAAAGATCTTATCAGAAATACATCTATGCATATACACATAGCTTACTTGGAAAATGAGATCTTCAAAAGATGTTATCTACTTATTTTATCTACTGAACAACAACATCATGACACAGATAAATCTAAACCTGAGACAAAACTTAATCTATACAACTACAACAGCATCATAATGAAAAAAAAACAACAAACATTGATCTTTAAAATGACAACAACATGATAATGAAAAAACCAATCAACAAGCATTACTCTATACACCGACAACATCATTACACATGAAAAAATATAACCCAAAACATTAATCTATACACGAACCCACTTTTTATATGAAGTGAGAAAACGACACAAGTGTCATATAAGAAATTAACTACAAGTAAAACATTCTATTGAACAAAGATTATATTAGACGATAACAATACCTGGACGATTCATTGTTGTAACATAGACATGATTATTATCTGGACTACGCTGATAATTGTTATCAAGGCCGGCCCGTTAGTGTTATTGGTCTAGGCGACGGCTTAGGGCCTCCGGAAAAATAGGGCCTCCAAAACTAAAAGAATATATCTATATTATAAAAAAAAGAATATTATATTTACAGTGATACTTGTAAACATCAATACAAGTGTAGTCTGAAGGTAAGAACAAGTTTTGGTTTTTGTGGAGGGTTGGGTTCGAATCCCACATGCTACCATTTTAAAAATTATTAATCACCTCACTCGCCCTTTTAGTAAAGGGTTATAAATGCATCTTTTTTAATCACCTCTCCTAATTTAATAAGCTAACAAATTTTGCCCACACAATTTTTAACATGGTATGTCCATCCAAAATTTTATTTAAAAAAATCGTTTCTAACTAATAACAACAATATACTCAAAATGAGTAGCATTTTTAGTTCCTTTCACACATGATATAAATTGTTATTTGTTAGGTTAAACTCTTTTGACCAACTCATATTTGATTTATGTATTAGATACCCAACATTATTGATTAAGGAAATCATCTAGTTTATATAATGGTTAACTGCTTATAAGTTTCTTCCTACTATATTTCATGTCAGATACAAACTAAAATTACGAGCCTGAAGGATTAAAAAGGGTCTCCAATTTTTAATTCGCTTTGGGCCTCTATAATTTTAGGACCGGCCCTAATTGTTATCTAGGCTACGCTGATCATTGCTATTTGATTCGGCCATAAACTTACGTGAATATGAGATATAAGTCAATCAAGAAAAAATACAAAGAATGAAGAAGAAATGTAAGCGATCTAGGAACGGGTGAAATAAATAAATTGTCGATCTAGAGTTGTTTAGCATGAATTGTGATTAAGATATTGTTAAAATTTAAAAGATATTTTGAAATCACAAGAATATAGGTTGGTGTAACTGATTTTGATTAATAACAATAATGAATTAATATTAATTAAATACAATCCTATCCTTTTCAAATAAAAAGTAGATCAATGGCTAGTATTAGTTCACTAAGTTCACAAGCAATGGGGTTGTTCACAAATGAACCTAACCCTATATATATATAATATATATATATATATATATATAGGATTAGATCAAGAGTGAACAACTTCTTGAGAGTGAACTAATCTTGGCCTTTGATCATTTTTTAGATTAAAAGGGTAAGATTGACATTAGTCAAGTATATTTAATTAAAATCCTTAAATTTCTCATCTCTTAACTCTCTCTCTCATTTTTAATTATTTTTCTATTATTTTAATTATAAGAATTGAAACTTTGGAATTTTGGATAAGGCCTAAACTTTTTGTTGTTTCTTCCGAAAATACTTTATTTTGAATGCATTACACTTTCAAAAGAAATTATATTAGAATGTTTAGAAATGTATTTTATAATTATGTTGTTAATATACACATATGTAACCAGTTCTGAATATAATACACATATGTATAAAAGTCTGTACACATGTGTATAAATTAACATATGTGTATAAATTGGTAATTAGCGAGAGTACACACATGTGTACAATGTTAAGTAACCATCTCAGATCCTTGTTATACACATATGTACAATGTTGAACAACAATATCATTAACTTCTAGCTAGAAATATATTATGAATGTACATATGTGTACATACGTTTCTAAAATGCGAATGCGTATAATACATATATGTATAGAGAATATAATTAACTATTTTTAATCGTGTTTTAGATGGAACAATATTATAATGTTTGTATTTTTTAAAATTATAAAATTAGGTAATTTGTGAGAGAAAAAAGTATAAAAAATACAATTAAATATTCTTTTAAGTGGAAAGAGAAATCAAAAGAGAGAAAAAAACCAATTAATTAAATGGAGAGGAAAAATACAATTATATCCTTGTATTTATTAAAATACATGTAGGTTACAAAAAATAATTATAATTTTGCCACTAAAGAAAAAAATTAGATCTACAAAATCAATGGTTAAGATAAGTTCATTTTGTTCACAAATACAACATTGATCACTCATGAACCCTACCCTATATATATATATATATATATATATATGATTAGAATCAAGAGTGAACAACTTCTTGAGAGTGTACTGAGTGAACTAATCTTGGCATTTGATCATTTTTTAGATTAAAAGGGTAAGATTGACATTAACCAAGTATATTTAATTAAAATCCTTAAATTTCTCATCTCTTAACTCTCTCTCTCTCTCTCTCTCATTTTTAATTATTTTTCAATTATTTTAATTATAAGAGATTGAAACTTTGGAATTTTGGATAAGGCCTAAACTTTTTGTTGTTTCTTCTGAAATACACTGAATTTCATATTTATTTATTTAAATAAAGTCTCATTTTGTTTTGTAAACTTTTCTTTCTCATATTTGCAAGAATTATTTATTCTGTTGTTTATGAATTTAGAATCCTATATAATTCAGTTATTATTCACATAGTATATTTAAATTATTTATTTATTTTATACCTTCGCGTGATACTCGAGATGATATGTGTGTAGAGCGATATACATGTGTGTGTAGAGCGAGATACATTTATGTATCAAAGTGATACCTAGTTTTCTTAATTGATTATTTCACGTGTCGATTATGTATATTATATACGTATAAACCTTGCACTTATGATCGTTTATTTTTTTATTTAGTGTTTGATTATGTTGGTAATAGCGTAAATAAAAAACTTTATTACATATTAAAAAAAGTATAGTATGATACCGACACTTAGTATTGTTTATAATAGGAAAAAATACTTTATTTTGAATGCATTACACTTTCAAAAGAAATTATATTTGAATGTTTAGAAATATATTTTATAAATATGTTGCTAATATACACATATGTAACAAGTTCTCAATATAATACACAGATGTATAAAAGTCTGTACACATGTGTACAATGTTGAGTAACCATCTCAGATCCTTGTTATACACATATGTACAATGCTGAACAACAATATCACTAACTTCTAGCTAGAGGTATATTATGAATGTACATATGTGTACACACGTTTCTAAAATGCAAATGCGTATAATACATATATGTATAGAGAATATAATTAAATATTTTTAATCGTCTTTTAGATGGAACAATATTATAATGCTTGTATTTTTAAATTATAAAATTAGGTAATTGGTGAGAGAAAAAAGTATAAAAAATACAATTAAATATTCTTTTAAGTGGAAAGAGAAATCAAGAGAGAGAAAAAACCTATTAATTAAATGAAGAGAAAAAAATACAATTATACCCTTGTATTTATTAGAATACATGTAGGTTACAAAAAAATAATTACAATCTTGCCACTAAAGAAAAAATCTAGATCTACAAAATCAATGGTCAAGATAAGTTCATTTTGTTCACAAATACAACATTGATCACTCATGAACCCTATATATATATATATATATAGGAGGGTTTAAATGAGAACGCAAAATATCGCGAGAACCGTGAGAACAAATGAAAAAAACCATGAGAACTTGGTCGAAAACAATTCAAATTCAAAATTTCTTTTTACACTAATCATTATTATATAAATACAATGTTAGAAATTAAATATACATGTTTAATTTTACGTGAATTCGTAAATAATTTTTTTACACATGTGTAAATTTTGTTATATTTACACATGCGTAAAAAATCTATTAAGAGTGATTTTGAGGGGAGAAATGAATTATTTGATGTTGTAAATTCTTATTTTGATGTTGTATTTTAAATACAATGAGGTTTGTATTAAAAAATTGATTAGATTGGTTTTATTATTTGTTCTCACGGTTCTCGCAATATTTAGCGTTCTCAAGATAACCCTCACACACACACACACACACACACATATATATATATATATATAGGGGATGGTTATCTTGAGAACATGGATTTTTGTGAGAGCTCTAGAAACAATTTCCATCCATAGATTATCCTAAATCAAGGGATAAGATTAGTGTGGGTTTAAATGAGAAGGGGACCATTATATAAACTTAACAAAAGGACACTATTGTAAAATCACATTCAATTACCCTTCACTCCCAAATTCACCTTCTCCCTCACAAAAAGAATCCACGTCTTTCAGATTCACCATCTTCCTCACAAAATATCTGAAGTTATCAACGACATTGCGAAAGAAAAGGATGAATGACGACAGAATAGGAGGCGAAAGTAAAAAGTTCGCTGAAAGTAGTTCTAGGGCATATAAAGTTGCCCAGGTTTGGTTTTTCGACCTTTTTATTGTTCTGATTTTTTAAAATTAGGGCTTGGATGATATTCATTTTCTGTTTGGCGATACAAATGAATGTAATTTGACCTAAGGGAGCATCAATTCCGGTCCTGGTATGTATATTATTTGCACATTGACAACTTGTATTTGCCATCAGTTCGGAATTTGATCAGGTGTGTGATTTTGAAATTCAATCGATCTCTGAGTTACAACTTGACCTAAGGGATTTCAATAATGATTTATGTTTGGACTGGAATTATGTCTTTTACTGTTCTTGCCTTGGATTTCTACAATCCACCAGATGAGGCTGCTAAAATCTGAAACTTTTTATGAACCAGTAGACCTTAACTTTCTTAATAGATACTGTACTTAAAATGTATGCATACCAATTGACTATTCTTTGTTAGCTGAAATGACATCAACATTTTCCATCTTGTTTTTTACATATGCTTGGGTGAATTTTAGCTTTTGAGATTTTATAAGTCTATATAACTTCCTTTAACATGATTTAGATTATGAAGAGCTTTAAAACTTGGTACATCACTATCTTGTTTTTCCTAGTGTTTTGGTAAAAACTAAGATTTAAATTTGTGAAATTGAAGTGTAATTGATTATTAAGTTGCTGACTTTTCTACACTAGCTATTGATAAATGTATGCAACATTGTATTTTGAAATGACAACATGTTATTTTATCAAACATATTTAACTGAGAATTTACACATGTGTAAAACGGAATCACTTACACGTTTAAAATAGAAACTTACATATGTGTAAAGCAAATTTACACATGTGTAAGTCAGAATGTGTAAAAAATAAACACTTACACATGTGTAAAACATATGACATTTATAGAAACAGTTCCAGAAAGATTATCTAAATGCAGTGAAAAGCTAGGGTAGCTTAAGGAAATTAAAAATAGAAAGGAACATGTAGTGATTGTGTACATAATAGCTAGCATCTAATTGATGAAGAAAATAAATAAATATGTTGAACATGAAGCTAATTGATTTGGTTTATGGGCATTACCAGTTCCACATAGCTTACAATACTCAAGCTTCATTGTTGGATTGTTATAGTTAGCAAAAGATACTTACAACGTATCTTATAGCTCGAGGAAAAACTGACAATCATAAATCCTGATCGCCTTTCGGTTCTCCAACTTCGAGTCGTTTTGACAATAAAATGAATGAAATTTCATTAGAAACTGATTTCCCATGATTCACTATTTCAGCAAACTGAATAACATCCAAACAACATTAAATATTTTTCATTTTCTCGTAAAATTGTAACCAATATTAAGAACACGCTATAGTCCTTCACAATTTACACCTTTAATAAATATTTGAAAATTTCCACTATGTTTGCCACAACTCATCGAAAACAGCAATTACAAGATTCCAATTCTCAAATCACAATGCATTAAAAATTAAGTGTACCTGGCGAGCTAGATGGGTATAACACCTAACTTCAATAAGAAATGCAATCTTCACCCAATTGTGAACTTCATATAAAAATTATGAATTAGGTTTACTTTCATGAGGTTAAGCATTATCAGATCTTGAATTCAACATAGAAATCAAAACAAATCATTATGTTCAAAGAATGAGTTGTTGAAGACACCTGCAATTGAATGGTTGAAGATCACATAATGAATCACTGAAGTTGATTTAGAATCGAATGAATAATACAAACACCAATCAAAATCGAGTGTGAATAAACTGTAATCCAATATCTTCAAGCGTGGATGTGTATTCAATAACTCTAGTTTCTAATATTTGGGCGTGGAGTGTGAATCGTATAAGAATTGATGTTGCCTGATATTGGAAGAGGGGATTGTCTAATTACCAATTTAGCCTTTTCATTAAAAACAAGAGATATAAATGAGTGGTTGAGATTTGTTCTCATGGTTCTCATAAAAAATGGGTGTTCTTATTTAAACTCTCCTCTCTCTCTCTCTATATATATATATATATATATACCAATATTTCATTTGTGAAAAAGATATAGATTAATTCTAATTTAGGAAAACACACAATTTAGATTTTTTTTCATGAATTATTTTTTCACTATTATATATCTTAGAAAAAAATGGATAACATACATGATAGTGGCATTACAATAATTTACATTACAGTAATTTAGAGATAATTAATATAAAATATTTAATAAGCTGTGATAAAATAGTAAAAAAAAGAGTGCAAAAATAAGCCTTCCATCCAGTTTTATTTAACACACCCTACAATAAGCCGAAAAAAGGGGGCTGATATAAATTCACTCCCCTCCTTATTAATCATATCCTTTTGTGAGAGAAAAAGTATCGGTGCTTCACCTGTAAGTATGTGAGGTTTATTTAGTAATTAGGGGTGTATTTAGTAGCACTGTGTCTATAAGCAAACCAAATGAACACGAACACGGCATTGTTCGTGTTCTTTCGTTAAGGAAATAAGTGTTCACGAACACTTACCGAACGAGATTTTATGTTCGTTTTCGTTCATTAGGAAATTAGTGTGTTCACGAACACAAACGAACCCAAATAAATTTGATAATTGTTATATGATTAGTTGTTTAAAGCTTCTTTGCTTGAAGGGGTATGGCCCCAAAGCACGTGCGCGGACGCGCACCCAATGGGCCATACCATTCTGATGTAATGCCCGTATTTTCAAAATTATTATTTATATAAATTTATATAAAAAATTCGTGTTCGTTTTCTAATTTCAGAGTCACGGTTGAAACCTGATCGAGAAACGGATTTAAAATCGGAAAACTACGCGTTTTTACGCGTTTTAACGAAACGACAACTGAACGCGATCATTTTCAAGCACCGACGTTTAAATCGCGTGTTTAAACCTAAAAATGATATTATACCCTGTTATGTCACGTTCGGGTATGAAACGGGGACTTAAAAAGTGATCGGGCTGCAAACGGGTTTAGGCCCAACTCACTTAAAACCCTAGAAGTATATAAAGACTCATCTTCTTCATTCTTACTCAAACCCTAGCCCCCTTGTCCCTGTCCCTTTGATTTTCCGGAGACCAGAGCCGCGTTTCTGGTGAGCTCCGGCGACCCCCAAACACTCCGGGAGGCCGCCTCCCTCTCTCCTTGAAACAGAGCCGCCGGCCACCGCAACGGTGGCGGCGCACCAGCAACGAAGCCGCAGCAGTGGCAGTCCCTGCAGTGGACACCCATCGCCTCTCCAACCTTCACCACAGTCCTCTCGTCTCTCTCCCTCGGTTCTCCTCCGACAACGGCTCAAGCCGTCTCTCCGGCCGCAAACCACCTACCTCCCTCCTTCTCCTTCCTCCCGTAGACCCCACACACCCGAAACCCCCAACAACATCCACTCTCGCTCTCCCTCGCCCTAGAACGACGACCGGCAACAGCGACGCGGCAGAAGCCGCGGGTCTTCGGCGGCAGAACCTCGGTTCAGGTCAGTCGTCTGGCTCAGATCAATGTTTCGGTTCAGTCCGGGTAAAATCAGTTCAGTCTCTGTTCGGGTGGTTCACGGTTTGGGTTAACTTTGGTTTGGTTCACTTCGGCCAGGTTTCGAGTTTCCGGTTCAAGTTCAGGTCCACTTCAGGTTCAATGTTCGGTTCATGCCAAGTCAGCCGGTCCAGTCTCAGTCTCGGTTCAGGTAGTCACGTTTCAAGTGTTAAATTGGTTAAGATTTGATTCATGTTCGATTGTTGTTATTCCAGTTTCAGTTCAGTTTGGCGTTCGGTCAAACAGGTCAAACCTGGTCAACTGTGGTCAAACAGTCGCGGGTTCGAGACAACATCAGTAAACAACAGTTTCAGTTCGGGTGAACACCGATTTCAGGTTCGAGTCTCTTATTCTATTTTGTTTCCGATTTAGTCAGTTTCGTGTCTCAACTCAACGGTTGTTTTGTCGTTTCAGTTGGCTCGGCTTTCACGACACAAGTTAACTCGGTTCAGTTTAGTGCGACTCGGCTTAGCTTCAGTCAAAAAGTCAAACCTGGTCAACTGTCGGGTCAACGATCTAAAAACGAGGCCCGGTATAGCAATGACGTGTATATTAAATCTTGTTGTTCCATATTCATTTATCGTTTTAATTGTGTAACCTAATTTTATATATAATTTGGAAACATAAGTAGGATATGTAAATATATATTTGTATTGTTTTGATAAAATTGTTGAGTTTTGAAAATGTTATCGACAACTAGATTGTCGGGATCATCCAAAACAAGAGGAAACTCTGCCCGTTTATCGAAAAAAATAAATATACTTATTTACTACACTTCCGGCAATATATATATATATATATATATTTTTCACTTTATGCTTTTCGACAAAACACATTTATTCATTACACCGTTCAACAACATATTTATTTAATATTCCTTTCGACAAAGTATATATCTATTTAACGACAAGATATACTCATATTATTCCCTCCGGCAAAATAAATATATATTATATACTTTTCGAAAATTATACTTCTCTAACGACAATATATATATATATTACGTGTTTCCGACAAACAATATATATATTTATCTATTATTCTTTTCGTTAAAAAATACATATATGTCTATTATCCCGTTTCGTCAAAATATGCTTTTATCTACTTTCTTTTCACCAAAAAAATATATATTTATTGTATTATTTTGATAACATTTTTACGGCTCTTTTGACGAATTTAATTTTAGAATCGCTACACAAACCCCGTGATATGCGTACACGTGCTTTCAACCCCGATTAGAATCCTCCGTCGTATCGTCGATTATTCAGACACATTCGTTTGTCATATAAGGTGACCTCGGTGTCTCATTCTCCAACTCATCAACTCGTCGCGGATTACCAAAGAAGACTTAGCAATCTTGTGAGTACACTCGACCCACTTTGTTTATATCACTTTTTGGGTGTAACATGTTTCCATATACAAAAATCACAAACACTTAAACTTTATGAAACGCACAAACAATCCTATACACATGACTACTTGAATCGTATACTTGTTGCTTGTCTGGGATAAACGTTATGCTATGCTTTAGTCATTAACTATTATTAGCCTTTGTTTGACATGCTTAGCGCTATAGGAATTCACGCATCCACCTCCATCGTGTTATTCGTGAGGTCATGTTAAAACATCGTGATTGCGTTAAGGGTTTGATTATTAGTATTGCATGCCTTGATATTGCTCTTGTATAGATTTGGTTGCCATGAGGATTGTTGAAACTTTATTCGTATACGTATGCTATGCTTAAACTTGTGTACTCGCCTTTGCTTTTGCATTGACTTTATTTTAAAACATGTTACAGGTTGAAGGAGATGACGCTATGAAAACAATATAGCAAGGACTAGATACACACAAATTAGACGTTAGGTTTAATGTCGACGTATCAATTTTGTTATGACTTTGCAAATGTTATGTTGTTCTTTGTTTTGTTACATTGATGTATTTGACAATTCTTATGAAATGAAATATGGTTTAATTAATTATTGTCACTTAATAATGTTGTGAGCAATGAGCAATCTCGTTTTCGTCTCATCCCGATGTTTCCGCCATCGGTTGGGGTGTTACAGAGTGGTATCAGAGCCACTCCTGTGCCGTTCGGGATGTTGGGGCAAAACCTCATCGAGGACGATGAGTCCTTTAGGGGGGTGATTGTAACACCTAATGGCAACCTCCCAAATGTGGGGCAAAAAAACCTCATCGAGGATAATGGCAACCTCCTACATGTTGGGGCAAAACCTCATCGAGAACGATGAGTCCCTTAGGGGGGTGATTATAACACCTAATGGCATACCTCCCAACATCGTCCATGGACAGGAGAGATTCCTGGTTCATAAGTAATGCCCTACCTCTAAAATCACCAACGCGTTTTGGGCTTAATGCTAGTGGATGAGAGGGAGAACTCCACAGTTAAGCGTGCTCAAGTGGGAGTAGTACTAGGATGGGTGACCTCCTGGGAAGTCTCCACCAGGGCAACCAAAAACAAAGCCGTGAGTTCCTGGATGGGCCACCCATTATAGGCAAAGCGGACAATATTGGTGATAACGAGGGGCAGGGGTGTTACAGATTGGTATCAGAGTCATAACTATAGGGAATTAGGCAAATTGCTACGCTTTTGACCTAGTCTATAGTTAAGTACCATACTTGACCATACGTGATTCACATGTTAATTTCTTAAAACGTCTCTTATATGTTAAATTTATGAAATGCTTTACGTGTTCATACTCGTTACATTATTTCAATCATACGCCTTCCCTAATGCATATTACTCGATTATACTAAACTCGAAAACACTCGTATTACATAAGTGAGACTACTTCACCAAAATAGGTGTGATATCCACAATTTGGTGAACGATTCTCATTACGCTTATTCTTTATTTTTTTACGAAGTTACACCATCAAGTTAGGAGTGACATCCACACCTTGATGGAAAACTTCCCATTCAAACTCTAGTGGACTCTCGTCAAAGTGTCGAAATTAATTTTGACCCGAAGAGTGCCAACCACACTTAGGGTACGAAATCGTCGAGTTAGGGGTGAAACCCGCACCTTGTCGATTAAGTCCCATTCCTCGATTTTCAATCTCGCCAAAGTTTCGATTTTCCAATCGATTAGAGACGTGTAATAACTGGAAGGGTAAAATGCCGTTAATCGCTTCTCGACGAGAGCGTTTTACCTATAGGCCAAAGCACGTTTCTCTAATTCGAAAGGATCTTCGATTCACTTTGGAATAGTCGACGTTTCTCTACCCGAAACAGTCTAATGTTTTCTGAGACTCTCTTTTATACCATTTCAATTTATACATGACTTTTTATATACTTGTTACCATTCCTTTCAAATTTCCAATTTATTATAAGGTTTTTACGCAATTCATATTAAACCTTTTCATCCACTTATACATTATTTGCATACATGATTTCAAAACGTCATCAACTAGACTTACATTTCTCGAAAAGTCCAAAATGGAGACCGTCGTCGAGATAGGAGTGAATTCCTTACCTAGACGATCAAACTCCGTTTCCTTCCTTCCTTAAAACAACCTCACCAACGGATTAGGGGTGATTCCCATACCTCGGTGATCGTTACCAACCCTCCTTCTTGGAGACTTTATTACACAAACCACATGTTTAAATTGTATACCTAAATCTTTTATCATGTTGTCAAAATTCTTACTTAGACGAATTTCAAAACGTACTATTTTATCAAACGTATTTCCCATCCTGTAATCTATTTCATATAAATCACATACGCATATACTTGGTCACCACATGAAACGTTTTGTTTCACGATTTTTCAAAGCTCGACAGAATGCTACATACCAACTTAATCGGTCCAAGGAATACCTTGCCCACAAGTCTTATGTTTAACTTAATCACTAGAACACGCTCACGCAATGACTTTATGTTAAAAAAAATGTTTGTAAACAAAAAAAAAATCAAACCAATATCTTATAAGCATTATGGGATCGTTGTACTAAAGGTGTGTTTGGGATTGTTTTTGCAACCTAATATTTTTATTTTGTGTTTGAAAGCGCAAATATTAAATAAATAAATAAAAATTTATTTTTAGTGTTTGGTAAATAATTAATAAAAAAATATATATATAATAATATTATATAAAAAAAATAACTGCTTTGTTTTACGTATTTTAGAGATCAAAGCTCATCTATTTATAACTTTATATATACATGTATATATATTTTTCAAACACTCAAATAGTTGATTACCTTATTATTGTGATATCAAATAACATAATCAAATCCAAACACTATCTTCCTACAATATGTTTTGTTACAACTAATTATCTGATTTTGATTATTCAGAACGCATAATCTATTTTCAAAACTCAACCCCAAACACCCTCTAAACCTCTTATCACGATTAAGAGAACATTTTGCTAAACACTTTTCAACGATAATTAAATCCATTATCCCAGATTTCCTCTCAAGGGTCAACGTATCACAAGAACCACTGAATTTCAAATTTCTTATCTTGATGTAACATCCTTTGAAAACGATGCGAACCTACTAATTTAAGACTTGTCATACACCACTCAAAATGTCACCTCAATTTCAAAACACGTGGGCAAGAAAACATTACAAGGACTAACCACTTTCGACTCACTTAATTTCCCCTAAAACAGTGGTAGCACTCCCGTCCATTACAAAATACGTAACGCATAATCAATAAGTACCTTATATTCTTTTATATTCACAAACTAGATCTTACATTCTAAGTCAAACTGAACCTATTTTAGAAACGATAACCTCAAAGTTTTGCTAAAAAAAAATATACATGTATATCCTCATACATGGTTTGGTCAACTGTTTCATGACATTTAATCGTATCATTCGTTTTACATACCCTGATTTCTCGACTATTTTATGTAAATAAATTCGTTGCATACAATTCATATCTTACGCACAATCATCGTCTTTTACACTTGTTGACGTTCATAATTATACACATATTCATGTTCATGAAAATACGTGTCATCATTCATGCTTATACTTATCATCACATTCATGCATATACATCTTATATCCATGCTTATACTTATTTCCATACTTATGCTTATACTCATACACATACCTATACTTGTACTCGTATTCATATTCGTGCCTATGCGCGAGCGAAACCCGTGGGATTCGCTTACGTGGGCCACAAGCTATTTGCACGCAAACATGCCTACGCACTACATTCTTACACACACGCAAACTTATTTTCAGAATTTATGTACACCTTTATTCATGTGCTGCTAGTACAAGCTATGCGGATCATGTGATGATCGGTATAATCGCGGGAGCACACGGGATTATAGCGATAAGCGCATGAGAACCATAGAGTGTACTACCGCGTATGGTAACACACGGAACGTAACATTGCATCGAGTAACGAAACGGTCACAGCGTGGTCAAAACATGGTGGATACGCTGCTGGTACTTCCTATACACAAGTGTTTTCACCATGCTGCCAAACTTTCGTAATACATGCCATAAGAAATTCGGTGATTTACAGACCATAATATGACCTAACACGCCAGCTTTAAACAACTCACAACTGCATTGCTAAGTGCGCGCTACCCGATTATCCACGACGAATCTTAATCCCTAACGTAACATTTTCGTTTGTTCGTATACATATGCCATCCTTACACGAGTATTCGTTGATCGAATCAATCGTCCGCTCTTATGCCTCCGTTACCCCCGTTAACCTTGTCTTTTTATACAACATCGTTTACAATCAATCGTCTAAGCATTCAAACCCTAAATGCCTTCTTACTCTAAAGTTATCTCCCATTCTCGTTGAGGGCAACGCACTTAATTGGCCGCTACCTCGATAACTAGCTTATTTTAAATACCTAACCTTCTCGTTTTCCATCATCAAGCAACTCTCTACAAAACCGAGATTTATTAACGCTCTTCAAAGTCGATAGAACTTTCTAACAACCTACGGTTCGACCACACTCACCACTAAACTGCATACCACTTCTTACGAGAGCTTTTCTGCTTAGATGGCATATCATTGAGTTATTCAAGCTCGTTTAAACCACTCTCCTATACGCATACTTACGCGCTTTACTTACACTTGATGGCTTTAATCTTTCTAGTCAAGCAACTTCTTCTTGCAAACCTAACTCTTCATTGCTCTAAACTTCATGCTTTCCCTCACGTATCCAGAACTACAAATCTTGATCGTTAACCCTCATTCTTTAGTCAAATCCCTTAAAGTCATCCTCTTGAATAAATTTCGGGACGAAATTTCCTAAAGGAGGGGAGACTGTAATGCCCGTATTTTCAAAATTATTATTTATATAAATTTATATAAAAAATTCATGTTCGTTTTCTAATTTCAGAGTCACGGTTGAAACCTGATCGAGAAACGGATTTAAAATCGGAAAACTACGCGTTTTTACGCGTTTTAACGAAACGACAACTGAACGCGATCATTTTCGAGCGCCGACGTTTAAATTGCGTGTTTAAACCTAAAAAAGATATTATACCCTGTTATGTCACGTTCGGGTATGAAACGGGGACTTAAAAAGTGATCGGGCTGCAAACGGGTTTAGGCCCAACTCACTTAAAACCCTAGAAGTATATAAAGACTCATCTTCTTCATTCTTACTCAAACGCTAGCCCCCTTGTCCCTGTCCCTTTGATTTTCCGGTGACCAGAGCCGCGTTTCTGGTGAGCTCCGGCGACCCCCAAACACTCCGAAAGCCACCTCCCTCTCTCCTTGAAACAGAGCGGCCGGCCACCGCAACGGTGGCGGCGCACCAGCAACGAAGCCGCAGCAGTGGCAGTCCCTGCAGCGGACACCCATCGCCTCTCCAACCTTCACCACAGTCCTCTCGTCTCTCTCCCTCGGTTCTCCTCCGACAACGGCTTAAGCCGTCTCTCCGACCGCAAACCACCTACCTCCCTCCTTCTCCTTCCTCCCGTAGACCCCACACACCCGAAACCCCCAACAACATCCACTCTCGCTCTCCTTCGCCCTAGAACGACGACCGGCAACAGCGACGCGGCAGAAGCCGCGGGTCTTCGGCGGCAGCACCTCGGTTCAGGTCAGTCGTCCGGCTCAGATCAATGTTTCGGTTCAGTCCGGGTAAACTCAGTTCAGTCTCTGTTCGGGTGGTTCACGGTTTGGGTTAACTTTGGTTTGGTTCACTTCGGCCAGGTTTCGAGTTTCCGGTTCAAGTTCAGGTTCACTTCAGGTTCAATGTTCGGTTCATGCCAAGTCAACCGGTCCAGTCTCAGTCTCGGTTCAGGTAGTCACGTTTCAAGTGTTAAATTGGTTAAGATTTGATTCATGTTCGATTGTTGTTATTCCAGTTTCAGTTCAGTTTGGCGTTCGGTCAAACCAGGTCAAACCTGACTGTGGTCAAATAGTCGCGGGTTCGAGACAACATCAGTAAACAACAGTTTCAGTTCGGGTGAACACCGATTTCAGGTTCGAGTCTCTTATTCTATTTTGTTTCCGATTTAGTCAGTTTCGTGTCTCAACTCGACGGTTGTTTTGTCGTTTCAGTTGGCTCGGCTTTCACGACACAAATTAACTCGGTTCAGTTTAGTGCGACTCGGCTTAGCTTCAGTCAAAGTCAAACCTGGTCAACTGTCGGGTCAACGATCTAAAAACGAGGCCCGGTATAGCAATGACGTGTATATTAAATCTTGTTGTTCCATATTCATTTATCGTTTTAATTGTGTAACCTAATTTTATATATAATTTGGAAACATAAGTAGGATACGTAAATATATATTTGTATTGTTTTGATAAAATTGTTGAGTTTTGAAAATGTTATCGACAACTAGATTGTCGGGATCATCCAAAACAAGAGGAAACTCTGCCCGTTTATCGAAAAAAATAAATATACTTATTTACTACACTTCCGGCAATATATATATATATATATATATTTTCACTTTATGCTTTTCGACAAAACACATTTATTCATTACACCGTTCAACAACATATTTATTTAATATTCCTTTCGACAAAGTATATATCTATTTAACGACAAGATATACTCATATTATTCCCTCCGGCAAAATAAATATATATTATATACTTTTCGAAAATTATACTTCTCTAACGACAATATATATATATTACGTGTTTCCGACAAACAATATATATATTTATCTATTATTCTTTTCGTTAAAAAATACATATATGTCTATTATCCCGTTTCGTCAAAATATGCTTTTATCTACTTTCTTTTCACCAAAAATATATATATTTATTGTATTATTTTGATAACACTTTTACGGCTCTTTTGACGAATTTAATTTTAGAATCGCTACACAAACCCCGTGATATGCGTACACGTGCTTTCAACCCCGATTAGAATCCTCCGTCGTATCGTCGATTATTCAGACACATTCGTTTGTCATTTAAGGTGACCTCGGTGTCTCATTCTCCAACTCATCAACTCGTCGCGGATTACCAAAGAAGACTTAGCAATCTTGTGAGTACACTCGACCCACTTTGTTTATATCACTTTTTGGGTGTAACATGTTTCCATATACAAAAATCACAAACACTTAAACTTTATGAAACGCACAAACAATCCTATACACATGACTACTTGAATCGTATACTTGTTGCTTGTCTGGGATAAACGTTATGCTATGCTTTAGTCATTAACTATTTTAGCCTTTGTTTGACATGCTTAGCGCTATAGGAATTCACGCATCCACCTCCATCGTGTTATTCGTGAGGTCATGTTAAAACATCGTGATTGCGTTAAGGGTTTGATTATTAGTATTGCATGCCTTGATATTGCTCTTGTATAGATTTGGTTGCCATGAGGATTGTTAAAACTTTATTCGTATACGTATGCTATGCTTAAACTTGTGTACTCGCCTTTGCTTTTGCATTGACTTTATTTTAAAACATGTTACAGGTTGAAGGAGATGACGCTATGAAAACAATATAGCAAGGACTAGATACACACAAATTAGACGTTAGGTTTAATGTCGACGTATCAATTTTGTTATGACTTTGCAAATGTTATGTTGTTCTTTGTTTTGTTACATTGATGTATTTGACAATTCTTATGAAATGAAATATGGTTTAATTAATTATTGTCACTTAATAATGTTGTGAGCAATGAGCAATCTCGTTTTCGTCTCATCCCGATGTTTCCGCCATCGGTTGGGGTGTTACATCTGAAAACTTCGTTGTCTAAATAAATCTAAAACTTCGACAGACAAAACTGGCGATAGACGTGGGGCACCACCGACAACGGCATGGGAAGCACAAGCCACAGCTAAGGAAAAGGATACCACGTGGCACCAATCATTGGTCTTCAGACCCTGTTACAGGATCCTCATGAGACAGCTAGTGACAACCTGACAAGAAATACTGGGAGACGCTGAGGTGGAGCGAATAACGTCGTGCCAAGTCAGCCCTAGTACGGATTAACGGTCCTGTCCTGTCAGGGAGACAAAACGGATATTCCTCAAGATCGAAAGCTGGCGAAGGCCCAACTGGCTCCTACCTCCTTCACAACCTTTTGGCTATAAATAGAATACCTCACTATCAGGTTTAAGGATCGATTCTCTTACCCTGTCACTCAATACACACACTTATTTCCTCAAAACGAGTTCTTATTCTAATGCCAGAGGGTGTTTACAAGGAAAACCCCCAACCTCTCCTCCGTATAACGAGTTCACCGATTTTGTTTCATTTTGCAGGATCGATCGAATATAATCAAGTTGTTTGTCGAGGAAAGGATCGGGATTAACCATCGTTGTCGAGACAAATCACCTAAAGCTAACCTCATGTCGACTTAGTTTTCTTCATGGCGCCCACCGCACTTATTGCACTCTTTTCATCACTTTTGTCTTTCCAAAGTTTGATCCATGGCTGGTCCAAACCCTTCTTTTCCTACTTTTGGCGAACACTCTCCGTTTGACACACTGGCGGACAATGCGCACGTCCAAAACCAACGGATAGACGAGCAAACTGGAGGGAACACACGAATGCAGGGGTCACGAATGTCCTAGGTAGTGCAGCACGCACAAACCATCAGACTAATCCTGTCGTGCAGAATGTCGATGCGACGAACCTCGTCCCTTCACTCCCTAACGGAGAGACACTAGCATCGTGGTATGCGAAATCTCAAGCGGTTCTTAACATGGCGTACATGCAGATGTGCGCACAAGCCTAACTACTAGCGCAACAGTCACCAGTTCAACAACACAACATGCAGCATGTTGCGCCTCAGTCAGCGTCGCGTGTACAGTAAACTTACAAGGAGTTTGAGTACATAATCGAGTCATATCAATGAACGCCCTCACACGCCACCCTGAGAACCATTGGCGAACATCAAAACTAAACGAAACTCTTGTTTTGGTATGTATTTATGATGGTTCGCTTAGAACAAGTATGTAGTCTGTTAGCTTGGGATGTTAACTTGGTTTCTTTTTGAGAATTATGTGATCTTGTTTCAAAATTTTATATTTGACCCATTTTGTTGGCATATTAAACTCATATTGCTTTAAATAAGTATTGGGTTTTACAAGTTGGTATCAGAGTCCAGGTTTGAAGGATTCAAGTACGAATCGAAGTGCTTGGACTCAAACCGAAAGCTCCCGCAATGTGTGTGTTCACTCCAAGACGCAAAGAGGTAAGTGTTTAAAAGTTTTAGTAGTAACGTTTCAACGGGTGTGTCCCGGGAAAGGTTGTAGAAGTTTAACAGTGAGAGGGTAGGAACGGAAATGTTTCTGGAAGTTTCGAGGCGGATTGGGTTGAAACGAGGCTCGGCAACGGGTCGAACAGGCTGAAACATGAAAAAGCAGCGTCCCAGTGCCAGACATGGTGTTGGCGACGCGGCTTCTGGCCGTCGCAGACGCGGTTCGGTCACCGACGATGAACTCTACTGCCCTCGCCACTTCTACACGACAAATGAAATTGAATGCATAACCCAGTATTTAAACTAAACAGCGTCGCCGACGCGGTTCGGTCACCGACGCTTAACTCAACTGCCTACGGCACTTTTACACGACAAATGAAATTGAATACATAAGCTAGTATATAAACTAAACATAAATCAATCTAATTCTAACCTAACTCAAACTCTATTTAAATAATTAATTAAACTCTCAGATAAACCTTATTAATTCAAACTAACAATTATCACTAAATTAAACTAATTCTATATCTAACCTAACTCAAACTCTATTTAAATAATCAAATAAACTTCTAGATAAACTTTATTATCAAACTAATAATTATCACTAAATTAAATATAAAAGACTCAATAAATAATTCAAAGAATTATCTGTAACCCATCTTTATCTCAAGTTCCTTAATTCAACATTAATGTATTCAAAACTAAATATTCACTTGTGAGTGTAACAAATACATGTAGATATGTGCATGTAACAAAATACATACACACATGCGCATGATAAAAATACAAGTGTGAATACGTGTTAGTTGGCGTACTTGCAACATATAGTAGATCTAAAAAAAATATAAATATAAAGAGACGATGAATAGCGCTCCAAATATTTTTTTTAACTCCAAACCGAAAACCAAAACAAAATATTAATAATGGATCTCATTGTTAAAAAACCATGATGAACGTTAACAAATATTTTTAATTTATTATTATATTACATCATTATAAATATAATTAATTTTGTATCTGATATAATATAAGTATAGTATAATTAATTTTTTATCTGATATAATACACATTTTAGCCGTTTAATTCTTTTTACTAATCTAAATTTTCTCATTTTACTAATCTAAATTTTCTCCAATAACTCGCGTTCGTTGGCTAAAAAAAATTAAATACGTAGCTGAGTTTGATTTAATATCTTGACGTTCCTATATAAATTTTATTGAAAACAAAGTTGTGTTTTGGTGTGTAGTAAGCTAGATCAAGTGTCAACTACGAACAAAATGAATATCGACCGCACAACTGCCATACCGGTATCAGTATATACTTAAAAATATATACGTTTTTAACCCATTTAGTTTGTATATAATTTGATTTTACCCTTTTTATAAAGTTGAATACGCAACTTTATTGAACAATTTTCTCATCATTCCTTTATTAACTTTGTTAAAAAAGGATTTTTTTTTTTCTTATTAGTATGGTGACAAACCGTATCGATGCCGACACTGGTACCGGTATAGTTATACGAAACTAACACCGGTATTCAATTTTATGGTTTTTAACGTAAAACACATTATTTTGGACATATCATTACTTTAAATCAAGTGTCAGTACCATGCTGATACCGTAATGAATCGAACCAGTACCAACCGAATTCCTTTCTATAACAAACCGTGACCAAATTTTCACTGCATCGTGCTGCGTGCAAATTCACCTATCATATTATTATTAGACGTATGAATAGACTTCCTATGAATAGTAGAAGCTTAAGTTATGTTTTACTTTTATATTACTTAATATTTAATATATATATATATATAAAATTTAAAATTTAAAAGTAGGTATGAATAGTGAATTGAATTTTTTAAGTAATTAAATTCTAGTTTTTGTGATCATGTTTAACATGCTTACTACTTCAAAAATGTTAAAAAGGAGTTGCAAAAAAATGTATAGGTTCAACTCACCCGGCCCATTTTGACCCGTTACAGAAAAGAACCCCTACTATACACCAGATACTTCAAAGATGATAAACAGATTTATACAGAAAGCGTGTAGTGTCAACACATCCAAGCCGTCTTGTACTACTTATTGAACCACTCAAATACTTACAAATGAAGTAATCCTTGTAGTTATCATGATCATACTAAACACCAATCAACTACTTAAACGAAATGAAAAGAATCAAGGCAGAATTTGAGGAACAGTTTATGTGTAGCAGTTGTTGCTCCAATGCTTCATTCTGTTTAGTGAGCCATATCTACTTCCATGGAAGTTATTAGATATCTATCTCCAAGACTTGTTTATTTAAACAATGATCTACTTAGAACACCCGTAGTCGTCACTTTTTGGGCCTTTTTTTCAACAATCACGCCCGAAAACACCGGGAACCACCCCCGGGCGTTTTTGGTCCTTTTTTTTGGCGTGCTTTAAAGAACGCTGGTGGGGGCATTATTCAATTTTGTTTGTCCAATAAGAATATTCCAACTAATACTATTTATTTTATTTGATTTTTTAAAGATAATAATTGGGTAATCACTGATGGGGCATTATTAGGCTATTACCCATTTATGAAAAATGCCCCTTAATGCCCCTTTGCTGACTGGACTGACACGTGTCGCAAAACGCCCTTGGGTGGGGGCATTATTCATGTCTACCACTACACATGGTCTTATTATAATTTTTTTCTTGTGTCTCATGTAAGTTTCAAAATAAGTAACTATTTATTTTAGAAGTTGGGAAAACTACACTGGTATAAATAATAGCAATTTTCATGAAGCAGACTTACTTGGGTGTATAATAATGAAGCTGATGGAATGAGTACACCACAAACCAATGTTGCAACTGCCAACAAAGGATCCAAAGAACACTGAAAACCCATATACTTATGAATGTGTTGTTTCTGGTTAAGTTATAAAGCAAATGGGTCAAACACGTAAAACAAATAGCTTAAAAGAAACAAGCCAAGCGGGACAAAAGTTGCCTTTTTTTATACTGTGCGCCCCACTTAAGAAAGGCCCTCGTTTTTTAAGCGCCTTTAACAACTGCACTTGATACCTTTAATTTAAAGGTGACAACTTCACATCACTTTGACGGATTAAACATGTTCATCACCATACCTAATTGTACTTGAAAGCGAGTTCATATTACTGTACCAATGCTAATTTGTTTGATTGAAATACCGATAACACCTTGCCACTTGAAATCCTATACCTCTATCAACAATTGGTTTAATGGTAACCAACAGGTGCCAGAGCCTCCCTCGATTCCTGCAATAAAAACAAACAGCCATTAAAAGTTCTGTCGGTTAATGGTGGCCCGTTCACTTATGAATTTGTCAATTTGGGTTATGCTTTAATTCTAATGAGGATCGTTCCGGTATTCATACAAAGCATGAACCACATAAACAGTAGTACATATATTGCTTTAATTTTGATGAATGGTGTTATAACATAGATGTTAGTTAAATAAGAAATGGGACCTAAATTATACTTTTAAAGCATAAAACCTCCCAACATTTTTATCAAACTAAAGTGTTTTGGGTCAACCTGACCCATTCCCGCCATTTTGTTGGATCTAGTCTAATTGGTGGACGTCAACATGATGAGCTTCGTCAGCTCGGATGACAGTTATGACATCTTTCAAGGTTAAATCTTTTGGCCATCTCCAATAGTCAATAGGGATAGCAGGGACTGAAACATTTTTCAATTGCACCAATTTCAATGTCCTTCAGAATTTCAGTGTATGGCTTCTTCTTCAAGATACCCAACGATTATGTGTGCTAGTTTGGGGAATAATATGTATATAATAAAGAAAGTATTACCCTGGACGGCTAGAACCACAAGGCGTTCATGCCATACCATTTGGCTTTCACGAGCTCCACCGTGCATCCTTCATTCTCAGCTTCTTCAAGTAATGCTTTGATCCAAACGCCACTTTGCTGGAACTTGTGTAGAGATCTCAGGTGCAGTAGCAACCCTCTCACCATCAGGGACTACTGCTACAGTTTCAAGCATCATTGCTCGGCACCTGTATCGCCTCTGAACAAATATAAACACCATTTTACTATAATCTATCCATTTTCTTACCTTTTAAATTAAAAAAAAAGAAAAAAAAAAGAAACCATGGAATGGCAATGCAAAGTTCCAAAGATGGTCCTGGAAATAAGTACATAAGCATTATATATATCAATACAAAACGTGACACATGACACTCGTAAAGCTCACTTGTAAAGATTGGAAGATTTTTTTTACCTCTGATATTACTAACCATACCCAATCAGCCTTATGTACCTATAGTTGGGACTTAATAAACGGATAATTAACTAAAATAAACATTAGCATAATATCATAAGAAAGAAAGATACCTTGGAAAATATATATCAGTTGGAATTCTCATCAATTTCACTATCTTAAAACTTTAAGCAATTAAACAAGCGTCATATCTAAAACAACCAAACAGCAATATAATAATTTCCATAAAACAGTTCCATAGCCACTCAGTACCTACCATCCTCTCTAGTAATATACAAACACAAAGAAGAAATTGTTGGTAAAACAGAACTGAGATGATTGAAAAGGATATATCCATCAACGATTACTGAAGGTGATTGAAAATTACCTGTTTTTCGATTGGTAATCTGGATAAACCAGAGAGAAGTAACAAGGGTTTAGATTTAGCAGAGAGAGAAGTTGATATCCCAAATACATACCCTTCTGTTTCCCAGCAGTGATTCCTCACAAACAAAGTTGTGGAAAATAAGCCAAAGTTCACCATCGGTGATTTCAACAAAGATGAAAGAATAGAATTAGGGTTTGACGATTAAGCTTTTGTCGTTTTTAGAGAGAAGGGGTTTCCGCCTATAGGGGTTTCTGTAACTGATATTGTCGATTTCAGGTTGCCAATTGAAAAGAAAGAAACTCAAACGCTTATAAGGCCCTCCGTAGTGGGCCGTGTGAGAGGAAAACGCGGGCCAAAGAGCCCCACATCATTACGTGGGTGTTTTGGGTTGATTTTTTTATTCCACTTTGTACACAACGGCGTTGTGTTTGTGAATTTCAAACTATATCCGTTATCCAACGGATCTTTATTAAAAAAAACTCATTTTACTATATATATATGTATATATAGTAAGGGAGGTTATCTTGAGAACATGGATTTTTACGAGAACTCTAAGAACCATTTTCATCCATAGATTATCCTGAATCAATGGCTAAGATTAAATATGGTTTGAATGAGGAGGGAATCATAAATTAAGACTCAAAAGGGCAACAAGGTAAAATCACACTTCACTAACTATCAAACAATCATTTTACTATATATATATGTATATATAGTAAGGGAGGTTATCTTGAGAACATGGATTTTTACGAGAACTCTAAGAACCATTTTCATCCATAGATTATCCTGAATCAAGGGCTAAGATTAAATATGGTTTGAATGAGGAGGGAATCATAAATTAAGACTCAAAAGGGCAACAAGGTAAAATCACACTTCACTAACTATCAAACAATCATTTCAAATGCCGTCTTTTTCCTCACAAAACCAAAACGCTAAATTGCTTCTTCTTCCTCCTCCCAATAAAATCTGCAAATCAGAAGTTATATAGGGTTTTTAAGGATCAATAGCAATAATGAATGACAATTAAACCCTTGGAAAAAAAGTGTCGTTGAGCTTAATGTTCTTGTTCAGGTATGATTTCTAATTGGTTTACTGAGTTTAGTTAAACTACGTTTTTTTTTTCTGGTTATGTTTTTTTTTCTCAATGGCTCAGCCAATTTTTTATTCCTAATCGATATGTTATGATGGTTTTACATGTTTCTAATTTGCATTGTTGTTTGATTGATCATCTGATACATATCTATGTTAAAACAGGATCTGATTCATGAGTTGTTTGGTGAAGTTAGGTTTTATGTATTAGATGATTGATAAAGGACTTTAAGTTGTTTATTTGGGAAAGAAAGAATATAGATTATGTAAATTTACACATACACAATGGTTTGACATTTTAACAAACAGTTAGTATAAACATAGTTTCAAACTAAGTTTTGAGTGGAAATGTACAAGTAATCGAAGTATAAATGTATGCGTATTTGCAGCCGCGCGCTACAGCATTACGACAGCTGCGCCGCTGCGAATCTGCAGCCGGTGCCGCTGCATATCTTGTTGCGCTGCTGATGCGTTTCTGCAGCCGGTGCCACTGCGTTTCTTGTTGCTCTGCTGTTGCGTTTCTCTAGCCGCTGCTGCTGCTTTTTGCTGCGCTGCTGCTGCATTTCTGCAGTCGGTGCTACTGCCTTAGAACATTGAAACAACCTCAAGCATTAGTAGATATACAATCATGTATTTGTTTGTTCTTCATCCATATTTCTCTAACAGAACTGTACTTAGTAGTTACATATAATAAATTGTTTTATGCTTGATTTATGATTACATTCTTTTTCTAAGACAGGTACAAAAAATTAAAAAAATATATCATTGGGGATACTAAGAAGTCGAAAAGCAAAGGCATAAAGTGCAACTAATTTGCTGAGAAAGAAATATATTGTGAAGACCGTACTATCGGAAAGCGAACATTCATCAAGAAAAAGTGACAAGAAAGCATCGGAGTTAGAGAAAACACAAAATAAAAACACAAGATGTTATTAAGAACAACAAGTTTTCTTATGCTATTGTGGTTGGCGTGCGTGCATCATGGATTATGATATATTATCAATATTTTAATGCTTTTGATTCTTAGATACTATATCTGTTTAAATCTTACTTGTTGGTTGATTTAATGCTTTTGATTTTTATATAATCTTGGTTTAATTTGAAAATGGGCATGAGAGTGAACAATTTACACATGTGTAATTCAGCTGCACATATATAAAATGTTGCATATATGTAATAATGAAGGTTTACACATGTATAAATCATAAGAGTACACAAATAAACACATATACACATGTGTAAATTATAATAGTAAAAACATAAACATAGATATATAGGTTTACACATGTGTAAATAATAACAGTTTAAATAAAATAATAGATATTAAGGTTTACGGTGTACAAATCATATTAATTTAAAAAAATAAACATAGATTTGAAGGTTTACACATGTGTAAATCATGATAGTTTAAGGAAAAAACATAGAAATGAAGATTGACACATGTGTAAATCATAATAATTAAAAAAAAGAATTGATATGAAGGTTTACACATGCGTATATCATAATTGTTTAAAAAAGTAGCGGAGATATGATGGCTTACGCTTGTGTAAATCTTGATATACAACAATAAATAATTATGAAGCTCCATACATGTGTAAATCATAATCAGTACAAAAATAAGCATAGATATGAAGGTTTACACATGTGTAAATCATAATAGTTTAAATAAAATAATAAATATAAATATTTACACATGTGTAAATCATAATAGTTAATTAAAAAGATTAAATTTAAAGTTTACACATGTGTACTCCTAATAGTTTAAGAAAAAAACACACACATGAAGATTTACACATATGTAAATCATAATATTTTTTTTAAAAAAATAATGGATATGAAGGTTTACATATATGCAAGTCATAATAGTTTAAAAAGTAGAGTAGATATGATGGTTAATTCATGTGTAAATCATAATAGTTAAAAAAATAAGTATATATATTACACATGTGTAAATGATGATAGTTAAAAAAAGAATTAATATGAATATTTACACGTACGTAATTAAGTTGTATATATTTAAGAAATGTATAACTGATTGGGCTACATATGTATGTGAGGAGCTTACAAATATGTAATTGGTTGTGAGTTATTATTGAAAGAATGACAATAAAATAAAAAAGTTGTAAAACTCAGCAACACAACAAAAAAAATGTGAATTAATTGCATTGAATTAATAAAGTCTACATAGTATTTTTATGTTGTTTGAAGGACGACCAAGATTTGAATCGACTTCTACATCATTATGACTAGTTGCTTGGTTGGTGGTACTGCTAGGCTTTATCTTCTCAGTATCGCTGACGGACCTGTCGTACTAAAGAGTTGACCCTTTTAAGTAACCATGTGACACTTGTTGTTCGTGTTAATACTACAACCACTAGACTTCCTCTTCTTTTCCTTTTGTTCTCGGTGATATAGAGAATGGGAACACCATTGGTATCTACCCTTTTAGTCACCTTGTCGCAACATTGGAAGCACGCATCACCTCCTTTGCGGTATCAAACGTCCATAGCCTATGCATGCATCGCCCTATCCTGTCAAGAGACAAATCAACTTTTTAAGGGCCTAAATAAAATTAGAAAATCAAGGCCTTTTTTATAAATAAACTTTATAACAGAGTGGGTTGCGTAACATGTCAAAACATATTGCAATTTTAAAACAAATGCTAGAAAGAGTATTTAAATACAACTGAAAAGCTTTGACAATTGATTAGAAAGAGAATAAGGATAAAAGGAACATGTGGTGATAGTGTAAATAACAACGAACATTATGGAGAAAATAAAAAAAAGTATATGTTGAACATTAAGTTAATTGATTTTGTGTGTGGGCCAATCCCACCATGGCTGGATGCTTGTTGATTAAACCTTAATTTTGGACTGTAGGATTCATGCACATATACAAATATAGATTAACTAATACCTTGATTTCAATTCTTATTTTTTATGGATCAACAGAGGCCTATAGAGAACATGAAAATATGCAGAGAGGATCTTGACATACTAAATCTATATGTTCACCAATCAAGATCAAACAAAATTTGCTTACACACCAACTAGACATCGAATCTCCTTGTTTTACTGCAGATTGGTGGACCAAAATCAACGAACCAACAACTAATTCCTTCAAGGGGATCATAACTAGAAGTTTCTTACAATAGGCAACATCAGAGATTAGAACCAATGGGAGACTTATCAATGGTGTTCACTTACGCCATTAAAAGTGGCTAAAAACTCATGAATGCCGATTTTTATAACGATTGTTTTTTAACCAAATTGGCCGAAAAACATTTATACCGTTTAGAAGGGGATCATAACAAGAAGTCGTTTCTTACAATAGCAACATCAGATATTAGAACCAATGGGAGACTTATCAATGGTGTTCACTTACGCCATTAAACGTGGCTGAAAACTCATGAACGCCGATTTTATAACGATTAATTTTTAACCAAATTTGCCAAAAAAACATTTATACCGTTTAGATGATTCAGCGGTAAATTTTCATATAACATCCTTGAAATCCATATAGATTAACTACCCCAAAACATATTCAAAATCATTAAATGGTACCAAAAAAATACCAATTAACTAGTAAATAAGAATCAAATGAACCAATCATTTAATCAGTCCAGCTGAACTAATCAAGTGAACATAAGAAACATTAATTTTTTATCTACTAATCAAGTAAAGCGTATAATCAATGAGTTTTCTTTTTAAATCACTTCTTTAATATGAATCTTTTGTTTAAAAGCAAACTGAGTATAATACTTTAAAACATCTAAATTTTATTTGGTAAAAAGTGCAATCTTCATTCAATTGTGAACTTCAATAAAAAAAATTATAAATTAGGGTTTACTTTCATGAGGTCAAGCATTAGCGTATCCTAAATTGAACAAATAAATCAAAACAATTCATTACATCCAAAGATATTTTTTAACAGATACATGAAAACATATTCTGAATGCTTCAAACGCCCAATTTGTTGGCAACATCGATGTGTATCATATAGAATTTTCAATCGAAGCTATCAAGAAAATAACTCTTTCACATACCTTTAGTTTTGACGAGTGTTTGTAGTAGCAGATATGAGGAAGAGCGATTAACAAGCAATAAGCCGGTGGTTGAGGGTGAATCCGACACGGTGGTGGAGAGGTGGGGGAGATATCGGAAGGGCGATGATGGGGAAGGGGAGGGAAAGTAGGAAGGTGTGTGTAACATCCGTCAAAAACGGATTTACCAAACCCGCTCCGTTTATCAACCGAACAGTTAGTCAAATTTTTTCGTTGCGAATTAAATGCCCAAAATAATTTTAAACGATCCGTAATCAATTATTATGCGGGGATATATATTTAGTTTTTGAAAAACTGATAAAAATAACAAAATAAAAATGTTTTAATCATGCCGGGTTTCGAACTCGGGTCTATACCGGTTCAACCAAACACTTAACTCACACACCATAAACCACTCCGCCACTTTGATTTTCTGTTAATGAAGAGAATCAATTAATTCAAATATTCAAGTTAGGAAGTCAAATTCAGTGAATTGCCGCCCAAAAGAACTTCACGCGTAAACAGCCTGTAAATCCTTCCTTTTTCATGAATCCTAATTGACCGGGACGTGTATTTGTAATTCCTTTCCATGTTTACGCCAATCATGAACCTACCCTTGGAACCGACTCGTTTCGGTTCGGAAAACACTTATAAATAACCGACGTCCGCAAGATGTTTAACCCGCACAACCCATCTCATCACTCTCACACCTCTAAACCATACTCTCATCGCTCACTCTCTGTTTCAACGCTAGTCGCCGGAAACACAAGACTCACTCGCCGGAAATTTTTATTACCTCGCCGGAAAACCGTATCAGTAATCTCTGAGTTTACTGAACCCCCTAAACTTTCACCAAAGTCACCCACAACCTTTGTAACCTTTCGGAAGACTCTCTGCTGCAAGAGACTTGTCGCCGGAAAAAGGATTCTGTCGCCGGAGTTCTGCCGGAAAACAGAGTAAAACCAGTCGGTACATCTCACGCTTAATTCATTCCCTTTTTACTTTTATCTCATTTGTAATTGATCATTAAACGCTAAAAGAGCATGAATCAACCTTTCGAACCAGTCAGTCGTCACTTCCGGTTAAAAACAGTGAAGAAGACGACATTTCGGTAATGGTTAAGTATAATTAAAATCAAGTTATTTACCGGGTTAGACACACAGTCCAGCGGTGGACTGTGTGCACTTTTAACGCTAAGGTCACGAGTTCGATTCCGGTTTCACACACGCCGCCTGGATAAAAATCTTTTTTTTTTGCAAACTGAACCGGAGTCGCCTTGAGTATATGTTAAGTATATTGATAACCGAGTTATAACCAAGTGTGACACACAGTCCAGCGGTGGAGTGTGTGTCCGCTAACCCACAGGTCCCGGGTTCGAGACCTGTGGAGCGCGCCGGTTCTCGAGACTTAATTCATTTTTAATAATAAAGGATTTCTGTTAATTCTAATTAATATATATATATAATTAAAATCGGATATATAACGGGTTAGACACGTAGCTCAGTTGGTAGAGCTGCGTGCACGCGTACGGGAGGTCCCGGGTTCGAGCCTCACCCGGCGCACAACAAAATGCCATTGAACCGGTCAAACAGTCAGTCAACGTCAACGGTCAATATTACTGTAGCAAAAAATAAAATATTTTTTTTATTATTTTTATTTAATTATTTTTAATTAAAAATCAATTATAAATATTTAAAAATAACATTTTTTAAGGTTTGAAAATAGCCTCAAATTCACAAAAATACACCCAACAATCCTACTAAAATAGATTCATAAAACCCGTTTACTTACCGAACCATTATGCGATTTATCTAGGATTAATTTCACTCGTGGTTAACACCATTTCGCGTGCATTCAACCTCATCAACCGAACGCACCCAATGTGAGTGAATTCTTACAAACTCCCCTTTTTTATTCATGTTTTGGGGTGTATCATGTGTCGCTTAAACTAATTCTCTTATGCAAATTCGTGCTATACCATTATATGAACTAAATTAGAATGTAACTATTGTTTGGTTGTGATGTATTTCATATTGTCAAAGTTGTATACAAATTATTTAGGCCCATCAGTTCGTAAGAACAACGCGTGCCTCAAAACTCATTTATTAGGCCCATCAGTTCCTCGTGTGAGACGAGAACAACGCGTGCCTCAAAACTCATACATTAGGCCCATCAGTTCGTAAGAACAACGCGTGCCTCAAAACTCATTTATTAGGCCCATCAGTTCCTCGTGTGAGACGAGAACAACGCGTGCCTCAAAACTATCATTTGGTGTTTGTATGTTCAATATTCAATATTATGTGTTGTGTGAATAAATTTACATCTACATTTACTCATATGAGGTATGCACATTATTTATAATCAATTGGATAAACTCGTTCAAATGTTTTTCCATAGGATTCACTCGCCAACATTATGTTGATCCAAAAACCTTTTTACACATGATACAGGTGGACAGGTTGAAGCAAGGAAAACATAGGATATGCCTTAGAAGAGAAACAAGAAGCTTAGACTGATAGTTAGAACATGTTGTATCATTTATTGTAAATTTCCATTAAATTGTATTAATGAATATGAAACATATAATAAATGTCATGAGCTTTGATGATAACCCAATTATGCCCCGATCACCTTTTCCGCTGCGGGTCGGGGTGTGACAGATTGGTATCAGAGCCATGACTATAGGGATATAGGATAGGTTATTAGACCCTTAGAGCCTATACTATAGTCTGCCTAAATTTTAAATTGATTAGGTGGTTACATACAAACTTGTGATATTTATTTGTTTCATATTTGTTTACATTTCAGTCAAACATACATGCTCATTCATTATACATATATACATATATCGATGTTCATGTATTCAATTTATTTTCATACTCTCAGTATCCAAAGATTTTATGCAATTTTCAAATCTCATCAAAGTAAGTTCTGCGACGGGCATGTAGTAACTGGAAGGGTACAAGTACCGGTAGTCGGAACGTCCTGTCTAGGTTGGCATTCGTATAAATCCAAAATAACGGACCAGTTTGCCTACCTGGGGACTAACGATGAGAGTACGACGGACCTATTAGGCCAAAGCATGCCACACCAAACGTCGTTCGAACTAACCTCCCTTTGAGATGTCACCGTGTCTACACCTGGACACATTCCGAATATCACACGTTGTATACATATTTCTCGATTTTCTCCGGGTTTTGTGTACGCAATCAGGCAGAAACCATGCGAACCATATGAAAAACCGGTATTCATGGGGCCCACATGATTACACAGGTAAAGTATGGCGGCATGACGGGCCTAACAGCGAGCAAAGCCCAAGACATCCTATGGATGTAGTAGAGTTATTTTTCTATAATTATTTTATGAACGTTCAATCCCAAACACGACCCACGATCCCAAAGGCATTCAACTCATACTCTTGACATGTATTCCTCGTAGATGTCTTCTAGCCTCGCTCGTAGGAAAATGAGAGAAGGAAAAGCCCGTGAACGCATGGCTACCCAAATCGCTCAGCAAATGGCGACCGTAATACCCAACATCGTAGTTCAAGTTCAACAAGCCCTTACCGCTAATTCCGTTAACCCAACTCAACAAGAAGATCAAAACACTATCAATCCTTCAGTCACTAAATGCACCTACAAACATTTCAAATCCTGCGATCCTCCAAAATACGAAGGTACTGAAGGTGTCACCGCTCTCCTCCATTGGTTCGAAGAAATGGAGAACACTTTTCTAAATTGCGATTGCCCCGATGATCGCAAAGTGCGTTATGCTACCGGTCGCTTACTTGGAACGGCACTCACATGGTGGAATACAGAAAAGACCAAACGAGGTGTTGAAGAAACTATGACCTTGACTTGGGAAGAATTGAAGGGAATCATGACAAGACGGTTTTGCCCAAGAAGTGAAATCAAGAAATTGGAAGATGAGTTCCATGCTTTGAAACAAAAGGAAGGCGACCACACCACATACAACAAGAGATTCCTTGAGTTAAATCAAATGGTTCCCAACTTGTTCACTCCCCTCTACCGTTTGATCGAGCACTACATTCGTGGTCTTCCATCAAAAATTCAAGACCCTGTAATAAGCACCTCGCCTGCAACTTTGGAAGCAGCAATGGAGCTAGCAACCGCGCTCACCGAGAACCGAATCCGGAATAAAGATTTCAAAGAGGAGAAGAAGAAGGATAAAGCATCAACCGAAACCTCAAACTCCACCCGAACCGAATCCTCTACACCACCTATTTCTAAGAGAAAACGTGATGGGCAAATCTTCGCCGTCACCCAACGTAACCAACCAGCTTCACAAGTTGTACCTCCTCAAACTATCCCAAACGCTCAAGTAGCACCCAACTCAACTTACCCAAACAAGAAACCTTACATTGGACCTCACCCTCAATGCAACACCTGTTTCTATCACCATCCATCTACCTTACCCTGTCGACTATGTGCGAATTGTGGACGCTACGGTCATTTGAGCAACGTTTGCCGCACCCCTCAAAACCAAACCTCAACCCCTACTCAACCCATGATCCAAACATATCAACAACCTCAATACCCCATGTACCCATATGTTCGAGCTTGTTTCAATTGTGGCGACCCTACCCATTTTAGAAACACGTGCCCTCGTTTGGTTAACATCATAAATGCCCAAGCTCAGGCAAACCCAGTTAACCAAGCAAACCAAGCAAATCCAGCTCCACCGCCAGCAAGGGGAAGAGTTTATAACATCAATGCCAATCCTGTTGAAGATGTTAACGGACCAAACCAACCACTTAACTAGCCTTCTCTCACCAAGAATCAAGATTCAACTCCAATCACTTAGTTTTTATGTTTATATCTCGATTTTCATGTATCTCAGTTGGAATTTTACCCAAGAAATTTTAATGCAGATTACTAGTTCAGTTTGTTTTATACTCATTATTCATATCATCATACTTCACGGCATATTTCAGTTTCATCATTTAAAGAAGTTGAGTTGTGTCTCACTTCTACATAGACTAACCTCTCCATCATATTAAACGAGAGAGGTTTTGTCAAACACGGATACTATCAGAATTAAGACTCAAGCGCTGGTTGTTGTGTTGTTTATGTTGTAGAGTCGCATAGAACTAATCATAATTCACTGATAAAACCAAGGAAAATTTGACAAGAATATGGTGGATACGCCGCTGGTACTTCCTATATATAAGTATTCTTGCCAAAGGATCAGAGGCGTTATCAGGCGGTTATGAGATGTTCCATGTAGGATTTAGTATTGCCTTGGTTGAAATTTGTGTTACAATTACATCATCTCACTATTTAAAGAAATTGGATTGTGTTCCATTTCTACATAAACTAACCTCTCCATCATAACAAGCGAGAGAGGAACCATCACCATTCAAACATATATGCTATCAGAATGTGGATACGATTGTTAGTTGTTGTGTTTATTTGTGTAGATTGTAGAATTTTTGCCTTAGGAAATAACCCTAAGCATATTCAAACTCTTATGCATGTTATCATTTTAGCGAATCATTCCTGCTTAACAAAACTTATACAGTAGGCAACAAAAAGCGATTCCTGTATTAGGATACTTAACCTTTACAAGGAACGTTACCGCCTCAAACAAAAACCTAAACCCTAATTTTCTTCTAAAAATGTAACCGGCAAACTCAACACCATCATTCTTTTAGTCAATTATATTCCCTAATTAAATTTCGGGACGAAATTTCTAAAAAGCAGGGGATACTGTAACATCCGTCAAAAACGGATTTACCAAACCCGCTCCGTTTATCAACCGAACAGTTAGTCAAATTTTTTCGTTGCGAATTAAATGCCCAAAATAATTTTAAACGATCCGTAATCAATTATTATGCGGGGATATATATTTAGTTTTTGAAAAACTGATAAAAATAACAAAATAAAAATGTTTTAATCATGCCGGGTTTCGAACTCGAGTCTATACCGGTTCAACCAAACACTTAACTCACACACCATAAACCACTCCGCCACTTTGATTTTCTGTTAATGAAGAGAATCAATTAATTCAAATATTCAAGTTAGGAAGTCAAATTCAGTGAATTGCCGCCCAAAAGAACTTCACGCGTAAACAGCCTGTAAATCCTTCCTTTTTCATGAATCCTAATTGACCGGGACGTGTATTTGTAATTCCTTTCCATGTTTACGCCAATCATGAACCTACCCTTGGAACCGACTCGTTTCGGTTCGGAAAACACTTATAAATAACCGACGTCCGCAAGATGTTTAACCCGCACAACCCATCTCATCACTCTCACACCTCTAAACCATACTCTCATCGCTCACTCTCTGTTTCAACGCTAGTCGCCGGAAACACAAGACTCACTCGCCGGAAATTTTTATTACCTCGCCGGAAAACCGTATCAGTAATCTCTGAGTTTACTGAACCCCCTAAACTTTCACCAAAGTCACCCACAACCTTTGTAACCTTTCGGAAGACTCTCTGCTGCAAGAGACTTGTCGCCGGAAAAAGGATTCTGTCGCCGGAGTTCTGCCGGAAAACAGAGTAAAACCAGTCGGTACATCTCACGCTTAATTCATTCCCTTTTTACTTTTATCTCATTTGTAATTGATCATTAAACGCTAAAAGAGCATGAATCAACCTTTCGAACCAGTCAGTCGTCACTTCCGGTTAAAAACAGTGAAGAAGACGACATTTCGGTAATGGTTAAGTATAATTAAAATCAAGTTATTTACCGGGTTAGACACACAGTCCAGCGGTGGACTGTGTGCACTTTTAACGCTAAGGTCACGAGTTCGATTCCGGTTTCACACACGCCGCCTGGATAAAAATCTTTTTTTTTTGCAAACTGAACCGGAGTCGCCTTGAGTATATGTTAAGTATATTGATAACCGAGTTATAACCAAGTGTGACACACAGTCCAGCGGTGGAGTGTGTGTCCGCTAACCCACAGGTCCCGGGTTCGAGACCTGTGGAGCGCGCCGGTTCTCGAGACTTAATTCATTTTTAATAATAAAGGATTTCTGTTAATTCTAATTAATATATATATATAATTAAAATCGGATATATAACGGGTTAGACACGTAGCTCAGTTGGTAGAGCTGCGTGCACGCGTACGGGAGGTCCCGGGTTCGAGCCTCACCCGGCGCACAACAAAATGCCATTGAACCGGTCAAACAGTCAGTCAACGTCAACGGTCAATATTACTGTAGCAAAAAATAAAATATTTTTTTTATTATTTTTATTTAATTATTTTAATTAAAAATCAATTATAAATATTTAAAAATAACATTTTTTAAGGTTTGAAAATAGCCTCAAATTCACAAAAATACACCCAACAATCCTACTAAAATAGATTCATAAAACCCGTTTACTTACCGAACCATTATGCGATTTATCTAGGATTAATTTCACTCGTGGTTAACACCATTTCACGTGCATTCAACCTCATCAACCGAACGCACCCAATGTGAGTGAATTCTTACAAACTCCCCTTTTTTATTCATGTTTTGGGGTGTATCATGTGTCGCTTAAACTAATTCTCTTATGCAAATTCGTGCTATACCATTATATGAACTAAATTAGAATGTAACTATTGTTTGGTTGTGATGTATTTCATATTGTCAAAGTTGTATACAAATTATTTAGGCCCATCAATTCGTAAGAACACAACGCGTGCCTCAAAACTCATTTATTAGGCCCATCAGTTCCTCGTGTGAGACGAGAACAACGCGTGCCTCAAAACTCATACATTAGGCCCATCAGTTCGTAAGAACAACGCGTGCCTCAAAACTCATTTATTAGGCCCATCAGTTCCTCGTGTGAGACGAGAACAACGCGTGCCTCAAAACTATCATTTGGTGTTTGTATGTTCAATATTCAATATTATGTGTTGTGTGAATAAATTTACATCTACATTTACTCATATGAGGTATGCACATTATTTATAATCAATTGGATAAACTCGTTCAAATGTTTTTCCATAGGATTCACTCGCCAACATTATGTTGATCCAAAAACCTTTTTACACATGATACAGGTGGACAGGTTGAAGCAAGGAAAACATAGGATATGCCTTAGAAGAGAAACAAGAAGCTTAGACTGATAGTTAGAACATGTTGTATCATTTATTGTAAATTTCCATTAAATTGTATTAATGAATATGAAACATATAATAAATGTCATGAGCTTTGATGATAACCCAATTATGCCCCGATCACCTTTTCCGCTGCGGGTCGGGGTGTGACAGTGTGAGTACAGTGGAATTAGAGGAAAAAATACAAATTTAACCTTTTAGTTAAAATATTAAGGAGCATAAATGATTGGCTGAGAACTGTTCTCACAGTTCTCACAAAAGATGGGTGTTCTCATTTAAACCCTCCTATATATATATATATATATATATATATATATCACCTCTCATTTTATTCACACAAAAACTATCTCAACCAAATACATGTACCATTCTAAAAAAATAATGGGTTCTCCATCGGATGATTCGTTCACCAATATTTATCGGAGATTCTTTTCGACTGAAGAAACCGCTAAGGAGGAAGAAGCGGTTACGAGTGCATGCGGTGCGTTGATACAAGCCATGGGACACGTTAGGGATGAGCTCGGTTTTGACCGGTACAGAACCGGTACCGGAACAGAAAGTACCGGTACCGAAAATCCTCAATAGTGGGTACCGGTACCGAATATACCCGGTTTGGTTCGGTACCGGTACCGGTATTTGAGGGTAAAAACCGGTACCGTACCGAACCGGTACCGAAAATGTCAAAAGTCGGTACCGAAAACGTACTCGGATTGGTAAATTCGGTACTGGTACCGGGTCCATTTTGCTCATCCCTAGGACATGTTGTACCTACTCCTCCACGACCCATATTGAGGTGCACCTATATATTGAAAGACCGCGCGCGTTTGATGAAAGACTACTTTGACCCCACACCGGTTCACGGACCAGACGTTTTTAGACGTCGGTTTAGGATGAGCCAAAGTTTATTTTTGCGCATTAACGAAGATTTGGAGGCAAAGTATGACTACTTTAAGCAAAGAATGGATGCTAGAGGATATCTAGGGTTCACCTCAATTCAAAAGGTAACTTCCGCTTTACGTATACTAGCCTACGGGAACACCTACGACATAAATGACGAGTACTTGAAGATGGGGGAGAAAACAACACGTGATACCGTGGAGCAATTCTGCTTAGGTAATTATTTATACCTATTTTATTTTAACGATTCGTCACTATTTATTAAATTATATATTTTTAATTATCTTTTATTGCCAATTATATGGAAAACGTTATTTAAGAGATCCATCTTGGAACGACCTTCAAGAAATATACGAGGAGAATTTAGAAAAGCATGGAATTCTTGGCATGATCGGAAGCTTGGATTGTCGTCATTGGCGTTGGTATAATTGTCCAACCGCATGGAAAGGTCAACATACACGCGGTGACCAGAAAGGACCGACTATGGTTCTACAAGTAGTGGCGTCGCATGACTTGTGGGTTTGGTCAGCCTTCTTTGGTGTCGCTGGGTGTATGAACGACATTAATACCTTTGAGTGTTCACCTTTGTTAGAGAGCTACATTTCTGGAACGATACCAAAAGCCGGATTTCATGCTAACGAGAACGACTACGAACATGGTTACTATCTGGGCGATGGTATCTAATATCGTTAAGACGTTTTCTGATACGCACGATGAAAAAAGACAATATTTTAGAAAACTGCAAGAGTCTGCGCGAAAGGACATCGAGAGGTGTTTTGGGGTTCTTCAACAACGATGGAAATTTATTAAAAATCCATGTCGTATGTGGCATAAAGATAGAATTCGAACGGTCATATACGCTTGCATCATTTTGCATAATATGATCATAGATGATGACGGGAAAGCAATATGCAAAAACTACTTTCCAGAAGATGAAGTGTAGCAACCCAAGCAACAATGGAAGAGAGGTTGGTGAATGCTCAACTATTGCGATCTAGGGAACTACATAACGCATTAAAGGCGGATTTGGTTGAGCATGCTTGGGCGATTCGTCCAATTGGAGGCAATAGTGGCGCCGAAGAAGAAGAAGATGAGGAATTCGAAGACGGTACCATGCAGACGGGGGATTTGATGATGGAGAAAATGAGGAAGAAGGAGAGAACGACGTCGAAAGCGAGGAATAAATGTTTTTATTTTTTTCTTTAATGTATTTTTTTTATTTTTAGTGTAATGTTTTTATTTTTATTTTATTGTAATGTTTTTTTTTATTTTTAGTGTAATTTTTTATTTTAATAAAATTTGTTTTTATTTTTATATAGTTATAAATTAATATTAAATAATGGAAATTAATAATTTAGTAATGATGACGTAGGGGCGTTTTGACTGCAGCATCTAATGTCAAAACGCCCCAAAAAGCCCCATGCTGACGTGGCACGCCACGTGTCAGACAACGCCCCTTCAGGGGCTTTTTGACTACACATGGCCTAATAAAACTAGGCTTGTAAATGAACCGAATGTTCAGTGAATAGTTTGTGAAACATTCGGCGGGAAGTTTGTTTATGTCCGTTCGATTAGCTTAACGAACGAACCCGAACAAAAATTTCGTTTGGTTAGCTTAACGAACGAACACGGGTCTCGTTCGTTCGATTGCGTTCGTGAATGTTTGGTAATATGTTCGATTACGTTCTTTTACGTTCGTTCATGTTCGCTTGATTATTTAAAAAAAATAATAATAATAAACCTTTTATCTAAACATATTGAAAACTTGAAATCGTAGGCAAAGAGATATGTTCCAAACTACAAAAAATGACGGGTAGGGATCGGCTTAGGGTTGACACATGGTACGATGTTCCAATCAAGAACGGTAAAAGATCCAAACAACACGAAGAATCGGTTTCCAACGTGAAGATCACGAAGGTTTTCGTTTCAAATATTCAAGAGAGATGCTCTTTTGCAGATTTGGTTCAGGTTTTGAAGGGTTTCAGGGAGATCCATGGAACGTATATTGCGAGGAAGTATGATAAACTCGGGAAGCGGTTTGGTTTTGTTTCGTTTCATAACGTGAGGGATCCGTCGGGCTTGAGAACGATCTAAAAGATGTATGGATTGGTAGCTACAAACTTTACATTGTTCTAGCTAGGTTTGTGGATGGTGCGAAGGTTCATAAAAAGGAGAATAAGGTTTGGCAACTGGTTCAAGAACAGGCGGTAGAGAAGATTGGCACTTTGGACAAAGATTCTGATGTAGTCGCCGACAAGACAGGGCCGAGTGTGATTGGTCCTAGGTCTTTCAGGGACACTCTCTTAGATAAAGATCCCGAGCATGGGACGATGGAGATTACGGTGGCGTCTGATCTTAACACTCGGTCGACATGGAATGGTCTAGGGTTGGTTGGAAGGGTTAAAGATTTCACTTCGTTGACAAAGCTGAGGATATGGTTATCTCGGTCTATCAACTGGAAGGTTAGCATTACGTATTTGGGTGGTTTTTATGTTGTTCTTGTGTTCGAGACTGTTGAAGAAAAGATGTGGTTTTTTGAGAAAAAACAAGTGTGGGATACGACTTTTCAAACGTTAGATGTATGGGATGGACAGATTATGGAGTTCGAACGTATTGCTTGGAACAAAGTATACGAGGTTCCTTGTGCCTAGTTGTTGATCAGGTGATAATGAAATCAGATCTAAATTCGGTGTCGTGGTCCAGTCTTCGAATGTTTCAGAAGATGATGATGACATCTCTATGTGCTGATTGGGGTTCTTTGTAAGTCGGTAAATAGGATTCATCAATGTATTAATCTAAACTGGAAGTCGAAGGTTTTCTCGGTGTTGATCGAAGAAGAATCGGGTGATTGGATACCCGATTGTTTGGTCGAAGTGGAAGAAGAAGTTCATGTGGAGGAAGCCGGCAATGATGATGTCACTACGGCCTCGGATGATGTCAGCCCTGGTGTCAACGGAGGTGACGAAGATTTGATTTTTTTGGAAGGTGCTAATTTGGTGGAGAATGATCAGCCTTTCTTTCCTGAAATCAATAAAGATGGCAATGTACCTACTATTCAGGAAACTTTTTCAAATCATTTATTGGAAAGGAGCAATGATAGGGATAATTTGAAAAAGAGAGGGAAGGGGTACCAAAAAAAATCCAGGAAGAATAATTCTTTTTCTCCATTGGGTCAAGAGAGCCCCAAGAAGAGGCCCAGAGAGGGTGATGACATTTTTTACTTGGACCGATTTATTTATGTTGATAATAGGAGCCCAATTCCTGGAAATACTGTTGTCGAACCCGAATCGGCCCAAGAGAGTTTCCATACTCCAGACTTGAGCAAGGTTGTCTACTACGAGATCCTAATGGTACAGTGATGATGATCAGCAAATCAGGAGTAGTGTGTAACGCTGCCAATTTTATTAAGCAATCTCATGTATTTATTGTTGTAATGGCGTATTCATAACTTTCTTTTTTATGAGACTAATCGTATTGTAATTTCTATTTTAAGATTGATTCGTATTCGAATTGATATATGTAACTTATTTGAATGATATAATGCTAAACGCTACTAATTTAATCATTTTATACTTGTACTTATTCATACACTTAAACATGTGATCAAATTCATGATACTCATATTCGTAATCATGTGACGACTTGCAAACGTGATATTATACTTATTCGAGACTTAAACGTGATATTCATACTTAATCGTATTCATTTTATACTTACACCTATGTTACAACATGTTATTTATACTTATAATGCCTTAACATATCATATAATGTCCTTAAAATGTTCTAGACTCGTCAAAATTGAACAAAGCAACAAAATAAGAAAATGTGTCCTGGCCCGGTCCTTACAGGCTGCAAGGGGATACCCTTAGGGTTTGTAAGGGTATCTAGGCAGGACAGACTTGTTTTGGCTCGCGATTGTGCACAGTTCCACACCACTTCTCCTCACCCAATCACCTCCAAAGCATCATTAAACACCCCCAAACCAACCCTAACTCATTCCCCTATAAAACCATGTCCTCTCCACACATTTTACACTTTCACAACTCCTTAATCTCTCTCAAATCACCTCAATAACTCTTGCAAATCAGAAATTCTGGCAGATTCACCTTCTTGCACGAAAGTGAGCATAACTTGCTCAAATCTTGTTCTTTTTGCTTGATTCTTCTTTCTAAATACTTGGATAAACATTGGGATTGAATCCAAGGGTTCTCCATGGAGAATCCAGACCTAGAAATGCTCCCAAAGTGTCCAAAACTTTCTGTTGTGTTCAAATCTTTTCAAAACTTGTTTAAACTTATCATTTCTTCATCCAATCTTGTGTTCTTGAGCTCCTAATCAAAGCTATGATTAGTGAGACTAACCAAGGTTGTAGTACATGTAAACAAGAGTGTTTAAACACTCCAAACTTTCTGTTTTGGAAGAGCTTTAAGCTCGCAAGTGATGCCAAGCCAAGAGCTTGATGATAGTGTGTCCACCTTGGTTAGCTTGGGCTATCCTAACTTTGAGACCACAAATCACTTGATGATTTTCATCATTATCCCAAGTAGTTTGCTAGATTCAAAGTAACACAGCCCCGCCTAGCCTTCGACTTGTGTCGACGTCGGCTCCCCGGGTTGTAGCTTACTTGGCTACTTGGTATCATGGTGACACACTTACATTATTGTCATTTACATTCTTGTTCATATCATTGTTCTAAGACCCTCCTTGTTACCTATGGTGACCTGTGTAGTGGTGAACATCATATGAGGTTCCAAAGTGGATGGTTAATTCTCCCACCTCCTACTTGACTTACATGACACTTAGAGGTACCAAAGTGGATGGTTCATCCTCCCACCTCCTACATGATTATATAACTATATATATGTATATATGGACTATAATATAAATCCTTAAAACCGAACCCTTGATGATGATTAAGTAGTCACCTATCAAGTTAATAAGTTTATCACTAATGTGTATGGTTCCTTGTCACGATCTAATAGGTCTTGAACCTATGAAACCACATTAAATCCTTATGGATTATTCTAGTGTTAAAGACAAGTGCTAATACCTTAGTGACTATTTTTCGTATCATATACTTCGTCCCATGTTGAATCTTAAATCTGAATGTTCCATCATCATCCCCAAAATGCTCATACACCTTTGTTTTCCTCTTGTAGGATAACTCGGCGTTCATCCCATCAAACAACTACCTTCACAGACTTGTCAAGTTAGAAGACTTAGCAAAACCGTGAGTACACTCGACCCACTTTCGTATATAACACTTTTGGGTGTAACATGTTTCCATATACAAAAATCACAACACTTAAACTTTATGAAATGCACAAACAATCCTATATCCATGAATACTTGAGTCGATTACTTGATGCTTATATCTTGGACATTCTTTGTGTGATACCTTAGTCATTAACTATTTTAGCCTTCGTTTGACATGTATAGCGCTATAGGAAGTAACACATCCCCCCTCCTCATGAAATCTAGAGGCAATGTTAAAATATCGTGTTTGCGTTAAGGGTTTGACTAGTAGTATTGCATGCCTTGTATATGCTCTTGTAAAAATCATAGTTGTCATGAGGATTTGTTTAAACTTTATTCTTATACGTATGCTATGCTTAAACTTGTGTACTCGCCTTTGCTTTTGCATTGGATTGTTATTTTAAAACATGTTACTGGTTGATGGAGATGATGCTATGAAATCAAAGTAGCAAGGACGATAGATACACATTTAGACGTTTAGTTTTAATACTGTTGTATCAAAATTTGTTATATCTATGTTGTTGTATTTGAATTTCTCTTGTATTGTATGACAATTTATGTATGAAATGAAATTTGGTTTAATTAATTATTGTCACGATTAGTTTTATGAGCAATGAGCAATCTATTTCGTCCCGCCTCGATGTTTCCGCCATCGGTTGGGTGTGACAGATTGGTATCAGAGCCAGAACTATAGGGAATTAGGTAGAATTGCCATGTTCGACCTAGTCTATAGTTTAAGTGTCCATTTTTTACCATTCTTGTCTTATGCTTAAAACTTTATTCTTCCTCATTGCTTCTTCCTTATCTTTTAGTCTTAATACTTACATAACGTCTTTCCTAAGACGTTTACACAATACACTTGAAGACACTCATGATGCAAACGAGGCGATTTGCACCAAGATAGGTCCAATGACTTACAACTTTTGGTGAAATCCCTCATCCCGCATATTCGATTTTTCATGAAGTTATACCATCAAGTTAGGAGTGACATCCACACCTTGATGGAAACTTCCATTTCATACTCTAGTGGATCTTACAAACGAGTCAGAATATGCTCCTCGTTTAGTAAGAAACAACTATCTTAGGGTACGAAATCGTCAAGTTAGGGGTGAAACCCGCACCTTGTCGATTAAGTCCCATTCCTTGATTTTCAATCTCGCCAAAGTTTCAATTTTCTAATTGATTAGATACTTGTAGTAACTGGAAGGGTAAAATACCGTTGGTCGCTTCTCGATGAGAGTATTTTACCTATAGGCCAAAATACGTTTCTCTAATTAGAAAGGATCTTCGATTAACTTTGGAATTGTCGACGTTTCTCTACCCGAAACAATCCCATGTTTTATTGAGCCAATCTTTTATGTTATCTCAATTTTTATGTGATTTTAAACTTGTTACATTATTCGTTTTGAACCGTTACACATTTCGCACGCTTATCGAAATCAAAAACAATACCAAATCTCGTGAACACACTAAATTTATACTCCTTATTCAAATTCATATGTGATTATACATGCTATACTTGATACATTCATGCAATCTTATGTGAACCATACTTGAACCTTATACCGCTTTTACAAAACTTGTTTTCTTTATTATGATCAAGTCTCATCCCCTTTTCTTCTATGTTGAACCTCTAGATGAACTCCCCAATCTCTAACAAGAAGTCCAAGAGGTCCAACAACAACAACAATGAAGACTCCATCTCCAAGCAAGACCTCGTGGGTCTTGTTGCTGAGCAAATGGCCGATCAAATGGCCCCTGTCATCCCCGATATTGTTAGCCAACTTCAAACCATCAACACCGAAATCCAAATCCTCCGCCGATTCGAAAACCGAAGCCCCCAAAACGTCCTACCAATTCAAGCATTTCATGGCTTGTAAACCAGTCGAATTCACTGGCATAGACGGTGTCACCGCCATGATCAATTGGTTTGACGCGATGGAACTTACCTTTCTTTAGGGCAGGTGCCCTGATGAACTTCGAACCCTCAACACTACCGGGGTCTTTCGCCTGAGAGCCCTCGAGTGGTGGACTATGGAACGCAACAAGCGTGGCAACGAAGCAGCCCACGCTCTAACTTGGGACGAGCTTAAGAAGCTCATGAGGGATCAGTTCTGTCCTCCCCCACGAGACCCAGAAGCTCGAGAACGAATTCTGGAATCTCACACAGCAAGGGAGCGACCCTGAGGGACTGATCGCTCGCTTCAAACAGATGAGTATCGTCTGTCTTGGACAGGTGGATACGGTCCCCAAGGCGATAGCTAAGCTCATTCGTTCGCTTTCGCCTGTGATTATGAACCATGTAGCCGCCGCACGCCCTAAAACCATCGACGAAGCCTATAGCACCATCATAGAGCTTAATCAAAACTGAATCCTTCAAGGGGCCTACGACAAGATTCCTATGAAGCATGCACACCAAGCCATCACCGATACCACCACCACCACTATCGAACCTCCTCCCTCCCAAACCAAGAAAAACAACATCAACCGGAACAAGAAGCGGAATGCTTCTGTTTAAAATAATGCAGTCGTCACTCCGCAAAACCCTCAACCTCTCCAAACCCTTGCAGCCATCACCCCCGCAACCACCGAACAACCCAAGCATGGCTACACTGGACCTCATCCCCAGTGTACTAACTGCTCCTACCACCATCCCGTTGGCACGCCATGTCGCAAGTGTGCCCAATGTCAAAGGTTAGGACATTTTGCTAACCATTGCCGAAACTTTCCTCCGCCCCAAAACTAGCAAGCCCAAGCCATCATGCAAAACCCTAACCCTAACTCGAACCAAGCTCAATCGCAACGCCAAAATGCTCCTGTGCGAGTGCGTTCAAATGTGGTGATTTAAACCATCTCGCCAATGCTTTCCCTCTTCTCAACCAACCACGCCAACAACAGCAGCAGCAGCAGCAGCAGCGACAACAGCATGAGCTGCAAAAGGACGAGCTTTTATGCTTACCTTCGCTCAAGCCCAAAGCTCTAATGATGTCATTACTGGTACGTTCCTTGTGAACCATATTTATGCTACATGCCTATTTGATACCAGTGCCGATAGAAGCTTTGTATCTCTAGAATTTGAACCCTTGCTTAAGTGCGAATGATCTAAAATGCCTAATCCTTTCGCTGTCGAAGTCGCTAATGGTAAAACCATCTTCGTTGGTTCCGTTCTTTCTGGTTGCTCTTTGATTCTTAACGATCATACATTCTCCATAGATCTCATTCCCATGCAAATGGGTAGTTTCGACATCATAGTAGGCATGGATTGGCTTATGCGAGTTCGTGCCGAAGTTGTTTTTTTTGAAAAATTCATTCGCCTCCCTCTTCCTCAAGGTGATTCTCTACACGTCTATGGCGAGAAACCTTCTAAAGGTCTCAAGCTTATCTCGTGCATCAAAGCGAACAAGTACTTGCGTAAGGAGTACTTTGCATTTCTCGCCCACGTTGTGGAAAAGAAAGACAAAGGTCCAAGCATAAGTGATGTTCCTGTCGTTTGTGAGTTTCCTTCTGTTTTCCCCGAGGATCTGCCTGGTCCTCCGCCTCCTCAAGCTATCGATTTTCGTATTGATCTTATCCCTGGCGCAACTCCTGTTGCAAAAGCTCCCTGTCGTTTAGCACCCTCGGAAATGCAAGAGGTATCGAGCCAGCTTCAAGAACATCCTGATAAAGGCTTTATACGCCCTAGTACTTCTCCTTGGGGCGCTCCCATTCTTTTCGTCAAAAAGAAAGATGGATCATTCCGCATGTGTATTGACTATCGTGAGCTCAACAAGCTTACAGTAAAAAACCGCTATCCACTTCCTCGTATTGACGATCTCTTCTATCAATTGCAAGGCGCGAAATGCTTTTCAAAGATTGATCTCCATTCTGGCTATCATCAACTTTGAGTTTCCGAGGAAGATGTACCCAAAACTGCTTTTCGCACACGTTATGGACATTACGAGTTCGTAGTCATGCCTTTTGGTTTGACCAACGCACCTGCAGTGTTTATGGATCTCATGAACCGCGTGTGTAAGCTTTTTCTCGATCATTTCGTCATTGTATTCATCGACGATATCCTAATCTACGCCAAGACGAAAGAAGAGCATGGACGACATTTGCGCCTCATTCTTCAGCTTTTGCAAACCGAACGTGTTTATGCCAAATTCTCCAAGTGTGAATTTTAGCTAAAAGAGGTTCAAAATTTTTAGGTCACACCGTCAATGAACCCGGTATTCATGTTGACCCTGCAAAGATATAAGCTGTGAAGAATTGGATTGCACCCAAGTCACCCTCTGAAATTCGTTTGTTTCTTGGCCTAGCCGGGTATTATCGCCGTTTCATCTCGAATTTCTCAAAGATTGCCATTCCTTTGACTTTGTTGACTCAAAAAGATAAACCCTTTGTTTGGGGTCCCGAACAAGAGGAATCTTTCCAACGCTCAAGGACATGCTTTGTAATGCTCCTATCCTTACCCTCCCCGATGGGAATGACGATTTAGTGGTGTATTGCGATGCCTCTAACCAGGGTCTTGGTTGCGTTCTCATGCAACAAGACAAATTAATCTCTTACGCGTCAAGACAGCTCAAATTCATGGGAAAAACTATACTACTCATGACCTTGAACTTGGTGCAGTTGTTTTTGCATTAAAGATTTGGCGACACTACCTTTATGGTACAAAGTGTAAGGTCTTCACCGACCATAAGAGCCTCCAACATATCTTTGATCAAAAGGAACTCAACATGCGTCAACGTCGTTGGGTAGAATTGTTAAACGACTACGATTGTGACATTCACTACCATCCTGGTAAAGCGAATGTTGTAGCCGATGCACTTAGTCGTAAGACTCATGTTAAGAGTGTTTGTTGCTACCAAATCGTGGGAAAACTCAACGAGTTGATTCGACAAGCACAATTTACCGTCATTAAAGGTAACCTCGATAGCGAATTAAATTGTGGAGTCGAAAACCCAATCGAAGCTAAGCCTGATGGTATTGTTTACTACCATAGTCATATTTGGATTCCCGATCATCTCAATCTTCGGACTACTTTGATGGATGAAGCCCACAAATCCCGATACACCGTTCATCCTGGAGCTGATAAGATGTACCATGATTTACGTGCATCCTATTGGTAGCCTAGAATGAAATGTGATATCGCTCTTTACGTGTCCAAATGCCTTACGTGTTCCAAAGTCAAGGCAGAACATCAACGTCCCTCTGGTTTGCTCGAACAACCGGAAAATCCTGTCTGGAAATGGGAGAGCATAGCCATGGATTTCATCACGAAATTGCCTCGTACACCTTCTGGTCACGACAACATTTAGGTTATCATCGACCGTTTGACCAAATCCGCGCACTTCCTCACCATTCGTGAAGATTACAAAGTCGAGAAATTGGCTCGTATCTACACGAGTGAAATCATTAGTCGTCATGGTACTCCTCTTGATATTATAGCTCTTAGCTTGGAATAAATTCTCGTCGTAATTACACCTTGACTTTGTTCTAAATCCGTGTATACTCCATCATTGTGAGTATCGAAACTTCCTGTAAGCTCATAATAATAGAGGTGTTAGTTCCTCCAGAGGGCATCTCCAGATTTTCACGGATTCATGGCCAATTGACGAGTCAACCGAAAAGTCAACAAAAGTCAAACTGTCGAGTTTCATAAAATTTCATAACTAACGATCTGAATGTTATAAAATATGTTTTGATGCACTAACAACATAAAGGTAAGTATTAGAACATATTATAACCAATTCCGCTCGTCAAGATTTGGTCTAGCATCGGTTCGCAACCGAAAGTCGCAATATTTGACTTTTCCTTTGACTTTCGCTTCTGACCCGATGTAGCCACTTTGGCTACTGACTTTTGGTCACTATAAGACCATAATTATATTTAGAATGACCATCTAAAGTTTCGTCACTCGAACCCTTAGAAATCTGAGTTTACAAACAAGTTCCGCTAAAATTGTATAAACTTTGCAAAAAAGGTCCTTTTTGTGCAAATCTTGATTTTAAACACACATGCATGTAAAATCAAGACATAAACTGATTTGTAAACACAATTTGATTATGTTAAAGTTCTGAATATAATCTAAGATTTTCACAAAAGACGCGTTTAAGGCGTTAAAATGACTAAAATGCCATTTCGGCATTTTAGAAACACTTAACAAGATTTTATGATCAAAATGATATATTTACTGATGCAATAAATGAAATGACATGTTATCGGTAAATAAAACAGGTCCTAATCTCAGTTTACCTTAAACATCGATTAAACGGCATTTTATCGACTTTACGCCTTTTCGGCGCATAGTATGGTTTAAAAACCATCTCTATGGGCCAAGACTTGCTATCTACTGAATTATAAACTTATTTTCAACATTTTAACAGTAAGTACAAGTCTCAAACTCAGAATCCCAATTTTGGCCTCAAAGCTATGTGTGAATTTACCAAAATACCCTTACGGGACATAGATTATTCCAAAATTGTCAAACACACATATATATGATATCCTACTGTTATAAAATTATAAAATAAGTATTTTTTATAGAATATTAATAACATTGACATCAGATTTATTTTAAACATCTTTTATAAACCTTAAAATGACCAAAATGCCCTTGTAAGGCATAATTCGGTTTTAAATATACCTCGAGCCTATCTTTTGCAAAGCTACTGATCTTATGACATATTTTAAACATATATTCATATGGAACTTGTATATGACTTTCTCGGTTACCCGGTTTCGCCTATGCGGTTCGGTTAAGCTTACGTAGCTAATTTACGTATTTAAACCGAAACGGATTTAACTTCGTCATTTCTCTATCAAACTCTGGAATGTGATTGGTTTACCCATATTAGACAAGTTGATAAACTTGTCGGGTCCAACTAACATCGTATTCTGGTCACCGCTTAATCTAGCGTATCATACCGTATCATATTTTAGCATAAGACTAACCGGTCCAAGTCTAGGACTTAATTAAGGACCCGTTAGCATTCTAATATTGGTTATTAATTACCATCACTCCAGACTAAACGCCTTCCGGTAAATTGTACCTGTACTTGCTTTGATCTGCGTTTGAGTTCTGACTTTCCGAAGACTTAACTTCAGGTAAATACCCTTAACTAATTTTCCCTATACGGGCTTGGGATACGGTAAATTATTACCGCTTGTCGGGTATGGGATCATGTTTTGTCCAGTTGTGATAATTAACTAAAATCTTGCATAACCCGGTTTTGATCTGTTTTGTTTGAAACTAAAACATTGATGGTGGACTTGACCATGTCTGAGATATCCTTGGCTCACTAAAGTACTAGTGGCCACGACAATATAGCATGGCGTGTAGGAATACACTGGGTAATTGCTATCTGCTTTTTATGTGAAAGTTCATAGTGGTGTGTCAGTCGATCAGGTCTTGGTTTCTGTACTGGGCTCCATATGTAAAAGCCTGACATGTAAATCTGTATACAAGGTCATTTGTACTGTCCCAAGTTATTTATAAAAATGTGCTAAGTGCACCTAAAACCATTTTCGAAAGGGTTTTCAAAATGAGCCGGTTGAGTGTATTTACCAGTGTAAACTGACGTACTTTCAAAAGATTAAAATACAGGTACAAGTACGAAATAGGCCGGAAGCTGCGGGGCGTTGACATTAAGGAGTTGCGACCTTAGAAGTTGAGCCTGTAGAGTCTGTTATCATTTTGTGTATGTTTATTTCCGATCCGCCTGTGGATCTTATTACAAGCCATATTGTATATTTGTGTTTCGAACTCCTGGACACTTTGGTTTGTAATAGTTTATATTTTACTCCAAGCCTTCCGCTGTGTTGCTCTATGTTGTAATTGGTTATGATGATATCAACTGTGCGTCACGTTACTCCCCACCGGAATACACGTGGAATTCGGGGTGTGACAGGTTGGTATCAGAGCCAACGTTTGAGGGAATTCAACACTTGCTTTAGTGTTTGATCTCAAACAACACAGTAACACATTCCTTAGACTTCCGAGTCTAGGCTATGACCTAGGAATTGTTCATTTCCTTATTTTATTACATTGCTTTGTTTTGTGTTTTAACTTATTTTGAAGCAGGAATCATGCCGCCTAAATTTTCGAGAGGAGCAAAAGGAAAAGGACTAATGAAGAGTGGATCCCCAAAACAAGGGCCTTCCAAAGCACCCGTGTACAACCCCTACGAAGGTTCGGACGATTCCTTGTCACCATGGGAGCCATACCCGAACTTACCTCATGAATACTCACCACCGTCAGACTCCCATCATTCGCAACATTCGCACCATACCCAACACTCCCATTCATCACAAGAATACTATAACACCGACATACGCCTTCGTTCCCTTGCGGTAACTCCTCCAGAAGATTCTACAGAACCAACGGAGGAAGATTCTGACCCTGAAATGCCAGCAACAGGATCAATGGGTCACCCCATTGACATATCCAGCGGTTCTAACTCGTACAATGGAACCCCTCATCACTAATAGTTTCGAGGAAAGGAGGGGACAATATGTTTTCTACAATACTCCCTCAGTTCATGGTACCATCCCACCCACAACACACCTTCATACCACACTCCACCACAAGAACCACCAGTGGAACAGCCACTACCACCTCCACCTCCAAGAAGACGTGGAGCACGCATGTCAGTGCGCCTAGGACCGAGAGTAGGGTCGCTCTCACCAAACCCTTACCCTATTATTCCCGAGGACCCACAAATGGGTGGGCCCTCTCATACCTCACCGTTTGTGGAACAGTTTCCACAAACAACCGTTGAGCCTGAACGTCAACCACAAATTCCTATAAGTGAGCCACCACCACTACCACCATCAGGTTTTGATAACCATATTCCTTCTTATTCAAACCTGCCTGGATATAACCCATTCGAACCCTCTACTTGGTCAGAGCATAGCCACAGTCATAATATACCTCTTCATGACCCGTATCTAGAAATGGCCATGAATGCTCACTATCCTAACCCCTATCCCTATCAACCAGGTGGATATCCTTAATATAACTATCAACATCCGGTTGCACCATCTCAACCCCAATCTCAAGCACAACCCCAGCAACCACCACCAACAATGGAAGTTCTTACTGAAGCAATAGAAAAGGTCAAGGAACTTCAGGAACAAACATCTAAAGACAACAAGAAGAATAACAAGATATTGAAAAGGCTAGTAAAGAAGTTAAGAGGGAAAAATGATTAAATTCATAACTATCTTTGTATTTGTTATTTAAATTAAGTCCCAGCGTGGACAAGTCTTATTTAGTCCCTGTGTGGACATTTCAATTATTTCGAGTATAGTCCCTGCGAGGACAATTTTCCTTATTTAAGTCCTATTCATGGATTCTATTTATATCACATTATTATTATTATTATTATTATTAAAATTTTGGAATTTTAATTATGTATTCCTTTCGTTAAGTTGTTCAAGCAATCGTTTCGATATTAGTTCGAAATTTATGATCTGCAAAAAAATTTCCAAAAGGTCTTCTTAATGATTTACGCCCGCCAAGTGATTAGGTCACATGAATTGGCAAAACGGTAGTTATATGATTTACTACCATAATAGTTAAGGTTGAGATTTTCCCTTCTATCCAGAGGTGGTGAACTATGTTCTAAACCTCCCTAGTCTGCCTGATCTGGACTAGTTATCTAAATCATTTTAAAAGCTTATTCAAAAAAGTTAATATATTCAAAATATTAACCTCCTGGTGAGTGTGACTTGAGGAATCACACGAACCATCTAAGTAAAGGACTACGTCCAAACCTACATGGTCTATTTTGATTATGATCAATCATCAATGCGATGATTACTTTACTTACCACCCATTAGTGGTGTAATGCTTTCGAGCTACATTTATGTCCATTTAGTGATAAACAACAGATGTAGTCTACGACTCCCTGACTCGAGGTAGTAAAACTATGTTCGAACCACGAATCTTCGCGATCCTTTAGTGATCTTAGCATTTTGTAATTTAAGTCTTTTGACTAAGCCTTTGGTGCTATTCTTTATGTCCTTAGTGACAGGCCTTCGTGCCATGCTTAAACACCCCCATAAAATCGACAAGTTTATATAGCTTTATTATGCTATACCATACATTGCAAGTCATCTAGCATGTATGACTAATTTAAATTTATCTTATTAATATTATAGCCTCATCAAGCAAGATGGTAGACACTAACGAAGTAAATAGTCAGAAAAAGGATGATAGCATAAATATAGTTATGAATGAAGATGACTTCCAGGCTCTCATAGACGCAGCCGTGGGAAAGGCAATGGAGAAAGCAATTGAAAATTTTAATCGAGCTCTCCTCTAGAACCTTAACAAGAACCAACTCAAAGCCTCCTCCCTCTGATAAGGAGGAAAGTTCGGTGCACTCCTCGAATGTGAGGAGTGAAGCAAAGAAGAAGGAGATTCGTGGCAGAGAAAATACTTCCAAGGATAGTTGCTCACATAAATATTTTGTTTCGTGTAAGTCGTGAGACTTTAATAGTGAAAAGGGAGCTGTTGAAACCTTGAGATGGTTAGATGAGATGGAAACAGTAGTGGACATCAGTGGATGCGTGGAGAAAGATGTTGTTATATTCGCTTCTCAGTCCTTCAAGGGCAATGCCCTAATTTGGTGGAAAGCTTTGATGCAATCAACTGGGAAGGTACATCTATATAATTTGGGATGGTCCAAGTTCGTAGATCTGGTTAAGGATACCTACTGCCCACCTCACGAGGTGGAGAAAATAGAAATGGATTTCATAGCTCTCACCATGATAAATCTTGACTGTCGAAAGTATGTCACTGATTTTGATTCTTATTCTCGATTGGTATCTTATTTGGTTACTCCTGAGCCTAAACGCATTGCGCGTTTCATAAATGGGTTGGCTCCTAAAATAAGGAGTTTGGTTAAGGCTGTTCAGCCTAACACCTACAAATCAGCTGTTGAGCTATCTCTTTCTCTCACCCAAGACTATGTGAGAAGAATGTCAGGAAAATCAGAAAATGATGGGAAAAGGAAGAGAGAGGATGAACGAAGTCACCGGTCGAACAAGAATCGAAGGTTTGGATTCAACAGGAATCAGCAGAGGTCGGATGATAGGCCTAAATGTAGGAAGTGCAAACCGACGACACTTTGGATCGTGTCGGGACGACTCTCAATCTAAACCTTGTGGGATTTCAGGGCACAAGGCCCTAGATTGTAAGGATCTTAAGGACGCCACATGCTACAATTGTGGTGAGAAAGGGCACATTAAACCCAACTCCCCTAAATATAAGAAAGATGACGCTGCTAAAGATGATGGGTCGAAGAAAGGAAAGGCTCGTGCTTTCCAGATGAAAGCTAAGGAGGCTGTAAACGACAACAATGTGATAACAAGTACGTTTCTTGTAAGTGATGTTTATGCTAGAGTTCTCTTTGATTCCGGAGCCGATAAATCTTTTGTAGATCATAAGTTTGGTGCCTTATTAAACTTGCCTGTAAGAACTCTAGACGTAACATATGACGTAGAACTCGCTGATGGAATGATTGAGACCGCTTCTACGATTCTAGATGGATGTTCCATATCTATCAAGAATCATTCCATTCCTATTTCACTTCTGCCCATGAAATTGGCAGGATTCGATGTAGTTCTTGGTATGGATTGGTTGTCTAGTAACCAAGTCCATATAGCCTGTAACAAGAAACTCATCAAAATCAAAACCCCAACTGGAGATACACTCGCTATACAAGGAGATCGTTATTATGGATTATCAGAAAAGGGATCACTACTCAAAGCGTCGAAGTGTTTAAAGAAATGTTGTGTCATTTATGTGGCACAAGTGACCATTGACGAGCCAAAGCCAAAAATTGAAGACTTGCCCGTTATCTCTGAATTTACGGATGTTTTCCCCGAAGACTTGCCTGGTCTGCCTCCAGACAGACAAGTGGAGTTTAGAATTGATATCATACCGGGAGCCGCCCCTGTTGCAAAAGCCCCATACCGATTGGCACCCACAAAAATGAAGGAATTACGAACCCAGCCAGGCGAATTACTGGAAAGGGTTTTATCCAACCGGGCTCTTCGCCTTGGGGAGCTCCAATCTTGTTCGTGAAAAAGAAAGACGGTTCAATGCGAATGTTCATTGACTACCGCAAGCTGAATAAGTTAACAATTAAGAATCGCTATCCGTTGCCCAGGATTGATGATTTATTTGACCAGCTTCAGGGAGCAAACTACTTCTCGAAGATTGATTTGAGGTCAGGTTATCATCAACTCAAAGTTCGTACCGAAGACGTTCCAAAGACGGCATTTAGAACAAGATATGGTCATTATGAGTTCCTAGTGATGCCTTTTGGACTCACTAATGCACCAGCAACATTTATGGATTTGATGAACAGAGTCTGCAAGCCGTATTTAGATAAGTTTGTCATTGTCTTCATTGATGATATACTTATATACTCTCGTAATCAGGAGGATCACAAGAAGCATTTGAGGTGTATTTTGGAGTTGTTAAGACACGAGAAACTTTATGCAAAGTTTTCTAAGTGTGAATTTTGGTTGCGTGAAGTACAATTCTTAGGCCACGTGGTTAGTGAACGTGGGATACAAGTTAACCCTGCCAAAGTCGAGGCAGTAATGAACTGGCAAGCCCCCAAGACACCATCCGAAATCCGAAGTTTTTGGTTTTGGCCGGTTATTATAGAAGATTTATAGAAAACTTTTAAAGGATAGCTACTCCATTGACGACCATGACCCGTAAAGATGTTAAATTTGTTTGGGGTCCGAAACAGCAGGAAGCCTTTGATGTATTGAAGCAGAAATTAAGTAATGCTCATGTGTTGACTCTACCAAAAGGAATTGAAGACTTTGTTGTGACGCTTCACACACTGGCATGGGGTGTGTACTTATGCAGCGCAGAAAAGTGATCGCTTATGCTTCAAGACAATTAAAGATACACGAAAGAAATTATACCACGCATGACTTGGAACTAGGTGTTGTGGTGTTTGCGCTAAAGCTATGGAGACATTACTTATATGGAACCAAGTGTATGGAAACGCTAAGAGCCTTCAACACCTGTTCAACCAGAAGGACCTGAAGATGCGACAGCGTCGGTGGATGGAAACGCTAAACGATTATGATTGTGAAATTTGTTATCACCCAGGCAAGAAAATGTGGTTGCCGATGCCTTAAGCTATAAAGAAAGGGTTAAGCCTATTCGGATTAATGCCAAAAGCATTGAAGTAAGAAATAATTTGAAAGATAGAATCTTGGAAGCCCAAAAGCAAGCGCTACTAGAAGCAAATCTTCCCAGTGAAGAATTGGAAAAAATGGTGGAGCAACTGATTTCAGGAAGTGACGGGGTTCTTAGATTCTGTGGGCGAATTTGGATTCCATTCTTTGGAGGACTTAGGGAGTTGATCCTCCAAGAAGCGCATAGTTCTAGATACTCGGTTCACCCGGGTAGTGATAAGATGTACAAGGATTTGAGGCCCAGCTATTGGTGGACAGGGCTAAAGAAATCCATAGCTACTTTTGTAGCTAAATGTCTTACATGTTCGCAAGTTAAGGCCGAACATCAAAAACCATCGGGATTACTACAGCCGTTGGAAATTCCCATGTGGAAGTGGGAATGTGTAACTATGGATTTCATCACCAAATTACCAAAGACGAAGCGAGGAAATGATACAATATTGGTAATTGTTGACAAACTGACTAAGTCGGCTCATTTCCTACCTATTAACGACACTTATAGCTCACACAAACTAGCAAAACTCTTTGTGGATGAAATAGTATCCTTGCACGGCGTACCAGTGTCTATTGTGTCGGATAGGGACACAAGGTACACTTCTCATTTTTGGAAAATTTTCCAGCAAGCCTTGGGCACACGACTAAATTTTAGTACGGCATATCACCCACAAACTGACGGGCAAAGCGAACGTACTATTCAAACGCTGGAAGATATGTTGCGTGCATGCGTTATCGACCTAGGTTGAAGTTGGGATAACCACATACCACTTATAGAGTTTTCCTACTACGATAGCTACCATGCAAGTATTCAAGCCACCCCGTTTGAAGCTTTATACGGGAAAAAGTGTAGGACGCCCGTTTGTTGGGCAGATGTTGGGGAAGCTCAACTGACAGGACCTGAGATAGTCTTGGAGACGACAGATAAGATCTTGAAAATTTGGGATCGTCTCAAGGCTGCCAGAGATAGGCAGAAAAGTTATGCAGATCGAAGACGTAAACCTCTCGAGTTCCAGGTAGGGGACAAGGTCTTACTAAAGGTATCGCCTTGGAAGGGTGTTATGCGCTTTGGAAAGAAAGGCAAATTAAGTCCTAAGTACGTAGGACCATTTGAAATCGTTGAACGAATTAGAGCTATTGCTTACAAGCTGAAATTGCCAGAAAAGTTCAGTGGAATCCATGATGTGTTCCACATTTCCAATTTGAAGAAATGCTTGGCAGACGAGTCATTAGCTATGCCACACGACGATGTACAGATTGATAATAACTTGCGTTTCATTGAGAAACCTATAGCGATTGAAGATAGACAAGTCAAGAAGCTTCGGAGAAAGCATGTGTCGATCGTGAAAGTGGAATGGGACGCTCGTCGAGGTCCCGAATACACGTGGGAGGTTAAGTCCATTATGCGACAAAAGTACCCATACTTGTTTGATTGAAATCTCGGGGTCGAGATTTATTTTAAGGGGGTGAGGATGTAACACCTCGTGTTTTTACGTCCAACATTTTTCCGACACAAGTCCCGGTAAATCCTAGTGTGACCACGTGCTAAAACAGGAGGGACCAAAGTCGTTGAGTTATGATAGTTATCCTCATGACGCTTTGATATAAAGTGGGAGGACTTAAATAAAATTTTGAAATTTTCAAGATCTGAGGACCCCTTGCGGATCGCAAGGCTCTTGCCATACGGTCCGCAAGGCTACCTGAAACTATGGGCGCCTAAGGTCCTTACGGACCGCATGGCTTGACCCATACGGTCCGTAAGAACCTGTCAGCGAACAGAAATGTGGCAGACGCGTGTTCTGCCACCTCTTGACGAATTTTTCGCCTTCTTTGCATGCTTGACACGTTATGGGACACATATTCACGTCCATAAACACTTGGCACACTCCTGGAAGCTCCTTGGTCATTAAAAGAGACCTTCTTGTGAGTTGCAACCATTTTTCATCTCACCTGAAGCTTACCAAAATTAATCAGAGAGTTCCAGGCATATTCCAAGCATTCCAATCTGTTCTTAGCACTCATTTGGACCTATTGTAAGTGTTCAAATTCGTATTTAATGATTTCTTATAGCTCTTAGCTTGGAACAAAGTCTCGTCGTAATTACACCTTGACTTTGTTCTAAATCCGTGTATACTCCGTCATTGTGAGTATCGAAAGTTCCTATACTCTCATAATAATGGAGGTGTTAATTCCTCCAGAGGGCATCTCCAGATTTTCACGGATTCATGGCCAATTGACGAGTCAACCGAAAAGTCAACAAAAGTCAAACTGTCCAGTTTCATAAAATTTCATAACTAACGATCTGAATGTTATAAAATATGTTTTGATGCACTAACAACATAAAAGTAAGTATTAGAACATATTATAACCAATTCGGCTCGTCAAGATTTGGTCTAGCATCGGTTCGCAACCGAAAGTCGTAATATTTGACTTTTCCTTTGACTTTCGCTTCTGACCCGATTTAGCCACTTTGGCTACTGACTTTTGGTCACTATAAGACCATAATTATATTTAGAATGACCATCTAAAGTTTCGTCACTCGAACCCTTAGAAATCTGAGTTTACATACAAGTTCCGCTAAAATTGTATAAACTTTGCAAAAAAGTCCTTTTTGTGCAAATCTTGATTTAAAAAACACACATGCATGTAAATTAAGACATAAACTGATTTGTAAACACAATTTGATTATGTTGACGTCAAGAATCTGAATATAATCTAAGATTTTCACAAAGACGCGTTTAAGGCGTTAAAATGACTAAATGCCCATTTCGGCATTTTAGAAACACTTAACAAGATTTTATGATCAAAATGATATATTTACTGATGCAATAAATGAAATGACATGTTATCGGTAAATAAAACAGGTCCTAATCTCAGTTTACCTTAAACATCGATTAAACGGCATTTTATCGACTTTTACGCCTTTTCGGCGCATAGAATGGTTTAAAAACCATCAAAGTCTTGCTACCTACTGAATTATAAACTAATTTTCAACATTTTAACAGTAAGTACAAGTCTCAAACTCATAATCCCAATTTTGGCCTCAAAGCTATGTGTGAATTTACCAAAATACCCTTACGGGACATAGATTATTTCAAAATTGTCAAACACACATATATATGATATTTTAGCTAAACATGTGCAGAAGTCCAACCTAAAAATGACCCGAACCCTTCTATATTAAAAAAATACCCCCACAACTTTCACGTTAGGTTCGTGCCGTGTTATACATTCACATATACACGCCATCCTTCGTAGCTAGTAGCACTAGGCCGTTGCTCTTTGGTTTTTGATAATTACCTTTTTTAACAAATTATTACACTTAAATACCACCAAACAAATTGTGACTCGACCCTAATAATTCTTCCCATTTGACCGCCCAAATTTAAACAGCCCACTAGGACACATGGGATCAAAATCTGAGTGAACTTTGTTTCACCGAAATATTATAGAACAGTCTCACATTTGTTGTTTCTGGTTGATGCCAACAGGTTGTATGCAGTCTTATCCTCCATTTCAAACGACACAAGCATATCTACTCATTGACTAAGACGTTCGCGATTGTACCTATTTTGCATCGCCATAGCATATCGTAACCAAAATACAGCAGCACTATACACAAGGGTTAAAAATAAGCGAATCATACAACAATCCTGAAATTTATCTAACATGAGAGGTCCAGATTACCCATTACATGTAAACCTCCATACCGATGTACTTGGAGCACTGACACAACGGGCACATGCTAACCTTACTTTCACAATCTTTACACAGACAAAGATGCTTACACGGTAACAATAGCATGCAAACTTCATTCACTCGACATACCTTACAAGTCGTCATTTCCGGCATCCCATTGTTACTCTTGCAAAGTAGATGGAAGTCGATTGCACGGCCATTGCAGCAAGAGGCGGTGTCATCTACCTCACTATCACCACATCCTTCTTTACCATCGTTGCCCTGTGCTGCGTACACTTGTTCAAGATTCAATTTCAAGGTGTTGATCAAGTTCTCGTTGTATTTGGCCCGCTGCTGCCACGTGCCAGCCTCCATGGCTAGTTGTTCCACCTGCAATTCAAGTTCCATGTTTTTCTTGTTGATGTTTTCCACCTCCGCTTCTTTTTCATGAAGTTTCTGAACAAACTTATCTTCAACATGTGAGATTATTTGAAGCTGGTTTGTCTGTACCTTCTCCAGAATTGCTTGCCTGAGTCTGTCAGCCTTTTGAAGAGAAAATAAAAAATGCAGATTACAAGTTGAACAAATTGGTAACTTCAGTCATAATAAAGACCACATGGGCATCAACTAGCTGGTATGAGAAACAATTTTGGAGTAAAGCAGTTTTAGCCAACCTTGTTAGAGGCCTCAGGATGGGAGGGTCATGTTGCATATAAGGGTACGGTCATTTTTAGTACAAGTTGAAACGGGCAGGGTCGGGTTGAGTTGACCGCAAAACACTTCTTTGTTCATTTTCTCTAAAGGAAGTGTGTTAATTGGGTGATTACGAAAACAATATATAAATACACAATTACTCAAAATATTCAAGGTGGCATGCTTCAGATATAGACCATGGCTCCCCATTGAGCGGTTTTCCTTTTTTTTTATCCATTTGAAATTAAACATAACCCTAAATGTCTCATTCATAAGTGAAAGGCCATCTATGTTAATACATAATGACACTATGATCAATTTTAGCCCAAGAGTTAACAGTGCAATTAAACATTTGAATGAAAACATGCAAGAGACTCTCAGAAGTTCCATGCCAATGCCACAATAGCACTCTTAATGCTTAGGTTGTATAAAACAGAAACTGATGCAAGCAGCTCAGTGCCAGAACCCAACCCGTTAACCTGATCCGACTCGTATTGAAGACCAGCTAGAAGCCGCCAAAGTGGAGTTTATTTTAAGTTATTTTTAATTCAGTTTATTTGTTTTTATCTCTTATTTGACTTTGTTTAAGTTTGGTTTTGTCTGTTTGGGTTGTTGCCTATTTTGTAAGATCTGGGATAGTTTCTATCCCAGGTTTTTCCTGTTAAGAACGGAGATTGTTTTTGTTTAGTAAAGAATTGGCACTGCTTCTGTTTGGGAAATTCCGAGTTCCACTGATTGAGCATAAGAAGTTGCATCAGTTGGTATCAGAGCCCAGCACAGCTCGACGGCAGAACATGGAGGACACAATCGACGACATCACCGTAGAGACGCTGACCGAGGCAACGAGGATGCCGCGAGAGACCCACGTGATATCGCAGAGATTGCGAGGTTGCAACAACGGGTCCGGGACCTGGAGTTGCGACATGAAGAGTACTATGATGAATCTGATACCGATGACTAGGAGTATGTAGAAGGTGACGGGAACCCGTTTGGTCGGGGTCGATGAAGGGAAGCAGTAAATCCAGACCCACTTCGAAACATGGGGATAAAGATTGAAATTCCAGAATTCGATGGTCGAGCGATGCCGGATGAGTTCATCGATTGGCTCAGTACTGTGGAGCGTATTTTCGACCTCAGGGACATTTCTGACTCGAATAAGGTAAAACTTGTGGCTATTAAACTTCGTAAATATGCTTCTTTATGGTGGGATCATATAAAAAAAGAGGGCTCAGGAAGGCAGGTCAAAAGTTAGGACCTGGGAAAAAATGAAAAAGCTTTTAAAGGAGAAATTTTCACCAGCTAATTATCGCCAAGAAGCTTTTGGAGTATCATAACCTATCCCAACGGACCTCCACCATTGAGGATTTGATTAATGAGTTTGACAGGTTAAGGATGAGATGTGGGGCTGAAGAAGAAGAAGAAGAACAGATCTTTGCCAGATTTTTGGGTGCCTTACGGTCAGACATATCTGATATGGTTCAACTCCAACCATATTGGAGCTTTAATGATGTGTGCCAACTGGCACTGAAAGTTGAGAAACAACTCAAGGCAAGGTCCAAAAACATACTATCCAAACCCGGCCCAATCAAAGCTGAGGTTGCTCATAACAACCGGTCCGGCCCAATCAAAGCCGAGGCTACGTGGGGTTCTTCCGGTTCAGCCGCTACACCAACTCGTGTCACAAAATGTTTTAAGTGTTATGGCTTAGGTCATTTCGCCCGAGACTGCCCAAATAAGCACCTTGTTACGCTTACCGAAGACACCGACCTTGTTTACGATACCTATGAGGATGAAACTGGATCAGCAATGTATGAGGTTATATACCCGGACAAAGGAGAGTCTTTGGTTGTACAGCAAGTCCTTAGTACAGTCCCGGGAACCAGTGTCGACGATACCATGTGGCTTCGTAACAATATTTTTCGCACCAGATGTACTGTAGTCTGTAAAAGGGAAGGTTTGCACAATTACAGTTGATGGGGGAAGCTGTGAAAACATGGTGGCCGCTAGTATGGTTGAAAAATTGGGCTTAAAGGCTGATCCACACCCTGACCCGTATCAATTAACATGGCTGAAGAAAGGTAACGTAGTAAAAGTCACGTAAAGATGCCTGGTAAAGTTCTCGATTGGCAATAAGTATTCAGACGAGGTATGGTGTGAAGTTATTCCTATGAATGCGTGTCATCTCCTTCTAGGGCGATCGTGGCAATACGATCGACAAACGAAACACGATGGGTTTAAGAACACTTACTCATTCCGGAAAGACGGAATCAACGTCATTCTCGCACCCTTAGATACTCGAGAAATAGGGACGGAAGCTGTTGTGCTCACAAAATCAGCCTTCATCGATTTCACCAGACACACTGCACCACCGTTCATACATGCTCTGGTGGTAGAACAGAATACATCAGGGGAAGCGCCACCCATTGAAGTACAACCTCTTCTGGCAGAATTTACTGATATATTTCCGGATGAAATTCCAGCAGGATTACCACTTATGCGGGATATTCAACACTGCATTGATCTTATTCCTGGTTCGGCCATACCTAATAAACCCGCATATCGTATGAACCCTAAAGAATTCAAGGAACTCCATCGACAAGTCACTAAGTTACTCAACAAAGGATTCATTCGAGAGAGTATGAGCCCTTGTGCCGTTCCAGCTCTACTTGTGTCAAAACCCGGGGGGAGTATCGCATGTGTGTCGACAGTCGGGCAGTCAACAAAATCACCATCAAGTATCGCTTTCCTATACCCCGTTTTGAGGACCTCGTTGATCAATTACATGGGCTTCGGTTTTTCCAAAATTGACCTACGTAGCGGGTATCATCAGATTCGTATGTGACCCATAGACGAGTGGAAGACCGCGTTTAAATCACGTGGCAGTCTCTATGAATGGATGGTTATGCCTTTTGGGCTTTCAAATGCTCCAAGTACGTTCATGCGTTTAATGAATCATGTGTTCAAAGCTCTTATAGGCCAATGCGTTGTCGTTTATTTCGATGACATCTTAGTGTTTAGCCAGGATGTCCAGCTGCACCTCCGACAGGTATTCACAGTCCTTCGGGAACAAAAACTTTATGCTAACAGTAAGAAATGTCACTTCCTCTCGCAGGAAGTCCTATTCTTGGGCTATCTTATTTCAAAACAGGGAATTCGGATGGACGAGTCCAAGATTGAAGCTATTTTGTCATGGCCGACTCCCACTTCTATTCATGAGGTTCGAAGTTTTCACGGCCTCGCATCCTTTTCCGTCGTTGCATCCAAAATTTTAGCTCCGTGGTGGCTCCCATTACTGATTGTTTAAAATGCCAAACGTTTACTTGGTCCAACCTTGCTAATAGGGCATTTGAAGAATTAGAGTTGCTGGTCACCCAAGCTCCCGTACTGCCTTACCCAATTTTAACATCGCCTTTCAAGTTGAATGCGACGCATCGGGTTTCAGCATTGGAGGAGTCTTGAGTCAAGAAAACCGCCCCATTGCTTTCTATAGCGAAAAACTCTCTGATGCGAGACTGAAGTATAGCACGTATGACAAAGAATTCTATGCTATTATTAGAAGTTTAGAGTACTGGCGCCACTATTTACTACCGGGAGAATTCGTATTATTTTCAGACCACCAGGCCTTACGGTTTATTAATGGCCAGCATAAGCTAAATGCTCGTCATGCTAAGTGGGTGGAGTATCTGCAAGATTTTTCTTTTGTCATTAAACATAAGGCTGGTAGTCACAATACTGTAGCTGATGCCTTAAGTCGACGCCGAAACCTCCTAACTTCACTGCAGGTTCAAGTCGAAGGATTTGATGTTTTTCGCAGCCTTTACCCGGATGATCCCGATTTCTCAACACTATGGTTGGAATGTCAGTTGGCACCTTCAAAAGGTAACACCGTCCAAGATGGGTTTTTGTTCCGTGGACCTCGGTTGTGTGTTCCTCGATATTCGCTACGAGATGCTATTATTCTGGAAAGCCACCAAGGGGGTCTAGCAGGGCACTTCGGACAAGATAAAACTTGTAAGCTGATCCAAGAACGTTTTTTTTGGCCAAAAATGAAGAATGATATCAACCGGATTGTCGACCGGTGTCGTGTCTGCCACGTTGCCAAAACTCACCACTCAAATGCGGGCTTGTATACTCCACTGCCAGTCCCGGAAGGCCCATGGGAAGATGTTAGTCTCGACTTCGTGGTGGGACTTCCCCGTACTCAACGACAAAAGATTCGATCATGGTGGTCGTGGACCGATTTTCCAAGATGGCACACTTTGTTCCATGTGCCAAGACGTATGATGCAAGTCAAGTAGCCCCCGTCTTTATTTTGCTGAAATTGTGCGTCTCCATGGGGTACCCAAGTCTTTAACTTCTGACTGGGATGTTAAGTTTGTGGGACATTTTTGGAGGACACTTTGGAAACGTCTGGGTTCAAGGTTACACTTCAGGAGCGCTCACCGCCCTCAAAGCGACGGCCAAACGGAGGTAACAAACCGCACCCTTGGCAATCTGCTTCGTAGTCTTGTTGGAACCCACCCTAGGCAGTGGGACACAATCCTTCCCCAGGCAGAATTTGCTTATAACCGGTCTACACACCGCTCAAAGGGAATGTCTCCTTTTTTATTGTCTATGGTCGGAACCCGTTCACTCCATTGGACCTCACACCGATACCTACCATTGATCACTTTAGTGCTGATGGGGAAGAACGTTCAACCCAGATCAAAGAAATTCATAAGCAGGTACGCTCACAGATTGAGAATAATAGTATTATTTATCAACGACGAGCAAATACGCGTCGCAAGAAGGTCGTCTTTCAGGAAGGGGACCTTGTGTGGATTCATTCGAGTAAGAATAGATTTCCAGGTGGACGGTTTGGTAAGCTACAGCCCCGTGCCGATGGCCCGTTTAGAGTTCTCAACCACGTCAATGATGACGCCTATAAAATTGACTTACCGGGTCGCTACAATGTTTCCGCAACTTTTAATGTGGCTGACCTGTCCCCGTTTGTTCCAGAGGAGGATGACCCATTTGACTCGAGGACGAGTCCTTTCGAAGAGGAGGAGAATGATGCAAGCAGCTCAGTGCCAGAACCCGACCCGTTAACCTGATCCGACTCGTATTGAAGACCAGCAAGAAGCCGCCAAAGTGGAGTTTATTTTAAGTTATTTTTAATTCAGTTTATTTTTTTATCTCTTATTTGACTTTGTTTAAGTTTGGTTTTATCTGTTTGGGTTGTTGCCTATTTTGTAGGATCTGGGATAGTTTCTATCCCAGGTTTTTCATGTTAAGAACGAAGATTATTTTTGTTTAATAAAGAATTGGCACTGCTTCTGTTTGGGAAATTCTGAGTTCCACTGATTGAGCATAAGAAATTGCATCAGAAACTAATGTAAATCTTGAAATTAGTAAAATGGGAAACCAGCTAGTCAATAAGGAAAACAACTTTGTTGTCATGTAACAAAATAAGAGGAAGCAACAAGTAAAACAAATGTGAAAACTATAATCATACAACTAATCAATTGTTGAGAAAAGATTGTACCATCCTCCCATAAGTTCAGGCATACTTTGGTTTACAACAATTGGGCATATTACGACTCGTAACTCCCAAATGACAACCGCGTCTGACAAGTCTTAGTTAACTTAGGTAAATAATAATTATTTCATTTGCATCACCAACAATCACAATAGACTGACTGTCTTTACAGCATTGATGTACCCTTTAAAAGCACTTTAAAAGAAATTAGTGTAATTTTAACTTGAATAAAATAAAGGAATTGTCGTGCAATACTTTGTTGAATTTTACATATGTGTGGTACACTCAACCCACTGGCCAATGCCACGTAAAATCAAATGTCTTACGTCACTAATAAAGTCTTGTCTGATTTTAAACCAGAAAAACACTTAGATGCAGTTTGTTTTTCAGAGGTAAAACATCAGCAGTCTGCGGACCACATCTGCAGACATCTGTAGCAGAAGAGGTGGACCAAGCCTCTGCAGTCTGTAAGAAAAAGAGTGTTTGTTTTTTAACCTCTGCAATAAGACATTTTTTTTTCACAATTCAGACAATCAAAAAATAAACAAAACCCATCAATGGGAACACCTCAATTGCCACCAAATTCAAGAATTAAACCAAGTAATATTAAAGATCCAGTGACCCATCAAGAATTAAACCAACTTCAAAACAACAAGCTAACATAACCTCTAAATTAATGGTGCCACCTGCTTCATTATCAAGAACCGTCATTATCCCCTTAGCATAATCAACTGTAACATCTTTATCCCCTGAAATTCACTCCATCAAGAACCGTCAAAAGGGATTAGGCGACATCTGCAACTCCTTGTTGGTGCACAAACTGAAGAGATCGATCACCTTGTAGGTTTCATAAGTTTCTACCATTCTTCTTCTTGTTTACTTTACTGCTAGGCGGCGACGGCATGGACGAGGGAGGAGGCGGCGACGGCAGTGAGGAGGGAGGCAGCGGCAGTGAGGAGGGATGAGGAGGCGGAGGCGGCGACGGTGAGGAGGGAGGCAGCGACAGTGAGGAGGGAGGAGGAGCAGGCGGAGGCAAAGGCGGCGACGGTGAGGAGGGAGGTGGCGGCAGTGAAGAGTGAGGAGATCGAGGAGCTAGGGTTTTTTGTGTGTGTTTGTGATGTGTAGAAGAAAAAAAAAGATAAGAAGAGGTTTGAAGAGGTTGAACCACATCTGCACTAAAAAGAGGACGCGCAGACCTTTTTTAATGAAAGGTCTTCGAGAAAACAAACAGTCTTCAGACCTAAAGGTCTGCGCGTTGTCTACGCGACGCAGACATAAAAGGCCAGAAAGATTTTTTTGGAAAAAAACAAACGGCACCTTAGTGTCATGTTTAAAACTATCAAAGCCAGATAGGTTCAAGGTCAAAACTTTATACATAATGTGATGACACCACATCCCCTATTAAACGGTGCACATAACAGAATCTTTAAATTTGAAGCTTATAAGCCAAACAAGGTAACTCTCAACCGGCAACTATTCTACATCTATAATCTATATATATCTCCTACCACAAACAAGATGCAAGTCAAGCATATGCAGAAAACATCACAAAAACATCTCATATCTGGCCAATTTAATATAAATTATAAACCTATACTGATAATGAAATCTAATTGAACACATAAATAGAGTCTTTAGCATAAACATATCTGAATCTTCATGAACCTATCAATCTCAACATCTTGCCTTCGCAACTCCCATTCAAGTTCATCTTCCATAAGCCCAGCCACAAAAGATGACTCACTAGATGATGCCAACCTACCATTGTCAAGAGACAACCCTAAACCTGTTGAGACTGATCGTTGCTGCAAGAAATCAACAGATGATATCTGAGAATTTGCATTATTATTCTCAAAAAACTCCTGCTCTTTCGGCCTCTTGTTTCTCAATTCCAAATCATAATTCCTCTGCAATTCAAATCCACCCTCGCTAACATCCGTACCAGGTGCAAATCCTACCACATGAACTGCACCAAAACAAAAATAAACAATTTATTGTGGGTCAGACTATAAGCACACCACTGACACATCATACGAGCCATATACAAGGCGATAATAGGTCATGCGGAGTCATATAAGATGTTATAACCGACACATCATACGAGCCATAATGTTTACACAGGACCGTATGAATTGGTGTTCGTCCAAATCATATGGGCCGTATGATGTGTTAGTTAGACAAACGCAAAACTGACATCATGTGACAGCGCCTTTGTTTAAAAAAGTGTGCCTGGCGACACAAGGAACGGTTTTATATGAAGCGACCTTGTTGGCGACTCGGAGGTGTGCGCCTCATGTATTTCCAACATTTTTGTGCAACAGATTGTGGTACAATATGCTTTTCAGGTTGTAATTTCAATATTAAAAAGCTTAATTGTGCCTAAACATTGGGCAAATGATGCTAGAAAGCTATATAAAAAAATATATCTAATTAGTTGGGCACAAAATCAGTTTAAGACCCTGTGGCGTGTATGACTATACGAATCACATCAGGTGGTGTACCCTATATTTTCAAAACGTAACAAAACTCCAATTAACATATTTCACATCAACAAACAGAAAGAGGGGGGGGGGGGGTCACATTGAGGAATGTAGGGAGGATGATCGGCGTTGATAAAGCTAACCGACACTGCAATTTGAGCGTCCATGTTGTTGAATACATCTCTAAACATGAAAACAACAAAAGATTAACCGTCACAGCACACGTTCTAGGGTTTCGCAAAGGGGGGATAATAATAATAGTAATAATAATAATAATAATAATAATAATAATAATAATAATAATAATAACAAAAGATTAACCGTCACAGCACACGTTCTAGGGTTTCGCAAAGGGGGGGGGGGGGATAATAATATAATAATAATAATAATAATAATAATAATAATAATAATAATAATATAAAAATAATAATAATAATAAAATTAAAAATAAAAATAATAATAATAATAATAAAAATAATAATAATAATAAAAAAAAAAATAATAATAAAAATAATAATAAAAATAGTAATAAAAATAGTAATAATAATAAAAAATAATAATAAAAATAATAATAAAAATAGTAATAATAATAAAAATAGTAATAATAATAAAAAATAAAAATAAAAATAAAATAATAATAATAATAAAAAAATAAAAATAAAAAAATAATAATAATAAAATAATAATAAATAAAATAATAATAATAATAATAATAGTAATAGTAATAGTAATAGTAATAGTAATAGTAATAGTAATAGTAATAGTAATAGTAATAGTAATAGTAATAGTAATAGTAATAATATAATAATAATAATAATATAATAATAATAATAATAATAATAATAATAATAATAATAATAATAATAATAATAATAATAATAATAATAATAATAATAATAATAATAATAATAATAATAATAATAAAATAATAATAATAATAATAATAATAATAATAATAATAATAATAATAATAATAATAATAATAATAATACCTGAAGGGTTTGGATTGCTGAAGGTAGTTGTGGAATTGGTTATGTTCAGGCATAGCCATGCCTGGATGAGTGCGAAACCCGAAGAGAAGAACAAAGAGAAGAGAAGTGAGAAGGTTGAAGGGATTACGCAGGTATTTGCTCCCTCCCAACTAGTTTCATTTGTTGGTTTTGATATAGATGAGGGTTCTTTTTCTAATGGCAAACTGATCCTTCTAGTTTCATTTTGTCATTTGTTACTTGTCCTAAAATTATAAAGATAAGATGTTAATTAACTAGTCTCTGAACCCGCGTTTCGTGGCGGATTCGTTAGAGGATGCTAGCGATGATATATTTTTTATCTGGTATATCAATTAATTAACATTAGACCATTTAAGTTTTAATCAAAATAATAATAGTAATAAGCAGGGGCGGCCTGGGGGTGGGCCGGGAGGACCACCGGTCAGGGCCCGATATTTCGAAGGGTACGTTATTTTCTAAAAAAACTTGATATGTATATGTAAAAAAATATTCTTAATAGGATATACACATACAAACACCAACATAGACTCACTTACAAAACTATTCTTAGGGTTTAGATTAGTTATTAGTCCACTGCATTATGTTTAGACCTTTATTATATATTCCATTAAGGCCTAAGAGCACGTTTTTTAGAACCCGAATAGGGTACACGAATTCTCATTGCCGGCCCTGGTTATAAGTAAACAACACGCTTAAGTAAACATGTATATAGTTAAAAGTTAGCTCTAACTATAATAGGTTGAATAAAAAAAGAGAAACCAAATTTGTTACATGGTCTATTGAAGGGTTAGTGCTTAATACATAGCATGCATGCTTTCATCTAAACGACATTGCGGCGGGGATGTAGAGAAAGTTTGATGGGGTCGCACACTATAACAAAGGATAAAGAAAACCCAAAAAAAGTCGTAACATTAACCAAAATAATATTTTACATATGTTTGGTTCATTGTGGCTCGACTCGGCTCTGAACATCGAAATGTAACGATGCAACATCGCAATTTGAAGAAATCATAATCGTACACTAATATCAACCGCGTAAAATAGTTCACATCTAAGTGTCAATAAATAATAAACATGTTATCAATTACGTGTCATAACACAAGATTTTAACACTATAAATAATATAAAAATAATGTATATGTATAATAAAAAAATGCTAAAACTTAATATAAATATAATATATTAGCCAATAGAGAATAAGAAATGTATACAATTGATTTTGTTAGTTTATGAATTTCCTTGTAATTTTGCATAACCACTTGTAAGAATAACTTTGATTTATGAATTTCAAATATTTTGGTGTGAGCTATGTAAAAAGTTTTGATATTGTATTTTAGTAATACTAGAATTAAACTATCCCTGTGTTGCGGCGGGGTGTAAAACCGTGCTAAATAGTAGCAATGTCAAACCACCGCTAGCTAACACCAACATTGACTCGACCTAAGTGTCAATAAATAATAAACATGTTATCAATTACGTGTCGTAACACAAGATTTTAACACTATAAATAATATAAAAATAATGTATATGTATAATAAAAAAATGCTAAAACTTAATATAAATATAATAAATTAGCCAATAGAGAATAAGAAATGTATACAATTGATTTTGTTAGTTTATGAATTTCCTTGTAATTTAGCATAACCACTTGTAAGAATAACTTTGATTTATGAATTTCAAATATTTTGGTGTGAGTTATGTAAAAAGTTTTGATATTTTATTTTAGTAATACTAGAATTAAATTATTCATGTGTTGCGGCGGGGTGTAAAACCGTGCTAAATAGTAGCAATGTCAAACCACCGCTAGCTAACACCAACATTGACTCGACCTAAGTGTCAATAAATAATAAACATGTTATCAATTACGTGTCGTAACACAAGATTTTAACACTATAAATAATATAAAAATAATGTATATGTATAATAAAAAAATGCTAAAACTTAATATAAATATAATAAATTAGCCAATAGAGAATAAGAAATGTATACAATTGATTTTGTTAGTTTATGAATTTCCTTGTAATTTTGCATAACCACTTGTAAGAATAACTTTGATTTATGAATTTCAAATATTTTGGTGTGAGTTATGTAAAAAGTTTTGATATTGTATTTTAGTAATACTATAATTAAATTATCCCTGTGTTGCGGCGGGGTGTAAAACCGTGCTAAATAGTAGCAATGTCAAACCACCGCTAGCTAACACCAACATTGACTCGACCTAGGATTGCGCGTTGAGACGAACTTCTCAAACGGGAAAAATAGACGTAAAAACATTAAACTACACATGTACGTTACACCGTGTTAACCCGAAAAATTTAGAACGAAACATAAAACGGTAATTTGCGAAAGATGAAAAGTATAAGGGACAAAAGTTGAAAGTAAAAAGTTGTGAAGTTAAATTGCAAATAATGAAAAGTTTTGGGTTAAAATTAAAAAAGAAAACAATTATGTGGGGTTAAAATTGCAAAAGGTAAAAACCTTGGGGTTAAAAGTAAAAAAGTCAAGTTTTTTTTTTGAAAAACTCCCAAAGCACAAGGTATAACCTTATCTAATCTAATCTAATCTAAATATTAATAAAAGACTCTAATCAATGTCACGTGGCAATCTCTCCTTTAACCTCACAATTTTATTTTTAATTTATTTAAAAAGAGTAAGGATAGTGTAAAAAGGGCCTAAAGTGTGAGAAGCGTTTTAAACAATTAGATTTTTGAGAGATCAATAGGGACCAAAGTTTAAATTGTGTTTTATTATTCGGGTTGATTTGAAAATTATAGGGGTAATAATGTCTTTAGATAAAGAGTGGCGGTTATGAAATGTTATCAATTAATTTATCAACACTATATAACACTATAATAAAGGGTTGCGGTTATGGAAGGTTATCAATTAATTGATAACAATATATAACACTATAAAACACTATCTAACAATATATAACACTATAAAACACTATATAACACTATAACACTATCTGCAAAAATCTATTCGGAATTGGCACTTCTGATCCGGAGGTGTCGTTTATGGCGAACATCATCAAATGTAGGCCCGGGGTGGTCCCCTTCACATACTTGGGTCTATCGGTGGGCGCAAATATGAACCGGGTGGCGAATTGGCATTCGGTCATAGACACCTTCAATAAAAGGCTCGCGAGTTGGAAAGCCGGTTCATTATCAATGGGGGGTCGGTTAACTATTGCGAAATCGGTCCTAGAAAGTCTTCCAAGCTATTATTTTTCTTTGTATAGAGCTCCGTCCAAGGTGATTAAAACATTAGAATCCATTCGTAGAAGTTCTTTTGGGGGGGGTACGAGTGAGAAAGCTAAAATGTGTTGGGTTCCTTGGGATCAAATTACAACAAAAAAGGAGGAGGGAGTGCGGGATTGAGTCCTTTAAAAGCCACGAATCTTGCGCTTCTTTCTCGATGGTGGTGGAGGTTTAAAGTTGAGGAAGGGGCTTTATGGAAAAGGTTTATAGAGGCGTTGCATTTTACACCTAGATCTCATCCGTACATTCCTCGTAACAAGAGTTTGGGTGCGGTTTGGTCGGCAATTGTTAGACTAGAAGAGCATACAGATGATGAAGATTTCAAGCTCGCGAAACTGTTCAAAAGTGAAGTTGGGGACGGGCAAAAAACTCGTTTTTGGACAGATATTTGGCTGGACAGTATGCCTTTAAAAGACCGGTTCCCAGCCTTGTTTCGTTTAAAGGATAAAAAGAAGGTTTTGAAGGCGGATCGGGTGCAAATCTCGAACGGGTTGGCGGTTGGTTTTAATTGGAAATCGAGGGCTGCTATTTTAGGGGGTCAGGAGGCTATGGAGCTGGCCTCCTTAAAGGGCCTGGTGCATATTTACTCTTTCAAAACTGGGCATGACAACTGGCGGTGGTTGGGTGACAGTACTGGTTCGTTTTCGGTGGCTTCGGTTAAGAATTGGTTGCAAAAAATAGATATTATTCCAGCTGAGTACGTGTTCCAATGGAGCCCGTGGCTGCCATTGAAAGTAAATATGTTTGGCTGTAGAGCGCTGCGAAATAGACTGCCTACAATAGATTTGCTGATCAAGAGGAGGATCTTTAATGGCCCTAATGTGTGTTGTTATTGTATGTCAACTGCGGAATCGGCTGATCATATGTTTACGGGGTGTTATGTTGCGGCTACAGTTTGGGAAGAATAAGTAGGTGGTGTAAAATTCCTCCTATATATGCTTTCTCTACCAAAGACCTGCTTCATGTTCACCGGTATGTTTCGGAGCAAAAGAATAGAAGAAAGGCTGTTCAAGCGGTGATTTTTGGTTGCGTGCTGGAGCTTATGGCGTGCGAGGAACATGTTCATTTTTTCAGACATTCCCATCACCTTAGACAGGCTCGTTTCCGAGATAAAGGGGTTGTCGTTTCATTGGATTAAGATTAGATCCAAAGGTTTAGAATTGACTTGGGAGAAATGGAAAAACTTTGATTTGTAATTTTTTAGGCTGTGTTGTTTTTGTTTGTTAGTCTGCGGCTTGCTACCAGCTTGCTTGTAGGCAGTGTGCCTTTTCTTTCTATTAAAATTTGCTGTTCCAAAAAAATAAAGGGTGATAGTTATGGAAGATTATCAATTAATTGAATTAATGAGAAAATTACTTGTTTACCCTTTTAAATTAATTTAGATTGAGGACACATGTCATCTCCACAATATTTCTTACACTTCTTACACTTTAGGCACTATAGGATCTCTACCTATTTAAAAATAATTTTGTTATCATTATCCTTATTATTATTTATTTTTTATCATTATCCTTTATTATTATTATTATTATTATTATCATAAATTATCTCAATTTTAATTTATTTTTATGATCTTTTCATTTAACTTTAATTAATATTCATATATATGTATTCATATATATGTATTCATTTCAAACATAACCGAGGAACAGTAAATTCACAATAACGGCATCACATAGTTTAACTTAACTTCCTGGTTTTCAACGTTAACATATAAACAGAAGACGACGGAGAGACAAAAGAGAGTGGGGAGCCATGACCTCCGGCCGGCATCCTCATCCCGGCTGCCCACTTCGTCGGTGATGATGTGGTGACGGTGCCTACCTACGTCATTCATCGGCTTCTTATTCTTAGGATTCCCTTCGTCTTCCTCGCAGGAAGGTTCAACCCTCTTTCAGCTGCTTCTTTTTCGCCCCTTCATACGAACAGGAACGCCACCTATTAGGGTTCACTACGAAACTCAACTTTCCTATCAGGTATAATTTTTCCCTTTTTTGTTATTGAGTGTGCCGTGTTCTGTTGTATGGGTTTGATAGTATCGTCAGGAGAATGGAAGAAAGAAGAAGATTTGGAGAAAATAGGGGTTTCAGAGTTTGATTTTGTTATCTATAGAGCATATGGAGTGAATTTGGGATAAAATTTGGGGAAATTAGGGTTTCAAATTGTATATTTAGGACGAAATTGACAAGTAAGATTCGATTAGTGTGTTGATTTTACTGATTTTGAGGTTGATTGAAGCTGATTTTGATTTTGTGTATGAGAGTGATGAATTGCGAGTTCTTTAGGTTAGGTTGGAAGTTTATTAGAAAAAAAAAACAATTGGTTTACTTGTGGGTTGTGACTATCAGAGACCATGATTATTCTTGTGAGGGGATTTTAAATAATAAGCATGTGTTATTATTTAATGAATTCATAATAAATAGGCACCGGTTATAAGCAGCGTTGTTGCGCTGATCATGTGTTAAACAATGTAAAAAGATTGTTTTGTTTGTATTTGAAGTTTATACTGAAGTTAAACATTTACGCTATTTAGTTTAAGCTTATGAGGATTAGATTCCCGACACACTGATGTTGACCGACTATCATTCGTGCAACAATGTAACATGTGTTTCACAATCGCATCAATGCTCGATTCCGATAAGGAGATTACAGAGCTAATGCCATAAGAAATAGTTGGTTAAGAACCTTACACATCATGCTAATGTATGCCCATATCAAGAATAGACATTATGTATTCATGACAACAAGCATCAAATTAAACAAAAGATTATTGGAACTTTGGAATGCAAGTATGTCAACATTTTCCATACTTTCTTTGTAGTTTCGTTATTCTTCAATGTTAAACGTTTGATCAGTTTATGCAACATAATTGTATTAGAGTTAGTTATCTATGTTATCATCAGACTCTCTTTTTTAATCAACTTTATTATAATTGCTTCAAAAGTTTTTTTTGTTTTTTTTTTGCTGTTGAGTGTGCTTTCTTCTTCTTTGTGGGTGCTAAGTGTTTAGAGTTATCACATGTCAAAGTTGGGTTTGGTTTGGTTTGGTTCGTATGAGGCAAGCCAAGATGGAAAAAAGAAATGTGCTGGGCAATATCTTATGAATTATTATTCAAATAGCTTTTGTTGGCAAATCATTTTGTGATAACAAACACAAAAAAGTATTATTCAAATATATGATTTATTAATTTGCATTTTATTTACAGTTATTTTGTGATAACATGTATTTTTAATGTTACCCACCCACACCAAACTCTCCTATTTCTGGTTTAACAAAGGTGTTTTCTTCTACTTTGCAGGTCCCAAATTGCAGGCCCTAGGTTGCAGTTAGCCTTTTAATTGTTTCCCATTCCACCTGGTATTGTTACGGTTTTCACTTATGTTTACCTACTTACTAACATTGTATTATGTATGTATCAAAATGAATCCAAGAGGGGCCTCTGGCAAGCGCTCAAGGGTGTTTAGTTCTTATTAAATTGGCAAATCTTCACATGGTCGTCGTTTGCATAGGGTATCATGAATGTTAAGAATCAGTGATAGGTGATTGCTCCGCTGCGTCTCAAGAACAGACCGCCCCACTTTCTGTGCTCCTTTACTTTGTAATGATGATTTAGTGTAAATGATTTTGATGTGCTCTCAAGACTTTTAACATATAAGAAAACTGTAAAATACGATCGCGCGATTTGGACGCGGATGGGTCGGCTAAACTTTTGTAAAGACAATGGGTTCCCCCGCAAAGCGGGGGTCGGAAAATTCTAGTTATACATCAAAACACCTTTCTAATATTATAAAATGATATTAGAAAATATTTAAGTAGAAACTTAAACCAAAATAAATATGTTTTTTGTTTTCTTCCACTTCCATTTGATCAAAAACCATCTTCAATACATGGCTTCAACGTGATGTAAATGGAGCTATGTAAATAAGGTTACTTTAAAAGGGTATTCGTAATCTAACCTTTTTAATAGATTTAATATAATTTAAGAATTTATGTCTAATCTATTAAATATTAATAAAAGACTCCAATAAATGACACATGACAATTTCTCCTTCAACCTCATAATTTTATTTTTAATTTATTTAAAAATAATCTTGTTATCGTTATCCTTATTGTTATTATTATTACCAGTTGCTATAAGTTATCTCAATTTTAATTTTTATTATCTCCCCGTCTAACCTTATTTAATATGATATATTATAACATCTTTCTAATATTAAATAAAACTAACCAAGCTTTTCACTAATTCATTGAAAATCCTTTTGATAAATGGTGAATTCTGATTATGTATGCTCACTCATGGTCAAGTATAGTTATGTTTAACGAATTTCAATAGTGTCTAATTAATTGAGACTATTACTGATCAAGTATCGTTATATGACACTTATAGCTAATCAATAATATACAAAGATTAAGAAACAATAAATATTTATAAATATGTTACGTGAAATTACATAATATATAGAGATTAAAAAAATGTTTTAAAACTAAAATCATAAATTAATTTTAACTTTATAATAGTACTACAATCATAAATTAATTTTAACTTTATAATATTACTACATTTAGAATTTACGCTTGTTAATGGTATTACACATTTTTTATAATAATATAATTTAGATGTCCTCAGTCTATGTAATAAAAATCATGAATTATGAATGTATAAGATTATAATATTATTATATTTAACCCATGTAAATAACACTTATAAATTAAATAAAATATATAGTCAAGAATTTTTTTATATTTAACCCGTGTAATACACGAACTTATACTATGTGACATTTTCTTCTTTAATATAGGTCTTTTATTATTAATTATTAATTATTGTTTATTAATATAATATAATAACATTAAGGATATTTTCTAATAATTCTAATATTATTATTAATTAATATATAACATAACGATATTGATCTAATTCGCACGGGTCTAATCTAATTCTAATATTATTTTATTAGTGTATATATATCTAATATCTAACTTATAATAAAAGAGTACAACAAATGCCACATGTCATTTTCTCCTTCAACCCTACTCTTAAATTTCTCTAATTTAGATTTTAATTATTTTCGAATTTGAATTTCAAAACCTTCTCATTATATATAAGATCCTTATATGTGATAAGTCTAATATCTTTTTAACAATTTGGAAAACAACCATATAGTAACCATACCGTATATAATCATAACTTGAATCAGTATAAAATAGAATTTTTCAAATTAACATCTACTATTAGGATAAAGATAATTCATTTAAATGGATTCTATTATCTTTTTTATAATATAATAATAATAATAATAATAATAACAATAATAATAATAATAATAATAATAATAATAATAATAATAATAATAATAATAATAATAATAATAAATTTGAATTCGTATAAGTTATAAATTTTCAAATCAATATCTTCTATTAGGATATATATAATATTCTAAAATGGATTTTTTTTAAATCAAATATTCATTCAATCACTTTGATAATAAGCATAACTCATTCTTTTTAAAATAATTTATAATAAACGGTTATAATGTACATTTTTATATTATATTAGCTTACAAACCCGTGTATCACACGCGTTAAATATCAAAAAGAAAATAGATTCAATAATATTTTAGTTTATATGTGTTACAAACCCGTGTTGAAGGTCGAAACAAATGTATATATAATCCGTATCATATAGTTAAAAAAGTAATAAGATTATAATTTTATACATTCATGATTCATGACTTTTATCATACAGGTTGAGGAAATATATAAAAAAATGTGTATTACAGTTAATAAATGTAATAATATTATAATCTTATCAAACGGTTGTATATCGTGTATTGTTGATAGGCATATCAATTGTTTCATGTATTATAATATTATTTAACTGTTTTGTGTGATATACTCAATCAGTGTTTGTTTATAAGATTTGTACGGACGTTGTGATTATAAATTAAAGTTATAATATTATTTATTTTATTATGTAACGTTTTTGTTATAATATTAGGAAATTTGACCATTTTTAAGAGCATTCACATTCATTCCACCATATTTTCACCCTAAATTACGAGTACAACGAAAGAAACTTCAGTGAGGTTGGGATCACACACGCTCATGGTAGTGTTGCGCGAGCCAATCAACACACCCCCAATTGCGTGGTTTACGCATAATTGTGCGCATAAGCACCGACGACTACATAGCAAATCCCGATTGGGCATCAAGCCCCAAGAACACTGGATTACAACTCTCCGTCACGCGACTGAGCAAACGGAAATCAACATCATCATCGCAGTAACTCTTACTATGATGTCATCACCAGGCGCGATACATGAACTAACACGGGTAGAAAGATGATACGCAATATGAGCACCTGCGCGAGAGAACTCCCGTCCAAGACTGCCTGGGTCCTCGTCGTCCCATGCTCAACGACTTGGATACCTACACAGGAGAGTCTAATCCTACATATTAGGGAGGAGATAACTCAAGTGTATTCAATGATTACAAGAGAACAACCGCTCGTACAAATCACACGCCCACTCGATGTACAATCCTACTACAGAGCACGACTACAGCCTGGTCTACAGGCCGGCTGCTGTCACAGAAGAATCAAAGTTCATGTCGGATATCGCCTTAGCCCCACTAGAGAAGGCGAATCGTACGCCTAATGTTGGAAATTTTAGCAGTTCATCTAATCCAGACGACCATATTCGGTTGTTTACCAACGCAGGGGTCGTAGGTTGCAGGACACATCCTATGTGGTATCACCTTTTCGTTCAAACTCTCACAGGCATAGCACACGGATGGTTCGATAGCTTGCCTACTTGTAAGATTGAGTCATTCACGGACCTACAAGCGGAATTCTTGAAACACTTTAGCTAGCAAAGGCGCCATGTAAAAGATACCACCGATGTTATGAACATCTAGCGAATAGAGAATGAAGGAATTGAAGACTTCATCACACGATACAACAACGAGTGCCTCGAAATCTGCGACGTCAGTGAAGATTTGATGTGTCACACCCTAACCGATGGCGGAAACATCGGGGTAGGACAAAATAGATTGCAAGAGACTTCATAATGCTAATTGTGACAATATTTAATGATCAAAATTTCATTTCATTACTAAACAAAGCACATCGTTTGGAAATAAATTACAACAACATATAATTGAGAAATCAAATTACATCAAGTATGAAATTTAAAGGTGCTTTTCTAGTCATCCTACTAGATTCCGTTCGTCATCATCATCATCATCAATTTCCTACAATGCGTATTAAAGTATAGTTCAATACAAAGGTATTGGCGAGCATACAAGTTTGATTACTAGCATAAGTATAAAAGTTTAGACGAGTCCACATGGAATAATTGTTTTCTTAAGCTATCATACGATACTGGCATGCAACTATAAATGCCAACCCAAAGATTCCCGCTAGCATAATCTTATCGTAGCAACGATAAGACCGTTTCGTTTCACTTAACATGACCTCAAGAATACGAGCGCTGCATTAATCCTATAGCGGTATACATGTTAAGGGAGGCTCGTACGAAGTTAATGACAAGAATAAAACATAAAGAATTCTAGCATATATGAGTCCAAGTATAACGTATTAAGCATATGTTGGATTGTTTATTTATGATTTAAGCATAAAGTATGTGATTGCGTGATTTTAATAGCATATACGTATTGCACTAAAAAGTGTTAAAAGTAAAAGCGAGTCATGTATACTCACGGTTTTGCAAGCTTTCCGAGTTAAATCGCGAAGTTGATAAGTTGCGAGGATGGAACACCGAAGTTACCCTACATGGGGAAACGAAGGTGTGTGAGTATTCGGAGTTTGTGGAGAGTTCGGACTCGGAATTCTAAGTATATAAAAGTATGTATATGAAATTAATTATCTAGTCTTAAACACTCGTTTTTGACACTATTATTTCATGTGATTTCTTGGGTCGAAACTTGCTCATTAGAATCGTAATGAGGGGGTTAGAACATAGATAATATAACCTCTTTTCATAACATGTAACCATAATCCGGTTAACATCAAGAATTTGGTTAAGTATATATTTATATATTATATAGTGTATTTTATATAGTAAGTCCATCATGAATGTTATAGAAGTCAAGCATGGAGGTAGGATGATAAACATCCATTGAACCTCATTGTATGAATTCACCAAAGCACAAAGTTTACCAACTTCGTTTGTAAATCCGGTTGGTCATGAATGAAAGTAAAGCACAACTAATCTACTAACATACTAAGTAGCAAAATAAGAACAACCCGGGCGTGTCATACCCAACATGGCAGATGTTGGAGACGAGGTGGGGTTAACTTATTGTAGGACTAGGAAACTACTTAGTTAAATCTTGAATAAAAACATCAAGTGAGGTGGTGGAATAAGGTTAGGATAGCCAAGATAGGAGTAAAGCCCTGAATCACCGGTTCAAATAAAACAATAAGATAAAAGATAGATCTACGGTTCGTTTTGGATACAAATACACCACCAAAACCAACGGTAGGGCTGCGAGTCACTCCCGAAGATACAGAAATCACCACCCCGATTATGAATTCGGGTCCAAGAACACCACTCAATTTGCCACAGTTGAGCTAGCATAGACACAATCAATTTAACTCAAAATCCAGTGAGCTAAATCAACCAAAGAGAATTCTTTTAACTAAAACACCATTCAAAACACTTGTTTGATACATATAGCAAAGAAAGATAACTATTACTAACTACCTCCTAACTTTAGGGAAAGTAAAAGCTAAAGTACTAATACATTTGCAGAAAGTACAACTAGATAAAGCATAATAAATTAGCTAATTAAAACATGGGAGCAAATAAAATAAAAGATGCTAAATTATGGTGGACGTGGGGGTGTGTTGGAATTTCCATGAATCCATTTCAACGACCAATACGGGTATTCAGCCCAACCCGATTGATTCATGTTGTTGCCGACCTGTATGTAGAACCCGCCCCAAATGACTACTCTGACCCGATTGTATGCAATTTCAAATTGTGTCGTTTTATCGGGTCGCAATTTCTATCATTCTCTCTGTCTTAGAAAAAGTTTGTCCTCAAACTTAAAATACCATTTTCATCTTTGGGTTGGGCTAATAGTGGCATCTGAAGAGACTTGTTGCAATTCCAAATGTTATTGTTCCAACCCTCATAACCACGTGCACAGCTACTACCAAAGTGGTTTTTATATTTTCGTTCTTGTCATGAAGAAAATTCAAACCCGAACTTTGAATTTCATCTTTATGGTCATAATTGGGTTGTAAGTCCCCCACTTTAAGTGTAGCTTTAACTCCATACGCATAGTGTAGATGAAATATGTGGGCGCCGTCATTGGTCCTTTTCTTAAAACCTGGTGACAAAGAGTTTTCGGTATCAACTTGATAGTCATTTTGTTGACTCCAGCTTCACGCAAAAATGTCCACATATATAGAACAAACACGGTTCGATTGCCATGGGTATTAGAAGATCATGGTAGTATATATTTGTCTGATGCTGACCGATTAAGTTTAGCTTTCCCATTGATGATATCTTTAATGCTCTTATTTGCTCTACATGTTGGTATTCCATAAGAAGCTCATTTATGATAACTACTTGAGCTACCACATTTTCTCTTTTTGCATATTTAATCTCCACACCAAAGTTAACTTTTTTCTTCAACACTTCTCTGGTCTTTCGGTTCATCATCCCCTTTAACTTTTGGTCCATCCACACAATCATCGTAGTTTTCTCCTTGAACTTCTGGTTTGTTGAGAAGTGTAGAAACTGATGACTCCACCTTGAAGTTTTTCTTAGGTTGTACCTCTACCCGCTCAAAATCAGACACGGTTAAGGACGTGAACTTTTGCGCAGCCGGTTGTTTTAAATTTGTAAGTATGTCTCATGCTCGAGGCGGTTTTCCATTCCGATAAACTTATCATGATTCTTTGTAAAAATATTAAACCGAGTTTCTATTGCAGGTTTTTCATGTGTTGGTGCTGCTCCAGCCTTTAACTTGGCATGATAATCGAAGACATATTTTGGAAGCTTTTGTTTTGGCTTCACAGATCTTGAGTTGGCCCGTTCATCCCCAAGAATCTCTTGACACAGTTTGTTTATCTGGTTTTGCATAAACTGCAACTGTTGTTTCCATTCATGATTTTGTTGTACCATGGCCTCAACTCTAGCCTACAAAACGTTTTCCTTGCTACAAACTGATTTGTAGAGAGTGTAAGGACTCAAAAGTAGAGGTTTTTTTTTGTTGGTCTGTAAGAAGGGAAACAAAAAAATAAAGTCGACGATTAATCGTTCGGCTAAGATACCAAATGATAGGAGTAAAGCCCCGAATCATCGGTTCAAATAAAACGATAAGATAACAGATAGATCTACGGTTCGTTTTGGATACATATACACCACCAAAACCAACGGTAGGCCTGCGAATCACTCCCGAAGATACATAAATCACCACCCCAGTTATGAATTCGGGTCTAAGAACACCACTCAATTTGCCACAGTTGAGCTAGCATAGACACAATCATTTAACTCAAAATCCTTAAGATAATCAACCAAGAGAATTCTTTTAATTAAACACATGATTTTAATTCAAAAACTTGTTGGATAATATAGCAAAGAAAGATAACTATTACTAATACCACTTAGGATAACTCAAAATAATACATATGTTGGAAAGTACAACTAATAATAGAATAACTAAATAATCATATGTAGAAATACAACTAGATAAAGCATAATAATTAATAATTAAAACATGGAGCAAAAATAAAAGATGCTACATTATGGTGGACGTGGGGGTGTGTAGGAATTTCCATGAATCCATTTCAACCCCCAGTATGGGTATTCGGTCCACTCGATTGATCCGTATTGTTGCCGACCCGTACGTAGAACCCGCCCCAAATGACTATCTCTGACCCGATTGTATGCAATTTCAAATTGTGTCGTTTTACCGGGTTGCAAGTGCTATCACAAGGCTTCCAAGATTCACACCTTTACCAAAACACAAGTCTTGCCATATGAACTAGTGTAAGTTGGATGGTCTCATCACTTGTAGGTTGTCTAAACTTTGCCAAACATATATTTGTAACCATAATCCGGTTAACATCATGAATTCGGTTAAATATATATTTGTATATTATATAGTAAGTCCATCATGAATGTCATAGAAGTCAAGCATGGAGGTAGGATGATAAACATCCATTAAACCTCATTGTATGAATTCACTAAAGCAAAAAGTTTACCAACTTAGTTGGTAAACCCGGTTGGTCATGAATGAAAGTAAACTACACCTAATCTACTAACATACTAAGTAGCCAAATAAGAACAACTCGGGCTTGTCATACCCATCATGGCAAATATTGGAGGCGAGGCGGGGTTAACTTACTTTAGGACTAGGAAACTACATAGTTAAACAATGAATAAAAACATCAAGTGAGGTGGTGGAATAAGTTTAGGATAGCCAAGGCGTCTAAGATTCACACCTTTACCAAAACACTAGTCTTGCCATATGAACTATGGTAACTTGGATGGTCTCAACACTTGTAGGTTTTCTAAATCTTGTCAAAAGAACAAGTTTATGAGGTTCTTGGACCTCTAAACTCATGAGAATCAACCATAAACAAGTCCCATAACTATGGATGAGTTTAAGAACATGTTAGGCATAGATTCGTGAAAGAAAGTTAAGTTTATAAAAAAATTACAACACATAACTTCCAAAACAGAAAGTTTGGACCTCAAAATGGTGATGTTCTACCTTAGTTTACCATGGTAAACTTGTGGAAACACTCTAGAGGTGTTCCAATCTTTCATGAGGAAGAAGTGAAGAAAAGATTAAGAAATGTGAGAAAATTGCTCACTTTGGCTGCCTTTTCTGGAGTTTGCAACAGATTTGAGAGAGTTTTGTGAGTGTAGAGGAGTTTGGAAAGTGAAAATGGGAGGTAGGAAGCTTGTTTATTATATAATGGAAGATTAGGGTTTAGAGATTAATGAGGTTTAAAGGTGATTGGGGAAGAAAAAGGTGGGAAAAAGATGACCAACCCGTATGCAACAAACAACTCGCTGTGGGTTGACACCTGTGGCGTCACACGACCGGAAAGAAAGGGAGGGGTCGCGTGACGCGGCGCTTCTGTTGGTCCAAGTTTGATATTTCACATCTTAACCCCTAAACTTCCTATGGTTTGTCATTTTATGTTAAAACTCTAGTATTTTGCATATTTTCAAGTATGTAAGACATATGTAAGCATAATTCGAGTATCACAAATGTGTGTTTGAGTACTTGCATGTATATCAAGTGTTGGTTTGCAAGTAAACATGTATTTAAATGAATGATTTTAAGTATAACGCGTATGTATAAAGCATGAATTTCATTATGATCAAAATATCGGAATACAAGGCCGGGAATGAATATGAATACAATACGATTACAAGTTTCCCAAAATAGAAATACGATTTCACCTTCTAAATAAGGAAAGTACAAAAATGCGGAGCGTTACATGATGCATGCACTATACAACCCTTAAAAATGTCCCGAATAAACCCATAATCGAAACCTCGAATGCGTACGACGAAAACCGAAACGAAAAATAGAAACATCTTCTGCTCCTCGTCGTGTGACGCGAAGAAGCCTATGGAACCAGTTGCATGGCGCTACATGTCACACCCACTCATAGGCGGAAACGCAAGGTGTGAACTTGATTAGTTTTCATTGCATACGATGTAAGTAAACAAACTATATGAATACAATATTCACCATGTTCATCCATTCCAAGGCATAAAAAGTTTACACGTCACAAGTTTGTTCTCAAACGACATTACATGTTATATTGTTTTCAAAAGACTTGTACAAAAATAAAGTTTTAACAGAGCGAGGTTTTGCATTCCATCTTTCTCTCGAGGGCGGAAAATGCGAACCTAATCCTCCAAAGGGGATGACATCGTAACCTTGACTATCTTGTTCTTCTTGAAACCAAACCAAGCAAAGATCTACTTAATTGCTTGAAATACATTTACGTTTAAGAGTCAACAAAAGTTGGTGAATTCACGTGTTTTGAGTTCGTATCAAAAGAATCTTCAAAACATTTGAAAGTTCTTGTATAAAAGTATGGTATGTAAAGCGTCTATGAAATCGTCGATCATTAATATTTTGCAAGGACATTAATATGTGTGCTGACATAGGAAGCAATCCAACCCTTGACGATATAGCGTCAATTATCCTCTACTGAGACACAAAAGCACTCTTGCGGTCTCACGGACCCATGAGTGGGGCTCACCAAAACCCAATAGATCTACCCCTTTCGTTCCTCAGTCTAGATGATTAATGGTGCTTAAGTTCCACCTTATTCGCACATGATCTAGGTGTTTCATTCCTTAGCTTAGTCATACCATCGTAACATGTATTTCCCCACGAGAGTTGTAAAACTGAAAAAGCGTTTAAAAGAAAAAGGGGGACATGAACTCATAGTTTTGCGGCCAAACGGTAGGTGCTAGCAAAGGGTATCCAAATACGCGGTGCAACCTACAACTATTCTAACTCATTAGACACTTAGGTATTTATTGTAGGTATACGTATACGTATACCATGTATATTTTATTGTAGGTATTTATGTCGTATTTATATGTATATGTGTACATTTACATTACCTGCAATCTTGCAATTTCATTAAGTCTTTTTGTGTACGTATAATAATACGTATAAGTGTACCTATATACTTGTTTATCTTCACTTAGTTATATTTATATAACACTTTCTGGATTTTAAGATTGATGAAATATATACATTTCTAAATGTATACAAATATATTATTTTAAGATTTCGTTGTCGTAGTCGTTTATATATATCTTCACGGCGGAAATTCCCAAGTGTCACAGGTCGGTAAGATACATGCTCCTCGTCGTGACGACATGAACGGTCGTTGTGCGTGACGATATATTTAGTTTATTACCAAACTTTTATTATATAGTTAGTGTCGGTTTAGGATATATACATCATTTCTTCAATATATATATAGCGAATTTTAATAAAAAATCAAAAAAAAAGTGATATGTTTTTTTTTGGCTTTTTAGTTAGTTTTTTGGTTTTCTCATTTAAACTAGTTTTCTCATGATCCATCCCCTATATATATATATATATATATATATATATATATATATATATGTTAGTTTGTCCGATGTCCGAATTGTCCATCGTCCGAATTAGGATTAGGGATATAATATAAGCGTATTTATATATCTCTTAGTGTATTACATTCCATGCAACAAGCTTTGAGGACATGTGTGTATTTATATATGTCATCATATACATTTGTATACTTGTGTATTCTTCAAATATTTCGGGGTTTTCAAGTGTTCGTAGATATATATTCAGTTAAGCAAGCTCCTAACTTCTAAATACATACACATGAAATACACACATAAGGTGATCTTTCTCTATATATATATATTTCACCCTAGATATGTGTGTGTGTGTATATATATATATATATATATAATTCATTAACTTAGAAAAATAACCATAAGTGTTTAGTTTTATTTTCATCAAAGTTTGCCTAATCATGATAAAAGTTGCTAATCTCGTTTAATTAAGATAATCACTTGTTAAATCACACTTTAATCGTGATTAGGATTTTAGAAAATTTTGGCATAGTTTTTACTATATTACGGACGTTTTCCACGTTTTTAAAACGTAATTTCAAACCACTTTTTGATCCCAATATCATCAACAACACAACACAAAATTAAGACAATCACTTGTTAAATCACACTTTAATCGTGATTAGGATTTTAGAAAATTTCGGCATAGTTTCTACTATAGTACGGACGTTTTCCACGTTTTTAAAACGTAATTTCAAACCACTTTTTGATCCCAATATCATCAACAACACAACACAAATCAAGTTCCAAATAACACTTTTCATGTGAAATCACATAAGCATATCTTCAAGATTCATGAACTTTTCTAAATATATTCATCAAAATCACTAAAAATAACATTACTTTTTAAGTTCATCTTCTAGTTTATCAACATCACATAAGCTTGTTTATGTTATATGTTAAGATCTTCACTTTAAAAATCATGATCTTAGTTTCTTGATAAGGTTATATTCTTCAAAAATCATTTTTGAGACTACTGTTTAAGTTCATGAACTTCAAATATGGTGATCTTGCTAGATCTAAACATCTTGATGTTTAGATTACATTTTAAGCATCATCATGCAAGACCATCAAGTCTAAACAAACTACACTACACTAAACATCATAATCAACACATAAAACACATAATTATGTAAGATTATTATGTGAAATTTTAGGGGTTTAAGTATTTTGTTTAGTGTTTTTCAAGATGATCAAAGTGTACTTTTATGATCTACTAGGTATAAGAAGCAAACATATGAGGTTAGATAATCTAACAACTAGCACAAGGCTAGAGAAGCACAATGGTGAAGAAGATGAAGATGGTAGGATGATCTTGACGTAAGTGTGATGCTTCCTAGTGTGCTCCCAAGCTTTGAATCTCCTTAAATCATCTTTAAAAGGTCTTATATGCTTGAATTTTGACTTTTTAAAGGTTGAAGATGAAGGGAAAAGGAAGAGGGTGTTGGGCCGTAGCTTTAGAGAGAGAGAGAGGGGTGTTTGGTGTTGGTTTGAAGTTGCAAAGTGAGGGGTGTGATATGATGAATATAACTTATAACGTGTCAAGATCTTTACAAGTCAAGAGGTGATCTTATACCATACTTCATCAATCATCCTCATCGTTATCTAGCATTAGGGAAGGGGCTTGTGATGGTGGTTTTATTTAAAAACAAATGTAAAATGTGCAAATTTGTTAACTTAGATATTTAGACCATTAGAGATTTTATTGCATCATTAGGGTATTAATCATGTTTAGGATGCTAAATTAATCCTAACTAGTTCAATAGACTGGTTAATTATGTTAGGATGTTAAGTTTAGCTTCTAGTTCGTTGTCCGGTCATTACCGGTTAAGTATGGAAGGTGCACGACAATACTGGTAATAATATCTTTAGTATATACATGATATCTTCGCGATTGTTTAAGATAATTAACATTATCTATAAGCTTTATTAATGCTACGGAATGCTGAAAAATGCTGCGAGGTGCTGAATTTATTAGTTTGTTATTCGGATCGGACAATTTACGTGTTTAGGCATTTTTCCGGAAAGTTTATATGTTGTTGCAAATGATTCCCCTAATTTAGGGTTTTATATATATGTTTATGATGATATGATTTCATATCATCTGTTAGTCGTTTCAGGATTTCTGAACTCTCTAGCATGAATAGTGTGTTCGCATGAATAGTGCGTTCGCATTGTTTACCAACATATTAGGACATAGTAGTTTATTTTCGCGACACGGAAAAAGTAGCAATGTAAATTGTTGTTGGTATATTTCAATTATTTAAGCTAGATTCCAATTGAAAGTCAAACAGTTTAACTTTACATTTGACTTTAAGTTTGACTTTCAGTTCTGACCACTATGGTCAAGTCAATGTTCAATCCGAACTTTCCTACATGATCGTAATAATGTTGGCATGATTCCCCTATGACCATACCCTCCGATAATCACGTCCAATAGGCGAAATGATGAGTCAAGCATGTTATGTTTAAAAGTCAATGCTAGTAAAAGTGCACTTTACGCTAATTGAACTTTAAACTGTTGAAACCCAATATTTTGACGTCATATCAGTTTGTATGAACTAATATAACATATTTTGACATGCTCAACTCATCATATTCAATTTAGACCTCAATTCTATATCGAAAGCCAAGTAGTTTGATTTTTTGCTTTGACTTTCGTTTCTGACCCGTTTGGTCAACCTTAGGATCCGACCAAGCCCATTTATATGACCATATTAATATAGGGAATAACCCTCTGAGGTTACACCTTATGGTCATTCCATTTGGATAGTTAAATGACGAGTCAACTTTATATACTTTTAAAATGTCAAAAATACCCTTTTTGTGTAAAATAGTTTTAAACCTACAAGAGCAATAGTTTTGACACATAAACTAATCATACAACATTAGTAAACAGGTTTTGACATATCGGACTCGTCATGGGACTCATTCGACCATCTAAACCTGTAATTACGCATATGACCCGTTAAAGTGGCGTAAACCATTTTAACAAGTCGTCACGGGTCAAAACACCATTAGATACTTTTCCAATCAGAATGTAAGGTTTAATAAACCATATTATACGAGATCCTTCGGTCGTTTGCTTAATAAAACTCATTCTATTTGTTCTTCCATTTAAGCCACGATACACACTAACTATACAACTATCTGAAATACTAGGAAACACTTGTGCTTTGCATCCGCGATTAAACAAGACATCTACGCAACCTGTGAGTAGATAGTTCCCCACTTTTCCATTTTAAAATTTTTTGGGGTGATTCATATGTGCTAACCATTTGCTAAAATAATATGTATGGCATATGTGTTTACTATGTGCTTTTTGTGTATATAACTTATGAGACAAAACAAAGAAACAAATGCCAAATCCTTGTAGGATCTTTCTATATTAATAGTTAGATATTTAGAGGATACTTACAGTACTATTTTTAATCCTTGATTGGATTTATAAGAGTACTTTTCTTAGCATGAAACAAAACAATGAACACGTACTTATTTGTAGTGTTATAGTATACAATCCAGAGTGATTTAGATTACGAAATGAGTGTAATACGATAAAAGCATGGTGCATACGTCGCTGGTACTTCCTATATATAAGTGCTCTTATTGTATTACTCATCGTAGTGTTATCTAAATCACTTGATGATTTTGTGATTAGGTAGAACAAAGTACAAATGCCAAATCCTTGTAGGATCTTCCTATATAAATAGTTAGATCCTTAGTGGATACCTAAAGTACTAATTTAAATCCTTGATTAGGATTTCTAAGAGTACTTTTCCTAGTATGAAACAAAACGAAGAAAAACGAACACTTTTTATCAATACAAAAATTACTTGGTATTATACATATTTCCATTCTCAAAACATTTTTGTCACAAGTTTTATTAATAAAAAACAATGTATTGCAATGCTAAACGTTTTGCCGTATTGGCTTTAAAAATCTATTTTCTCTCAACAACTCGTGTAGTTGTCAAAGTATTGCAATGCCAAACCTTTTACCATAAATTTGGCCAATAAAACCCACGTTACTCACCAGCATTCTTTGTTGACTTTATTTTCACATATGTTTCAGGTACTAATGCATGATCAAGTATACTACACTTAGGATCTGGACTCGGCCTTAGTTCCTTTAATTTAAAGACAATTATTTGTAATCTTTTTTGCAAAAAAACAATGTAATATAATGAAACTTTAGTACCATGTGTTATGAGCAATTTGTAACGTGACTCCTCGACGTTTCCGCCGTGGGTTGTTATACGCGGTCGTGGTGTTACAAATTGGTATCAGAGCACTGGTTATAGGGATTAGGTTATTAGAATGCTTTTGACCTAGACTATAACCTTCCTAGGGACCCAAACATGGAATATCTCATGATCTCAATTATTTGCCTTCCATATCCTAATCTTCATCTCCATCCTTGCCATAGTTACTCTTTAATTTACAAATAATCTAGCCTTAGATGTTTTACCTTAAATCTTTAGGCTTTATGCCTCAAAATGTTTTCTAAAACTCTCGTCAGAATCTTGGGTTTTAATCATGTGAACACATGCAATCCAGAAGGGTGGACGCTTGTACTCTGAGTTTTATGTCTAAGGCTAGAGTGTTCGTACAAATCCACATAGTCGGACCAATCACTCTTAACTTGGAACTCTTGGGGTGAGTGTCCACTTATAGGCTAAAACATGTCTTCCTAAAATATTATGAAAACCCATCCACCGTAATTAGTCGAACGTTTTCAAAACATTACGACTCGTGTGTTAGTGTTCCAACATATTACCTTCAATGATATGGTTTTAATCAAAACTTCCAAAACGAAATTACATGTCTCCTCACAACTCTTTGTCTTCCAATTGTGTTCTCAAGTACACTCCTTCGTTTACTTCTCTCTCATATTTACAAATACTTTTGGACGAACATTTTAAAATTTTTCTAATTACATATTTTCTTTATTCAAATAATCCAATTGCATATTTTCTTATACAAATAACTATTTACACAAACCATTAACTTGCTTTGTATTTTCTCATCCAATTTATTTTTATAAAAACTCATCTATCAAGCATTCCTTCTTTCAAAACAAATTCGCAACCCTGTTTTCCTAAATCCGAAAACAAGATTTTTGACTCATACAAATTAAACTGTTCACTTCATTACCTTATTCTTTTGATACTATATAGATCTCACTAAATTTTTCTTGAATCCATACTCTTTCCTTAATATCCTCTTCGACGCAACAATGCCCGAAATTCTAAATTTGGCTACTATAATCATCCAACAACTAGCTGCGATATCCCCAACTTTTGTGACTAAGCTCAATCAAGCAAATGCAGGCAAGGACAACAACAACAATGTACCCACATGTTGTAATTTCAAACAATTCAGTTCTATTAACCCTATCAAATACTTTGGGTCATTTGGCTAACGCTTTCCGTTTTTCTTCTACACTACCGAGTCCAATTTTTGCAAATCTTGTTCAGCTTGTCGCACCTCCTCCACATACGTTAACTATCCATCTCCTCTATCCATGTGAAACCTGCTTCAATTATGGTGATCCTAAACACTTCAAACGCAATTATTCTAGACTTGCAAATGACAACTCAACCCATGAACGCATGTTTAACATTGCCGACAACGAGGCTCATGCTAATTACAACAGACTTACAACTATGTAAACCTTTACAATTTCTTTTTATCATCCAAAAATCATAAACATCTTTTGGTTGTTTTTGTAATGACACATCTATTTCAAGAAATTTTTCCTCACTCTTATTATCGTAATTCATTTACAAAAATTCATTTAAATCCCGTATGATTACACGTATGTGTAATATACATCTATACACTGACTTCGAGGATTCTCTTATTTACAAATTTAAAATACTCTCGTAGTTTCTCCCGTTGTGATCGCACATAGTGCGGCCACACAATCTCTATCAATCCTATGAACTCGCATATTTGTGAAACACACATTCCCATTATTGCTAGAGACACATATTGCTTCAAATATTGATGTATCATTGAGAAACTTATTTGATTTTAAATGTTTTCCTCAACCATGTGTGTTTTCCCCACTTAACGAGATGAGCTATGCGGACCATGCGACGAATTGACAAATTGTCGGTGCACACTTAATTATGATATTCGATGCATGGAAATCATAGTAAGCGTTGTTAGGTATGATGACATAAAATCTTTAGTGATTAGATAACGAGACGAGTATAATACAATAAGGACATGGTGCTGGTACTTCCTATATATAAGTGTTCTTACTGTATTATCCACCGTAACGTTATTCAAATCACTTGAAGATATCATGTTATCTTGGACCCATCTGTGTTATTTGCTTACTTGTGTCTGCTATGAGTGCAATATCCGAAACAAGTACATTCAATAACTCTAATCGAGCGGATCGAGAGTATATTATAACGTTAAAGGTGGCGACATGTCCCTCATGCTTAGGATGCTTATGATACATGGAATGTATCTCGTGGGATAAATAACGCTACAGGTGTGACGACCCGTCCCCCTTGCATGGGATTCTCAGGGTACATGGGATGTACCTTGTGGGATGATAGAAACCATGTCAAAGTGTCAACTTATGCTTGAATGTACACCTATCATTCTTGTTTCCACATATGTTGTGAACCGGAGGGCCCTGATAGAATAATAAAGTCATCCTGGAAATGTTTAATAAATCTTTCTATGAAATAGTTAGAATCTTGGGTTCCAGGCGAGACAATTGTTGATTTATCAAAACTAACAAAAAATTTGAACGGGTGTGACAGACTTGTATCAGAGCTTCGATTGTAGTGAACCAGATTCTTTCTCGAGTCTAGTTACAATCACTAGGATCCTCTCATGAAAACGGTTTTACAAAAACAAAGAGTTTTCATTGCATATACAGAAGCGCAAGATCCACTACACAAGACTTATTTTCAAATAAATAATGCAAGAACATTATTTGGGGCTTTGTCTGTATGGGATAGACTGGTAAACTAGATCGATTCGCACGAACAAACGAGATAACTTACAACGAACCAATGTGATTATATTTGATATGCTTATATATATATATATATATAATGATAAGTACTATTATTTATTGATACATATATACATGTTGTACGAATTATTTTGCTAGGTCACTATTTTATCATCAGAGTCTAGTGGAGTTTACGACGATGACATTGTACCCATGGAGATCTCTTCGGATGATGAGCCTATTGTGGAGATTATCTCTTCCGACGATTCTTCCAACGATTTGGATCCCAAGGAGGATCCTAACTACCTTTCTGACAAATTCATGTACTTCGTTGAGGGCAGTGATGCCCATCTTGCCTTACTTGACCACCCTGACGTGGACGTCCCTCTAGAGGATTGGAGGATGACGTATTGATATTCGCCATTAGCCTCACGATTTCATTATCATCGGCAAACCTTAGGGTGAGCACATCATTGACATGTTACCATTGCTGCCATACCACTTGCTGTTATTCCTCCTATTATCGATTTGTCTGATGACGAGGACGAGGTCCCCGTCTTCCACGTTGACCACTTAGACGAAGAGATCGGCGATGGCGAGGTGATTGACGTTGCTATTCTAGAGGTGTCATCGCCGATTGTTTCTGTTGTAGATATCTCATCATTGGATGCGAGCGACCACGCATCTTCCTCTGCTATTCGCCGCGCTGGACTGCGGGCGCATGCCACCGAGCTGTTTCGACACCATACCTATCGCTACCCCGACTCTTACCCCAATACCTACTCATACCTCTGTACGCACCGCTACACCCACCCCCACACGCCTAGAGACCCCCACTTCCTGACATACCTCTGCTCCACCCACTGGTGACCCCATTATTCCTGACAGTGATACCCACCCTGGTGGACACTGTTCCATGTGGCCCCTTCCCTACCATGTTGACCTATATCCTATTTATACACACGACATCCTCGCGCCCCGCCCCGGAGAGGGCACCTCTCACCAGCCTTTTCACTTATCATCTCACGACCTGGCCGATCACTTTCTTACTCACTACTCCCCACACCGCATGTCTACCATAGTCCCTTACCACCCATGTCATTACCCCACGTATACTTGGGACGACCTTATCCAGTCCCAGCAGTTAGAGATTGAGATCCTCCTAAGAGGATCTTGGAGCTCGAGCATTATGTAGGCACTATACCTCCACCGCCACCAGCCTACCCACCACCGCTTACTCCACCACCACCATATCACCACCACCCCCATCTCCACCACACTACACACCATCTGCTAACCCCGATGCTTCCCTCCGAGCACTCGTCCAGGTGCTTCAACAGCAGGTGACTGCTCTTGCTCGTCGCGTATACGAGCTCAAGGAGGAGTGCATCCATCTTCGTAGCCTAATCTTTCCTACCCCACCTCCATCTCCTCCTACTCTATAGTTTTTTATTTACTTGTACTTGATATGGGACTAGGATGCCCGCTTTTGGTGTATTTATGAAGACTACATGCGAGCTGCAGACACTTGAAGACAGACTAATGTGGAAGAAAAGATTTTACCCTTTCGTATTATAAACTTGTTTAACCGGGGTTATGTATCCCCGGGTCCTTTTGTTTTCTTTCACAAAACAATGTAACAAGTTTGTCTAATATATGAAAGCTTGGTATCTTATTTTCTTTATTGCACATTGTTGATATCTTATGCATGTCTTGTTAGTGTGGTTGATGATTGGTTGACGAGATGAGTTATTATATATTTCTATATTAGCCGACAGTATTTATTATTAAATATTTGTCTAACCAGTTCGTTACTTGGTTGGAAGAACATGGCACCGAAGAGGAGAAACACGCGATGCAACAGACTGAATCCCTGCCTACCATTGAGGCAGAACTGAATCAACTTATAGAAGAATGCATTTTGCAATCCCTCGTGCAGTATGGGGCAAACCACATCGAGAATAGCGGCGGTTCTGGCGGAACCGGCGGACATGGCCAGGGAGGCTCATCTGGTGGAAACACCACTAATGGTAACAGAAAGTTATTTTATAACAACTTAAATCTTCATTCCTTATTCTATTCATGCGTTCTCATTTTTTCTCATATATATAATCTGTTTGTTCAACGTCTCAGGCTGCACGTACAAGAAATTTCTAGATTGCAAGCCTCTCAACTATGACGTTATTGGCGGTGCCGTGGCCTTTGTACGTTGGACCGAGAAGACAGATTCTACTATTCATATGAGCCGATGCACTCCGAACCAGGCGGTAGTGTATGTTACTTGGTTATTTGTGGACAAAGCGCTAACATGGTGGAACTTACAAGTTCAAACTTTGGGAGATGAGGCTACATATGGTTTAACTTGGGATGAATTGAAGGAACGTATGCGAGAGAAGTATTATTCACGGGCTGAGTTACAAAAGCTAGGAACGGAATTCTGGAATCTTGCTATGGTTGGTGCAGATATCACGGGGCATACTCAAAGGTTCCATGACTTGTCTCAAGTAATTCCTTACATGGTTACTCCTGAGTTCAAAGGATTGAATGATAAATCTGGGGTCTTCACCCCGAAATCAGGAGCCTAGTCACTTCTGCGAATCCCACTACTATAACACAAGCGGCTACATTGGTTATAAGTCTTACCGAGGAGGCGGTAAGGATGAAAAACATTCATGTGAAAGGATCTGAGAAAAAGGAGACTCGTGTGGAGTCTACTAGCGATGGCAAACGGAAAATTTTGAACTTCAAAAAGGGGACTCTAGCGAACAACAACAACACCAACAATAACATCAACTCTAACAAGCAGAGATAAGTGAATCCACCGAGGGAAACTAAGGCTTTTGCAGCAACAAATGAAACTGGTGGTAAAGGTTATACGGGCTTCTTGCCCAAATTTGATAAGTATAGATATCACCACTAGGGCCCGTGCAGAAACTCCAAGTATGATAAATGTGGCAAGACCGTGCACCGCAAGGAAACATGTTGGGTGGGTACTGGACGTGGCTATGGAAATCAAGGGGGAATGGAAATCAAGGCGGTAATAGAAATCAGGGAGGAAATGGTAATAGTAATCAAGGTGGAAACAGGAATGGAAAAGGGCAAGGTTGCTACGGATGTGGAGATAAAGGGCATTACTAGAAGGTTTGCCCGGAGGAAAACTAAGCTCGTGGGATAACTTTCGTGATAGGAGCCAAGGATGCACGCCAAGACCCGCACGTGGTCACAGGTACGTTTCCTATAAATCAACATTTTGCATTCGATCTATTTGATACTGGCGCGAGTTTATTTTTATATCTATAGAATTTAAAAATATACTTGGCCTAGAGTCGAGTAAACTAGAGGTCCCTTATTCTATAGAATTGGCGAACGGAAAATTAGTCAAATCGGTAGAAATCATTAAAGGTTGCACACTCGAACTCAGAGCCCGAAAATTTACTATCAACCTTTTACCCGTTGAGTTGGGTAGTTTTGACGTGGTTGTCGGCATGGATTGGTTTTCCAACAACCGGGCGAAAGTGGTTTGTCACGGGAAAACCATCTGCATCCCCATACCAAATAAGAGACGCTCGTTGTACATGGAGAAAAAACATGAGACGCCCCTACGAATTATTAACTGTATGAAGGCACAAAAGTGTCTCCGTAAAGGGTGTATAGCCTTCCTCGCTCACGTAGTCAACAAGGAAACCAAGGAGCCAAAGTTAGAAGACATCCCCGTTGTGAAAGAGTTCCCGGAGGTCTTCCCAGACGACTTGCCAGGACTGCCTCCTCAACACCAAGTGGAGTTTTGCATCGATTTGGTGCCGGTAGCGGCACCGGTGGTGAAATCTTCTTATCGATTAGCTCCATCCGAGATGTAAGAGTTTCCACTCAACTTCAAGACTTGTTAGATAAGGGATTCATTAGACCGAGTTTCTCACCTTGGGGAGCTCCGGTATTATTCGTTAAGAAAAAGGATGGTAGTTTGCGCATGTGTATAGACTATCAAGAGTTGAATAAACTCACCAAGAAGAACCGATACCCCCTACCGAGGATTGACAATTTGTTCGACCAACTACAAGGCTCAAGCTTTTATTCCAAAATAGATTTAAGGTCGGGTTATCATCAATTGCGGACTCAAGAAGAAAGTATACCTAAGACGGAATTTTGAACTCGTTACGGTCACTAAGATTTCCTTGTTATGCCATTCGTTTTAACAAATGCACTGGCGGTGTTCATGGATCTTATGAACCGCGTGTGTAAGTCGTATTTGGACAAGTTCGTGATAGTATTTGTTGACGATATATTAATATATTCGCGATCGAAGGACGAACACGTTTACGAACTATTTTAGAACTTTTGAAGAGAGAACAACTTTATGCAAAGTTTTCAAGTGCGAATTTTGGATTCGCAAGGTATAGTTTCTCAGGCACGTGATGAACGAGAAAGGAATTCATGTCGATCCAGCCAAGATCGAGGCGATCAAGAAATGGGAAGCGCCTAAGACCCGAACATAAGTGTGATAATTTTTGGGATTAGCGGGTTATTATCGGAGATTCATAGAGAACTTTTTAAAAGTTGCTCAACCGCTAACGTCGCTGACACAAAAGGACAAGAAGTTTGATAGGGGCGAGAAGCAAGAGGCGACTTTCCAACTACTAAAGGATAAACTCTGTGACGCGCCTATCTTATCTTTACCCGACGGTACCGAAGACTTCATGGTCTATTGTGATGCATCGCATCAAGGTCTCGGTTGCGTGTTAAGGCAACGAGACAAAGTCACCACGTACGCGTCTTGACAATTGAAGGTGCACAAGAAGAATTATACCACCCACGACCTTGAGTTAGGTGTGGTAGTATTTGCTTCGAAAATTTGGCGTCACTATTTATATGGAACTCTGTTGATGCATATGTCTGTTTTCTACGTCATCGTATGATATCGCGTCTGTATTTAGGAGCGAAATGTCGAAGTTTATGTATGTTTAGAGCCAAGTTCGCCCGAACTTGTGTTGGATAAGACAAGTTCGCCCGAACTTGTCCATGACACAGTTCAAGCGAACTTGTGATACTATATATAGATGTCTTGTCATTTCATTTGTAAGGTTCAGAGATTTTGTGTACTGGACGGCGAAGCTCTATCCAAGTGTTTCCAGGAGCTGTAAATCAATGAAACAATGTTAAACAGTAACAAACAAGTCTACAATGTCGCCTATGCAAATGGATTCCGCACGTTTACCTTAGGTTTGCCAAATTAGAGCCTGAACGATCCGTACAACGGACCTAGAAACTCAATGCACAATTTTACGGATCATAAGAGTCTTCAACACATATTTAATCTGAAGGAATTAAATATGCGACAACGACATTGGGTCGAACTGTTGAACGACTACGACTGCGAGATAAAGTATCATCCGGGCAAGGAGAACGTCGTGGCGGACGCCTTGATCCGCAAAGAACATGTGAAAACTCTAAGGTTCGAGCCTTAGAAATGACGATTCAAATGAACCTTACTACTCGAATTCATGAGGCACAACAAGAAGCACTTAAACCAGAAAATATACAAGGCGCAACATTACGAGCAATGGAGAAAAAAATGGTGCCAAAGGAGGATGGAACATTATACTTTATGGGACGAACTTGGGTTCCATTCTTTGGCGACCTACGGGTGATTATTTTAGATGAAGCTTATAAGTCAAGATACTCTATCCATCCCGGATCAGATAAGAAGTATCAAGACTTAAAGGAATTCTATTGGTGGCCTAACCTTAAAGGCGACATCGCTACTTATGTCGGAAAACGCCTTACTTGTGCCAAGGTTAAGGTCGAATACCAAAAGCCTTTCGGATTGTTACAAGATGTAGGATGTTTAGATGTTATAATATTGTATAATCAGGGTTAAAAATGATGATCTAAACATCAAGTAACAAGATCATCATCTTTATAACCCATGAACTTAAATAATAAGCTTAAATATTATTTTTAACAAGTATAACTCTTACAAGAAGTAAAAATCACGGTTGATTTTATATTGATCTTAAAAAGTATCCTAAATAAGTTATGTTAAATGGATGAACTAGGCTAAAAATCATAAGAGAATATGTTGGTTTTTAAAGGTCTTGTTAAAATATTTTTTTTAGAAGTTCATGTTAAAAGTATATATAGTTCATGAGAAAAATGAAGATGTAATGTGTTATCTTATTACATGCGAAGTTGGTATTTGATACTTGATTTGGGTTTGATGTTGATTATGGGGTTAAACATGCTTTAAAATACGTTTAGAAAACGTGGAAAAGGCCATAATAGTTTAGGGGAAACTATGGCGAAATTTTCTAAAAATCTAACTGCGATTAAGGTGTAATTAAAATGTGATTACACTAGATCGACGGATTTCACCGGCGATTTCACTAGATCGACGGATTTCACCGGCGATTTCACTTGATCGACGGATTTCACCGGCGATTTCACTTCTCAGGTACCGTCTTTTTAACCTTATTGGCATTTTATGTTTGTTATTTGACTTAGATCTGTGAAATTTTAGGGTTTCTTTCTTGTTTCTACTGGATATGTGAAATAGATTCAAATCTATTACTTTTTTCTAGCAGATCTGTTATAATACTTGGTTTTGTTTGCAGGAACATTGCTTACTGCAAGTGCACATGTCATGGCTGTGGTGATAGGGTCCGGAGTGTTGTCCTTAGCTTGTGTTTTATGCATTATTGGTAAGTTTATTCATCTACATCTTGTGGTAAAGTTATGATCTTTCTTGTTATTGGTACTCCATTAAAGTGATTATGTGGCCGTTTTCGTTTTAGGAATTGAAGTGATGTTTGCTGATTTGGGCCATTTCTCTGTACCATTCATACAGGTTCGTCTTGGTTACCATAAATATTTTGCATTTCCCTTCATAAATATTCACTTTTTTTTCAAGTTTATGTAATTGTTATGGTGAATTTGACTTGAAACATACTGTTTTAAATTCAGTACTATGTTTAGATCTGATTTTGCTGTTTAAAGTTCCAATAGTTAGATGATCAAATGTTTATCTATTTGGAATAACAAATAAAATGACCAAAAACTGCAGTTTTGTGGAAGAGAAAAAACAGTTAGTGTAATTTTTTTAAACTAGATGATTTTATAAAAGTGGTTGTTTCTGAAAGATAAGTAGAATTTATTCATCAAAACTTTAGGTTCAAATAATAATATTTTATTAATTGGTTTCATAATAATTAAAAACTTATTGCCATGATATCAGTTCATAATAAAAGATTTATGCTATGAGGTGATATTATATTATTATCTAAAACAAGAAGAGATTGACCATAATTTGAATTTCCTTTGTCAATACTATCTTTTTGATTCTAATGTTACACTGCAGAGGGGTTTTGAGAAACAATGGCTGTCAATAACATTCTCCAAAGCAATATTTCTGAGAGACGGGCTCGTTGCCATATTGGCTGGTTTATTTGGGAATCTATTGTTCGGTTCGTTGGCTATGGGGCCAGTGGCTCCTTTTGAAACAACTTCCATCTTTCTTGCCATTGCCATGGCTATCAATCTCTCTCTAGGGCTCGATTTAATGATCCAGTTCAGGGGAGCTGCTATAATACTTGGTTTTGTTTGCAGGAACATTGCTTACTGCAAGTGCACATGTCATGGCTGTGGTGATAGGGTCCGAAGTGTTGTCCGTAGCTTGGTGTTTGGCTCAGTTAGGTTGGATTCTTGGAGTTCTTTTACTTGCAGCCTTTGCTGTCATCACTTGGTACACCTGAATGTTTCTTTCAGACTGCTACAGGTCTCCTGGTCCGGTTACTGGCACCCGAAACTATAACTACATGCAAGATGTTAAAGTTAATATTGGTAAGTTTATGCTAAACAAAATATAGCTTTGAAATGTTGATTATAATAACTCTTTGATTATGTTGTGTCAATAGGAGGGTTTAAGTACAAACTATGTGGAATATCTCAATATGTGACTCAAGTTGGTACGACCATCGGGTACACCATTACTTCGGCGATCAGTATGGCGTAAGCGATAACTAAAAACTCAAAACTTATAGTTTAAATGTGTTTGTTTAGCTAGCTAATTTTGGTATATCTTGTAGGTAACCAGGGCGGTACTGATTTATGAAACATAGCCATGATAGCAGGAGGTTTGTTCTTACTTTACAAAGCTTTATTTACTACATAACTACTGATTTATGAAACATCTAAGATCTGTTATAATACTTGGTTTTGTTTGCCAGGAACATTGCTTACTGCAAGTGCACATGTCATGGCTGTGGTGATAGGGTCCGGAGTGTTGTCCGTAGCTTGGTGTTTGGCTCATTTAGAGTTAATCTTGGTAAGTTTATACTAATCAAAATATAGCTTTGAAAGGTTGATTATAATAACTCTTTGATCATGTTGTGTCAACAGGAGGGTTTAGGTACAAACTATGTGGAATATCTCATGATCATGTTGTCATCTGTGGTGGCGTGTTGAGTTCTAATGATTTCTTTGCTTTTTAGGGGGAACATAGGGCTGCATTCTGGTGTCCCTTTGGTTCAAATGGCAACATGCATGAGTTCTATTCCAATTGAGCTGTCTTGGATCGGTAACTTGGATACGTTGTAAGTAAATCTGAACTGTTAATAACTTTTAACTTGATTGTTTTTTACTCCTTATTAGCAAAATCAATTATCAATTAATGGTATTATTTTCATTGTCAGAGGGACCTATCTAACAACAAAATCAGAGGTTCGATTCCTTCTCCACTTGGTGATTTGGAACGTCTTTTAAAACTGTAAGTTTTGCTTTTTAATACCATGTTTCGATACTCGATAGATCTTTGTTGTTGCGGCTCGCGTGTTTTTTTAATAACTTGATCTCTGTAGGAGCAACGAATGGTGTCGTTGAACCATCGTATGAGCTTTGACTGTGGCGTACGAACGGGATTCAGGTAAGCGGTGTTGGTTGTGGCTTTGAGTAGAGGATCAACAATCCGTCAACAAGGTAATGCAAGTTATGTATTGCATCTTTCACTTTTGTTTTTTTTCTGATTTAACCCATTTATAACCGTTGATGATTTTTCTTACAGGGGGATGTGTATGTCATCTGTGGTGGCGCGTTGAGTTCTCCTAATGTTTCTTTACTTTTTAGGGGGAACATAGGTGCTTCTCTCCTAGGGCTTACGAAACACAGGTTGTTGGCGGCAGCCTGCCATATTTAACGTATAAAAAAACTTTATATGTTAAATATGGCGGGCTTCCGCCAATTACCTGTGTTTTGTAAGCCCTATGGAGAGAAGCACCCATCTTCCCCTAAAAAGCAAAGAAAACATTAAAAAAGCATCGAAGAGTTTGCAGAAACTACCACAATACCCGTTACCCACACATAACGTGGTTACACGTGGAGTGTCCCCTGTGGAATTTGAGTTACGCTTTGGTAATTATTATTATTATTTATTTTTTCTGACCTGTCTTATTGAAAAGTTTACTTGACAACTGCAGTCGAATACCCTTATTCATGATGATGTCAAGGGAGTTCTGAGACGAAAACGATGACTGCTCCTGGTTCTTCTTGAGTATATATGTTAGCTGATTATGGTCGCTCTCGCACCTGATCCGTCCCGTTTATTGTAGTTTCGAATAAGGTAGGTTCATGTGATAGTCCGTTCGTTAAGAGCAACTGATTTTTTTACGTGAAGTGTACAGATATGTTTGCTGAATTCAGTTCGGTTTTAAAAGCGGTTTTCTATGATGGTTTTATTGGAACGGTTTTTATAGGGGTAGAAATGTCGCGAAAAATAACCAAAATAATTACCACCGGTTTTAACTATGACCTGTTTCATTACCTTTATTTTTGGGAATATGGCCTGTTATTAGAGATGAACAAATCGGTTATTTTCTCAAACCGGTTTGGATAACCTAACTGCCCACAGTTGTAATCTAACCATTCGTTTTGCTTTTACAATTATCAACTACTAAACCTGTCAAAGTGTCTAATTCTAGCTTTTATACTGTTCACTTTTACCTTCACTGTTTGTCCTTTTCTCTGCAGAGTTACCTTACAGCTGGAATACATGGTAAAACATGGGAACTTTAAACTATATTGGAAACAATGTTGATGAGTCAACCTGTCAGGTGTCAACTTGTTTGTCCTACACCACACTCTCATTCACCAACTATTATATATTCGTGTGAAGCTTCAACAATTCTTTTCAACACTCTACAAACCCTCTACATTAGAGTTCATAACGTCAATTCCAAGCTGTGAAGAACGAAACCAAAACTTCGGTTAAACCTTCAAATTGGTAAGTTAATCTCAGTTGATACTAAATACTTTCTTTGACACTTAATATAACGGCATCGCCACAAACTCCAATTCACAGGTTTTTTTGTCTATAAAATATGCAAAATGTAAAATGGTTTGATGAAGATGCTTTCTATTTATAATTTAAACAGATTATAAATTATTAGATATTTATTTGGTTCATCTCCCCTTATTCTTCAGGCTTGAAGCCAACTGACCAACAACCATCGCTGACGGTTCTGCAGTGGCACCGGACACTTCAACCTCTTACAACTTAGTTTGAGGTAAGAAAATATGGAGTACTTATTGATGCGTTTCAAAGTTCGAAACCTGTTATTGATTTATGTTAAGTTGTAAACCTTATAATGAATGTAACTAGCATTAGGTTATTTCGAAATATTTTTATGTAGCTTTTATTTTAGTGATTTACACCTTGGTATTGCTTCGCTTGAGTCTCTTCACGTTTATCATAGCATATCTTGTTAAAGAACAAGCATTTCACATCTTCTTTCGAGCAGTTAACTAGCCACATCGGTTCTAGTATTCTTATCGTCCTCCATAAACTCCAAATCCTTCTTTGTTCAATCAGTCCTGGAGTTAATTCTTTAGTGACATACCGGTTTTCTTTAGCTCGTAGAACGATTACAGCTTCACATGTCTTGGGATCCACTTGCCACCATTGAAAACACATATGAAAATCTTGTTCAATGTATACCAACGGCATATTCTTCATTGCTCTTGGTCTTTTCATCACCAATGTAACATCCTTCTCTTTCGTAACCTTGTTGATCTTTATTCTGCGTTTAGGGATAAATGGTTTCCAGTGATTGAAACCATGCATCGCTTGAAACTTAATAACTTTCCACAGACGTTGATCATTAAACTTCATCTGATAGTTGATATTTTTTGTTTGGATAAGCTCTTCTATATCCCAGAACGGTAAACTCTTCAAATCATTAAGATATCGGAAGTATTGAACTCCAAACTCCCTCATTATAGCATAGACATTCGGTTCTCTGAGCAATCCCCAGCTTAGAGTATCTCCTAACGACTTATCTTTATCTCGTGTAAAGAATGCCAATTGACGTTTAAACTTTCTTTCTTTCGGCATCTCTTTAAACAAAGATTTCTTAGCCTCAGTTATCTCTAAATGACTTATCTTTATCTCTTCTTTTGACATACGCTTTGAAATACTTCCGTCTCTGACAACTTTATCAATCTTTTGTTTCAATAGCTCTTGATCAACCTGACTCATAATTTCTTCAAACGTTGGGAAATTGTCAGTGTCTGCTCCAGAATACTTTTCAACTTCATCATCTGAAGCGTCTTCAATAATCACACGATCATAATCGTCTGCTTCAGGCACTTACTTATAAACATAGCTATGCAGCTCAAAAGTGTTTATATTTACCAACTCTTCTTCGAAATAAAAATCTATCAAACCTTCATCAATCTCTAACAGCTTAGCAAGTTCTTCCTTTGAATAGTTATGAACGTATTCACCGTCTTCAACATTATGCTCCAACATAAGCATCATAGGCTTGTAGCAATCAGGAACAGCTGTTACAGGATTAGATGTGAAGATTCCTGATGCTTTAGTTGTAGTTGGCCCTGCTTGCCCCCCTGAGTTTGAGCATCTTCAGCATTTACCTCATCATTAAGAATAGAATCATAATCAAACTCATCATGTATCTTTGTAGATTCAACAGTAATACCAATGCCACCCTGACCATCATCATCATCATCATTATCATCTTTCTTCTCAGAATCATCCTTTTTATGATCATTTTTCTTGGGATCATCATTGTTTTCATCTTCATCTTCGTCCATTTCCTCTTCAGCAATAACTCTTTCAGCTCCCTGTCGTCTAATTTCAGCGATCCTCTGTAGAATAGGATTATTAAGAATATCAACAACCTGACCCACTGCAACTAAACTTCTTTCAACAACCTCTTCAACAATAGGTTTAGAAGTTCCTTCAATAACACTTTTACCCCTTCCTATAGCTTCTGATTCAGCAGCAACTTGTCGTTCATGTTCAGCAACTCTTTGTTTCGCTTCTTGTACTTCCAATCGGTCGTACTCAGCGGCAAAATCTATTCCGAGGTTGTTTGCTAAGACTTTCTGAAGCATATCAAACCTCTTGTTGCGCACTGCTCGTTCATTCTCTAAGTCATTTACAACTTTCCTTAGTCTTTCATTGTTAGAGCTCAAACTTTCGATCACCGCTTTCATATATTCACGATCATTTTCCATGAACATCATTCTTCCTTCTAACACTTCTTTCTCTGCATCATTTGCTTTCATCTGCTTTTCTAACTCTTTGATCCTGTTCTCCAACTCAATAAGCTTGGATTCATTAAACATATCAGCAAATGAATCAGTAGTCATTCTTTCAGCAAAATTCGGTAGAGGAAGAGGAATATCTCCAAAAGCATCATGGAAATCACGTTCACGTTCACGATCAGACGTTTGACTTTGAGGTGTTCTCTGCTTTGGAACTGATCTTGTTGTTGATTGCTTTGGAGTTGTTTGTTGTTGTGGAGGAATAGGTTGTGCAATAGTTGGTGGTGTTTGAACATGAGTAGGAGATGTGGTAACATGAATTGGTGGTGTAGTAGATGGTGTTTCTGTCACAGGCTTTGATTTCCTCAAATACTTATGCCTTGCCACAGCAACAGGCGATCCTGTAGACTTTTTTGCATCTCCAGCTTTCTGTTTAACATGTCTTGTTTTCTTTTTGGGCCTTTCTTCTCCAGATTCGTGTTCAAAAGGCTTATATATATCATCACCCTATTTCTTTAACTTCTCTTGTTCAATCTCCTCCCTTATTTGTTTCTCTCGAATATCAATAGGATCCTCAGAATCTTCTTTATCTGATGTAGCACTAATAACACCATGATCTTCTGCTTCTACGTTCTCCGTTTCAACATTTTCTGTTTCAACATTAACCGCAACACTAGCCTCAGGCTCATCCTCTGGTTCATCAACCAATAACGTTTCAGCTTTCTTCGAAGATTGTTTACGTTTATTTCCTTTCTCAGGTTCACTTTTCAAGTACTAGTGACTCCTTTTTCCAACAAAATCTTTTAGACATTCAACTTCATCTTTTTCATCCCCACTACCATCTTTCCTCCATTTTCCTTCAGCTGGTCTGACATATTCTTTATTAGCGATAACACCGAACATAGGCTTTGGAATAGGCTCTGTTGGCTGCCTTAGATATATGTTCAACTTTGTAAGAGTTTCATCCTCCATGTGATGTAAATAAAGAACATCACTCTCTTTCTTCTCAAGATTGTAATTTATCATCAAGTAACATTTGGACAAATCTTGGATACTGTAAGAACTTCTCAGGACCTGTATTTTTCACCATATGATCAAAGATGACATGTGAGAAGTGGAATGGAAGATTCAACACCAAAGCTGTAGCTATACACATCTGATAGTCAAGCATATCATCAAAGCCTCCTTTACGATGACATAGTGCGTGTATTAACGAATGCATGAAAAACTTGTAAGGTCGACCCATATTTCCATTCTTCCATGTTGTAGCATTCACATAACCTGTGTATCCCATTCTGTAAAAACAACCTTTGACCAATCGCTCTGGCAAACCTATAGGATCATCTGCTTTATCATTGAATTCCAACACTCGTCGAATATCCTCCTCTGTAATCTTCACTTCCTTATCTTCATTGTTGACTTTCACAAACAAATACAACGCCTACGCAGATTCTTCATATATGATTGAACTGAAAAAATGTTCAACATGAGATTTGTACGCTGTATGATGATGCGTAAGTGCCTTCGTAATCTTTATTCGCTCCATGAAGTCTAACACCTCTGAAAATGGTGCTAAACCAGAAATTTATGCACATCAAGAACACATCAAGTGGTATGAAACTTCGAGAAATTCGACTTCTTTTCCTGCGCGACACAAATTCAAAACACTTAGAAAATTTTTCAACATTTTAACACATTAACATTGTAATTTGTACGAATTCAGACAAACAAAACTCAACATTTATGTTCGTACGAATTATCAAAGCGAAAACAATTATCAAACATCGTAATCCGACTTCGTACAAATTAGTAACCAAATCTACGTTTAACAACCTAGTTCGTACGAATCAGGATTTTGACATTCATACTCATTGAAACATTAGTTCGTACGAATTAAGACTTTGATAACATTAAACAAGTAATTCGTATGAATTACTCATCTTCCTCATTCAAACCTGCAACTGTCTAAACATGATCAAAACATCAAATTGATGGTTTATTTATGTAGTATACATGTCGATTATCAAAGATCTAAGTTCAATTTTAAATTTCATCCATTAAAACACCCTAGATCTATGTTTATAGGTCCAATAGTTCGAATTTATCAAAATTAACCTTTCAAATCAGAACTTTACCTTCACCATTGAATAAGGTGTGCAAATCAGCCTTATCAATAAAATTTGGGCAAAGTTTGGACACTAAAAACACAATTTCTCTCTAATTCACACTAAAGCTCTCTGATATTCAACAGTGAAATAATGAGTTAACTCGTACGAACTCAGCTTTATATACTCTTTCAGATGTAGTTCCTACGAACTACAACTACACTTCATGCTTCGTACGAATTAGGTGTTTTACTTTTAAGATTTTATCAACTTTTTCAATTTCTTAGATTTACGTAATTTTCTCAGTTTTATTAATCCACTCAGTTGACCAAGTCCAAGTAAATGACCTTGTTAACCAATTTGTCTGCCAAGTTCAACTTAATGACATTGGTTTGACCTTTTATGAACAAACTGAAGTTTTCGGGCAGTGTAAAGTTTCAAATTAATCAACTTTTGAAAACTTTCAAAACTTTTCATCATTTTTCATTAGCTCCCAGCCTATTGTGTCAAGATTTCCATCAGCACACACCTTCTTTAGACTTTGAAGATCCGCTTTCCATCATTGGTAGTTGTAACTAAGATAGAAATAAAATCTTTTGAATTTTCCAAAGTTTATGCTAAAACACACCGAAAATCTTTTTGGGTTCTTATGAAAATGAAAAGTAAAGCACTATGTACAAACATATTTACAAACATTTTTTGTGAGTTCGTGTTTGAGGATCATATCAGTTTTTGAGACAAATCACCAGTACCATTGACCTTTATAAGACTTTAAGTTTCAAAAACCAATTCACCTGGATTGTCAGTATGTTTGTCCTATTAAACTTTCTCAATTATTCCAAGATATGTTAAGTAGAATTAAGAACTTGACTTAACTATGTTTCCCACCTCAGAATATACTCCCGTAACAAGATTTCTTAGATTTCATGTTACATGTGAGTATAGCTTAACTGATATCTGTATCTGGGTTGTGCGAGACCTTGAGAGCTCAGGTTAGTACCACCGTACCGACAAAGAGATGAAGGCTCGACTTTAAGGTGATGTTCCAATATGGAATCTTTTGACTGCAATTGATTAGATCTTTCGGTACTTTCAAAAAGCTGCAATTTGGGTTTTTAAGCAAAAGTATTATATAAGTTCTAGTCCATTGCTTAGCAAATTAATAAGAACTTGTATAATACCCTAGATATCAATTATCTATAAAGACCTAGTATCTCAGAATCAGGCAGTCTCTCAAATGAAATTTCGGAGTACCAAGTCCGTATATTCGAGAGATGTTAACCCACAAATTAAGAAGTTGTAAATTTAGGTTTATATCCCAAAAGCAATCTACTGAACGTGCAAATCCTACTGACATACCCACAGTGAGATTCGTTTTCTCAACCTTTTAAACACTACAATTCTTTAGCATACTGTGATAGTCCACTGATGTACTATCATTTCCTCATTTTACACAAAAATCTTTTTGCCTTTTTATGTTTTTGTACTTTTTATATTTGATATGTTTTTGTATTTTATCCAAATTTCTCCCCCTAAAATAAAAAATATATTTTTTGGATTTTTGATTTTTAAGACAAAAATAGATACGAGCTAAAATAAGGTGACTAACCAATGAGGATTACGAAAACTCATCGTCAGACCCATATTCAACATCATCCCCATCTGACGAAATATTTTTCATACCGTTTAATCTCATAAGATATTTGAATCTTGTTTGTGTAAAGCTTTGGTATAAAATCTGCCTTTTGTTCATCAGTGTGGATTTTTTCGATTCGAATCAACTTTTTCTCATGACAATCACGGATAAAGTGATATCGAATTTCAATGTGTTTCGTTTTAGCATGCTGAACAAGATTTTTTGTTATGTCGATTGCCGCCTTATTATCTACATACAGCGGTGTGTCAAGAAATTGCAATCCAAAGTCTCTCATCTGTTGTTGAATCACCAAGCGTTGGGAACAACAACTGGAAGCTGAAATGTACTCAGCCTCATAAGTCGAGAGAGTGACTGTGGTTTGCTTCTTGCACTGCCAAGTTATAATACGAGTTCCAAAGAATTGGCAACCGGCTGTAGTAGAATTAGCGTTAAGTTTATCACATCCGAAATTAGTATTAGCGTATCCAGCGAGATCATAATTCTCGTTTTTAGGATACCACAAGCCGGTGCTTGGGCAACCCTTCAAGTATCGGAAAGTTCTCTTCACGACCATCAAGTGGGATACTCTTGGACAGGACTAATAACGGGGACATAGGCAGGTAGGATACATAATGTCTGGACGCGAAGCTGTCAGATACATTAGTGACCCTATCATCGACCGATACAACATTTCATCCACTTTGGTTCCATGTTCGTCTAGGCAAAGACCATGATTGATCGCCAATGGTGTTGATAATGGTTTAGCACTTGTCATCTCAAACTTCTGCAAAATATCATGAATGTATTTAGTTTGATGAATGAAAATACCATCAGGTTGTTGATCAATCTGTAATCCTAGAAAGAATTTCATCTCTCCCATCGAACTCATCTCAAACTTTTTCTTCATAATGTCTTCGAACTCTTTGCATAAATCATCATTTGTAGAACCAAAGATTATGTCGTCCACATAAATCTGTACAATCAGCAAGTGACCACCAACTTCTCTGATGAAGAGTGTGATATCCACAGTACCTCTTGTAAAGCCGTTGCTTAACAGGTGATGAGACAATGTCTCCAGGCTCTCGGGGCCTGATGCAACCTGTAAAGTGCTTTATCCAGCAGGTATACTTTGTCTTTGTTCTACGGATCGACAAACCCCGGTGGTTGTTCGACGACACACGTTCCTTCACTTTCCATAGAGAAAAGCTGATTTGACATCTAGCTGATATACATTGAAGCCCTTCGACGACGCAAACGCTAAGAAAATTCGGATTGCTTCCAGTCTCGCAACCGGAGCATAGACTTCTGTGTAATCAATTCCTTCTTATTGATGAAAACCTTTGACAACGAGCCAAGCTTTGTTGCGCACTATCACTCCTCAATCCTCACGCTTGCACTTGAAGACCCATTTAGTATCAATGGCTTTTTGATTTGCTGGAGGATCCACAAGCTTCCACACGCCTAACTTCTCGAATTGTTGCAGTTCTTCCTGCATAGCGTTGACCTAGCTTTTATCAGCAATTGCTTCCTTCCAATGCTTAGGTTCAATCTGCGAAATAAAACAGCAAAAAGAACAATATTCCTGAACAGGAGTTACTTTAGTATAGAAACAACTAAGTGCTTTGTTAATTTGATTTCGATTTTTTACTCCTGCACGCAGTTCACCAATTATGTTGTCTAAAGGACGATATGATAGATTTCTAGGAACCACTTCGTTAGAAACAACCACTTTGTTATCCAGATTAGTAATATTCTGTTCAGCCACAGAATCAGCAACAGTACCACTTGTAAATGCTTTATTTCTTGAACTAGGACCAGCATATTGATTTAATAAACTTGTGATCTGCTCAGATTCCTCATCAGAACTTGATTCACCATCTTGATCATAAGTTGGTGCAGAATCAGAATCAGACTCATTTGTTGGAGAAAGAATGGGATCAGATGAATTTGGAATTGTTGCAGCAACTGGTTCTTCTGAAACATTTGTTTGAATATTTTCCGAACTTGACGTACCAATAGGTGGTTGAGTTACCACTATCGGTCATGAAACATGTTCTTGATTAGCTGCTTGTTACATTTGATATAACAATGCAAGTTCTTCTTCACTTGGTTCTTCTGGTAGCTCAAAAGAATTCCACAAGTTGTCATAATTAAACATCCAAGAATCTCCAGGTTTTTGTGTTGGCAATGTGTATCTTCGACAATCAACATGCTGTGCAAGAACCACTTGATTCAAACTTGGCAAATATACCCGCCGAAGTGGACTTGCATAACCAACAAAGAAACCTTCTAGCGACTTTGCTCCAAATTTGCCATCAGGATCAATTACCGTACAAGGAGATCCGAAAGGTTCAAGAAACTCCAAGTTAGGTTTCCTTTGATTGAGAAGCTCGAAGCATGTCTTCTTAAATGGTTTAACAGTTAGCACCTGGTTCAAGGTATAACATGCCGAAGCAACAACCTCACTCCAGAAACTCATAGGCAATTTAGAATCAGCCAACATCGTTCTTGCCGTTTGAATAAGCGTGTGATTATTACGTTCAGCTACTCCATTTTGTTGAGGAGTATGGGGGCACTGAATTCGTGAAGAATGCCTTTATCGTTGCAAAACTCAAGCATTTGGTTATTCTTGAATTCCGTTCCATTATCACTTCTGATTCTTCGAATGGGTAAAATGATATAAATTCTCAAGCTTTCGGAAGAGAATCATCAGATTTTGAAACGTTTCATCCTTGCTATCTTGAAAGAATACCCACGAGAACCTTGAGTAATCATCCGTAACCACCAAGGAGTATAAATCTCCAGAAATGCTTTTCACATTAACTGGTCTGAAGAGATCCATGTGTAATCTCTCTAAAGGTAGTTTGATTGAATTTAACAGCTTTTTCAGATGAGATTTCTTATGCTGCTTTCCTTTCTTGCAACTAACACAATCATCATTTAGATGAAAACTTTTCAGATTTACTCCATCAACCAAGTTGTTGTGAGCCAGAAAATTCATCTTTCTTAAATGTATGTGACCCATATTTCTGTGCCATAACACTGATTCCTTTTCTGTAGCTTTAGTAACAAAACACTGTGCCGCCTTTGATGTTGTAGTGGCAACTCCCATATCAAGTACGTATAAATCGTTTTCCTTTGGAGCTCTCATCAAAATCCATTCCTCTGGATTCTTAAATCCTGGTTTCAAGATCATGCACTCTTTGTCATTGAAATGTGTGGTGAACTTCTTATCACATATCTGGGAGATACTCAGCAAGTTGTTTTCTAACTCTACAATATAGTTCACTCTATCGAAAGATATCACTCCATTCGACAACTTTCCTTCACCGATAATCCGACCTCCTTGATTTCCCGCAAAACCCACATATCCACCTCTGATAGATTTGACATCATAAAGCAAAGCTAGCATTCCGGTCATGTGTCTGGAAGCTCCATTGTCCATGATCCATTTGGAGAGAATTGACCGTGGAAGCCCCTGCACACACAATAGAGAATCTAGTTAAAGAGAGAAACCCAAGCCTTTTTGGTCTTGGGGGTTGGATAAACATCTTAGTAATCATTCTCAAATGCATATTCATCCTCTTCATCAAAATACTCATCGACAATTCTTACCGGTTTTTCAACTTTCTCAAGTTTTACACTCTCACTTGTACTTGCATGTTCAACCTTTTCCTTTCCTTTGGTTGAATCAGCTTGTTTGAATTTCACAAAAGATGATTTTTCCCTAACCACCCATCTTTGTTGATTCAAATTTGCCTTTTTAGGATAATATGTTGTTTCTTTCTTTTCAACTTTAACCGACGAATCACCAGTATCATTTTTAGGTACAAAATCCTTTACTGGTTTCTCAGTTTTAGTTTCCCTATTCAAAATATTTGTTGGTGCAAAATCTGGTGATTTCTTATTAACATCATTTGTGAATTTCCTTTCACCATAAGCAGATCTTGGATTCTTTTGCAAACAACGTCGTGCAATATGCCCAACTTCATTGCATTTGAAACATCTTCTGCTATTAGATCTAGCAGATGAATCCAACTTCTGTTCACGGAGTTCTTTTTCCTTCTTAAACTCATCATTTGATTGTTTACCAATAATTTATTTTTCAACAATCGTGTTATTTCCAAAAACAAATTCCATTTTCTTATTGTTATAATTTTGCTTTGGAAACTTTTTGTCATTTTTCTTTGTTTCAAAACCCAAACCTTCTCTTTTTCTCTCAGGAAAATCTGTTGGGATTGAACCCTATAAAAGGAACAGATGATATAAAGCCAAATAACACTATCCGAGCTTTGGTTCAACTATCAGAGGTTACAACCTCTAATGTACTTACACTGCTTTCCATAAAGACTGCTCATCCTATCATCTGCCTTCACAAAGCTTCAAGGTCTGCTAGAGTTAACAAGGGATAGAGGATAGTGATCAGAGTTTAGTCATTAGCTTAGTTAATCAATGTAACAGTGCCAAGCACTGATAGTTAGTATAAGCAGTGTTTATAGTTAGTTACATATTAGTTTCCTGTCACTATCAACCCTGACATCATCAAAGATGCTCAGAGGTTAGATAGTTAGTATAAATAGGCAACTCATGTAACCTTTAAGCTTGTCTCTTAAAAGATCAACTTTCGCATATCATCTTCTTTGCATTTTCTCATTACCAAACTGTAATTGCAAAGGCTGAGGGGGAGTTTGTGAATCACATGCAAGTTAATCAACTTGAAAGCATGATGATGATGAAAACAAACGACCATTGCTTGTAGTAAAAGTTTTCCATCTTATTCCGCTGCAAATCTCTTTTAATTCAATCATTTTCCATTTTTGAAACAAAAACTACAAGTAATTCAAACTCAGATCCTAACAATTGGTATAAAAGCTTGATTCATCAAATTCGATCTAACAATCGATTTAGTTCGAACAAATCAGCTCTCTTGTTAATCAGTTTGGTTGTTTTTAGCTTGATATTCAGAGTTTTATTACGTTCAAAGTTTTTAAAACAAAATCTGTGAAAAACCAACTGAAAATGTCTCAAAACACACAGGATGCCAATTCTGGTTCCTTGTTCAAACCGCTGATTCTCAAAAGAAATGAATATTTCATTTGGCAACGACGGAGGGGTCACATCCTTTCTCAGCAAAACACCGGTTGCTGGAGATCTGTTGCTTATGGACCTCACGTTCCAATGGTTCCAAGCACAGAGGATCCAACCAAACAAGTGCCAAAAAATCCTGAAAACTTTTCAGAGCAGGATTTCCAGAAAATTGAATTGGATGCTAAGGCATTTAGCATAGTTGCTTTGGCCTTACCCAATGAAATTTATGCTGGTCTACTCCATTGCAATAGTGCAAAGGAGTTATGGGATGCACTTAAGGATCAATTCGGTGGGACTGAGGAAGTGATAGAAAGTAATAGAGAAGTTCTAAATCAACAGTATGAAACGTTTTGTCACTTGAAAGGAGAGTCTCTAACACAACAATTTGAACGTTACAGCTGTCTCATCAGTGAACTTAGACTCGTTAACGTGGTTTTTCCTAATTCGACTGTCAATAGTCGTTTCCTTAGATCGTTACCAGATAAGTGGGAGACGGTAGCTTATGTAACACGAAAATCTGTTGGGTTTAAAGAAATGTCGTTGACACAACTTCATGGGATACTCCTCACTTATGAGAGAGTGTTAAACCAGAAAAAGAAGTTGCAAGATTCTGGCAAAATTACTGATGATTACTCATTGGGTAATACACCTCTTTTTGGCCAAGAAGAGGGTTATGGTAGCAGTAAGGACCAAAGTTATGATCACTATATAGATATTACATCTAGTGGGAAGTTTGGATCTGAAACATATGCACCCAACTATGCTTTTACTGCTAGTGGGGAAAGCCAAACCTCTGACAATCTATCCTTTGAGCTGAATGATATACAACACACTGAACCTTCTGATCTTGAGGAAATGGATATTTTGCACCAACTGGCCCTATTGAGTGTTAGCGCTAGTAAATTTTATAAGAGAACTAGTAGAAAATTCCCAGGTTTGCATGGGGGGTTGAAGGTTGGGCTGGATAAATCAAAAGTCAAGTGTTATAAGTGTAATAGGCTAGGACACTTTGACAGAGAATGCAGGTCTCAAAGTTCTGGACCAATAGTGACTCATCCTGGCCCTAGACCTCAGCACACACAAAACACTGCTCATTATTCCCAATATGCCCCTGCTCAACATGTTCAAAACACTGCCCACTTTGCACATCCTGCTACCACTGTTCCAGCGCATTATGTTCAATCCACTACTCAACAAATTCAATATGTTCAGGCACCATCTCATCCTCAAGTGCTTGTTCAACAAGCACCCATTGTTACACAACCTGCTCAAACCACTGCTAGTCCAGCAGAGGTTGGTCAACAAAGCTTTTTCACACAAAGTTATGTTGACTGGAGCAGTTTGCTTGAGGATTTGACTGATGAAAACTTTGCTTTAATGGCCAAAAATGATGTTGAATAAGAATTTTGTTTAATGGCCTTAGAGACAATTGCTGAAGGTGTTGAATCTGGTGAGATAGTGTCAAAATCTGATGAAGTTCAAGTTTGTGATGAAACAGAGGTTTCAAGTGAAGAAAGAGAAAATGCTACTGATAAGGAAAAGAACTCTCCTACTGACCCATGGAACATTGATGTGTGTGAAGATGAGTGTGATTGTGCTCTCATGGCTGCTACAAAGGTATCACCTCAGATCCTTAAAGATCTATGTTCTGACAAATGCATCATTGCTTTTGCAAACATCAAAAAGGTGAATGAAAAACTGAGAAACAAAATTTTAGAAGATGAAATTAATTTTGAAAAACTGATTAAAGTGTTAAAATCAAAGTTAAGTGAAAAAGATTCTGAAATGAGTAGCCTAAGACATGAATCAAGCATAACCAAGGACCAACTCCAAACTATGGTAGAAAAATACCAAGTTTATAAAAAGGAATTAGAAGAAACCCAAATCACTTGTGAAAAATGGGTTGAGTCCTGCAAAGGTTATGAAATTATGCTTGATGCTTAGATCAAGAGCAACATCAAGTTTGGTGTAGTTTTAGAGCCTATGACCAAAATGAGAAAAATGTTGCTGAAATTGATTCTGAGTTGGTTGAAGTTGTCCCTACAAATTTGGCTGGTGAAGAGATAAAAATCACAGATAAAGCTGGAAACAAAATTGTTTTGGAAAAACCAGAGGTTTCAACAAAAGATAAAGAAATTGAAAAATATCAGTTTAAACCAACCTGGTCAGATGAATGTGATATCTTAGAGAACTTTAAGCCAATGGACTTCACAACCACTGTTGGTATTAAAGCCCCAAAAGCACTGGTGATCCCTATCAAAGATGTGCCAGCAGAGGTTACAACCACTACTGAGAAAAAGTCTAATAGGAAAAGAAGAGTAAAGATTAAAAACTTGTTTTGTGAATTTTGTGAAAAAAGAAATCATGTGGCTGCAGATTGTTTTCTTTTAAAAGCCTATGACATAAACAAAACTTGTGTTATCAAAAACTCTTCAAAATGCACCATCTGCAGCAAAACAAATCACTTAACTCAACAGTGTGCCTGTCTCAAAAACTATGAACAAAAGGTAAAAGAGATCAAGGCAAAAGCACTTGAAAGAGAAAGTTCAAGTTCTGTTGGAAATAAATCCAAGCAGAGTTTTGAACCAATTGAAACATCTGTTACGAAAGCCTTAAACAAAACCTCTGTTCAAAGAGAGGTGCAAGTGACAGATGCCCCACCTTCAAACTCATTTCCAAGAGGGTTGGCCAACCTACTTATAAAAAGGTTCCTCATGCTTATGAAGGTTACAAAAAGCCTTCAAAGCAAAGAGTAAACATGCACCCTTATGGATACAATCATCTGATAGGAAATGGTCAATAGCGGATGTTACAAGAAAATTTCAAAACCACTGACCATTGTCCTAGACTTGAGGCTGGACCATCTGTGACCCCATCCAAAGCCATTTTGGCTTTGGAGACCAATCTTAACTGATCTATTTACTTAATGTGTAGGGACCCTCTACTTGCCTTGATAGCTTTGGTATGTAGATAGTGGAGGTTTTAGGCGCATGACAGGATGTAGAGCCCTTCTCAAGGACTTCATGGCTCATGGGGGGGGGGGTGATATACTTTTGGTAATAACTCAAAGGGAAAGGTTTTAGGGTCTGGGTCTGTTCTAGCTGGTAAACTCAAGTTTGAAAATGTGAATTTGATTGACAATCTGAAATTTAACCTACTGAGTGTCTCACAAATGAGTGACAGAGGATATGGATCCTTCTTCACTAAGAAAACTTGTCAAATTGTGGTACCAGAGGTTGTTAAAAGGATTGATCAAATCATTGCTGAGAGCAAAACACAACTCACTACACATAGAAGTGGGAATGTGTATGTGGTAGATATGCTAAAAGATAATCCTATGTCTGGGACATGTATATTCTCAGTTGCTTCTAGCAAAGAGACTGAGTTATGGCATAGAAGACTTGGACACACAAATCTTAAAACTATCACCACACTCTCAAAACAAAGTCTTGTAAGAGGTTTGCCTCACAATCAATTTTCCTGTGATGAACATTGCGTTTCCTATTTAAAAGGAAAACAACATAAAAGTTCTTTCAAATCAATTGAAGAGTCCAAAACAAGCCAGTGTTTACAACTGTTGCACATGGACTTGTTTGGCCCAGTGCAAATCATGAGCTTAAAACACAAAAGGCATTCCCTAGTGATAGTTGATGATTTCTCTAGGTTTACATGGACCTTCTTTCTTCATTCTAAGGATGAAACTGCAAGCACTTTGCAAAACTTTGTCAAACAAGTAGAAAAGCAATTTGATCTTCCAGTAAAAATCTTTAGAAGTGACAATGGAACAGAGTTTAAAAATAGGGAGTTGGATGCTTTTTGTGAGTCAAAAGGAATTGTTAGATAATATAGCATTCCAAGAACTCCAGAGCAAAATGGGGTGGTTGAAAGAAAAAATAGAACCTTAATTGAATCAGCAAGAACTATGCTAGCAGATTCTGGTTTACCCTTGTCCTTTTGGGCAGAGGCTGTAAACACTGCTTGCTATGTTCAAAACAGAGTTTTGATTAACCCCAGGCATTAAAAGACTGCCTATGAGATTTTGTATAAAATCAAACCTCTGATTTCATATTTTAAAGTTTTTGGCTGTCCATGCTTCATTTTGAACTTAAAAGATTCTATATCTAAGTTTGCAGCCAAAATTGATTGTGGTTATTTTGTGGGATACTTAACCACTGCCAAAGCCTACAGAGTTTTTAACTCTAGGACAAAGTGTGTTGAAGAAACTTTGAATGTGAAGTTCAATGAACTGTCATCACTGAAAATCCCAGCAAATCCTGCAGAGTTTTTTGATTTAGATAAATTCACATTTGCTGATGTTTCTATCAAGCTAGACAATGTAGGTACACCACAATCATCTGAAGAAGATCAAGATCAAGGATATGACTGTGTGCTTCCACAAACAAAAGTCTATTCTTCAAACAGAGGATCAAGTGCTACAAGCTCTTGTGTAAACTCTGCCACTTCTGGGTCAACAGTGGTTGATCCTCAAACCTCTGTCAGTTCACAAAATCAAACATCTGTTGATAAAAGTCCTACATCTGGGCACCAAAATCATCAGAATGTTACCTCTATACCCCAATACCACCACCACCATTCTCATCAGTGGCTGATACTTCAAATTCACCAGCAGAGGTTAGCTCAGATGATACACCTTTGTAGCCATCACCTCAAAATGCTATTGTTCCATACCAAGGTGATTTGATTTATCTCAAAAGCCATCCAGCAGATCAAGTTATTGGCAACATCAAATCTGGGGTGCTCACACGAAGCCAATCCCAAAATATTTGTCTTTTTGCTGGTTTTCTATCACTCATACAGCCAGCCAAGTACCAAGAGGCACTGCAAGACAACATCTGGGTAGAAGCCATGCAAGAAGAACTCCTTCAGTTCAAAAGACAACAAGTTTGGGAGCTTGTGCCACTGCCAAAAGATGTAAGTCCAATTGGAAAAAAGTGGGTCTTCAAAAAAAAAACTGATGAAAGGGGTATTGTTGTAAAAAACAAAGCAAGGCTCGTGGTTCAAGGCTACAGACAGGAAGAAGGTATAGACTATGATGAGACTTTTGCTCCTGTAGCAAGGTTGGAAGCTATTCGCCTGTTCTTAGCTTTTCCTGCTAACCACAACATAAAGGTGTTTCAAATGGATATAAAGAGTGCATTTTTGTATGGAAAAATCAAAGAAGAGGTGTATGTCTGTCAACCTCCAGGTTTTGAAGATGCATTCCATCCTGATCATGTCTACAAGCTCAACAAAGCATTGTAGGCTTGAAACAAGCACTAAGAGCCTGGTATGAAACTCTATCCACTTTTCTCTTATCCATAGGGTTTACTAGAGGCAAAATAGATAAAACCCTGTTTTTAAAATGGAAAGGAAAAGATTTGATGCTTGTCCAAATTTATGTGGATGACATCATTTTTGGATCCACAAGCACTGCTATGTGTGAAGAGTTTCTAAAACTCATGGCAGCAGAGTTTGAGATGAGTGCAATGGGTGAGCTCCAATGTTTTCTTGGTCTTCAAGTTAAACAATTGCACCATGGTACATTTATCCATCAAAACAAGTATGTGAAAGAACTGCTTCACAAGTTTGATATGGATGATCGTAAACCATGTAGCACACCCATGGCAACCTCCAAGCTAGTCACCATTGATGGTAAAGATGACCTTGTTGATCAAACTCTTTATAGAAGCATGATTGGGTCTTTATTGTACCTACTGCATCCAGGCCAGACATCATGTTTGCAACATGTGTTTGTGCCAGATCATAGGCATTACCTAGAAAGTCTGACCTTATTGCTGTAAAAAGGATATTCAGATACATAAAAGGTGCTCCCACACTTGGTATCTGGTATCCAGCTAATGAGAATATTAAGCTTTCAGGTTTTTCAGATAGTGATTTTGCTGGGTGTAAAACTACAAGGAAGTCCACATCAGGAGGATGTCAATTCCTAGGTGATTATCTAGTGTCTTGGCAAAGCAAAAAACAAGTTGCAGTTTCAACATCCACTGCTGAGGCAGAGTATATTGCTACTGCTAGTGCACTGCTCAACTCTTGTGGCTTTAAAACCAGTTGCTGGATTTTGGTATCCTGCACTAAAGACTCCACTCAAATTGGACAGTCAAGCTGCTGAAAATATCATAAAAATCCAGTTTCTCATTCAACTACAAAGCACATTGACATCAGACATCACTTTGTGAGAGATTGCTATGAAAAAGGTTTGATTTCTTTGCATCATGTCCATACTTCAGATCAATGGGCAGATGTTTTAACCAAGGCATTGGATACATCTACCTTTGAAAAATTGATCTCAAGGCTTGGTATGCTAAACATGGATTAAAAACAAGTTTTTCTTGTAAATCCATGTGTACATAGCATCAAAATGTTTTCACAAATTCAAAATTCCTTAAAAATAGTTTAAAATTGAAAATTTTCAATAAATCTTTAAAAGTCTGATCACAACATCTGTTTGCTCAAAACCTCTGATAGGCTTTAAAATCTTATCCACTGATAAAGTGTATCCTCTGACTTCTATTTTTCCACCTCTTCAAAACCACTGATGGCTATCCTCTGATAGTGTTAACAAAATCAGTATTGTCCAAACCTCTGTCCTAAAAACAGTGGTTTGCCACATCAACGGTTACTTGTCTCATCAGAGGTTACATGTGGCCAGATGTTAGCCATCAGATCTTGCAACAGATGCCACGTCATGTTCCCTTTTTCAAAACCCCTATAAAACCCCTGTTTTATCTCACCAGTGGTTACCCTAAACTGTGTCGATTTCAAAATCTCAAAACAGTTTTTCTCTCAAACACCATGGCTCCCAAATCAAAATCTTCAAAATCCAAAGGAAAATCGCAACAAAAACCTCCACCTTTCACTCTCATAATCAAAACCCCACACAATTACACTGCCATACTTGAAGAAAACAACGCAAATACTCGCTATCATCCAATGATTCGAATTTTGCCAAAGTCTAAATTCTTGCACATGTTAACCGTAAAGCCCCCATTTACATTGATGCTCTTCGTGACTTCTGGAAAAATGCAAAGGTTCACTCATATGCTGATGATGTTCCTTATACAATAATTTCAAGAGTAGGGGGAGTGTTGCTGCAAATTAGCCCCCAATCGATCTCTCAAGTTTTCAAGTTAAATGACATACAACACCCTGTGTCATTTCCCATTAATGAGATCCAAGCAGAGTTTCTGAAAGAGGTTATATCGGCCAGATGAAAGGTATGACCATTTTTAAACCTAACTTTCCTGCTGAGACGAGATTTTTCTTTCACACAATTCTTACTTGTCTCTCAGCAAAATCCACTGCTTTCAATGAAATCCCATTGAACATGCAATATCTGGGGTATGCAATTTTAACTGACACGATTTAAACTATTCCCAGATACTGTTCAATGATCTTGTGAATAATTTTAAAAATATTGATAAAAAAGAAAAGCTTTTTTGATGCATCCACGGTTCTTGAGTGTTTACTTACAGGATCAAATTAAAGGTCCTGTAAGTAAAATTGGCCCTGTGGTTAATCCAGGCCGCCTTAATCATGAAACTTTCACCAGAATAACAAACCAAGATAAAGTTGAGAAAACACAAGTAGAGGAGGATGAGCAAGTTTTACCAGAACAAAATGTTCAAACTCAACCTCTTGCTACTGAGTCCACTGCTCTTGGTGATCAGGGCAACACAACCGATGCCCTGAAACCCACACCAAAAATTTCCAAAAAGAAAACCAAAAGAACTTCCAAAAAGCCCACCAATCCCAATCCTCTGGAAGATGAGATCCCATAGGTTAACCCTGTGACAGCACCAAAGTCACAAACTACTGCTGCTACTTCTTCACAGCAGATGGTTCAAAGATCTCCCACCGGCTTTGAAACTCCTCCTTCTTCCTTACAAAAGGAAAAGGTTGTAGACACAGGGACCCCAAATTATGAAGCTCTAGATCCACTTGGGTCTATCTTCCACAGCCCCTCTCCCAGGGCAATGTCGCTTTATACTCAACCACCTTCACCAATACCTTCACTTCCACCCACAATTGTACCATTGCTGAAGCAATTGAATTAGTTCAGACACAAACCAGCACTTCTCAACAACTTATTATTGAGAATGACCAGAATAGAAAACTCTATTGGTGAAATCAAAGATTTACTAAAGCAGATGATAGCTACAAAAAGTCAACCCTCTGTTCTATCCACTGCTGATCTCAAAGAAGCTCTTAACCCTCTGTTTCAACATCAACAACATTATTTGGATTTACAACACAAGCACCAGATGAATGATGTTAGAAACATGTTTGTATCAAGGTATCAAGATACTGCAGCAGACATCAAAGCCATCAAAGCACATCTATTCACAACCACTGGCCATGCACCTCTAACGGTTATATTTTTTACAACTAAATGAAGCCAAAAAGGGGGAGAAACCTTTGGTTCCAAAGAAGCTAACAATAGATGATGATAAGGCCAGACCTACTTGAACATTCCAAGGCCTGATGGTTCAAAGAAGAAAAATTTAACTGAAGAAATTATGGCCAAGGCAAGGGCTAGTCACAAGAAGAATGTGATTGAGGAGAGCAGAGTGTTGGTTGAGAAAAAGATTGATCAGCAAAAAGAAAAAGGAGAGGTTGGTACTTCATCAAAAAGAGCTCCTGCTAGAAAAGCCAGGCAACCAACATCCACACCTCCTAAAACTAAGCCTGAAACCAATCCAACCATGAAAACCTCTGCGCCTCTCCAAAACCTATCACATCTTCAAAACCACAACCTACATCCACACAAGCAGATGTTACAACAACTGTTGTGTCAACATCTGTTGATACAGCAGAGGTTGCAACAGATGCAACTCCATCCACTGCCATGATCACATTTCCCACATCAACTCAACCATTATCCACACCACCAAAAATCCCACAACCACCATCACCTACTTTAAGGTTTAAAAGGAGGAAAATCACAAAAGTGATAAATGATGATGAAATCTCTGCACCTCTTCCACTATCATCAACACCAGTGATCCCCACATCAGTGCTTACAACTTCTTCAACTCTTAAAGTCATTCCTGCATCAAAGTTGTATCCCCTTGATTTACCAGCAGTCAGGGAAGAGATCCTAAGTTTCTTTTCAGAGGATGACCCTGACAAAAGAACAATTCTATCCCTTGATGGCTATCCAAGACCAGCAAATGTTGATGCCTATCTAGATTTGAAAAAGAAGCAAGCAGAGGATATTGCCAAAAGAGAATCAGCTGGTAAAAATGATAGAGTGATATAGATTATCATGTCCTTTCAACTGAGTAAAGCCACCATTCTACAAAATTTTGTCAAGGATCTGAGCAACCAGTTGTCAGTAAGGGAAGATAAGTTGCTCAAGAGTGAACTCATTGAGTATATCATGGAAAAGAAGATGTATAAGGCAACAAGGCCACAGTTCAGGGATTGGAGCATAGATGACTGAGGGAGGAATCAACAGAATGCAATAAATGTTGAAAGACCCTCTTAAAAAGCCAACTCCTCCCAACTGGGATTTATACAAGAAAGATATTACTGAAAATGCCTTGAAGTTGAAGAGAATGAAGCAAGAACTGATTCAAAATCATTATGGTTCCAAAAACCAAGTGATGAGATGAGGTGAAGTGAGGGTGATAGACACTTACAAAAGTTTGGAATAGAGAAGGAAAAAGGATTCATCCATGCCTCCCAAGCGTGACTATCCAAAAGAAGATGCTATCCTCAGAGCTCAACTCTCTATAAAGTCCAGCTCAACATCTGTCCACTCCACACTTGCCCTGCAACACAGGAAAAAGCAAGGGGAGATGAATGAAAAGACTGACAAAGAGTTTGAGGATATATTTATCAAAGAAGGGATTCAGAATATGATTGATTATCACGCAGATGATAGAAGTGCCAAGCTGGATAAAGATTTATCAAAGATGGCTCATTTATAAACCTCTGCATTAAAAGCTCCTTCAAGAAAACCATCAGACCCAAAAATTCTAAAATGGAAGGTCGACAAAGACACCCATGAATCGTCATTGCTCAAGTCTAATGGTGCAGCCACTAAACTATCCATGGAAGATGCTTATGAGCTTACAATAGAAGACTTCCAAGAACTACTATGTTTAGAGCTGGTGAAGGATGCTGATGACATGGAATCTCTTAGCTTTGAACTTCAATTCAAAGGTCAAATAAGAGAATTCCTTCTGAGGAATAAAAACCAAGAATAAAGTGTTTTTGGCATCATCTGTTCCAGGGGGAGATTGTTGGGATTGAACCCTATGAAAGGAACAGATGATATAAAGCCAAATAACATTATCCGAGCTTTGGTTCAACTATCAGAGGCTATAACCTCTGATGTACTTACTGCTTTCCATAAAGACTGCTCATCCTATCATCTGCCTTCAAAAAGCTTCAAGGTCTGCCAGAGTTAACAAGGGACAGAGGATAGTGATCAGAGTTTAGTCATTAGCTTAGTTAATTAATGTAACAGTGCGAAGCACTGATAGTTAGTATAAACAGTGTTTAGAGTTAGTTACATATTAGTTTCCTGTCACTATCAACCCTGACGTCATCAAAGATGCTCAGAGGTTAGATAGTTAGTATAAATAGGCAACTCATGTAACCTTTAAACTTGTCTCTTAAAAGATCAACTTTCGCATATCATCTTCTCTGCATTTTCTCATTACCAAACTGTAATTGCAAAGGCTGAGGGGCAGTTTGTAAATCACATGCAAGTTAATCAACTTGAAAGCATGATGATGATGAAACAAACGACCATTGCTTGTAGTAAAAGTTTTCCATCTTATTCCGCTGCAAATCTCTTTTAATTCAATCATTTTCCATTTTTGAAACAAAAACTACAAGTAATTCAAACTCAGATCCTAACAAAATCCCCACCTTTCCTTCGATAATTGTTGAAAATCTTTTTGGATTTTGAATAAAACTTTGTTAGATTTTTATCAAGATCTTCTGATTTCACTTCTACAAGTTTGAAAAGTTTATCAATGTGATCTTCTTTCACATTCTAGATCGGAAAAGTCTTGTCAAAGTACAGTTTATCAGAATCCTTAACTTTGTATAAAACAACGTTAGGATCATCACTTAAACTATCTTCTGAAGTAACTTTCTTGTAGAAATTATTTTCCAAAACTTTTGAACCACATTTTTCACAATTTCAGTTTCAGTGTCGTTTTCTGTTTTAGTATAGGTTATATCAATGTTCTCAGGCAACTCATCTGTTGTTTCAGTTTTAAGTTTCAAATTGAGCGCTTCCCCCATCCCCTAAGGTTTCTTTTTGACATAACTTTGCCACATAGGTGGAGGAACATATCTATAATCCACACTCTTTTTATCAACTTGACCATCCTCTCCTATCTTTACAGTAGGAAGAATATGATCAATGACATATGAACTTTTCGAATAACTGACCAAGAGTTTATTTACTCTTTCAGTTTCAATTTTTGCTGTTTCAAGTTCCATTTTAAGTTCAGCAATCTTGTTTATATGAATGTGAATAGCCGTTTGTTTTTCCATTAAAGTAGTTTTTAGCATGTCCATCGTTTTACCTTGTTCAAGATTTGCTTGCTCGGCCATTTTATGTGTTCTTTTCATTTTATCATAAGCTTCTTTCATTGTTCTATAATCATATCTGAAATTTTCATTATGTTTGTTAAGGTCTTTGATTATTTCATTCTTTTCAAAACATTTTTCACATGGTTTAAGGCATTTTGCATTTTCACCACTTCTTTTGTTCCGATTTCTCATACTTAACCCTTTTATCTTCTGAATCAGACTCTACCTCTTTCAATTTTGCCATCATTGCTTTGTTAGCAATTTCAGTCAAATTTTCAGTCGTCATCTCCTTTTCCACATCAACCACTTCTTCAATTTTCGGCTTCACTGTCTCTGCCGTTTGTCCATGACATCCAGTACTAAAGAATCCTGCAAAAGAAGGCATCAAATTAGGTGGAATAATATTTTTAAATGCATTGTGTAAAATATTTTCCTTATGTTCGTTGAAGATATTCCCCTAACAGTGCATCTTCCAAAGATTCATCTTCATCAAAAACAGTACTTGAATCTTCCATTTCAGGTTGTGGCTCTTCAGTGATTTCAGCCAGTAAAGCTAAGCTTTCATTCTTGGAAAGATATTTGTTCCAGTTAAAGCCCTCATCTTCTTGTGCTACTACCAAAGCCTTTTCTCTCAATGGTGATGGTCCATCCTCAATTCGAACGACTCTTGTTTGAGAAGGTCGATGGTAAATAGCCCTTTGATAGTAATCGTTGTTGTTCCCAAATGGATTTTGATTACCGCTTACCTCATGATTTGGACATTCTTACTTAAAGTGACCCTTTTCTTTGCATTTGAAGCAGGTAACCTTTGACTTATCAAACCCTAATTTACTCTTTCCATCTCCAATATCTCTCCCAGTTAATTCCATGAATCTGGTTGCTCTTCGGATAATAGAAGCCATACACCTTCTTATATCCATCAACTCCAGTTCTTCTTGGTCGATTTGATCATAATCTTCTGCAGTCATTTCTGGATTTCCAATCCTACCAGCGACCAAACTTTCATAGGACTCTAAGACAGTAGCAAGTAATGCCATATGTTGCTTTGCTGTTTGCTCGTTGAAATTTTGAGCATTTTTCAGACTAACAAAAATGTTGCATTGTATGACATTTGGGTTTGAACTTGCATGACTGGATTGATTTGATTGACTTTGAAAAGGATTTGAATTCTGAGGTGTTTGTGGTGTGTTCAGATCGAAACCAGGAAATGATTGGAAACTTGATTGGCTTGAAAATGAGCTTCCCGAAGTGTTAGCACTAAATGCTGTTTGTATTTTCGGACTTTGAGTTTCAGTAGATCCAGTTTTGTAGTACAGACCGACATCTTGTACCACTTGTGCACTCTTAGATCTTGCTATCTTCTGAAGTTCCATCTCATGAACTTCGAGTTTTTCAATAAATGTTGGTAAAATGTACCTACTATATTCGATCCCGTTCTTCAAACCATCAGATACGTAGACCATTCACCCTCTGGCAAAGCATCTGCCAATTTGTCAACTAGTTCTTCATCAGTTTTGAGAATTCCGTGTCTTTCATCTGAAACACCAAGTGACAATAGCGTTCAATCAATTGTTTCATTGATTCTCCATTCATGAGACCAAATATATCAAACTCCTTTCTCAATAACGCTTTTTTTACTTTTTCTCATCTCTGTGCTTCTATGATATTTCATACGCAAAGCGTTCCACAAAGTTTGTGAGTGGTTATCATGTTGTAAAAGCATAGTGATGTCTTATTTGATTGATTGCAATAACAAACTCATCATCTTCTTTTCATTGACAAAATTGCCTTTCTCTTCCGGAGTAAAATTCTTAGGAATTTTCTCCAAGTTGTTCTCGTCTGTTGGTAAAGAATACTTGGTTCCGATTGCAAGCCAGCAATTGAAATGATTTGCCTGAACCCAATTCTCAAATTTTTCTCTCCAACTGTCATAGTCTTCGAGATTCATTAGCTTCGGGGGTTTCACAGTCATTCCCATCTCATTTTCGAGGTTCATTTGAGTAGATGCATTTGTTGTTTTTGCAGTACTGGTTGCAAATGCGTTGATAAATTCAGAATCCATTTTAACAAATCAGAAATTCCTGAAAAACACACGAACTTGAAAATTTATCAGTTTTAAGGTGCTAGTTCGTACGAAGTGAGACAGACCAGTTCGTACGAACTTGATATTTGAAAATTGTTAAATCTGATTTTGCTAGTTCGTACAAATTACACGGTTAATTCATACGAATTACAGTTTCTTTGTTTGTGCGGTTTAGGTGTTCATTTTGTCATTTTTTTGCATTTTTCGACATGAATTCGTTTGTTTTTAAGTCTGAAACTTTCAAGGGTTTATCTTTACGTGATTTTGCACATCATATTGAAAATTCAGTGCATTTTAACCGTGTATTCATTAAAAAGTTAAAAATAAGAAGAAATGAGTAGAAGTAGAAGTAGATCTTGTAAAGATGTCCACAAATCAGGCCTCCATAGCTCTGATACCACTTGTAGGACCGTTGAATTCCTTAGAAAAGGTGCCTAGATTTGTATCTAACCCATGTATGTGGAATTTACGTGAATTAGTGACAATTAACACAAGATATTCAGTTTAAACGTCAATTTATTGATTGTTCAAAGTGTACATTCAAGTTCCCAAACTGACAGAGCTCCGCAGTCTAGCTCGCAAAACTGTTACAATGAGAATCCAGGCTAGACTATATATAGAGGTTGAAGTTCGTACCAAAACATCTAAGTTCTAATCTGTACGAAGTACTACTTCGTACGAACTACAACAATACATCAATACTAATTCGTACGAACGTCAATACTAACAAACATAAACTTAACAAATATACATTAAACCCTAATCACTTAGACTCGATCCAAGACATAGACAATATACATCATGTAGCAATAGAAGATGAGTTCAAAATTTTAAAACCTTGCAGGTTATAGTGTGTTGGACATAATTGTTTGGGTGTTGTGTTGAATTGACGAATTTGCTTACTTTCTGATACAGTTTTACCATTTCTTGGTTAATAATAATTTGTTTAACTTTGTTGAAAAATTCTTATGGTTTCTCGAGATGTTTGTTTTATAGTATACAGATTGAAGCAGTGTGTTGCTGAGAAGTTGAAGTGATGAGATGAGAGTTTGTTGCTACTTGGTAGAATCCTCCTTTCTACAATGCAGAATGGATGCTGTGAAGCTTTACTTGGATTACTGACTCAAAACTTGGATGCATCAGCTTAGGGGGAGTCCGTTGCTGACAAAACTCATGTTGAAGCTGACGCTATTCAAAGACCAAAGACTGTGAGATTTTGAAAACTAAAGTTACCTTTGCAAGCTATTGTCAAGGGGGAGTTTGTTGGTGCATGTTATGTAATAACAGTTTGGGCTTGATCTTTGGATATTAAACAAGATTGGATCATGAAGAATTAAAGGAATTCGAGTTTGTTATGAAGCCCAATCAAGTCCAAGTTTGTATAGAAGTTGTTTAAGCCCGAATTATGTTATACTTGTATACGGGCTTAGCCAAATTCGTATGTATGCTGTGTGTATATAAACAACATTGAGTTATAGAGTTAGGGTTAGACATTCAGCCATTTGTTAGAGAGTTCAAGACTTTTGAGAGTGTGCAATTCGAGTTTGTGAGGTTTGAGAGAAAACACAGGAATAGGCTGTGAGTTCTCAGTAGATCTTGAGTGATTGTAAAACATTTTCGTGTGTTTGATAATCACAAAACATCAGTTTGAATATTGTGTGTTCAGTTTTCTTCATCTTATAATATTCTTGTTTCTGGTTATTCGATTAATCAAGGAGATTCCGCATCCTTGATTAGTTATCAGTTTTGTGACGATCCATCGGGAATATGGGACCTATAGTTCTCACAACTCGGAGGGGTTTTCCCTTGATCTTGATCCTATATATATATATATATATAATGAATGGTCAAACGGGAATCAAACCCGACACCTTCTAAACTACAAACAATGCGCCAACCACTGAGCCACAACACTTTGTTTGGTTTCTTATTAGATCGATTATCTCTTATACAAACTTGAAAAAAACAAACGTTTTTCCTTCGACCTCATTTCCACCTGAACGCGACTGACTCACCCAAATCACACCCGGCCGACCTATTCTCCCTCCTATCACGATCGTTTGACTTTAAATAAGTTGCAAACGACGTGTATTAATGGGGAATTAAGAACTATGCCTTTCAATCGTCCCTTTTCAATCATAATGAACCAGATTTTAATTCAACTTAAGCCACCATTAAACCTTTATCAAAGTTCAAAAACCCCAAAACAATTTAGTCTAATTCAGCAATCGTAGGCTACAAGGCTGGTACCAATCAATTCATAGCAACATTACACACATTTACCTACTCTCTAAACCTGCAAACAACACCTGTAACCCGCGAATTTAATCGGGAAAAGCTAGGCGACTTCAGCATTAATTTCCCCAAGCAAATAGGTATTCAAAATTCCATCCTTAGATTTCGAGCTCTACAAAAGCCCTCTATCAATTTCTTGATATAGGGCATAATCTATACGAAATTTGTTTCTCCAATTTAGGGTTCGTAGTCAATAAAATTTAGGGTTTGATCATAGGCTTGTGTCTTGATAAAATTAACAGTAGAGTATTTTTCCTCATTATGTTAGAATAGTTTATAAAATTTTTGGGGATTTTTAGATTTCAATTGGATTTATCTTGAATTTTTAATCACAATATAATATGGAAAATTACATAACTTATAAATAAATTCTAATGAAGTATCATGAAAACCATTTTTCTGAATTTATATAAATATGCTATTGATATTTATAGATTCCATTATCTATGGATCTATTTTGTAACAAAAGAACCAATAACATGTTAAACAAATAATAGCCTTTTTAATAAGTAGATGGTTAATTATCTAAATGTAAGAAAAATATGATTTTTGGATATTAATAAATTTTTAAGATGAATTTCTACTAAATTAGTAGAATGGGTATTTTCACGCATATAGTTTAATTTGTTATCGTCAAATCTTAAAATGTAATTTTAGACTTACTTGGTAAACTCACAAATTGTCAGAATTATATATTTTAATTGTTAAGTGGGACATTGAATTTCGCCAGTAGCCTATTTGAAGGATTCATTAGCCGTTCAAAAAGAAAAATTCGAAAACTGAATTAAATTAGACTTAGCTTATATCTTAAAAGTGAATTATGGATTTATGTATTTTTATTATTGTTATAGATGTGTCACATTATTAGGTTAGTTACAAATATCAAATTTGTGCTTAGGTTGGAATAGTATGAGTATTTAATAGGTTATGCAAAAGCAATAAATCACAATATATATCTTATAGAGTTATTGTTGTGGTTGATTATTTAGTATATATATATATATATATATATATATATGTATATAGTTATTTCGCGTAGTAGGGTAATTCCATATTTCGGAGGTTTTCCAAGTCCGAGTGGTGTAAACGAGATTAAACGGAATGAAAATAGTGAGTAGATCCATTTTTTAATCCCTTTTTGCCATTAAATATTTTTGAGTGTGTCATATGTTTGTTTCTACTATTTTATATAAATCCCTAACATGCAAAATCGTTATGTTACTACGTGCTACATGTATCTAGTGTTTCAGTTATTTATTGTTCCATATATGTGCTTCTATGTGTTACTCGCTTTGTATCACATGTTTCTATTGTGGATCCACTGGCCGACCAGTTCCCCACGGCTTTGGGTTAACTTGGTATCACCAACATCATTAGATTCACTTCACAGAGCTTGAATCTCATCATATCTATTGTTTCTATTTGATTTGTCTTGCATTATATGTGATACCCAGGATGAAACCAGGTACACCATAATCGGTCCAAAACTTTAAGCATGCTTAAAACAATGATTGTGCGAAAACCCTATAAAATGTATGACTTGCGTGCTATCTGTTATGTCTCGGAGGAATCCGAGGGCACGTCATGGTTAACATAACACTAATAAGGGCCAACGGTGCGAGGGTTGGTGTCCTTAGCCTTTGAAAACGTGTTAAACATGAGCCTTCCGTTTAACAGCCCACTAAACATTTGACGATGATTATTAGGCCATCGGTAGGGCTATTTAAGATTCTTAGTTCACGGAACATCTTAGTTATGTGCCTTATACCATGACATAAGACTGGAAGAAAATTGGAGCTCGGGCACGCAAAATGAGGCGGTTTCCCAGTTAGGGAAACGCCTACGTTTTGAAAACAACAAAAGGCAACCAAACATGCAAGGAACGGTCAATCAAGCCTAAAAACACTTAACTACTCTAATATGAGGCTATTATGATTAAAACATAATCGGGGTCAGGTTTCAAGACGGTTATGCATGTTTTTTAAAACCGAGTCCTTTAACACAAAAAACGCGAAAAAGGAGCCCATTTCGCAAATCGGGGACGCGTATGGGACCCGAAAATGAACCTAAACGCGAAACTGAAGATAAACATCATCTTCTTAACATGAAAAATGAAGCACGATAAAGCGGGGGGTGGGGTAGGGGTACCCCACCTTGCGACCGCCCCTTTAATATATGTGTTTTTTTTTGTTTTTTTTCTTCATTTTCACCTCAAAAATCTGCCATAACCCTCAAGAACACAGCTGATCCTCACCAAAATCCAGCCAAATTAAAGGTATTTTTCAAGATTATTAAGGTTTGGTGAATTTTTTTTGATAAAACATGAACTAGACTATGAAAACTCTTTTTAATCCATGTTAATGGATGATTTAAGCATGGTTCTTGACTGAATAAGATCACCTCATGGATTCCCTGATGTTGTTAGGATCCGAGTTTGACCTGATTGTGTTGTTTTAAACAAATTGAACATAAAATAAGATAAAACATATAAAACTTGCAGCGGAATATGATTTAAAACTTTTCAACACAATCAAATGAGAGATTAGCTTTCATCACACAATGTTTTCATTACTCAAAAGATTGATAAAGATTACAAGTAATTACATGCATGAATCAGTAACTCCCCTCAGCTCGAGTTTCACACAGATTAGATCGTACAATATAAGTGTATGTGTGTGAGCTAAATAGAACAGTACATGCACTGTCTATTTATAGTATAAATCTTAACCTCTGAAGCATCTTTGCTGACATCACCACGACAATGACATCTAACTAACCTAACAACCTTTAACCATTGCTAATGCTATCCTCTGATACATTTACAAAACACTGATGGTTATCCAAATAGGATGCAAACTACTGATGAGCTTAACCACTGTTGAAGCTTTATCATATGTTCTTCAAAGGGTGATCAGACCTTTGACTTTCAACAGACTTTTGACTTCAAGCAGAGGTTTGGTCTTCAACAGTCTTTACAACCAGCAGAGCTTAGCACTGAGCAGATGTTAGGGCTATCAGATGTTAGGTGCCTTGTCATTGAGGAAAGTTGTGAACCAAAACATGTTTATTTTAGATCATTTAGACCAGACCTGTTTTGGCATTTTATCATCTGTTCTTTTGTAGGGGTCAATCCCAACAATCTCCCCCTAGAACAGAAGATGCCAAAACTCTTCTTTATTCATGATCTTTATTTTCTCATCAGTTTTTCCCTGATTTGTCTCTTGAACTGTAATTCAAAATTCAGGGAATTTTCATCATCTTTATCCTTGCATAATTGAAGTTCCAAAAGATCCTGAAGGTCAGCTACACCCAAGCCTAGTGCATCCTTCCTTGTTATATAATCAACTTTCCCATTGGACTTGAGCAAAGTCAATACATGGGTCTGTTTATCAGACATCCACTTTATTATTTTTGAGTTCAATGGGTTTCTTGGGAGAAGTTTTATTTGTGATGAGTTTGGTGAAGTTGGTCTGCTTGATAAGGATGTGGCAGTGATAGTAGGTGGAACCTGATAATCTGATGAAGTAGCATCCATTTTTGATTCTTTCATGTTTTCATCTTCTTTCTTTTCATGTATTTTATCCGTTTGATACTCTTTCCTTTGATTGAAGGCTTGGATGTATTCATCTAAGGCAAGATCTGCATGTGACTTAGTTTTCTTGAACTTGTTACAGTCTGGTGCAATCTTCCTTATCTGAGGATTATTCTTCATTTTTTCACACCTGTTTGCTTCTTGTTGAAGAGCTTTGAGAGGCCATTCTTCAAATTGATGCTCTTCAGCTTGATATGGTTTGTCTCTCATGATAATTTCTATGAAATCTCTTCTTAGTTTCTTTTGAATATCAGCATCAGGTGATTAAGTTGACTTCTTCTTGTTCAAGTCTTTTGCAAAATATTCTAGTTTCTTAACTTTACTAAGTGCATGCTGCATTCAACTTGTCAAGTAAGTTTCACCTTTCCCCTTACTTTCTTCTTTTGCAATGTTATTGGCTTGTTTGACTTTTAATTTCAAATACTCCTCAATGTTCCTTGGAGCTCTGTAGCCAAAAAGAGATGGAAATGTTCTTTTGGATGGATTATCCTCTGTGAAAATTTGTAACATTTCATCTTTAACTGCAAGTACTTCCAAAGGATAATTTACTGCCACAGGTATTTGTCTTGTTATATTACGGCCAGTAGGTGACTGAGTAAGTGGGTTTGATGTTGGTGATGAATGAGGGGTGAAAGGTTCTGGATTGGTTAGAATGAGTGGTGTAGATGTGGGTATATCATCAGTTACTTAAAATTTTTCTTTTTCTTGTATAGATTGAGCTTAGTGAATGAGTTGTTGTGGAGGTGTGTGTTACAGGGGTTTGAATGAGAAGATATGATAACAATGGTTTGGCTAACAGCTGATGAAGGAACTGTTGTCTCAACCACTGTTGCTTTAACATATGTTGTACCTTTTGTAGTCACAACATCTGTTGTAGTAAAGGTTGGTGATGAAAGTGGTGGCATTGTTTTCTGCTTTTTAGCAGATGATTTGTGAGGTGAGGTTGCAGTAGTGGATATGGTACCAGCAGTGGTTTTGAGACCAGCAGTGGTTTGCTCTTTAGGTTCTTGTGGTGGTGATTTCTTTCTATTTGAAGGGTCAAAAACCCTCTTTAGAAGTCCTTTTTCCTGTATCTTCATCATCTGCTTGAATGTCTAGGGTTTCATCAACTCCCCTTTTCTTTTCTTTAACAGATGTTTCAGCAGAAGTTACCAAGGATTCTTTTTCAGGTTCTGGCTTTTGCTTTGTCATATTATCCATGAACTCCGTTTTCTCCCCCTTTTTGGCACCATCTTTTTCGAAGATGGGTGCAAAGGAAGTGCCATACTTCTTTGTGAGGAATTCTTCGATGCCCTTGAGGTCTGCCTGAGTTTCTCTATATCTTTCATCAACCAAATCTTTGAGCATTTTTACATGTAGTTCATGTTGATGGCCAGCAAGTTGGCGTTGTTGTTGAAACAGAGGATATACTTGATTGACTATATCAGCGGTTTGAATTGCAGAGGATTGAGCAGTGCTTTGAGACTTTGAAGCTTCTAACATCTGTTGCAGCATACTTTTGATATCTACCACTGATGTCTCTATTTTAGTAACTCTCTCCGTCAAATCTTTATATTTTAGATCATCACCTAACTTAATAGGATCATCTGAACTCCTACCAGAAGTGGTAGTTGTATCTATGTTATCATGAACAGAGGTTTCAACCCTTGTTTCAAACACAGATGCCCCTTTTTCTTGGTACTGGGGACTTCTTTCTACAGCAGAGGTTTCCTTAGTAATTCCAACAGTGGTTTTAACACCAACAGTGGATACCATGGTAGCCTCAGTAGAAATTGCCTTCAAGGGAGACTTACTTATGTAACCACTCTCCAGAGATAGACCAGTGGGTCTAACACCTGTAGTAGTTGCTCCACTTGAACTACCAACATGAATTTCTTGAAATTCAGGTGGTGTAGCCTCCTCGTCTGTTTGTGGGTTAACCAATTGAAATGATTCAGACATAGCCCTTGTTGGAGTTGTACTCTTAGTAATGTGTTGGTGAGAGGGACTATTTTGTGTCTGAGTTTCAATGGCACCAAACAGTGGTTGTATAGATAGTGGAAGTTTAGATATGTGGTGTGGGAAGGAAGGAGAATTTTCCCTAGGAGGAGAGCTATTCAACATACTCTCAAATGAGGGTAATGTCTCATGTTATGGATTCCGTTTGCTTACAACATGTTCCTTTTGTGAGGAATCATGGGGAGTTTTGGTTTTGGGTGCAGATCTTTCCAGCTGTTGCGAGGAAGTACAACAGTGGTTTCTTGTGACTTTTGTGTTGTCACTAGGTTAACTTCTGGGATCTCATCTTCCAGAAGACCCTTTTTGGTGGATTTGGTGGGCTTAATGGATTTCTTTTTGGTCTTTTTGGTGGTTTTTTGTGGGGGTTGCACAACAGTGGTTGTACTGCTGTGGTCACCAAGAGCAGTGGGCTCAGTAGCAGATGGATGAGTTTGGGCAGGTTTTTCTAATAAATCTTTCTCAACCACCTCTACTTGGGTTTTTTGAAACTTTATCTTGATTAGAAATATGTGTAAAAGTTTATGACCCATAGCTCTTGCCTTGCTTACTGGGCCAATTTTAGAATCATCTCCTGGTAATTGATTTTGAAGATATATGCTTAAAAACCTGGGATGTATCAGAAAAGCCTTTTCTTTTGCAATATTATAATAATTATTAACAATATCATTGAACAAGACTTGGGAAAAATTGAAATCTGAATCAGTCAAAATAGCATATCCCAAATATTGCATGTTTAATGGAATTTCATTTAAACCAGTAGTTTTTGCTGAGAGACATGTCAAAATAGCATGGAAAAAAAATCTCATCTCAGCAGGGAAATTTGGTTTGAATATAGTCATACCTTTGAGTTTACCAGCATACCCTCTTCCAATAAACTTTGCTTGGATCTCACCTAGAAGAAATGTCATAGGTTATGACATGTCATTCAATTTAAGGACTTGAGAGATCGATTGCGCAGTAATTTGCATCAAGGTTTTGACCACTCTTGAGATTATTGCATAAGGTACTCCATCTGTTGAGTGAACCTCAACATTTGCCCAAAATTATCAGAGTGAACCTTCATAAATTGGGGCTTTTGCTGTCAGCATCTCCTTGAATTTGGACTCTTTTAGTAACCGAATCATTGAATGATATCTCGTATTTGACTCGGTTTCCTCCAGAATAGCAGTGTAGTTATGAGGAGTTTTGATGATTAACGTGAATGTTGATACAGATTTAGATTTAGCCTTTGATTTCTCCTTGGATTTTGTTTTGGGAGCCATGATTTGAGTGCAAATTGTTTTGAGATTTTTGAAATCGACACAATTTTGGTGAAACCTCTGTTCTGGATGGAACAAGGTTTTTATAGGGTTTCTGAAAAAGTGATGATGACGTGGCATCTGGTGCAACAACTGTCGAATAATATATGCCCACGTGTAACCTCTGTTTTGAAAATGGAAGACAGTTGTTTGGCTAACCACTGTTGAAAAATATGATCAGTGGATAAGAACAGTGGTTGCAACTATCAGAGGATACACTTTTTGACAGTGGATAGATTTTTCTAAACGAACAGTGTTTTTGTGCTATTAGTGCTTTGAACAGACTTTGAGGATCTATTGAAAAATTCAATTTTTAAACTATTTTTAAGGATGGATTTTGATTTTCTAAAAACATTTTATTGCTATTTACACATGGATCACAAAGAAATTTTGTTTTTAATCCATGTTTAGCATTCCAAGCCTAGAATCAAACTGTCAAAAGTGCGAGCATCAAGTGCTTTTGTCAACACATCTGCCAGTTGATCCTTAGTATGGACATGTTGTAAAGAAATCAAACCTTTTTCATAGCAATACCTCATAAATGATGTCTGATGTCATCAATGTTTGGATATCATGTGATGGCAATGATTTTGATGCTGTTTTGATCAACTACTGTTGAACCAGCAGAGGATGAGCTTAGGCAATTGTTTTGAACATCTGCTGCTCTAGTGATAAGACATGTGAATATCTGCAAAGTTAGCCTAGACAAGCATAATATAAGAAAACCTTAACCATCAACAGATTTCTTTTGATCCATTATCAAAGAAGAGTAACTCCCTTCTCTCTAAAAATAGAAAGGTTTTACTTCCTTGCAGGTTTTGAGATTTTAACTATCTAAAACAAGTGTAAGCTCAACATGTATTACTTTCAAGAGAACAAAAATACTGAAAAGGAATAATACATGTCCTGATATATACATGAAATCTTTACTACTAAAAATTAAGTAAAAATTTTCTTGAGAAATGAATCAATTAGATCTGATTGATGTCCTAAGTCCTTCTTTAAACCAATGTTCAGCTTTGACATACATCAGTTACCTGAATTTACCTGTGAACAGTGGTTGCACTCAGCGTGTTTGGTAACAAATGTTTGAGCAGATGAAAATCAAGTAAAAATTTTTTCTTGAGAAATTAATCAATTAGATCTGATTGATGTCCTAAGTCCTTCTTTAAACCAATGTTCAGCTTTGACATACATCAGTTACCTGAATTTACCTGTGAACAGTGGTTGCACTCAGCGTGTTTGGTAACAGATGTTTGAGCAGATGAAAATTTGATCTTAGGTTTTCCTTTTGAAGCACTAGCCTGTGAACTCTTAGGTATTTTAAGTTTATACTCTTTTCTTTTTAACATTAAAAGTTTTGAGATAAACACACTTTCAGAGTTTTGTGATTTTTCTTCTATTCCCATTTTATCCTTTTCATAGGGAAATGTCGTAACATTCACTGAAAGGCTTTTAAGGAAAGAGTAATCAATCCAGAAACATTTACAGTAATGTTTTGGGAACCTTAGACATTTTTTTAGAAATGCTTATGCTAAAATCCACATTACTTTTGATCCGGTTTCCTAAACGCCAACCCATAATCTTTAAAAAATTTCTCATAACTTTTGTTCATCATATAGATCTTGTTCCTAAGATTTAGGTTCACCTTAGTCTTTTAAAGACATTAGATGAATTCTTAGCAACCATCAATCATAGAATCATCACAGATATTAACACAAATACTCAAAAACGTATATAACGTGATTTGGCTCTTACTCTGTTTTCCAACAATTACGATCAACACAATATCACAAAAATTGAGCTGATCTTTTTACGTCAAATCGATTGTTAGATCGAATTTGACTGACCAGGCTCTGATACCAATTGTTAGGATCTGAGTTTGACCTGATCGTATTGTTTTAAACAAATTGAACATAAAATAAGATAAAACATATAAAACTTGCAGCGGAATATGATTTAAAACTTTGTAACACAATCAAATGAGAGATTAGCTTTCATCACACAATATTTTCATTACTCAAAAAATTGATAAAGATTACAAGTAATTCATGCATGAATCACTAACTCCCCCCAGCCCGAGCTTCACACAGATTAGATCGTACAATATAAGTGTATGTGTGTGAGCTAAATGAACAGTACATGCACTGTCTATTTATAGTACAAATCTTAACCTCTGAAGCATCTTTGCTGACATCACCACGACAATGACATCTAACTAACCTAACAACCTCTAACCACTGCTAATGCTATCCTTTGATACATTTACAAAACACTGATGGTTATCCAAATAGGATGCAAACTACTGATGAGCTTAACCACTATTGAAGCTTTATCATATGTTCTTCAAAGGGTGATCAGACCTTTGACTTTCAATAGACTTTTGACTTCAAGCAAAGGTTTAGTCTTCAACAGTCTTTACAACCAGCAGAGCTTAACACTGAGCAGATGTTAGGGCTATCAGATATTAGGTGCCTTGTCATTGAGGGAAGTTGTGAACCAAAACACTGTTTTTTTGGATCATTTAGACCAGACATGTTTTGGCCTTTTATCATCTGTTCTTTTATAGGGGGCAATCCCAACAGATGTTATATGATATCCAAGATCACAAAACTTCGGCTTTTGATACACTAATCGACCCCTAATCGACCAAAATCGAATAACAAAGCGATTAACCGAAAAACAGTGAAAAAAAGCTTGATTGACATGAATTATGGCATGTTTTGATTGTACTTGATGTTTAGGTACTGAATATAGCATCCACACACTTCTGGACTCGAGAAAAACACGCGGGAACGAAGTTTACGCTAGGTATAACGCCCGAAACCTTCGATTAGCATAGGCAGAATATTGTTTAGACTATAACTTGGTCCGTGATACTTGGATTGAGATGAAATTTAGTGTGGTGATGTAGGGTATTGACAGGAATGTCCACATAAAAATTTAGAATTTTTGGAATTTTCTATGATATTTGGAGAATTTTTTACTCTTTTACCGAAAAAATTCAGGAAAAATACCAAACGAAGTTTATGAATCACCAAAATTTACATGAACACTAAGGAACATATAGGGAATGTTTTGGGGAGTTTGAGAGTCCATTGGTTGAATTTTGATTTGGATTATAAATCCACGTTTCTGGGAGTTTTCGGTAGCCGGAAACGCACTTAAACGAAATTGGAAAAATCCCAAATTTTTGTAGGGAGTTCCTGGACATATAAGGAGCTTTTTAGAATATTTTGGGAATTTTTAGAAATTGGATGATAATCAATGTAAATTATTCGGTTAAATACTGGTTTACAAATAATTTATTTGAGGAGTTAATAAATAAATTCCCGAAGTATTTTTCTCATAATGTATATATTTTTAATGAATTGTATAAAAATTTATAGATTTTTATCAAACTTATGTATTAAAGGGGAATGTACGAAATTAAAAACACTTTATTTTAAACTAGTTTCGGCAGTTTACCATGTAACGAACCTGACGGAACCGGGAACTGACCAAACCCAACATTTACTATAGCTAGAACACCAGGAGTATCCTGGGAGATTCCAGGGTCGTTTGGACACTAGGGGTGTGTCCAATGCCAGTTCGGGAGAATCCCCGACGGCGAAAGCGGAAACTCAATTTTGGGCAACATGTTGACACTATTGGTATTCCCGTACCATTATCCGAGAATGTCAAACAACTCCCTTAATGAAAAGTTAATTTTTCTTAAATAACAACATATTGACACTATTGGTATTCCCGTACCATTATCCGAGCATGTCAAACAACTGACCTTGGCTGGCATGCGAACCGGTGCCTGGAAGCCAAACTAGAAACTGATACTACCCTGACATCCATCACCATACCAGTATACTATAGGTTCAATCCAGGGTGAAAACTCATAACCAGGTCCAAGTTATAACCATTACCAACTTAGATACTGATTTGAGTCCCTACTTGCATGCGTGTTATTAAAGCTGATCCTGTTGATTGATCACTCTTTGTTTGAGACTACTCTTTCACTGTGAGTTTCACTCCCCCACTTTTAAACTGTTTTACTGTTTTCTGGGGTGATTTGCATGTTTCAAACTGTGTTAATTGCACTAACTTGTGATGATGTGAATTACCTAACACACGAACTATCCCCACTACAAGTGATTAACGTAAGCCATGGGCAGTGGATAGTAATATTGGTCTGACAAATCCAGTTGTTGCGCCAGACTGTGTGTTGAAAACTTGGCAACTGCACGCGTCCTAAACTCTGTTATGTTGTTAGGCATAACTACACCTGGGGCGTTGAACTGCACGTGACGCAGTTGGTGGGCTGAGGTGTCGAACGTGACACGACCCGGTGTGCTGAGGTATCAAACGGGACACAACACGGTTAGAACAGTCAAGGTTTCACTTGTGCACTCGTGTAATTCCATCTGTGATCTGTGACACGTGCAATTACACTTGTTAAAGCATTTTGCTACGAAAAAACCAAACCAGTGGAACTCACCGGCTCGTTTAGCTGACCCTTATTAAAACTAACATGCATTTCAGGTAAAACTAAACAGGAATGAGGAATGGGCATATGGGATGTTTAGAATAGGCGGACAATAGCAGAATAAAGGCTATAGTGGCTTGTAGTACCGCACTTAAACTAATGGTTTGTAATTTGATAATTTATGTATGTTGTAATCGATGTTCCCTCTTTTTATGATATCATGTTTTTAAATTATGAGGAATTACCATGTGTCTGCCGCACCCTGAAATCATCTTCCGCTGCGAGTCGGGGTGTGACAGAAGATGGTATTAGAGCAATCAGTTATAGTGAATTAGGTATCCCTAAAGAACCTAGACTATAATCCTAAGTTTAGTTTCCTCGCACTGAGAACCTCTAGAGACTGAGTAGTGTGACTATTACCGAGATGATCTTGTTAGGCAAATAAATTATTGTGGTCAGGAACACAATAATATATCTGTTGGTACTTGGGATTTCTAGAAATGTCATTGAGATAAGATAGAACGGGGATGCGAATACTAACCTGACAAACTATCTCTAATTTTTAAAACTTTAAAATCAAAATTTTGTGCAATACGTGCTTATGTGTATATCTTTGGAATTTTGAGTTTTGGTTGTTCAGTCCATAGAGTCGATGTTATATGTTGCCTTTCTCTAAAGGTACCATGTCGCGTCATACGAGTCATCAGACTGCATCCTATACTGAGACAGATCCTGAGGAGGATCCGCTTATGCCCCTTTTGTCGTTAAGTAACTAGCCGGATCAGTCCGGTTACTGTTGTGTAGTTACCCACCTAGACCTACCCACCTAGACCCCATACCAGGCGCGAGGAAGAAGTCTCGAGTGCCTATCGTTCTCCATCTCACCACCCGCTTAGCTCCTCGAAGCGTAGTCGTACCCCTGATATAGTGGTTCAGTTAGGACCTATCCCCAGGAGCCCTACTCCTGCTACGGAGCATTGGGAGTGGGAGCTGGTAGCACCTCGTTTACCTACACCAGAGACCCCTCCTGAGCCTTATACTCCTTCTACCCCGAGCACTTACTCACCTAGTTCTTATGAGGTACCTACCATTAGCCTCCGACAGACGGCTCGTCGGAGGGTACCTGTACCTGTTTTTACACCACCACTTTCCCCTGTCCACCCGATATCGGTACCTATGGGAGTGCGGCAGCAGGTCACTACTCGCTTCCTCACACCACCTAGGGAGGACCCTTCCCCTTTTCATACCTATGAGCGAGGTGGCCCTTCTCGCCCAGTTAGAGATCCTTCCCCCCCTGTATGGGCGTACCGTTCCCTCCTCAGGAGGCACATGCTCCCCTCACCGAGAGCAGTCTGATGGGGTACTTATTTGAGCAAATTGCATTGCTGCGGATGGCGTGCGATGATGATGAGCAGCATAGGAGATCGATGGGAGATTATCTGATCGTCTTACAGCAGGCGATCATTGCTCTGCAGCAAGGTATGGGATACGTTCATTACCACCAGGACCTTTTCCAGGCGATGCTGTATGGATGCATCGGTGCCATCGTAGGTCTGGTGGCAGGTTTTGTGGGTTTGGCATGTTGGTTGTGGCGTTCGTAGTTTGGTTTTCTTTTTAGTATAGATAGGCATGATGTATCTTTTTCACATCCTACCTAGCACTGGGTTATGTCCATGTCGAGGTGGTGATGTAGTCGTAGTGTTTCCGTGTTTTCGTAGTTTGTACTTTTGTTGTATGGTGTATGTACGTCACTCCGGTGACCAGTTTTGATAGCACAGTTAAGCACTGGCCCTTATGGGTTAAGTCTATGTGCACATTATGACAGTTGTATGATGACGGATATTATTATATATATGATGATGAATTTGTATATACGTGTTGTGGGCTCATGTGTGCGATGAAATTGTATGATATGTGATGACTGAACATGTGACCTTGATGTATATGTATATACTATTTATAATAGAATGGCCCCGAAACGCGCACCACAAATGATGGAGGCAGAAATTGCGCAAATGATAGCACAACAGCTTCAGGCAGTTATCCCCACGATCATGGCGCAGGTTAGCGCCTGTATCAATGCTAACCAACAACAGAACCCGTAAACCGGACCGGTAGGTCAAAATGATAATCAAAACAACGCACAAAACAATGTTAGCCCGGTTTGCAGATACAAGCACTTTATGGAATGTAGACCAATGGTATTTAGTGGAATCGAAGGACTGAATGGGTTAGTGAAATGGATTGAGAAGTCGGAATCGGTAATCAATATAAGTAATTGTCCGGGTGGCTGTGCGGTTAAGCATACGACTTGTACCATCACCGGCCATGCCTTAAACTGGTGGAACACCATCGTTCAATATCGCAGGCAGGCCACAATTAATGCTATGACATGGGACGATCTTAAGGTACCAATGATGGAAAAGTTCTGGCCGGCCAACGAGATTCAGAAGCTTGAACATGAGTTATGGAACCTGCAGATGCAAGGGGCCGACCATGCCGGTTACACCAATCATTTCAATGAACTGGCACGCATACTGCCCGACATGGTGCGCCCGAAACATAAGCAGATCGAAAGGTATATCTGGGGACTGGCCCCAAAAGTGAGGAGTATTATCAACTCGGTGGAACACCTATGCACGGAGTGGTAGCCAAGTCAGGTACTGTTACATTCGACATGGTTAGACGTAGGATTTTGACGATGCCTGGAGAGCAGGCCGGTAATAAGCGAGGAGCCCCAGAAAGTAGTCAAGCAGGGGCAGTAACAACGAAGAGGAGGAAAGCACCCAGTAAGAGTTACGCCATGACTACCCCAACTGGTAACTCCGGTAACTACAAAGGAAAAGCCCCAAAGTGCAACAAGTGCACTTCCCACCACTATGGTGCATGCCGAGCAGTGATATGATCGAGGTGTAATAGAAGTGGGCATGGTGCCTGTAACACCTCGAAAATTTCATCCAACAAAATTCTAACACGTGTCCCGAAAATTCTTGGTGGCCACGTGTAGCCGAGAAGGACTAAGGGACGCCGTCATGTTATTTTAAAAAAACCTCTGAACGAGCATCGGACAAGTCAAAGGACTAAAGCGGAAAAAATGCCAAAGTTTTCCTTTCTGGAAGGTCCTTACGGACCGTAACCATCAATGGTTACGGACCGTAAGGCAACCAAAACATTGTTTCAGTAAGGTGGTTACGGACCGCAAGCCTCAATGGTTACGGTCCGTAACCAATTCAAATCAGTGGGCGCCAGAGGTCCTTACGGACCGCAAGGCATGACCCTTACTGTCCGTAAGGGGTTGCCAGCGACAAAAACATGGCAGACTGCTGTGTTGCCACCTTGCTCGCCAATGCCACCTTCCTCCTGCTTGTGCCACCACCCTAAACACTTGTACTCATCTCCTAGCCCTTGCCAACACCTGGATAAACCCTATGATGCATCTCCAACTATAAATACCCTTGTAGTTGCAACATGGAGACTTGCTCATTTCTACTTTCACTTCTCTCATCTCATCTGGAGGTTCCTAACACTTGGGAGCTTCCTAATTAGTATTATTTCGTGCTAAGGACCTTGTGTAACTGTTCTTAGCCCTCCTTTTCAGTTTTATTAAGTTTTAGGCCAATGTCAAAGCGTTAACGTAAAACGCTTTGACTTTGAGCTAAGACCATTATTGTCCAGCCAATGTTCATAACGAACATGGTTACGTGATCGTAATAAGGTAGGTGTTAATCCCCAAGAGGGTACCTCCTGATTACCACGTTTGCTTGGTCAATTGACGGGTCAAAGTTATGTTAAAAAAGTCAAACGGGTCAGTTTTGAAATAAAATAATAACTAGCAATGTAGGTGTTATAAAACCTCTTTTGACACACTAACAACTTGGTAATAATCATGAGAACATGTAGGAACATGTTCGGCCTTCCCAGGTCTAAGGTCGGTTCGCAACCGAAAGTCGCAAAAGTTTACTTCTGCTTTGACTTTCAGTTCTGTCCCGATTTAGCAACATTAGCTTCTGTTCCTTAGTTGCATTATGACCATGTTATAATATACTATAACCCTCTGGAGTTATAGGACATGGTCATGTAGTAATCTGAGTCGTTATGCAAGTATCCGATAAATATGCCTAAACTTTGCTAAAATGCCCTTCATACTCAAAAGCATTGTTTTAATATAAACGAGCACACGAATGAATTATGTATTGATTTATAAATATGACTAACTTATTTTGATTTTTGTTTAATCATCGCAAATCATGCTTTTAAAGGACCAAATCGCCCTTTTGTCGCATAAAACGATTTAAACATAAACTTGACATCAAAACTCAATACCTACTGATGTAATATCATTATTAGGATTATTTGGGATGTTCATTCAGGTTGCAAACTAAGTTTAAGCTATAGTTTGCATATTATATCCTTAAATGACGATATTGCCCTTTCGGCACTTTAAATGGGTTTTAAACATTTAAATGAACCAAAACTTTATACCCACTGATGTAATATATATAAACCCATTTTGGTCATACAAACCTGGTCACAACGACAGTTTTACTTAAATACCATTTAAATCGTCATTTAGCGACTTAATCACCATTTCGGCCATAATATGGTTTAAAAACCATATTAGAGCATCAAGGCTTAATACCTACTGATTTCAAAACATATTTTCAACTTATTAACAGTAGGTACATGTCCCAAACTCAGACTCCCAAATAAGTTATCAAATTATATGTGAAATGACCAAAATGCCCTTTCGGGACATAGTTTGGTCTTAATCTATAAACCCCACATATAATTGATATTCTACTGATATAACATCATAAAATAGGTACTTTTACAGAATGATTATGTTAATAACATCAGTCTACGTATAAGCTCGTTTATTATATTTTTAATGACGAAATTGCCCTTTTAAGGCATAGTTTGCTTTTAAAACCATAACGGGCCATCATATCAGTAACCTACTGCTATAATAACATATTTTAAACATAATGGCATATGGCGTAACATCCCGACTGCGTAAAAACAACAAACCGCGATGGAAACGTCGGGGAGTCACGTTAACAGGTTGTTTAAACAACACGTGGTAGTTAAAGTTATGTGTTATTGAATATTGAAATTCCATAGTTACATTGTCTTGGAAATTAAAATAACTAAATAAACTATTGTCTTTCATATTTTAAGGCACTAAGTCCACGTCCGATCCTAAGTGAGCATGCATCAACATCAAGCATTGTTCCCTGAAACATTTGTGAAAACGAGTCAGCAAAAATATGCCGACGAGTACATAGGTTTTGTGAGTGTGTCAAATTCATGGCCTTGAATATGTATTTGCAATACCTCGTCAGACTACTAGAGTCGTTAGTTGAAAACTGTGTTATCAAAAGGTATTTGGTATTGCAATAAAAACTAACCAACTAAAACAAGTTAGTTATAGTTTATAAAAGACTTGTAGCCATGAATCTTGACCAAAACATTTGTTTTGTAAATTCGAGTAGTAAATCTTCTTGAAGAAACTTTGTATGGTTTATATCTTTAATTGAAAATCGTTGTGTGTCATTGTTTGAAACCTTTGTTCCAAGTGATGCAAATAACGCCACGAATGTAATACGAATAAAGCACCTATATATAGGAAGTACCAGCGGCGTATCCACCATGCTTTTATCACATTACACACATACCGTTATCTAAATCACTTACCATAAAAAAAGACTATTAAAATAAAACTAAACAAAAAAATTTCGAATTACTGAAATCTATCAAAATTTTTAGTAATAGCTAATGTCTGCTTGCGTGATTTGGAATAGAGTACTATATGTGGAGTTCAAGGGAAATATCCAAATACGTGTCTTATTATTTTCAATAATCCATACTTGTAGCAATAAAATACTATGGTTCCTACCCCAAGTGATAAATGATGAATTCAAAATATCTATGCTATATCTTCTCTATATCTATAAAGGACCAGACATTCCTTGTTTACATATCATTGGGAAGTGCATTAACATAAATACGGCAGTAAGAGCGGCAATACAAAAGTTTGTAAACTATAAAACGAGTCAAAGTGGATTGTCTCACACTAGCACTTCCTTTTCCACATAAAGGGGAATCTTTTGTTACAATAGAAGCAGAAGTGATATGGATTATTCAAGAATCATAGTTGATTTCCTTTATAAAAAGAAGATCTCAATGAACTTCTATGAAATGATTTCACGGGATTCAGCCAATTGTATTGATCGTGGAGTATCATTGAGAAATAGGAATCCGTGTTATCAAAGGATGTCCTGCGATTATTTCTAGTATGGAATGAGTCAATCATCCACTCCCTTCTGCCTTTGCACTCGAGCGCCAAACTCCGTCCGGCCCGAGGAAACCTTTGCACGCTTCGTCCATTGTTTGTGTCATAAATCATTCATGCATTGTTCGTGTCATAAACCAATTGTTCATAGTCCGTGTAAACAAATCGTCCTTGTTTTTAATTTTGAAAACTTTTGGTCGTTTTGGTGAATACATTCAAACCTGTGTTGACTCGTTATACCACCAAAGGGTATCTTTAAATTGCAATAACAAACCACCAAAGGGTTTGTTAAAGTAAACAGTTTCGGTCGTTCCCCAAACTTCCCCACAAACACCGGGAACCTTGGTAACGGGATTGTCAGTACTATTGTACCATAACTTACTACTGGTCGGCCATTGCCAAACCTAATGAATGTTATTCGTGTCATGTGTATAACGCACCAACAAGTTCATTCACATTAATGAAATCGTCGTGTTTATATAAACCATAGCTTTTGAAATTTGAAAACTTGAAAACAATTTAGCACATATGAATCACCCTAAAAATATTTGAAAACATAAAGAGGGGAATAATGTACTCACTTGGGGTTGCAAAATAACCTTGAATCAAAGATTAAACAAGCTCAAATGTCCGAGAAATCAAGCGTGTCCTAAAATTGGGTAACTATGTAAATGTCGGGACTTTAATCGGCGGATCGGATAGAATGAGGTCTTGTAAACCAAATGAGTGTTGGAACTCATCTGAAATGGTTTAAAAAACTTAACATTCTGATTTGGAAAGATTCCTAAGTGCTTTTGACCCGTCATGACTCGTTAAGGTAGTTTACGCTACTTTAACGGACCATTTACGTAAAAACGTGTTCGGATGGTTAGATATGTGTTATGATAAGTCTAATATGCCAAAACAAGTTTAATAATGTTGTAACATCAGATTATATGTCAAAACATTGTTACATAGGCTTAAAATCGATTTATGCGCAAAATGGGCGTTTTGGTCATTTATAAAGGCATAACTAGCGACTTAACATAGTACTAACCAAGCGACGTGACCATAAGGTATAACCTCAGAGGGTTATTCCCTATACAACTATGGTCACAAATATGTGTTTGGTCGGATCCTAAGATTGACCAAACGGGTCGGATTTGAAAGTCAAAGCAGTGGTCAAGACCTCTCGACTTACGAACCTAAACAAGCACTAAACTAAAAGTGACGAGTTAGACATGTCAAACATGTCTAATTAAGTTTATAAAACTGATTTGGTATCAAAACAAAGTGTTTTGATACCCGAAAATAGTTCTGTCGTATAATGCGCATTTTGCGCATTATTGACCGAAACTTTGGATCGTCACTACAACTAGTAACATGGTAAATCAGTAGGTATGATCACTAAGGATCATAACCATCGTGATTACGATCACGTTGCAAAGTTCAATTGAACTTGATTTGACCAATTAATGGTCAAAGCCGAAAGTCAAACAATGTTTGACTTTTAGCTTGAAATAGCTAAAAGCAATGAAAAAGACTAAGGATGAGATCCTACTTATGTTTAGGAACACCCAAGATCTCAGAGAACTCAGTAGGAGGCCTCCAAAAGGATGGAAGCAAGCTCCAAGAGTATGGGAGGAAGAAGATGGAAATGAGCAAGGAGAAATGGTGAAGATCAAGCCTATTTATACTAATCTTGGAGCTCCCAAATCATGCCAAGTGTTGATCCAGGTGTTAAGGCATGGATTAGTGTCCCTCCAGGTGTCTAATGCAGGTTAAAGGTGGCATAGATCGCAACTTGGTGGCCAAGGAAGTTAACAAGAAGCTGCCAGCTTGATTTTATGAACCTTCTGAGCTGGGGACCCCTTACGGACCGTATGGGGTTAGGCCTTATGGTCCGTAAGGCCCTTGCAGGGATAGAAGTTTCAAAAATCGGCAGAAATGGCCCTGAACTTGTTTTCGTCGCGTTTTGGCACTTTGAACATCTGTTAACTACATTTTTAAGCTCCTTAAGGATGAATAAACATAGGGAACTTGAAATATGTTCAAAATGTCCCGGGTGACGGTTCGTTCGGTCGTACAGTTGCGGTTTTCGGTTAATTACGACGAAAATCGTAACGAACGCGCAAATGACCGTAAACACGTAACGAATGATATTTTTACATTCCAATAATTAAAATACTAGATTTTAATGATTACAAAAATTTTTGGATGTTTGTACATGTTCCGGATAACGATATACGCGAATCGGCATAGTTTCGCAGAATTTTCAAAATAGCCCTGAAGTTGCAAAAGCATGTTTTTGCCATACCGAAGCCCTCAAAACTAATTTTTAAGTTACGTAAAGGGTATTTAGGGTATGTTTATCTTATGTCATCGTTCCGGAGTGTACGTCGCGTTAAACTGATTACGTTTGCGTAATAGTTTACGATTTCACTTCTAGAAGTTGTTTAAGAGTTCGGAATCGTGCAAGATTTGAATACGTGCAATTGTCATGATAAAAACACAATCTCGGAAATAAAACACAAAAATTTCATTGAATGATAATTCGTTCGGAATCATTACACAATCGGATCACCACAAATGTTACAGTCTCCCCTACTTTAGGAAATTTCGTCCCGAAATTTAATTAGAGGAAACTTGCGGAAACAAATGTGGGTATTTCGCTTTCATTTGATCGTCTCATTCCCAAATAAATTCTGGGCCACGTTTGGATTCCCAACAAACTTTGACTATTGGAATTCGTCTGCGCTTGAGTTTCTTGACTTCACGGTCCAAAATCTCCACGGGTTTCTCGACAAAGTGCATAGTGTCACCAACGTGAATTTCGTTGAGAGGTACGTGAAGATTTGTGTCAGCTAAACACTTCTTTAAACTGGACACGTGGAAAGTTGGGTGGACGTTCCCAAGTTTAGGAGGTAGCTCAAGTCGGTAGGCCACCTTTCCGATTCTTTCAACGATCTTGAATGGTCCAACGTATCGTGGTGCAAGTTTTCCTTTCTTTCCAAATCTGACCACGCCTTTCCAAGGGGATACCTTGAGTAGGACATGATCACCGACTTGGAATTCCAAGGGCTTGCGTCGCTTGTCCGCATAACTCTTTTGACGGCTTCTAGCTGTCAGAAGGTTATCGCGTATTTTATTGACTTTGTCTGTTGTGTCATGAATAAGTTCAGGTCCAATAAGCTGGGACTCTCCAACTTCATTCCAAGAGACAGGTGAACGACATTTTCGACCGTATAAAGCTTCAAAAGGCGCCATGTAATTGCTGGCGTGATAACTATTGTTGTAGGAGAATTCGATCAGCAGTAGATGTGAATCCCAACTACCACCAAAGTCGATCACACATGCTCTAAGCATATCCTCCAATGTTTGAATTGTTCTCTCGGTTTGTCCATCCGTTTGTGGATGATAAGCAGTGCTCAAATTTAGTTTGGTTCCCATAGCAGATTGCATGGTTTTCCAAAAGTGAGATGAGAACCTAGCATCTCTGTCAGATATGATGTCCAAAGGAACACCATGACGAGATACAATCTCATCGACATAGATCTTGGCAAGTTTGTTAGTAGAGTAATCCTCACGAATTGCCAAAAAGTGTGCTGACTTTGTTAGACGATCAATGATTACCCAAATAGCATCATGACCTCTAGATGTGCGCGGTAGTTTCGTGATGAGATCCATCGCAAAGTTTTCCCACTTCCATACCGGAATTTCTGGTTGTTCGAGCAAACCAGATGGGTGTTGATGTTCAGCCTTGACTTTAAGACAAGTTAGGCATTTTGATACATACAAGGCAATGTCCGCTTTCATACCCGGCCACCAATACTGGGTACGAAGATCCTTGTACATTTTGTCTGCACCAGGATGGATTGAATAACGAGACTTATGAGCTTCGTCCATCAATAAGGTGTGGAGGTTGTCTTGATTTGGAACCCACAAACGATTCAAATAATAGAGTAATCCATTGTCTCTTGTTTCGAGTTGAAGCTCAAGTTGACGTGGTAATTCACTACCCATCATGCCTTGTGTAGCACAAGTACGCTGAGCTTGAAGGATACATGTCTGAATATCGGATTGAATTCGAACACAATGAAGCTTGACGCGTTCCTTATGACTAAGCGCATCGGCTACGACATTCGCCTTGCCAGGATGGTAGCGAATTTCGCAGTCATAGTCGTTTAAAAGTTCAACCCACCGTCGTTGTCTCATGTTCAGCTCCTTTTGATTGAATATATGTTGGAGACTTTTGTGGTCCGTGAATACCACACATTTCGTACCATAAAGGTAGTGTCTCCAAATCTTGAGAGCAAAAACTACAACACCTAACTCAAGATCGTGAGTCGTGTAGTTCTTCTCATGGACTTTCAATTGTCTTGACGCATAGGCTATGACTTTATCTCGTTGCATGAGAACACAACCAAGGCCTAGGTTCGATGCGTCACAATAGACAACAAAATCATCATTGCCATTGGGTAAAGAGAGAATAGGTGCATTGCAGTGCTTTTGTTTCAGAGTTTGGAAGGCTTCCTCTTATTTGGGTCCCCACTCAAAAGGCTTATTCTTTTGAGTCAAAGCAGTGAGGGGAACCGCGATCTTTGAGAAGTTCGTGATGAATCGACGGTAATATCCAGCAAGACCAAGAAACGAGCGAACTCCGTGGGAGTAGTGGGTGTGTTCCAATCCTTAATCGCAGTGATTTTGGAAGGATCCACATCTATACCTTGCTCGTTGACTATGTGTCCCAAGAATTGAACAACTTTTTGCCAGAACTCGCACTTGAAGAATTTGGCATAAAGTTGTTCTTTCTTTAGTAGTTCCATAGTTAATCGAAGGTGTTGTTCGTGTTCGGCTTGAGACTTGGAATAAATAAGAATGTCGTCGATGAAAACAATGATGAACTTATCCAAATAAAGTTTACAAATCTGATTCATCAAGTCCATGAAAACAGCTGGAGCATTTGTCAAACCGAAGGGCATGACAGTAAACTCATAGTGACCATATCGAGTGCGAAAAACAGTCTTGGGAATATCTTCTTCGTGCACACGAAGTTGATGATACCCAGAACATAGATCAATCTTTGAAAAGCAAGTAGCACCTTGTAGCTGATCAAAGAGATCATCAATACGAGGTAGGGGACATCGATTTTTGATCGTGAGTTTGTTGAGCTCACGATAATCGATACACATACGGAAAGATCCGTCCTTCTTTTTTACAAATAGGACAGGGCGCCCCAAGGTGAATAGCTCGAACGAATGAATTCTTTATTAGATAATTCTTGGAGCTGTTTTGATAATTCTTGCATCTCAGACGGTGCAAGACGATAAGGAGATTTAGCAATAGGGTTGGCACCAGGTACTAGATCAATGTGGAACTCAACTTGACGTACAGGAGGTAAACCAGGTAATTCCTCAGGAACCACCACAGGATAATCTCGAACAATGGGGATATCCTGAATAGTTTTGCCTTTGCCTTTCTCCTCTACGATATGTGCCAGGAAGGCAACATAATTGTTTCGTAGGTATTTTTTGGCTTGGTTACAGGTCATGAGTTTAAGATTACTAGCGGGTTTCTCTCCACGAACTTCTAAGACTTCACCAGAGGGAAGAGGTATTTGAATTATCTTGTCAAAACAAATAACTTCGGCATGATGCTTGGTTAGCCAATCCATTCCTATGATGATGTCGAAACTCCCGAGTTGCATCGGTGTGAGGTTAATGGCGAAAGATGGTTATTGAGGTTCAATTGGCAATCATGAATGACAGAATCTAGTTTAAGAGGTTCGCCACTAGCTATTTCGACTGTCAAGGGCTTTCCTAGTTTAGTTCTTGGCATTGAAAGCAATGGTTCAAAGGCTAAGGACACGAAACTCCTATCGGCACCTGAATCGAAAAGAACAGAAGCAGGATGATTGTTGACAAGGAACGTACCATTAACGACTTTTATCAGCACGGGCCTCATTGGCGTTAATGTTGAATGCCCGTCCACGAGCTTGATTGGCATTGGCTAATTTCGGGCAATTGTTTTTGTAATGGCCCATCTCGCCACAGTTAAAACATGACCCGGGTGGAAAGTGAGGTCGAACGGGATTTGCTTAGGGTTGGACAGGATTCTGTGCAGCTTGGTTTGGAACATATCGGCAAACGTTGGCCAGGTGACCAAATCTTCCACAAGTCGTACATTGACGACATGGTTAATGAACTTGGTGGTGACCGTTGCACCGATTGCACAACGGTGTAGTACCTGCATATGGCTTCCTCACAGGAGGTTGCGCTGGTTGGTTTTGGGGAGCTTGATTGGGTTGAGCGGCTGGAGCGGGTTGGGTAGTAACAGCAAAGTTCTGAGAAGCCTTACGCTTCTTTGAACGTTTGGAAGGCTCGGCTTTGTTTCCCTTTTGTTTCTGTTGAGTGGTTTTGGCGGATGATTTCTTATCGCCTTTGCGATGAAGGTTATCCTTTTTGACCTGAGACTCTATCAAAGTTGCAGCTAGCTCAATGGCCTGTTGCACAGTGGTTGGATTACTTCCGGTAACAATGTCCTGAACAGGATCAGGCAAACCATCGATATACTTCTTGGTTGCCTTATCAAAAGGCGTTACCATCGTTGGACATAACAAACTTAACTCCTCGTAGGGGTCAGTATAAGCGTGATGTTCACCACTATCCTGTTTAAGATCATGGAATTCGTTTTCTAGCGCCCTCTGCTCATGACGAGGACATAATTCCTTCATCATTAGAGCCCTAAGCTCTTCCAATGTTTGAGCTCGCCACTTCGGCACGTCTATCTCTTATAATACCGTTCCACCATGTAAGAGCTCTCTTTTTGAATACGCTCGACACAAACTCAACTTTTCGCTCATTCGAGCATTGCACATGACGAAAAGTACTTTCGAGGCTCTCGAACCATTGTAAAAGCCCAGTAGCTCCCTCAGACCCAGAAAACGAGAGTGGTTTAGCCGAACAAAATTGTTTATAGTTACACGGAGCTGGTGCATTGTTATTGTTATTGTTGTTATTGTTCGCTTGATTAAGTTCGGTCACGAGATTTGGGAGTACCGCAATATTTTGTTGAGCGATAATGGCTGCCATTTCGGCATTTTGAGTTGTATCACGTCTATGAGCCATTCTAAAAGAAATCATGGAGGAAGATATGTGAGAAAATCAAGAGAGGTGTTGAAAAATATCGACGAAATAAGGATGGTGGTCATTCGTTCGTTTCTCAAAACAAACAAACGACACACGATGACTAATCAAAGTAAATGGGTATTTATAATGTATCGCGAAGACATGCTTTAGCCTATACGTGGACACTCACCCCAAGAGTTCCCAGGTAAGAGTGGCTGGTCCGATTAAGTGGATTTGTACGAACACTCTAACCTTGGACAGAAAACTCGGGTACATGCACCCACCCTTCCAGATTGCATGTGTTCACATTAATAAAACTCCAAACTTTAACGAGATTTGAAAACTTTAAAGGCATACGCCAAAAACGATTCATTTAAGAATAGATGTTTTTCTTTGCAAAAAGTTTTCGGAAAGATTTTGTGACTTTTGTATTATTTTTGGTAATCACCTAAGGATAGGTGATAGTATTGTATTTTATGAATCTAAACACAAGTAAACTCGCGTTAGGATCCTAGGAAGGTTATAGTCTAGGTCAAAGCATTACTAATAACCTAATTCCCTATAACCAGTGCTCTGATACCAATCTGTAACACCCCGACTGCGTAAAAACAACAAACCGCGATGAAAACGTCGGGGAGTCACGTTAACAGGTTGTTTAAACAACACGTGGTAGTTAAAGTTATGTGTTATTGAATATTGAAATTCCATAGTTACATTGTCTTGGAAATTAAAATAACTAAATAAACTATTGTCTTTCATATTTTAAGGCACTAAGTCCACGTCCGATCCTAAGTGAGCATGCATCAACATCAAGCATTGTTCCCTGAAACATATGTGAAAACGAGTCAGCAAAAATATGCCGACGAGTACATAGGTTTTGTGAGTGTGTCAAATTCATGGCCTTGAATATGTATTTGCAATACCTCGTCAGACTACTAGAGTCGTTAGTTGAAAACTGTGTTATCAAAAGGTATTTGGTATTGCAATAAAAACTAACCAACTAAAACAAGTTAGTTATAGTTTATAAAAGACTTGTAGCCATGAATCTTGACCAAAACATTTGTTTTGTAAATTCGAGTAGTAAATCTTCTTGAAGAAACTTTGTATGGTTTATATCTTTTATTGAAAATCGTTGTGTGTCATTGTTTGAAACCTTTGTTCCAAGTGATGCAAATAACGCCACGAATGTAATACGAATAAAGCACCTATATATAGGAAGTACCAGCGGCGTATCCACCATGCTTTTATCACATTACACACATACCGTTATCTAAATCACTTACCATAAAAAAAGACTATTAAAATAAAACTAATCAAAAAGATTTCGAATCACTGAATCTATCAAAATTTTTTAGTAATAGCTAATGTCTGCTCGCGTGATTTGGAATAGAGTACTATATGTGGAGTTCAAGGGAAATATCCAAATACGTGTCTTATTATTTTCAATAATCCATACTTGTAGCAATAAAATACTATGGTTCCTACCCCAAGTGATAAATGATGAATTCAAAATATCTATGCTATATCTTCTCTATATATAAAAAGGACCAGACATTCCTTGTTTATGTATCATTGGGAAGTGCATTAACATAAATACGGCAGTAAGAAGCGGCAATACAAAAGTTTGTAAACTATAAAACGAGTCAAAGTGGATTGTCTCACACTAGCACTTCCTTTTCCACATAAAGGGGAATCTTTTGTTACAATAGAAGCAGAAGTGATATGGATTATTCAAGAATCATAGTTGATTTCCTTTATAAAAAGAAGATCTCAATGAACTTCTATGAAATGATTTCACGGGATTCAGCCAATTGTATTGATCGTGGAGTATCATTGAGAAATAGGAATCCGTGTTATCAAAGGATTTCCTGCGATTATTTCTAGTATGGAATGAGTCAATCATCCACTCCCTTCTGCCTTTGCACTCGAGCGCCAAACTCCGTCCGGCCCGAGGAAACCTTTGCACGCTTCGTCCATTGTTTGTGTCATAAATCATTCATGCATTGTTCGTGTCATAAACCAATTGTTCATAGTCCGTGTAAACAAATCGTCCTTGTTTTTAATTTTGAAAACTTTTGGTCGTTTTGGTGAATACATTCAAACCTGTGTTGACTCGTCTATACCACCAAAGGGTATCTTTAAATTGCAATAACAAACCACCAAAGGGTTTGTTAAAGTAAACAGTTTCGGTCGTTCCCCAAACTTCCCCACAAACACCGGGAACCTTGGTAACGGGATTGTCAGTACTATTGTACCATAACTTACTACTGGTCGGCCATTGCCAAACCTAATGAATGTTATTCGTGTCATGTGTATAACGCACCAACAAGTTCATTCACATTAATGAAATCGTCGTGTTTATATAAACCATAGCTTTTGAAATTTGAAAACTTGAAAACAATTTAGCACATATGAATCACCCTAAAAATATTTGAAAACATAAAGAGGGGAATAATGTACTCACTTGGGGTTGCAAAATAACCTTGAATCAAAGATTAAACAAGCTCAAATGTCCGAGAAATCAAGCGTGTCCTAAAATTGGGTAACTATGTAAATGTCGGGACTTTAATCGGCGGATCGGATAGAATGAGGTCTTGTAAACCAAATGAGTGTTGGAACTCATATGAAATGGTTTAAAAAAGTTAACATTCTGATTTGGAAAGATTCCTAAGTGCTTTTGACCCGTCATGACTCGTTAAGGTAGTTTACGCTACTTTAACGGACCATTTACGTAAAAACGTGTTCGGATGGTTAGATATGTGTTATGATAAGTCTAATATGCCAAAACATGTTTAATAATGTTGTAACATCAGATTATATGTCAAAACATTGTTACATAGGCTTAAAATCGATTTATGCGCAAAATGGGCGTTTTGGTCATTTATAAAGGCATAACTAGCGACTTAACATAGTACTAACCAAGCGACGTGACCATAAGGTATAACCTCAGAGGGTTATTCCCTATACAACTCTGGTCACAAATATGTGTTTGGTTGGATCCTAAGATTGACCAAACGGGTCGGATTTGAAAGTCAAAGCAGTGGTCAAGACCTCTCGACTTACGAACCTAAACAAGCACTAAACTAAAAGTGACGAGTTAGACATGTCAAACATGTCTAATTAAGTTTATAAAACTGATTTGGTATCAAAACAAAGTGTTTTGATACCCGAAAATAGTTCTGTCGTATAATGCGCATTTTGCGCATTATTGACCGAAACTTTGGATTGTCACTACAACTAGTAACATGGTAAATCAGTAGGTATGATCACTAAGGATCCTAACCATCGTGATTACGATCACGTTGCAAAGTTCAATTGAACTTGATTTGACCAATTAATGGTCAAAGCCGAAAGTCAAACAATGTTTGACTTTTAGCTTGAAATAGCTAAAAGCAATGAAAAAGACTAAGGATGAGATCTTACTTATGTTTAGGAACACCCAAGATCTCAGAGAACTCAGTAGGAGGCCTCCAAAAGGATGGAAGCAAGCTCCAAGAGTATGGGAGGAAGAAGATGGAAATGAGCAAGGAGAAATGGTGAAGATCAAGCCTATTTATACTAATCTTGGAGCTCCCAAATCATGCCAAGTGTTGATCCAGGTGTTAAGGCATGGATTAGTGTCCCTCCAGGTGTCTAATGCAGGTTAAAGGTGGCATAGATCGCAACTTGGTGGCCAAGGAAGTTAACAAGAAGCTGCCAGCTTGATTTTATGAACCTTCTGAGCTGGGGACCCCTTACGGACCGTATGGGGTTAGGCCTTATGGTCCGTAAGGCCCTTGCAGGGATAGAAGTTTCAAAAATCGGCAGAAATGGCCCTGAACTTGTTTTCGTCGCGTTTTGGCACTTTGAACATCTGTTAACTACATTTTTAAGCTCCTTAAGGATGAATAAACATAGGGAACTTGAAATATGTTCAAAATGTCCCGGGTGACGGTTCGTTCGGTAGTACGGTTGCGGTTTTCGGTTAATTACGACGAAAATCGTAACGAACGCGCAAATGACCGTAAACACGTAACGAATGATATTTTTACATTCCAATAATTAAAATACTAGATTTTAATGATTACAAAAATTTTTGGATGTGCGTACATGTTCCGGATAACGATATACGCGAATCGGCATAGTTTCGCAGAATTTTCAAAATAGCACTGAAGTTGCAAAAGCATGTTTTTGCCATACCGAAGCCCTCAAAACTAATTTCTAAGTTACGTAAAGGGTATTTAGGGTATGTTTATCTTATGTCATCGTTCCGGAGTGTACGTCGCGTTAAACTGATTACGTTTGCGTAATAGTTTGCGATTTCACTTCCAGAAGTTGTTTAAGAGTTCGGAATCGTGCAAGAATTGAATACGTGCAAATGTCATGATAAAAACACAATCTCGGAAATAAAACACAAAAATTTCATTGAATGATAATTCGTTCGGAATCATTACACAATCGGATCACCACAAATGTTACATATGGAACTTGTGTAGGACTCACCTGGTTACCTAGTTTCGCTTATATATGCGTACGGTTAAGCCTACGTGACTAGTTTACATAATTTAACCGAAACAGGTTAACCATATCAAATATTCTCAAATTCCAGAATGTAAAATGGTAACCCATATTATACAAGTCTTAGTACTTGTCGGGTCCAAAATACATTCTTTTCCGGTCACCGCTTAATCTAGCGTTTCATACCGTTATATTTATTTTAAGTTAGCCGGTCTAAGTCAATGACTAAATAAAAACCCGCTAGCTAACTAATCGGTTAATAATACCATCCATTCCAGACTAGAGACTTTCGGTAGATTATCGCCAAGCTAGTTTAACTTGATTACGGCTGTGCCTTGCTTATTTTCTTATTTACTAAAGATTTGCAAGCCAGGTAAATACTTTAACTTATTTTCTCTTATACGAGCTTGGGATACGGTATATTAATACCGCAAGGTTGGATATGGGATCAAAGCCCAATGAGTCGGGAATTCAAATAATCCATTTTAATTCATGTTGCTTAATTTTAAACATTTGGGGGTTGAAACGACCGTGTCCTGGATATCCACGGCTCATTTAATTGCAAATGGCCACAACCTAAGCACATGGTGTAGGCATACACCCGTCAGATGCTAAATTAAACTATAACCCATTAGGGGTGCACCTATTAAAGGTGTTATAGTGGTGTGTCGATTAATCAGGATCCCGACATAGTTTTCGGGCTCTAAATGTATTATTAGCATGTAAAACTGATAACATGAAAAATTATTTATCCCAAGTTATTTATTAAAACTAAGTACCTATGCGTACACTAATTGTTTTCGAAATATTTTCAAAATGAGTCGGTTAAATGTATTTACCAGTGAAAACTGACGTATTTTCAAAAGACTAAGCGCAGGTGACAAGTATACGTAATTAGGTTGGAAGTGCTCGGCGAAGTTTAAGAGGAATTGCAGCCCTTTGCTTAGAAGGCCTTAGTTTGTTAAATTTCCTTTTTGTAATCATTTCGATCCGCCTGTGGATCTAGTTACAAGCATTATATTTATTATTTAGAGCTTTGAACATTCAAACGTTTGTAATAGTAATTATCCAGACTTCCGCTGTGTTATATGGTATTGCACGGTAATGATGATATCAACTTACGTCATGATATTCCCTAATTGGGCCTACCGGGTTACACGTGGAAATTAGGGGTGTGACAGGTTGGTATCAGAGCCAACTCTCGAGTGAATTAAACACTAGCCTTTTGTGTTTAATCTCGGGAATACAGATTAACACATATCTCTTAGACTTTCGAGTCTAGACTTTGACCTAGGTGTAATCATTTCCATCTTATTATTCTAGCTTTTATTTTGTTTAACTTGTTTTTGAAACAGGAACAATGCCGCCTAAGTTCAGACGTAGAGGAAAGGGTAAAGGACCCATGAGGGGTGGACCCTCTATGACTGCACCATCCTTCAGACCACCTTATAGCCCATCGCTAGCCGGAGCAGCTGGTCAGCCTAACTACAACCCTTACGAAGGATCCGGAGATTTTTCGTCCCCCTTTGAACCCTATAGACATTCAATTTCACATGAATATTCTCCACCCCATTCACATTCCCAACATTCCTACCATTCTCACCATTCTCACCAATCTCACCATTCATACCCTCATTCTCACCAGGAATACTTCAACTCCTATGTCGATAATCCTGTCAACCAACCCGCACCAGAAACCCCTCTAGTTGACTCACCCACCCATATGGAAGAAGATTCCGATCCAGAGGAATTTCCCCAAACCGGATCTTACGGTCACCCTATCTAGCTGTCTAGTGGCTCGAACTCTTGGCAGGATCTCCGTTCTGAGGTCCTGATGAATATGAGCAACGATGGGCACAATATGTGTTTGTCATCATGCCCTCCTACCACAGTACCCCTCAGCATCAAGCCCCGTCACCCCATCCTCACCAAGAGGATGTAGAGATGCAACAGGGGATCAACCTCAGCCACCACTCGAATCATCATCACAACCACGCCGGAGGCGTGGGGCACGCATGTGGGTGCGTGCTGGTCAAAGGTCGGGTTCGCTACCACCTTTGCCACCCTCTTACCCTATCATCCCTGAGGACCCACCAAATGGGTGGACCCTCGAACACATCGCCAGTGATGGAGCCTCCACCACAACCAGTTGTTGAGCCTCTGCCTCAACCACCTCTACCACCGCCGGATTTTGCCAATCCAATACCTGCCTATACAGGACCATCAAGGTTTCCCACTGTCGACCCTTTTGGCTTTTATAATTACATCCACCATGGTTTAGAGAAAGATCCTTACTATGATGCAATTATTCATAATAACCTTTATCATTCCTCTTACCCTTCTTACCCACCTTCTTATACCTCTACCAGGTATCCACCTTATGGATATCCGTCTCCAGTTGCGCCTCAGCCGCAACCACCTCCACCTCAGCCTCAACCCCAACCGCAAGTACCACTCGAGGCCATTAATGAGGCCTTAGATCAAGTAAGGGAAATGCGCCAACAAGTCAAGAAATCAGAGAAGAAAACAATTAAATTTATCAAGAAACTCTACAAGGCTGTAAAAGGGAGAAAGGATGACTAGTTTTGTATTTTCATATATGTAATTTAAATTCCAAAAGTCCCTGTTTGGACATTGTTATTTATGTTAAGTTCCTGCGTGAACTATTTTTGTTATTTTAAGTCCTATATATTAGGCAATTTTGTAATGTTCTTTTTTTGTAAAATTTCCTTATTATTATTTACCTTCATCCAATCAATTATCATGATTTTTTTTAGGTTTTATTGATCCGCCATATCAACCCAAAATCCATCAGCCAATGACTATGATCAAATAGATTGGCAAATGAAAATTTCGGAAGTAACCTTCTGTCTAGCAAAGATGAACGATGTTCAACTTCCAAATTTATCATTTCTCTGTGTCAAACTCGATGGGAGATCACTCTTAAATCCTAGTGATGCATATTGTCACATTAATCTTTTGGGTAGATGACAATGTTCAAACCCTATCGCCTAAGTGATCAGATTAGATCTTGGCTAAAATGTTCAAGCACTCAATAGTAGTGCAAAGCCAATGTGCCATAATAAAGATAGTGACGCTTGATGCACTATCTGATAAATTCTGGACTATGTCCGATCTATAAATGCCTATAATGGCCCATTGAGACCTAGGTTATGTATAAATACACATCTTATAATTAAATTTATGTATGGTCATAGAACCATGTTGTGAATAAGGGTACGCCATGGCATCTAACCGAATTCATCTCAATATTTAGAAGTGAGTTTCAAAAATGGTGGATTCAAATGAAGTACAATAAGCGCAATGACGATGATGCCAATGAGAATATCATTATAAGTAAGAACGACTTGAGAGACCTCATTGCCGCAGAAGTCGGCAAAGCCTTAAAGGATAGATCTGCATGTCGACCTGAGTCGAGTACATCTCGCTCCAAGCCTGTTTCTAAACCAAAATCTCAGCCTAACCACTCAGAGCTGAAAAAGAGTGAGGCACACTCTTCAAATGTAAAGAGTGATGCGCATCCAAGAAACCAAATGTTGATGGCGATGGATGCTCTTACAAGTATTTTGTATCTTGTAGCCCTCGTGACTTTAACGGGGAAATAGGAGCTGTAGAATGTTTAAGATGGCTCGGTGAGATGGAAACAGTAGTGGATATCAGCGGCTGCGCTGATAAGAATGTTGTTAAGTACGTCTCTCAGTCATTCAAGGGTGATGCCCTTATATGGTGGAAAGCCTAGGTTCAATCTACAGGCAAAGTTCATCTTTACAATCTGAGTTGGTCCAAGTTTGTGGACTTGGTGAAAGATACCTACTGCCTACCTCATGAGGTGGAGAAAATTGAGTCAAACTTCTTGAATCTAACTATGAAGAACATGGACTGTCGGAAGTTTGTCACCGACTACAACTCTCTCTCAAGGCTAGTGCCTTATTTAGTTACCCCGGAGCCCAACTCGCACGTTTCATTAATGGGCTAGCTCCTGAAATCAGCAGTATGGTTAAGGCGGTGCAGCCCGGCACCTACAAGTCCACAGTGGAGCTATCTCTCTCCCTCACACAGGACTATGTGAGGCAATTGTCAGTCAAGACTGACAATGAGGGAAAGAGGAAACGGGAGGACGGAAACTCCCAGAAATTCAACAAAAAGGGTAAGCATGGGTTTAGCAAAGATAATTTGAAGTCGAGCGACAAACCCACTTGTAAGACATGTGGGAAGCAGCATTATGGGCAGTGTCGCTTAGACCAGAAGCCAAAGCAGTGTAATATCTTCAAGAAAACAGGGCATCGATCACACGAGTGCCTGAACATAAAAGATGCTACCTGTTTTGGATGTGGCGAGAAAGGCCACATCAAAACGAATTGCCCTAAGGCTACTCATAAGGGTAAGGCCAAAACTACCGAGGCTAAGAAAGCCACTGCCAGAGCCTTTCAAATGAATGCTAAGGAAGCAATGAAGGATAACAATGTCATAACGGATGTATGACGAAGGGATGTGTCATCTACATGGCACAAGTCACTATTGATGAAACCAAGCCGAAAATTGAGGATATACCTATCATCTCCGAATACCCAGACGTGTTCCCAGAAGAATTACCTGGCCTACCTCCTGATAGGCAGGTAGAGTTTCGAATTGACATCATACCTTGGGCAGCTCCTATAGCTAAAGCTCCATACCGTTTAGCGCCAACCGAGATGAAAGAACTAAGAACCCACTTGGACGAACTTTTAGAGAAAGGTTTTATTCAACCTAGTTCTTCACCATGGGGAGGTCCTATCTTGTTTGTTAAAAAGAAGGACGGATCAATGCAGATGTGCATCGATTACCGTGAACTCAACAAGATAACGATCAAGAATCGTTATCCTTTGCCCAGGATCGACGATTTATTTGATCAATTGCAAGGTGCAAGCTACTTCTCGAAGATTGATTTAAGATCGGGATATCACGAATAGTCGCTCCTTTGACAATCTTAACGAGTGCGAATGCTAAAATTCAACTGGGTCCGAAGCAACAAGAATCCTTTGAGACATTAAAGTATAAGTTAAGCAATGCCCCAGTGTTAACTCTTCCAGAAGGTGTTGAAGAGTTTGTAGTTTACTGTGATGCTTTGCACACTGGTATGGGATGTGTGCTTATGCAGAGAGGCAAGGTGATTGCCTATGCATCACGACAATTGAAAGTGCACGACAGAAACTACACCACCCATGATTTGGAACTGGGTGCGGTAGTATTTGCACTTAAACTTTAGAGACACTATTTATATGGAACAAAGTGTATCATCTAGACTGACCATAAAAGTCTGCAACATTTGTTCAATCAAAAAGATTTGAACATGAGGCAACGTCGATGGATGGAAACACTCAACGACTATGATTGCGAAATTCGATATCATCCAGGAAAGGCAAATGTAGTCGCTGATGCGCTTAGTTGCAAGGAAAGAGTTAAACCTTTAAGGATCAATGCCAAAAGCATCGAACTGAAGAATACCTTAAATGAAAAGCTGCTAAATGCACAAAAGCAAGCCATGTCTAAAGACAACATTTCCAAGGAAGGATTTGGTGCAACTATTGATCAGTTAGCACCTGGAAAGGACGCAATGTTCCGATTAAATCATTGGATCTGGGTTCCGATCCTTGGAGGACTTAGAGATATAATCCTCCAAGAAGCTCATAGCTCTAAATATTCGGTTCACCCGGGAAGAGACAAGATGTATCAAGATCTTAAACCATATTATTGGTGGATGGGTATGAAGAAAGATATAGCTAATCATGTAGCGAAGTGCTTGACGTGTTCCCAAATTAAGACATAACACCAGAAACCGTCAGGACTTCTACAACAGCTCGAAATCCCAGTTTGGAAATGGGAAATGGTAACTATGGACTTCATCACTAAGTTACCTAAGACCAAGCATGGGAATGACACGATTTGGTTTATCGTGGATAGATTAACCAAATCCGCTCATTTCTTACCTATCAAGGAAACATATGATTCCGATAAGCTGGCTAAGCTTTATGTCGATGAGATTGTATCTTTGCACGGTGTGCCTATATCGATTGTATCTGATAGAGATACAAGATACACATCTCACTTTTGGAAAAGTTTCCAACAATCTTTAGGCACGAGATTAAACTTCAGTACGGCTTACCATCCGCAGACGGACGGACAAAGTGAGCGTACCATTCAAACCTTGGAGACATGCTTCGAGCTTTTGTGATCAATTTAGGTGGAAGTTGGGATGATCACTTACCCCTAATCGAGTTTTCTTATAACAATAGTTACCACACGAGCATTAAGGCCGCTCCTTTTGAAGCCTTATACGGAAGAAAATGTAGGACGCCTGTGTGTTGGGCCGAAGTTGGAGCCCAACTATTTGTCTTCAACATGCTGAAGGGTGAGACCATGAAGCAGATGATTAAAGATATCAAACTCTTTCATAATGAGAGCTTTCTTGCTTTTGATCATCTTCGCGCTTCCTTGATACTTCTTTTGAAGTGAGAGCCAGAGATCTCTTGCAGTTGTGTATTCCAGTAGCAAGACGAGAATATCTTCTTTGACGGATTGTTGGATAAGACTGATCATCTTTTTCTCAGCAATGTATTCTTCTTTCTGTGTCGTGGAGTATTTGTATTTCTCCAGGACTTGCTGATGTTCATCCAACGGAACTTTATAACCTCTTTCGATCGACACCCAACCTAGGAAGTGCATGGCTTGAACCCAATATGTAAACTTATCTTTCCATCCTTCATACTCGTCCATGCTTATTAGCTTTGGCGGCTTAACAGTCGTGCCCATCTCGTTGTCAAGATTGACTTGTTGGATCACGTTGGCATTTGATGAACTAGCTCCAGACATATAAGCTCTTTGAATATCATCCATTGTGAATTAACGAAACGTGTACACTGAAAACACTCAAAAACTTTTGAAAAAGTTAGTTCTACTACAAGTTCGGTTAAACTTGTAGTTAGAATGAGGAATTCTCAGCTTTATTTAGTGCCACTTTATCTTCCAAGATCTTAACACGCTTTTCGAGTAACTCAACATTCATTTCTGGAAAGAAATCGTTTAGATCTTGCAAACTGATCGGATCATTATGCATATCACCAAACAAATTAGGCCCTGGAGATTTTGGTGTTGACTTTGGAGTAGCAGCCTTTGGTGTAGACTTCCTTGGAGTAGAAATTTCAAGATTTGAAGTCGTTGAAGCAACCGATGATTGAATAATCGGTACTTCAAGCAATCCAGTCACAGGAGGTTCTTGTGTAACTCCTTGACGTTCAATCTCAGCAGGAATAACAACAGGAGGTTCTTGTGTGGCTCCTGTCTCCTGTGCGCCAGAAGGTTCTTGTGTAACTTATGCGATTTCAACTTTCCTCTGTATCGTTTACTGACAGCTTTTTGAACTTTCTTCTTTTTCTTGCCTTTTGTTTAAGGAGACCCTGTAGTCTTTGTCGAAGAAATAGTTGCAGACTTACACGTTTAGTTTTTTTCTTTGCCCTTTCCTCATCAGAATCTTTTTCTTGATTCGGATCGAAATCAGCATCAAACTCTCTTTCTTTTTCAGCTTGTATTTCTACTGTTGTCTTTTCAGGTTCTTTCACAGGTTCTTCGTCAGAATCATTATCTTGTTCAGAAGTAGCAGATATAACATCATCTTGTGTAGCTTTCTCAGTCTCTTGACTCTCAACACCTACTGCTGCACTAGAACCTGCTTCGCCTTGAACATTCTCAGGTTCATCTTCGTCTATGAGCATTGTATCAACCTTCTTTGCTACTCGTTTCTTCTTAGGCTTATCAGCTTCTGCTTTTAAGAACCATTAATTTCTAGCTTTCGGCTTGAAGTCTTTAAACCATTCTTTTTTAGCATTAAGCTCTTTCTCATCGCAACTGGCATCGTTTCTCCATATATTCTCAGGCGGTGCCACATAATTCTCATTACTATTGCCCCGAAATCTGGCTTTGCAACAGGAGCTGAAGCTTGCTTCTGAAACTTGATTAGCTTCTTCACTGTTGTCTCATCGAGATGAACTAGGTATAACACGTCGTTCGGATCTCGTGCAATATTTGGGTACTTTTCATCTATCAGCATCTGCACGAATGTTGGATAGAGACACAATCTCGAATCTTCCATATTCTTTGACATATGAGTGAAAACCAGCTTGGAATAGTTGAACGGCTTCTTCAGAATAAGTGTCATTGCCATACAGGCCAAATAATCTTGCACGTCGTCAAGACCCGCTTTTTGGTGACTAAATGTATGAATTATAGCATGCATAAGGAGCTTGTAGGGGTTAGGCACTTCCCTTTTCTTTAACGTCGGCTTGTTCACGCTCCCTTTATAACCCATTCTAAAGAAACATCCTCTGACCATCTTCTCGTCAAGATAAATCGGGTCGTCTTTGTCATCATTGAACTGTAGGATCCATCGAATATCGTCTTCAGTCACAATGATTGGTTTATCTTCATTTCCAACTTGTACTGATGATGTAATCATATTCTGATCATCATTAAGACTTGCATTAGTCTAGAAATGATATGTATGAGATCTGTATGAAACTGTACGCTCCGTTATGGCTCTGTGAATAGGACTATCCTTTAGAAATTTCAAGATACTCTCGTATTCTTTTATAGATGGATAAATCGTCTTGTCGAGCGTAATGCACGTGTTGTGAGACTTAGAAAACTCAATAGAAATTACACGTGCTGGTTCTTGAACCTGAAAAACGACACAAAACAATTAGCACGCTTATCGAGAAAAACATCACAAAATTTTCTAACAATTTCATCAAGTTCGGGCGAACTTGATGTGTGTTAAAACATTCTGGTTAAGTCAAGTTCGCCCGAACATGCAGAAACACGTGTTCAATATTCAAGTGTAAGTTCGGGCGAACTTATACTCTTAACAGATCAGATTTCTTAACACAAGTTCGGACGAACTACTCCATAATATTCAAAATCAGTTTTAGGAAGTTTTGTCGAACATTTCTTTTTTATTCAGGTTTATTTAACAAGTCCTTTATGCAAGTTTCGAACTGCCGAACTTGTCATCTCCTTCAACATACCCAAACTGCTCACCATGCTATCAACCATTTCAGACAAATTAAAAAGATTTACACGTCGATTTATGTTTTAGAACAAGACTCAAAGTTCAATTTTATCATTAAACCCCTAGATCTAATCAATTATATCATTATAGATCTGAAATCTCAAATCCGGTTCAATCAATGGTCCAATGTTCAAATACACACCTCAGACATTGTAGTTGGTGTGTAAATCACCAAAAACAATCGTAATTTGGGCTGAGTAATGGTGTGTTTTTGCCAATTTCACTCAAATCTCTTAACTGCTTAAGTTCGCTCAGAGTCTCAATCTTGCACAAATGAGTTCGGCCGAACTTGCTTAGGTACTTATACCCTGGCAAGTTCGGGCGAACTTGAAACGCCCAACTAACAAAGCCCAATAAGAAGTCCGGGCGAACTTAGTAACTAACAATCAGCCATCTGCAAGTTCGATCGAACTTGCTGAATTTTTAAACTTGATTTAGTTTAGCAAGTTTGGCCGAACTTGCCAAACCACAAATTCAAACTTTTTTTAGTTTTACATTTTATCCCCTGAACTTTCCAACTTTTACCAGTTATGAAAATCCACTCAGTTGACAAAGTCCAAGCTAATGACCTTGGTTAACCGATTTGTCTGCCGAGTCCAAGTTAATGACCCCGGTTTGAACCCGTTAAGAACAAACTGTTGATATTTTTCAATATCAAAGTTTCAAATTAATGAACTTTTCATCGTTTTGGCTTTTCAGATTTTACAGATTAACTCCCAGCCTGTTGTCAAAGAGATTCCCACCAGTTCTAGCATCTTACCAGACTTCGAAGACCCGTTCTCCAACATTGGTTTGCTGAAAACAATGTAGAATAAAATCTTTTTGAATTTTTGTAAGTTTATGCTAAAACACACTGAAAATGTTTTTGGTTTTAATCTGTAAAGCTGATAAACTGTGTACAGGAAAATGTAAACTATGTACAGGAAAATGTAAACTATTTACAAACATATTTAAAGACATATTTTTTTGTGAATTCGTGTCTAAAGGATCATATCATTAATTGAGGCATATCACCAGTACCGTTGACCTTTAGATGACTTAAGCTTTAAACTCGTTTACCTAGATTGTCGATATGTTTGTCCACTTAAACTTTACCACATTTCTCAACTCTTTCAAGATATGTTAAGGTAAGATTTATGAAACTTGACTTATCTGTGGTTCCCACTTTTTGAATATACTCCCGTATCAATATTCCCTAGATTTCATATTATAGGTGAATATAACATTATTCATATCTGTATCTGGGTAGTGCGAGACCTTGAGAGCTCAAGTTAGTACTACCATACAGACAAAGAGATGAAGGCTCGTCTTTAGGGTGTGTTCCACTTAAGGAATCTTTTCAGCACTGTAAATGATTAGATCTTTCGATACTTTTCATTATTGCATGCAGTTTTGGGTTTATAGCGAAAGTATTATTGAATTTCTAGGCTATTGCTTTCGCAAAATCAGAAGAACTTGTATAATACCCCAGATATCAACTATCTATAAAGACCTCGTATCTTAGAATCAGGCAATCTCTCAAACGAAATTTCGGAGTACTAAGTCCATATATCCAAGATGTGTTAATTCACAAGATTAAGCAGTTGTTAAATTTAGTTTATATCTCGAAACAGTTTACTGAACGTGTTAAGCCTATTGACATCTCTTTACATTTCTTTATCCACTTTTAAACTTTACATTTTCTTTAGCATACTGTGATAGTCCACTGATGTACTATCATTTCCTTTTGTTGACACCAAATTCTTTTTGTCTTTTTTTCAATGTTTTTGTACATTTTTGAAAATTTTCTTATGTTTTTGTATTTTCCAAAATATTTCTCCCCCTAAAATCAAAAACATATTTTTGGATTTTAGATTTTTTAAGAAATACTAAAGAGGAAAGATATTTAAAAACCACACAAAACAATGTGGATTATGTGAATTCGTCATCCGATCCATATTCAACCTCAGCTTCCGCACCTGTCAACAAATTTTTAATACCGATAAGCCTTAAAAGATATTTAAATCTTGTTAATGAAAATGCTTTGGTATAAAAATCAGCCTTTTGTTCGTCGGTGTGGATTTTTTCTATCCGAACCAATTTCTTTTCATAACAATCACGAACGAAATGGTAACGAATTTCAATGTGTTTTGTACGTGACTGATGAACCGGATTTTTAGTTATATTGATGGCTGCTTTGTTATCTACAAATAAAGGCGTGTCAAGAAACTGCAGACCATAATCCCTCATCTGTTGCTGAATCCAGAGGATTTGAGAGCAACAACTGGAAGCAGAAATGTATTCCGCTTCACAGGTTGAGAGAGAGACCGTTGTCTGTTTCTTACACTGCCACGTTACCAAACGTGTGCCAAAGAACTGGCATCCTGCAGTTGTAGATTTCGAGTTCAGTTTGTCCACTCCGAAGTCCGAGTCAGCATATCCCGTTAAGTTGAAATTGTCGTTTTTAGGATACCATAAGCCCGTGCTAGGACATCCTTTCAAGTAACGGAAGATTCGCTTGACTATCTACATGTGTGACATTCGGGACAAGACTGATATCTCGCACATAAGCAAGTAGGATACATGATATCTGGGCGCGATGCCGTTAGATACATCAATGAACCTATCATCGATCGATAAAGTGTTTCATCAACTTTTGTTCCTGTCTCGTCTATGCAAATCCCATTGTTCAGTGCCAGCGGTGTCGAAAGCGGCTTCGAAGAATCCATTTCAAACTTTTTGAGTATGTCGTGAACATTCTTAGTCTGATGAATAAATATCCTGTCTAGAAGCTGATCCACTTGAAGACCTAAGAAGAATTTCATTTCACCCATCGAGGACATCTCGAATTTCTTCTTCATGATCTTTTCAAACTCGTTGCACAGACTGTCATCCGTAGAACGAAAATGATATCTCCACATAGATTTGTACTATTATCAGATGCGATCCAACTTCTCTAGTAAACAAAGTGCTGTCCACTGTGCCTCATGTAAAGCCATTTCCTACAAGATGTTGTGATAACGTCTCGTACCAAGCTCCCGGGGCTTGGTGTAAGCCGTACAAGGCTTTATCCAAGAGAAATGCTTTGTTCTTGTTTAGTGGATCGATGAAAGGTTGGCCGACATACACTTGTTCACGAAGTTTACCATAGAGAAATGCAGATTTTACATCCAACTGGTATACCTTAAATCCTTTCCAAGCTGCGAACGCTAGGAAAATGCGGATAGATTCTAATCGCGCAACCGGTGCGTATACCTCCGTGTAATCTATACCTTCCTGCTGGTGGAATCCCTTGACACCCAGCCGAGCTTTGTTTCTTACTATTACACCTCGATCATCTCTTTTACACTTGAAGACCCACTTTGTGTCAATAGCTTTCTGCTTCGGTGGCAAATCTACAAGCTTCCAAACACCCAACTTCTCGAACTATTAAAGTTCTTCTTGCATTCCTATCACCCAATTCCCGTCAGCTAGAGCCTCATTAACTGTCTTTGGCTCTATTTGAGAAATGAAACATGAGTAGTATCAGTAATTCTGAGTTAGTGCAACTCGGGTGTAGAAACAACTAAATGCTTTGTTGATTTGGTTTCGAGTACGCACACCAGTTTGTAGTTCTCCTATTATATTCGTTGAAGGATGGTACGAATATGATCGTGACATTTCTTCTGTTGGAACATCAACTGAGCTTTGCTGATTTGAAACAATCAGATCACTATTCACATCAACATTAGGAGTACTTGATGAAGCTTCGTTCTGATTTCTTGGACTAGCAGATTGATTCAACAGATTAGAAATCTGCTTAACCTCTTCATCTGATGAAGTTTCATCATCAGCATCAAATGTCGGTGCTTCATCTGAATCAGAATTCTGATTCTGAGGCATGCTGGGAACTGATGTTGTAGGTCCTGGTTCATTAGAAGTATTCACTGGAGATGTAGCAGATGTTACTTCTGCTTCAGAAGTGTTTTCAACTTGAACACCACTGCTATTGCTAGGACCTGCTCCGAAAGATGAAGAATCCAACATGGGTTGATTAACCACAATTGGTCTAATGATTTGTTCTTGATTCGCCGACTATTGAAGATAGTATAATGCTGCAACTTCTTCTTCAGACGGTTCTTCTGGCAAGTCGAATGACTTCCAAAGATCTTGATAGTTAAACAGCCAGGCGTCACCTCTCCTTTGAATAGGATCCGTATAGTTTGAACAATCCACGTGTTGTGCTTCAATAACCTTTCTCAACGAAGGAACATATACTCTTCTTAACGGACTCGCATATCCGACAAAGAAACCTTCCAGAGATTTAGCTCCGAATTTGCCATCTTGATCGATTACGGTACATGGCGCACCAAATGGTTCTAAGAATTTCAAATTTGTCTTCCGTCGGTTTATCATCTCAAAACATGTTTTCTTTGTTGGTTTAATAGTGAGAACTCTGTTTAGCGTGAGCAAGCCGCAGCAACCGCTTCACTCCAGAAGCTGACTGGAAGTTTAAAATCTGCAAGCATGGTTCTCGCAGTTCAATCAAAGTTCTGTTTTCCGTTCAGCTACTCCGTTTTGCTGTGGCGTATAGGGAGCACTAAACTCGTGCAGAATCCCTTTCGCGTTGCAGAATTCCTTCATTTTGTTATTCTTAAACTCTGTGCCGTTGTCACTTCTAATGCGTCTAACTGGCAGATGATAAAGATTCTCGAGTTTCTTGAATAGAATAACCAAGTTCTCAAACGTTTCGTCTTTTGATTCCTGAAAGAATACCAACGAATATCTCGAATTGTCATCTGTCACGACCAAGCAATATAAGTCTCCTGAGATGCTTCGAACATTTACAAAACCAAATAAGTCCATGTGGAGAAGTTCTAATGGCAACTTGATTGAGTTTTGAATTTTCTTCGGATGAGATTTCTTGATCTACTTTCCCTTTTTACATTCTAAGCAGTGATCAGACATATGAAAGCTCTGAAGATTTATACCTTCTACTAGATCATTATGAACCAAGAAATTCATTTTTCGCAAATGAATATGCCCCATCTTACGATGCCAAAGAATAGAATCCTTTTCAGTAGCCTTTGTCACAAAACATTGCGCTGATTTTGATGAAGTTATCAAGAACATATAGATCATTCTCTCATGGTGCTCGCATCAGAATCCACTCATCTGGTATTTTGAATCCCGACTTCAAGATAATACATTCTTTGTCGTTGAAATGCAACGTGAACTTCTTGTCGCAAATCTGCGATATGCTCAGAAGATTATTTTCCAGCCCTGCAATGTAGTTTACGCGATCAAAAGATACGACACCATTGGAGAGTTTTCCCTCGGCGACTATCCTTCCACCCTGGTTACCCGCAAATCCCATATATCCACCATTGATAGCTTTTATGTTGAATAGCAACACTTTCATTCTTGTCATATGTCTGGAAGCTCCACTATCCAGAATCCACTTAGAAAGTACCGATCTCTAGAGCCCTTGGACATTTCAACAATCTATTTAAAAAGCGAGACCCAAGCCTTTTTGGTCTTGGGTTGAATTGGATAACCATCGTCAAAATCAAACTCACACTCATCAGCATAATCAAATTCACATTCATCATCTGGATTTTCTATGATGTTTATGTTTGAAATCCAACATAAGTTCGCTCGAACTTGTGATTTTTTCATAAAATCTCAACAAGTTCGCCCGAACTTGATTAAGTAGCTGTTTTTGACAAGATGTGACAAGTTCGACCGAACTTGTCAAGGTTTAAAAAAAGGCATGAAAATCGCGAAAAACGTCTCGGACATTATATATCGTTAGATTCGCATTGACGAGACGAGTTTAAAGCTCTAATCTGTTAAAAAAGTTTTCTAAAAATTTTAAACATTTTTAGCAAACCGATACATTGATATTGTCGGTTAAAAAGTCAAATTTTATTAAAATTGTCTGTTTGCTAATCATTTTTCAAGTATTTTGAACGGCAGATAAATTTTAAAAACGAAATGGGGTCCGAGAAGCCGCCAAAGTTGATGAGTATGGACGAGTATGAAGTTTGGAAAGGAAAATTTGAGAGCTGGGTCCAAGCTACGCATTTTGGCAGTTGGGTGGAGATCGAAACAGGATATGTAGTTCCAAGAGATGAGAATCAGAATATTCTAGAGAAGTGCAAGTATTCTACGCAACATAAAGAGGCGTATTTTGCTGATAAGAAAATGATTAATCTCATTCAACAATTTGTTAACGAACATATCTTGATACTACTGCCTGAGTACAAGACTGCAAAAGAACTCTGGATATCTCTGAAAAATAAATATCAGGTGAAGAGAGAAGAGAGTGTAGTAGTTAAGAACCGTGAAGCTCTAGTTTCAAGTCCAAGTTCTAAACCAGTCTACACGGTCTATGATGTAGACGATTATCTGGCAGATAATGCCAAACTCTTGAATGATTTGAAGAGTTTGACATTAGAAAATGAAATGTTAAAAGAAAATGAAAAGAATTGGAAAACAAAATAAAAATTTTAGAAAATGAAAAATTACAAATGTTAGTAGATTTTCAAAATGAAATAAAGATGTTTAAAAATGAAAAAATTGTTTTTGAAAAATTAAATATAGAAAATCAAAAAGCAATAAATTCTCATAATGAGAAAATTGCTCAACTTGAAAAAGAAGTTGAGACTGTTAAAAGTAAAGCTGTTAATTCAGAAAAGTTATTGAAAGGTTTTGTGACCTCCTCAATAAAGTTAGATTATATATGTCCAAAACCGATCAATGTGAATAGAAAGGAAACTCCAATAAGTGACAATGTCACAAATTATGATGATTCATAATTGGGGATTGTGATGATAATACCGATGATGAAAATGATAAAAAATAAATATTTTTGAAACTAAAAGAAAAATTTCAAGAAACTGTTCTACAATCTGTTGAAAAGGTGAATGCTCATCGCAAAAACCTTCTAAGCAGAATGGAGAACAAAAACAACATGAAAAAAAAATTCTAAAAATTTTCAAAACAAAAATAAAAGCTCATCGGTACAGTCATCCAATCATTATAAAAACTCACAAAAAATTGAGAATAAGTGGTGCAGGTCAGACCACAGTGCTTCAAAGTCAAATCAATTTTACAGAAGAAGCAAGAAAGATGACTACTACATGTCAAATCAATGTGATGATTTGGGTGTATGGTCTTAATGTAGAAATTGGTACGATAACAGAGTGTGTTACAACTGTGGATTTGGTGGACACATTGCTGTTAACTGCCTGAAGAAGAGATTTGATACGAGAAGATGTTATAAATGTCAAATCAAAGGTCATATTTCCAGGGATTGTCCGACTAATCTGAAAAGAAGATCGGTTAAATCTCAGGGGGAGAAAAGACTAGAGGAGAAGAAAACAGAGAAGAAAATTGAGAAAACTGTAGAGAAGCCCAAAGAACAAAAAGTCAAGTTATCACAAGGACAAAAAGACAGATTGATAAAAAAGAGGAAAAAAGTTAGAGAGTATTTGGAAAAGATTTTGTCCTCGGATACGTCTAAAAAATCAGATAAAAGTTCTAATGAATCATTTTACTCACAGTCAATTAAAACGAATTCATCAGATACAAATTTGAGGACAAAAGAGAGAGCAGTAGAGAAAAATTTGATAATTCAAACAGTTAAAAAATCATAGAAAGTAAAATTTTCAAATAAAGTTTCTATCAAACTGTTTGAATATCAAAAAGAGTGTGAATGTTTGTTTACTTCAGATGTTAATGATTTTGGTAAACCTAAATCCAGAATGGATTGGGTTCCAATTCAAAACTGATTAAAGTTTGTTTGAATGTGCAGGATAACCAAGCTTCAAGACAAAGGTCATTTCAGAAGTAGTGGTTGTTCATACAGAGAGATAAGAGACAGGAGTGATATTCTACACAAACAAAATGGTAGTCTAACGTTCACATTCGTAAAAAGTCGTTAAATGGTTAAAATGGAATATTCTTATTTTCGATTTTAATAAGATGTTTTCAATTTTAGGGGGAGAAATTTTTTTTAAAAATTGTAAAAAATTCCAGTAAAATTGAAAAAATAATTTCAAAATCATTTTAGATAGATAAATTTTTTCAAAATGTCAAAAACATTAAAAAATGAAAATGAGATTACTTGTGCAAAAAGAGGAAATGATAATACATCAGTGGACTATCAGTGCATGCTAAAGATATGTATTGTTTAAGATGGTTAAACAATCTCACTAAAGATGTGTCGGTAGACTCAGCTAGACTAGTAGTTTTGCGAAAACGATACAAACTTAAATAGAAAAGCCTAGTTCTAGTGGGAAACATGATTGAAAGCACAGTACTTAGTTTTGTTCTTCATGACTGTGTACCTACTCGGGAATCGCTGAATGTTGCAAAGCATACAAACCGGTCAGTTTGTGAACTTTCACAACTTACTACAAAGTCACTGTGATTGTGTTTTCATTTTCAAAAGATTTAAACTTGTTTTATTTCTTTATTTTGTTTAAGCATTGGACATCCTCTGCGTATATGAAAGTATCGAACTGGATGTTAGTGCCTGAACCTTTCTGCTTTATTTTACTTGGTGTTTCATTTAAATCTTGGATCACCTCTGCGTATATGAGAATATCGATCTGGTGGTTAAGATCTAAACAATTTCAACTTGTTTTTCATTTCTTATTTTGTTTAAACATTGGACTTTCTCTGCGTATCGAAAGATCGACCTGATTGTTAATGTTTAAACATTCTGCGTTATTTTCACATAATTCACAGTTGATGAAAGTTTAAAGGCTTTACTTGAATTAGTGTATTACATGATGAGGGGATATGCTGAGATCGTGGGGTCCATAAGAATTTAGTGCACATTTATGTACCTTAACGTATCGGTAAGCATTATGAAAGTTTTTAGATTGAGTTTAAGTGGACAACAATACCGACAATCCATGTGAATTGTTTAAACAGAGTGTTTCTTAAAGATCAAGGGTGCAGCTGGCATGTCTCAGTAATATGTTATGATCCTCTAGCACGTTTTCTCACAAAAATATAAACTGTAAATATTACATTTCAGTTTGTTTACATTTTTGCATTCAATATTAAAAATCTAAAAAGATTTTTTTTTCAAAATCTTCCATGGTAACCTGATAATGTTGAATGTGAGCCAGACCAACAAGATTGTTAAGAAACTGTTTGTGTGTGGATACGTGTGATTGTTCTTAATCGTCAAATCTTAGAGATTCGAAGCATCATTTGAGGGGGAGCTAGATAAACACGATGATCAAAGATACCAGAAAGCTCAAAGCAAGGGGGAGCATGGATGTTAAAGTTACTCAAGATATAAAGATCAAGAGAACATTAAAGACTCAGGAACTTAATTGAAGAATGATGACTACGACAACATCCAAGGGGGAGTCTGTTGATGCATATGTTTGTTGCCTACGTCATCGTATAATGTCGAGTCAGTATTTAGGAGCGAAATGTCGAAGTTTATGTATATACAGGGTTAAGTTCGCTTGAGATTGTAATGTTGAAGACAAGTTCGGCCGAACTTGTCTAAGCAAGTTCGCCTAAACTTGCATCCCACCAGCGGACTTGTATCTCCTATAAATAGGAGTCTTTACATTTCATTTGTAATATTCAGAGATTTTGTCACGACAGAGGCAAAGCTCTATCCAAGTGTTTCCAGGATCTGTAACGTTGAATATTAATGAAACGGTGATTAAATAGAAACAAATGAGTGTATCCAATGTTGCCTAAGCAAACGGATTCTACACGTTTACCTTAGGTTTGTCATATTAGTGCCCGAACGATCCGTACAACGGACCTACACAGGGATTTCAGTGTTTGGTGCTGTGATCAGAGGTTTGCCATTGACCAAATGTTTGTAGCGAAGGAATAGTTCAAAATCTACTTGGCATATGTTGGTTGCTATCTCCCTTCCACGTTCTGAGAAGCTATGAAGTGCTTTTCTGTTTTCTCTTTTTCTTAGTGATTCTTGTGCATACATTCTTCTTAGCTTGACTATATCCAGTGGATGCAGACGTTCCATAATTTGACTGTCAAGGACCTGTTGTTCTTCACCATCTTCTCTCCTGATGTGATACATGTTTTGATGCCAAACACCTTTGAGAGGAGTTTTGACTGATCTGTCTGTGATGTGTACACTTTTGATGGGATTTCGGTATTTCCCCCAGAGACATCCTTCGTGTCTATTGCCTCTCATTCTGAGGGCATTTCTGGTGATTGGGTTCATCTTGCTAGGAAGAGATTCATCGTCTTTTCTGTAATATTCCTTTAAAACAACCTCTGGAAAGAGTACTTCATGGTCATCTACGGTTTGTATGATTCTTGTAATGTTTGGATCTTCTATTGGAATCATAGCAGGCTTCTTTGAGGAAGAATGACCAATTTCTTCCCATTTCCTTTTCTCTCTAGATTTACACTGTTTGCTGAATTCAGTTTGACTTGAAAGAGTGGGTTCAGCAATTTCTTTTCCTTTCTTTTAGTCTCTAGATGAGGACTGAGTTATGTGTTGAGCTCTTGTTCTTAATGATGGTTCTGTTTGAGTTTGAGATTGTTGTAGTGGTGGTTGAATTGGTTTTGATTGAGTTGGTGCTGGTGAGGTGATGATTGAGTTTGTGTTGAGGGGTGTAAGATCAAGGCTTTTTCTTTAGAGATAGAGGTAGGATGAGGTGGAAGAGGGAAAGGACTCATTGTTCTTTATGGTGATTTAGTTGAATCTTTTGGTTTGACTGGTATAGGAGCTAGTATTCTAAAAAGAGTTTTGTTGATGAAGTTGCAGTTTGTTTGAGTACATCCTTCTGGGTTGTGCCAGACATTTCTTTTCTTTCAGGAATCTGTTTCAACAAATCTGGCAAGCTCGCCTTAGTTACTTGTGCAATATTAACACAGAGTCTCTTTAATAGATCTTTTACATCTTCAATCAGTTTTGTGTTAGTGGCACTTTCTTCTCCGATGCTTGTCATCTGCCTCTGTAGTTCTGTTTTGCTTTTGCTCCAGTTCTGCATTTGTTCTTTTAATAAATGCACCATCAGATCATTGTTCTTCTCAACTTCCTTCAGCTTTTCCTCCATTTTTGTGAAGTTTTCTGCAATACTTGACAGATTCTGTGCTGCAGTTCTTGATTCAGCATTTCCTGTTGTCTTCACAAGTTCTTTCATCTCTTCTTTCATAGTTCTGAATTCCTCAGCTAGTTTCTGAAATTCATGAGAGATCTTCTTCACATCTTGAGAGGTGACTGGAGATTCTTGCAGTTTGTTCAATTTGTCTGTGTTTGCTTCTGATTACTTTCTGATGGATTCAACATATTCAGACAGATTTCAGATGTCAGATTTCTGTTGCTTAATTTCATTCAACAGATTATCCAGTTTTTCTTCAAGAGGAGATTTTCTCTCCTGATTCACTACATCCTCTATCACCTTTTTCAATGTTGATTCAAGATTGGTTGTAAATGGGTCATTTGGAACAACAGATGTTCCTTCTAACATACCAGCAGAAAACACATTTCTTGCTGTTTCAGGAAATCCCATATCTTGATCATAAGACCAATTCATAGGTTTCCTACCAGAATCATGCACCACAAGCATTTCCTGGATTTCCTCACATCCTTGAACAATCCTTTTGGAATGTTCTCCTTGAGTTCTAGGATAACACAAAGTATCCAAAAGTTTTCTCTGATCAAGTGGATGTTCTCCACTTGTTGTAGTCTCAAGCTCCTCCTCATCAGATTCGGAGTTGATGCTAAGAGCCATACCCCACTGGGCTTCAACATTAGGTACTCTTGTTCTTATTTCAAAATCAGCCTTAACAGATTCTGATGATGTTTCATCAGAAGTTGGTTTTGTAAAATTAAGTTTAGGGTTTGATTCAAGGTGTGCACCTGTTTCAAGAGTATCATGTTGTTGACCTTCTCCGGCTAGCATTGAATCTGAATCAGTTGCTTCATCTTTAGTGGATGAGACTTCATTAGATTCTTCATTTGTTCCATACTCCTCAGCAATATTTTTGTCACCAGCAGCTGATATAGACACAATTCTTGATCCACAATTATCTGGTCCTGTTGGCTTGATAAATTCTTCATGCCTTTTGATAAAGGGTGAGTCTACAGGAATCACTTTCATCATACTTTGAGGCAGGGGAGGAAGGTCATTGGGAAGGGCCCAAACACTTGTTGCAGCAGTTAATGGAGTCATCACCACTGGTTTCCACACTATATCATGAGTAGGGACTTCCATGTTTCTTTCAGCAAAGACTTTTGTTATGATGATTGACCAAAATCTTGCATGTGGAAGATGTGTTGTTGTTCTTCCTTTATGAGTGAATATGCTGGTTTTTAGTAGTGAAAATATCTCTTTGGCATAATCTACATCTTCACCCTTTATTAGCCCATACATGATGTTCAATATTGGAATAGTTGTTTGATCAGCACCTCCTATCTTCCCTGTGAGACAGTTGTTGATTATATCCATAAAGACTTGCCAAAGTCCTGGCATCTCCTTTCTTTTGAACTGGCTAATTAGAGTGATTGGAGCCTTGTACCCAAGATTTATGAATACCGCCAAGAGTTCTTCTTTGACTGGAAGGATGTGATATTCTTGTTTTTCAGGAATCTCCAGCCATCTTCTGATGTTTTCTTCATTGACAATGATTCTGATGTTTCCACACATGTGTAGTTAATTCTGTTCCTGACTTCTCTGTTGTATGCACTGTTTGCTGTAGGATTTGTTGAGGAACTTCATAGCCTCCTATTAAAGCATATTTGATAAGGACAATTGATCAGAAACTCTACAAGAATTTTGACCCTTTCATCATGATGCCATGATCAGTATTGAGAGCTAGGTTGTTCTTTTTTTCTATGTCTAGCCATTTTAATTTCTTGACAAGAGGAACTTCATGTTCCACAGCTGGAATGTTGAGATTCGTGGAGCCGGAAGAGGACATGATGTTGTAATTTGAGGTTTTGGCTTGCAGAAACAAAGTTGTGAGTTTTAGGGTTTGGAATTTTGAAAGCTTGAAACTCTTGGAGGTGAATGTGAGAGATTGTGTATTGGGTCGGTTTATATAAGTTTTGTTGTCCCACGTGATTGGTGATTAACTGTGTTAATAACCCATTGAATTATATGTTTAATGCTGACACCTTTGGGTTATCTAAAGAAAATAGTTTCAAAAAGATAAAAAAAATTAATTTTATCTTTTCTTCTATTGGTGCCTGCAAACCGCCAATCTTCACTTTTGCACAAGTGGGTCCACGTTTTGAAGAGTGGTCCATTTGCACAAGTGGGTCCACGTTTTTTAAGAGTGTTCCACTTTTTTTCTTTCTTCCTGCTAACCACCAATCTTCACTTTTTCTTGACTATTTCTTCCCCTTTTCTGTAAGTCAAAAACTCAAAACTCTGGATCTTCAGTTTTCTGTTGACTTTTTCTTCAATAGATTTTGAGTGGACTTCTGTTGATTTTCTGTTCAAGTAGATGGACAACAGGGTTTGTATTTTTTAGAGAGAGAGAGAAAGAGAGAGTAAGTAGAAATTATTCTGAGATACTTACATTGATTTGGAGTGTCTTCAAATAATGATTAAGAATTTTTCTGATAAAAAAAGGTCAGATTTTCTGATAAAGATGATCAGACTTTCTGATAAAAATGATCAGACTTTCTGATTAAAAAAATGATCAGACTTTCTGATTAAAAAAATGATTAGATTTTCTTATCAAAATGATCAGATTTTCTGATGATCAATGATTAAGAGTGTTTTTCTAATTAAAATGATCAGATTTTCTGACTGTCAACGATTAAGAATTTTTTATGAAAATGATCAGATTTTCTGATAAAAATGATCAGATTTCTGATAAAATGATCAGATTTTCTGATAAAAATGAACAGATTTTCTGATGATAGTAGAAAAAGATGTCGCATTTAATTTGAGAACTTGTTAACTCGCTAAATTTCGTCTTCTATTGCCTGTTCGAAGGGTTGCATTAGATGTGGTCAGACTTTCATCAGAAAAAGTTGATATTTTAGAAGAATCAAAGACAGATGTTTGTATTTGAAACAAGAAAAAGTTGTTGCATTTGAAACAAGAAAAAGATGTTGCATTTGAAACAAGAAAAGATGTTGCATTTGAAAAGAAAAAGATGTTGCATTTGAAAAGAAAAAGAAAATTGTTTTAATCAACATATCTTCATCTCCCTTTACTTAACCTTCTTGTTTTGAAATGTTTTCATTCTTTTAACAAAAATTTCTTCAAGGTTTCCTCTTATAATTTAAAGCATAAGCTGTTTCTGAAAATTGTGATCTTATGTGAGTTTTTTTTATGATATTATCAGATATTCTTCTTGAAATGTTGTGATTATCAGAAATTCTCCCTGGATCTTTGATCTCATCAGAAGTTCCCCTGGATCTTTGATCTCATCAGAAATTCCCCCTGGATTCTAGATCTCATTTGGAAATTCCCCTGGATTCCAGATCTCATCAGAAAATTCCCCCTGGATTCCGATCTCATTTAGAAATTCCCCCTGGATTCCAGATCTCATCAGAAAATTCCCCCTTAACTAAAACAAAACTGATATATATATATACACATATATGTACATATATGTACATATGTAATTAAATACAAGAAATATGAACATCCAAAACGAAAAAAGAGTTAGACTATCTCTTCATCTCTAAGATCGTCATCTCCAAAATCTCCGTCTCCATACATGATTTGCACCATTTCCCAGAGAGGTGTTTCATGCCCTGTGTTGTCGTCTGTTGGTATGAGGGCAACAATGTGTTGTTCCTCCTGAACAAGCATTCTTGCTTTGATATATGATGCAAGAATTCCTACAAAGTCCAGTTGAGAGGTTATTACTTTCATCAAGAACCTTGGGTAGATGAGGAAAGGACGACCTCCTAGTAAGTTGGCCCTAAAGTCATTCATCAGATAGGAAGAGTAGTTATAGGGGAGATGATTTACTAAGGCATGGAGAGGATCCATTATCCTTAGAGTAATCTCATACCAACTTGAGGTTTCCTCGTAAAGCAAAAGGCAAACTGAGTTACCAGAAACTGCCAAGGTTCAATGAACCCGCTTTTGAAGATGGGGACTCTTCCTTAAGGATCATGGTATCCCATCATAGCCAAGGTAGCCTGCCTGTCTGCTAAGGAGAAGGTGGTTGGAGGACAGTCATATCTTAGCAAGCGAGCTCCCCTGATAGTGTGCTCATTTAAGCAAATGAGCCTGTTGCCCATCACCCTCCCTGCAATGGTGGTCAGCCTTCCATCATCTACAACCAGCCGTGCAGACTTCCAAAACTCTTGGAGAATTTCCGGAAACACTTGAACGTGCATGGAAAGAGCAAATTGGACTGCTCAGTAGCATGTTCAGAATGGTGGAGCAGTTTACATATCTTGGATCATCTACGTTCATCCTTACTCTTGCATTGTGCCTTTTGAAGTAAGGCAGAGGGAATCGATTGCTATCAACTTTTTCCATGGTGGATGTGTGTGTTAAGTGAAGAAGATGAGTATTTAAAAAAAAATTTAGGTGAAAGTGTATGAGTAAGTGTGTGTCTATTTAAAGACAATAAGTACATGCCTTAAATGTTTTCACCGGTTATGATCTTGATTGTACCGATTCTACTCCACTTCGAGATATGGTGTCAGATTCATTTAGAACTAAAAGTTGCCATATTCTCCCTCCTCATTTATGAATAGGCGGCACCCTAGTCTTTAATTTTCTGTTGAGAGGACAGGTGTAGCCTTCTTTCCCTTAACCGTGCCGAGTAAGCGTGTGAAGTTGATGTGATGGGGGTAAAAAAATAAAATAAATAAGAAAAATGAAAACTTGGGGAGTTATCTTTGTGACGTATACTTTGCTCATGCATTAGATATTCCCAAGATAGTGACAAATGAAGTTTGAAAAGGAACTATGTAAAATAAAAAAGTTTTGTAAAAGTTATGTGTGCATTCATGGTACAAAGGGGACATGTGAGGGTAACACTTTTTCTGTTGAGAACAACGAAAAATTTCCTTGCTTCTAATGAATTTATCAGATTTCTGATGGGATTATCAGATTCAGTTTTTGATAGATTTCTGTTTAGAATTTCCATCAGATTTCTGATCAATTTGTTAGAGCCCGTTTAACTTATCAAACTATAGTTTCATCAGAAAATTCTATAGATTGAATAGTTTCATCGTATCTCTTATTTATCATTCCTAGTTTGCTGATTAAATAATTTTGTCTTTTCTCATCCAAAGGTTTTGTAAAAATATCAGCAAACTGATTTTCTGTTGGAACAAAATACATTTCTATATTTCCTTTTTCCACATGATCTTTTATGAAATGATACCTGACATCAATATGTTTTGTTCGTGAGTGGTGAACTGGATTTGAAGTTATTGCTATTGCACTCTTAGAATCACACAGGATTGGTATTTTTTCAGATTCACTCCATAATCTTTGAGTTGTGTTTGCATCCACAAAACTTGTGAACAACAGCTTGCTGCTGTTACATATTCTGCTTCAGCTGTAAAAGTGGAAACACAGTTTTGTTTCTTACTTGACCAACATACAAGCTTTTCTCCAAGCATCTGACAAGCACCTGATATGCTTTTTCTGTCCAGTTTACAACCTGCGTGATCTGCATCTGAATATGCAATTAGGTCTAAACTAATTTCCTTAGAGTACCATAAGCCATGGTCAGATGTGCCTTTTAGATACTTAAAAACCCTTTTGTACTGCTTTTAAATGAGATTCTTTGGGATTGCGCTGATATCTAGCCAGAAAGCATGTTGAAAACATTATATCAGGTCTGCTAGCTATTAGATATAAGAGTGATCCAATCATTCCTCTGTAGGTTTTAAGACCTATATTTGTACCATCAGGATCAGAATCTAACTTGTTTCCTGTGGCCATAGGAGTTTTTGATGATGAGAAATTTTCTAATGAATATTTCTTTAAAATGGTTTTAATATATTTTGATTGATTTAAAAATATTTCATTAGATTCTTGTTTTACTTGGAGACCTAAAAAGAAGCTTAATTCTCCAATCATGCTCATCTCAAAATTGCTTGTCATCAATTTTTCAAACTTTTTTACAATGATTTGGGTTGGTTGATCCAAATATTATGTCATCAACATATATTTGTACCAACAAAGTGTGCCCTTTTTGTGTTTTGAGAAACAAAGTTGTGTCTATAGTACCTTGGTAAAACCTGATTTGATCAAAGAGTTACCATGCTCTTGGAGCTTGTTTCAACCCATACAAGGTTTTGTTCAGTTTATAAACATGTTTTGAAAATTTTGGATCAACAATGCCTTCTGGTTGCTGCACATATACTTCTTGATCAATCTTACCATTCAGAAAAGCAGACTTTACATCCATCTGATAAACTTTGAAGCCTTTTGAAGCTACATAAGCAAGAAAGATTCTAACTGCCTCCAGTCTTGCTACTGGTGCAAAAGTTTCATCATAGTCAATTCCTTCTTGTTGACTATACCCTTTTACTACAAAGCTTGCTTTGTTTCTGGTTATTATACCTTGTTCATCAGATTTATTTCTAAATACCCATTTTGACCCTATGACAGATTTTCCATTTGGTCTAGGTACCAGGTTCCACACTTGACTTCTTTCAAACTGATCAAGTTCTTCTTGCATGGCTTGAACCCAGTATGGATCCTTGAGTGCTTCGTTTGTTGTTTTTGGTTCAGTTAAACTTAAGAAACCAGCATGAAAACATTCATGAATAGTTGTTGATCTTGTTTTAACACCATCTTGAGGGTTTCCTATGATATTTTTTGTTGAGTGACCCTTTATCCATCTTCCACTTGCAGCAGTATTTGTTGAATCAGGTGATGGATTTTGTGAAGAAATTTCTGCTTCCTCCCGATTAATGATCTGTTCTGAGTCTTCAGACATTTGTTTTTCTTGATTTTCTGATGTAGTATCTGATGCCTGATTTGTTATTCCTTGTATTTCATCTGAGGGCTCTAAATTTTCTGCAGAGTTAGAGTGTGACTGGTTTTCTGGTAAATTTCTATAATTTCCCTCCCAGTCAACCCAAGCAGTTCATTTGTCAGTTCTGTCAATAGGTGTTCATTATTTGTTGAATTTTCTTTTTGTGAGAGACTTATGATGTCATCAGAAATATCTATTTCTGATGAATCATCAAAAGAAACATACATGCTTTCTCGGATTGTTCTGCTTTTTAAAACAAATACTCTGTAAGCTTTTGAAGAGAAATAGTATCCAAGAAAAATTCATTTTCCAGCTTTTCTGTCAAATTTCTCTAAACTATCAAAATCATTAAAGATAAAACATCTACATCCAAAAGCATGTAAAAGTTTAACACCTGGTACCCTTTTGTTTATGATGTGAAAAGGTGTTTTCTGATGTCTTTTGTTGATAATAGTTCTGTTTTGTGTGAAACAAGCATTTGCCATTGCTTCTGCCCAAAAATAGGTTGGCAATTTGGTATATGCCAGCATTGTTCTTAGTGCTTCTACCAAAGTTCTGTTTCTCCTTTCAACAACCCCATTTTGTTGTGGGGTTCTGGGAGCAGAAAAATCATGAGATATTCCTTTTTCTATTAGTAAGTTTTCAAGTTTTGCATTTTTGAATTTTGTCCCATTGTCAGATCTGATTTTTCTTACAGTTAATTTTAACACATTTTCGATTTTCTTAACAAAATTTATGATCAGATCTGGTGTTTCACTCTTTTGCCTCAAAAATTCCACCCATGTGTACCTTGAATAGTCATCAACAATAACTAAAATATATTTCTTTCCAGAAAAACTTCCAGTGCTTATTGGTCCACAGAGGTCCATATGTAAAAGTTGAAGATTTTCAGAGATAGAAGTTTCTACCACAATTTTGTGTGAGCCTCTTTTTGACTTTCCCAACTCACATGCTACAAAGAGTTTGTCTTTTCTTGAAGTAATTGAAGGTAACCCTTTTACCAGACACTTGCTTGCTATAATGTTTTAAAATTAATATGAGCTAGTCTTTTTTGCCATAACCACTTGTTTCCTTTATTTTCTTTTGTAAATAGACAAAATTGAGGTTCTTCAATTTTGTTGTTGAAGTCAAAGAAATAAATTGATCTTCTTATCCTTTTTCCTCTAATAAAAATTTTATCATCTTCAAGACCCATTAATAAGCAAGTATCAGGTAGAAAAGTTACCTTAAATCCTTTGTCACAAAATTTACCATAACCTAGAAGGTTGTATTTTAAACCTTCTACATGTGCCACTTTCTCAATTGTTATTGTACCATATGTTATGTTTCCATAACCCTTTATCCTACCCTTGACTCCATTACCAAAATTTACAAATTTACCTAGCTTTTCTACATAGTTGCTAAGTAAGCTCCTATCCCCAGTCATGTGCTTGGAGCTTCCTGAATCGCAGTACCAAATCTGTTGCACATGATGATCCTGTAATGAAAAGGTTAGTGATTTTTTGCTACCCAGACTTTCTTGGGTACTTTATCAAATGAGTACATAGCATATAATAGTTTTCCTTCATCATCTGTTGATCTTAATCTGTCAGAGTCTGTTGATTCTGACTGGCCAGTTTTCTTTACCAAATCTGTTACCATCTGATCAGATCTGATAAGATTTCTGTCCAATGTTGAACCACTGACAGATTGTTGGTTTTTGTACAGAGACTGTTGAATTACTTTCAGAATATCGACACACATACATCCCACCTTGTTAGAGATGTCTGATGGAATATTTTTGATGAAATCCCATTTTCTGAGATCTTTGAAAAATGTTTTGACCCTTTTCTTTTAAGACCCTTCTAGTTTTTTCTTTTGTATGAACTTGTTTTGTCTTTATTCTTTCTTTAGAGCAGACCTTCTTTGATTTTATACTTGACTCAGAACAAGATGACATGAAGTGAATTTCTTCTGATAAATTTGATTCATTGTCAAAATCTGATTGTGGTTTATCTGAAGCTTTTACAAACACTGTAGGATTATCTTTTGTTGTTTTTGTGTAACCCAATCCTTCACCCTGATTTTTTGAAGTTGTTTCAATGTAGTCAACGAAATCCTTTGCTTGTTGAAAACCTTTTACATTTACCTTAGTTTTTATGAGTTTCTGCATACAAAAATTTTCTCTCTTTTTCATAAAAATTGATTTTTGTGTCTTTGATCAAACTTTCTTCATGTAAAAAATTTTCATTTTCTTAACAATGTTTCAACATGTCTTTAAGTTCATCGGATTTCTTTGTTTCTGTCAAGTATTTCTCTTGTAATTTTTGAAAATCTTTCAATAATTTTTTTATTTGATTTTGAAGTTCTTGATCATTTTGACTTACATTGATTTCTGATGCCTCATCGTCAAGTTTTGCCATAAGACAGAAGTTGGCCATTTCTTCCTGATCATCATCTGATGTGTCATCGGTCATCCAGGTATCTGTCCCTGCAATCAGGCTGACTTCTTGTTGTTGTTGTTTCTTGGCTTCTCCTAGCTTCTTTTCATAGTAAGCTGGATCTTTTAACTTTTTGTTCTTGCATTCTGATGCATAGTGACCCTTTTGTTTGCATCTATAGCATACCACTTCTGACTTGATTTCTGCTCTTCTTTCCTTGGATGTAGCTTCCATCTTTCCTTTATCACTTCTCTGAATTCTGGAACTTCCTCACTTCAATCTTTGCTCGAAGGTTTTGGTGAGCAAAGCTATTGCTTCAGCAAATGCAGAAATATCTGATGGATTTTCAGAATTTTCTGATGCTAAAACTAGGTTTTGTGGGTTAGAGGGTTGTAGATTGGTGTGATTGATCTTTGAGAATTTGATATTAAGGCTATAGGTCCACCATATTGTTTTGAGTTTTCAAAGATTTGTTGCTCTCTTGGGAGTAGAATACTATATAGATCATGTAGATTCAGATTTCCTAGCTCTAGTGTAGAAGCTATGGTCATGGCAAGATTTTGCCATTCCCTGGGCAAAGCATTAAGAAATTTTACATTTGTTTCATCATTGGTTTTTTCAACTCCATGTTTTTTTTAACTCATTTAAAATTTTTGTCAATCTATTGTAAGTATCAGTGAGTGTTTCATTTGGTGAACATTTATACCTTTCATAAGCAGAGACATGATTTGTTCTCATGTTTCTTTTCATTTTGTCTCCTCCTTCACAAAGATTTTCAAGTTGATCCCATATTTCTTTTGCAGATGAGCATGCATCAACATAAGAAAATATGTCATTTGGAGGTGCAATAATCAGAAGTGATTTGGCCCTTTCATCTGTTTCTACCAGTTTCCTGTCTTCTGGGCTCCAATTTATCTCTTGTTTGGGGGTCCAAGAAGCAAAGATTTCTGGTGAGTCATCAGATGCTGGAACACTAGGTATTTCAACACGTGGTATATGTGGGCCACACACATTGGATTGAAACAGAGCTCGATCATGTCCATTAAGAAAAGTGATCATCCTGATTTTCCATTGGGGGTACTCCTCCCTGACTAACGTCGGAGGCTTTGACATAGAACCCATGTTGAAAGCACTGTTTGAAGACTGAAAGTTTGCCATTTTTAGTCAAAGTTTTTTGAACTTTTGGAAAACAGAGTATTAAAAAGATACTCGAGCAATTGATTGATTTGAAAATGTTTTATTCAATCTGCTTTGATACCAATTGTTGATCCCAGATAGTAATGCTTTGACTTAAAATGGCAAGTTGATTTCAACTTTATATGAAAATAATGTGCGGAATTATAAATCAACTTATAAGAAACAGAGATACAGCATTTTCAAGTTTATATCACTTTTGAAAGATTACAAAAGATGATTGAAAAGTTATTTTCTAATACAAAACAATGCTTAAGAATTTTGTGGGAGTGAAGGGCAATGGAGTATGTAAGTTGTAATACTTGCAATGCTCTACTCCATCGATCTTCGGTTTGGTGATCTCTATTTATAGAGAACAATTGGCATGAATACACAATTGTTATTCATGCAAGTGTTTATCATGGCAGATCATTTCATATGTCATGCTTACTACTTCCACTTGTATCATAAATGTCCTTTAACTGAATTACCTTATCTTCAACTGCAAGTGGACATTATGATTGGTCACCAGATTTCTGATGACTTCTGATCAGAACCTGATGAGGTTTTATAAAATTTGATCAGATCTTTTCTGATCCTTTCTTTGAACACTTAGCCAAAGATATTCTCATCAGATCTGATTCAAATGCTACTTCTCATTGCCTATGATCATGTTTTCTTCTGTTGACTTGATCCTTTGACTTCTTCTTTATCAGATCTGATCAGATTGATCAGACTCTCTTTCTTCATTTTTCTTCAATACTTTAAACTTAAACATAAAGTTTCCTAACAACCACGATACATCGGACCCTACGAGATTCTAGCGAAAGGAGGTCCCGTAGCATATCGGTTAAAGCTACCAACCGAGCTTAGTGCCATTCATAATGTCATCCAAATTTCAAACCTAAATAAGTGCTTGTCAGGCAAAGCCACCCAGATACCTTTGGAAGACATACACATTGACGATAGACTCCACTTTGTGGAGGAACCGGTAGAAATAGTTAATGGCAGGGTTAAATAATTAAGGCACAACAAAATTTCACTGGTTTAAGTCTGGTGGAACTCTAAACAAGGACCTGAATATACCTGAGAATGGAAGGATGAATTCCACAGAAAATACTCTCACCTTTTCCCTAGCTAGATGAGGTAAATTTCAGGGACAAAATTTCTTAACCAGGGGAGATTGTGATGCCCAGGACAAAACCAGGTACACCATAAAAGGTCCAAAACTTTAAGCATGCTTAAAACAATGATTGTGCGAAAACCCTAAAAGCATGTATGACTTGCGTGTTAGATTAAATGATATATGTTATGTCTCGTAGGAATCCGAGGGCACGTCATGGTTAACATAACACTAATAAGGGCCAACAGTGCGAGGTTGGTGTCCTTAGCCTTTGAAAACTTGTTAAACGGGAGCCTTCCGTTTAACAGCGCATTAAACATTTGACGATGATTATTAGGCGATCGGTAGGGCTATTTAAGATTATGAGTTCACGAAACATCTTAGTTATGTGCCTTAGACCATGACATAAGACTGGAAGCAAATCGGAGCTCGGGCACGCAAAATGAGGCAGTTTCCCGGTTAAGGAAACGCCTTCGTTTTGAAAACAACAAAAGGCAACCAAACATGCAAGGAACGGTCAATCAAGCCTAAAAACACTTAAACTACTCTAATACGAGACTATTGTGATTAAAACATAACCGTGGTCGTGTTTCGAGACGGTTATGCATGGTTTTTAAAACCGAGTCTTTTAAGACTGAAAACGGGAAAAAAGGAGCCCGTTCCACAAATCGGGGACGCGTATGGGACCCGAAAACGAACCTAAACTCAAAACCAAAGATAAACATCATCTTCTTAACACGAAAACCTAAGCACGACAAAGCGGGGGGTGGGGTAGGGGTACCCCACCTTGCGACCGCCCCCCCCTAATATATTTTTTTTGTTTTTTCTTTCATTTTCACCTCAAAAATCTGCCATAACCCTCAAGAACACAGCTGATCCTCACCAAAATCCAGCCAAATCAAAGGTATTTTTCAAGATTATTAAGGTTTTGATGAAGTTTTCTTGATTAAACATGAACTAGACTATGAAAACTCTTTTTAATCCATGTTAATGGATGATTTAAACATGGTTCTTGGCTGAATATGATCACCTCAGGGATTCCCTGATGTTATATGATAGTCAAGATCACAAAACTTTGGCTTTTGATACCTAATCGACCAAAATCGAATAACAAAGCGATTAACCGAAAAACAGTGAAACAAAGATTGATTGACATGAATTATGGCATGTTTGGATTGTGCTTGATGTGTAGGTACAGAATGTAGCACCCAAACACTTTTGGACTCGAGAAAAAGACGCAGGAACGAAGTTTACGCTAGGTATAACGTCTGAAACCTTCGATTAGCATAGGCAGAATATTGTTTAGACTATAACTTTGTCCGTGATGCTTGGATTGAGCTGAAATATGGTGTGGTGATGTAGGGTATTGACAGGAATGTCCACATATTAGAATTGTTTGAATTTTCTATGATTTTTGGCGAATTTTTTTACTATTTACCGATAGAAATTTGGAAAACTACCAAACGGAGTCTATAAATCCCCAAAATTTACATGAAAACTAAGGAACATATAGGGCATGTTCTAGGGAGTTTGGGATTCCATTGGTTGAATTTGGTTCGGATTAAAAATACGCGTTTCTGGGAGTTTTTCGGTAGCTGGAAACGCATTGAAACGAAATCGGAAAAATCCCAAATTTTTGCAGGGAGTTCTTGGACATACAAGGAGCTTTCTGGAATATTTTGGGAATTTTTAGACATCGGATGATAAGCAATGTAAATTATTCGGTTAAATGCTGGTTTACAAATAATTTATTTGAGGAGTTAAATAGCTAAATAAATTCCCGAAGTATTTTTCTCATAATCTATATATTTTTACTGAATTGTATAAAAATTTCCAGATTTTTATCAAACTTATGTATTAAAGGGGAATTTACGGAATTAAAAACACTTTATTTTAAACTAGTTTCGGCAGTTTACCATGTAACGACCTGCCGGAACCGGGAACTGACCAAACCCAACATTTACTATAGGGGGAACATCGGGAGTATCCCGAGAGATTCCAGGGTCATTTGACACTAGGGGTGTGTCCAATGCCAGTTCGGGAGAATCCCCGACGACGAAAGCGGAAACTCAATTTTGGGAAACCTGGACTCCCCAAACACCCAAACTCCCTTAAAGAAAAGTTATTTTTTTCTTAAATAACAACATGTTGACACTATTCGTATTCCCGTACCATTATCCGAGCATGTCAAACAACTAACCTTGGCTGGCACGTGAGCGGTGCCCGGAAGCCAAACTAGAAACTGATACTACCCTGACACATCACCATACCAGTATACTATAGGTTCAATCCAGGGTGAAAACTCTCATAACTAGGTCCAAGTTATAACCATTACCAACTTAGATACTAATTTGAGTCCCTACTTGCATGCGTGTTATTAAAGCTGATCCAGTTGATTGATCAATCTTTGTTTGAGACTACTACTTTCACTGTGAGTTTCACTCCTCCACTTTTAAACTGTTTTACTGTATTCTGAGGTGATTTGCATGTTACAAACTGTGTTAATTGCACCAACTTGTGATGATGTGAATTATCTAACACACGAATTATCCCCACTAGAAGTGATTAACGTAAGCCGTGGGTAGTGGATAGTACTATTGGTCTGACAAACCCGGTTGTCGATTAGAATGTAATAAACGTTGATTATTTACGATTCGCTGTCACGATTACGGTTTGGTTTAACGGATTCCGCACGTTAAACTAGATTAAACGCGGAGCTTGTGATCTTCGGTGAACCGATCCGGACCTATAATTGGTATCAGAGCATGAGGATGAAGGGACTGGAATAAATATATTTCCAAGAAAACTGGTGTTGCATTGATGGCTGAAATCATGGAGGAAGCAGAGTCAACAGTTGTTGATGCAGCGCTTGAGAATGCAATTTTAGAAGAGTATTTGTAAAGAACAGAAGAAGAGGAGATGATCTATCACGAGACAAAGATGAAGAACATTATTCCTCCTAACCCTCAATCTAGTTTTACAGGTTGCTTTAATGCTGCGACTCAGGAGCAGGTGTTTGAAGAAAAGAAATCGTAAATCAAAGAAATCATTGATGTGACAAAGGAGATGAATGAAGAAAACCTCACAAAGATTGCTGACAAAGCAATGATGGCCAATTTGAAACAGGTAGGTCATGAGGTAAAGGTGATTGAGAAAGAAGTTGTGAAAGTGCAAATTGTGGAGGTTGAAAAATCTTGCACAAAGTGCACAAAACCTTGTGAGCAATGTGCTGAGAAATCCCTAATCATAAGCGAATTGGTTGTGCATAATGAAAATTTTAGATACGATTACCGCATAATGAAGGAAGCTTATGATAAGATGAAAGGCACTTATAGCAATGTTGAAAAAGCTAACTTAGAACAAGGTGCCACTATAAGAATGTTAAAAGCAACGGTAATTGTAACAAGAAGCAATTAAGATGTACATTAATACCATTGCTGAAACAAAACATGAGCTTCAAGAAATGAAAATTGAAACTGAACGAGTAAGACAGTTGTTGCTCAGTTACACAACAAACGCTTATGTCATCCATCATATTCTTCCAACAATTCCGTCAGAAGAAAATGATGTAAAACCAAAAGGTAAAAAGCGTGGAGATTATAGCAATGTTCCACCTCCATTGTGCACAAGTTACTGCCGTAAGAAAGAGGAAGGGATTGAGAAGGCACTTAACGTAGCACTTTTATCTGAAACAAATGATAAGTTGCCTGAGAACATTGATGTAATCTACACGACATCTAATGATGACAGCGAATCAGTAGTGAACAATGTAGTTGAAAATGTTTTGGGAAATGATTCTGATGATGGCAGCTTTGAGAGCGCCAACTTAAGTCTGAACAGTTCAGAATCACAATCCAAAAATGATGATACATCATCAGAAAATAGTCTAAGTGATGATCCTAACGTTGTGATGTACAAAGTTAAGGATTCTGATAGACTATATTTTGATGATAGCTTTCCGATTCAATGTGAAAGAAGATCAAATAGATAAATTGTTCAAACTTGTTGAAGTGTCATCAGATGATTTGGATATAAATGAAAAAAAGTTTTACTCAAAACCCAAGAAAAATTATAACAATTACCTAAGGAATGGTGGTGACTTTCCTGAGAATAGGAGAGCGGGTTTGGGTTTGGAGGTAGAAGATGAACCAAAAAAGAAACAAAAGTCATCATTTCACGAATATAAGAATAAAAACATGAAATTCGTGTTTGGGACAAACACGATTCAGGAAGAGAATTTGATTGGAAAGCAATCGAATGTTGAGTTTAAGAAGGAAAAAGAACTTCGTGATAAGGATAAATCCACAAGTGGAGTAAAACCCACGAGTGGACATTCTGCTAATACTCGGACTTGCTTCAAATGCAATGAAGTTGGTCACATTGCACGTAAGTGTCCGAAATCAAAGCCTATGTATCAACGAAGAAAGAAAACTTCAGATGATGAGAAACTTAAGCACCCAGAGATCGTAAAGCCAATCACAATCTTAAAACGAAATAATGAATCTAACATCGAAGTGAAACCTAAAAGTGAATCTAAAGTTGAGAAATCAACTTTTGAAAAGGGAGAAACTTCAAATCAAATGAGAACAAAGATTCAAAATTTTACATTAAGAAAGCTCGAATGAAATCTCAATCATGGGTTGCAAGAAAACATCATCATCATCTGAAGGTACAAAGACAACTACTGCATCAGTCAAGAATGAAAATGTCAATAACACAGAGATTGATCAGAAGTTACCGAATGTTGATTTGCAAGTTCCTACTTACGGCATCCCGGTTCCACCCAAGACCGGAAAGGCTTGGGTTTCCCTCTTTAAACAAGTTCTTTGCATGTGTAGGGGCTCCCAAGATCCATCTTGTCAAAGTGGATTACGGATAGCGGAGCTTCACGTCACATGACTGGGATGCGTGCCTTACTTTTCGATATTAAAGCAATCAATGGAGGGTACGTGGGATTCGCAGGTAATCAAGGAGGGAGAATCATTGCAGAAGTAAAACTATCTAATGGTGTGGTGTCGTTTGATAAGGTCAACTAGATCGTGAAGCGTATTTTTAGATACTTGAAAGGATGTCCAAGTACCGGTTTATGGTATCCAAAGAATGACAACTTCGATCTGACGGGATATGCCGACTCTGATTTCGGTGTTGATAGATTGAATGCAAAGTCTACTACGGCTGGTTGCCAGTTCTTCGGAACACGATTAGTAACTTGGCATTGCAAGAGACAAACCACGGTCGCTCTCTCTACTTGTGAGGCTGAGTACATCTCGGCTTCCAGTTGTTGTTCACAAATATTATGGATACAACAACAGATGAGAGACTACGGATTTGCAATTTCTTGACACTCCATTATATGTAGACAGTAAGGCAGCAATTGATATAACTAAAATTCCAGTTCATCACTCTCGAACAAAACATATCGAGATTCGTTACCACTTTATTCGTGATTGCTACGAAAAAAGATTGGTACGAATTGAGAAAATCCACACCGATGAACAAAAAGCTGATTTTTATACCAAACCTTTCAGTCTTTCACGATTTAAATAATTAATGAGGCTTAACGGTATGAAAATCTTTTGACAGGTGCGGAAGCAGAGGTTGAATATGGATCGGACGATGAGTTCTCGTGATCCTCATTGGTTTGTTACCTTTTAAGGTTAGAATTTCTTAAAAACTAAAATACAAAAATATGTTTTTGATTTTAGGGGAGAAATGTAAAGAGAAAATTCAAAAACATATGAAAAACCAAAAAGTACAAAAACATGAAATAGACAAAAAGAATTTTGTGTCAAAAAGGAAATGATAGTACATCAGTGGACTATCACAGTATGCTAAGGATTTGTAAAGTTTAAAAAGTTTAAACAAGTCTTACTGTGGATGTGCCGATAGGCTTTATACGTTCAGTAGATTGTTTCCGGGATATAAACTAAATTTAACAACTGCTTAAACTTGTGGATTAACATCTCTCGGATATATGGACTTAGTACTCTGAAATTTCGTTTGAGAGATTGCCTGATTCTGAGATACGAGGTGTTTATAGATAACTGATATACAAGTTATTCTGATTTTGCGGAATCAATGGCATAGAACTTCTATAATGCTTTTGCTAAAAACCCCTAAACTGCAGCAAAATTGAAAGAATCGAAAGATCTAATCAATTGTAGTGCTTAAAAGATTCCATTTTTGGAACACACCTTAAAGTCGAGCCTTCATCTCTTTGTCGATACGGTAGTAATAACCTGAGCTCTCAAGGATTCGCATAACCCAGATACAGATATCAATTACGCTATACTCACCTGTAAGATGAAATCTAGGGAATCTTGATACGGGAGTATATTTTGTGATGGGAACCATAGTTGAGTCAAGTTTCGTAATTCTAACTAAGATATCTTGGAACAATTGAGAAATATGTCGAAGTTTAAGAGGACAAACATATCGACAATCTAGGTAAACAAGTTTAGAACTTAAAGTCATCAAAAGGTCAACGAACTGGTGATTCGTCTCAAACAACTGATATGATCCTTAGACACGAATCCACACAAAATATGTCTGTAAATATGTTTGTACATAGATTATTTGATTTCAGATTTAAAACAAAAAAAATTTTCAGTGTGTTTTAGCATAAACTTTTGAAAAGTTAAAAAGATTTTGTTTCTACATTGTTTTCAACAGCCAATGATGGAAAGCGGACATTCGGAGTTCGGAATGGTGCAAGTTGTTGGAAATCTTGATGGCAACGGGTTGGGAGCTAATATGTAAAATCAAAATACACGAAAAAACAATGAAAAGTTCATTAATTTGAAACTTTAATTTGAAGAAAAACATCAGTTTGTTCATAATGGGTCAAACCGGGGTCATTAACTTGGACTCGACAGACAAATCGGTTAACCGAGGTCATTAACTTGGACTTGGTCAACTGAGTGGATTTTCATAACTGGTAAACATGTGAAAATTCAGGGTCTAAAGTGTAAAAATTTTAAAAAAGTTCAAAAATTGTTTCTGGTCAAGTTCGGCCGAAGTTGTTATCAATGTAATATAACAAGATTTGATAACTTCGGGCGAAGTTGCTGGTCAGTTATTGTTGAGATGTTGACAAGTTCGCCCGAACTTGTCTGAGTATAAATAATGAAGTTTGCTCAAATTGTTCATTTCATCTGTTCATTAAACTTCGAGCGAACTTGAGCGTTTTAGAGACATTTGTGATTTTGCAAAAGATACGTCGTTATACTGCCCAAATTGAGACCTATTCTAAGTGATTGGCACACTTAGTAATATGACAAAAAGTATATGAAAGCGATGGTTGATAGTTTGAGTGCTGCGAATGAACAATTGGAGAAAGAGATCGCTGAGCTTAGAACTGAAAGAGATCAAAATGATAGAAGGTTTGCCAGGCTCAGAAAGTGCTAACTAATAGTTTGGATATTGATTTCAAAGCAGAATATGAAAGACTTGATCTGCAAGAAGCCAAAGACAAAGTTGAAAAAGAATTGGCAGAACAGGGAAAGGGCAAAGGGATTGTTGACGGTGTTCCTAAACCAACAAAGGAGTCTGTGATAGAAAAGATTGTTGAAACAAAAAAAGCTTCAGAATCTGAGATCGTTCCTGAAGATGTTTCTGTTGTTGAATATCAGGAAGCAGAAAAGAATGATGAATCGATCAAATCTTCTGAGTTAGATAAAGAAACAGAAGAAAAGGATGACGATAATGAAGATGATGATAAAGACGACGAACCTGCAGATGATGATACGAAAGATGATTCAGATCACAATGGTGGTGATGATGATCAGGGTGGCGTTGTTCTAAAGATTGATTCTGCTAAAGTTCACACTGATTTTGATTTTGAGCTTGATAAATGATGATGTGAATATGGAGGATGATTAGAGTAAGGGGAGCACACAGAGCAAACAGGGCCTAAAGATGATGATGTTTCTGACTCAATAGTTGCTATGCCTGTTGCTGTTGTTCATGACAAACCGTTGATGATTATGTTGGACCCAAGTATTGAAGAGGGGGAATTTGTTCACAACTACACCAAAGAAGAGTTGGCCAAGATGTTCAAAGTTGATGCTGATTCTTTCGAATTTGATTTTGAAGAAGAGTTGGTGAATATTAATACGTTTGAACCGAAGAAATATGTCTACAAGCGTGTATCAGAAGCAGATGATTATGATCGTGTTATCTTTGAAGATTCTTCTGACGATGAAGCTGAAAAGTATTCAGGTATCAATACTGACAGTTTTCCAACGATTGAAGAAATCATGAGTCAGATTGATGTGGATTTGTTAAAGCAAAAGATTGAAGAAGTGGTGAAAGAAGGCAATATCCCTAAACGATGTACTAAAGAACAAATTGCCGAAGCGAAGAAGTCGTGGTTTAAAGAAATGCCTAAGGAAAGAAAGTTCAAGCTACCACTGGCATTCTTTACTCGTGATAAAGATAAATCTCTTGGTGATATTCTGAGTTGGGGATGGATTAGAGAACTTGATGTTTATGCCATAAAGAGAGAATTTGGGGTTCAATACTTCCGATATCTTACTGACATAAAGACGTTACCATTTTGGATGTTGAAGAGTTGGTGCAGACGAGAAACAGTAGTCTTCAAATGAAATTTAACGAACAACGGCTATGGAGGGTTATCAAGTTTGAAGCTTCTAGAGGTTTTGAATTATGGAAGCCGTTTATTCCGAAACGTAGAATCAAGATTGACAAAAAGACAGGGGAACAGGATGTTACACTAGTGATGAAAAGGCCAAGGGCTATGAAGAATATGCCACTGAAACCAACTGAACAAGACTTTCATCCATATTTTCTGTGGTGGCAAACAGATCCTGAAACAAGCGAAGCAGTGATAGTGTTACAATCTGATGAAATGTGGGATATCACTAAAGAAAAAGATCCCGAATGCATCGAACGAAGAAGGATTTGGGGATTGTGGCAAACTATACGTATACTAGACCCGATGTGGCTGTTTAATTATTCAAGAGAAGATGTGAAGTGTTTGTTCTTCAACAAGATTTGCTTTGATAAACATGAAGAAGTTCAAGCTAAACAATACCTAGGTGTGATCAACGTATGCTATGCACATGGTATTAACTCCGGTCATATGTGGGAATCAAGATGGAGAGAGTTAGAAAGGGAAGAGTTTTTGAAAGAGGAAAAGCGTTTAGAGAAGATACATGAAAGGGGTAGAGAGGCAAGGCTCAGAAGATTTCAGTTCATGAAGTGGGCACCTCTTACTGACCAAACGCCTATTCCTAAGCAAGAAAGAAGATGAAAGCCGTACAAGAACTTCTTTGGAAGAGGTTAAAGATTGAAGACTGATCAAGACTACAACAATATCCAAGGGGGAGTTTGTTGATACATGATGTCTATTGTCTAGGTCTTGGATCGAGTCTGTGTGATTAGGGCCTTTAATTGTTAGATATTGAAGTATTTATGTTGTAAAGGACCAAGTTCGGCCGAAGTTATGCTTAGGAAGGACAAGTTCGCCCGAACTTGTCCTAACCAAGTCATACTTCGAGCGAACTTGCATGCCTATATATATGTGTCTTTGGGTCTTTCACATTTGTAACTTTGCATTGAAGACGGCAAAGCTCTGTCTGTTTGGATTCTCGATGTAATATGATTTTGGACTAATAAACAGACACTTTAAATAGTAAATCTTGTTTATTCGATTAACAATTCATGTAATTTCTGCTTACAATGACTTTAGATACAAATTAGGTTCCTAAGCAGTGAGGAGCGATCCTAACAACGTGACGCAGTTGGTGGGCTGAGGTGTTGAACGTGATACAGTCCGGTGTGCTGAGTTGTCGAACGGGACACGGCACAGTTAAAACAGTCAAGGTTTTACTTGTGCACTCGTGTAATTCCATCTGTGATCTGTGACACGTGCAATTAAACTTGTTAAAGCATTATTCTAGGACACAACCAAACCAGTGGAACTCACCGGCTCGTTTAGCTTACCCTTTTTAAAACTAACATGCATTTCAGGTAAAACTAAACAGGAATGAGGAATGGGCGTATGGGATGTTTTGAATAGGAGGACAGTAGCAGAGTAAGGCTATAGTGGCTTGTAGTACCGCACTTAAACTAATGGTTTGTAATATGATAATTTATGTATGTTGTAACCGATGTTCCCTCTTTTTATGATATCATGTTTTTAAATTATGAGGAATTACCATGTGTCTGTCGCACCCTGCAATTGTCTTCCATTGCGAGTCGGGGTGTCACATTATATGTTCTAGTTGTGAGGTTGTGGTGGTTGTGTTTATTATTAATTTATCATAGATGTAGCATCACACTTGAGATTGCATATTAAATTATAATTTGAAAGAAATAACTAAACAACATTAAAAAAAAATTGGATCTATTCACCAACATTTTTGTTGACCCGAAAACATTTATTTTACACGTGATACAGGTACACAAGTGTGAGCTGAATTCGAGACGAAGACACTTAAGACTTCCCTTAGTAATAAATTGGATTTTGTTTTGTTTTATGAATTTGGTTTTCGTATGAAATATTTGAACTTCTATGATTATGTGTGACAAATTTCAATATGATGCTTTAAATATTGGTTATAAGCTTAGGACAATCAATCATGCCATGTACGGTTTCGTTGTGGGTCATAGTGTGACAGATGGGTATCCGAGCCAATAACTATAGGGAATTAGGTTTAGGTTATTAGACCCCTAGACTAAGACTATAGTTAGTAGCTACCTTAATTACCTTATGTGCTTACTTGATTAATTGTCCTAGATTATATAATTTAAAGCACCCACATGCACATAACCACTCTAATTATCACATGCTTAGTATTATGTGCTACATGTTGTAATGTGATATATTACTTATCTAAAATTAATACTATTATATTCCCCATAATTGTCGCATTGCACACACTATATAATATATAAATATTATATCCTTTAAAATTTTCTTCTTGTATCTAGTTATGTTAAGTTTTAAGTTGATTTATTTTCCTTTCGATTATTCTTGAATTTTTATTTATTTCGTTTTTTTTAATTTCAAATTTCATTTGAGTTTTCTTTTTCGTCAAAGTGAGTTTATGTGATGTGCATGTAGTACCTGGAAGGGTTAGATACCGGTAGTTAGGGCGTCCTGTCTAGGCTGACATTCGTATAAATCCAATAAGGACTAGTTTGTCTATCTAGGGACTAAAGATGAGAGTACTGATACCTATTGCCAAAGCGTGTCACAACAAATGTTAGTTAAGAAAATGACATTTGATAATTCAACGTGTTCGTTTCAAGTAATGGATACCCTCCAACATCATTTCATATCACCCCAACTTTGGTTCATACATCATTTTTGTCACACTCCGACCCACAGTGGATATGGTACGGGGCAAAAGGATTGTTCATAGCTTACGACACTATTATAAAGTTTAATTTTTTAAAGCATCAAAATTAAATGATCACACAGAATCATAGAAATATCCAACAAAAATTCAAACAATATCGAATATATAAAGACCATAAACAATTGTGCATATTATTACTAAGGCACATCCTAAGTGTCTTCACTTCAATCCTTTCAACCTTGTGTATCTGTATCATGCGCAAAAAGGTTTTTTAGGTCAACAATATGTTAGTGAATAGATCTAAGTTTAAAACAAAGTATTTTTTTACCTTATTGTTTTTATTTGTAAAAATAAAAATTAACATGCATCCTTGTGTAAATGTTGTAACCATAGAACTCATAATAATTATAATCACCACAACTCCATAACCATAACATATAATGTGAAACAAAGATAATAGAAACAATAGACACAATGAGATTCAAGCCCGGATGAGCGAATCTAAATGGTGGGAATACCGAGTTCAATCCATGGACGTGGGGAACCAGTCAGCCATGGATCCACAACTGAAACCTTTTACACAAATCGAGTAAACACATAGATACACGTATATGCAACAATCGATATAAGTGCGAAACACGTGACGACACATTGATTTTTGCATGTATTTGCTTTAAATAGAAAACCATAGAAATGAGAAACATGATACACTCCAAAAGTTTAAGTGATAAAAAAGGCATTAGGTAGATCTACTCACTGTTTGCATTCCGTTAATCCTTAGAAAAAACCGCACGAGTATTCGAGAAAAGATTCCAAATAGCAAAAATCACCCTAGAAGTATATAATACCAAAATAAATACGAAACAACCAAAACACTAAAACTATATAAAATAAATCCTAACACTTGGGGCTTTTGTCTAACCTAAAACTATAATAAATAATACTAACATTACTATTACATTAGTGTGTGTAATTAAAAAATGTGGCATGTCTAACTACCTTAGCAATATCTATAACATAACTTGAAACTTTGTAACATGTGCCAAGTCTAGAAATCATTTAATTTAACAACAAACATATACACTAGTCCAAATTTATGTATTCATATCGAAAAGTCTAAAACTGTGACAAGAAATTATCAAGACAAAATAAATAACAAATTTATTATATTATTAATTCCAACCATTTAGTAACATTTTACCTTAACTATATATACAAGTTTGTTGTGGGTGGAATTTCTGACTATATCCTGATTGTTATGGATGAAATTCTAAGTTCATATCCTGAATTGTATCCTAGGAAATCCATGTCTGTATATAATCAGGATACCACACTAGGATGTTGGTAATATCCTGATGCACTATCCTGGTAGTCGCTAACGATTTGCTTGCAGAACATAGTTGCAGGATCATAACGTTCACAAGGACCCTTTCTCCTAAAGACTCGTTCTTTTCAGTTGGAATATGGACGTTGAAGCCGGAAGACCAGATCTACAACGTTCTAAAAGGAATATACCGAAGTATCCCTGGATTTTAGGATAGTTTGTTATCTTTACTTACTATATAAAGAGATGTACGGATCGATAGAAACACACCTCTTTTCACCTGCTCACACACACTTTCATTGCAGCTATAACCATTCGCAATCACATTCACTAACACTCAGAAATTATTGTAACACTTAGCTGATCCGTACATTATCTTGCCCTGTATCCTGAATATTCAAGCAATAAGAAGAACAAGGCAGCCGACGATTGTCAGCTCCTGAGGTTTTATGCTGGAGATCTAAGTTGATCAAGGGCTTTCCTCGTATATCCCATGTCCAATTTTCCTTTTCAGCTCATCGTTTGATTATTGATATAGTTCCGTATCCTGGCATTATATCCTAAAACCGTTTTCATAAGCAAATCAACCAGCATACTTTTTACGAATATTTCTAACACAGTACCTCACAAAATAATTTGAACACTTAATTGCTTTGGTAAATTTTTACCAAAATAATTTGGCGCCCACCGTGGGGCAAGTGGTGCTATTTCTATTAAAGCTTTGTTAAAATCACTACTTGGCTTTCTATTTTCGATACTTTTTTCACAACTATTTTCAATGGCTTCGAAATCAAACATGAGCTCTTCATCCATGCCTGCTACAGCCTCTGCTACATCTGGTTCATTGCCTCCCCCGCCTTCACAAGCTCAGACTTTCCAAAGGAGGAATGAAATCCAGACACCAAGAGACACAATTACTACTCAAAATGTCTCCCGACCCCGAGTTTCAGGGAGAACTCTTGTTTTTGCTTCTAATGACGAAATTTTGTCTTTGTTTGGTAGTATACAGGATCAGATGAAGCAACAACAGGAAACTAACCAGATGATAATAAGGGAAATACAACTTTTGAAGTCCAACTCCAAGAGACCTGCTGAGGATGTTGTCACTCCCTTGCAGCCCAGGATGTTGAACTTTAGTTCGACAGTATAAACTAAGGATAATCAGGGTAACATTATACCGAGTCACTCCTGCAGAAATATCCTAGAAATCCCCTCATCAGTCAGGATGTCGACTGTCAGGGATCCAGGATACGCTCCAGGATATGGCCAAAATCGCTAAACTTGTAACTCATCTATCAACACTAATATGCTAACTGCTAACAACTTTGAACCTTCACAGGATACAAACTTCTTCAGAATATCATGAACGTATTTTGTTTGATGAATGAATATGCCGTCTGGTAACTGATCTAGGAAGAATTTCATTTCGCCCATCGAAGACATCTCAAATTTCTTCTTCATTATCTTCTCAAATTCTTTGCAAAGACTATCATCTGTTGAACCAAAGATGATATCATCCACATAGATTTTTATGATGATTAGATGACTTTCGACTTCTTTGGTAAACAAAGTACTATCCACTGTGCCTCTTGTAAAGCTGTTTCCAACGAGATGTTGAGATAACGCCTCGTACCAAGCTCTCAGGGCTTGATGTAATCCGTATAAGGCTTTGTCTAGGAGATAAGCTTTGTTCTTGTTCAGCGGATCGACGAACCCCGATGGTTGGCCAACGTACACTTGCTCACGTAGCTTACCATAAAGAAATGCGGATTTCACATCTAACTGGTACACTTTAAAACCTTTCCAAGCAGCAAATGCAAGGAAAATGCAGATTGACTCTAAACGTGCAACCGGTGCATAGACTTTTGTATAGTCAATTCCTTCTTGCTGGTGGAAACCTTTGACAACCAGTCGAGCTTTGTTTCTAACGATCACACCTCGATCATCCCTCTTGCACTTGAAGACCCACTTCGTGTCTATCGCTTTTTGCTTTGGTGGTAAGTCGACAAGTGTTAGGATCTGAGTTTAAATTACTTGTAGTTTTTGTTTCAAGAATGGAAAATGATTGAATGAAAAGAGATTTGCAGCAGAATTAAGATGGAAAACTTTTACTACAAGCAATGGTCGTTTGTTTTCATCATCATCATGCTTTCAAGTTGGTAAACTTGCATGTGATTCACAAACTCCCCCTCAGCCTTTGCAATTACAGTTTGGTAATAAGAAAATGCAGAGAAGATGATATGCGAAAGTTGATATTTTAATAGACAAATTTAAACTGTTATAGAAGTTACCTATTTATATTAACTATCTAACCTCTGAGCATCTTTGATGACGTAAGGGTTGATAGTGACAGGAAACTAAATGTAACTAACTGAAAACACTGCTAATACTAACTATCAGTGCATAGCACTGTTACATTAATGAACTAAACTAATGACTAAGCTCTAATCTCTATCCTCTGACCCTTGTAACTTTGGCAAACCTTTGAAGCTTTGTGAAGGCAGATGATAGGAGAGCAGTCTTTAGGGAAAGCAGTGTATGTACATCAGAGTTTGTAACCTCTGATAGTGTAACCAAAGCTCGGATAGTGTTATTTGGCTTTGTATCATCTGTTCCTTTCACAAAGCTCGGATAGTGTTATTTGGCTTTGTATCATCTGTTCCTTTCATATGGTTCAATCCCAACAATCTCCCCCTGGAACAGATGATGCCAAAAACACTTTATTCTAGTTTTTTATTCCTCAGTAAAAATTCTCTTATTTGTCCTTTGAATTGAAGTTCAAAGTTAAGAGATTCTATGTCATCAGCATCCTTCTCCAGCTCTAAACATAATAGTTCTTGGAAGTCTTCTACTATAAGCTCATAAGTAGCTTCCATGGATAGTTTAGTGGCTGCACCATCAGACTTGAGCAGTGTCAATTCATGGGTATCTTTGTCGACCTTCCACTTTAGAATTTTTGGGTCTGATGGTTTTCTTGAAGGAGCTTTTATTGTTGAGGTTTGACCAGGAGCTTTTTGTGATAGATCTTTGGCCAGCTTGGCAATTGTATCATCTGTTGGACAATCAATCACGTTCTGTATGCCTTCTTTGATAAATGTATCCTCAAACTCTTTGTCAGTCTTTTCAGACATCTCCCCTTGCCTTTTTCTGTGTAAAAGGGCAAGTATGGAATGGGCAGATGTTGAGCTGGACTTTTTGGAGAGTTGAGCTCTGAGGATAGCATCTTCTTTTGAATAATCAGGCTTAGGAGGCATGGATGGATCATTTTTCCTCCTCTCTTCCAGACTTTTGTAAGTGTCTATCACCCTGACCTCACCCCATCTCATCACTTGGTTCTTTGAACCATAGTGATTCTGAATCAGTTCATTCTTCATTCTTTTCAACTTCAAGTCTCTTTCAGACACATCTTTCTTGTATAAATCCCAGTTGGGAGGAGTTGGCCTTTTAAGAGGATCTTTTGACATTTCTTGCATTATGTTGATTTCCTCTCTTAGCTCAGCTAAGCTCCAATCCCTGAACTGTGCCCTTGTTGCCTTATACTTCTTGTTTTCCATGATGTATTCAATGAGCTCACTTTTGACTAGTTTGTCTTCCCTTTCTGAAATTTTGTTGCTCGGCTTCTTGACAAAGTTTTGTAAGATGGTGACTTTACTCAGTTGAAAGGACATGACAATCTGTATTTCTATCATCTTTACTAGCTGATTCTCTTTTGGCAATATCCTCTGCTTGCTTCTTTTTCAGTTCCAGGTAAGCATCAACATTTGCTGGTCTTGGATAGCCATCAAGGGATAGGATTGTTCTTTTGTCAGGGTCATCCTCTGAAAAGAAACTTAGGATTTCTTCCCCGACTGCTGGTAAATCAAGAGGAACAACTATGCTGCAGGAGTAACTTGAAGAGTTGAAGATGTTGTAATCACTGATGTGGAGGTCATTGGTGTTGATGATAGTGGAAAATATGCAGAAATCTCATCATCATTTATCACTTTTGTGATTTTTCTCCTTTTAAACCTTGAAGTAGATGATGGTGGTAGTGGGATTTTTGGTGGTGTGGATAATGGTTGAGATGATGTGGGAAATGTGATCATGGCAGTGGATGAAGTTGCATCTGTTGCAACCTCTGCTGTATTAACAGATGTTGACACAACAGTTGCTGTAACATCTGCTTGTGTGGATGTGGGTTGTGGTTTTGAAGATGTGATAGGTTTTTGTGAGGCAGAGGTTTTCATGGTTGGATTGGTTGCAGGCTTAGTTTTAGGAGGTGTGGAAGTTGGTTGCCTGGATTTTCTAGCAAGTATCCTTTTTGATGAGGTACAAACCTCTCCTTTTTCTTTTTGCTGTTCAATCTTTTTCTCAACCAACACTCTGCTCTCCTCAATCACTGTCTTCTTGTGACTAGCCCTTGCCTTGGCCACAATTTCATCAGTCAAATCTTTCTTCTTTGAACCATCAGGCCTTGGAATATTTAAAGTAGGTCTGGCCTTGTCATCATCTATTGGCAGCTTTTTGTTTCCCAAAGGTTTCTCCCCCTTTTTGGCTTCATCTGTTGTAACAAAGATAACCATAGGAGGTGCATGGCTAGTGATTGTGAGTAGATGAGCTTTGATGGCTTTAATGTTTGCTGCAGTGTCTTGATACCTTGTTTCAACCATGTTTCTAAAATCATTCATCTTATGCTTGTGTTGTAGATCCAAATAATGTTGTTGATGTTGAAAAAGAGGGTTAAGAGCTTCTTTGAGATCAGTAGTGGATAGAATAGAGGGTTGACTTTTGGTAGCTATCATCTGCTTCAGTTAACTTTTGATTTCATCAACAGAACTTTCTATCCTTGTCACTCTCTCTGTCAAATCCTGATATTTTAGCTCATCACCTAATTTAATAGGATCATCTGAACTCCTACCAGTGGTGGTACTTATATCTATTTCATAATGAGTAGTGGTTTTAGGACCAGCTTCAAACATAGATGCCCCTTTGTCTTGGTACTGGGGACTTCCCACAATAGAGGTAACAGTTTTTTCCTCAACAGTGGTTGCCTTCAACGAAGTCTTAGTAATGAAACCACTTCCAACTGAGAACTTGGGAGTTCAGCAATTGTAGTGGTTGCTTGAGTTGAACTATCACCAAGAGTTACATGTAACCCAAGGGATGTAGCCTCTTCATGTGCCGATGGGCTAGCAAAGAACAAAGAGTCAGACCTAGCTTCATGATGTAGTATATTCTCGGTAATAGGTTGTTGAGAAGTGCTGGTTTGTGTCTGCTCGAAGTCAATTGCATTCAGCAAGGGTAAAATAGTAGGTGGAAGGGAAGGTATTGGTGAAGGTGGCTGTGTAGAAAGCGATAATGCCCTGGGAGAAGAAGGAGGAGTTTCAAAGTGGTGTCCCTGTGTCTACAACCTTTTCCTTTCGTGAGGAAGAAGGAGGAGTTTCAAAGCCGGTGGGAGATCTATGAGCCATCTGCTGTGAAGAAGTAGCAGCAGTGGTTTGTGATGTTTGTGTTGTCACTGGGTTAACCTATGGGATCTCATCTTCCAGAGGACCCTTTTTGGGTTTGGTGGGCTTTTTGGAACATTTTTGGTTTTCTTTTTGGAGATTTTTGGTGTGGGCTTCACGGCAGCGGTTATGGTGCCCGATCACCAAGAGTAGTGGGCTCAGTAGCAAGAGGTTGAGTTTGAACATTTTGTTCAGGTAAAACTTGCTTAACCTCCTCTACTTGTGTTTTCACAACTTTATCTTGGTTTGTTATTCTGGTGAAAGTTTCATGATTAAGGCGGCTTGGGATAGTCACAATGCCTTGTTTACTTTCAGGACCTTTAATTTGATCCTGTAAGTAAACACTCAGGAAACGTGGATGCATCAAAAAGGCTTTTCTTTTTTCAATATTTTTAAAATTGTTCACAAGATCATTGAACAATATCTGGGAGTAGTTTAAATCTGTGTTAGTTAAAATTGCATTGCATGTTCAATGGAATTTCATTGAAAGTAGTGGGTTTTGCTGAGAGACAAGTAAGAATGTGTGAAAGAAAAATCTCATCTCAGTAGGAAAGTTAGGTTTAAAAATTTTCCTACCTTTCATCTGTCCTTCATAACCTTTTTCCAAAAACTCTGCTTGGATCTCATTTTGAGGAAATGACACAGGGTGTTGTATGTCATTTAACTTGAAAACTTGAGAGATCGATTGGGGGCTAATTTGCATTAACACTGCCCCTACTCTTGAGATTATTATGTAAGGAACACTAGCAGCAGTTGAGTGAACCTTAGCATTATTCCAAAAATCACGAAGGGCATCAATGTAGATTGGGGCTTTGACTTCTAACATGTGCTTGAATTTCGACTTTTGCAAAATTCGAATCATTGGATGATAACGAGTATTGGCGTCGGTTTCTTCAAGTATGGCGATATAATTATGTGGGGTTTTGATTATGAGAGTGTAGGGTGGAAGTTCTTGTGTGGATTTCTACGAAGATTTTGATTTGGGAGCCCTGGTGTTAGAGAGAAAACTGTTTTGAGATTTTTGAAATCGACACAGTTTAGGGTAAACACTGATAAAGGATAAAACAGGGGTTTTATAGGGTTTTGAAAAAGTGAACATGACGTGGCATCTGTTGCAAGATCCGATGGCTAACACCTGGCCACGTGTAACCTCTGATGAGAAAAAGTAACCGTTGAGGTGGCAAACCACTATTGTAAGACAGAGGATGGAACAATACTGATTTTTAACACTATAAGAGGATAGCTATCAGTGGTTTGAGGAAGTGGTAAAAATGGAAGTCAGAGGATACACTTTAACAGTGGATGAGATTTTGAAGCCTTCCAGAGGTTTTGAGCAAACAGATGTTATGAGCAGACTTTTAAAGATTTATTGAAAAATTTCAATTTTAACTATTTTTAAGGATGTTTTTGATTTTCTGAAAACATTTTGATGCTATGTACGCATAGATTTACAAGAAAACTTGTTTTTAATCCATGTTTAGCATTCCAATTCTTGAGATCAATTTTTCAAAGGTAGATGTATCCAATGCCTTGGTTAAAACATCTGCCCATTGATCTGAAGTATGGACATGATGCAAAGAAATCAAACCTTTTTCATAGCAATCTCTCACAAAGTGATGTCTGATGTCAATATGCTTTGTAGTTGAATGAGAAACTAGATTTTTAATGATGTTTTCAGCAGCTTGACTGTCTAATTTGAGTGGAGTCTTTAGTGTAGTTACACCAAAATCTAGCAGCTGGTTTTGGAGCCACAAGAGTTGAGCAGTGCAGCTAGCAGCAGCAATATACTCTACCTCAGCAGTGGATGTTGAAACTTCAACCTGCTTTTTGGTTTGCCAAGACACTAGACAATCACCTAGGAACTGACATCCTCCTGATGTGGACTTCCTTGTAGTTTTGCACCCAGCAAAGTCATTGTCTAACCTGAAATCTCAATATTCCCATTAGCTGGATACAAGATACCAAGTGTGGGAGCACCTTTTATGGATCTGAATATCCTTTTGACAGCAATAAGATCAGACTTTCTAGGTAATGCATGTGATCTGGCACAAATACATGTTGCAAACATGATGTCTGGCCTTGATGCAGTTAGGTACAATAAGGACCCAATCATGCTTCTATAAAGAGTTTGATCAACAAGGTTATCTGCTTGGTGATTGCCATGGGTGTGCTACATGGTTTACAATCATCGATATCAAACTTTTTAAGAAGTTGTTTCACATACTTGTTTTGATGGATAAATGTACCATTGTGCAATTGTTTAACTTGGAGACCAAGAAAACATTGGAGCTCACCCATTGCACTCATCTCAAACTCTGCTGCCATGAGTTTTCGAAACTCTTCACACATAGCGTGCTTGTGGATCCAAAAATGATGTCATCCACATAAATTTGGACAAGCATCAAATCTTTTCCTTTCCATTTTAAAAATAGGGTTTTATCTATTTTACCTCTAGTAAACCCTATGGATAAGAGAAAAGTGGATAGAGTTTCATACCAGGCTCTTGGTGCTTGTTTCAAGCCATATAATGCTTTGTTGAGCTTGTAGACATGATCAGGATGGAATGCATCTTCAAAACCTGGAGGTTGACAGACATACACCTCTTCTTTGATTTTTCCATACAAAATGCACTCTTTATATCCATTTGAATGTTGTGGTTAGCAGCAAAGGCTAAGAACAGGCGAATAGCTTCCAACCTTGCTACAGGAGCAAAAGTCTCATCATAGTCTATACCTTCTTCCTGTCTGTAGCCTTAAACCACGAGCCTTGCTTTGTTTTTAGCAACAATACCCCTTTCATCAGTTTTGTTTTTGAAGACCCACTTTGTGCCAATTGGAATTACATCTTTTGGCAGTGGCACAAGCTCCCAAACTTGTTGTCTTTTTAACTAAAGGAGTTCTTCTTGCATGGCTTCTACCCAGCTGTTGTCTTTCAGTGCCTCTTGGTACTTGACTGGCTGTGTGAGTGATAGAAAACCATCAAAAAGACAAATATTTTGGGATTGGCTCCGTGTGAGTACCCCAGATTTGATGTTGCCAATAACTTGATCTGCTGGATGGCTTTTGAGATAAATTAAATCACCTTGGTATGCAACAATAGCATTTTGAGGTGATGGCTGCAAATGTGTATCATCTGAGCTAACCTCTGCTGGTGAATTTGAAGTATCAGCCTCTGATGTAAATGGAGGTGGTGGTATTGGGGGTATAGAGGTAACATTCTGATGATTTTGCTGCCCAAATGTAGGACTTTTATCAACAGATGTTTTATTTTGTGAACTGGCAGAGGTTTGAGGATCAACCATTGTTGACCCAGAAGTGGCAGAGTTTGCACAGGAGTTTAGAACACCTGATCCTCTGTTGGAAGAATAGACTTTTGTTTGTGGAAGGACACAGTCATATCCTTGATCTTGATCTTCTTCAGATGGTTGTGGTGTACCTGCATTGTCTAGCTTGATAGAAACATCAGCAAATGTGAATTTATCTAAATCAAAAAGCTCTGCAGGATTTGCTAGAATTTTCAGCGATGAAAGTTCATTGAACTTCACATTCAAAGTTTCTTCAACACACTTGGTCCTAGAGTTAAAAACTATGTAGGCTTTAGTAGTAGTTGAGTATCCCAGAAAATAGCCACAATCAATTTTGGCTGCAAACTTAGATATAGAATCTTTTAAATGAAGCATGGACATCCAAAAACTTTGAAATAGGAAATCAGAGATTTGATTTTATACAAAATCTCATAGGCAGTCTTTTGATGTCTGGGGTTAATCAAAACTCTGTTTTGAACATAGCAAGCAATGTTTACAGCCTCTGCCCAGAAAGATAGGGGTAAGTCTGAGTCTGCTAGCATAGTTCTTGCTGATTCAATTAGAGTTCTATTTTTCCTTTCAACCACCTCATTTTGCTCTGGAGTTCTTGGAATGCTATATTGTCTAACAATTCCTTTTGACTCACAAAAAGCATCCAACTCCTTATTTTAAACTCTGTTCCATTGTCACTCCTAAAGATTTTCACTGGAAGATCAAATTGCTTTTCGACTTGTTTAACAAAGTTTTGCAAAATGCATGTTGTTTCATCCTTAGAATGAAGAAAGAAGGTCCATGTAAACCTAGAGAAATCATCAACTATCACTAGGCAATACCTTTTGTGTTTTAAGCTCATGATTTGCACTGGGCCAAACAAGTCCATGTGAAGCAGTTGTAAACACTGGCTTGTTTTGGACTCTTCAATTGATTTGAAAGAACTTTTATGTTGTTTTCCTTTTAAACAGGAAACACAATGTTCTTCACAAGAAAATTGCTTGTGAGGCAAACCTCTTACAAGACTTTGTTTTGAGAGTGTGGTGATAGTTTTAAGATTTGTGTGTCCAAGTCTTCATGCCATAACTCAGTCTCTTTGCTAGAAGCAACTGAGAATAAGCATGTTCCAGACATAGGATTATCTTTTAGCTTATCTACCACATACACATACACATTCCCACTTCTGTGTGAAGTGAGTTGTGCTTTGCTCTCAGCAATGATTTGATCAATCCTTTTAACTACCTCTGGTCCCACAATTTGACAAGTTTTCTTAGTGAAGAAGGATCCATATCCTCTGTCACTCATTCGTGAGACACTAAGCAGGTTAAATTTCAGATTGTCAATTAAATTCACATTTTCAAACTTGAGTTTCCCAGCCACAACTGACCCAGACCCTAAAACCTTTCCCTTTGAGTTATTACCAAAAGATATATCACCCCCCACCATGAGCCATGAAGTCCTTGAGAAGGGCTCTACATCCTGTCATGTGCCTGGAACCTCCACTATCTACACACCATAAGCTATCAAGGCAAGTAGAGGAAGATCAGTTAAGATTGGTCTCCAAAGCCAAAATGGCTTTGGATGGAGTCACAGATGGTCCAGCCTCAAGTCTAGGACAATGGTCAATGGTTTTGAAATTTTCTGGTAACATCTGCTCTTGACCATTTCCTATCAGATGAATGTATCCATAAGGGTGCCTGTTTACTCTTTGCTTTGAAGGCTTTTTGTAACCTTCATAAGCATGAGGAACCTTTTTATAAATAGGTTGGCCATACCCTCTTGGAAATGAGTTTGATGGTGGGGCATCTGTCACTTGCACCTCTCTATGAACAAAAGTTTTGTTTAAAGCTTTTGTAACAGATGTTTCAATTTGTTCAAAACTCTGCTTGGATTTATATCCAGCAGAACTTGAACCTTCTTTTCTAGTGCTTTTGCCTTGATCTCTTTTACCTTTTGCTCATAGTTTCTGAGATAGGCACACTTTTGAGTTGAGTGATTTGTTTTGTTGCAGATGGTGCATTTTGAAGAGTTTTTGGTAACAAAAGTTTTCTTAACGTCATAGGCTTTTAGAAGAAAACAATCTGCAACCACATGATTTCTTTTTTCACAAAATTCACAAAACAGGTTTTTAATCCTTACTCTTCTTTTCCTATCAGACTTTTTATCAGCAGTGGTTGTAACCTCTGCTGGTACATCTTTGATAGGGATCATCAATGCTTTTGGGGCTTTAGTACTATCAGAGGTTGTGAAGTCCATTGGCTTAAAGTTTTCTAAGATATCACATTCATCTGACCAGGTTGGTTTAAACTGATATTTTTCAATTTCTTTATCTTTTGTTGGAACCTCTGGTTTTTCTAAAACAAATTTGTTTCCAGCTTTATCTGTGATTTTTATCTCTTCACCAGCCAAGTTTGTAGGGACTACTTCAACCAACTCAGGATTAATTTCAGCAGCATTTTTCTCATTTTGGTCATAGGTTCTAAAACCTGCACCAAACTTAATGTTGCCCTTGATCTGAGCATCAAGCGTAATCTTATAACCTTTACAGGACTCAACCCATTTTTCACAAGTGATTTGGGTTTCTTCTAACTCCTTTTTACAAACTTTGTATTTTTCTACCATAGTTTGGAGTTGGTCCTTGGTTATGCTTGATTCATGTCTCAGGCTACTCATTTCAGAATCTTTTTCACTTAACTTTGATTTTTAATTCTTTAATCAGTTTTTCAAAATTAAGTTCATCTTCTAAAATTTTGTTTCTCAGGTTTTCATTCACCTTCTTGATGTTTGCAAAAGAAATGATGCATTTGTCAGAACATAGATCTTTAAGGATCTGAGGTGATACCTTTGTAGCATCCATGAGAGAACAATCACACTCATCTTCACACACATCAACATTCCATGGGTCAGTAGGAGAGTTCTTTTCCTTATCAGCAGCTTTTTCTTTTTCTTCACTTGAAACCACCGTTTCATCACAAGCTTGAACATCATCGGTTTTTGACACTATCTCCACAGATTCAACACCTTCAACAATTGTCTTTAAGGCCATTAAACAAAATTCTTGTTCAACATCATTTTTGGCCATTAAAGCAAAGTTTTCATCAGTCAAATCCACAGGCAAACTGCTCCAGTCAACATAACTTTGTGTGAAAAGCTTTGTTGACCAACCTCTACCGGACTAGCAGTGGTTTGAGCAGGTTGTGTAACAATGGGTGCTTGTTGAACAAGCACTTGAGGATGAGATGGTGCCTGAACATATTGAATTTGTGGAGCAGTGGATTGAACATAATGCACTGGAACAGTGGTAGCAGGATGTGCAAAGTGGGCAGTGTTTTGAACATGTTGAGCAGGGGCATATTGGGAATAATGAGCAGTGCTTTGTGTGTGCTGAGGTCTAGGGCCAGGATGAGTCACTATTGGTCCAGAATTTTGAGACTTGCATTCGCTGCCAAAGTATCCTAGCCTATTACACTTATAACACTTGACTTTTGATTTATCCAGCCCAACCTTCAACCCCCATGCAAACCTAGGAATTTCCTACCAGTTCTCTTATAGAATTTACTAGCCCTAACACTCAATAAGGCTAGTTGGTGCAAGATATCCATTTCTTCAAGATCAGAAGGTTCAAAGTGTTATAAGTCATTCAGCTCAAAGGATACATTGTCAGAGGTTTGGCTTTCCCCACTAGCAGTAAAAGCATAGTTGGGTGCATATGTTTCAGATCCAACGTTCCCACCAGATGTAATATCTATATAGTGATCATAACTTTGGTCCTTACTGCTGCCAGATCCCTCTTCTTGGCCAAAGAGAGCTGTATTACCCAATGAGTAATCATTAGTCATTTTGCCAGAATCTTGCAACTTCTTTTTCTGGTTTAACTCTCTCTCATAAGTGATGAGTATCCCATGAAGTTGTGTCAACGACATTTCTTTAAACCCAACATATTTTCGCATTACATAAGCTACAGTCTCCCACTTATGTGGTAACGATCTAAGGAAACGACTAATGATAGTCGAATTAGGAAAACCCACGTTAACCAGTCTAAGTTCACTGATGAGACAGCTGTAACGTTCGAATTGTTGTGTTAGAGACTCTCCTTTTAAGTGACAAAACGTTTCATACTGCTGATTTAGAACTTCTCTGTTACTTTCAATCACTTCCTCAGTCCCACCGAATTGCTCTTTCAGTGCATCCCATAACTCCTTTGCATTATTACAATGGAGTAGACCAGCATAAATTTCATTGGGTAAGGCAGAAGCAACTATGCTAAATGCCTTAGCATCCAATTCAATTTTCTGGAAATCCTACTCTGAAAAGTTTTAAGGATTTTTTGGCACTTGTTTAGTTGGATCCTCTGTGCTTGGAACCATCGGAACATGAGTCCATAACAACAGATCTCCAGCAACCGGTGTTTTGCTCATCAAGGATGTGACCCATCCGTCGTTGCCAAATAAAATAGTCATTTCTTTTGAGCATCAACGGTTTGAATAAGGATCCAGAGTTGGCATGCTGTGTGTTTTGAGACATTTTTCAGTTGATTTTTACAGATTTTGTTTTAAAAACTTTGAACGTAATAAAAACTCTAAATATCAAGCTAAAACAGCCAAACTGATTAGCAAGAGAGCTGATCTGTTCGAACCAAATCGATTGTTAGATCGAATTTGATGAATCAGGCTCTAATACCAATTGTTAGGATCTGAGTTTAAATTACTTGTAGTTTTTGTTTCAAAAATGGAAAATGATTGAATGAAAAGAGATTTGCAGCGGAATTAAGATGGAAAACTTTTACTACAAGCAATGGTCGTTTGTTTTCATCATCATCATGCTTTCAAGTTGGTAAACTTGCATGTGATTCACAAACTCCCCCTCAGCCTTTGCAATTACAGTTTGGTAATAAGAAAATGCAGAGAAGATGATATGCGAAAGTTTATATTTTAATAGACAAATTTAAACTGTTATAGAAGTTACCTATTTATATTAACTATCTAACCTCTGAGCATCTTTGATGACGTAAGGGTTGATAGTGACAGGAAACTAAATGTAACTAACTGAAAACACTGCTAATACTAACTATCAGTGCATAGCACTGTTACATTAATAAACTAAACTAATGACTAAGCTCTAATCTCTATCCTCTGACCCTTGTAACTTTGGCAGACCTTTGAAGCTTTGTGAAGGCAGATGAAAGGAGAGCAGTCTTTAGGGAAAGCAGTGTATGTACATCAGAGTTTGTAACCTCTGATAGTGTAACCAAAGCTCGGATAGTGTTATTTGGCTTTGTATCATCTGTTCCTTTCATAGGGTTCAATCCCAACAACAAGTCTCCAAACTCCTAGTTTCTCAAACTGTAACAATTCTTCCTACATCGCTATTACCCAGTTCTCATCACCCAAAGGTTCATTCATAGTCTTTGGCTTGATTTGAGATAAGAAACATGAATAATAACAATAATCTTGCGTTGGAGCCACTCGAGTATAGAAACAACTTAAAGCTTTGTTGTGCTTCTCGTTCTCACACCAGTCTGTAATTCTGCAATTATGTTGTTCGAAGGGTGATATGAATAGGATCACGGAATCTCCTCACTAGGAACATCACCTGTACTGTTCTGATTTGTAATATTCAGATCAACTATCAAATCAACTTCAGGAGTACTAGATGTTGCTTCATTTTGATTGCTAGGGCCAGCAGATTGGTTTAACATATTGGATATCTGCTCGGATTCTTCGTCAGAGGAAGATTCTCCATCATCATCGAAAGTTGGAGCTTCATCAGAGTCGGAATTTTGATTCTGAGAAAGAATGGGCTCTGTAGTAGTATTTCCTGGTTCAGTGGAAACATTTGTTGGAGTTGTAGTAGGTGCTTCCTCTACTTTAGAAACTTGTTCAACTGGAACACCACTATTACTTGGACCTGCACCAGAAGACGATGTACCAACAGTAGGTTGATTAACCACTATTGGTCTTAAAATCTGTTCTTGATTAGCCAACTGTTGTAGATAATAAAGAGCTGCAAGTTCTTCTTCAGACGGCTTTTCTGGCAAGTCGAATGACTTCCAAAAATCTTTATAATTGAACAACCACGCATCGCCTTTTCTTTGAATAGGAGTTGTGTACCGAAAGAAATCAACGTGTTGTGCTTCGACCACTCTTCTCAAAGTAGGAATGTAAACTCTCCTGAGCGGACAAGCATAACCGACAAAGAAACCTTCCAGCGTTTTGGCACCGAACTTTCCATCCGAATCAATCACTGTGCAAGGTGCACCAAACGGTTCTAGATACTTTAGATTTGGTTTCCTTCGGTTAATCATCTCGAAGCAAGTCTTCTTAGTCGGTTTGACTGTTAAGACCCTGTTCAAAGTGTAGCATGCTCCTGCAACCGCCTCACTCTAGAAGCTAACAGGAAGTTTGGAATCTGCAAGCATGGTTCTTGCTGTTTCAATTAAAGTTCTATTCTTCCTCTCAGCTACTCCATTTTGTTGCGGAGTGTAAGGTGCACTGAATTCGTGCAAAATTCCTTTGGCGTTGCAAAAATTTTTCATCTTGGTATTTTTGAACTCCGTACCATTATCAATTCGAACCTGTCTAACAGGGAGATGATATAGATTTTCAAGTTTCTTGAAGAGAATCACAAGAATTATCGAACGTCTCATCTTTAGTCTCTTGAAAGAAAACCCATATCGAGAATAATCATCTATGATGACTAGACAGTACAGATCTCTGGATATACTACGAACATTCACCGGACCGAAAAGATCCATATGTGGACGTTCAAGCAGCAACTTTATGGAGTTAAGAATCTTCTTAGGATGTGACTTCTTAATCTTCTTTCCTTTCTTGCATTCAAGACAATGATCCGTCATGTGAAAGCTACGAAGATTTACTCTTTCGACCAAGTCGTTGTGAACTAGAAAATTCATTTTCCTAAGATGTATATGCCCCATCTTCCTGTGCCACAGAAACAAATCCTTCTCTGTGGCTTTTATGACAAAACATTGAGCCGACTTTGATGTTGTTGTAGCAACACTCATGTCTAGCACGTAGAAATCATTTTCGCATGGAGTGCGCATTAGAATCCACTCATCCGGAATCTTGAAGCCCGGCTTAAGAATCATGCACTCCTTATCATTGAACTGAATGGTGAACTGCTTATCGCAAATCTGTGAAATACTGAGAAGATTTTTCTCCAGCTTGGCGATATAGTTAACACGATCAAAAGACACCATACCATTCGAAAGCTTTCCTTCAGCTACTATCTAGCCTCCTTGATTTCTAGCAAAGCCTACATAACCTCCGTTAATCGCTTTGATATCAAAGAGGAGTGCTTTCATCCCGGTCATGTGCCTCGAAGCTCCGCTATCCAGAATCCACTTCGATAATATGGATCTTTGGAGCCCCTGCACACGTTAACAACTCAGTGAAAAAGTGCAACCCAAGCCTTTTTGGTCTTGGGTTTGGGATAATAATCTTCATAAACATCCTCATAAGCCCTCAAATTCATCATCATCAGCAACATTCCAATCCTCATACTCAGAATCATCTTTCTGTTCATCATCCTCTTTATCCTCTTTCTCAGCTTCTTCATCGTCCTTTTCTTCAGAAGCAACAATAGGATCAGAAGGCTTGACAGATTCGTCAATCTTTGGAATATTAGACTCAGAAGCTATAACAACATTCTCTTCAACAGATTTCTCTGCAGCTTCAGAAAACTTAGAAGTTTCACCTTCAACCCCTTTTCCTTTTCCACTAGCAGCTAACTCTTTCTCAGATCGTTCTTTAGCTTCTTGTTGATCCAGACGATCATATTCGGCGATGAAATCGATATTCAGAGCGTTTGATAAAACTTTCTGCATCCTGGAAAATCTACGATCATTTAGGGCTTGAATTGACTTCAGATCGGCAATCTCTGTCTGCAGCTTCTCATTTGCATCTTGCATACTTTTGATTAGGGCTTGGAAATATTCACGCTCATTTTCCAATACCTTTACTTTATCATCCAAAATCTCTTTTTCTACAGAGCTTTGATTTACTTTCTTTATCAACTCTGCTTTTTCTGCTTCATTTTTTTGAACGTTTTCTTCTAACACCTTCACAGCTTTTCAAGAAGTTCAAGATTTGTTTCTGGAAAGGAATCATTCAGATCTTGAAGGCTTATTGGATAATTCTGCATATCACCAAACAGATTAGGCCCTGGGGTAGACTTTGGAGTAGCAGTCTGTGGTGTAGTCTTCTTTGGAGTAGACACATGAGGTTCTTGTGTGGCTCCTTGCCTTTCAGCTTCAGATGAGATAATCACAGGAGGTTCTTGTGTGACTCCTGAGCGTTCAGCTTCACTTGTAACTACTACAGGAGATTCTTGTGTAGGAGGTTCTTGTGTAACTCCTCTCTCCTATGCGCCAGAAGGTTCTTGTGTAACTTCTGCGCTTTTCAGCTTACCTTTATATCTTTTACTGACTGCCTTTTGAACTTTCTTTTTCTTCTTTGCCCTTTATCTGAGGAGACCCTGTAGTTTTTGTTGATGAAATAGTAGCAGACTTCACACATTTAGCTTTTTTCTTTGGTCGTTCCTCATCAGACTCTTTCTCGAGATTTGGATCAAAATCAGCATCCATTTCTTTCTCCTTCTCTGCTCTAATTTCAGCCTCTGATTTTTCTAGCTCTTTCACTGGAGTTTCATCAGAATCATCATCGTTCTCTGAAGTAGCTGAAATAACATCTTCTTGTGTTGACTTTACAATCTCTTGACTTTCAACAACTATCGCAGCACTCGAACCTGCTTCAGCTTGAATATTTTCTGGTTCTTCTTCATCTATGAACATTGTATCCACTTTCTTTGCAGCTCGTGTCTTTTTCGGCTTTTCAACTTCAGCCTTTAAGAACCATTCACTCCGAGACTTAGGCTTGAAATCTTTGAACCACTCTTTTTCTGCGTTCAACTCTTTCTCATCACCGCTTTCGTCTTTTCTCCATTTATTGTCTGACGGCGCAATATAATTTGAATCTTTAATCGCTCCAAACACTGGCTTAGCAACAGGAGCTGACGCTTGCTTCTGAAACTTTAAGAGCTTCTTCACCGTTGTATCATCAAGGTGACTAAGATAAAGTACATCATTCGGATCCCGTGCAATATTAGTGAATTCTCATCTATCAGCATTTGCACGAACCTCGGATAAAGACATAGCCTTGAATCATCCATGTTTTTCGACATAAATGTGAAAACCAGCTTAGAATAGTTAATGGCTTCTTCAAGATCTATGCTGTTGCCATACAGGCTATGTAGTCTTGAACATCATCTAGACCTGCCTTGCGATGACTGAAAGTATGTATGATTGCATGCATTAAGAGCTTGTAGGGGTTTGGTACTTCCCCTTTCTTCAGTGTCGGCTTGTTCACGCTTCCCTTGTAACCCATTCGAAAGAAACAGCCTCTAACCATCTTTTCATCAAGAAATATCGAAGCGTCTTTGTCATCATTGAATTGTAGAACTCTGCGAATATCATCTTCTGTGACAGAAATTGGTTTGACTTCATTTCCAACTTGCACGGATGAAATAATAGACTTCTTATCTTCACTTAGACTCGCGTTCATCCAGAAATGATACGTGTGTGATCTGTACGACACTGTATGCTCCGTGATTGCTCGATGAATAGGACTTTCTTTTAAAAACTTCAAGATACTATCGTAATCCTTCAGCGATGGACATATCGTTTTGTCGAGCGTAATGCACGTGTTATGGAATTTTGAGAAATCCATAGCAATCACCCTTGCTGGTTCTTGATCCTGAAAAACGATGCAAAAAAATTAGCACGCTTTATGAGAAAATGTTTCGAAATTTTCAACACTTTAACATCAAGTTCTGGCGAACTTGATAAGTGTGTGACAAAACTGATTTGATCAAGTTCGCCCGAACATGCCTATCTAACATGTTCAACCTTCAATTATAAGTTCGAGCGAACTTATATACATTACAATTTTCATAAATCAAATCATGAGTTCGGTCGAACTTGTAACTTCAAAATTATCCATTTTTAAATGTAAGTTCGGTCGAACTTAAGTTGCTCACATTCTGGTTATTATTTTGTTAACAAGTCTGGTCGAACTTGATAACAAGTTCGGCCAAACTTGTCATCTTCTTCAAACAAAAGCTTGTTCAACATATCAGCAACCATTTTTCTTAAATTCAGCAAGTGTTCATGGTCGATTTTAAGTGTTTAACAAGATTTTAACTTCAATTCGATCATGAAACCCCTAGATCTATCAGATTTTATAAACTCAGATTTAGATTTGTTCAATCAATGTTCAATTTACGGTTAAAATCACAAATACACACCTCTTCCATTGAAACTGGTGTGTGAATCAACAAGTTCAATCTACATTTTGGCATTATAACGGTACTATCTTGCCAAATTCTTAAGATCGCTCAAAAACTTCTCAAGTTCGCTCAGATATGTTTGGGATCAGATAAATGAGTTCGGCGAACTTGCTAAGCCCAACCTGAAAGGCCCATCATAAGTCCGAGCGAACTTAAGTTATAACAACCAGCCATCTACAAGTTCGGCCGAACTTGCTTAAAAGTTAAACTCTGATTAGTTTGACAAGTTCGGCCGAACTTGCCAAAACCAAATTCAAAATTTTCAAATTTTTACAATTTTAACCCCTAAATTTTTCAACTTTTACCAGTTATGAAAATCCACTAAGTTGACCATGTCCAAGTTAATGACCTTAGTTAACCGATTTGTCTGCCGAGTCCAAGTTAATGACCCCAGTTTGACCCGTTACGAACAAACTGTTGATATTTTCAAAATCAAAGTTTCAAATTAATGATCTTTTCATTGTTTTGGCTTTTCAGTTTTTACGATTAGCTCCCATCCTGTTGTCAATGAGATTTCCACCAGTTCAAGCATCTTACCAGACTTCGAAGAACCGTTCTCCAACATTGGTTTGCTGAAAACAATGTAGAAACAAATCTTTTTGTATTTTTGTAAGTTTATGCTAAAACACACTGAAAATCTTTTTGGTTTAATCTGTAAAGCTGATAAACTATTTACAGAACAAAGTAAACTGTGTACAAACATATTTACAGACATATTTTTGTGAAATCGTGTCTAAAGGATCATATCAGTTGATTGATACATGTCACCAGTATCGTTGACCTTTAGATGACTTTAAGCTTTAAACTCGTTTACCTAAATTGTCGATATGTTTGTCCACTTAAACTTTACCATGTTTCTCAACTGTTTCAAGATATGTTAAGGTATGAATTATGAAACTTGACTTATCTGCGGTTCTCACTTCTTGAATATACTCCCGTATCAAGATTCCCTAGATTTCATCTTACAGGTGAATATAGTGGAATTGATATATGTATATGGGTAATGCGAGGCCTTGAGAGCTCAGGTTAGTTCTACCATACAGACAAAGAGATGAAGGCTCGTCTTTAAGGTGTGTTCCACTTAAGTAATCTTTTCAGCACTGCAACAGATTAGATCTATCGATACTTTTCAAGTTTGCATGCAATTTGGTTTTATAACGAAAGTATTATAGAAGTTCTAGGCTAATGCTTCCGCAAAATCAGAAGAACTTGTATAATACCCCAGATATCAACTATCTATAAAGACCTTGTATCTCAGAATCAGGCAATCTCTCAAACAAAATTTCGGAGTACTAAGTCCATATATCCAAGATATGTTAATCCACAAGATTAAGCAGTTGTAAAATTTAGTTTATATCTTGAAAACAGTTTACTGAACGTGTTAAGCCTATCGACATACCACAGTAAGACTGGTTTATCACTTTTAAACTTTACATTTCTTTAGCATTGTGTGATAGTCTACTCATGTACTATCATTTTCTTTTGTGACACTGAATTCTTTTTGTCTTTTTCAATGTTTTTGTACTTTTTGCATTTTTCAAATGTTTTTGAATTTTAAAATTTTCAAATGTTTTTGTATTTTCTCTAACATTTCTCCCCCTAAAATCAAAAACATCTTTTTGTATTTTAGTTTTTTTAATAAAATTCTAAACTAGAAAGATATAAACAAACCAATGTGGATCACGCGAACTCGTCGTCCGATCCGTATTCAACCTTAACGTCCGCACCTGTCAGCAAATTTTTCATACCATTAATTCTTAACAAGTATTTAAACCGTGATAAAGAAAATGGTTTGGTATAAAAATCAGCCTTTTGTTCGTCTTGTGGATTTTTTCTATTCGCACCTACTTCTTTTCATAGCAATCACGAATGAAGTGATAACGAATTTCAATGTGTTTTGTGCGTGAGTGATGAACCGGATTTTTAGTTATATCAATGGATGCCTTATTATCAACATACAACGGAGTGTCAAGAAATTGCAGACCATAGTCTCTCATCTGCTGTTGTATCCACAGAATCTGATGAACAACAGCTGGAGGCCGAGATATACTCAGCTTCACAGGTAGAGAGAGCGACCGTAGTCTGTTTCTTACACTGCTAGGTTACCATTCTTGTTCCGAAGAACTGGAATCCCGCTGTAGTCGATTTAGAATTCAATTTATCTACACAAAAATCAGAATCAGTGTATCCTACAAGATCGAAATTATCATTCTTCAGGTACCACAAGCCGGTGCTTGGGCATCCCTTCAGGTATCCGAAGATTCGATTCACAATCTGCATGTGTGAAATTCTCGGGCTTGACTAATATCTGGCGCATAGGCAGGTGGGATACATGATATCTGGACGATGCTGTCAGATACATCAACGATCCTATCATTGATCTTTATAGCGTCTCATTAACTTTGGCTCCAGTTCGTCAATGTAAATCCTGTGATTAAGAGCAAGAGGAGTAGATAACGACTTCGAGCTTTCCATATCAAACTTCTTCAAGATGTCGTGCACATACTTGGTCTGATGAATGAAAATACGGTCTGGAAGTTGATCTACTTGCAATCCGAGGAAGAATTTCATTTCGCCCATCGAAGACATTTCGAATTTCTTCTTCATGATGCCCTCAAACTCCTTGCAAAGACTATCATTCGTAGATCCAAAGATGATGTCGTCCACATAGATTTGAACGATAATTAGATGATTACCAACTTCTCTGGTGAAGAGAGTACTATCCACAGTTCCTCTGACAAAGCCGTTTCCCACGAGATGTTGCGATAACGTCTCGTACCAAGCTCTCGGGGCTTGGTGTAGTCCATAAAGAGCTTTATCCAGTAGGTACGCTTTCTTCTTGTTGAGTGGATCGACAAACCCCGGTGGTTGTCCGACTTACACCTTCTCGTGTAATTTTCCATACAGAAAAGCTGATTTGACATCTAACTGATAGACTTTAAATCCCTTCCATGCTGCGAAAGCAAGGAATATTCGAATAGATTCTAAGCGAGCTACTGGTGCGTAGACTTCTGTGTAGTCTATCCCTTCCTGTTGGTGAAATCCCTTGACAACAAGCCGAGCTTTGTTTCAACTATAACCCCTCGATCATCTCACATTCATTTAAAGACCCATTTCATAACAATCTCTTTCTGATTTTCAGGTAGGTCTACAAGCTTCCACACTCCTAACTTCTCAAACTGTAACAGTTCCTCTTGCATTGCTTGTACCCAGTTTTCATCGCCTAGAGCTACAGAAACAATTTTTTGCTCCATCTGGGACATGAAACATGAATAATAGAAATACTCTGTAATTGGAGCAACACAAGTATATAAACAGCTTGTTGATGCATTTTGTGTTCGTCACTTGTCGAATAGGCTAGATTGAGCGTGTGTTGAATATTGTATAGGTTAGAATCGAACACACGGCCGAAATACGTAGATTATAGTGTAAAAGGGAACAAGTTCGCCCGAACTTGACTATAAAAGGCCAAGTTCGCTTGAGAAGTGCATGTTGATGTCAAGTTCGCCCGAACTCACCTCCATTCCAAACGAACTTGTCTCCCTATATATAAGTGTGTTGTTCATCTGTTGTTTAAGTTTTTGACATCCCTACGGGGAGGTGTTGCTGGATTCTCTCCAAGAACTCCGACAGCTGGACTTATAAAGATGTACTCTTTCGGTATGAATGAAGACTTCCGCTGCATTCTACTTCTACTCCATTCTTAATAACATTCTACTGAAACTGTTATATACGTTTATCCATTAACTTCCGTCTAGAGCCGCCTAATTACGGACCTTCAATTGGTATCAGAGCTACGGTTATCACCTACGCTCATGAATTTGGACATTTATGGACATTAGGAGGGGTTTTAGACGTAAATCATCAAATAACCATACAATCCACGGATGAAAAGTAAAATTGAACGGATAGGATTGTTAGAAAACCATTTTCGACCATATCTATGGTGGATTCATCTCGAGATTTGAAGAAATAAGGATTCTGGATAGAAAAATGTGAAAAATGGGCTGATTTGGGGGTTCAAGTTCACCCGAACTTGACTTATGTTGGTCAACTTCGACCGAACTTGTATCATTTTTGACAAGTTCGCCCGAACTTGATCAAGTTCGCCCAAACTTGATCAAGTCCGTCCAAACTTAACTCAAGTTCGCCCGAACTTGTGAGTTGGGAGACCAAGTTCGCCCGAACTTGGTCCAATGCCTAAAAAAATTGGCGATAGAAATTTTTTCGGGTTTTCGAAGACCCGAACCGGAATGTTCGGGGACACCGTCTAGAGCTTCAGAGTACAGATTTGGTGATTCGGTCACAAAACTTTGAAGATAAAGGGAGAGTCATTGATACAGATGCAGAATATTGATCTTTTGGGTGTCGTGACTAGTAATGGGCCTAAACATTAAATCCGCATTTGTTAAAAACTGAAAGTTCCAGATTTCAGGGGGAGTTTCAGTGAAATTTTCAGTATCTAGGTCCGTGATCAGGCGGTTCTAGACGGAAGTTAGTGGATAAATGTAAACCGATTCGGTAGAATGTTATTAAAGAAAAGAGTAGAAGTAGAATGTAGCGGAAGTCTTCATTCATACCAAAAGAGTATACATCTTTATAAGTCCAGCTGCCGGAGTTCCTGGAGAGAATCTGGCAGCACCTCCCCGTAGGGATGCCAAAAACTTAAATGACAAATGAACAACACTAGGTATGGGAGACAAGTTCGCCTATATATAGGGAGACAAGTTCGCTGGTAGTGAAGATGATTTCGGGCGAATTGCATATGCAAGTTCGGCCGAACTTGACATCAACATGTCAAGTTCGAGCGAACTTGACCTCCACAGGTCAAGTTCGGGCGAACTTGTCCCCTTTTACACTGAAATCACCGTATTTTGGTCGTGTGTTCGATTCTAACCTATACAAAATTCAACACACGCTCAATCTAGCCTATTCGACAAGTGACGAACATAAAGTGCACCAACAGATTCCCCCTTGTTCGTTACTGTCGAATCTTGGTCTTCAAACGTGAGCCGTATTTGAATATTCTACAACTTCAATCAAGGTATCTGCCGATGTCGTCGAAACGCGTCAACAAATTCCCCCTTAATTGATGATCCGGGTTTGCATTATAAACATCTAATTCCCCCTGAAATCTCTAGTTCAGATAATTGTTGCAAGTTTCCAACCTCCTCTGATTTGCTTGACCAACAAATTGTCTTGAAAAGACACCAATTTGAAGCTCACCAATGCAGCTTCTCCATTTCAACTTTAACCACATCCGCGTTCAGTTTAGCGCATATCTCCTATGCTCGATCTTCCGATCTTCAAGACTCAACCGGCAATTGATAGAAAATTCGAATTACCAAACTGGTAAACTTCAAATCAATGTTTACCCGCAAAAATCTGAAATCCCGATTTCCGTAATCACTCCAGATCAGCAAATCGGTAACCTTTTTCAATCAGCAAATCTTCATCGGAAACATATAATCTGGTATTGCTTCGAATCTGAGAATCACTCGTCCGTGATCAATCACATTCTTCCTCTCCAGTCATAATGCCAGATATATAGCTATCTCCGGTAGACCAGCGCCACTTAATCACCAAACATCATCATCCAATGGCGGTTAGCCCAAAGAAAAGAATGATTCATCTGCTTGAAGACTAAAAATAAAGGCCACCAAAGGCTATCATCAGTTAGCGTATCTGGGATAACTTCAGATCTCATTGGTAATTTTGAAACTATCCGTCTTCGAAGCTAGTCATTAATCCTAAGATCATCACTGAACGTTTTGAACGTCCTCAGTTCCTTCATCGGTACTAACGAATGCTAATCCAGCTAACTGTTCTTTACCGGAGATCAGGACTCTAACCCTTAAGCATCTATCTGTATCATGATCTGATAAATTTGAACTTCCGACGATCATAAAATCTCAATGAATCTCAATTATATGCATTTCCCGAAAATCTGCAATCGGTAACCACCCGGATACTGTTGCAGCAGTCACAATTTTCAAAAATGCTGGAATCTTCAAATATTGAAAATTTTTTATTCCCCTCATTTTTGCAAATTTTGACCATACTTAAATTTTCACTGAAATTCCCCCTCCGAAATTTTCAGTATTTAACAATTGCGGAATTTAACTTTAGGCCCATCAGTAGTCTTCAACCCTAATGAACACCAAATTTCTTTGGTATTAATGACTACCCTCTCATCTTCAACCATCTCTAACCTCATCATCTCAGCCCATCTCTAAGGCCTCTGATGGTGTCCCGGAACAGTCAGTATCGGACGTTAAAATTTCGAAAAAATTTCTATCACCAATTTTTTTCTGGACACCCGTCTCATCAAACCGAACAATAAATTTTTTCAATGCCTTTTTTAGGCATCGGACAAGTTCGGGCGAACTTGAGTGACAAGTTCGGGCGAACTTGGGTCACTATGTGACAAGTTCGGTCGAACTTAGTCGGTTTGAGACAAGTTCGAGCGAACTTGGTTGGCCACTTCCAAGTTCGGGCGAACTTGCATGAAATAGACAAATTCGGGCGAACTTATGCTTAATTTCAAAGAAAATCAGTCAAGTTCGGGCGAACTGATGAATATTCATGAAAAACCTTTGTCAAGTTCGGGCGAACTTGATGAGAAGTCTTGAAAAACCATGTTAAGTTCGGGCGAACTTGACCTCGACAGGTTAAGTTCGGGCGAACTTGGTCTCCCAAATCAGCCATTTATCACATTTTTCGTTCCAAAATCCTTATTTCTTCGAATTTCGAGATGATTTCACCATAGATCTGATCGAAATTGTTTTTCTAACAATCCTATCCGTTCAATTTTGGATTTGTCCGTAGATTGTAGGTTTATTTCAAGATTTACGTCTAAAACCCCTCCTAATGTCCATAAATGTCCAAATTCATGAGCCTGATAACCGTAGCTCTGATACCAATTGTAGATCCGTGATCAGGCGGTTCTAGACGGAAGTTAGTGGATAAACGTAAACTGATTCGGTAGAATGTTATTGCAAAAAGGAGTAGAAGTAGAATGCAGCGGAAGTCTTCATTCATACCGAAAGAGTATACATCTTTATAAGTCCAGCTGCCGGAGTTCCTGGAGAGAATCTGGCAGCACCCCCGTAGGGATGCCAAAAACTTAAATGACAAATGAACAACACACCTATATATAGGGAGACAAGTTCGCTGGTAGTGAAGATGAGTTTGGGCGAACTTGGATATACAAGTTCGGCCGAACTTGACATCAACATGTCAAGTTCGAGCGAACTTGACTTCCACAGGTCAAGTTCGGCCGAACTTGTTCCCTTTTACACTGAAATCTCCGTATTTCGGTCGTGTGTTCGATTCTAACCTATACAATATTCAACACATGCTCAATCTAGCCTATTCGACAAGTGACAAACACAAAGTGCACCAACACAGTATGGTCAAAATTTGCAAAAATAAGGGGGAGTAAAAAATTTTCAATATTGAAGGTTCTGGCATTTTTGAAATTTGTGACTACTGCAACAGTATCCGGGTGGTTACCGATTGCGGATTTCCGTGAAATGCATAGAATTGAGATTCATTGAGATTTTGTGATCAAAGGAAGTTCAGATTTATCAGATCATGATACAGATTGATGCTTAAGGGTTAGAGTCCTGATATCCGGTTAAGGAACAGTTAGCTGGATTAGCAGTCGTTAGTACCGATGAAGGAACTGAGGACATTCAAAATGTTCAGTGATGATCTTAGGATTAATGACTAGCTCCGAAGACGGATGGTTTCAAAATTACCAAGGAGATCTGAAGTTATCCCAGATATGCTAACTGATGATAGCCTTTGGTGGCCATTACTTTTAGTCTTCAAGCAGATGAATCATTCTTCTCTTTGGACTAACCACCATTGGATGATGATGTTTGGTGATTAAATGGCGCTGGTCTACCGGAGATAGCTATATATCTGGCATTATGACTGAAGAGGAAGAATGTGATTTTGTCACGGACATATGTTTCTCAGATTCGATGCATTACCAGATTATCTGTTTCCGATGAAGATTTGTTGATTAAGCAGATTACCAATTTGCTAATCAAATCTTTATGAAGGGTGCTTAACTGCGATTACGGAAATCGGGATTTCAGATTTTCGAGGGTATTCGTTGATTTGAAGTTTTCTGATGTGGTGATTCGAAGTTTCTATCAATTGCCGGATGAGGTTTTGATACTTTAGGAGTGTGCGGAATAAACTCCCGATGCTCAACGCTTATTCAAAAACTGAACTCGGATGCGGTTATCGTCGAAATGGAGAAGCTGCTGCATTGATTAGCTTCGAGTTGATGGTTATTCGAGAAAATTTGTCGGTCAAGTAAATCAGAGGAGTCGGAAACCACGCAACCAAAGATCTGAACTGGAGGTTTTAGTGGTTTTGAAAGTTGTTAATGTAAACTGGGATTATCAATTAAGGGGGAATCGGTTGACGCGTCTCGACGACATCGACAGACACCTTGATTGAAGTTGCAGAGAATATTCAAACACGCCTCAAAGTTTTGAAGTTCAATATCAAGCTTCGACAGTAACGAACAAGGGGGAATCTGTTGATGCATTTTGTGTTCGTCACTTGTCAAATAGGCTAGATTGAGCGTGTGTTGAATATTGTATAGGTTAGAATCGAACACACGACCAAAATACGGAGATTATAGTGTAAAAGGGAACACGTTCGCCTGAACTTGACCTGTATTGGTCAAGTTCGCTCGAACTTGATGTGCCTTTAGTCAAGTTCGCCCGAACTTGACTATAAAAGGCCAAGTTCGCTTGAGAAGTGCATGTTGATGTTAAGTTCGGCCGAACTTGACATAGTCAAGTTCGCCCGAACTCACCTCCACTCTAACGAACTTGTCTCCCTATATATAGGTGTATTGTTCATTTGTCATTTAAGTTTTTGGCATCCCTACGGGGAGGTACTGCCGGATTCTCTCCAGGAACTCCGGTAGTGGGACTTATAAAGATGTATACTCTTTCGGTATGAATGAAGACTTCTGCTGCATTCTGTTTCTACTCCTTTCCATAATAACATTCTACCGAATCGGTTTAGCTCAAAGCTTTGTTTATTTGACTCTGTGTTCTCACACAGCTTGTAATTCGCTTGTTATATAATTTGACGGATGATAAGAATATGATCTTGGCATCACTTCGCCTGGAACAACCACAATATTCTCTTGATTTGTGATATGTTGATCTACCACTACTTCAACTTCAGGTGCACTACTCGGGCTTGGAGATTCGTTCAATAAACTTGTAATCTGCTCTGCTTCTTCATCTGAAGAAGATTCTCCATCGGCATCGAATGTTGGAGCCTCATCCGAGTCTGAACACTGTGCTTCAGAAAGATTAGCATTTGCTGTAGTATTGACCGGTTCTGTTGTCGGTGTCACTTGATTTGTTTGAACTTCTTGACCACCGCTATTACTTGAACTAGCTTCAGAAGAAGATGATTCCAATGTGGGTTGATTAACCACAATCGGTCTGACGATTTGCTCTTGATTTGCTGATTGATGAAGATAATATAACGCTGCGATTTCTTCATCGGATGGTTCTTCAGGTAAATCAAATGATTTCCACAAGTCTTGATAGTTGAATAACCATGCATCACCTTTTCTCTGAATAGGATCCGTATAGTTAAAACAATCAACATGCAGTGCTTCAATGACTCTTCTCAATGAAGGAATGTAAACTCTTCGCAAAGGACTTGCATATCCGACAAAGAAACCTTTGAGAGATTTAGCTCCAAATTTTCCATCTTGGTCGATTACAGTACATGGCTCTCCAATGGTTCTAAGAACTTCAAATTCGGTTTCCGTCGGTTGATCATCTCAAAATAGGTCTTTTTGGTTGATTTTACTGTTAAGACTCTGTTGAGTGTGTAACAAGCCGTTGCAACTGCTTCACTCCATAAGCTGACTGAAAGCTTTGAGTCTGCAAGCATGGTTCTTGCAGTTTCGATAAGCATCCTATTCTTCCATTCAGCTACACCATTTTGCTGCGGAGTGTAGGGTGCACTAAACTCGTGCAGAATCCCTTTAGCATTGTAGAATTCCCTCATTTTGGGGTTTTTGAACTCAGGACCATTGTCACTTCTAATGTGTCTCACCGGAAGATGGTACAGGTTCTCAAGTTTCTTGAAAAGAATCACCAAATTTTCAAACGTCTCATCTTTTGATTCTTGGAAGAATACCCACGAGTATCGAGAATAATTGTCAGTGACTACCAAGCAGTAGAGATCTTAAGAGATGCTTCTGACATTCACTGGACCAAAAAGATCCATATGAAGTCTTTAGAGAGGCAACTTTATCGAATTGAGAATCTTTTTCGGATGAGATTTCTTGATCTGCTTTCCCTTTTTACACTCGAGGCAATTATCTGACATATGAAAACTTTTCAGATTCACACCTTCCACCAAATCATCATGCACCAAATGATTCATCTTTCTTAGGTGAATGTGGCCCATTTTTCTATGCCACAAGATTGACTCCTTCTCAGTAGCTTTCGAGACAAAACAATGTGCCGTTTTTGAAGAAGTAGTAGCATTTCCCATGTCAAGAACATACAAATCATTCTCTCTTGGTACACGCATGAGAATCCACTCGTTTGGTATTTTGAAACCCAGTTTCATTATCATGCATTCTTTATCGTTGAAGTGCACAGTAAACTTCTTATCAGAAATTTGAGAAATACTCAGAAGGTTGTTCTCAAGCTCCGCAATGTACTTCACTTGATTAAAAGAAACAACTCCATTTGAGAGTTTTCTCTCAGGGACAATCCTTCCACCTTGGTTTCCAGCAAATCCAACATATCCACCATTAATAGCTTTTATGTCAAACGAGAGCGCTTTCATTCCTGTCATATGTCTGGAAGCTCCACTATCCAGAATACACTTGGAAAGTACGGATCTCTGGAGCCCCTGCACATTTCAACAATTAGTTAAACAGCGCGACCCAAGCCTTCTTGGTCTTTGGTTGAATTGGATAACCATCATCGTAATCAAATTCACATTCGTCAGCATAATCGAATTCACATTCATCATCTGAATTTTCTACGATGTTTATGTTTGAAAACTTCACTGTCTTGTTATCTTTCAAACTGTTACCACTTGTAATTTTGACAGTTTCAGATTTTGATTCTTTCATGCTATCACTAGTCTTAACAGGCTCAGACTTAGTGATTTCAGATGTTGTTGACCTTTTCTTAGCAATCCAGGCTTGAGATTTTATGTTAGCCTTTTTGATGTAAAACTTGTTTTCATTAGCTTTTGAAGTTTCACCTTTTTTGAAAGTTTAACTTTCAAACTTCTTTTCTGTTTTAGGTTTAACTTCAGCTTTTGATTCATTTCTTTTCAAAATCATTACAGGTTTTACAAACTCTGGTTGCTTTGGTTTCATAACATTTGAACTTTCTTTCCTTCAAAGATAAGCCGGCTTTGATTTCGGACATTGGCGTGCAATGTGACTAATTTCGTTGCACTTGAAACAAGTTCGAGAATCATGTGGATGTCCTTTAGTGGGTTTTACACCACTTATTTTGGCACCACTTGCAATTTTGGCTTTATCCGAAGTTCTTTATGTTTCTTAAACCCATCATTTGATTGTTTGCCAATCAAACTTTCGTCATGAACCATGTTCATCCCATATACAAAATTCATGTTTTTATTCTTGTATTCATGAAATGGTGACAATTTCTTTTTAGGCTCATCTAATTCTTCTAATCCCAACCCAGCTCTCCGATTTTCCGGATGATCACCACCATTTCTTTGGTAGTTATTTCTTTTAGGTTTGGAATAGAATTTCCTTTCATTGATCTCCAGATCATCTGATGTAACTTCCACGAGTTTAAAGAATTTGTCTAACAATTCTTCCTTCACGTTCTGAATCGGAAAACTATCATCAAAGTACAATCTATCAGAATCCTTAACCTTGTACATAACAACATTAGGATCATCACTTAGATCTTTATCCGATGATTTATCGTCATCTTCAAACTGTTAATCAGAATTCTTTGAACTCGAGTCGGCGCTTTTAAAGCTGCCTTCATCAGAATCATTCAGAACATTTTCAACCACATTCTTAACCACAGCATTGTCATCATCGGTTTTAGTATAGATTACATCAATGTTCTCTGGCAACTCATTTTTCTTTTCAGATAACAACTCAATGTTGAGTGCCTTATCCATCCCATCAGCGGATTTGCGACAATATTTCTCGCATAGGGGTGGAGGAACATTGCTGTATTCTTTACCAATTTTCTTTTTAGGTTTTTCTTCCGATGGAATTGTTGGAAGAATGTGATCAATGACATATGTGTTACATGTGTAACTTCTCAAAAGTTGTTGAACTCGTTATGTTTCAATTTTCATGTCCTGGAGTTGTTGCTTAGTTTCAGCAATGGTGTTAATATAGATATTAATCGGTTTTTGTTTATCCATTACTGTCCCTTTTAACATCCTCACAGTATCATGTTGTTCAATATTGTTTCGATCGAGCCTGCCGTAGTCATCTTTCATTTTGTCATACGCTTCCTTCATTGTGTGATAATCATATTTTAAAAGTTCATTATGCACATTGATCTTAGTGATGATCTTTGATTTTTCGGCACATTCGATACATGGTTCGATACATTTTGTACAAGGTTTCTCAACCTCTACAACTTGTACTTTGACAACTTCATTAACCTCTAAACCTACCTTGGTTAGATTTGCCATCAAAGCTTTATCAGCAATGTCCTTGAGGTTTTCGGTATTCACTTCTTGAGTAACATCAATTACTATTTCATCAGATTTCTTCTCGACTGCTTGCTCCTGAGAACTTCCATCAAAGTGACCTGCAAAAGTATCACAAGAATTAGGAGATAAAATTCCTTGTTTTTGCATGTGGATATACTCTTCTTCTTCCTGTTGTTGTTGCAAATACTGTTCCAGCAAAATATTCTCTATCGCAGCTGCTTCTTCAGCAGATGTATCTTCAACAATCTCAGCCACTAATGCAACTCTGGTCTTCTTACCGATATAAGAATTCCAATCGAAACCATCATCTTCGTTTGATGCAACCATGGATTTCTCAGTGTTGTTGCTGTTTGACTTTTCCTGAATTTCAACTTGTGTCTTCTTTGAGAAAGGCTTGTATTTAAGAGATTTCTTGTAATACTCGTTGCCTCCACCAAATGGACCTTAATTGCCCATGGCTTCAGGATTTTTGCATTCTCTCCTAAAATGCCCTTTCTGTCGGCATCTGAAACAAGTGACCTTCAATTTGTCGAACCCTAGCTTGTTGCTTGAATTTCCGATATCTCGGCTAGTGAGTGCAACAAACTTTGTGACTCTTCGAATGATAGAAGCTAGTGACCACTTGATATCCATTAGCGCTCTTCTTCGTCCACTTGATCGTAGTCTTCAGCGGTCATCTCGGGATTACTGATTTTCCCAGCTACAAGACTTTCATACGATTCTAGAACAGTGGCGAGAAGTGACATGTGTTGTTTTGCAACTTGCTCAGAAACAACATTGTTTAGATTGACAACAATGTTACATTTGTACACATTCGGATCAGAATTTGATTGTTGATTTTGATTTTCTTGACTTTGATGAGATGAATTTGAACCAGTGCTTGAGAACGAAGAATTTTGTGGACTTTGATCATATTGAGGATATGATTGGTTCTGATTCTGTGAAGAAGAGTTCATGTTTGCACTGAATGCTCCCTGAATCTTTGGACTAGAAATGTTGTCTTGCATTCCGGTTTTATAATACAGACCAACATCTTGAACAACATTCGCATTTTTAGATTTCACGATCTTTAGGAGTTCCATTTCATGGCCTTCGAGTTTGTCGATAAATGTAGACAACTTGAAGAATTCCCATTTTTCACTTTCCTTCAGAACCATAAGATAAGTAGTCCACTCTCCATCTGGTAGAGCGTCTGCAAGCTTGTCGATGTACTCTTGTTCTGTCTTCTCAAGACCGTGTCTTCGCATTTAGACTTTAAGATGACAGAAGCATTCAATCATCTGCTTCATGGTCTCACCCTTCAGCATGTTGAAGATATCGAACTCTTTCATGATGAGCGCTTTCTTACTCTTGATCATCTCTGCGCTTCCTTGATACTTCTTTTGAAGCGAGAGCCAGAGTTCTCTTGCAGTTGTATATTCTGGTAGCAAGACGAGAATATCTTCTTTAACGGATTATTGGATAAGATTTATCATATTTTTCTCAGCAATGTATTCTTCTTTTTGTGTCGTGGAGGACTTGTATTTCTCCAGAACTTTGCTGATGTTTGTCCAACGGAACTGTATAACCTCTCTCGATTGACGCCCAGCCTAAGAAGTGCATGGCTTGAACCCAATATGTAAACTTCTCCTTCCATCCTTCATACTCGTCCATGCTCATTAGCTTTGGTGGTTTAACAGTCGTGCCCATCTCGTTGTCAAGATTGACTTGTTGGATCACGTTGGCATTTGACGAACCCACTCCGGACAAATAAGCTCTTTGAATATCATCCATCACGAATAACGAGAGTCGTACGCTGAAAACACTTGAAAACTTTGAAAACAGTTAGAATTACTACAAGTTTGATCGAACTTGTAGATGAAATGAAGAATTCAGAGATTTTTCACAAGTTCGGTCGAACTTGTGAATACTGATTTGAAAAATTTCCTTTGAACAACCTCGGTCGAACTTGTTGAATGGATTTTGTAAAGATCATTTTAAGTTTGAGCGAACTTAACCTAAACACTCTTGATATTAATCAAGTTTGGTCGAACTTGATATAAAACCAGTGAATATTTGATAACTTCAAGCGAACTTGGCAAAACCTTCCTCAAAAACACCTCAAGTTCGAGCGAACTTGGTAAAAAATCACTGAAAAAGCAAGTTTTTAGCACATGTTCGGTCGAACTTGGCTAACAAGTTCGATGATAAGGGTTTCGCAAAACATGGTTTTTTTTCAAAATTTTGACATCAATTCAGTTGAATTTGGTCTCCAATCTTTCAAGGGTTTATCTTTGTTGTATTTTACATGATATATTCAAAATTGAAAAGATTTTGACCGTGAATTCTTCATTTTTTGTTAAAAAGTAATGAAAAATAGAAGAATGGAGATGAAGTAGAAGTGTTCTTTTCTTGATTAATATCAAATCAGGCTGTTCTAGCTCTGATACCACTTGTAAGACCGATCCTCGATGCTAAGGAACCTAAATTTGATATCTAACGTCCATAATAGCGGAAATATTACGTCGTGTTTACCAATAGATAAGAATTAATCAATTTAACATTAGTTTTATTGATTAAACGTCAAGAGTACAAACTGACAGAGCTTCGCCTCCAAAATGCCAAAGTTACAAATGAGAGGCTAGCTAGCTATTTATAGATATGCAAGTTCGCATGTGGGAGACCTAAGTTCGCCCGAACTTATCTTTACATGACAATCATGGGCAAACTTGTATCAACATTACATAAATACTCCATACAGCTAGCCTATTCAACTCTATTTTATACAGACTCGATATAAGACTAAGACATAGACATTATGCACCAACAGTCAGGGAGGCCATCAATGTACTTTTAAATTGCCTTATCCAAAGGCGTAACCATGGTAGGACATAACAGACTTAATTCCTCATAACGATCAGTGTAGGCTCGATGTTCACCACTATCTTGTTTCAGATCATGGAATTCGTTCTCAAGTGCCCTCTGTTCATGATGTGGGCAAAACTCTTTCATCATAAGAGCTCTAAGCTCTTCCCATGTCTGAGGCAGTGCTACGTCAGCACCTCTATCCCTCATAATCCCGTTCCACCACGTGAGTACTCTCTTTTGGAAAACACTCGAAGCGAACTCTACTTTTTGCTCGTTCGAACACTGAACATGGCTAAAAGTGCTTTCGATACTCTCAAACCATTGTAGGAGCCCAGTAGCTCCCTCAGACCCAGTGAAGTTGAGTGGTTTGGCTAAGCTGAATTGTTTAAAATTGCACGGAGTAGGTGCATTGTTGTTGTTATTGTTTTTTTTTTTAATAAGCTTGATTGAGTTGGGTCACAAGGTTTGGGAGTACAACAGCCATTTGCTGAGCGATTAAAGTCGCCCTTTCGGCGTCTTGAGTGGCGTTGCGACGAGGAGGCATTCTAAAAGAGAAAGGGAATCATGAGAGAAATCGAGTGAGATTGATGTTGAATAGTCAAAATGAATTGTTAAAAATATCGACAAAGTATAAGGATTGTGATAATTTGTTTGTTACTTAAAACAAACAAACGACACAGTGCCAAATCAAAGTAAATGGGTCTTTACAATGTATCACGAAGACATGCTTTAGCCTATAAGTGAATACTCACCCCAAGAGTTCCCAGGTAAGAGTGACTGATCCGATAATGCGGATTTGTACGAACACTCTAGCCTTAGACAGAAAACTCAGGGTACAGGCATCCACCCTTCCGGATTGCATGTGTTCACATTATTAAAGCCCAAACTTTGACGAGATTTTGAAAATTTGAAGGCTTAATCCTAAAAACAAATGAAATAAGGATAAATGATTTCTTGTGAAGTTTTGGAAAAATTTTGACATTTAAAAGATTTATTATGCTTTGTTTTTGGTAATCACCTAAGGATAGGTGATGGTAGTGTATTAAGAATCTAAACGCAAGTAAACTCGCGTTGGGGTCCTAGGAAGGTTATAGACTAGGTCAAAGCATTACTAATAACTTAATTCCCTATAACCTGTGCTCTGATACCAATCTGAAACACCCCAAATCGCGTGATATAACAACAACACATGGCGGAAACACTTGGGGAGTCACGTTACAAATTGTCTCAACTCATGGTATTTAAAGTTTTGTTTCATTGAATTATCGAATTACATTGTCTTGGAATATCATAAATGAAATACAATTAAATTGTCTTTCAAATTTTAAACTCGCTAAGGCCCGCGTCCATCCTATGTCTAGTATGCAGCGACAATTATCATGTAAATAAACCTGAAACATATGTGAAAATAGGTACGTCTGCATAAAAATGCATGTGAGTAACATAGGTTTGTGATGATGATTCATGGCTTTGGATGTTTTAAGAAAAGAACATATATTTTTAAAAGTAGCCATGAATCCTTGCAAAAAGTTTAGTATCTAAATTACTTTGCTTTTTGATAATATATGTACGAAATATAATTTTGGTTTTGAATTAACAATATAGGTAGTATATCAAAATATATAATTTTTGTTTCAATAAGAGACTTGATAGTATATCAAAATATATATACTTTGGTTTTGAATAAAAGAATTAATAGTATATCAAAATATGCTTTGGCAAACAATATCGCATTGGTAGCATATCAAACTATGCTTTTGTTTATAAATAAAGATTCGGTAGTATATCAAAATATACTTTCGTTCAAAAGGTTGTGTAATATATCAAACTATACTTTAGTAACACATCAAACTATGCTTTGGTTTAGTATATCAAACTATACTTTGGAAATCAATATCACATTGGTAGCATATCAAATTATGCTTTGGTTTAGTATATCGAAATATACTATAATTGTGATTTGGTAGTATATCAAACTATACTTTGGTTTCAAAAATAACAAAAGAAAAGTTATTGTGGCTTAATTGGAAAACCTTTGTAAAACACACATTGTGGTCGTTTGGCAATACATTCAAACTTGAGTATATCAAACTATACTTTGGTGACTATAGATTTACCACGAAGGCAAAATCTATTTGGTTTAAACTTGGTTTCTGACATTCCCTAACCCAGGGAATGGGGTGTGAAGTCCTATAGCGCTATATGGTACTACCAATCGGCATGATCATTGTTAATGAATGTATAAAAGAAATACGAACCAACAATAGTCTCACAAACTTTGAAAATCATTATTTAAGCCATATGTATACGTTTCAATTCGTTAAAGGATAAGTGTTATGTACGCAAAATTATATAGTTTGGAAATCGTGAAAATAGCGAATAAGCACATACGAATCACCCCAAAATTATTTGTCAAACGTAAAAGAGGGGACTATGTACTCACTTGGGATTGCGTATAAGCCTTGTATGCATGCGTAAAAAAAGCCCAAAAGATCAAGAAATCAAGTGTGTCCTAACATCGGGTAATTATGTTAAAGTACGGGACGTAATCGGAAGATCTGGATAGAATGAGGTCTTGTAAACCAAATGAGTGTTGGAACTCATATGAAATGGCTTAACAAAGTCAACATTCTGATTTGGAATGAATCCTAAGTGCTTTTGACCCGTTATGACCCGTTAAGGTAGTTTACGCTATTTTACGTGTCATTTGCGTAAAAGCGTGATCGAATGGTTAGACATATCTTATCATAAGTCTTAAATGCCAAAACATGTTTGAAAATGTTTTAAAATCAGTTTATATGTCCAAAATTTGGTTGCATATGTTTGAATGGATTTATGCGCAAAAAAGGGATTTTGTCATTATTAAAGGCATAATTAGCGACTTAACATAATGCTAACCAAACGGCATGACCATAAGGTGTAACCTCAGAAGGTTATTTCATATACAACTATGGTCACTAAGATGAGTTTGGTCGGATCCTAAGATCGACCAAACGGGTCGGATTCGAAAGTCAAAGCGGTGGTTAAGACCGCTCGACTTACGACCCTAAATAAGCACTAAACTAAATGTGACGAGTTACACATGTCAAAACATGTCTAACTAAGTTATAAAACTGATTTGGTATCAAAACAAAGTGTTTTGATACCCGAAAATAGTTCCATCGTAAAATGCACAAAATGCGCATTTTTTACCGAAACTTTGACTCGTCACTTCTGTAACCCTTGTGCAAAATTTCGAGCTTTCAAAAAACTTTTCTTTGAAGGCATTTCAATAACCGATACTTAACGTAACCCGTTTGACGCAACGTACGCACCGGGACGAGGACATAAGTTAAACATACACTAAATATCTTTTATATAACTTAGAAATAAGTTTTGAAATGTTTGGTATGTCAAAAACAAGCCTATTCGATCACAGGGACTATTTATGACAAAGTACGAAAGTCTGCCGATTCTCGTAGCGACGCATACTCCGAACAAGGACATAAGCTTAACATACCCTAAAAACCCTTTACATGACTTAGATATAAGTTTTGAAGGCTTCGGTATGGCAAAAACACTCTATTTTAACTCCAGGGGCTATTTTGCAAATTCTGCGAAACTATGCCGATTCGCGTATATCGTTATCCGGAACATATATTCACATCCAAAAATTTTTGTAATCATTAAAATATAGTATTTTAATGATTGGAATGAAAAAATAACATTCGTTACGCGTATACGGTCATTTGCGCGTTCGTTGCGATTTTCGTCGTAATTAACCGAAAATCGCAACCGTACGACCGAATGAAGTTACACCCGGGACATTTTTGAATATTTCAAGTTCCCTATGTTTATTCATCCTTATGGTGCTTAAAAATGGGGTTAACGGGTGTTAAAAGTGCCAAAACGCGACGAAAACAAGTTCAGGGGCCATTTCTGCCAATTTTTGAAACTTCTGCCCCTGCGAGGGCCTTACAGAACGTAAGGCAAAACCCCATACGGTCCGTAAGGGGTCCCCAGCTCAAAAGCTTCTTAAATTCAAGCTGGCAGCTTCTTGTTAACTTCCGTAGCCACCAAGTCGCGATCTATGCCACTTTTAATTTGCATTAGACACCTGGAGGGACACTAATCCATGCCTTAACACCTGGATCAACACTTGGCATGATTTGGGAGCTCCAAGATTAGTATAAATAGGCTTGATCTTCACCATTTCTCTTTGCTTATTCCATTCTTTCTTCCTCCCATCTCTTTGGAGTTGTTTCCAGCAATTGGAGACCTCCTCTCTGAGTTCTTAAGTGTTTCTCAAACACAAATAAGTACTCTTCCATAGTCTTCATTCTTTTAGCTATTTCAAGATAAAAGTTAAACCGTGTTTGACTTTCAACTTTGACCATTAAGTGGTCAAGACAAAGTCCAATTGGACTTTGCAACGTGATCGTAATCACGATGGTTATGATCCTTAGCGATCATGCCTACTGATTTCCACGTTTACTAGTTGTAGTGACGAGTCAAATTTTCGGTCAATAATGCGCAAAATGCGCATTATACGACGAAACTATTTTCGGGTATCAAAACCCTTTGTTTTGATACCAAATCAGTTTTATAAACCTTTTTAGACATGTTTAACATGTCGAACTCATCACTTTTAGTTTAGTACTTGTTTAGGGTCGTAAGTCGAGCGGTCTTGACTACCGCTTTGACTTTCGAAACCGACCCGTTTGGGCACCTTTAGAATCCGACCAAGCCCGTTATTATGACCATAGTATTATAGGGAATAACCCTCTGAGGTTATACCTTAAGGTCATACCGTTTGGTTAGTCAAATGACAAGTCGAATATGTATTCCTTATAATGCCGAAAATACCCTTTTTGCACTTAAATTAGTTTTGAGCATATAAAAGCATTGTTTTGACATCTAAACTGATTATACAACTTATATAAACTAATTTTGGCATATTAGAATGGTCATAGGACATATTTAACTACCGAACCCATAGTCACGTTTATGACCCGTTAACGGGGCGTAAAACACTTTAGCAAGCCGTAGCGAGTCAAAACACTTTGAAATGCTTCCAACTCAGAATGTTTGATATTATAAACCATAATATACAAGATCCAAATCTTGTTTGGTTTATATACCTCATTCTATCCAATCTCTCATTTTCAAGTTCGACACACTAATATATAGTTATCTGATACACTAGGAACCACTTCAACACTTGAACTCTTGATCCTTTGAGCTTTGTTATATCATTTGAACAAGATTTATACGCAATCCCTGTCACACCCCGACCCGCAGCGGAAAAAGGTGATCGGGGCATGATTGGGTTATCATCAAAGCTCATGACATTTATTATGACGTTTCATATTCATTAATACAATTTAATGGGAAATATACAATCATAATTACATCATGTCCTAAACATCATTCTAGACTTCATTGTTTTCTTCTAAGGCATTTCCTATGTTTTCCTTGCTTAGTTCACCTGTATCATGTGTAAAAATGGTTTTTGGATTAACAAAAAGTTGGCGAGTGAATCCGATGAAAAACATTTGACCAAGTTTATTGAATTGATTATAAAATAAAGTGCACAACCACATATGAGTACATATAGATGTAAACTTATTCACCAATCATTTAATATTAAATAATGCACACACATACAATAATTGATTGTTTTGAGGCACGCGTTGCTCAACTCTTCTCCCACGAGGAACTGATGGGCCTAATGATTGATTTGCATATAACTTGACAATATGAAATACATAACTACAAACAATATATACAATCTAAGTTTAGATCACAATATGGTATGGCACAAGTTTAAATAAACGAGTTAATTTTAGTGACACATGACACACCCCAAAACGTGTAATTAAAAAGGGGAGTTGTAAGATTCACTCACATTGGGTGCGTTCGGTTGATGATGTTGAATGCGCACGAAGTTGGTTTTAACCACAAGTGAAACTAACCTAGATAATGGCATAATGGTTCGGTAAGTAAGCGGATTTTATTAATCAATTTTAGTAAGATTGTTGGATGTATTTTTGTGAGTTTAAGGCTGTTTTCTAACCTTAAAAATGTTATTTTTAAGTATTTTTAATATAAATAAATAAATAAAAGTAATAAAAAAAAATATTGATTTTTGATTGTTGACCTGTTGACCGTTGACTTGTTGACCGATTTTATTGTATAATTGTGTGCGCCGGGTGAGGCTCGAACCCGAGACCTCCCGTTCGCGTGCACGCAGCTCTACCAACTGAGCTACGTGTCTAACCCGAAATATTTCTGTTTTTAATTATATTTATATACTAATTGAATTAATCCGAAAATCATTTATTTCCAAAAACAATTTAAATGACTCGCTCGGTGCTCTCCACAGTCTCGAACCCGGGACCTGTGGTTTAGGTTAACACACAGTCCACCGCTGGACTGTGTGTCTAACTTGTTAAATAACCTGATTTTTATTATACTTATATACAAACTAAATAATTTCATTTCTGCTTTATATAAAATGTTTGATAATTGTCCGGACCGGTGCGGTAGTCTGGACTCGAACTCGTGACATGTGGTTTAAAAGTTCACACAGTCCACCACTGGACTGTGTGTCTATCTTGGTTATTATTCCGGTTTTTATTAAACTTAACATCTATTGCAGTGAATCCGGTTCGGTTAAAAAAAAGAACATTTTTATTAAGGCGAGTGTGCGTGGGACAAGAATCAAACTCGGGACGTAAGCGTGTTTATTTGCACACAGTCCACCGCTGGACTGTGTGTCTAACCCGGGATATATCTTGATTTTAATTAAACATATACAATACTGAAACTTCGTCTTCTTCGTTAGACTTAACCAGAATCGATGTCTGACTGGTTCAACGATTTTAATCATGTTCCCTAGTGTGTTGTGATTAATTACATGTGCGATAAATAAAAAGAACGAGAGATTAAGTGTAAGATATACCGAACAGTGGCTCCTCTGTTTCGCCGGCGAAACTCCGGTGACATCAAGCTATTCCGGCGACGTGTGTCCTGCGGCCGAGGGTCTTCAGCGAGCTTGAGGTGAGTGTGGGTGGCTTCGGTATGAGCTCTGGGTGTTCAGTAAGGCTCAGAGGTGAAAGGCTTGGTTTTCCGGCGAGTTGCAGAAATTCTCCGGCGAGTGAATTTACGTCGGGAAAGAGTGTGATTGTGAGCGAAAAAGCTAACAGAGGTTAGAGGGGGTATTTATAGGGCAGGACATCGACGAATTTAGTCCGTTTTCCGTCTTGATTCGTCGGTCAATAAGTTTTCCGGCAGTTATGACTTGCGTCGCGGTTTCAGACGTCGGTTATAACCGATGTAATAGTTAAGGCTTCGGTTAAAACAGAAGTAACCGTCCAATCTCGGCGAAATCGTCGGGATTTCCGACAACTGCGATTAGGCGCGTCGGTTTTAAATTCGAGATTCATGTTATGTATTAATTATTTCTAATAATGAACAAGAAACACAAGTGGCGCAGTGGTTGGATGGTTGGAAGTTAAGGCTTTGCTGAATCCTGGCTGACCCGGGTTCGAAACCCGGCAGCAGCCTTTTATTTTTATTTCGTTATTTTAAATACTTTTTCAAATATAAATTATATATTCCAATATACTTATTAATTATGTATCGTTTAAAATTAATTTGGGCATTAAATACGCCACGAAATTTTTAACTGATTGTTCGGTTAATAAACGGAGCGGGTTTGGTAAATCCGGTTTTTTGACGGATATTACAATCCCAGGCGAGTACATTGCTCCCCCTCTTTTACGTTTTCCAAATGTTTTGGGGTGATTCATATGTGTAACCGATTTTTCTAATATATATGGCATGTAGGTGTTTACTAAGTGCTTTTTGTGTATTATTCCGATTATGCAACACAACGATTAACGATATGAACCAAATCCACGTAGGATATATCTATCTTTATAGTAGATTCTTATTGGATATTTGAAGTATAGTCTTAAATCTTTCTATCTTCATAGTAAGATTTCTAAGCAGTTTTGCACGACGATGATTATAGTTTGTGGGTAGAAATTGTTGGTGATTTAGATAACGAAACTAGAGTAATACAGTAAGAGCATGGTGGATACGCCGTTGGTACTTCCTATATATAAGTGTGCTTATTGTATTACCCTTCGTAGCCTTATCCGAATCACCATTAGGAATTAGGATATTTGTGATACAATGATTCACTATGACCAAACCAAATCCTCGTAGCATCTATCTATCTTTATAGTTAGATCTTTGTGGGATGTTTAAAGTGCTAAATTGATGTCCTTGAGTGGATTCTTTGTGTACTTTAATGCATATGTTATGATTCAGTGTGACCAAACCAAATCCTCGTAGCATCTATCTATTTTCATATGTTAGATTCTTAGAAGGATATCCAAAGTACTATTATAAATCATTGATTTGATTTCCAATAGTACTCACACGAGTTATGACGGATTTCAGTATTGTTATTGTTAATCCTTGATTAAATTTCTAATAACATACTCACAAGTTTATTACCGATTTCAATATGTTTTCACGATCAAAGTACAATTTTCAAAGGCATAAAAATTACTTAGTAATAATCGTAATGCCGTATACAAAACTATTTTGTCACAAGTTTCACAATCAAGTTAATGTATTGCAATGCTAACCCCTTTTCGCCAATCTTTGGCTTCAAAAAGTCGATTTATAGACGACAACTCTCATAGTTGTCAAAGTATTGCAATACGAAACCTTTTGCCATTTATTTGGCCAACAAAACTATGTACTCGCCAACATTGTTTATTGATGTTTCTTTTTCACATATGTTTTAGGTTTCGATTATTCAAGCATGCTGCACATAGGAATGCATCCGGGCTTAGACCTCTTTAAATCAAAAGACAATTTCATGTATTCTTTATATTGTAAAACAATGTTAACAATAATGAAACAATTTAGTACCAGTAGTTGTGAGCAATTTGTAATGTGACTCCCTGATATTTCCGCCGCGTCTTGTTGTAATACGCGATTGGGGTGTTACAACTTCGACTAGAATATGTGGTAATCAGTAGGCATGATCGCTAAGGATCATAACCATTGTGATTACGATCACGTTGCAAAGTTCAATTGAACTTTGTCTTGACCAATTAATGGTCAAAGCTGAAAGTCAAACACAGTTTAACTTTTAGCTTGAAATAGCTAAATTAAATGAACAAGGCTAACTTAGAACACTTACTTGTGCTCAAGGCAGCTAAAGATGAAGAAAAAGACTTAGAAAACTCAGATGGGAGACCTCCAACAATGTGGGAGTCTCCACTTAGAGTTATAGAGGAAAAAGAAGGAATGAGCAAAGAATGTGGTTGCATACCACACCTATTTATACTTGTGGAGCTTGCACAAGATCATTCCATGTGTTAAGGGAGGTTGTAGGATCATTACAAGTGTATAATGATGTGTTGCAACCAGAGGAAATGTGGCAATTTCGAAAGATTAGCGTCCAAGGAAGGAAACAAGAAGCTGCCAGGTTTAAGCTGAAAACTGGTAACCCTCGTGCCATGCGCCAAGTCCAGTTTTTGCTGGCGTGCCACGTGAGGCCCCCCAAAAATAAGAAATTTTCAAAAATTGCAAAACAGGTCCCTGCACTTGTTTTAAGGTGTTTTTTGACGCGTTTAACACCCGTTAACATCCATTTTAAACTCTTTAAGGATTATAAAGCTTAGGGAACTTGGAATAAGCCCGAAAATGTCACGGATCTCGGTTCGTTCGGTTGTACGGTTGCGTTTTTCGCTTAATTACGACGAACGTGTTAATTAACGCGTAAACGACCTTAAATGCGTGACAAATGATATTTTGCATTCCAATAATTCAAATACAAGATTTTAATGATTACAAAAAGTTTTTGGTATGTGTTCCGTATTAAGAAATACGTGAATCGACGTACTTTTGCATAATTTGCAAAATAGTCCCTTGAGTTGCATAAGCATGTTTTTGCCATACGAAACCCTTCAAAACTTATTTCTAAGTTATTTAAAGGATATTTAACGTATGTTTAGCTTGTTTCAATGTTTCGGAGTGTATGTCGCGTTAAACTGATTACGTTTGCGTAACAGCTTGCGATTTCACTTCTATAAGCGTTTTGAAATATCGAAATTGTACAAGGACCGAAATGTGTGAATGTCACACGTAATTATACAATTCTCGGGAATGAAACACAAGATCTCATTGTATTCGAAATTGTTCAGAATTGTACGATGGTTGAAAAGGCACAGATGTTACACTCATGGCCGTCACCTACCATGCATACACACATATCTTCACATTTACATACATATATAGAATATATATTAGGCAAAGACAGGTATTTAACTGGCTACCGGGTATTTTATCTCTCGTTTTAGTCGCGTTTTTAGGCGTTTAGAGTTATTTTTATCATCCTATAAAAATAAAACTCACCATAATATTGCTGAACAATACTTTATTTACCTAGACTGGCTGCGTTGTCTATATTTTGTAGTATAGTGCGGTATTGCGCAATACGCGCTTAAACTCGCAAAATAGAGTTTCTAAGCGTTTTTCCTCATGGACATAACTAAAAATAACTTTTTAATCATATTGAAATATTTTTAGGATTTTAACATTAATCGGGCGGTCACCGACGTTCGTTTCGCAGTTTGTTTGTTACACTATGAGCGTTTATCTTATTATTGCCAACTATTGATGCATTTTATGTTTGTCACTGTGTGAATAGGCTAGATAGAGCGTGTGTTGAATATTTGTATAGATTAGATACGAACACATGACTCAAGTGCGAATTAGAACGGAGTTTATAGTGTCACTTCGTACGAAATGGACACTTCGTACGAAGAAAACTCACTTCGTACGAAGTGAACCCACTTCGCACGAAGTCAATATCTCACTTCGTACGAGTTGGTCAATGTCTATATATAGGCGTCATGTGTTAAATTTTTTAGTAAGTCACTAATACATATGCAGAATGATGTTAATTTGTATAATGATTACTAATGGGCCTTAACGTAAATTCCGTATTTGTTGAAAACTGAATTTTCTAGATTTGAGGGGGAATTTCAGTGAAAAATTTGGTACAATCAGAATTTGCAAAAATGAGGGGAATAAAAATTTCAAGAGAATATTAAGATTCCAACATTTTTGAAATTCGTGACAATACAACTGTATACGGGTGGTTCTGACTATAGATTATTCGGGAATGCAGAAGATCTAGTGTCGTGAGTTCGTGATCGCAGGAAGTTCAGAATTTTCATTTTGTGATATAGATTGACGCTTAAGGGTTAGAGTCCTGATCTTCGATATGGGACAGGATAGCAGGATTAGCAGTTTTGTTGATACCACCAGAAGATCCGAGGATGTTCAAGTGCCTTGTCCACACGAATGTTCAGTGATGGTCTTAGGTGTTAACAGGACTAGCTCAGGGTTTTAAAAATTACCGAGGAGATCTGAGGTCATTCAAGTTATATTGCATACACGAATGATCGATAATAGCCTTAGGTGCCATTATTTTTAGTCTTCAAGCAGATGAATTGTTCTTCTTGGATAAACCGCCTTTGAATGACCATGTTTGCTGATTAAGTTGTGCCGCTCCAGCGGAGATAGCTATATATCTGTTATTATGACTGAAGAGGAAGAATGAGATTCTGATCGCGGAAGAATGTTTCTCAGATCTGATGTGTTACCAAATGATTTGACTCCAATGAAGATTTGTTGATTGAGAAGATTACCGATATGCTGATCAAACATTCAGGGGTATGCTTAACCGTGATTACGGAAATCAGGATTTCATAATTTCACGGGTATTCACAGATTTGAAGTTTTTTGGTGTGGTAATTCGAAGTTTCTATCAATTTCTGGTCGGATTTTTGAAGATTAGGAGTTGCTGCGGAGTAGGCTCTCGGTGCTATAGCTTTTACTAAAAAACCAAACACGGATGCGGTTAATGCTGAAAAAGAGAAGCTGCATTGATGAGTTTCAAGTTGGTGATTATTCGAGAAAGTTTGTCGATTAAGAAAATCAGAGGCGGTCGAGAACCGTGCAAACAAAGACCTGAACCAGAGAAATTATTTCAGAGGGAATGTATTGAAGAAATTGCAAACCCAGATCATCAATCAAGGGGGAATCAATTGAAGATTTCAAGATGCCTGATTGAAGTTGCAGAATATTTATACACGACTCTCGTATTTCAAGATCAAGATAATGCTTCGATAGTGACGTCCAAGGGGGAAATTATTGATGCATTTTATGTCCGTCACTGTGCGAATAGGCTAGGTAGAGCGTCTGTTGAATATTATATAGATTAGGTATGAGCACACGACTCAAATGCGAACGAGAACAAAGTCTATAGTGTCACTTCATACGAACTGGACACTTCGTACGAAGAGAACTCACTTCGAACGAAGTGAACCCACTTTGCACGAAGTCAATATCTCACTTCGGACGAGTTGGAAAGTGCCTATATATAGGTGTCGTGTGTTCATTGTTTAGTAAGTTTTGGAGTTACCATAGGGGAAACGCTTGCGAAATTTCTCTAGTTTGACAAGATATATACTTTTTCGGTATGAATGAAGGCTTCCTCTGATTCTGTTTCTACTCCTTTATTAACATTCTACTGAATTAGTACTATTATATACGCACTTCCGTCTAGAACCGCCAGATCCCGGACCTACACCAACATAATTTTTAACATAGTTTGGATTTACCAACACATCAAATACTATATATTAACACCAAATTTAATATAATATTGCCTTTATTTATTCATGACATGTGTCACACGTGTATGGTACAGACTCAAAATAGCCGGGTGTCACACATCATCTTACATTGTGGTTTACACACTACGAGTATGTTACAACTGCATGTTCCCGTGAATAACTTTATTCTTATAGCTGGTATGCTTCTTTGTGCGTAACTATCCGAAAATCAAAGTTGAAGCAGCAAACACAGGTTTCACTCAAGTTCCTGTTTACCTATAAACATGTTTAAAAACGATATAGTTAGTGAGTTTCACAGGTTTTGTTTATCTCTATGCACAAGTACACAAATAAAGTTATGCACATGTGATGTAATTATACTAAGTCACAAGTGAAGCCTCGATGTGTTTCAAATCACTGAGGCCAACACCAACCACAACAAACAAACAACATAGCCTGTTTCAATGTATGGATATGTACAACCGCGTTGTCATGAGTGGCAACCTGCCGTGCGGTTTAGGCTCGTCGGGCCAAATAGTACTATGCACAATATTCACCGGCCAAATAGTTAATCACTTGCTTGTGGGGATTTTCTGTGTGTTTGATGTCTAACTCAGATAACTCACATCAAATTAATGTTGTTAGTGCAGTTTTGTGTCCGTTGCTGTGCGAATAGACTAGATTACTTCTTAAGCTAATTATTTAAAAGTTAGTGAACAGTCAAACGAATGTGTTTTATAGATCTATTCATTTGAGGTGGTCAAACAAAAGGGTTTTTCGTCTGACTTTGTGCGTTTGCAAATGAGACAAGTATGGTCAAACAGCAAGGGTTGTTGTTTGACTATTGGAGATGTTGTTTGGAATTTCTAAGTGACATCGAATATTGTTTGGAATTTCCAAAGGACATTAGATGTTGTTTGCAATTTCCAAGTCCTATATATACTTGTTTTGGTGTCACTTGCAAACATTGGTTTTGAGAGTGGGGGAGAGACTACCACTTGGTCTCTTCCGATTTCCACGACGTATAATCTTTTTGTATCGTAGGATGGCTTTATTAATTGTCGGTTTGTGACAATTTTCAGCACCAGTACAAGTAATTTGTTTATCTATCTCTAACCTTCCATCTATGAACTTTAATATTTCACTAATCATGGCTTTCGCTCCGAAACCGAAATTTCAAGTGGTATGATAGCCATGCTACTAGACTTAGTGAACCTAATTGTTTGTTAAGTCACATGAGCTCTTGATTAGTGATTTTTGTGGGTTTTTGTTCAAAGATGTAAAAAAATAGTGTGAAAAACCTAGATCTTGAAAAGCAAAGCACAAAACTTTGATCTAAGATGAAATGGACCATACACTAGGGTTAGGTTTCCATTTACACACCATTTAGAGTGGTTTTCATCATCCGATTAACCTTTTTGAAGGCGTTGTCAACTGATCGCAGATAAACAGTCCGTGATATATTCTTCAAATAAATCCATTATTTCCAAATAACATCTAAATCCTTAAACGACATGTAAAAACATGAACAATGTATCAGTGACATCATCATGACTTCAAACGACATGCATACTATTCAAACGACATAAATGCTACACTAGTTGTGTTTAAATGACGCATTTGACCTGGTGACATCATCAGTGACATCACATCTTTCAAACGAAAAACCCTAGCAGTTTCACTCAAACGATATGTTGTTGATGTTAAGATTTCCAAACGACATACTAAGCTCATTATCAAGATTCAAACCAACATCACAATCTTCAAACAACATACCATGCTTCCAAATAACATCACTGTTTAAATATTTCATCATCATCAAATGACACTTGTGCTTAAAGGATATCGCAGATCCTTAAACGACACCATGATTTAGTAGCAGATAACGATGATCAGAATTGGTTTTTATTCATTGGAGATGTTTATTATTACATTGATGTCGGCTAGTCTTGGGTGGTGGCACAGGTGGTTGACGGCAGTGGTTACATGATGAAAATGACGGCAAACGACAATGGTTTAGGTGGAGGTTGATGACAATGGTGACGGAGACTAACACCGAAGATGTGACAACTGATTATTATTATTTATTTATTTTGTTGTTGTTTAGGGTTCTTGGTTATTTGAACATGACAGTGAAAAAGATGATGGCACATATGTCAGCTGAAAAGTGATGTTCGAAGGTAGGGTTTGTCAAGAAAACAGGTTACATGGGTTGAGTTTATTATTGGGCCCAACTTAATTGAATTATTTTCGGATTGCATTACAACTCTCGTAGCGGCCACTCATAATATCTCAAAATTCCAAGTTTGATTTGTGATGCACAAGGGCCTTAATATAATATTTTTGTAGTCCACTAATGCTTGGGAAATGATTGTTCAAGATTACTAAACGTCATAGGTGATTGAACTATTTGTTGTCTTGGGCTCACATGCATACCTCAGATAATAGATATTATTTATTGGGCCTAAGCATTGGGTTTTTGGAGCTGATCAATATTAGCGACACTCATGGCCAAAATTTATATTTGGGCCATGCTCGAATGGATTATTAGATATCGGTCGAACTCATCATGGGCCAGGTTTGAATAAATTATAGTGGGCCCGAAAGGATGGATTTGCATGTATTTTAAAGGATCAATTGGGATCTATTGGGCTTGTGAAGTTTATTTGAACCGAGCCTCTAAATTTCAACATCAAGTACGAGTTCGGGAGCATGCCGGATCACTTTAGGATGATTAAAACAAATGATTTTGAAGAATGTGGGGTAGTCACAATTACCGGTGTAAACGTTAATTACTTGATTATAATGAGCCAAAACATTAAATTTATTTACGCATGAGACAGTTCCGCTCCAAGGAGGGATTTTTTTAGGGTTTAAATAATTCACCAAACAAAGGGGTAGTTTTCATATTTTTCGATTTCTTCGGTAAATTCCTAAATGCAATCACAAGTGGTAAAGTTCGGGATTTTCTGGTGATACCTAAGGGTCTGCGTGGAATGTTTTGCACAAACACATATTTGAGAAGTTTAATTAATTCTTCAATCAGGGTGAAGAGTTTTGCATTGAAACATACAGGTATCTAAAGTCGACAGTAGTTTTGTAGGACGTTGTTCACTGAAGACATGTGGAATCTTTATAAGAGCTGATAGTTTGAGGCTGACGAGTGTGGATTCTGACTCTGTCATATTCCGGTTAAGTTTTGGATTGAGAGGATCAAAGCAATGACACCTTCCAGAGGGAGATTGCTGAAACTTAACACGGATGAGGTTACAATTGAGGGGGAACTTGCAAGATGCAGTTTTGTTGGACCTAAAAAAGAACAGATGATGTCCAAAAGCCAAAACATGACACAAAGATCAAGAAATAAACAGTTTATGAAGCAATTCTCTCCCCAAAGATAGTGAATCTTGAGAATCTAAATCAGAGCATCTGTTGAAGTCAAGAAAATCACTGATCAAAGCCTTGGAACCACTACTCAAGAAGAAACAAAGTCTGTTGAAGCCAAAGGTCTGATGAAGAAGACCAAACATATGTCTGGCTAAACAGATGTTTGGATCAAAGCAACAGAGGATAGTCCATATAGATGTTTCCCAATGTAACAGTACTTGTTTTATCAGTGTTTTCAACATCCGTGGAATCATTTTTGTTAGTAATGTTATATGTCACTATCAGGGTGATGCCAGCATATCACAACAGAGCTTTAGTACTAGTATAAATAGATCTCACCTGTTAGAGATCTATTTTATCACTTCACACATTCTATTTTGTATGAATAGTTCTTGTGAGTGATCATGCTGATGATGAGATTATAGAATTGTTTTGTAAAACATATTAATCTTTTGATTATTAATGAAAAACAGTTATTGATAATACCTTCCTACTTGTGAATTATATTGTTTTTATCAGTATTTGTTTACAAGTATCAAAGTCAGATCCTAATAATTGGTATTAGAGCTTGGTCACGTTAAACTTGATTTCACACTCAGCTTAACATACAAAGATCAGCTCAACAAAGATCCAATACTGTTCGTCGCTCAGAGTTTTAAAGTAAAGAACTTAATAGTGTATATCATATACTCTATATTTTCAATAAAAAATAAAAGAAAATGGCACAAAATGATCCCCACAATACAGACTTCAGTAATAAACCACATATACTTATCAGATCAGAATTTAACATCTGGAAATGTAGGATGGGTCATATACTCATTCCACAAAATACAGAGTGTTAGAAATCCGTTGTATTCGGACCCCATATTCCAATGGTACGTATTACTGAGAACCATGGTTGTAAAACAAGGTCTCCAACAAGTTCGTTCACATTATTGAAATCGTCGTGTTTATATAAACCATAGCATTTGTAATTTGAAAACTTGAAAAAAATTTTTAGCACATATGAATCACTCCAAAATATTTGAAAAACATAAAAGAGGGGAGTTATGTACTCACTTGGGATTCCAAAGTAACCTTGAATAAAAGATCAAACAAGCTCAAAAGTCCGAGAAATCAAACGTGTCCTAAAATCAGATAACTATGTAAATATCGGGACTTAAATCGGAAGATTGGATAGAATGAGGTCTTGTAAACCAAATGAGTGATATGAAATGGTTTAGCAAAGTTAACATTCTGATTTGAAATCAATCCTAAGTGCTTTTGACCCATTATGACTCGTTAAGGTAGTTTAAGCCACTTTAATGTGTCATTTACGTAAATATGCGTTCGAATGGTTAGATATGTCCTATGATAAGTCTTTAATGTTTAAACATGTTTGATAATATTATTGGATCAGATTATATGTCAAAACTTAGGTTGCATATGCTTAATATTGATTTATGCGCAAGAGGGCGTTTTGGTCAATATTAGAGGGCATAACAATGACTTATCAAAATACTTAACCAAACGGCGTGACCATAAGGTATAACCTCAGAGAGATATTCCCTATACAACTATGGTCACAAATATGTGTTCGGTCGGATCCTAAGATCGACCAAACGGGTCGGATTCGAAAGTCAAAGCGGTGGTCAAGACCGCTCGACTTACGACCCTAAATAAGCACTAAACTAAAAGTGACGAGTTGAACATGTTAAAACATGTTTAACTAAGTTAGAAAACTGATTTGATATCAAAACAAAGTGTTTTGATACCTAAAAATGTTTCCATCATAAAATGCACATAATGCGCACTTTTGACCGAAACTTTGACTCGTCACTTTGACTAGTAACGTGGTAAATCAGTAGGTATGATCGCTAAGGATCATAACCATCATGATTACGATCACGTTGCAAAGTTCGATTGAACTTTTCTTTGACCAATTAATGTCAAAGCCGAAAGTCAAACAATGTTTGACTTTTGTCTTGAATTAGCTAAAAGCAATGAAAAAGACTAAGGATGAGATCTTACTTGTGTTTAGGAACACCCAAGATCTCAGAGAACTCAGTAGGAGGCCTCCAAAAAGAATGGACACAAACTCCAATTGTATGGAAGAAAGAAGTAAGAAATGAGCAAGTTGTGAGGTGAGTTTAAGGGCCTATTTATACTTTTGGATGATGCACAAGATCATCCCAAGTGTTAGGCACTGATTTAGGATCATTACAAGTGTTAAGGGAGGTGTCAAGACGAGGAGAAGTGTGGCAATTTCAATGGATTAGTGTCCAAGGAAGTAACCAAGAAGCTGCCATGTTTCTGCTGAATTGGGGGGTCCTTACGGACCGTAAGGGGTGTCGGCTTACGGTCCGTAAGCCCCTTAGCTGACAGCAACTTCCAAAAGTTGGCAGAACAGGCCCCTGAACTCATTTCGTCGCGTTTTGGCACTTCTAACACCCGTTAACCATATTTTTAAGGTCTATAAGGATGTTAAAGCATAGGGAACTTGAAATATGTTCAAAAATGTCCCAGGTGTCAGTTCATTCGGCCCTACGGTTGCGGTTTTTGGTTAATTACGACGAAAATCGTAACAAACGCGCAAATGACCGTAAACGCGTAACGAATGATATTTTTTGCATTAGAATCATTAAAATACTAGATTTTAACAATTACAAAAGTTTTTGGATGTGGGTATATCTTCCAGATAACGATATACGCGAACCGGCATAGTTTTGCAGAATTTGTAAAATAGCCCCTAAGCTTGCATTAGCGTGTTTTTGCCATACCGAAACCCTCAAAACGTAATTCTAAGTTTTGTAATGGGTATTTAGGGTATGTTTAGCTTGTGTCATTGTTCCGGAGTGTACGTCACGTTAAACTGACTACGTTTGCGTAATAGTTTGCGATTTGACTTCAAGAAGTTGTATAAGAGTTCGGAATCGTGCAAGAAAAGAACACGTGCAATCGACATGATAAAAATACAAATCTTGAAAATAAAACACAAAAATATCATTGCTTGATAATTCATCCGGAATCGTTATACGATCAGATCACCACAAATGTCACAGTCTCCCCTACTTTAGGAAATTTCGTCCCGAAATTTAATTCGTGGAAACTTGTGGAAACAGATGTGGGTATTTCGCTTTCATTTGATCCTCTCATTCCCAAGTAAATTTTGGGCCATGTTTGGATTCCCAGTGAACTTTGACTATCGGTATTCATCTGCGGTTGAGTTTCTTGATTTCACGGTCCAAAATCTCCACGGGTTTCTCGACAAAGTGCATAGTATCATCTATGTGAATTCCGTCGAGGGGGACGTGAAGATTTGTGTCGGCTAAACACTTCTTTAGATTGGACACGTGGAATGTTGGGTGAACGTTCCCAAGTTTAGGAGGTAGCTCAAGTCGGTAGGCCACCTTTCCGATTCTTTCAACGATCTTGAATGGTCCAACGTACGAGGTGCAAGTTTTCCTTTCTTTCCAAATCTGACCACTCCTTTCCAAGGGGATACCTTGAGTAGGACGTGATCTCCAACTTGGAATTGCAAGGGCTTGCGTCGTTTGTCCGCATAACTCTTTTGACGGCTTCTAGCTGTCAGAAGGTTATCGCGTATTTTCTTGACTATGTCTGTTGTTTCATGAATAAGTTCAGGTCCAGTAAACTGAGCCTCTCAAACTTCATTCCAACAAACAGGTGAACGACATTTTCGACCGTATAAAGCTTCAAAAGGCGCCATCTTGATGCTAGCGTGATAACTATTGTTGTAGGAGAATTTGATCAACGGTAGATGCGAATCCCAACTACCACCAAAGTCGATCACACACGCTCTAAGCATATCCTCCAATGTTTGAATTGTTGTTTCAGTTTTCCATCTGTTTGAGGATGATAAGCAGTGCTCAAATTGAGTTTGGTTCCCATAGCATATTGCATGGTCTTCCAAAAGTGAGATGACAACCTAGCATCTCTGTCAGATATGATGTCCAAAGGAACACCATGACGAGATACAATCTCATCGACATAGATCTTGGCGAGTTTGTTAGCAGAGTAATCCTCACGAATTGCCAAAAAGTGTGCTGACTTTGTTAGACGGTCAATGATTACCCAAATAGCATCATGACCTCTTGATGTGGGCGGTAGTTTCGTGATGAGATCCATCGCAATGTTCTCCCACTTCCATACCGGAATTTCTGGTTGTTCAAGCAAACCAGATGGGCGTTGATGTTCAGCCTTGACTTTAAGACAAGTTAGGCATTTTGATACATACAAGGCAATGTCTTTCTTCATACCCGGCCACCAATACTGGGTACGAAGATCCTTGTACAATTTGTCAGCACGAGGATGGATTGAATAACGAGCCTTATGAGCTTCGTCCATCAATAAGGTACGGAGGTTGTCTTGATTTGGAACCCATAAACGGTTCAAATAATAGAGTAATCCATTATCTCTCGTTTTGAGTTGAAGTTCGATATTTTGAGGTAGCTCATTTTTCAACAAGCTTTGGTTCACACATGTACGTTGTGCTTGTAGCATACGTGTCTGATTATAGGATTGAATTCGAACACAATGAAGTTTGACACGTTCCTTACGACTAAGCGCATCGGCTATGACATTCGCCTTGCCAGGATGGTAGCGAATTTCGCAGTCGTAGTCGTTTAAAAGTTCGACCCAACGTCGTTGTCTCATGTTCAGCTCCTTTTGATTGAATATGTGTTGGAGACTTTTGTGGTCCGTGAAAACCACGCATTTCGTACCATAGAGGTAATGTCTCCAAATTTTGAGGGCAAAAACTACAGCACCTAACTCAAGATCATGAGTCGTGTAGTTCTTCTCATGGATTTTCAATTGTCTTGACACATAGGCTATGACTTTATCTCGTTGCATGAGAACACAACCAAGGCCTAGATTTGATACGTCACAGTAGACAACAAAATCATCGTTGCCATCGGGTAAAGATAGTATAGGAGCATCGCAACGCTTCTGTTTTAGAGTTTGGAAGGCTTCCTCTTGTTTGGGTCCCCACTCAAAAGGTTTATTCTTTTGAGTCAAAGCGGTGAGGGGAACCGCGACCTTTGAGAAGTTCGCGATGAATCGACGGTAATATCCAGCAAGACCAAGAAAAGAACGAACTTCTGTGGGAGTAGTGGGTGTGTTCCAATCCTTAATCGCAGTGATTTTGGAAGGATCCACATGTATACCTTGCTCGTTGACTATGTGTCCCAAGAATTGAACATCTCTTAGCCAAAACTCGCACTTGGAGAATTTGGCATAACGTTGTTCTTTCTTTAGTAGTTCCATAGTTAATCGAAGGTGTTGTTCGTGTTCGAGTCGAGACTTGGAATAAACAAGAATGTCGCCGATGAAAACAATGATGAACTTGTCCAAATAAGGTTTATAAACCCGATTCATCAAGTCCATGAAAACAGCTGGAGCATTTGTCAAACCAAAAGGCATGACAGTAAACTCATAGTGGCCATATCGAGTGCGAAAAGCAGTCTTGGGAATATCTTCTTGGAGCACACGAAGTTGATGATACGCAGAATGTAGATCAATCTTTGAAAAGCAAGTAGCACCTTGTAGCTGATCAAAGAGGTCATCAATGCGAGGTAGGGGATATCGATTTTTTATCATGAGTTTGTTGAGCTCACGATAATCGATACACATACAGAAAGATCCATCCTTCTTTTTCACAAATAGGATAGGAGCGCCCCAAGGTGAATAGCTCGGACGAATGAATCCTTTATCAGAGAGTTCTTGAAGTTGTTTTGATAACTCTTGCATCTCAGACGGTGCAAGACGGTATGGAGACTTAGCAATTGGGTTGGCACTAGGTACTAGATCAATGCGGAACTCGACTTGACGTACAAGAGGTAAACCAGGTAATTCTTCAGGAAAGACCTCAGGATAATTCCGAACAACGGGGATATCCTGAACGGTTTTGCTTTTGCCTTTCTCCTCTACGATATGTGCCAGAAAGGCAACATAGTTCTTTCGTAGGTATTTTTGGGCTTGGTTACAGGTCATGAGTTTAAGATTACTAGCGGGTTTCTCTCCATGAATTTCTAAGACTTCACCAGAGGGAAGAGGTATTCGAACTATCTTGTCAAAACAAATAACTTCGGCATGATGTTTGGTTAACCAATCCATTCCTACAATGATGCCGAAATTCCCGAGTTACATTGGTGTGAGGTTAATGGCAAAAAGGTGGTTATTGAGGTTCAATTGGCAATCACGAATGACAGAGTCTAGTTTAAGAGGTTCGGCACTAGCTATCTCAATAGTCAAGGGCTTTACTAGATTAGTTCTTGGCATTGAAAATAATGGTTCAAAGGCTAAGGACACGAAGCTCCTATCGGCACCCGAATCGAAAAGAACAGAAGCAGGGTGATTGTTGACAAGGAACGTACCGTTAACGACTTCGTTATCAGCATGGGCCTCGTTGGCATTTATGTTGAATGCTCATCCACGAGGTTGATTGGCATTGGCTAATTTTGGGCAATTGTTCTTATACTTGCCCATCTCTCCATAGTTAAAACATGACCCGGGTGGAAAGTGAGGTCGAACGGGATTTGCTTGGGGTTGGACAGGGTTCTGTGCAGCTTGGTTTGGAACAGATTGAAACACGTTGGCCAAGTGACCAAATCTTCCACAAGTAGTACATTGACGACATGGTTGATGAACTTGGTAGTGACCGTTGCACCGATTGCACAACGGTGCAGTACCAGCATCTGGCTTTCTCACGGGAGGTTGAGCTGGTTGGTTTTGGGGAGTAGTCGGAGCGGGTTGTGCAGTGATGGCAAAGTTCTGAGAAGCCTTACGCTTCTTCGATCGTTTAGAAGGCTCAACTTTGTTTCCCTTTTGTTTCTCTTGAGTGGTTTTGGTGGATGATTTCTTATCGCCTTTGCGATGAAGGTTACCCTTTTTGACCTGAGACTCGGTCAAGGTTGCAGCTAGCTCAATGGCTTGTCGGATAGTGGTTGGGTTACTTCTGGTAACAATGTCCTGAACAGGATCAGGCAAACCATCGATATATTTCTCGATTGCCTTATTCAAAGGCGTCACCACTGAAGGATAGAGTAAACTCAACTCCTCGTACCGGTCAGTATAAGCACGATGTTCACCACTATCCTGTTTGAGATCATGAAATTCGTTTTCTAGCGCCTTCTACTCATGACGAGGATAGAATTTCTTCATCATTAGAGCCCTAAGCTCTTCCCACGTTTGAGCTAAAGCCACTTCGGCACCTCTATCTCTCATAATACCGTTCCACCATGTAAGAGCTCTCTTTTTGAATACGCTCGACGCAAACTTAACTTTTCGCTCATTCGGGCATTGCACATGATGAAAAGTACTTTCGAGGCTCTCGAACCATTGCAAAAGCCCAATGGCTCCCTCAGACCCAGAAAACGATAGTGGTTTAGCGGAACAAAATTGTTTATAGTTGCACGGAGCTGGTGCATTGTTATTGTTATTGTTGTTGTTGTTCGCTTGATTAAGTTGGGTCATAAGATTTGGGAGTACTGCAGCAATTTGCTGAGTGATAATGGCTGCCATTTCGGCATTTTGAGTTGCATCACGTCGAGGAGGCATTCTAAAAGAAAACATGAAGGAAGGTATGTGAGATCGAAATAAATCAGGAGAGGTGTTGAAAATATCGACGAAATAAGGATGGTGGTCATTTGTTCGTTTCTCAAAACAAACAAACGACACACGGTGACAAATCAAAGTAAATGGGAAGTCGTTAATTGAAAACCGTGTTATCAAAAGGTATTTGGTATTGCAATGATAACTAACCAACTAAAACAAGTTAGTTATAGTTTATAAAAGACTTGTAGCCATGAATCTTGACCAAAACATTTGTTTTGTAAATTCGAGTAGTAAATCGCCTTGAAGAAAATTTGTATGGTTTATATCTTTAATTGAAAATCGTTGCGTGTCATTGTTGAAAACCTTTGTTCCAAGTGATGCAAATAACGCCAAGAATGTAATAGGATAAAAGCACTTATATATAGGAAGTACCAGCGGTGTATCCACCATGCTTTTATCACATTACACACGTACCGTTATCTAAATCACTTACCATAAACCAATCGTCCATTGTTCGTGTCACAAACCATTCATCCATTTTCCGTGTCATAAACCAATTGTCCATCGTCCGTGTAAACAAATCATCCTTGTTTTAATTGTGAAAACTTTTTGGTCTTTTTGGTGAATACATTCAAAGCTGTGTTGACTCGTCTATACCACCAAAGGGTATCGTTAAATTGCAATAACAAACCACCAAAGGGTTTGTTAAAGTAAACAGTTTCTGTTGTTCCCCAAACTTCCCCACAAACAATGGGAACCTTGGTAACGGGATTGTCAATCCTATGTACCATAACTTACTACTGGTCGGCTTGGTCAATGCTAATGAATGTCATTCGTGTCATGTATATAACGCACCAACAAGTTCGTTCACATTATTGAAATCATCGTGTTTATATAAACCATAGCATTTGTATTTTGAAAACTTGAAAACAATTTTAGCACATATGAATCACCCCAAAATATTTGAAAAACATAAAAGAGGGGAGCTATGTACTCACTTGGGATTGCAAAGTAACCTTGAATAAAAGATCAAACAAGCTCAAAAGTCCGAGAAATCAAATGTGTCCTAAAATCAGATAATTATGTAAATATCGGGACTTAAATCGGAAGATCGGATAGAATGAGGTCTTGTAAACCAAATGAGTGTTGGAACTCATATGAAACGGTTTTGTAAAGTTAACATTCTGATTTGAAATCAATCCTAAGTGCTTTTGACCCGTTATGACTCGTTAAAGTAGTTTAAGCCACTTTAACGTGTCATTTGCGTAAATATGCGTTCGGATGGTTAGATATGTCCTATGATAAGTCTTTAATGTTTAAACATGTTTGAAAATATTATTAGATCAGATTATATGTCAAAACTTAGGTTGCATATGCTTAATATTGATTTATGCGCAAAAAGGGCGTTTTGGTCAATATTAGAGGGTATAACAATGATTTATCAAAATACTTAACCAAACGGCGTGACCATAAGGTATAACCTCAGAGGGTTATTCCCTATACAACTATGGTCACAAATATGTGTTTGGTCGGATCCTAAGATCGACCAAACGGGTCGGATTTGAAAGTCAAAGCGGTGGTCAAGACCGCTCGACTTACGACCCTAAATATGCACTAAACTAAAAGTGACGAATTGAACATGTTACAACATGTTTAACTAAGTTAGAAAGTCGATTTGACATCAAAACAAAGTCTTTGATACCTAAAAATGTTTCCGTCGTAAAATGCACATAATGCGCACTTTTGACTGAAACTTTGACTCGTCACTTTGACTAGTAACGTGGTAAATCAGTAGGTATCATCGCTAAGGATCATAACCATAGTGATTACGATCACGTTGCAAAGTTCGATTGAACTTTTCTTTGACCAATTAATGTCAAAGCCGAAAGTCAAACAAAGTTTGACTTTTGTCTTGAATTAGCTAAAAGCAATGAAAAAGACTAAGGATGAGATCTTACTTGTGTTTAGGAACACCCAAGATCTCAGAGAACTCAGTAGGAGGCCTCCAAAAAGGATGGAAGCAAACTCCTAGATTATGGGAGGAAGAAGAAAGAAATAAGCAAGTTGTGAGGTGAGTTTGAGGGCCTATTTATATTTGTGGATGATGCACAAGATCATCCCAAGTGTTATACACTGATTTAGGATCATTACAGGTGTTATGGGAGGTGTCAAGACCAGGAGAAGTATGGCAATTTCGAAGGATTAGTGTCCAAGGAAGTAACCAAAAAGCTGCCATGTTTCTGTTGAGCTGGGGGTCCTTATGGACTATAAGGGGTATATGCTTACGGTCTGTAAGCCCTTTAGCTGACAGCAACTTTCAAAAGTTGGCAGAACAGGCCCCTGAACTCGTTTCGTCGCGTTTTGGCACTTCTAACACCCGTTAACCACATTTTTAAGCTCTATAAGGACTTTAAAGTATAGGGAAATTGAAATATGTTAAAAAATGTCCAAGGTGTCAGTTCGTTGGTCGTGCGGTTATGGTTTTCGGTTAATTGAACGTGCAAATGACTGTAACCGCGTAACGAATGATATTTTTGCATTCCAATCATTAAAATACTAGATTTTAATGATTACAAAAGTTTTTGGATTTGCGTATATGTTCCGGATAACGATATACGCGAACCGACATAGTTTCGCAGAATTTACAAAATAGCCCCTAAGCTTGCATAAGCGTGTTTTTGCCATACCGAAACCCTCAAAATTTATTTCTAAGTTATGTAAAGGGTATTTAGGGTATGTTTAGATTATTTCATTGTTCCGGAGTGTACTTCGCGTTAAACTTATTACGTTTGCGTAATAGTTTGCGATTTGACTTCCAGAAGTTGTTTAAGAGTTCGGAATCGTGCAAGAAAAGAACACGAGCAATCGACATGATAAAAATACAAATCTCGAAAATAAAACACAAAAATCTCATTGATTGATAATTCATTCGGAGTCGTTATACGATCAGATCACCACAAATGTCACATGTATGTCGGCAAACCACCAGGGTTTGTCGATCCAGTGCATAAAGACAAGGTTTACTTACTGCATAAAGCATTATTCGGGCTGCATCAGGCCTCGAGAGCCTTGTTTGAGACACTCTCTTAGCACTTGTTAAGCAATAGCTTCATCAGAGGCATTGTTGATAGCACACTTTTCACGAAGGAAGTAAAAGGACACTTGCTAATTGTACAAATCTATGCGGATGACATAATCTTTGGCTCAACAAACGACGTGTTATGAAAATATTTTGAAGAGGTCATGAAAAGAAATTTGAAATGAGTTCAATGGGAGAAATGAAGTTCTTGGGACTTCAAGCCGATCAGTTCCCTATGTTAACGATATCTTAGAGAAATTCGAAATGTCGGGAATGTCACCATTATCTACCCCATTGGTAATCAATCATGGCATCTGCCCAGATGAACGCGGAGTCAAGATAGATGAAACCTTATACAGATCGATGGTTGGATTATTGATTTATCTTACATCATCTAGACCAAACATCATGTATCCAACATGCCTTTGCGCCCGATATCAATCGAGTCCTCGAGTGTCACACCTAACGATACTCAAGCGGATATTCAGATACCTGAAGGGTTGCCCAAGCACTCTAACACCCCAACCGACGTCAGAAACGTCAGGGCGTCATGTAACTTGATGGTCCATAGCACATGATAACTAAAATTAAAGTTGCGATATTTATTCAATCAAAATTAAGTGTGTACCAACAAATCATATTGTTCAAATAAAGACAACATATAACAATTGTTTAAATTAAACTAAGTCCCAAGCCCTATGTGATGTCAAGCTTGTACTTCAATCAAACATTATAACCTGAAACATATGTAAAAAGAGAGTGTCAACTAAAAATAGTTTGTGAGAACATAAGATTTAAGCAAAAATAAAATATAAATGGTATCTCAATTCGCATGGCAAATGTATAAAAAAATCTAAGAAACATATGTAATCACATTTATGGATACTAAGTAGGCACATTCAAACCTTGTGAAGATTGCTTGTGTGAATTCCACAAAGGCCTCCTTGTAACAAAACAAAACCAAGGAGTGGGAATGGGGTGTCAAACCTATAGCGCTATAATCTACTACCGGTTGGCTTGATCATTGTTAATGAATGTACACATGTTAAGTAAATCAAATAATGTTGTACAGGTTTGCAAATAGATATTTAACATGCCATAATGTAAATTGAATAATGAAAATTGTGATTATGACACATGAATTACCCCAAAATTGGTAAAGAGAAACGGGGGACTATGAACTCACCTTAGAGCGCAAGCAAACCAAACAATTGCAAATGTGCAAGATGTTGGAGGAATCACGAATACTACCCTATTAAAATAAATATATAATAATGTTAAAATTGGAATGACTATAACTAGGGTTTAAAGTGTTAGGAATTCAACTGTTGGAATCTAGGGTTTCTATTTTTACCAATTATTTAATTAATAACAAGTATGTAAACGTATTCACACGTTAAATAACTTAGGATATTTAATCAACGAAGAAAAATAACTATTTAGTTTTATTATTCACAAGGTACGTGTCTTGTTTCACCAAGTATTCCTGGATCTTAAAAAATCTGGATGAGATCAGAGATTAGAGATCATCATCTCTTGGAAGATTAAGAGTTTTCCCGACTAAATACTAATGCGAACAATTTAAAAAAAATAAAATAAACCCAGGTGTAAAAGCTCATAAATAATTAAGGCGAGAAATTTTATTTATCTTTTATTTTTGAAGGGTGACTTTCAATATGTACATGGACTATTGGTCACCGGGTTCCCATCAAAGATGGTTACCCGTCAGCCTAGCATTCGCAGACGCGATGTTCTATCGGGTTTCGGCTGCCGCTCTGACTGACTTTCGCCCGGAAACCATACTGCCCCCACACGAGAGCCTCGCTGGGGTACCAGCTGGGTAAAACCGGGTTGCCCTCCGGATTGAACCATGCCTCGGAAGGAAACGATCCATCATTGGAACGTCCCGCACCTTTTGCCCAAGCCGGGAGTCGAACCAGAGTCTCCAAGAAGAAACCGGCCCAACTAACCCTACTGGGCTAGGGTGGGGGATGAAATTTTATTTATCTATTAAGCAAAAGCTATTCGATGAATGCATATTTGTAAAGTTTATTATTATTTTTTTTTGTAAACTAACTTGTTTAATTTGATTGTTTTATAACATTATTTTTTTGATTAAATATTAGAATAAATGATTTATTTAAAGCAATAAGAAAAGTTTTAGTTTTATTTATGAAACCTTAGAATTATTTTCTTAAAATACACCTGAAATAACTTAACCCTTTTAAATTAATCGAATTGTGATAGAAAAAAAAGAAATCGATTTATATTAATCAATCAAAACAAAACTGGTATTTATGTTTAAATTTACAATAATTTTCAGTTTCTTAATAAAGTAGGTAACATCAGAATATATATAATTCTTTGCAACTATTGGATTAGAGATTAAAACAAATTAAGAACTGATTTCTTTTTATAATAAAAAAAGGTCGACTACGCATGAAAAGGGTCACCCATAGGATCGAACCAGGTTACCATGATCGAATTTTAACATAACCTACATTAACAACTAAGCCAAGCTTACAAGTTTGAATAAAATCTTATTCGAACTTTTGTTAAAATAGCATGTAGTTCATCCCCTACATTCCCATATGAGAATTCTTAAACGCTACGTCCAATATCGACAAATCAACAAGAACAGATGCTAAACCTTAAATTTTATGTTCCGGTGAAGAAAAGAAACCCGGCGAGTAAAGGATCCCCGGCGAAGGTTTGCAGACAAGATTTAAAGTGAGATTCGGTTGAGGTAATGTTTAGAGGAACGATTATGGTCGTATATATATAAGCAATTTGGTATGAAAACAAGGATGATTCAAAGTTTGATTTCGGTTTGATATAGTTTCCGAAATTTAGAGTTTTGGTTCAAAAACACCTCGATTCGGTAGAGAATTTTGTGTGCAATTGGTTCGGTTTAGAGGCCAGATTCATGGTCAAATAAAAAGGAAACGATTTCGAAGAATGGAAAGTGATTTTGGCGGATCTTTAACGATCCCAAGCTTGCCGACCATGACAATCAGCAAGCACGATCTGGTTCTTTTTCTTTTGTTTAAAAGCTTCGCAGAATGTGCACAGATGACCCTTGTACTTTCGTTTGGTGTTTATTCTAGTTTGCAAACTTGTTTATCTCACAAATCAACTTTCGAAAATTCCCAAAACAACCCCTGCCGTTCTATAATAACTTGTTAAAACTTAACATTTTCAATTCTTTTATTTTAATAGTGTATATTTTTTTATAAAATCTAAAAGTTTATTATTTTAAAACATATAAGCCCTTTTTTACAGATTATTATTCATGTTTTTAAAACATTAATAATTAAAGTATTTACACAAAAAATCAAATTCATTTTATTGAATAAAACGAGGGGTGTGAGTATGCTGGAAGTGAAGTCTAAAGTTGAAAAGTTCACGGTTGTTACAGTCTCCCCTACTTTTAGGAATTTCGTCTCAAAATTGATATAGAGAAAATTGCTGGAGAAGGTTGAGAGGAAGAATGGAGGGTATATATAGTCGAGTAAAATTTGGGTATTGACATGGATTTACTCAAAAGGTTTTTAGATATCAAGTGACGGTCACACACACAAGAATAAAGGATTGAGTTATTGGCGAGCTGCAAAAAGAACTAATGTGTAGGTCGAATTCCCAAGGATGAGATACATCAATTGAAGTTGGAATGGTGGCAAATTGCTTCTCAGGATTTGCTTAGAATGGGGGTTTGGTATGTCAAATACGTATTACGAGAGAAGATTTCTACTAACACTAGTCCAAGTCAAAGCAATCACAGAACTTCAAGTGATTTGAATATGCAACGATTGCAAATATAACAAGATCACTTATATATAGGAAGTACCGACGGTGTATCCACCATGACCATATTGAATAAAATGTGGGCGTATCCAACGATTCAATCAAATTCATTTTATTGAATAAAATGGGGGTGTGAGTATGCTGGAAGTGAAGTCTAAAGTTGAAAAGTTCACGGTTGTTACAAGCACCGGCTTGTGGTATCCGCGAAACGACAACTTCGACCTCGCTGGATATTCTGATTCAGATTTCAGATACTGCAAACTTATTGCTAAATCTACAACGGCCGGTTGCCATTTCTTCAGAACACGCTTAGTAATGTGGCAATTCAAGAAGAAAACCACGGTCGCTCTCTCTACGTGTGAGGCTAAATACGTTTCAGCTTCCGGTTGTTTTTCCCAAATTATGTGGATACAACAGCAGATTAGAGACTTTGGATTGCAGTTTCTTGACACGCCCATATACGTAGATAATAAGGCAGCCATCGATATAACTAAAAACCCGGTTCAACACTCTAAAACTAAACACATAGAAATTCGACATCACTTTATCCGTGATTGCCACGAGAAAAAGTTGATTAGAATAGAAAAAATCCATCCTAATGAAAAAAGGCATATTTTTATACCAAACCATTTGATCAAACCAGATTTAAATATCTTTTGAGACTTAACGGTTTGAAAAATCTAACATCAGATGGGGAAATAGAGGTTGAATACGGATCAGATGACGAGTTTTCGTGATCCTCATCAGTTTGTCACATTTTATAGTTGTTAGAATTTCTTTCTTTAATTACAAAAATTCAAAAATATTTTTTTTATTTTAGGGGGAGAGATGTTGTAGAAAATACAAAAACATTAAAAATACAAATATAGAAAAATATAAATTAGACAAAAAGAGTTTTTGTGTGAAAAGAGGAAATGATAGTACATCAGTGAACTGTCAATGTATGCTAAAGAATTAAAGTGTTAAAAATTTTAAACGGGTCTCACCGAGGATGTGCCAGTAGGCTTCGCACATTCAGTAAATTGTTTCTGAGATATAAACATAAAAGTATAACTTCTTAATTAGTAGTTTAACATCTCTCGGGTATATAGTCTTAGTACACCGAAATTTCGTTTGAGAGATTGCTAGATTCTGAGATACTAAGTCTTTACAGATAATTAATATCTGGGGTATTATAGACGTTATGATTTTGCGTCGGTAATGGACTAGAACTTGTAGAATAATTTTGCTTTAATAAACCTAAAACTACAAAAATTCTAAGTATCGAATGATCCAACAATTGCAGTAAAAAATTCCAAATTGGAACACTACTTTTAAAGTCGAACTTGTTGGATATTTATGTCCGGTTCGATAAGTCAATGCTACCGACAGGGTCATGACCCGTAAGAGTTATACCGTGGGCAACAAATTAAAATCCACTTAACTGGTTTAACTGCTAATTACGAACGATATGTGAAATGTATCAAAGTTATATTTATGATCATGAGCGGGTCTATATTATTAATATTCGTTATTAATAATATAATTGTTTATCTTAATTGATAAACTTGTTGCGGGTATTAACTGAGAGACAAGTACATGGACCGTGTGAGACGGGTATACTCATCTCGCCACTTGTCGCACATGCACCAACGCTACACCACTTGTTGCGCATGCACACTTGCATCGCCACTTGTCGCATATGCAAGAGACTCAAACTCCCTCTACAGACCTTCTCTCTGCTCGTCTAGCTTGCGCTACTCCTTTATCTTTCTCGATATAGTCCCCTGGAAATAGAAATGAGCTAGAGCTCCCAGTCTTTTCTAAGGTACGAAGTGGCTTAGTTGAACATTGCCATTTGTCATGCATGCAAGAAACCTAAGCCACTTGTCGCACATGCATATGCATGTCCGCCACTTGGCGAACATGCATAAAGCTCCATCTTCTATTTAAACGAGATTTGGTCATGCATTAAAGGGTTGAAGAACTTGCACAACAATGCTCTCAAATACCCACAACCATAATCGCCTCCACCGTCGGCTGCCACCGCCGCCGTCGCTATCGCCGCCGCCGACCACCGCCGCTTTGCTGCCGCCGCCGGCCACCGGCGCCGTCGCCACTGCTCGGGCTATACCCGTGTTTCGGCAGTTCATGTCACTAGCATGTGTTTGTTGAACCTCGGTGTCTCGACCGGTTAGTCATTAACCGAGGTATATATATCTCATCGGTAGTTAGATGTTATTATCACTATACTCGTATTTGCATGTAACCGGATCCTGTCGGGTTTTGTTTTGTTGATCGCTTGTTCATTTTTCCGTTGCGTTTTATTAATTAACTCGCTCAATTAGTTTACTATTATTTATTGAACCGGGTTTTGATAAATAAACTTTTAACCGATCACCATGGAAACCCAACAGTGGTATCAGAGCCTTGGTTACAACATACGAGTCGGTACCGGTCTTTTAACCGGAATTAGAACACAACTTTATTTATTTATAGTTTTCGATCTAAATAATTTTAAGGGCAACTTTAATTTTGGTCAATATTTTATTTGTCTTGCTTGACCAAAACATTTTCGAGGTCATTTTGTGATTGTTGTGGAATATGTAAATCTGGCCCGACCTTGTTTTGTGGTTGTATTTTATCCGATTTTGTTATTATTTTATGGCCACCTTGATGGTTCAAAGTTGTAATAGATAGGGTTTCTTCCACTATTGTATTTTGTAAAGTATCGTAATAAACGAAGACCCGGAGACAAAACCGACGACGCTAAACAGGAGTCATGAAGTCAGTGGGAGTTGCTCGAGACGACTGGATGCACTCAAGTTCATCCTTGTGATTGTTTGTGTGTTGTTACCCTGTGACCGGTTTGATCTTGCGAATTAGGCTCTAGTAAGATCGAACAATTTTTGGCCATATAGATTTACATATTTGTCTTGCTATTGTGGTTGCTTTTATTTTACAAGTTGTTATAACATAACCAACCTAAATACCAACATGATTTTAAAAGAAGATTTAAAATATTTAAACAATCATATTATAACAAGTTCTAAATTGCTTTACAACTTGTTAAAGTTTTGTTATAAAACAAAGGTTGTTTTTAAAACAAATAACCAATTAAGTTTTACAAAAATTCAATTTTCCAAAACTATTAATAGTTTTCTATTAACTTAAAATTGGTTAAATCAGTCGTGACAAATTTAGTTTTAATAGGATATTTAAAACTAAGTGTCCTGAGAGATGAAATGGTTCATTAAGATGTCACGACTACAATTAGCTCTCACGACCCTATTTGGTAAAAATTAAAATTAACCCATAATTAAAATCAATGATCTATGCCATCCTACTACTAGTAACACTTGGGGCATATTGCGAACCATCCGTGTTGGAGCCACAACACGACACTTGGTGTCTAGTTTATCCTTCCAAGGTGTAAGCGCTTCGTCGACACATCTGACCCTTCCACATGTGACTGTTTTAGGAAGACTATTACTTTTATTCTCGTGTTACGTGCCAAAGCTGTCCCGATAACAAAACTTATAACATTCGTCGTAAAACGGGTTTCAAGACCCGCTTCGTTTAATAATCAAATATTCGGTTAAAAGTTCGTCGCGTATTTATTTTTCCGGTTATTTTAAATATCTCATAGTTAATAAATATTTTAGAATTTAAAAACCATAATTAATAAATAAAACAAAAAGTAAGTTAAATCAATCTCTAATAATAAATCAAAAAAAAATAAAATAAAAATAAACAGGGTAGCCGGGTCTCGAACCCGGGTCTCGAACCCGGGTCTCCCACTTATACACACACAGACTTCACCGCTGCACTACACACACATTTGTGTTATGAAAGGAAACATTTAAGTATTATAATGTAGACCGCTTAAACCTGCAAATTCAAACGTCTGGTCTGTAACCGCCAACAGGTTCTGTGGGCAATCTTCTTCATCCGTTTTCAATTATCAGTCATAACCGAAGGCAGCACCAACGTAATTGAAACGGATTTCCAATCATTGAGATTCAAATCACTGTTGAAACCGAAAATTCCTAACTTACTGAATACTCTATAAATACCGATCCTACATTTCGATTAAACTCGCTCATACAATCTTCTAAACTTGCAAACACACCACATCCTCTCTGTTCTCTGTATATCGCTTCGCCGGAGTCGGTTCTCCGTCGGAATTCCATCGGAGAAGTCAAGGTCACGCGTGTCTGGTATAATCCTTTTGAATCAATTACTTAGTATGTTTCAACTTTAAACTGATTAAACATACCGCAGTCGGAATTATGTTCTGAGTTCTAGTTTTAATGAAGAAGACGAGCTTATTAAAATGGATAAGTGAAATAAAATTCAGGTTTTTAATTAGGTTAGACACACAGTCCAGTGGTGGACTGTGTGAAAATATATAGCGCAGGTCACAGGATCGACTCGTGCGTACAACCGGTTTCCAGTAATAAAACTCAACTTTTTAGTCAACCAGAACACCTTCCAGTTAATATTTAAGTTCAATAAAAAACATAATATAAATGGGTTAGACACCCAGCCCAGTTGGTTGGGCTGGGTGCGAGGCATCACATGGACGCCGGTTCGAAACCCATCCCCACCACCGGTTTAACCAGTATAAAAACCTTTTTGAATAAATACAAAATATAATTAAAGTTAGTTAGTATATATATAAATTAAAATAGAGTTTATTTCGGGTTAGACACGTAGCTCAGTTGGTAGAGCTGCGTGCACGCATACGAGAGGTCACGAGTTCGAACCTCACACGCTGCCTGAATTACATGCTATCCGACCGGTCAGACCTGACAAGGTCAACCCATTTTTAATTTTTGTTTTCTTATTTTTTTATTTATTAAATTGAAAAAAAAATTATTTAAAAATACTTAAAAATAAGATTTTAAGGTTAAAAATTTGCATTAAACTCACAAAAATAAATCTAAAAACTCATTAAGAGCACTAATTAAAAATATTAATCTCAAATTATTTATCGAATCATTTCGTTATTATTTAGGTTAGTTTTCCCTCGTGGGTTGAATCATAAATTCGTGCGCATTCATCGTCATCAAGGAACGCACCCACTGTGAGTGAAGTCTTACAAATTCCCCTTTTTAATCACGTTTTGGGGTGCATCATGTGTCGTACTATTCTTTTATTTTATTTAAACACTTGTGCATATATCATTTCCGTGATCAAATGTGTATTGATTGTTGTGTGAATTATATGTAGAGTAAATTTATCATTTCAGTGCACACATTTCATTAGGTCCATCAGTTCCCCGTGGGATACGGGTTGAGCATCAGGAGCCTCATTAGATCGGCTCCGTTTGATTGAGCCTTGATCTCAAATACATCATCATTCATGTCATATATTCATCCAAAGTGGTTTGTGATTGTTTACATATATATGTTTGCTCACATGTGATTAATGCACGAATTTTCTTTAATAAATAAAACAAGAAATTAGTCAAAATGTTTTATCAAGGTTCACTCGCCAACTTTTGTTGACCCAAAATCTTCCCTGTTTTACACATGATACAGGTGATCCAGTCAAGACAGAAAACACTTAGGATGGCCTAGAAGAATAAACAAGTTAATGCTTTGGAATAAATATATAGTTTCGTTTTCCTTTGTAATTGTATGAATTTTGTTTTTGGATATTTAAGTTTGTAATTTGAATTTAATAAATATGAAACTTCTTAGTAAATATCATGAGCTTTGGTGATAGCCCAATTATGCCCCGACTTTTATTCCGCTGCGGGTCGGGGTGTGACAAAACTGGCATAGATGGGACTAAACGTATCAATGCATAGACAAGAGTTATCTTAGCGGCCTTATACCCGAGAGTTGTGCTATTCTCACAATTGACAATCGTTGTCAGTCCGCTTGAACCTCTTGCTAATGTTGCGTGCTACAGCTGCCTTTAGAAAGAGCTTCTAACCGGATTCTCATTCTTTGTTCTAATTATTATAATGGGTCATTAATGGAATAAGGAAATATAATTCGAAAATACTAACTAAAATCCTTGCTTATATAATAGATGTCTAAAGAAAACAACTCCTTCATTCTCAAGTCTATACTTGAAAAAGAAAATTTGTTTAACACCAACTTTCTTGACTGGCACCCTGAGAATAGTTCTCAAGATAGCAAAAAAACTATGTATCTTAGATGGCCCAGTCCCTACCGAGCCTGAAAGCAACACTACTGCTGCTCGCAAGGCACTGGAAAAACATAACGAGGATGCCGTTGAGGTAGCCTGCCTTATGCAAGCCATCATGTCTCATGAACTTCAGAAGAACATGGAAGATAAAGATGCTTATGACATGATCTAACAACTGAAAGGCATGTTTCAGAAACAAGCCTGGCAGGAGCGATATGACACCATGAAACAACTCATAATATGTAAAATGCTGGAAGGATCATGTGTGAGTACTCATATGCTTAAGATGAAAGGATACATTGACCAAATGAACAAACTTGGTTATCCCCTGCTAGAGAAATTGCAGAGGACTTCATCTCGAACTCTCTCCCTAGATCATATGAATGCGTGGGTGAAGACTGTGCCTGAGCTACATGGTATGCTCAAAACGACCAAGATGAACATACCACATAAAACCAACCAAGTTCTGATTGTCAAGTCTGGTGGTGTTAAGAAGCCCAACAGACAAAAGGCAAGAGAAAGGTTGTTGCTGCCAGATATGCCACCAATAACAAGCATGTTGCAAAACCACATTCTCCTGAGGAGCGTTGATGCTTCGAGTGCAACCAAATGAGGCATTGAAAAGAAACTGCCCATAGTATCTAGCTAAGCTGAGAGATGAAAAAGACCATTAACATTGGCACTTCTTCTGGTATTCTCATTTATGTTATTAAACTTTTCACTATTTCTAGCAACACATGGGTATTTGATACCGGATGTGGTTAACACATCGCTAATGTCTTGCAAGAACCTGAAAAGTGGAAGAAACTGAAACAAGGCGACATGGAACTCATAGTTGGTGATGGAAAGAGAGTTCCAGTTCTGACAACTGGAACATTTTGTTTTTCATGTCTTTCTAGCCTTGTTACTTTAAATAATTGTTTGTTTACACCTAGTTTGACCAGAAACATTATTCCAGTTTCTTCACTGTTTGAACAAGGATTCAAGTACGTTCTAATGGAATTTCCATTTCTGCCTACTTGAATAATGTCTTTTATTTTGAGGCTAAACCTCGAAATGGTATTGCTGTTCAAACAAATAATAGCATATATCATCTTTCTAAGCGTAACAAAGCTGGTATAAACGAAACATAATTTTGGCATTGTAGACTTGGCCACATAAGTAAGGCACGCATAAAATAGGTCCAGTCTGAGGCGATTCTTGGATCCGCTGGTCAGGACTCCATTGATGATTGCGAATCTTGCTTAGCTGGCAAACTCACAAAGCACCCCTTCACAAGTGTTGGTGAACGGGCCAATGGTCTTCTAGTACTCACTCACACTGATGTATGTGGCCCTCTCAGAACCACGACTAGAAACCATGAAGGATACTTCGTTACTTTTATTGAAGATTATAGTCGATATGCTTATGTCTATCTTATGAAGCATAAGTACGAAACTTTTGAAAAGTTCAAAGAATTTGAAAACAAAGTAGTAAACCAGCTTACTAGAAAGATAAAAGTACTTCAATCAGATCGAGGTGGTGAATACCTCAGCTTAGAATTTCTCGATCATCTAAAGGAACGTGGAATAGTTTCACAACCCACTCCACCTGGCACGCTCCAACTTAATGGCGTGAGTGAAAGGAGAAATCGAACCCTACTTAATACGGTTCTATCGATGATGTGCAGAACTAACTTACCTCACTTATGTTGAGGTCATGCTCTTATGATCACTGCCCGCATTGTCAATTCAGCTCCGACTAAGAAGGTAAACAAAACACCATATGAGATATGGCATGGGCGTAAACTCAATTTGGAATACCTTAGTATGGGGATGTGAAGCACACATCACAAGTGATTCTGAGAATAAGCTCGATCCTCGAGGCGAAAAGGTTATTTTCGTCGGATGCTATAAAAAGGCGGATATTATTTCTACCATCCTGATGCAAATGTGATTTCCATCAAATGGAAGGGACACTTTCTCGAGGAAGAACTTCTTAATCGAGGAACTAGAAATAATGTGGTTGATCTTGAACAAAGTTGAGAACCACAAACAACCACTGATGAAGTCGGATCGTCTGATCAACAAGTAGTTGTTGCCAATGAATCAGACGTAAACACAGACGTTCATAGAAGTAGTAGAATTCGCAAAGAACCTGATAGATACCTGTAGCATCTAAATGGTCCCGAAGTCTTATTAGTAGCCGAGTCTAATGACGAACTTGCTAACTACAAATTTGCTACCTTAGATCCAAATCTGAAAAATGGCAAGAAGCTATGAACATCGAGATGCAATCTATGCGTGACAATCAAGTATGGGACTTGGTTGAGCTACCCCCCGATTGTCGGGCTGTAGGGAGCAAATGGATTTTCAAGAGAAAAACCAATATTCATGGAAATGTCCACACCTATAAAGCACCACTAGTTGCGAAGGGTTTCACTCAAACTCAAGGTATTGACTTTGATGAGACCTTCTCGCCCGTTGCTATGATTAAATCAATTAGGATATTGCTTGCCATTGCTACGTACTATAATTATGAAATATGGCAAATGGATGTCAAAACTGGTTTTCTTAAAGGACATCTCTCTGAAGATGTCTATATGGTTCAGCCTAAAGGTTTTGTCGATCTCAAATATCCAAATAAGGTGTGAAAACTAAATAAGTCCATTTATGGACTCAAGCAAGCATCTCGTGGCTGGAATCTTCGTTTTGACCAGAAGATCAAAGTGTCTATTTGCTACGACTATTCTTTTTATTACGTTCCTTTTTGCGTTATCGCATCGTGTCTGGCGAATAGGTATTCTACACATTATTATCGTGCACTAACCTATCCGATTATAATTGTTAGAGCATTATTATTACTAATTTTGAAATTAAAATTGGGTATTAAATTGTAATGGTAAAAAAATTGAAATACAAAAATTAAAGTTGCATATAGCAACCTATAACTGCCATAATCCTGTTGTGTTCTGTGCGTGCGACCCACACCCCCCAACAATTATCTCTATTAGATCCAATCCCATCCCATTTCGCTTCCGGCCCATGTGTAGCACCAAACCGCCCTACTTGGAAACTGTTCTTTTTGAGTATACGTATTCATGTTTTGTTACATCTTTACTCTTCAAAATAAACTCCATAACTTGCGGCCCAAACTCCAATATTCGCAAATCAACTCAATAGGAAAGCATTTATATTATGTAACCCGTATCGTTTGAATCATTCTCATCATAACTCCATAACCCTATCATACTTACAGCAACCAACGACACCACGGCCTCTCTTTTCTCTCTTTGCTACGGTTGACGGAAATCGGATTCCGAGGTCGCTACACTATCAGTTAGTACAACTCACTCAGTAGTCCTTAATTAAGGTTTCATTGCCTTGGTTTCTGATGCGGTTCGACCTCGATTAAGATAAGTGTATGAAAATAGGATTATATATGAACTGTTGTGATCAATATGTGCATCGTGATGTGATAGAATAGATTATACGTGAATGAATATGCGCTTGAAAACTGTCTAAATATTGTGTGTGTATATATATATGATTGTATGAGTGAACCGGTTAAGTGTGACTCGTTACGGAAACTGTGATGAAACGTTATGTGATATGTTTACATATGAAGTTTGATCTTAACTTGTTTGTAAGACTTATAAGATAATATGATTACGCATGATCCTAGTCGTGTTGATAAGTAAGGAATACGGACCACTTGTGTAGGCATCACGCGAGTCGATAGATTCACGGGTATTGGCATGTGATCGGGGGGATCATCGGCATGGTACATGAATATACATGATGTGCGGTATGATTATGAAACTGATCTCTTTTGGGTTTTGCGTCGATGTTAGTTGTGTAAGGATGTGGGTATCGTAATGTGCGTTTGTCAACGGAACTTGCCCTTGAATGTAAGATTGCAACTAGAAATAGGAGTATGAAAGTATATGAGTATGCTGGTAAGTGTAAATTGGTCGAGTCATAAAATGAAACTGTAACTACATGTTGACAGGATGGGGTTTGGGTTCATGGGGTGGTAAGAATATTATGTGGTTTATATTTTAAAACGTATTTGGGGTGGTGTAGGTAATGACTTAAATACTAGTGAAGATGATAGAATAAATAGTATTTTATAAATAAGGTATTTAATGTTACTGGTGCATGGATGTATATGTAAGTTCATGTTTTCACATGAATGTTTGTGTGGTGTAAAGCTATCGATACTCCTAGTTAATTAGGATATTATATATATTATATGAAAGAAATATGTGAACTTATAGTTTTGTGGATCTTTATAGTTGGAGTGCCAGTGTTTTTTGCTTGGTAAATTTAGTTACTATTATATCAAGGGGTCCCACAATCCAAAGTTTAATGCAATAACTTAAGACCATACAACGACCCTCTAATTAGATGTCTAATGGTGAAATAAATTTTATATGAGGACTTACCGAACTTAGAAGCTCTACACTTATTTTTCTTGTCGCTGTACACCCTAAGGTGAGTTCACACCTTTATTAGAAGCATGTATTCCGGATGGTTGGGAACCTCACTTTCCCTGGTATGGGATTTCCTTAATATTCCTGGTATGAATTAACTTCACTTTCCCTGGTTAAGGGATTGCCTAGTATTTCTAGGGATGGAATACTGTTAAATGTTATTTATATTTCATGTCTTTAGCGGACTAAACAAACTCTATCTGAAAGTCCCCACACATTATATCGATTAATCGTCGGGGCTTGGCAAACGGGATATTAGTTGATAGCGCTATTAGGTTCGACAAACCTCACACCGTACCTGGGAGGACGGGTGTGAATTTTATGCCTTGGCAACTGGTCAATGATGATAGACATTGACCTGGGGCACAAACAACTTAAACAGTCAAAGTTTCGGTACCACACAGTTTAGTAGCTTAAAGATGGGGTAGCTCCCCATGACATGTTTTATAAATTAATTAAGTTAAGAACCTAAGTTTTTTTATTAAAACAATACAAAAAAACCGTGAACTCGCCAACCTTTGTTGACATACTATTACATGCTTTGCAGGTCGTTAGGTACAACGCGGGAGCTTGCATTGGAGGAGTGTCGTGGCTGTATTGGTTATTTGATTTGGTTTTTATTAAACAATTATGGTTTTAAATATTGTTTGGATTTTAAACTGTTTGCTTCCGCTGTTGGTTTAACAATGTTTTTAGACATTTAAACTTTATATCACTAATCGTGTTGATGGTGATACTTCTTGATAACTTAATTGGTGGTTCAACATGATTAGTGGCTTGATCCTGGTCGGTCGCACCTCTCGTTGTAAACTCCACACGTGGAAATTTGAGGGTGTGACAAAGTTAATGACCCTGGTTAACTGATTTGTCTACCAAGTCCAAGTTAATGACCTGGGTTGAACACTTTTTGAACAAACTAATGTTTAAGGCAATGTAAAGTTTCAAATTAATGAACTTTAATCTTTTCAAATCATTTTCTCAATTCAGATAAGCTCACAACCCGTTGTCTTCCGGATTTTTCAGCATACAACATCTCTGGACTTTAAAGATCTGCTTTCTATCATCGATAGTCGAAACTAAGATAGAAATAAAATCTTTTTGAATTTTCCAAAGTTTATGCTAAAACACATTGAAAATCTTTTTGGGTCTTTCAGAAATGAAATGTAATGAACTATGTACAAACATATTTACAGACATATTTTTGTGAGTTTGTGTTAGAGGATCATATCAGTTTTTGAGACATACCACAAGTACCGTTGACCATAATAAAACTTTAAGTTCTAAACAAATTCACTTATATTGTCAGTATACTTGTCCACTTAAACCTCTATACATTTCTCAATTGTTCCGAGATACATTAGGTAATTTTAGAAACTTGACTTAACCGTGCTTCCCACCTCAGAATATACCCCCGTATCAAGATTCCCTAGATATCATCTTACAGGTGAATATAGCTAACTGATATCTGTATCTAGGTAATGTGAGACCTTAAGAGCTCAGGTTAGTACCACCGTACAGACAAAGAGATTAAGGCTTTGTTGGGATTCCATGGTGATCGGTTAAAAATTTATTTATCAAAACCGGTTCAATAAATAATAGTAAATTAATTGAGCGAGTTAATTAATAAAACGTAGCGGACATAAACAAGCGATCAACAAAATAAAACTCGACAGGATCCGGTTACATATAAATACGAGTATAGTGATAATAACATCTAACTACCGATGAGATAGATATATCTCGGTTAATGACTAACCGGTCGAGACACCGAGGTTCAACGAACACATGCTAGTGACAAGGACTGACGGAACGCGGGTATAGCCCGAGTAGCGGCGGCGGCATCAAAGCGGCGGTCGCCGGCGACGACGATAGCGTCGGCGACGGTGGCAGCCGATGGTGGCGGCGATTATGGTTGTGGGTATTTGAGAGCATTGTTATGCAAGCTAACCCTTTAATGAAAGACCAAATCTCATTTAAATAGAAGATGGAACTTCATGCATGTTCGCCAAGTGGCGGACATGCATATGCATGTGCGACAAGTGGCTTAGGTTTCTTGCATGCATGACAAATGGCCAAGACTCTTGCATGCGCGACAAGTGGCGTAGCATGGGTGCATGTGCGAAAAGTGGCGAGATGAGTATACCCGTCTCACACGGTCTATGTACCCGTCTATTAGTTAAGACCCGCAACAAGTTTATCAGTTAAGATTAACAATTATATTATTAATAACGAGTATTAATAATATTGACCCGCTCATGATCATAAATCTAATTATGATACATTTCACATATCGTTCGTAATTACCAGTTAAACCAGTTAAGTGGATTTTAATTTGTTGCCCACGGTGTAACTCTTACGGGTCAAGACCCGGTTGGTAGCGTTGACTTATCGAACCGGACATAAATATCCAACAGCTCCCACTTGAACGATTTCTGAAAAGATCTTAATGCAGACAGCCAGTGGTGCTCTAGCTACACATAGCTGCCCCCAACAGGTCATGACACTTTACAGTCACTAACCAGGTATCTTCCCTTCAGCAACAGCTTGCTACCTGAAGACAATCGACTTATGGTAATCGTCGTCATCTATCCTTTCCGTAAAAGACATCTATTGAACAATGAGACATGGATCAGATTCAATCTCACATGGCATTCAATCATTATCGTTCTCGTTCTTGAATCAAAGTGGTCCAATCAAACACACAGTAAGTTTGGGTAAGGCCTTACACTTCACCAGTTTGAATCGGCGAGGGCGCCCGGATGTCTAATTGTTACATATACTATATGAGTATAGAATCCCATCTTGACTACATACAACTCCCACTGAACTTCAGAACTACTCCCAACCAATGCCTTTATGACCGGCAGTTACGCGACAGCGATTGACACTTATCAAAGAATAGTCTTTAGTAAACGAAAGTTCTAGTATGTATCTCAGGTCAGAGGATACTAAATGAGTACACCTAAATCAAATACATCTTATGACTAAGATCCATGAAGATGATTTGATGCGAGTTACATCTAACATCATTCATAATGAGGTCTGTAAGTTTAGAAGTCAACTCCTTGAGTCCAAAGTCAGAATAGTCTTAATTCAGAGTCGTTCCCATGAGTCTGACCGACTACGGATAATTCAGAATACAATATTCACGGATTAAATGTATTAAAATCGAACACAGTTGTAAGATTCAAGCTTTGGCCATTTAACCAGTAAATCAAAGCTGAATTCAAAAAGGTGCAACCATTTGAATGTTCGTACATCCAAATACTAAATCAAAACAAATGGCTTGCCAATCTAAGACCGATAGCATTCCTATGTTGGTTATGCTTGTCCTGAGTCATCTGTTTAGTGAACGGGTCTGCTAGGTTTTGATCTGTGTCTACTTTATTTATTAAGATGTCTCCTCGTTCCAATATTTCCCGTGTATAGTGGAACTTTCTTAGAATGTGCTTGGACCTGTGATGAGATCTGGGCTCCTTGGCTTGAGCAATGGCTCCTGTGTTGTCACAGAGCACCTCGATTGGTTTTTTGAATACTCGAAACCACATTGAGGTCAGCGATAAACTTCTTCATCCAAGCAGCTTCTTTTGCAGCATCCAATGTAGCAATTTATTCGGATTCAGTGGTTGAATCTGCCCTACACTCTGTTTGGAGCTTTTCCAATAAACAGCTCCTCGATTAAGAGTGAATACAAATCCTAGTTGTGAGCGATAATCATCTCGGTCACTTTGGAAGATAGCATCAGTGTAACACCTTACAGTGAGCTCTTCTTCCACTCCTACAAACACCAAGAACATATATTTGGTTCTTCTCAAGCACCTCAGAATGTTCTTTACTGCAGTCCAATGGGCAATGCCAGGACTTTACTGAAAACGACTGGGCATGCTTAAAGCATACGAGACGTCAGCTATAGCACATAGCATACATGATAGACCCAATCGCTGAAGCATATGGAATTTCTTCCATTTGTTTAATTTCAATGTCCATTGAAGGAGATTGTGATTTGTTCAGCACTGTTTCTTTAGTGATAGGAACACTTCCTTTCTTGGAGTTTTCCATCTTAAAGCGTGTCATCATTTCATCTATGTAAGTACTTTGACCTAGCCCTAGAAGCTGCTTAGATCTATCTCTATAGATCTTGATTCCCAGAATGTAAGCAGCTTCTCCAAGATCTTTCATTGTGAAGCATGATCCCAAATAGTGTGTAACCTCATTAAGCATAGGGATGTTGTTTCCAATGATTAGTATATCATCCACATACAGGATGAGGAATGATATGGTGCTCCCACTAGCCTTTCTGTAAACACAAGGCTCATCTATATTCTTGATTAAACCAAATTGTTTGTGTAACACCCCAAATCGCGTAAAACAACATGCGGCGGAAACACTTGAGGAGTCACGTTACAGATTGTTACTTAACACATGGTTTTTGAAATTTATGTTTTCTTGAATATTAACACGATTACATTGTCCTCGGAATTTAAAATAAACAAAACAAGTATATTATTTGTCTTTCTTGTTTTAAGGCACTAATGTCCACGTCCGTCCTAGGTGAAGATGCAGCAATAATCGTCATGTAACTAATCCTGAAATATATGTGAAAACATAGTCAGCATAAAAATGTCGGCGAGAACATAGGTTTTGTGAATGTCAAATTCATGGCTTTATAACTATATTGCAATACCTCATCCAACTTCGAGAGTCGACGAGTATAAATCTTGAAATCAAAAGGTGTTTGATATTGCATTTTAATATATCAACATTACAAGTTAATATAACTAATTCAAAAATTTGTAGCCATGAATCTTGACTGAAAACATTTATTTCGTAAATTTGAGTTGTAAATCATCTTGTAAGTAAACTTTGTATGGTTTATATCTTTAAATAAAAAATTGTTGTGTAACCTTGTTCAAAATAACCATTCGACCATTGTTCGTATCATAAACCAATTGTTCATTATCCTTGTCATAAACCATTGTTCATTGTACTTGTCATAAATCATTGTTCATTTTCTTTGTTTCTAATTGTGAAAACTTTTGGTCGTTCTTTAATGAATACATTCAAGCCTTTGTTGACTCGACTATACCCCAGGGTATCTTTAATAGATCCTAAAAGATATCTTTAACAAGACTAACAAATCAACAAATGATTTGTTAATCATAAACAGTTTCTGTCATTCTCCAAACTACCCACCAAATCCAATGAATAGCCGAGTAACGGGATTGTCAATCCTATGGTACCATAACTTACTACTGGGCGGCATATCAATGTTAATGAATGTCATTCGTATCATGATTAATGCACCAACAAGTTGATCACATTATTAAAACCATATTGTTATATAAACCATAGTATTTGTACATTGAAAACAACTTAGCACATATGAATCACCCGAAAACATTTGAATAACATAAAAGAGGGGAGCAGTGCTCGCCTGGGATTTGCGGATAAGCCTTGTGCGAGTGTATGAACAAAGCTCAAAGATCAAGGAATCAAGTGTGTCCTAATGAGTCGGATAACATGTAAATAAGTCGGGACAAAAATGGAAGAATCAGATATAATGAGACTTTATAAACCAAATGAGTGTTGGAACTCATATGAAATGGTTTAATAAATTTAACACTCTGATTTGGAAAGGTTTCTAAGTGCTTTTGACCCGTTATGACCCATTAAGGTAGTTTAAGCCACTTTAACGTATCATTTGTGTAACTAACGCATTCCGGATGGTGAGATATGTATTATGATAAGTCTAATTTGCCAAAATATGTTTAATATTGTTGTTACATCAGATTACACGTCAAAATTTTGGTGACATATGCTTTAGATTGATTTATCCGTAAAAAGGGCATTTTTGTCATTATTAAAGGTTATAACAACTAATTATCATAACACTAATCAAATGACATGACCATGTGGTATAACCTCAGAGGGTTGTTACCTATATAATTATGGTCATAAGTATGTATTTGGTCGGGTCCAAAGTGTGACATTTGTGGTGATCCGATCGTGTATCAATTCCGGACGAATTATCAATCAATGAATTTTTTGTGTTTTATTTTCGAGATTTATATTTTTATAATGACAATTGCACGTATTCGATTCTTGCACGATTCCGAACTCTTAAACGACTTCTGGAAGTGAAATAGCAAACTATTACGCAAACGTAATCAGTTTAACGCGACCTGCACTCCGGAACACCGACATAAGCAAAACATACCCTAAATACCCTTTACATAACTTAGAAATAAGTTTTGAAGGCTTCGGTATGGCAAAAACATGCTTATTCAACTTCAGGGGCTATTTTGCAAATTCTGCGAAACTATGCCAAATCGCATATTTCCTACTCCGGAACATATACGCACATCCAAAAAAAATTTAATCATTAAAATCTAGTATTTTAATGATTGGAATGCAAAAATATCAATCGTTACGCGTTTACGGTCATTTGCGCGTTCGTTACGATTTTCGTCGTAATTAACCGAAAACCGCTACCGTACGACCAAACGAATCGACATCCGAAAAGTTTCCGAGCTTTTTTCAAGTTTCCTATGCTTTATCTTCCTTATAAATCTTAAAAATGGGGTTAACGAATGTTAAAAGTGCCAAAACGCGTCGAAAAACAAGTTTTAGGCTACAGGGGCCTGTTCTGCTAATTCTGAAACTTAGGAATCCCAGGCGCCACGCGAGAGAACCCCCAAGATCTCTCGCGACACGCGGGGGATGCCCAGTGGCAGCAGCTACCTGGAAGCTTCTTGTTCATTTGACTCGACACCTATAACTCGTTTTTGCTACACTTCTCGTGGTTGTAACACCTCACTAAACACTTGTAATGATCCTACAACATCTCCTAACACTTGGCATGATCCCAAAGCTCTCCAACAACTATAAATACCCTTGATCTTCAAACAAATTCCTTGCTCATTTCCATCTTTCTTCTCTCTAAACTCTAAGTTGAGTTGAAACCTTATTAGGAGGCCTCCCATCTGAGTTTTTCTAAGTAATCTTGGCTTCCTTGAGTGCAAGTAAGTGCTCTAACCAAGCCTTGTTCATTCTTTTAGCTTATTATGAGCTAAAAGTCAAACAGTTTGACTTACTGTTTGACTTTCAGCTTTGACCATTAATTGGTCAAAGCAAAGTCCTATTGGACTTTGCAACGTGATCGTAATCACAATGGTTATGATCCTTAGCGATCATGCCTACTGATTACCACGTTTCCTAGTCGAAGTGACGAGTCAAAGTTTCGGTCAATAATGCGCAAATGCGCATTATACGACGGAACTATTTTCGGGTATCAAAACCCTTTGTTTTGATATCAAATCAGTTTTATAAACCTTGTTAGACATGTTTAACATGTTTAACTCGTCACTTTTAGTTTAGTGCTTATTTAGGGTCGTAAGTCGAGTGGTCTTGACCATCGCTTTGACTTTCGAATCCGACCCGTTTGGTCGATCTTAGGATCCGACCAAACACATATATGTGACCATAGTTGTATATGGAATAACCCCCTGAGGTTATACCGTATGGTCACGTCGTTTGGTTAGTGTTATGTTAAGTCGTCTATTATGCCTTATAAATGACCAAAATGCCCTTTTTGCGCTTAAATCAACTTTAAGCATATGTGACCAATGTTTTAACAAATAAACTTATGTTGCATCTATATTAAACTTAATTTGGCATATTAGACTTATCATAACACATATCTAACCATCCGAACATGTTTGTACGTAAATGATCCGTTAAAGTAGCATAAAACTACCTTAACGAGTCATAACGGGTCAAAAGCACTTAGAAATCTTTCCAAATCAGAATGTTAACTTTGTTATACCATTTCATATGAGTTCCAACACTCATTTGGTTTACAAGACCTCATTCTATTCAATCCGCCGATTAAAGTCCCGACATTTACATAGTTATCCAATTTTAGGACACGTTTGATTTCTCGGACTTTCGAGCTTGTTTGATCTTTTATTCAAGGTTACTTTGCAATCCTAAGTGAGTACATAGCTCCCCTCTTTTATGATTTTCAAATATTTTGGGGTGATTCATATGTGCTAAATTGTTTTCAAGTTTTCAAATTACAAATGCTATGGTTTATATAAACACGACGATTTCAATAATGTGAACGAACTTGTTGGTGCGTTATATCCATGACACAAATGACATTCATTAGCTTTGGCCAAGCCGACCAGTAGTAAGTTATGGTACTATAGGACTGACAATCCCGTTACCAAGTTTCCCGTTGTTTGTGGGGAAGTTTGGGGAACGACTGAAACTGTTTACTTTAACAAACCCTTTGGTGGTTTGTTATTGCAATTTAAATATACCCTTTGGGGTATAGACGAGTCAACACAGGTTTGAATCTATTCACCAAAACGACCAAAAGTTTTCACAATTAAAACAAGGACGATTTGTTTACACGGACGATGAACAATTGTTTTATGACACGAACAATGGATAATTGGTTTATGACACGGACAATGAACGATTGGTTTATGGTAAGTGATTTAGATAACGAAACGTGTGTAATGTGATAAAAGCATGGTGGATACGCCACTGGTACTTCCTATATATAAGTGCCTTTATCATATTACATTCGTGCTGTTATTTGCATCACTTGGAACAAAGGTTTTCAACAATGACACGCAACGAATTTTAATTAAAGATATAAACCATACAAAGTTTCTTCAAGGCGATTTACTACTCGCATTTACAAAACAAATGTTTGGTCAAGATTCATGGCTACAAGTCTTTTATAAACTATAACTAACTTGTTTTAGTTGGTTAGTTATCATTGCAATACCAAATACTTTTGATAACAAGGTTTTTAAACTAAACGACTCTAGTAGTCTGACCAGGTATTGCAATACATATTCAAAGCCATGAATTTGACACACTCACAAAACCTATGTCCTCGCCGGCATATTTTTGCTGACTCGTTTTCACATATGTTTCAGGAAACCAAGTTTGATGTCGATGCATGCTCACGTAGGATTGGACGTGGACTTAGTGCCTTAAAATATGAAAGACAATAGTTTAATTAGTTTATTTTAAACTTCAAGAAAATGTAACTATGTAATTTCAATATCCAATAAAACATAACTTTAATTACCATGTGTTGTTGTAACAATCTGTTAACGTGACTCCCCGATGTTTCCGCCGCGGTTTGTTATTTTTACGCGGTCGGGGTGTTACAGATTGGTATCAGAGCACTGGTTATTGGGAATGAGGTTATTAGTAATGCTTTGACCTAGACTATAACCTTCCTAGGACCCTAACGCTAGTTTACTTGCATTTAGATTCTTAATACACTACCATCACCTATCCTTAGGTGATTACCAAAAACAAGACAAAATTGAAGGCATAAAGTCAAAAATGAATCATCGGTCTCTTTTAGCCTTCAAGGTTTTCAAATCTTATCAAAGTTTGGGTTTTATTAATGTGAACACATGCAATCTGGAAGGGTGGGTGCCTGTACCCCGAGTTTTCTGTCCAAGGTTAGAGTGTTCGTACAAATCCACTTAATCGGACCAGTCACTCTTACCTGGGAACTCTTGGGGTGAGTGTCTACTTATAGGCTAAAGCATATCTTCATGATACATTATAAAGACCCATTTACTTTGATTAGTCACCGTGTGTCGTTTGTTTGTTTTGAGAAACGAACAAATGACCACCATCCTTATTTCATCGATATTTTCAACACCTCTCTTGATTTATATAAATCTCACGTATCTTCCTCCATATTTTCTTTTAGAATGCCTCCTAGATGTGACACAACTCAAAATGCCGAAATGGCAGCTATTATCGCTCAGTAAATTGCTGCTGTACTCCCAAATCTTGTGACCCAACTCAATCAACCGAACAACAATAACAATAACATTGCACAAGTTCCGTGCAACTATAAACAATTTTGTTCGGCTAAACCACTCTCGTTTTCTGGGTCTGAGGGAGCTACTGGGCTTTTGCAATGGTTTGAGAACCTCGAAAGTACTTTTCGTCATGTGCAATGCCCAAACGAGCGAAAAGTTGAGTTTGCGTCGAGCGTATTCAAAAAGAGAGCTCTTACATGGTGGAATGGTATTATGAGAGTCAGAGGTGCTAATGTAGCCTTAGCACAAACTTGGAAATAGCTTAGGGCTCTAATGATGAAGGAATTATGTCCTCGTCATGAGCAGAGGGCGGTTGAAAACAAATTATATGATCTCAAACAGGATAGTGGTGAGCATCGTGCTTATACTAACCGGTACGAGGAGTTGAGTTTACTCTGTCCTTTAATGGTGACGCCTTTCGATAAGGCAATCGAGAAGTATATCGATGGTTTGGCTGATCCTGTTCAGGACATTGTTACCGGAAGTAACCCAACCACTGTTGGACAGGCCATTGAGCTAGCTGCGACTTTGACCGAGTCTCAGGTCAAAAAGGGTAACCTTCATCGCAAAGGTGATAAGAAATCATCCACCAAAACCACTCAAGAAAATCAAAAGGGAAACAAAGCTGAGCCTTCCAAACGTTCAAAGAAGCATAAGGCTTCTCAGAACTTTGCGGTTACTACACAACCCGCTCCAGCCGCTCAACCCAATCAAGCTCCCCAAAACTAACCAGCTCAACCTCCTGCGAGGAAGCCATATGCTGGTACTGCACCGTTGTGCAATCGGTGCAATGGTCACCACCAAGTTCACCAACCATGTCGTCAATGTATTACTTGTGGAAGATTTAGGCACTTGGCCAACGTTTGTAGATCTGTTCCAAACCAAGTTGCTCAGAATCTTGTCCAACCCCAAGCAAATCCCGTTCGACCTCACTTTCCACCTGGGTCATGTTTTAACTGTGGCGAGATGGGCCATTACAAGAACAACTGCCTGAAGTTAGCTAATGCCAATCAAGCTCGTGGACGAGCATTCAACATTAACGCCAACGAGGCCCGTGCTGATAACGAAGTCGTTAACGGTACGTTCCTTGTCAACAATCATCCTGCTTCTATTATTTTCAATTCGGGTGCCGATAGGAGTTTCGTATCCTTAGCCTTTGAACCATTACTTTCAATGCCAAGAACTAAACTAGGAAAGCCCTTGGCTGTCGAGATAGCTAGTGGCGAACCTCTTAAACTTGATTCTATCATTTGTGATTGCCAATTGAACCTCAATAACCACTTTTTCGCCATTAACCTCACACCAATGCAACTCGGGAGTTTCGACATCATCATAGGAATGGATTGGTTAACCAAGCATCGTGCCGAAGTTATTTGTTTTGACAAGATAGTTCGAATACCTCTTCCCTCTGGTGAAGTCTTAGAAGTTCGTGGAGAGAAACCCGCTAGCAACCTTAAACTCATGACTTGTAACCAAGCCCAAAAATACCTACGAAAGAACTATGTTGCCTTCCTGGCACATATCGTAGAGGAGAAAGGCAAAGGCAAAACTATTCAGGATATCCCCGTTGTTCGAGATTATCCAGAGGTGTTTCCTGAGGAACTACCTGGTTTACCTCCTGTACGACAAGTTGAGTTCCGCATTGACCTAGTACCTGGTGCCAACCCTATTGCTAAATCTCCTTACCGTCTTGCACCATCTGAGATGCAAGAATTATCGAAACAGCTTCAAGTGCTATCTGATAAAGGATTCATTCGTCTGAGCTATTCACCTTGGGGCGCTCCTGTCCTATTTGTGAAAAAGAAGGATGGATCTTTCCTTATGTGTATCGATTATCGTGAGCTCAACAAACTCACGATCATAAATCTATATCCCCTACCTCGCATTGATGATCTCTTTGATCAGCTACAAGGTGCTAGTTACTTTTCAAAGATTGATCTGCGTTCTGGGTATTATTAACTTCGTGTGCTCGAAGAAGATATTCCCAAGACTGCCTTTCGCACTCGATATGGTCATTATGAGTTTACTGCATGCCTTTCGGTTTGACAAATGCTCCAGTTGTTTTCATGGACTTGATGAATCGGGTTTGTAAACCTTATTTGGACAAGTTCATCATTGTTTTCATCGACGACATTCTTATTTATTCCAAGTCTCAAGCCGAACACGAACAACACCTTCGATTAACTATGGAACTACTAAAGAAAGAACAACTTTATGCCAAATTCTCCAAGTGCGAGTTTTGGCTAAAAGAAGTTGAATTCTTGGGACACATAGTCAACGAGCAAGGTATACATGTGGATCCTTCCAAAATCGCTGCGATTAAGGATTGGAACACACCCACTACTCCCTCAGAAGTTCGCTTCATTTCTTGGTCTTGCTGGATATTACTGGCGATTCATTGTGAACTTCTCAAAGATCGCGGTTCCCCTCACGCTTTGACTCAAAAGAATAAGCCTTTGAGTGGGGACCCAAACAAGAGGAAGCTTTCCAAACTCTGAAACAAAATCTTTGCGATGCTCCTATTCTATCTTTACCCGATGGCAACGATGATTTTGTTATCTATTGTGATGCATCGAACCTAGGCCTTAGTTGTGTTCTTATGAAACGAGATAAAGTCATAGCCTATGCGTCAAGACAATTGAAAGTCCACGAGAAGAACTACACGACCCATGATCTTGAATTAGGTGTTGTAGTTTTTGCTCTCAAGATTTGGAGACACTACCTTTATGGTACGAAATGTGTGGTTTTTACCGACCACAAAGTCTCCAACATATATTTAATCAAAAGGAGCTGAACATGAGACAACGACGCTGGGTAAAACTTTTAAACGATTACGACTGCGAAATTCACTACCATCCTGGTAAGGCGAATGTTATGGCTGATGCACTCAGTCGTAAGGAACGTGTCAAGCTTCATTGTGTTCGAATTCAATCTGATTTCCAGACACGTATTTTCCAAGCTCAACGTACTTGTGTTACACAAGGTATGATGGGTAGTGAATTACCGCATCAACTTGAGCTCGAAACAAGAGACAATGGATTAATCTATTATTTGAACCGTTTGTGGGTTCCAAGTCAAGACAACCTCCGCACCATATTGATGGACGAAGCTCATAAGTCTCGTTATTCAATCCATCCTGGTGCAGACAAAATGTACAAGGATCTTCGTACCTAGTATTGGTGGCCGGGTATGAAGAAAGAAATTGCCTTGTATGTATCAAAATGCCTAACTTGTCTTAAAGTCAAGGTTGAACATCAACGCCCATCTGGTTTGCTTGAACAACCAGAAATTCTGGTATGGAAGTGGGAGAACATTGCGATGGATCTCATCACAAAAATACCGCGCACATATAGAGGTCATGATGCGATTTGGGTAATCATTGATCGTCTAACAAAGTCAGCACACTTTTTGGCAATTCGTGAGGATTACTCTGCTGACAAACTCGCCAAGATCTATGTCGATAAGATTGTATCTCGTCATGGTGTTCCTTTGGACATCATATCTGACAGAGATGCTCGGTTCTCATCTCATTTTTGGAAGACCATGCAATCTGCTATGGGAACCAAACTCAATTTGAGCACTGCTTATCATCCTCAAACGGATGGACAAACCGAGACAACTACTAAAACATTGGAGGATATGCCTAGAGCATGTGTGATCGACTTTGGTGGTAGTTGGGATTCGCATCAACCGTTGATCGAATTCTCCTACAACAACAGTTATCACGCCAGCATCAACATGGCACCTTTCGAAGCTTTATACGGTCAAAAATGTCGTTCACCTGTTTGTTGGAATGAAGTTGGAGAGTCTCAGTTTATTGGACCTGAACCTATTCATGACACAGCAGACAAAGGCAAGAAAATACGCGATAACCTTCTGACAGCTAGAAGCCGTCAAAAGAGTTACGCGGACAAACGACGCAAGCCCTTGGAATTCCAAGTTGGTGATCATGTCCTACTCAAGGTATCCCCTTGGAAAGGAGTGGCCAGATTTGGAAAGAAAGGAAAACTTGCACCTCGATACGTTGGACCATTCAAGATCGTCGAAAGAATCGGAAAGGTGGCCTACCGACTTGAGCTACCTCCTAAACTTGGGAACATTCACCCAACATTCCATGTGTCCAATCTAAAGAAGTGTTTAGCCGACACATCACGTCCCTCTAGACGAAATTCACGTTGATGACACTATGTACTTTGTCGAGAAACTTGTGGAGATTTTGGACCGTGAAGTCAAGAAACTCAAGTGAAGACGAATTCCGATAGTCAAAGTTTGCTGGGAATTCCAAATGTTGCCCAGAATTTACTTGGGAATGAGAGGATCAAATGAAAGCGAAATACCCACATCTGTTTTCACAAGTTTCCTCGAATTAAATTTCGGGATGAAATTTCCAAAAGTAGGGAAGACTGTGACATTGTGGTGATCCGATCGTGTATCAATTCCGGACGAATTATCAATCAATGATATTTTTGTGTTTTATTTTCGAGATTTGTATTTTTATCATGACAAGTGCACGTATTCGATTCTTGCACGATTCCGAACTCTTAAACGACTTCTGGAAGTGAAATCGCAAACTATTACGCAAACGTAATCACTTTAACGCGACGTACACTCCGGAACACCGACATAAGCTAAACATACCCTAAATACCCTTTACATAACTTAGAAATAAGTTTTGAAGGCTTCGATATGACAAAAACATGCTTATTCAACTTCAGGGGCTATTTTGCAAATTCTGCGAAAATATGCCAAATCGCGTATTTCCTACTCCGGACATATACGCACATCCAAAAATTTTTTTAATCATTAAATCTAGTATTTTAATGATTGGAATGCAAAAATATCGATCGTTACGCGTTTACGGTCATTTGCGCATTCGTTAGATTTTTGTCGTAATTAACCGTAAATAGCAACCGTACGACCAAACGAATCGACATCCGAAAAGTTTCCGAGCATTTTTCAAGTTCCCTATGCTATCTTCCTTATAAAGCTTAAAAATGGGGTTAACGAGTGTTAAAAGTGCCAAAACGCGTCGAAAAACAAGTTTTAGGCTGCAGGGGCCTGTTCTGCTAATTCTGAAACTTAGGAATCCCAGGCGCCACGTGAGAGAACCCCCAAGATCTCCCGCGACACGCGGGGGATGGCCAATGGCAGCAGCTACCTGGAAGTTTCTTGTTCATTTGACTCGACACCTATAACTCGTTTTTGCTACACTTCTCGTGGTTGTAACACCTCACTAAACACTTGTAATGATCCTACAACATCTCCTAACACTTGGCATGATCCCAAAGCTCTCCAACAACTATAAATACCCTTGATCTTCAAACAAATTCCTTGCTCATTTCCATCTTTCTTCCCTCTAAACTCTAAGTTGAGTTGCTACCTTATTAGGAGGCCTCCCATCTGAGTTTTTCTAAGTAATCTTGGCTTCCTTGAGTGCAAGTAAGTGCTCTAACCAAGCCTTGTTCATTCTTTTAGCTTATTATGAGCTAAAAGTCAAATAGTTTGACTTACTGTTTGACTTTCAGCTTTAACCATTAATTGGTCAAAGCAAAGTCCTATTGGACTTTGCAACGTGATCGTAATCACGATGGTTATGATCCTTAGCAATCATGCCTACTGTTTACCACGTTTCGTAGTTGAAGTGACGAGTCAAAGTTTCGGTCAATAATGCGCAAATGCGCATTATACGACAGAAATATTTTCGGGTATCAAAACCCTTTATTTTGATATCAAATCAGTTTTATAAACCTTGTTAGACATGTTTAACATGTTTAACTTGTCACTTTTAGTTTAGTGCTTATTTAGGGTCATAAGTCGAGCGGTCTTGACCATCCTTTGACTTTCGAATCCGACCCGTTTGGTCGATCTTAGGATCCGACCAAACACATATATGTGACCATAGTTGTATATGGAATAACCCCCTGAGGTTATACCGTATGGTCACGTCGTTTGGTTAGTGTTATGTTAAGTCGTCTATTATGCCTTATAAATGACCAAAATGCCCTTTTTGCGCTTAAATCAACTTTAAGCATATGTGACCAATGTTTTAACAAATAAACTTATGTTGCATCTATATTAAACTTAATTTGGCATATTAGACTTATCATAACACATATCTAACCATCCGAACATGTTTGTACGTAAATGATCCGTTAAAGTAGCATAAAACTACCTTAACGAGTCATAACGGGTCAAAAGCACTTAGAAATCTTTCCAAATCAGAATGTTAACTTTGTTATACCATTTCATATGAGTTCCAACACTCATTTGGTTTACAAGACCTCATTATATTCGATCCGCCGATTAAAGTCCCAACATTTACATAGTTATCCAATTTTAGGACACGTTTGATTTCTCGGACTTTTGAGCTTGTTTGATCTTTTATTCAAGGTTACTTTGCAATCCTAAGTGAGTACATAGCTCCCCTCTTTTATGATTTTCAAATATTTTGGGGTGATTCATATGTGCTAAATTGTTTTCAAGTTTTCAAATTACAAATGCTATGATTTATATAAACACGGCGATTTCAATAATGTGAACGAACTTGTTGGTGCATTATATCCATGACACGAATGACATTCATTAGCTTTGGCCAAGCCGACCAGTAGTAAGTTATGGTACCATAGGACTGACAATCCCGTTACCAAGTTTCCCGGTGTTTGTGTGGAAGTTTGGGGAATGACTGAAACTATTTACTTTAACAAACCCTTTGATGGTTTGTTATTACAATTTAAATATACCCTTTGTGGTATAGATGAGTCAATACAGGTTTGAATGTATTCACCAAAATGACCAAAAGTTTTCACAATTAAAACAAGGACGATTGGTTTACACGGCGATGAACAATTGGTTTATGACACGAACAATGGATGATTGGTTTATGACACGGACAATGAACGATTGGTTTATGGTAAGTGATTTAGATAACAAAACGTGTGTAATGTGATAAAAGCATGGTGGATACGCCGCTGGTACTTCCTATATATAAGTGCCTTTATCATATTACATTCGTGTGTTATTTGCATCACTTGGAACAAAGGTTTTCAAACAATGACACACAACGAATTTCAATTAAAGATATAAACCATACAAAGTTTCTTCAAGGCGATTTACTAATCGAATTTACAAAACAAATGTTTTGGTCAAGATTCATGGCTACAAGTCTTTTATAAACTATAACTAACTTGTTTTAGTTGGTAAGTTATCATTGCAATACCAAATACTTTTGATAACAAGGTTTTTAAATTAACGACTCTAGTAGTCTAACGAGGTATTGCAATACATATTCAAAGCCATGAATTTGACATACTCACAAAACCTATGTACTCGCCGGCATATTTTTGCTGACTCGTTTTCACATATGTTTCAGGAAACCAAGTTTGATGTCGATGCATGCTCACGTAGGATTGGACGCGGACTTAGTGCCTTAAAATATGAAAGACAATAGTTTAATTAGTTTATTTTAAACTTCAAGACAATGTAACTATGTAATTTCAATATCCAATAAAACATATCTTTAATTACCATGTGTTGTTGTAACAATCTGTTAACGTGACTCCCCAACGTTTCCGCTGCTGTTTGTTGTTTTTACGCGGTCGGGGTGTTACACAAAGATTGACCAAATGGGTCGGATTCGAAAGTCAAAGCGGTGGTCAAAACCGTTCAACAAACGATCTAAAACAAGCACTATACTAATAAAGTGACAACTAAGTTATAAAAGAGTTTTGGTATCAAAACAAACTGTTTTGATACCCCAAAATAGTTCTGTAGTATAATGCGCATTTATCACATTATTGACCGACACTTTGACTCGCCACAACAACTAGCAAACGTGAGAATCAGTAGGCATGTTCACTAAGGACCATAACCATCATGATCACAATAATGTTGCAAAGTTCAATTGAATTTTTGTTTTGACCAATTCATGGTCAGAATTGAAAGTCAAACAGAAAGTCAAACTGTTTGATTTTTAACTTCAATATGCTAAAAGATTTGAACAAAACATGAATGGAATACTTACAAATACTCTTGGAGAGCCTTCGAACTCCGGAAATGATCTTCAAATGGTTGCTACTTCAGATAAATGCATATGAGAGCAAAAGTGGGTGTTGAAAAAGCTCAAATATGAAGAAGAACATGGAATTTATAGTTGGATTGGAGTTATAGGATCAAGACCTGTGTCCATGAGTCATCACTAAATTGGATTAGTGTCCTAACACTTGTTAATGTAGAAGGAATGGTGGCAATCTCATTTGCTTGATCATCAAGAGAGTTAACAAGAAGCAGCCACCTTGATTCAACAATTCTGATGAACTGGGGACCCCTTATGGACCGTATGGGGTTTTGCCTTACGATCCGTAAGGCCCTTGGAGGGGCTGAAGTTACAGAATTGGCAGAAATGGCCCCTGAACTTGTTTTTGACGTGATTTGGCACGTTTAACATCCGTTAACCCCATTTTCAAGCTTTATAAGGACAAAAAAGTATAGAGAACTTGAAATATGCTTAAAAATATCTCAGAAACTAGTTCGTTTGGTCATACGGTTGCGGTTTTCGGTTAATTACGATGAAAATCGTAACGAACGTGCAAATGAACGTAAATTCGTAACAAATGATATTTTTGCATTCCAATCATCAAAACATAATACTTTAATGATTACAAAAATTTTTTGGATGTCCGTACATGTTCCGGATAGCGAAATACGCGAAAAGGCATAGTTTTGCAGAATTTGCAAAATAGCCCCTTAAGTTACAAAAGTGTGTTTTTGCCATACCAAACCCTTCAAAACTTATTTCCAAATTTAGAAAGTTTATTTAGGGTATGTTAAGCTTATGACCTTGTTCCGGAGAGTGTGCGTCGCTACGAGAATCGGCAGACTTTCGTATTTTGTCATAAATAGTCCCTGTGATCGAATAAGCTTGTTTATGACATACCAAACCTTTCAAAACTTATTTTTAAGTTATAAAAAGGATATTTAAGGTATGTTATACTTGTGTCACTATTCCGGAACATCCGTTGCGTTAAACTAATTACGTCTTCGTAACAGTTTACGTATATCTTCCAGAAAAAGCTTTGAAGTGTTGAAATCATACATGGACTAAAATGTATGAATGCCACATGTAATTTTATAATTCTCGAGAATGAAACACAAGGTTTCATTTGGTTTGGAATTGTATTGTGACATTTGTGCTTTCCGATCTTTGTATTTTACCCGACAATGTTATATTTAATGAAATTTTGTGTTTCATAAATGAGTTTTGTGTATTTACTTATGAATTTTTTTGCATTTTCAATATATATGTTTGATTTTGACCTTTCAAATATTTTCTGGAAGTGTAATCGCAAAACAAAATCAATTAAACACAACGTATAGTCCGGAATAGTGACATAGGCTAAACATACCCTAAATATCCTTTACATAACTTAGAAATAAGTTTTGAAGGGTTTGGTATGTCAAAAACAAGCTTATTCGACCACAGGGACTATTTACGACAAACTATGAAAGTCTGCCGATTCTCATAGCGACGCACACTCTGGAATAAGATCACAAGCTTAACATACCTCAAATAACCTTATATAATTTAGAAATAAGTTTTGAAGGCTTCGGTATAGCAAAAACACGCTTTTGCAACTTCAGGGGCTATTTTGCAAATTCTGCGAAACTATACCGTTACGCGTATCTCTTAATCCGGAACACGTACACGCATCCAAAAATTTTGTAATCATTAAAATCTTTTATTTTAATGATTGGAATGCAAAAATATCGTTCGTTACCCTTTTACGGTCATACACGCGTTCGTTATGATTTTCGTCGTAATTAACCGAAAACCGCAACCGTACGACCAAACGAACTGACACCCGGAACTATTTTTGACACATTCAAGTTCCCTATGTTATTTCATCCTTATGAAGCTTGAAAATCAGGTTAACGGGTGTTAAAAGTGCCAAAACGCGTCAAAAATAAGTTCAGGGGCCATTTCGGCCATTTTTGAAACTTTAGCCTGCAAGGGCCTTATGGACCGTAAGGCAAAACCCTATACGGTCTGTAAGGGGTGCCCAGCACATCAGAAACTTGGCAGCACCTATTTAACTCCTTGATCGACTCACCAAACGAACTTGCCATGCTTTTCTCTGCTTCTAACAAGTGTTAGGACACTATCCACTTCAGTGATGATTCATGGACACTTGTTTGATCATATAACTTCAAATTAACTATAAATACTAAGCTAATTCTCCATTTTTGAACTTTTGCAACAACCCAATTTTATTCTCACCTTCAAATCTAAAGTTGCAACCATCTTTGGAACTTCCTCTGTGATTCCTTGGCTATCTTTAGTGTTTGTAAGTGTTTCAATCAAGTTTTGTTCAATTCTTTTAGCATATTTGAACTAAAAATCAAACAGTTTGACTTTCTGTTCGACTTTCAATTTTGATCATAAATTGGTCAAAACAAAATCTAATTGAACTTATTAATGTAGTCATAATCATGATGGTTATAGTCCTTAGTCATCATGCCTACTGATTTCCACATTTACTAGTTATTTTGATAAGTCAAAGTTTCTGTCAATAATGCGATTTATGCGCAATTTACAACGAAACCACTTCCGGGTATCAAAACAGTTTGTTTTGATGCCAAAACACTTTTATAAACTTAATTAGACATGTCAAAACATGTCTAATTTGTCACTTTTTAGTTTAGTGCGTGTTTAGAATCGTTTGTCGAACGGTCTTGATCACCGCTTTGACTTTCGAATCCGACCCGTTTGGTTGATCTTTGAACCCAACCAATATTTGTGACCATAGTTAAATAGGGAATAACCCTCTGAGGTTATACCTTATGGTCATATCATTTGATTAGTGTTATGATAGTTAGTTGTTACAATTTTCAATAATGACCAAAATGCCCTTTTTGCGAATTAATCAGCTATAAGCATATGTAACACAAATATTGACATGTAATCTGATCAAATAACATTTTCAAACATGTTTAAGCATTAAAGACTTATCATAACATATATCTAACCATCCGAACGTATTTTTACGTAAATGACACGTTAAAGTAGCGTAAACTACCTTAACGAGTCATAACGGGTCAAAAGTACTTAGGAACCTTTTTAAATCAGAATTTTAACTTTGTTAAACCATTTCACATGAGTTCCAACACTCATTTGGTGTACAAGACCTCATTCTATCCGATCCTCCGATTAATGTCCCGATATTAACACAATTATCCGATTTTAGGACACGTTTGATTTTCTCGGACTTTCAAGCTTTGGTTTATCTTCTTGAACAAGGACTTTCTTGCAATCCCAAGTGACTACATAGTCCCTTCTTTTACTTTTTCAAATGTTTTGGGGTGAAACATATTGTGCATATGACTACTTTCGGGTTTTCATGACATTATACATGCTTTGATTATATAGTACATATGGTACATGATTTCCGTTGCATTCTGCTTCATATGTTGACTTAGCATATTTAGCACATTGATTTCAAAGACATTTCTTGCTATGTATGTTGACTGAGCATACTAGTATATGGATTTCAAAGACATTTCTTCCTATGTATGTTGACTGAGCATACTAGTACTTGGTTTTCAAAGACATTTCTTGCTATATATGTTGACTGAGCATACTAATACATGGTTTTTCAAAGACATTTTTGCTTACTTTGTTCTGACATATTTGTGCGTTGGAGATTGACTTAATACATTCAATAACATTAATCACGCCAACCGGTAGTATGTAATGGTACCATAGGATTGACAATCCCATTCCCACTTCCCGGGTTTGCTTGGAAGCGACTTTAGGGAATGACAGAATCCGATGAAATGGATAGACTTTTATCTTTATAAGGGTCTATTTAACTGTCAACAAGGTTTGAATGTGTTTTCCGACAAACTAAATGTATGTTTAAACAATAAAAGCATGACTTATAAAACAAAACGTTTGATTATTCAAAGACATTGTTTTATACAAGAAATTTCGACTATTCAAGACTTTGGTTTACATTTGACATTTTGGTTTCCACAAGACTTTGTTTACATGATATTGGTTTACAAGATATTGGTTCATACAAGTCATTTCTCTGGTTTATACAAGACTTTTTGATGGTTGGTTTATGGTGGGTGATTTAAATAACGAGACATATGTAATGTGATAAAAGCATGGTGGATACATCGCTGGTACTTCCTATATATGAGTGTTTTTATAATATTGCATATCGTGTCATTATCTAAATCATTTCAAACAAAGTTCAAGACAAGACATGTTTATCTATGACATGACTTATATTTTGGTTAATGATTTGACCATGCATATTTCTTTTATATCATTCGATTTATCTTATGATTTTATAAAAGAAAACATTTGGTAAGTTTCATGGCCACTTTTTAACTAAGTATTCCTTTAAAAATTCTAGGCCATGAATCTTAAACGCAAAACCTATGTTACTCACATGCATTTTTATGCTGACGTACTTTATTTTCACATATGTTTCAGGAGCGAATGCTTAAGGTTGATCATGCGAAACTTAGGACGGACTTTGGGCTTAGTGACTTAAAACCTGAAGACAATTTAACTTATGTTATGTATTATGTTTTATGTTTATATTCCAGACAATGTAAACAAATTTTATTCAATAAAACTTAACTTATTATGCCATGGTTGTTGAAACAATAATTTTGTTACGACACTCCCTGATGATTCCGCCGCGGTTTGTTGTTTTACGCGGTTGGGTTGTGACATGTATGATAGTTGAAATGGCTCAGATGTCACAGTCTCCCCTACTTTAGGAAATTTCATCCCGAAATTTAATTTAGAGGAAATTTGTGAAATCATAAGTGAGGGTATCGTTTCAAGTGATACTTCGTTCCCGGAGTAAAACTCTTAGGCAACGTTTGTACTCTCAGCGAACTTTGTTTATTGAACTCGTACATTGTCTATTGGTATGAACTTAGATTCAAAAATATAAACTTTGTCGCAATAGGTATGACATCTCTGTTTGCACCGAGCCTTAGAATTGAATCATGTAAATGCCAAAGTGATGTCTTTTGTCATAGCAAATAGGTGCCAAAGCAAGACTAGAGGAAGACTTTTTCACTGTATGAATGATTGCCCATAACTAGAAATGAGTGTCGAATTTCAAACGGAAGAATGTTTATAGAGATTTACCATGAAGACTAGTATGGGAAACTTATGATTGCTCGAAGTTGGAGTCGGAGAATGAAAGATTAAAACAACATTGGTCAAGGTCTAGAACTTCTAGTAACTTAAATAACGCCACGCTAGCAATGTAATAAGGAACACTTATATATTGGAAGTACCAGCGGCGGATCCACCATGCCTTTATTACATTGTTCCCATTTCGTTATTCTTATCACTATGGTTCTAGCACATGACAAAACTTGCTATGGTTTTCCATGCAAGGGATTTTATAATTATGTATGCATCCATAATTACTCAATTCGTTGCATAGTCTGCATAGTTCATTTTGTGATGTGTAGGAAAAAATTCAAACGAGTAAACATGCGATGACTTGTTTAGACCACAAAAGGGTCTCTTTATTTAGATCAACAATGATCTCTTTAAATAGACCACCAAAGAGTCTCTTTAACTAGATCATCACATGATCTCTTTAACTAGACTGACGAACAATCTCTTTAACTAGGTCAACACATGACCTCTTTAACTAGACCCTAAAAGGCCTCTTTAACTAAACCTTGAAAGGTTTCTTTAACTAGATCAACGAATGATCTCTTTAACTAGACCCCGAAAGGCCTCTTTAACTAAACCCTGAAAGGTTTCTTTAACTAGATCAACGAATGATCTCTTTAACTAGACCCTGAAAGACCTCTTTAACTTCAGAGGTTTCTTTAACTAGATCAACGAATGATCTCTTTAACTAAACCCTGAAAGGTCTCTTTAACTAAACCCTGAAAGGTTTCTTTAACTAGATCAACGAATGATCTCTTTAACTAGACCATGAAAGGCCTCTTTAACTTTGGATTAGCACCTTCTGATCCAAGGGTCTAACTATTTGCATAAAATAGCCCATTAGGGATTTAAGATAGTACTTTTGGATATCCTTCTAAGAATCTATCATATGAAGGTATGGAAGATTCTACAAGGATTTGGATAGCGAACATTTGAATCGACTTGAACACCAAAGATCCTATAGTGATTCGGATAACGCTACAAGGGTGATACAATAAGAACACTTATACATAGTAAGTACCGTCAGCGTATCCACCATGTTCTTATGGTATTACGCTCGTTTCGTTACCTAAATCACTACTAATCACATAAACACATAATTGTCAACTTGGTCATCAATTTGTTCCTTACGCATTAAAATACACAAGGAATCCAACCAAGGACTTCAACTTAGTACTTTAAACATCCACAAGAATCTAACTATGAAGATAGGAAGAACTTATAAGGATTTTGAGTTTTTGAGTGGCGAAAATGTTTCTAAAACCACACACTAGATATGTTAGGTCAACATATGAAGCAAAGTGTCTTTGAAAACCGTGTACTTGATATGCTCAGACAACATACAAGAATAATGTCTTTGAAAATCATGTACTAGTATGCTCGGTCAACATACATAGCAAGATGCAAATAAATCAATATGCTCATATGCGAAATATATGCCGCAAAAGTATCTTTGAAATCATGTGAAATATCTTTGAATGTTTTTGAAAATATGTATTTTGAAATTATGCACTTTGTATATTAAGTAAATATCCTATGGTAAAATGTTTTTTTTTTATCTTATGAAATGCCTTTGAAATCATGAAATTTTGAAATCGGGTATAATGTTTTTTTTGAAATCATGTACTATGTAAAGTGTTATGTGTAACACCCCAAATCGCGTAAAGCAACACGCGGCGGAAACACTTGGGCAGTCACGTTACAAATTGTATCGCAACACATGGTATTTAGAGTTTTGTTTTATTGAATTATCAAATTTCATTGTCTTGGAGTATCGGAAATGAAATAAAATTAAATTGTCTTTCAAATTTTAAAGTAACTAAGGCCCGAGTCCATCCTATATGTAGCATGCAGCGACAATCATCATGTAAATAAACCTGAAACATATGTGAAATAGGTACGTTAGCATAAAAATGCATGTGAGTAACATAGGTTTTGTGAATTAGATTCATGGCTTGAATGTTTTAAGAAAATAACATATGTTTTCAAAAATAGCCATGAGTCCTTACAAAAAGTTTGGTATCTAAATAAGCTTGTTGATAAAAAGTGTTTGTAATATATGTACAAGATATACTTTTGGTTTTGAAATAACAATTTAGGTAGTATATCAAAATGTATACTTTTGTTTTAAAAGATTGGGTAGTATATCAAACTATACTTTAGTAAATAGTAAGAAAATAGGTAGTATATCAAAATATACTTTTGTTTAAGAACAAGAGATTCGGTAGTATATCAAACTATACTTTGGTAAATAATATCACATTGATAGCATATCAAACTATGCTTTGGAAGTATATCGAAATATACTTAATGTGATTCTGGTAGTATATCAAAATATACTTTGGTTTAAGGAATCAATAAAAGATAAGTTTATATGGCTTAATTAGAAAACCTTTGTAAAACATACATTGTGGTCGTCTGGCAATACATTCAAACCTAAGTATATCAAACTATACTTTGGTGACTATAGATTTACCACGAAGGCAAAATCTATTTGGTTTAAACTTGATTTCTGACATTCCATACAACAGGAGTTGGATGTCAAATCCTATAGCGCTATATCGTACTACCAATCGGCTTGATCATTGTTAATGAATGTATAAAAGAAATACGCACCAACAATAGTCTCACAAACTTTGAAAATCATTGTTTTAGCCATAGGTAATGGTTTTAGATCGTTAATGGATATAGTACTATGTATACGAAATCATGTAGCTTTGAAAAAGGTGAAAATAGTGAATATATGAATCACCCCAAAACATTTGGAAAACGTAAAAGAGGGGACTATGTACTCACTTGGGATTGCAAAATATCCTTGAATCAAAGATTAAACAAGCCCAAATGTCCGAGAAATCAAACGTGTCCTAGAATCGGATAATTGTGTTAATATCGGGACATTAATCGGAGGATCGGATAGAATGAGGTCTTGTAAACCAAATGAGTGTTGGAACTCATATGAAATGGTTTAACAAAGTTAATATTTTGATTTGAAAAGGATCCTAAGTGCTTTTGACCCGTTAAGGTAGTTTACGCTACGTTAACGTGTCATTTGTAAAAGGCATAACTAGCGACTTAACGAAATATGTTTAATAAGTCTTAAATGCCTAAATATGTTTAATAATGTTGTAATATCAGTTTATATGTCAAAACTTTAGCCACATATGCTTAAAATGAATTTATGCGTAAAAAGGGCGTTTTGGTCATTTGTAAAGGCATAACTAGCGACTTAGCGAAACACTAACCAAATGATATGACCATAAGGTATAACCTTAGAGGGTTATTCCCTATACAACTATGGTCATTAATAGGTGTTTGGTCAGATCCTAAGGTCGACCAAACGGGTCGGATTCGAAAGTTAAAACGGTGGTCAAGACCGCTCGACTTACGACCCTAAACAAGCACTAAACTAAAAGTGACGAGTTAGACATGTTAAACATGTCTAACAAGGTTTATAAAACTGATTTGGTACCAAAACAAAGTGTTTTGATACCCGAATATAGTTTCGTCGTATAATGCGCACTTTGCACATTATTGACCGAAACTTTGATTCGTCACTTTGACTAGGAAACGTGGTAATCAGTAGGCATGATCGCTATGGATCATAACCATCATGATTACGATCACGTTGCAAAGTCCAATTGGACTTTGACTCGACCAATTTGTCACACCCTGACCCGCAGCGGAAAATGGTAGCCGGGGCATGATTGGGTTTTCATCAAAGCTCATGACATTTACTATAAAGTTTCATATTTATTGTTTCCAATTTAAAGGAGGAACTACAATAAACATACAAGCACAACATGTTCTAAACACAACATTCATGAACTCTTTATTTTTCTTCTAAGGCAAATTCCTAGGTGTTCCTTGCTTCAACCTGTTCACCTGTATCATGTGTAAAAATGGTTTTTGGGTCAACAAAAGTTGGCGATTGAATCTTATTTAAACATTGGAAAGAATTAATTTTATTGATTATTTAAATAAAAATGTGTATGAACCAAATATGAGTAACCGCATATGTAAATCTAACCACAAGCCACATATTATCAATCAATGCACACACAAACATGACAAATGATGAACAATGAGATCAAGGCTCAATCAAACGGAGCCGATCTAATGAGGCACCTGATGCTCAACTCGTCTCAACGAGGAACTGATGGGCCTAATGAATGAATTGCATGCAACTGACAAAAATGTAAACACGCATTACAACAAACAACATTTACATCACACGTTAGATCATATAACGGTAATAGCACAATTGTTTGAATAAACGAAATATGTAAACGACACATGATACACCCAAAACATGAATAAAAAGGGGAAGTTGTAAGAATTCACTCACAGTGTTTGCGTTTTTAATCCTTAGTGAAAAAACGCACGAGAATAAGGAGAAAATCCAATTGATAAGCGTGATTTAAGCTAGACAAGCGAATGCAACAAAAAAAGTAAACGTTATGCTAGGCATAGCTAAATGAACAAACATGATATGTTAGACTCGTTGAGCCTAACGAACCTCTACAAGGCTACGACAAGCCTAAAGGCGAGCCTAAACTAGGCTACCTTAACGAGCCTAATGCTCCTTAACTAAGAACCTAAACTAAACTAATTAAACTAAGAAAGCAATAAATAAATGAATATTAAAACAAAATAAAAATAAAAAAAATAAAAGAACAAAGAAAGGAAAATTACCTCGAAGAAAAACTTTACAAACTGAGAAGAGCTTGAAGGGCGGCACCTCCTCATCGAAAGTGGAAATAAAAACTACTACACACCACACCCAAAGGGGTATTGTGCTTATGGAGCCATCAAATTTGGTTATTCCACTTGTTTATACTCAAACTATGAGTTGCAAGCTATAAAGAACCAAGCAAGGGTATTTATAGGTGTGAAATGGAGCACAAATTGGTGATTGGGGCGATGTGGGATGACCTTAAAACAAGATTTCGCGTCTTTCAAATTAGCAACAAACACCAAACTTGTTTTCGCGATTCCCGCTTCGTTATAACACCGTTTCGTGCACGGTTTTCGCCTACGTCCATTATTTTCAGAGTACTATCATATTGAAGAGAGTAATCCAACATCCATGATGTCGAGAATTGGGCTTAAACTTTGGGTCTTGATGCGGGTCGAGGGTTTTGTTCTAAAACTTGTGTTTGTGATTCCCGTTACGCTGGAGCTCAGTTTTATTCACAATTTGAACCTACTTGATCCTTAGTATATCAAGTATATATTGGAGCTTTGAATGGACCAGAATGATAGCTCAAGGATGGAGAAAGAAAGTCACCCGAAAGTCATCTTATGACAAAACTAAGAATACGACATGTAGAGCTTCTTTGCTATCATTTACATCTAAACCCTCGAAAACACAATGTCTTATCTTAAGGCATATATATAATGAAGTTTGATGATCAGAAGGTTAGGATATGATGTGCTAGGTATGTTCACGAAGTCTCCAAAGTTTTTGATTAACTTAAGGAAAACCTTAGTTTTAGACCTTAGAGATATGGAGGGTTGCTTCAAAATACATGGAAATTAATTTACAAGGTTGTATGAAACATGTATAAGACTATAAATCACCAGATATGATAACATGTATGATCAAAACATAGAATCCAAGACATTTTATTGCTTAAACATTAAACAAAATTACGTGGAATATGAAAACGGATCGAGTTACAAAAGCGGGTCGGGTTTTAGGATTCATTTTTTTACGAATGTTACAGTCTCCCCTACTTTTGAAAATTTCGTCCCGAAATTAAGAGGTAACCGTTTAGCCATTTAACATTTGGGTGGTAGAGCTAATTCAAAAGGGATTGCAGTGTTTAAAGATTTTGGAAATGAAAATTTTAACAAAAGTTTGATGTGGTGGATTGGCTCAAGTGTTTCGTTTGTTGGCGAGACCCGGGTTCGAATCCTTGGTCCGCTATTTTATATATATTTTTTTAACTTGAAAGTTTTGAAATGTTACAAATCAGACCCCTTAACTCTACTATCTGAACTAACTTGGCTACCAACTCATATTACCTTAAAACTCACTTTAAAACCTAACAAAACTAACTAGATTTTATTAATGATTTTAATTGTGATATTAATTAAATTAATAAATAAATAAATCGATAAATGAATTTAAATTTAAGAGTAAAATCTTTCAGCGGTTATTTATTTCGCGAAAATTTCCGAGGTTTAAAGGTTAGGATCCGGATTTCAAAGTGGATCGCACTTCTGGATACCTGTTTTTTGCGGATGTTACAGTCTCCCATACTTTTAGGAATTTCGTCCAAAATTAGGAGGGAACCGTTCTTGAGGGTTAGTTAATAGGGTTTCTTATATATTGGATCTCGAGTATACTAGGTGATAAAAAATCTCGATAATGCTAAGGATATACATAACTAGGTGAGTGTGAAGTTTGGATTTTGATTGAGGCGGTAACGTTCCTAGTAAGGGTTGAATCCTTGCTACATGAATCGTTTTTTGATGCCTGAGGTGTAGAAGTGAAAAGCATTATAACACGGAGATGGCTAACCGGATATTGCCTCATGATAAGGGGTTTTGAGAAAAATCAGAGCGTCATAATGATAAAGTTACCTCACAAAACGAAATCATCAACCACATCGTTATCATAACTGAGATTGACACTACTTACACAGAACTTCCCATAACTGTCTAACAATGCTTTTGATCACCTAACAAGAACACTTATATATAGGAAGTACCTGCGGCGTATCCACCATGTCCTTGTCAAATTTTCATTGGCCTTGTTATTAAGTAACGATTAGTTCTATGTGACTCGTCCTAAAATCTACCAAACATAAACAAACACAACAACCCATGTTTGCGTTGATGTTGTAAGCTCTCCATCTTGCTGGTGGGGGTGCTGGGTTTGCCTGTTCGCTTGGTTAACTAGGTTTGCTTGAGCTTGGGCGTTTATGATGTTAACCAATCTAGGGCACGTGTTTCTAAAGTGGGTAGGGTCACCACAATTAAAGCAAGCTCGAACATATGGAACTCTGGGGTATTGAGGTTGTTGATAGGGTTGGATCATGTTTTGGGTAGAGGGTGAAGTTTGGTTTTTGGGGCATGCGACAAGTCTTACTTAGATGACCATAAAGCCCACAATTAGCACACAATCGACAGGGTATGGTAGGTTGATGGTGATAAAAGCAGGTGTTGCATTGAGGGTGAGGTCTAATGTAGGGTTTCTTATTTGGGTAAGCAGAGTTGGGTGCTACTTGAGTGATTGGGATAGCTTGAAGTGGTACGGCTTGTGGGGTTGGTTGATTGCCTTGACTGATAGCAAAATTTTGCCCGTCTCGCTTTCTCTTAGTAGCGGGTTGGGAAGAGGATTCAGTTTGGGTTGAGTTTGAGGTTTCGGTTTGTGTTTTATCTTTCTTCTTCTCATCTTTGAAGTCTCTATTCCTAATGTGGTTTTCGGTGAGCTCTGTAGCTAGCTCCATTGCTGCTTCCAAAGTTGCAGGTGTAGTACTCATCACAGGGTCTTGAATCTTTGGAGGAAGACCCCGAATGTTGTGCTCGATCAGGCGGTAGAGAGGGGTGAAACAATTTGGAACCATTTGATTCAGCTCGAGGAACCTCTTGTTATAGGTTATGGGATCTCCCTCTTTTTGCTCTAATGAATAGAACTCGTCCTCTAATTTCTTTATTTCACTTCTTGGACAGAAACGTCTAGTCATAAGCTCTCTCAATTCTTCCCATGTTAGGGCTACAGCGGCTTCGATGCCTCGTCTGCCCTTCTCAGCATTCCACCACATGAGGGTTACTCCATACAAGCGTCCAGTAGCGTAGCGTACTTTGCGGTCGTTGGGACAATTACAGTTGAGGAAGGTACTCTCCATCTCTTCGAACCATCGAAGGAGAGCAGTGACTCCCTCAGTACCTTCGTACTTCGGAGGGTCACATGAATTGAAGTGCTTGTAGGTGCACTTGGTGGTATTTGGGGGAGGGTTGACAACAGTTTGATCTTCTTGGTTGATTGGGTTGATGGGATTAGCGGCAAGGGTTTGTTGGACTTGAACTACGATGTTGGGAATTACGGCAGCCATTTTTTGAGCAATTTGGGCAGCCATACGCTCGCGAGATTTTCCTGATCTCCTACCTCTACGAGAGTGACTAGAAGACATCTACAAGGAATACCTATCGAGAGTATGAGTTTGACATATAGGTGTCATGTGTCGTATAAAATGAACATCCACAAAACAAATGAAAAAAATAAATTTGCTACATCCATAGGATGTCTTGGGCTTTGCTCATGTTTGTGCCCCCATATGTCCCCATACTTGGCCTTGGTAGTCATGTGGGCCCCCATGACTACTGGGCTCTGGTAGGGTTCACATTGATGTTGGCCTGTTAACACTTGCGCCACCCGAATGAAAATCGTAAAACATGATTGCAAAGTATAAGGTCGGAGGGTGTCCTGGTATAGACATAGTGACAACTCAAAGTGGGGTTAGTTCGAACGACGTTTGGTATGGCATGCTTTGGCCTAATAGGTCCTTCGTACTCTCATCGTTAGTCCCCAGGTAGGCAAACTAGTCCGTTATATTTGATTTATACGAATGCCAACCTAGACAGGACGTTTCGACTACCGGTACTTGTACCCTTCTAGTTACTACATGCCCATCGTAAAAATCACTTTGATGAGATCGAAAAACGAAAACATCACAAAATCTTGAATAAAGAAAATATGAGAATGATTTGAATATGTGAGAATTGAAACGTGCGTGATGAATGTATATGTAAGCATGTTATGTTTGACAATATGTTTAACTCATTAAGTATTACACAAAATGATAGTGGAAGTGCTTGCATGCATTTGTGTGTGTCGCAAATATGAAACAAATAAACATCATAAGTTTGCATGTAACCACATAAGCAATTAAAAATCTAATCGACTATAGTATAGACTCTAAGGGTCTAATAACCTATCCTATATCCCTATAGTCAAAAGCTCTGATACCAATCTGTCACGTCCTGACCCGCATCGGAAAATGGTAGTCGGGCATGATTGGGTTTTCATCAAAGCTCATGACTAAAGTTTCATATTTATTATTTCTAATTTAAAGGAGGGATTACAATAAACATACAAGCACAACATGTTCTAAACATAACATTCATGAACTCTTTATTTTTCTTCTAAGGCAAATTCCTAGGTGTTCCTTGCTTCAACCTGTTCACCTGCATCATGTGTAAAAATGGTTTTTGGGTCAACAAAAGTTGGCGAGTGAATTTTATTTAAACATTGGAAACAATTAATTATATTGGTTATTTAAATAAAAATGTGCATGAACCAAATATGAGTAACCGCATATGTAAATCTAACCACAAGCCACATATTATCAATCAATGCACACACAAACATGACAGATGATGAACAATGAGATCAAGTCTCAATCAAACGGAGCCGATCTAATGAGGCACCTGATGCTCAACTCGTCTCCAATGAGGAACTGATGGGCCTAATGAATGAATTGCATGCAACTGACAAAAATATAAACACGCAATACAACAAACAACATTTACATCACACGTTAGATCATATAACGGTAATAGCACAATTGTTTGAATAAACAAAATATGTAAACGACACATGAGACACCCCAAAACATGAGTTGCAAGCTATAAAGAACCAAGCAAGGGTATTAATAGGTGTGAAAAGGAGCACAAATTGGTGATTGGGGCGATGTGGGATGACCTTAAAACAAGATTTTGCGCCTTTCAAATTAGCAACAAACACCAAACTTGTTTTCGCGATTCCCGCTTCGTTATAACTCCGTTTCGTGCATGGTTTTTGCCTACGTCTATTATTTTCAGAGTACTATCATATGGTCTTGATGCGGGTCGAGAGTTATGTTCTAAAACTTGTGTTTATGATTCCCGTTACGCTGGAGCTCAGTTTTATGCACAATTTGAACCTACTTGATCCTTAGTATATCAAGTATATCTTGGAGCTTTGAATGGACCAGAATGATAGCTCAAGGATGGAGAAAGAAAGTCACCCGAAAGTCATCTTATGACAAAACTAAGAATACGACATGTAGAGCTTCTTTGCTATCATTTACATCTAAACCCTCCAAAACACAATGTCTTATCTTAAGGCATATATATAATTAAGTTTGGATGATAAGAAGGTTAGGATATGATGTGCTAGGTATGTTCACGAAGTCTCCAAAGTTTTTGAATAACTTAAGGAAAACCTTAGTTTTAGACCTTAGAGATATGGAGGGTTGCTTCAAAATACATGGAAATTAATTTACAAGGTTGTATAAAACATGTATAAGACTATAAATCACCAGATATGATAACATGTATGATCAAAACATAGAATCCAAGACATTTTATTGCTTAAACATTAAACAAAATTACGTGGAATATGAAAACGGATCGAGTTACAAAAACGGGTCGGGTTTTAGGATTCATTTTTTTACGAATGTTAAAGTCTCCCCTACTTTTGAAAATTTCTTCCCGAAATTAAGAGGTAACCGTTTAGCCATTTAACATTTGGGTGGTAGAGCTAATTCAAAAGGGATTGCAGTGTTTAAGGATTTTGGAAACGAAAATTTTAACAAAAGTTTGATGTGGTGGATTGGCTCAAGTGTTTCGTTTGTTGGCGAGACCCGGGTTCGAATCCTTGGTCCGCTATTTTATATATATTTTTTTAAATCCAAAGTTTTGAAATGTTACAAATCAGACCCCTTAACTCTACTATCCGAACTTACTTGGCTACCAACTCATATTACCTTAAAGGTGGCAAAAATTACGACTTGGTGGCCAAGGAATGCAACAAGAAGCTGCCAGGTTGCATTTAGGAAGCTTCTGACCTAGGGAACCCTTATGGACCGTATGGGGTTTTGTCTTACGGTTCGTAAGGCCCTTGAAGGGGCAGAAGTTTCAAAAATGGCAGAAATGGCCCCTGAACTTGTTTTTGACGCGTTTTGGCACTTTTAACACCCGTTAACTACATTTTTAAGCTTTATAAGGACGATGAAGCATAGGGAACTTTGAATGTGTCCAAAAATGTCCCGGGTGTCGGTTCATTCGGTTGTACGGTTGCGGTTTTCGGTTTATTACGACGGAAATTGTAACGAACGATCAATTGACCATAAATGCGCAATGAATGATATTTGTGCATTCCAATCACTAAAATACAAGATTATAATGATTACAAAAATTTTGGATATGCCTACATGTTCAGGATAACGATATACGCGAATCGGCAGAGTTTCGCAGAATTTGCAAAATAGCCCCTTAGCTTCAATAAACTTGTTTTTGCCATACCAAGCCCTCAAAACTTATTTCTAAGTTATGTAAAGGGTATTTAGGGTATGTTTAGCTTATTTCATTGTTCCGAAGTTTATGTCGCAATAAACTGATTACGTTTGCGTAACAACTTGCGATTTCACTTCCAGAAGTGATTCGAAAGATCGAAATTGTACAAGTACTGAAATGTGTGAATGTCACATGTAATTATACTATTCTCGGTAATGAAACACAAGATCTCATTGGGTTCGAAATTCTTCGGAATTGTACAATGGTTGAAAAGACACAGATGTTACATTATGAAACCAGGGAGTTATGATATGCTCATAGGCATATTGCATAAGACCAATTAAGGACTCATGGAAGTACCCTTAGGTATCCATTCAAGGATTTAAAATGGTACTTTGAGTATCTGTTAAGGGTTATAACTTGTACATTTTACCTTGTTTCTTGGAAGAAACGAGTACTTAGGATTTTTTTTTGTGGAGATCGCAAGCGATCACAAAATGAAAGAAACTACAAGAGTAGTTTGATTTGCAAGGAACCATGTCCTTGGTATTGGTATTGTAGGGGTGTATCACTCATACATGTAATCACATTTGTAAATAAAATGGAAACAACCACATTTATTTATAGACAATCAAAGTGTTTTAAAGATTCTTGGAAATAAACAGAAAACATAAAAGTTCAAGTGTTTATTCAGACATCAACGCAAGCCTTGCCATTGCCAGTGTAAATCTTGTGTCCATACGTTGAGTCGTCATGTTGCCAGCTAGGTCAATTGATGTGATTAGGATAACGACAATTGAAGCAGGTTCCATGTGGGTAGTTAGGACAATCTGGTATCGCATGAGGGGTTGCAATAGGTTGAGTAGGAACTGCTATAGCTTGGTTTGACGTAGCGGCTAAACGACAGACATCGGCTATATGACCAAAACGTCCACAGTTTGAACATTTTCGGCAACACACACTGGCATAGTGATGAAAGTTACACTGATTGCACAGAGGCGCTTTTCCTCTGTATGGTTTCTTAGCAGGTGGCGTGGTCACATGGCTAGGTCCTACTTGGTTAAGCGGAATTGGGGCAATCATTGTATTATTCTTTGAAGCTTTACGCTTCCTTGATTTCTTTGAAGGTTGGGCTTCCACTTTCTTTGGTGCCTCGTGAGTAGTCTTATCGTCAAAACTGGATAAGGCTACAGCTAACTTAAAGTTCCCACAGAGTATTATGCCTATCTGTTGGGCGATGGTAATAGCCAGTTCAGACCTTTGAGTATCGCTGTGAGGAGGAGGCATTCTGGAGAAGAGAGAGGAAAATATGAGTGAAACCGAATGAGATTGACATTGGATATCCAAAATAAATTTAAAAGAAATATCGGTGAAGCATAAGGATTGTGATCAATTGTTTAGTACTAAGAACAAACAAATGACACAGTGACTAATAAAAGTAAATGGGTCTTTATAATGTATCGTGAAGGCATGCTTTAGCCTATAAGTGGACACTCACCCCAAGAGTACCCAGGTAAGAGTGACTGGTCCGATTAAGTGGATTTGTACGAACACTAGCCTTAGACAGAAAACTCGGGGTACAGGCACCCACCCTTCCAGATTGCATATGTTCACATTATTAAAGCCCAAACTTTGACGAGAGTTTAAAAATTTGAGGCAATAAGCCCAAGAACAAACCATCTAAGGATAGATGATTTTTTGTGAAGTTTTTAGAAAAATTGACTTTCAAAAGATGGATATGCTTTGTTTTTGGTAATCACACCTAAGGATGGGTGATGGTAATGTTTTAAGAATCTAAACACAAGTAAACTTGCGTTGGGGTCCTAGGAAGATTATAGATTAGGTCAAAGCATTACTAATAACCTAATTCCCTATAACCAGTGCTCTGATACCAATCTGTAACACCCCAAGTCGCGTAAAACAACACAATGCGGAAACACTTGAGGAGTCACGTTACAAATTGTTACTTAAAACATGGTTTTTGAAATTTATGTTTTATTGAACATTAACACGATTACATTATCCTCGGAATTTAAAATAAACAGAACAAGTATATTATTTGTCTTTCTTGTTTTAAGGCACTAAAATCCGCATCCGTCCTAGGTGAAGTATGCAGCAACAATCGTCATGTAACTAATCCTGAAAACATATATGAAAACATAGTCAGCATAAAAATGCCGGCGAGAACATAGGTTTTGTGAGTGTCAAATTCATGGCTTTATAACTATATTACAATACCTCATCCAACTTCGAGAGTCGACGAGTATAAATCTTGAAAACAAAAGGTGTTTGATATTGCAATATAATATATCAACTTTACAAGTTAATATAAGTAATTCAAAACTTAGTAGCCATGATTCTTGACTGAAAACATTTGTTTCGTAAATTTGAGTTGTAAATCATCTTGTAAGTAAACTTTGTATGGTTTATATCTTTAAAAAAAAATTGTTGTGTAACCTTGTTCAAAATAACCATTCGACTATTGTTCGTGTCATAAACCAATTGTTCATTGTCCTTGTCATAAACCATTGTTCATTGTACTTGTCATAAATCATAATTCATTTTCCTTGTTTCTAATTGTGAAAACTTTTAGTCATTCTTTAATGAATACATTCAAGCCTTTGTTGACTCGACTATACCCCAGGGTATCTTTAATAGATCCTAAAAGATCTCTTTAACAAGACTAACAAATCAACAAATGATTTGTTAATCATAAACAGTTTCTGTCATTCTCCAAACTACCCACCAAATCTAGTGAACAACCTAGTAACGGGATTGTCAATCCTATGGTACCATAACTTACTACTGGGCGGCATATCAATGTTAATGAATGTCATTCGTATCATAATGCACCAACAAGTTGTATCACATTATTAAAACCATATTGTTATATAAACCATATATTTGTACATTGAAAACAACTTAGCACATATGAATCACCCCAAAACATTTGAATAACATAAAAGAGGGGCGCAGTACTCGCCTGGGATTTGCGGATAAGCCTTGTGCGAGTGTATGAACAAAGCCCAAAGATCAAGGAATCAAGTGTGTCCTAATGAGTCGGATAACATATAAAGAAGTAGGGACAAAAACGGAAGAATCAGATAGAATGAGACTTTATAAATCAAATGAGTGTTGGAAGTCATATGAAATGGTTTAATAAAGTTAACATTCTGATTTGGAAAGGTTCCTAAGTGCTTTTGACCCGTTATGACCCGTTAAGGTAGTTTAAGCCACTTTAAAGTGTCATTTGCGTAACTACGCATTCCGGATGGTGAGATATGTATTATTATAAGTCTAATTTGCCAAAATATGTTTAATATTGTTGTTACATCAGATTACATGTCAAATTTTTGGTGACATATGCTTTAGATTGATTTATCCGCAAAAAAGGGCATTTTTGTCATTATTAAAGGTTATAACAACTAATTATCACAACACTAATAAAATGACATGACCATGTGGTATAACCTCAGAGGGTTGTTCCCTATATAATTATGGTCATAAGTATGTATTTAGTCGGGTCCAAAGATTGACCAAGCGGGCTGGATTCGAAAGTTAAAGCGGTGGTCAAAACCGTTCAACAAACGATCCTAAACAAGCACTATACTAAAGGTGACGAGTTAGACATGTTTTGACATGTCTAACTAAGTTATAAAAGATTTTTGGTATAAAAAAAAACTGTTTTGATACCCGAAAATAGTTCCGCATTATAATGCGCATTTATCGCATTATTGACTGAAACTTGGACTCACCACAATGACTAGCAAATGTGGTAATCAGTAGGCATGATCACTAAGGACCATAACCATCATGATCACAATCACGTTGCAAAGTTCAATTGAACTTTGTTTTGACCAGTTCATGGTCAGAATTGAAAGTCAAACAGAAATTCAAACTGTTTGATTTTTAACTCCAATATGCTAAAAGATTTGAACAAAATATGAATGGAATACTTACAAATACTCTAGGAGAGCCTTAGAACTCAGGAAATGATCTTCAAAAGGTTGCTACTTCAGATAAATGTAGATGAGAGCAAAAGTGGGTGTTGAAAAAGCTCAAATGGGAAGATGAACATGGAATTTATAGTTGGATTGGAGTTATAGGATCAAGATATGTGTCCATGAGTCATCACTGAATTGGATTAGTATCCTATGGGGAAGGAATGGTGGAAATATCATTTGCTTGATCATTAAAAGAGTTAACAAGAAGCTGCCACCTTGATTCATTCTGATGAGCTGGGGACCGGATGGGGTTTTGCCTTACGGTTTGTAAGGCCCCTAAACTTGTTTTTGACGCGATTTGGCAAGTTTAACACCCGTTAACCCCATTTTCAAGATTTATAAGGACAATAAAGTATAGGGAACTTGAAATGTGCTTAAAAATATCTCAGAAGTCAGTTCGTTTGGTCGTATGGTTACGGTTTTCGGTTAATTACGACGAAAATTGTAACGAACGCGTAAATGACCGTAAATGCGTAACGAATGATATTTTTTCATTCCAATCATCAAAATATAATATTTTAATTATTAAAAAAAAATTTGGATGTCCGTACATGTTCCGGATAGCGAAATACGCGAAAAGGCATAGTTTCGCATAATTTTCAAAATAGCCCCTGAAGTTATAAAAGTGTTTTTTTGCCATACCGAACCATTCAAAACTTACTTCCAAGTTATGTAAAGGTTATCTAGGGTATGTTAAGCTTATGAACTTGTTCCGGAGTGTGCGTCGCTACGAGAATCGATAGACTTTCGTATTTTGTCATAAATAGTCCCTATGATCGAATAAGCTTGTTTTTTATACATACCAAACCTTTCGAAACTTATTTCTAAGTTATGTAAAGGATATTTAAGGTAAGTTATACTTGTGTAACTATTCCGGAACATACGTTGCGTTAAACTGATTACGTTTTCTTAACAGTTTACGTATATCTTCCATAAAAAGCTTTGAAGTGTTGAAATCGTACATGGACTAAAATGTATGAATGTCACATGTAATTTTACAATTATCAAGAATGAAACACAAGATTTCATTTGGTTTGGAATTGTATGATAGTTGTAACGGCTCAGATGTCTGATTTACCTTGAAAATACGGCTTGTCACAACATCCACAAGTTGAATGAAATTTTGTCCCGAAATTTGCAAACAGTCGTTGAAGAAGCTAGTGCGGTTGAGCTTTTTGTGGGGTGTCACATCACTCCCTAGTTGGTTTGGAATTTTGTCTTGAAATTCAGTAGTAGCTTCAGCACTGGATGCACTATTTTTGAACAACCGAGGATTCTTGCACATCATTTGATCTTCCCGTTCCCAGGGGAACTATGAGCCACGATTTGAGTTCCAACAAACTCGAACAATAGGAGCGCTTGAGTGTTTTGATCTCCCGATCCATGATTTCAACTGGTTCCTGATGAAACGAAGCTGATCATCAATCTTGAGTTCTTTGAAGGGAACCACAAGTGTTTCGTCGGATAAACACTTTTTTCATATTAGATACATGAAAGACATTGTGCACGCCACTGAGCTCTTATGGAAATTTCAGTTTAAACGCCACTTTGTGAATTGTTTTCGTAACCTCGAATGGTCCAATGTAACGCGAATTGATTTGCCTCGTTTACCAAAACGAACAACACCCTTGCAGGGTGAGACCTTTAGAAAAACTCGGTCTCCAACTTGGAATTTCAACAGTTTTCTATGCTTATCAGTGTAGCTTTTCTGACGGTCGCGAGCTACCGCCATTCGTTGTCTGATCTGGGCAATCTTTTCCATTGTGTCGAGTACGAGTTCAGGGCCTGTGATTTGGCTATCGGCAACCTCAGCCCAACACAGAGGTGATTGGCATTTCCGTTCGTACAATGCCTCGAATGAAGCAGCCTGAATGCTGGTGTGGTAATTGTTGTTGTAAGAAAATTATACAAAGGTAAGTGTCTTTCCCAGCCGTTGCCAAAGTCGATGACACATGCAACATGTCTTCAAGGGTTTGATGCTACGTCAATTTGACCATCGGTTTGTGGGTGATAGGCTGTGCTCATGCCTAGACGTGAGCTTGCCACAGATCAGATGTGAAACGTGCGTCACGGTCGGAGATGATGGAAGTTGGCACCCCGTGCCTAGCAACTACTTCCTTTAGGTAAATGCTGGTAAGTTTCGAGAACTTTTCTTTTTTATTAATCGTGAGGAAGTGCACATATTTGGTTAAACGATCTACAATCACCCATATGGTGTCATTCCCGCTTTGAGATTTAGGTACACCAGTGACAAAATCCATAGAAATTTGGTCCCATTTCCACGTTGGTATCTCCAGTTGTTGCAGCAGCCCTGATGGCTTTTGATATTCGATCTTGACTCTGGCACAGGTTAAGCATTTGCTAACGTACTTTGCGATGATTGCTTTCATGTTAAGGCCACTAGTACAAGGCCTTGAGGTCATGATACATTTTGTCGGAACTAGGATGTACTGAGTAGCGAGACTTGTGTACTTCATCCATCACAAGCTCTCGTAGGCTCCCATATAATGTAACCCAGATACGTTCCACGAAGTAGTGGATGCCGTCATCTTTTATTTGGAGCTACTTCTCCATGCCCCCGCATGGATTCAACCAAGAGATTTTCTTCCTTCAGGGCTTCAACTTGAGCGTTTCGGATTTGCTCAGGGAGGTTCGAATGAATGGTAAGCTATAGCATGCGAACACGTCTAGGTTTAGTTTCTTTTCGGCTGAGGGCGTCGGCTACAACGTTTGCCTTGCCTGGGTGGTATTTGATTGCACACTCGTAGTCATTTAGGAGTTTGACCCACCTACGTTGCCGCATATTCAACTCCTTCTGATCGAATATGTGCCGGAGACTCTTTTGATCGGTGTAAATCATGCACTTGGTACCGTACAAGTAGTGTCTCCATATCTTGAGTGCGAAGACTACAGCTCCCTAGTCCAAGTCGTGGGTAGTGTAGTTCTTTTCATGGACCTTGAGTTGTCAGGACGCATAAGCAATGACTTTCTCGCGTTGCATCAACACGCAACCGAGTCCCTGAATGGATGCGTCACAGTAGACAACAAAATCATCAGTGCCTTCAGGTAGAGAAAGAATAGGTACACTATAGAGCTTTTCCTTCAAATGCTGAAACGCGGATTCTTGAGCATCACCCCACTTATAGGTGATACCCTTCTGATTTAGAGCAGTAAGAGGTTGTGTGATCTTTGAGAATCCTTCAATGAATCTGCGATAGTAACCCGCCAGGCCAAGGAATTGGCGGATTTCAGTCGAAGTTTTAGGCACAGGCCAATTCTTCATGGAGTCGATCTTGGCTGGATCAACATGAATCCCAACTTCATTTACCACGTGACTGAGGAAATGGAGTTCACGAAGCCAAAAGTCACATTTCGAGAATTTGGCGTAGAGCTGTTCATTCTGCAAAAGTTCCAAAATAAGGCGCATGTGTTGTTCATGTTCCTCCTTGCTATTAGAGTAGATTAAGATGTCGTCAATCAAAACGATGACGAACTTGTCAAGGTAGGGCTTGCACACTCGATTCATAAGCTCCATAAATACCGCAGGTGCATTCGTTAATCCAAATGGCATGACGAGGAACTCGTAGTGGCCGTAACGAGTCTTGTATTTTGGAGATGTCTTCGTCTAGGACTCTCAGCTGAAGATAACCCGATGTCAGATCAAGATCAATCTTGGAATAGAAACTTGACACTTGTAGTTGGTCGAATAGATCATCAATGCGTGGAAGTGGATAACGGTTCTTGATAGTCATTTTGTTGAGTTCACGATAGTCTATGCATATATGAAAAGTACTGTCCTTCTTCTTGACAAAAAGCACGGGGGCTCCCCACGGTGATGAGTTAGGCCAGATAAAACCCTTATCCAGTAGCTCCTGCAATTGTGTCGATAATTCTTCTAGTTTGGTTGGTGCTAGTTTGTAGGGTGCTCGAGCTATAGGTGACGCTCAAGGGGTTAGCTCGATTTGGAATTCTACTTGACGATAAGGTGGGAGACCAGATAGTTCTTTGGGAAAGACTTCGGGAAAGTCGCAAACAATAGGAATATCCTCAATCTTTTTCTCTTCGGTCTGAACATCAGTGACGAGAGCTAGGATAGCGGTATGGCCCTTTTGCAGACACTTCTGAGCCTTTATAAATGATATAATGCTTACCATAGCGCCACCCATCTTGCCTTGAATATCCAGGGTTTCACCATCAGGAAAACGGATGCGGATGACCTTTTCATGGCAAAGTATCTCCGAGTGATTTAGGGATAGCCAGTCCATCTGGACTACGACATCAAAACTTCCGAGAGTGATACAGATGAGGTCAATAACAAATTTGTGGCCAGATAACTCCAAACTACAACTGTGATGAATACGTGTTGCCTCGAGAGATTTGCCGTTAGGTAGCTCAACTGTGTGCTTATGGTCAAGAGAAGTTAGGGCAGGCCTAAGTAATGCACTAAAGTTCGTGGAAACATAACTACGGTCAGTGCCAGAATAAAAAAGTACCAAAACAAAGGAGTCGTTCAGAAGGAACTTACCCGTCACCACGTTAGGATCGTTCCTTGCTTCACCCGAGCCAATCACAAAGGCTCGACCTTTTGCACCATTCTCGCCATTGTGGTTGTTGTTCTTGTTGTTGTTTCCAGTGCCGTTGTTGTTGCGGTTTTGGTTCAATTGGGGGCAATTCCTCTTGAGATGCCCTTCCAATCCACAATCAAAACATCCTCGGTTGTTACCCTATGTTGCTGCTGATGTGGCCTCTATTCGGTTGGGACTGCTACCGTTGTTGCAGATTTTGTCTCACTGGGTACGGGCTTCTACAATCCTTTGCCGCATGCCCTTGCCTATCCACACCGTTGACAGTTGTTCCTTTCACATGGTCCATTGTGGTGCAGGTCGCATTTGTTGCACTTCGGTCGGTTTCCTTGATAAACACCCTGATTTTGATTTGATGGAGTTTGCTGATTGGCGCTCTTGTTGTCTTCGAACTTTCTCTACTATGACTGAGGCTGAGAGGAGCAAGAACCCTTACTCTAGTTGCTATCCCACCTGCGTTTGTTGTCGCTCATAGTATTAGTAGTAGCACTGTTTTGCATAGGTAGCTTTCCTTGCTCGACTGCTTAATCGGTGAGACGGTGTGCCAAACGGATGACTCGCTGGATCGTAGGGAAATTAGCTGAGGTTACCAAACTCTGAATTTCCGGAGCTAAACCCTTGAGATAGAGCTCAATTCTCTTGTATGCAGCTTCGGAAATATTCGGTCAAAGAACAGCTAAATCATTGGACCTTTTAGTGTACGCTTCAATTTCAGATCTAACCATCTTCAGTTTGTGAAGAAACAATGAATCTAACTGATCGGAATCGAGTTAGATCTAGGGTTTTGCCTCTGCATAAAAGGGTTAATGATTCGCTTCGTTTGATGATGATGGTCACAACTGGATTTCCGACTATATCTGCAAAACAGAACACCGTCAGCCTCGCCACGGGGAGAAGGGGGTTCTCTCCGTGACCAACCTCTGATGTGAGAATAAGTATAGGTAGTCGAAAATAGTTGAAGTCAAGTAAGAGAGAGACTAAGTGAGAGTAATAATTTTTTTGTACCTGACTTTACCTATTTATAACCGGATTTGGGCACCAAAAGGAGAGAAAGGAGTATTTCACGGTGTTAAGATCTCACTGTTAATTCATCAACTTGTTCCTCAAATCACACGGATTGTGGTTTGATCAACGACTGGGGAATTGCTACGTGGCAGATGGAGATGACCTTGCCTCTGATTTAACCATGCTATCATTGTGATTACAGAGAAGGTACCGGATGACGCCACGTGTAATTCTGTTGTAACCGCTTGTGCCCCTGGACGGTTGAGCATTAATAGCTTCTAGAAGATATACAGTTGTATCCCTCTTATTGTTTGCCATGTGTATTTTTTGTTACAACAGAAAAGATTCTTTTTATTTCTGAACCATATCTCGTGTACAGGTGCCATTTAGCTAAGGAAAATATTCAAGGTCAACTGTTTCCTTGCGCGCGCCTGCGCTAGGTAGTTGAATGATCCTTTCCCTTCTTAGATGCCTGGCATAGAGATGTGTGAGGCCCTTCTGTGGTATTATAGTCTGCGCAAGGTTTGCTTGGCAGATAGAAATGATTACTTAGGAAAATTATTCAAGGTTAACTATTTTCCTTGCGCGAGCCCGCACAAGGTAGTTAAATGATTCTTTCTTTTTTTAGATGACCGGTGTAGCGTTTTATAAAGCCTTTCTTTTGTACCATAGTCTGCGCAAGGTTTGCTTGGCAACTAGAAATGGGTATGGTCTCTTGCTTGGCGCAAGGATTTGGGACCATACCCCTTTAAGTCCCCCCAGTCCAGTGTTGCTCCTATGCGCAAATAGCAAGTAGGTGGAGCATTGGACTAAATAAAAAATTGTAGTGTTTGCTGTATTCTTGTAAATAGTTTCGTTGCACTGAAGGAAAGGAAAATTTCATGAAGTAAAACTTTTGGGATAAGGAGAGGCTTTTATGAATTTTGAAAAAGTTGTCCTTATTTCAGAGGTTGGTGAGAAAACATGTTGAGTATGACGTGTTGAGCATTGTACAACAACGGTCAATCATTGTCAGACGTCAAACATTAATTACCAACGGCTATAGTCGGTTACACTCGCGAGTGGGGACGGTTACCGTTCCCCACTCGCCCTGACTTGTACCTAGGGTTTCGTAAAAGAGACGAAAACTATCACACGTTTTCCCAGGCAATAATTGCGATCCCTATATATATCCGTACCATTTGTGCAACGCTTTCTTTGTGCGTTCAAAGAATCGCTATCTTCTTCATCTTTTTCTTGCTCATCATCTTTCCATTTGTGATCTAAAAATTCTTACTATTCACAAGATTGTTCATGGCTGAAAGTTCAACACCAGTAGAACAATCGAGATGCCGACGACATCTACTTTGCCGACATTGAAGTGGAAACAAGAAGAGTTTGACAGAATCATTTCGAACTTCTTATCTGCCAGATCCTGGGATGCTAGATATCCTGATGAGAATGATACAACAGCAAATCCTCCGGCTAGATATATTACTCTGTTTTATGATTACTTTGCCGAGGGCAATTTTCGTCTTCCAGTGACGTATTTCATGTTAGAGGTTCTGGATTTCTACAAATTTCATATTTCTCAGTTGAATCCCATGGGGATGGTACGAATCAGGTACTTTGAGTTTGTTCTTAGATCGATGAACCTCATCCCTACTGTTGCAAAATTTAGGGTTTTTTATCAACTGCATTATTCTCTTGGGTTTTATTCTTTTCAACAAAGATTACCGGCGAAGAGGTTATTGCTTGTTCCACCCAAATCCTACCATGATTGGAAGCAAAAATTTGTCTTCAGTAAAGCAGCTGTTATTCCGATGCAAATGACGTTTCGTCAGGGGGAAGACATTGAGTTAGAGACATTGGCGATTCCGAGCAACGAAGTGTGGTATCAAGATCTAAAAGATGTGCCCAGCATTATATCGCCGGAAAGAGCGTTGATCGCTGCAGGGATGAGTATTTTATGGAAATTCGACCGTCGCGAGAAGCCGGTATATATGGAAGATGGAGTTGGTAAGTTACTTGCGCATCTCAGTGTAAATATTCTATGTGCCCTACTCCTCATGTTTATTATGTTTCTTTGATACAGTTACGCCTTTGCATTTGGTAGCGTTCAAAAGGAAAACAGGAGAGATGGAGGTGGTGCCTACTGCTGAAAATGAGGCCCCTTGGTTCGAGCAGATCTTAAGGAATTTTGAGCTTCTGAAGAAAGAAGATCTCCAAGCGACCCTCCTCTACCACTGGTAAGTATTTTTGACATCGAGCTTGAGTTGATATTTCAATATTACTATTAATGTTAGATTTTGAGTAATATTGCAATATAACTTATGGCGCGCCAATGGTTGTTGATTTTGATCAAGTAGGTTTTTAACAAACTTGGGCGTAGGCCCAGATTCGAAGAAGAAAAAGAAAAATACTGCTACCATCCCTCTACCCAAAAACCTGATGTTCCTGCGCCTAAGGCTCCTGAAACCTTAAAGGTAGAGATCAAGAAAGGTATGCGCCTTGTCTCTGATTCTTGGTGTGAGTACGTGGTGGTGTCAGAATCATTAGAAGGTCTTGCGCTTGTAGGTTTAAAGAAACCTAAAGCGGAACCAAAGGATATAGTAGATATTCTTGCGGCAAATCTAGAAGACCTGATCGACGTGCCATCAAGTCCTGAAATGTTAGTACCCCGTACCTCAAAGAAAAGAAAAAAACATTGTCCCTGAACCACCTATACAACCACCGAAGAAAGCTGCGCGGGGAAGAATCGGGAAAAAGAGCAATCTAAATGCTCTTGCAGAAAAATTTTCTCCAGGTAAGGGCATTTAACATGTCCTTTATATACCGAAACTCCTTTTCTCACATGTGCTTGTTGTATGCAGAAAAAAATGGTGAAGGTGGCGCAGACCACATTATCATCAGTGCCAACAGCGCATCAACCTGAAGTTGAAGGTATCGAGAAGAGTGGTGATGATGTGAACCTAAACACGACTCAATCTGGTTCAGAACCCATCATGCCTGATATGCCAGAGAAACTTGCTCTGGAAGAAGAGCATATAAAATCATTTGTTGAAGATCCTGCTGGTGAGCAGGTAAAAGATACTGCCCCTTCTAATTTTGAAAAACAACCTGTTGAGGATCCGAAGATACCTCCATCTCACCAAAAAAAAACCACCGATAACCCAGCAAAGAAGATTGGCTCATCCTCTGTTGCGCCGAACATTGAATCATTTTTTGATGACCTAACAAAGAATCTCCCATTCGTCCTGAGGAGACGCCTGGGGATTACAATTATCGCTCCTATTAAGCCAAGCGAGTCCACCGCTCTTCATGAGCCAGTGTGGAGGCTAAAACAAAGCGATACCTTTACTAACATGCAAGCTTGGAAGGAATGGTACAAGGGCATCTATCCACCGGCAAAGGTGAAACATCAAGAAGATAAATCTCATGAACAAACCTAACAGGCTTATTTGTTAGAGACGGCGCAAGCCTCTTCCGTGACTCATAGGATCGTGCGCGAGTGGCGCAATATGAACAAGGAGTGGGATGAATTTGAGTCCAAAAAATTCAAAGTTGGGGTCTAAAGTGAGAATTTGGGGAAGATGAAGGTGGACCTAGAGGCAGAGAGATGTAGGTATGAAGATGAGAAGAAGACAGAGGAGTGGTCAGCCTTAGGTTGGAAAAAGAAAGCTGAAGCAGCGGCTGCACAACACGCGGAGGATCGCAAGCGTTAGTTAGAAGATTGTGATCGTGATAATAATGAAAAGATTTCTCTTTGCAATGAGATAGAAAAATTGAAGAAAGAGAAAAATGATGCTGTTGCAGCTGCTGAAGAAGCCCGTTCTCATCGTGAACGTAGTGAACAAAAAGAGGTAGAGACGCAAATGATTCTTTTACTTAGAGATAAGGAACTTGCTGATCTTACTTCTATGATCTTTGATCAGGAACAAACACGCGTAGAACTCGACTCCTTGAAGAAGGATGTCCAGTTGAGTCAAGTTGAGAAAGCGGAGTGGGATGAATTTGAGTCCAAAAAATTCAAAGTTGGGGTCTAAAGTGAGAATTTGGGGAAGATGAAGGTGGACCTAGAGGCAGAGAGATGTAGGTATGAAGATGAGAAGAAGACAGAGGAGTGGTCAGCCTTAGGTTGGAAAAAGAAAGCTGAAGCAGCGGCTGCACAACACGCGGAGGATCGCAAGCGTTAGTTAGAAGATTGTGATCGTGATAATAATGAAAAGATTTCTCTTCGCAATGAGATAGAAAAATTGAAGAAAGAGAAAAATGATGCTGTTGCAGCTGCTGAAGAAGCCCGTTCTCATCGTGAACGTAGTGAACAAAAAGAGGTAGAGACGCAAATGATTCTTTTACTTAGAGATAAGGAACTTGCTGATCTTACTTCTATGATCTTTGATCAGGAACAAACACGCGTAGAACTCGACTCCTTGAAGAAGGATGTCCAGTTGAGTCAAGTTGAGAAAGCGGAGTGGGATGAATTTGAGTCCAAAAAATTCAAAGTTGGGGTCTAAAGTGAGAATTTGGGGAAGATGAAGGTGGACCTAGAGGCAGAGAGATGTAGGTATGAAGATGAGAAGAAGACAGAGGAGTGGTCAGCCTTAGGTTGGAAAAAGAAAGCTGAAGCAGCGGCTGCACAACACGCGGAGGATCGCAAGCGTTAGTTAGAAGATTGTGATCGTGATAATAATGAAAAGATTTCTCTTCGCAATGAGATAGAAAAATTGAAGAAAGAGAAAAATGATGCTGTTGCAGCTGCTGAAGAAGCCCGTTCTCATCGTGAACGTAGTGAACAAAAAGAGGTAGAGACGCAAATGATTCTTTTACTTAGAGATAAGGAACTTGCTGATCTTACTTCTATGATCTTTGATCAGGAACAAACACGCGTAGAACTCGACTCCTTGAAGAAGGATGTCCAGTTGAGTCAAGTTGAGAAAGCGGAGTGGGATGAATTTGAGTCCAAAAAATTCAAAGTTGGGGTCTAAAGTGAGAATTTGGGGAAGATGAAGGTGGACCTAGAGGCAGAGAGATGTAGGTATGAAGATGAGAAGAAGACAGAGGAGTGGTCAGCCTTAGGTTGGAAAAAGAAAGCTGAAGCAGCGGCTGCACAACACGCGGAGGATCGCAAGCGTTAGTTAGAAGATTGTGATCATGATAATAATGAAAAGATTTCTCTTCGCAATGAGATAGAAAAATTGAAGAAAGAGAAAAATGATGCTGTTGCAGCTGCTGAAGAAGCCCGTTCTCATCGTGAACGTAGTGAACAAAAAGAGGTAGAGACGCAAATGATTCTTTTACTTAGAGATAAGGAACTTGCTGATCTTACTTCTATGATCTTTGATCAGGAACAAACACGCGTAGAACTCGACTCCTTGAAGAAGGATGTCCAGTTGAGTCAAGTTGAGAAAGCGGAGCTGACACGCCGTTTGTCTAAGGGCGAGAAGAAAATTGAAGAGTCGGAAGTTGCTCGCGCCACCGCTGAAAGTCTTGCGGAATCTTTGATGAACAAGCTTACTTGGATACAACAATATGGGATTGTAAAAGTAAGTGTTCTATTACTTTTTAAATATAAAGCTCGTTGTTCATATATTCTGACCCTTGTATCTTTTTATAGATTGCTAATTCAATATTGAATTCCACCGAGCTTGATGAAGCAGTGGCTCAATAGATGGTTGCGGCGCGAGCTGATGGCTATGCCCAGGGTTATAATGAATGTTCATCCCATGTTTCTCGTGCGTTACAAGTGCAATGGGACAATAGCCAAGCGGCTACTCATGGATCAAATACTAGCGCCACATTTATCAAGGCCAAAGAAAGATACGACCATTTGCTAATCCTAGTGATGGACCTTGTGGATGATGCGCTACCACATGACGATTTCGTTGACCGCTTAAAAGACATCTTTGCAGAGGTAGAAGAAGAAGATGTAACAAAACCTCAAAATAGAGTGGCCTTGCTTCTCTGTGCTTGTATAAGTTTAAGACAATTTGAATTATATTGTAATAACTCTGGTATGTACAGGTGCGCGGCCGCGCAAGTACATAACGTTTATTAATATATCTTTGGATTACAATGTGTGCATGAGTATAATTACTTGTTTAGGACATACAAATGAACATAATTGTCTAACTCATGTAAGAGCGTAAGTGTTGTGTTGTCTTGTGGCTCATGAGTTGTTAGTAGCCTTAGTGTTTTTGTATTTCCAAAGTAATTGCATGCATTTGTAAGCAGTATATTCATAAACAATTAGATGTAAGTAGTGACAGAATAGAATTTCATTGATAAAGCATCGAGCTAATACTGTCACTAAGATTACACAAATAAGAAAAACTGTAAGCAGTTTCTTTGCACAGCGCGGGGCTATCACATTGAGAGCTGAGATTACATGTAGCAACGACGCAATTGTTGGGCGTTCCAGGTTCGAGGAACACTAGAGCCATCCATGCGCTTTAGAGTGTAGGCGCCTTTGCCAAGGACTTCATTTATTACGTATGGGCCTTCCCATCTTGGTGCAAGCTATCCTGGTCTTTCAGCATTGGAGGCTTCATTATCACGGAGGGCGAAATTCCCCGGTAGAAAAGTGCAAACGCGTACCTGTTTGTTATAATACTTCTCCAATTGGGACTTGTATTTTGCTTCGCGAATAGCTGCGTTTTCGTGTCTTTCTTCAATCAAATCGAGATCCAAGTGGCGTTGCTCCTCGTTATTTTGTTTTTCCAGAACAAGCATCCTTGGAGATGGGAGGCCTATTTCAGTAGGGATTAATGCCTCCGTTCATATACCAAACTGAACGAAGTTTCTCCCGTGCTTGTCTTGGGCATTGTTTGATGAGCCCATAGAATACTGGGCAACTCATCTACCCATTCACGCTGCGCCGTGCCAAGGTGGGCTTTGAGGCCATCAACTAATTGCTTGTTGATACTTTCAACCTGACAGTTCGCCTGGGGATGTGCAACGGAGGAAAAAACATGCTCAATCTCATCTCTTGCATCCATTTTAGCAGATCTTCGGATGCTTAATTAGAGCCATTGTCTGTGATGATGCGCATGGGCAACCCGAAACGACATATAATATGTTCCCATATAATTTTTTGGATTACCACAGCTGTTGGTCGAGGTTAAAGGTTTCGTCTCATCCTACTTAGCGAAATAATCAACAGCAACAATGATAAACTTTACTGCGCCTGGCACATCAGGGAAAGGTCCTACAAGGTCAATAGCCCATTGTTGAAAAGGCCATGCCGATGTGACTGGGACGAGTGGATTTTTGGGGCGCAATGTTTTTGGCACATGTCTTTGGCAAGCCATGCATTTGCGCAAAATGTCAACAGTGTCTACGTACATTCCTGGCCAGTGATATCCTGCGCCCATTAGTTTGGCGACGACCATACGCGGTTCGGCGTGTATGCCACATCAGCCTTCATGGATTTCCCTGATTAAGTACTGCGCATCTTGCTTATCAAAACATCGCAATAGAGGACCCATGTATGACTTTCGATATAAAATACCGTCTGCCATTTTGTAATTTGAAGGCCTTACACCGTATCTTTCATGCCTGAGCCTTGTTTTCAAGAAGTTGACCATATTGCAAAAACAGGATAATCGGAGACATCCAAGATGGACTCCCCATTTCAACCATATTGACTTGCTTTAGCGGAACATATGGATTTTTTAAGACTTCGATTCTGACCTCTTTTGCCAAATGTTGGAAACTTGTGGCTGCAAGTTTACTCAATGCATCAGCATGTTTGTTGTCACTTCTGTTTATGTGTACGACTTTACACTGTCGGAAAGACTGATTAAAGACTTAGCTTGTTCCAAGTATAACGCCATAATGTCGCCCCTTGCATCATAAGTACCATTGATTTTTTCCGCTACAAGGCGAGAATCAATGTGTGCAGTTAAATTCGCAACACCCATCTTTATAGCGAGTCACAAGCCTGCTAGAAACGCTTCATACTCGGCCTCATTATTTGTGCTCTTAAAATCCAAACGTATGGCGTAAGTGAATTCTTGATTATCTAGATTAACCAATCGGAGGCATGCGCCGGCACCGTCATTATTCGATGCACAATCTGTATGTAACGACCATTCTCTATCATCCGTAATGGGAACCAGATTTTGGATTTCTTCGCATTCTTGAACTTTTTCTGCTGGAACCTCAACTACGAAATCGGCAAGTATTTCCCCTTTAATTGCTGGTCTCGGCTTGTATACAATATTGTGACCGCCTAGTTCGATAGCCCACTTAGCTAATCGTCCTGAGACGTCTGGTTTGGAAAGAATCTGGCCGAGGTGATAATTTGTTAAGACATTTATAACGTGACCAGAAAAATACCTACGAAGCCTGCGCGAGGCATGGACTAGCGCGAGTACGAGCTTTTCCATCATCGAATATCAAGACTCTGGATCATTCAACATCTTGCTAATATAATAAATAGGTGTCTGAACACCTTCTCTTTTGACAAGTAAAACTGCTCCGACTGCCATTTCGGATGCAACAAGATAAAGGACCATAGGCTCTTTGTCGCGCGGAGCTGTTAAAGTTGGCAATTGAATTACACAGTCTTTCATATCTTGAAAAGCTTTCTCCGCCTCTAGTGTCCATTGAAATTTGTCTTTCTTTACGCAAGATGAAAGGATAAGATTTTGCAGCATGATTTGCGAGGAACCGGTTGAGAGCAGCTAACCGTCCTGCTAATCGTTGCATCTCCTTAACACTTGACGGAGATGTCATGCTTTGAATTGCTTCGACTTTTTCTGGATTAACTTTGAACCCATCCTTTGTGACGATGAATCCAAGGAACTTGCCCTCTTCTATGCCAAAGGAACACTTGCTTGGGTTTAACTTCAAATTGACCTTTCGCAATGAATCAAAAGTTTTTTGAATGTTCTCCAATATCGTTTCTTCTGTATGGTTCATGATGACTAGATCGTCAATATATACTTCGACCGTTACCCCAATGTCGTCATCAAACACTGTATCCATAAGCCGTTGGTAAGTGGCTCCCGCATTGTAGAGAACAAAAGGCATTTTTGTATAACAGAAAATACCCTTCTCCGTGCGGAAAGCCGTCTTGTCTTCATCCTCTTGTTTGATCAGCACTTGATGATACCCTTTGTAACAGTCGAAGAAACATTTCCAACGGAATGTCGCTAAGGAGTCAACTTTCTTGTCAATCTCAGGAAGAGAGTAACAATCTTTGGGGCACGCCTTGTTCAAATCTTTAAATTCGACGCACATGCGCCAACCGCCATTATGCTTTTTGACCATAACAGGGTTCGCCACCCAAGTTTGGTAATTAACTTCTTGTAAAATGCCAGCGTTTAGCAGTTCAGCAACTTGCTCGTTCATAGCTTGAGTTTTTTCAGTACCCAGGTTGCGCTTTTTCTGAAACACTGGTTCTGCTGATGAAAAGACGTTTAGAAAATGCTCAGCAATGTTGCGCGGGACACCCACCATATCTGCTGGTGTCTAGGCGAAGATGTCCATGTTACGAAACAACAATAACTTGAGCTTTGCACGGATTGCTATAGATATCGCAGGACCAAGGATAATCGGCTGCTCTGGATATTTGTTGTTTAGGATCCAATTCTCAGGCTCATTTGGCGACATAATCTTAGAAGCCTTAGCAACTAGTTCTTCGGTAGACATAATCTCTTTACGGCCATACATGATAGCTACGCCTATTGGCATTGGGAACCCATAAACAGCGTGTGGCGCAGACGTGATCATGCTGAAATCACGTTGCGCACGACGCCCTAACAAAACGTCATGACGAGAAGTCGCCGGCATCACCATAAAGTTTACTTGAATGGTTCGCGAGTGTTTTCCGTCTGAAAGAGTGACAGGAAAAACTATCTGTCCAAGAGGAAAGACAGCCTCATTGCAGAATCCCTTTAAAGGAAAATCAACTGGTTCAAGGCGTGCCTTATCCTCTGGATCCAATGGTTTGAAACACTGCTCATATATAATATCCATAGAGCTTCCCAGATCTATGAACACATAATCAGTCTGGTGATGACCAAAAATACATGTGACCACTACTGGTGTCTCTTCCTGTGGTCCGCCAGGAACGACAAGAAAAATCACCTACTGCTCGCACCATTTGTCATTTCGAAAAATGTTGAAAGTTGCGCTTGCGCAACATGCCTCCTGTGTAACATTTGTCAAAAACAGGTTTCCAAAACCCGCTCCGTTTTGTAATCGAATATCAAGTTATAAATGTCACGTTGTATATTTATGATTATTTTGATTTATAATGATACATAATTAACAAACAAACTAAACTATAAAAATTATATTTGATAAAAAGTTAAAACAAAATAAATAAAAATGAAATGTTGCTGCCGGGACTCGAACCCGGGTCAGCCAGAACTGAAATCCAAAGACTTAACACACACACACACATCACCACTCCGCCACTTGTTGTTTTCTGTTATCTCTAGGAAACAAATAACATTTATACACAAACCCAGTTAAACCGGTTGCGCCAACTGAGAAACTGAAATCGGCAATTCAACCGTCTAATCGTTTGATTAATCGCACATTCAGGTTTATAACCGATGCACCGACGATTTTAATCAATTCGGAATTGATTGAACATCAATTTTCATCATCATCGGTTTTTATAACCGAAAATAATCAAAGTCCAAATTACTTCAATCAAAACCCTTCTCGCGACTCAGAGACATCAGACAAACATTCCATTTCACTTTCGTCACACTTTCAGTCCATCAGAACGCTTAAATCAACTCGCCGGAAAATTCTGTAAGGTTCGCCGGAAAAACCGTATTTGTCCTCAAATCGGTAAGTTCTTTAATACCATCGTAGTCTAACAGTTGTTAAGCTGTTTCTAACTCAAATCTTCCACTTGAGATCGAATTCAGGCACCGTTATCAGATAATTCCAGTTCGCCGGAGAATTTCTGGAAATCTTTAATTCCGTCTGTGAAACGGTAAGGACCTTCAATCGCACTAATAATGTTTGTTTATCACTTCAATTCCACGATTGGCTAATCAAAATGGTTAATTGTTTGGTTCAGTTGAGGTGCACAAAAACAGAGCCGACGCATTGCCGGAAACTCTGTGATAAATCATTCCTACGGTATGTTACTTCTAACACCGTCTCTGCCATTTCATTTTAGCCTTAAGAATGATTGTTAATCGTAAAAACAAGAAAACGGATTAGTAATTCTGTCGACTGTAATTTGAATGAAGAAGACGAAGTTAGTTAAGTTATAAGTTTATTTAAAATCAGTAATATGAACGGGTTAGACACACAGTCCAGCGGTGGACTGTTTGCAAAATATACACGCATGTCACGAGTTCGATCCCTGATACACGCACTCCCTATGTAATAAAATGCCTTTTTTGTTTAAAACTGAACCGGGTTAACTCCGTTAGTTGTTAAGTATAATAAAAACCGAGATAATAACCAGGTTAGACACACAGTCCAGCGGTGGACTGTGTGCAACACTAAGTCGCACGTCACGTGTTCAAAACCTATTACTGGCACCGGGTTGTTGAATTAAAATGTTTTTGAAATTAAAAGAATTTTGGTTAAATCGAATTAGTATATAAATATAATTAAAAACAAGATTATTTCGGGTTAGACACGTAGCTCAGTTGGTAGAGCTGCGTGCACGCGTACGGGAGGTCTCGGGTTCGAGTCTCACCCAGCGCATTCATGCACACTGACCGAACCGGTCAACAAGTCAACAAGTCAACGGTCAACGCAAAATAAACAAATTTTTTTATTTAATTTAAATTAAAAATCAATTAAAAATACTTAAAAATAACATTTTTAAAGATAGAAAATAGCCTTAAACTCACAAAAATATATCTAAAAATTCCATTAAAAATCCTTAATAAAATCCACTCATTTACTATATTTTTCCGTTATCATTTAGGTTAGTTATTTCTCGTTGTTCCGCTCATCCAATTCGTGCGCATCTCACCATCTCCAATCCAACGCACCCAATGTGAGTGAATCTTTACAAATTCCCCGTTTTTCACGTTTTAGGGTGTATCATGTGTCATGCTATATATTATATTTAAATCATTGTGCATACATCATCTCATGAACATGTGTATTCAGTTTGTTTCAACTGTTATGTGGTTATCGTTATATGCAGTTTATTATTTTTCAGTACATGCAATTTCATAGGCCGCCGCTCCCCATTACATTATGAGCGTTGAGCATGTTCCCCATTACATTATGAGCGTGAACCTGGCGTGCCCACATACGATCGGCTCTGTTTGATTGAGCCTTGATCGCACAGACATTTTCATTTACAGTACATGCAATACGATCGGCTCCGTTTGATTGAGCCTTGATCGCACAGTTTCATTCATGTTATTTACCGTATGATGTTGGTATGTTAATGTATGCTATCATGTGTTATTGTATGTTATAGTTGTGATTGCTATTGCTACCGCTTGGTTATTTACATTTGTTCATTTATGATTATGCACAATTTTTCATTGATAAACTAACAAGAAAATCAATAACAAATGTTTATCTAACAAGGTTCACTCGCCAACTTATGTTGACCCAAAAACCCCCATTTTTACACATGATACAGGTGAACCAGCAGTAGCCAGAAACACATAGGATTGGACTAGAAGAATAAAATGATTTAGAGTTTGGGATTGTTATGTTTGGTTTATTTTCTTTGTATTGTATGGACATGTTTGGATATTTGGAAATGTAACTTTGACTTTAATAACTATGAAACATATTAGTAAATATCATGAGCTTTGGTGATAACCCAATTATGCCCCGACTCTTATTCCGCTGCGGGTCGGGGTGTGACAGATTGGTATCAGAGCCATGACTATAGGGATATAGGATAGGTTATTAGACCCTTAGAGCCGATACTATAGTTGATTAGAAACTTATAAGATTTTTATGTGTTACATGCCAAATTTCATGATGTTTATATGTTTTATGTTAAATGTTACATTCAATATTATGCAAGCATGTTCATAAGTATGTATTATCAAATAATGCCTATCATGAATCATATACTCATAACATATCACATCCATGAAAGCACACACCACATCATGATTACTTTTATAATGATTTTTGTGTTTTCAAATCTCATCAAAGTGAGTTCTCATGACGGGCATGTAGTAACTGGAAGGGTACCAGTACCGGTAGTCGGAACGTCCTGTCTAGGCTGGCATTTGTATAAATCCAAAAAAAAGGACCAGTTTGCCTACCTGGGGACTAACGATGAGAGTACGAAGTACCTATTAGGCCAAAGCATGATATACCAAACGTCGTGTGAGCTAACCCCACTTTGAGTTGTCATTGTGTCTACACCTGGACACGTTCCGACCAAACATCTCATGAACATATTTTGTGGTTTGCATTCGGGTGATGCGAGTGTTAAATTGCCAATACTAATGTGAATGCTACCAAGCCAATAGCCATGGGGGCCCACATGACTATATAGGTGAAGGTATGGGGGACATTTGAGGCCCAACATGAGCAAACCCAAGACATCCTATGGATGTAGTTGCATTATTGATATATATGTTATTTTCATTTTCTTAAAGACACATGACACCTAAAAAGACACCATAAACTCACAATATTCTCATGTTTGTTCCTGTAGATGTCGTCCAGACAACAACGAAGGGGTAAAAGATCAGGAAGGTCTCAGGAACGCTTGGCCACACAAATCGCGAAACAAATGGCCACGATACAGCCTGACATTGTGGTCCAAGTACAACAAGCCCTCGCTACAAATCCTACTAACCCTCCCGAACAACATGACCAGAACATCGACAACCCTCCTACCAGCAAGTGCTCATACAAACATTTCAAATCTTGTGATCCTCCTAAATTTGAGGGGACCGAAGGTGTCACTGTTCTCCTCCACTGGTTCGAGGAAATGGAAAACACCTTCCTCAATTGCGATTGTCCTGAGGATCGCAAGGTTCTATACGCCACCGGGAGACTATTTGGGGTAGCTCTCACTTGGTGGAATACTGAGAAAGGGAAGAGGGGAACTGAAGATGCAATGGCCTTAACTTGGGAGGAGTTAAGGGAAATCATGACTAGGCGTTTCTGTCCTAGGAGTGAAATTAAAAAGTAGGAGGACGAATTTCATTCCTTAAAACAGAAGGAGGGGGATCACACCACCTATAACAAGAGGTTCTTGGAGTTGAACCAAATGGTTCCAAATTTGTTTACTCCAACTTATCGTTTGATCGAGCATTATATTCGATGACTTCCCTCGAAAATTCAAGATTCAGTTCTCAGCATTTCAACGGTAACACTTGAAGCTGCTATGGAGCTAGCGACTGAACTAACCGAGAATCGGATTCGCAACGGGAAGTTTAAAGAGGAGAAAAAGAAAGCCCCTGTTGAGGGTCAAACTTCAAACCATTCCATCTCTTCCTCTAAGTTTGCTAACAAGAGGAAGCGCAACACCAGAAATTTCGCAGTTACACAAACCAACTCCCCTATTCCTGCTGCACCCATTACCCAAGTCGCTCCTTCACCTGCACCATACAAAAGACCCTACTCTGGCCCGTTACCAAAATGTAACCGTTGCCAATATCACCATTCTCCTGATTATCCTTGCCAGCATTGCACCGGCTGTGGTCGCGCGGGTCATACGGTTCAAACCTGCCGCATCCCCCAGCGAACGAACCGCCACCAACCTTTAACCCAAACCCACCAACAATTAATGGGTCAAGCCCAACAACCCCTACTATTACCATCCACCCAACACCTAGCCCAAACATATTACCAACCCAATTATCCTATGGGCCAACCTATGCGGGCTTGCTACAATTGCGGAGACCCAAGCCATTTCAGAAACACTTGTCCAAGGTTGGTAAACATTATTCATGCTCAGGCTCAAGCCAACCCAGTGAATCAAGCGAACCAAGCTCCTCCACCTGCAGGAGGAAGAGCTTTCAATATCAACGCTAATCAGGCTAGGGCTGACGGCAATGTGGTTAACGGTACGTTCCTTATAAATGGTAGATATGCATCTATGTTATTTGATACTGGTGCTGATAGAAGTTTTGTGTCTTTAGAATTTGAACCTATCTTAAACCAAAATCGGGATAAGCTCACGGAATCCATAATGGTAGAAGTTGCTGACGGGAAACCAGTTTCATTAAGTTCTATTATACGCAACTGTACACTCACCTTAAACGACCACGATTTCTCAGTCGACCTTATTCCTATGAAGCTAGGAAGTTTTGATATCATAATTGGTATGGACTGGCTCAGTCAACATCAGGCAGAAGTTGTATGTCGCGAAAAATTTATACGTATTCCTCTTTCAAACGGTCAGACTCTTCAAATTTTTGGTGAAACCTCGTCAAAGGGGCTCAGCTTAATGTCTTGTCTTCAAGCCCAAAAATATCTTCGCAAAAATTATGTCGCGTTTTTAGCTCATATCATCAAAAAGGGAACCATGGAGAAGAAACTTGAAGACATTCCAGTAGTAAAAGATTTCCCGCGAGTTTTTCCTGACGACATTTTAGGACTTCCTCCAGTTAGAGAAGTCGAATTCCGTATTGATCTTATACCTGGTGCTACACCAATTGCAAAGTCTCCTTATAGGTTAGCCCCCTCTGAAATGCAAGAGCTAGCCAGTCAATTACAAGAGTTGTCTGACAAGGGATTCATATGTCCTAGCTCATCGCCTTGGGGTGCACCTGTCCTTTTTGTAAAGAAAAAAGATGGATCGTTTCGTATGTGCATCGACTACAGAGAGCTAACAAATTAATAATCAAGAATCGCTATCCTTTACCACGCATTGATGATCTTCTTAACCAACTTCAAGGTGCCAATTGCTTTTCAAAAATCGACCTTCGATCTGGCTATCATCAACTTAGAGTACATGAAGAAGACGTCCCAAAGACTGCTTTCCGAACTCGTTATGGCCATTATGAATTCATGGTCATGCCATTTGGTTTAACCAACGCACCAGCTGTCTTCATGGACCTAATGAACAGAGTCTGCAAACCTTATCTTGATCGATTTGTTATAGTCTTCATCGACGACATTCTTATTTATTCAAAGTATAAATCTGATCATGAGCGTCATCTTCGACTCATCCTTACACTTCTAGAGAATGAAAAACTTTACGCCAAATTCTCCAAATGCGAATTCTGGTTAAAAGAGGTGCAATTCCTCGGACATGTAGTCAATGACAAGGGAATACATGTCGACCCCTCAAAGATCAAAGCGGTACAAGAATGGCAAGCTCCACGTACACCAACTGAAGTAAGATCTTTTCTTGGTTTGGCTGGTTATTATCGTCGATTCATCTCAAACTTCTCACGCATTGCTGTACCACTCACGGCTTTAACTCACAAGGGAAAACCTTTCATATGGGGACCCAAGCAGGAAGAAGCCTTCCAAACTCTTAAACAAAAACTTTGTGATGCACCAATCCTTACTCTTCCTGAAGGTTGTGATGATTTCGTGGTCTATTGCGACGTGTCAGGGCAAGGATTAGGCTGCTTTCTAATGCAAAGAGGAAAAGTTATAGCTTATGCTTCGAGACAACTAAAGACGCATGAGAAGAACTACACCACTCATGACCTAGAACTTGGAGCCGTTGTGTTCGCTCTTAAGATATGGAGGCATTATCTCTATGGTACTAAGTGTGAAATATACATTGACCACAAGAGTCTTCAGCATATCTTCAATCAAAAGGAGTTAAACATGAGGCAACGAAGATGGGTCGAACTTCTAAATGATTACGACTGTGAAATTCGATACCTCCCTGGCAAAGCAAATGTGGTGGCTGATGTACTTAGTCGAAAGGGTTATGCGAACTCCATTCGTCTTCTATGTTCGCAAATTATAACCGACATTAAAGATCAAATTCGAGAAGCCCAACATGTTTCAGTTACGGAAGATGATGTACGAAAGGAGATGTCCTGTGGAGCTGAACTTAAAATTGAAACTAAATCTGACGGTATTCTGTACTACCTAGATCGTATCTGGATTCCTAACCACAACAATCTTCGTGAAACTCTTATGAAGGAAGCTCACAAAACGCGATACTCTATACACCCAGGAGCCGATAAGATGTATCAAGACCTACGATATACCTATTGGTGGCCAGGAATGAAAAAGGATATTGCTGTTTTTGTTTCCAAGTGCCTTACATGTTCCAAGGTGAAAGCTGAACACCAAAGACCCTCAGGACTTCTGGTCCAACCTGAAATACCTGTATGGAAGTGGGAAAATATAACCATGGATTTCATTACCGGGTTACCTCGCACTTCTGGTGGGTATGACACTATATGGGTAATTATAGACCGACTTACAAAATCAGCTCACTTTATTCCTATCCGCGAAGATTTCAAGAACGAAAAGCTTGCTCGTATTTATATCAGCGAAATCGTAAGCCGACATGGGGTACCATTAAGCATTTTTTCTGATCGTGATGGTCGTTTCACTTCACGAACATGGCAAGCAGTACAATCCGCTATGGGTACGCGATTAGATCTCAGTACCGCCTATCATCCTCAAACTGATGGACAATCTGAGCGCACCATTCAAACTCTTGAAGATATGCTTCGAGCATGTGTCATAGACTTCAAGGGAAATTGGGACGCCCACCTACCATTAGTTGAATTTTCGTACAACAAACAGCTATCATTCAAGTATCGGCATGGCACCTTTTGAAGCCTTATATGGTCGTAAGTGCCGATCTCCTGTATGTTGGCACGAAATTGGGGAAGCTCAAATCACTGGTCCAGAATTGATCCAAGAAACCACAGACAAGATCCATCAAATCCGAAACAATCTTCTAGCGGCCAAAGTCGTCAAAAGAGTTATGCAGATAAACGACGGAAGCCTTTAGAGTTTAACATTGGTGATCATGTACTTCTAAAAGAATCACCGTGGAAGGGAGTAGTTCGTTTTGGTCAAAAGGGCAAGCTAGCACCACGCTACGTAGGACCTTTCAAGATACTCGAAAGAGTAGGACCTGTAGCATACAAGCTTGACCTACCTGAAGAACTCAACAGGATTCATCCCACATTCCACGTATCAAACTTGAAGAAGTGCCTCGCTGATGAAAACCTCCACATTCCTCTGGAAGATATTCAGATTGATGAATCTATGCATTTTATTGAAAGACCAGTAGAGATCATGGACTTCGGAGAGAAACGTCTACGACGGAGTCGCATTCCAATTGTTAGGGTACGCTGGGAGTCGAAACGGGGACCTGAGTTTACTTGGGAACGTGAAGACTCAATGCGCGAAAAATACCCGCATCTTTTTCCTACTACTTCTACTACTTAAATTTCGGGACGAAATTCCTAAAAGTAGGGGATACTGTAACATTTGTCAAAAACGGGTTTCCAAAACCCGCTCCGTTTTGTAATCGAATATCAAGTTATAAATGTCACGTTGTATATTTATGATTATTTTGATTTATAATGATACATAATTAATAAACAAACTAAACTATAAAAATTATATTTGATAAAAAGTTAAAACAAAATAAATAAAAATGAAATGTTGCTGCCGGGACTCGAACCCGGGTAAGCCAGAACTGAAATCCAAAGACTTAACACACACACACATCACCACTCCGCCACTTGTTGTTTTCTGTTATCTCTAGGAAACAAATAACATTTATACACAAACTCAGTTAAACCGGTTGCGCCAACTGAGAAACTGAAATCGGCAATTCAACCGTCTAATCGTTTGATTAATCGCACATTTAGGTTTATAACCAATGCACCGACGATTTTAATCAATTCGGAATTGATTGAACATCAATTTTCATCATCATCGGTTTTTATAACCGAAAATAATCAAAGTCCAAATTACTTCAATCAAAACCCTTCTCGCGACTCAGAGACATCAGACAAACATTCCATTTCACTTTCGTCACACTTTCACCATCAGAACGCTTAAATCAACTCGCCAGAAAATTCTGTAAGGTTCGCCGGAAAACCGTATTTGTCCTCAAATCGGTAAGTTCTTCAATACCATCGTAGTCTAACAGTTGTTAAGCTGTTTCTAACTCAAATCTTCCACTTGAGATCGAATTCAGGCACCGTTATCAGATAATTCCAATTCGCCGGAGAATTTCTGGAAATCTTTGATTCCGTTTGTGAAACGGTAAGGACCTTCAATCGCACTAATAACGTTTGTTTATCACTTCAATTCCACGATTGGCTAATCAAAATGGTTAATTGTTTGGTTCAGTTGAGGTGCACAAAAACAGAGCCGACGCATTGCCGGAAACTCTGTGATAAATCATTCCTACGGTATGTTACTTCTAACACCGTCTCTGCCATTTCATTTTAGCCTTAAGAATGATTGTTAATCGTAAAAACAAGAAAACGGATTAGTAATTCTGTCGACTGTAATTTGAATGAAGAAGACGAAGTTAGTTAAGTTATAAGTTTATTTAAAATCAGTAATATGAACGGGTTAGACACACAGTCCAGCGGTGGACTGTGTGCAAAATATACACGCATGTCACGAGTTCGATCCCTGATACACGCACTCCCTATGTAATAAAATGTCTTTTTGTTTAAAACTGAACCGGGTTAACTCCGTTAGTTGTTAAGTATAATAAAAACCGAGATAATAACCAGGTTAGACACACAGTCCAGCGGTGGACTGTGTGCAACACTAAGTCGCACGTCACGTGTTCAAAACCTGTTACTGGCACCGGGTTGTTGAATTAAAATGTTTTTGAAATTAAAAGAATTTTGGTTAAATCGAATTAGTATATAAATATAATTAAAAACAAGATTATTTCGGGTTAGACACGTAGCTCAGTTGGTAGAGCTGCGTGCACGCGTACGGGAGGTCTCGGGTTCGAGTCTCACCCAGCGCATTCATGCACACTGACTGAACCGGTCAACAAGTCAACAAGTCAACGGTCAACGGTCAACGGTCAACGCAAAATAAACAATTTTTTTATATTTTTATTTATTTAATTTAAATTAAAAATCAATTAAAAATACTTAAAAATAACATTTTTAAAGATAGAAAATAGCCTTAAACTCACAAAAATATATCTAAAAATTCCATTAAAAATCCTTAATAAAATCCACTCATTTACTATATTTTTCCGTTATCATTTAGGTTAGTTATTTCTCGTTGTTCCGCTCTTCCAAATTCGTGCGCATCTCACCATCTCCAATCCAACACACCCAATGTGAGTGAATCTTTACAAATTCCCCGTTTTATCACGTTTTGGGGTGTATCATGTGTCTTGCTATATATTATATTTAAATCATTGTGCATACATCATCTCATGAACATGTGTATTCAGTTTGTTTCAACTGTTGTGTGGTTATAGTTAGATGCAGTTTATTATCTTTCAGTACAGGCAATTTCATAGGCCGCCGCTCCCCATTACATTATGAGCGTTGAGCACGTTCCCCATTACATTATGAGCGTGAACCTGGCGTGCCCACATACGATCGGCTCCGTTTGATTGAGCCTTGATCACACAGACATTTTCATTTTCAGTACATGCAATACGATCGGCTCCGTTTGATTGAGCCTTGATCGCACAGTTTCATTCATGTTAGTTACCATTGATGTTGGTATGTTAATGTATGCTATCATGTGTTATTGTATGTTATAGTTGTGATTGCTATTGCTACCGCTTGGTTATTTACATTTGTTCATTTATGATTATGCACAATTTTTCATTGATAAACTAACAAGAAAATCAATAACAAATGTTTATCTAACAAGGTTCACTCGCCAACTTATGTTGACCCAAAAACCCCCATTTTTACACATGATACAGTTGAACCAGCAGCAGCCAGAAACACATAGGATTGGACTAGAAGAATAAAATGATTTAGAGTTTGGGATTGTTATGTTTGGTTTATTTTCTTTGTATTGTATGGACATGTTTGGATATTTGGAAATGTAACTTTGACTTTAATAACTATGAAACATATTAGTAAATATCATGAGCTTTGGTGATAACCCAATTATGCCCCGACTCTTATTCCGCTGCGGGTCGGGGTGTGACATCCTGAATCATAAAAACCTGCTTCATCTTCTTGTTGCTTGGACCCTCATCTCCGCGCGTAAGTTGTCTGACTTCCTTACGTACGGATTGTACTAAGTGTGTTAATTTACCACTTTTCAATGCTTTTTCAATCTCTGTGCGCAAGCTAATGCAGATGTCAGTTGTGTGCCCAGTATATTTGTGAAAGTCACAAAAGAGGTTAGGGTCCTGACCCTTCTTGTTCTTCTGGGCTGAGGTTTCTTAAACAGATAGTTCTCGATGCTCAGAACTTCAGCTGGAGACTTTGTTAGAAGAGTCCATTGTCAATCACAGTTCTCTTGTTTGATTGCTTTCTGGGTAGTAATTTTGTAATCGCTGCGCGAGCATCTACTGGTGAATAAGGAGAATATGAACCTTGGTTCGAGTCCTTCCAGCCTTTTTTAAACTTCCGTCCACCCCTACTCAGATCCTGAGGGCGATTCTGAGGTAGTGATGGTATGTTGGAATTAAGATTCCGTTCTGTCTGCGCATAAACTTTGGCTGCTGCCATTAGTTTATCCCAGCTCTTTGGAAGGCCATTGTTCTAGGAAGTACTTTTATCATTTCATCACATCGTACCACATATTTGAACTGTGCGCGGATAAGATCCTCATGTACATCTCCAATTTCTAACACTTCCTTATTGTAACGAGTGATAAAATCTTCTAGGCTTACGTCATCCTTACGCCAGATGTTCAGCACATCTGAGGAATCTCTGACGTATCACCTCTGTTGACTAAAATGGGTAAGGAATTTTTCCTTAAGATCATTCCAAGAGGAAAGTTTACCTGTGGGCAAATTATCGAACCAATGTCGCGCGGCGCCGGTAAGAGATTGTACGAACAGATGACACCACATTGGTAACGTCCAACCTCCAATTAGCCTTGCGCCAGTGAAGAGGTGCATGTGATCATCAGGATCAGTTAAACCATTAAACTTCCCCACGTTGGATGGTAACTTTGCTTGTTCTATCGGAGCCAACGCTCTTTCTCTTACAAACTTCGATGGTTCAGCTGCTTAAGTGGGTCAATACACCAGATTGTAATCATGCTCCACCTCGGGATTGTATGTTGCACGTATCTTAGGCTTGTAGTTGACATGACCTGTAGATAATCGACTAAAAACACTTACACTATCTCCTTCGTCATAGGTCTTATCATATTCATCATGTTGGGTGTCCCGCTTCTGCGATAGTCGCGGGCCCAAACGTGAATGAACAGATGTGTGACGTTGAGCATTATCCTCTTGTTTTCGATTGCCAGAATGAACAGGATCATTCTTGGTTTGATAGTACATCTCGGTTCCTTCTACAGATACATGCGAAGGCGCACGGCCACGGACCTGTGAATCATAACTCAATATTCGAGGTGCCGGCGAAGCACGGACCTGAGGAGCATTAACCGGAGCTTGAAAAGCTGGAGTTCTGATCTGAGCACATAGTTGAGCATACATAGCATTCAAAGCTGTTTGAGACTTGATTAACCATGACAACGGGGTTTCACCATGTGGCAAAACTGCTGCAACATCAACGTGAGGAGCTGCCAGAGTTACTGGAAAGCTCGCATGCTCTGGGTCATACGTAGCATCAGCTTCGTCGGACGAATCCTCCACAATTTATCTGTTAATCTGAGGGCCACCAACGACGTGATGGAACTCAGATCGAGGACCTCCTGGAAACGATGATCCATCAGCCATGATGCTGTAGATCTAAGTAAAACAAAACAACAGATGAGAAGAGAAAAGAAAATCGGTGGGTGCCAATGAAGAAACAATGAATCTAACTGATCGGAATCGAGTTAGATCTAGGGTTTTGCCTCTTCATTAAAAGGGTTAATGATTCGCTTCGTTTGATGATGATGGTCACAACTGGATTTCCGACTATATCTGCAAAATAGAACACCGCCAGCCTCGCCACGGGGAGAAGGGGGGTTCTCTCCGTGACCACCCTCCAGCGTGAGAATAAGTATAGGTAGTCGGATATAGTTGAAGTTAAGTAAGAGAAAGAGTAAGTGAAAGTGAATAATTTTCTTGTACCTGACTTTACCTATTTATAACCGGATTGGGCGCCAAAAGGAGAGAAATGAGTATTTCACGGTGTTAAGATCTCACCGTTAATTCATCAACTTGTTCCTCAAATCACACGGATTGTGGTTTGATCAACGGCTGGGGAATTGCTACGTGGCAGATGGAGATGACCTTGCCTCTTATTTAACAATGCTATCATTGTGATTACAGAGAAGGTACCGGATGACGCCACGTATAATTCTGTTGTAACCGCTTGTGCCCCTGCACGGTTGAGCATTAATAGCTTCTAGAAGATATACAGTTGTATCCCTCTTATTGTTTGCCATGTGTATTTTTTGTTACAACATAAAAGATTCTTTTATTTCTGAACCATATCTCGTGTACAGGTGCCATTTAGCTAAGGAAAATATTCAAGGTCAACTGTTTCCTTGCGCGCGTATGCGCAAGGCAGTTGAATGATCCTTCCCCTTCTTAGATGCCTGGCACCGAGATGTGTGAGGCCCTTCTGTGGTATTATAGTCTGTACAAGGTTTGCTTGGCAGATAGAAATGATTACTCAGGAATATTATTCAAGGTTAACTATTTTCCTTGCGCGAGCCCACGCAAGGTAGTTAAATGATTCTTTCCTTTTTTAGATGACCGGCGCAGGGTTTTATAAAGCCTTTCTTTTGTACCATAGTCTGCGCAAGGTTTGCTTGGCAGATAGAAATGGGTATGGTCTCTTGCTTGGCGCAAGGATTTGGGACCATACCCCTTCAGATTGTAATACTCCACCTTGAGCTTCTTAATATCATCTCTATGATAGTATTCTTCCTTTATCAGATCCTTGAAGTCGTTCCACGGGGTGGCATTGGTAGCCGCCAATCCAAGCATCTGGACCTGCGCGTTCCACCAGGAAAGCACATTCCCTTCAAGTGTGCTAGTAGCGTACTTCACCCTATTGTAAACATGGCATTCACACATCTCGAAAACAGACTCGACCTCTCGATCCAATGCAAGAGTCCCACTGCTCCTTTGGTGCCGTTGAAAGAGTAAGGTTTACAATCCATGAATGCTTGAAGGTACAAGCTCGGGGTTGAGTAGCTTGACCTGTCACACAAAGACAAAGTGGATTAGAACAGGAGAGTTATGATAGCAAAGAGTTAGGATTTCAACATCCTAGAGTGATACAAGGCGATTTGTTTTACCTCCCAAATGTGCTGCCATAGCTTCAGCAACCCGTGAATTGATTAAGCCTGAATCTGAGCCTGTGTCATGTTGGCTCCACCGTTTCCACCGCCACGTCCGCTCATTTTCTTTACATTCACAAAATACAAAAATGAGAATAATATATATTCATCACAATGGTTTAAGTAAATTATAAAAAAGATTAACCACAACGTATAATATCCAAATAAACATCTTTCATCAGAATAATTTGTAAGTCTACAAATAAGTTCCAAATCAAATATTAAATTCAGCATCAATTGTTGGATGAGGACAACCCTCCTCATCTAAGTTATACGAAAAGAATAGAAAAACAAAACGATGGATGGTGATGTCAATTGCCACCACGTGCAAAGGAGATAACTAGTCCTTCGTTGTCACTGCCTTCTGGTGTTACTCCTTGATTTTCCTAGGATTCCTTCGAGTAGTTGGATCTTGTCCACTGCCTCCCCGAGTGTTAGCCCTCGAAGCTTCTTGCTAGGCGTTGCCTCTGACTCTTCGTGTTCGGGCTAATGTGGGGACGTTGTTCAGTGTTGTTCTCCTCGGGCCAAGGAAAGGTTTAGGTTTAGGAGGAGATGTGTTATGGTTAATTGTTCTCTTATCGTTAGAGTCTTAGGAACTAAACATACTAATATGTAATGCATCAAGTAAGTAACAAGTAGGCACATACGTAAGCGATGCAATCTAAATTGTAGAGACTTGCACTTGGAGTGTAGTGTCGTTGTGGATCATTCAATACAGAAAATGGGTTATAGTCTGGTTTTTCTCAAAAAGATTCTTAAAACCAAATTCACTATAACCAATGGCTCTGATACCAATCTGTCACACCCTCAAATTTCCACGTGTGGAGTTTACAACGAGAGGTGCGACCGACCAGGATCAAGCCACTAATCATGTTGAACCACCAATTAAGTTATCAAGAAGTATCACCATCAACACGATTAGTGATATAAAGTTTAAATGTCTAAAAACATTGTTAAACCAACAGCGGAAGCAAACAGTTTAAAATCCAAACAATATTTAAAACCATAATTGTTTAATAAAAACCAAATCAAATAACCAATACAGCCACGACACTCCTCCAATGCAAGCTCCCGCGTTGTACCTAACGACCTGCAAAGCATGTAATAGTATGTCAACAAAGGTCGGTGAGTTCACTGTTTTTCAGTATTGTTTTAATAAAAAAATTAGGTTGTTAAATTACTTAATATATAAAACATGTCATGGGGAGCTACCCCATCTTTAATACTAAATTGTGTGGTACCGAAACTTTGACTGTTTAAGTTGTTGTGCCCCAGGTCAATGTCTATCATCATTGACCAGTTGCCAAGGCATAAAAGTTCTGGCCCGTCCTCCCAGGTATGGTGTGAGGTTTGTCGAACCTAATAGCACTATCGACTAATATCTCGTTCGCCAAGCCTCGAAGATTAATCGGTATAATGTGTGGGGACTTTCAGATAGAGTTTGCTTAGTCTACTAAAGACATGAAATATAAATAACATTTAACAGTATTCTATCCTCAGGAATACTAGGCAATCCCTTAACCAGGGAAAGTGAAGTTAATAGTATTCCATACTAGGAATATTAAGGTAATCCCATACCAGGGAAAGTGAGGTTCCTAACCACCGGAAATACATGCTTTTAATAAAGGTGTGAACTCACCTTAGGGTGCACATCGACAAGAAAAACAAGTATAAAGCTTCTAAGTTCGGTAAATCCTGATATAAAATTTATTTCACCATTAGACATCTAATCAGAGGGTTGTTGTACTGTCTCAAGTTATTGCCTTAAACTTTCGATTGTGGGACCCCTAGATATAATAGTAACTAAATTTACCAAGCAAGAAACATTGGCACTCCAACTTTAAAGATCCACAAAACTATAAGTTCACATATTTCTTTGATATATAATTTATATATATAATATCCTAATTAAATAGGAGTATTTATAGCTTTACACCACACAAACATTCCTGTGAAAACATGAACTTACATATACATCCATGCACCAGCAACATTAAACATCTTATATAAAATACTATTTATTCTATCTTCTCACTAGTATTTAAGTAATTATCTACACCACTCCACATACGCTTTAAAATATAAACCACATAATATTCTTACCACCCCATGAACCCAAACCCACACCCTGTCAACATAGTTACAGTTTCATTTTATGACTCGACCAATTTACACTTACCAGCATACTCATATACTTTCATACTCCTATTTCTAGTTGCAATCTTACATTCAAGTGCAAGTTCCGTTGACAAACGCACATCACGATACCCACATCCTTACACAACTAACATCGATGCAAACCACAAAAGAGATCAGTTTCATAATCATACCACACATCACGTATATTCATGTACCATGCCCATGATCCCCCCCTGATCGCATGCCAATACCCGGTGACTCTATCGAATCACGTGATGCCTACACAGGTGGTCTGAATCGTACCCGTATTCCTTACTTATCAACACGACTAGGATCATGTGTAATCATATTATCTTATAAGTCTTATAACAAAGTTAAGATCAAACTTCATACGTAAACATATCACAGAATTCATAACAGTTTCCGTAACGAGTCACACATAAACCGGTTCATTCATACGATCATATATATATATATATATATACATATATATATATATATTAAACAGTTTTCATGCGCATATTCATTCACGTATAATCTACTCTATCACATTACGATGCACATATTGATCTCAACAGTTTCATATATAATCCTATTTTTATACACTTTTCTTAATCGAGGTCGAATCGCATCTGAAACAGAGGCAACCAAACCTTAATTAAGGACTACTGAGTGAGTTGTACTAACCGATAGCGTAGCGACCTCGGAATCCGACTTCCGTCAACCGTAGTGAAGAGAGAAAAGAGAGGCCGAGGTGTCGTTGGTTGCTGTAAGAATGATAGGATTTTGGAATTGTGATGAGAATGATTAAAACGATACGAGTTACGTAATATACATGCTTTCATATGGCAGTTATAGGTTTCTGTATGCAACTTTAATTTATGTACATTTCATTTTTTTTTGCCATTACAATTTAATACCGAGTTATAATAATAATGCTCTAACAATTATAATCGGATAGGTTAGTGCACGATACTAATGTGTGTAATACCTATTCGCCAGACACCATGCTATAACGCAAAAAGGAACGTAATAAAAAGAATAGTCGTAGCAAAGAGATGATTTACCTTGAAAATACGGGTTGTCACAAACTTGGACCTGGTCAACTGAATGGGTTGTTAAAACTTGTAAAATTGAACAAAATGTTAAATGTTTGAAAAAGAGATTTTATCTTCGCACGAATATAAAGATAATTATCTTCGTACGAAGATAGCAGCCTATATATATTTATCTTCGGTCGAAGATGAATCATATGTCACTGTACACAGTCTCTGAGCGAAGATAAATTCGTTTTCATACGACGAAGTGCTGTCCAAATCAAAGCTTTTAGTGGTTGATAAGCACACCACGAATAATTCCTAAGGTAGATTAGACTTTTTTGAACACGAATTGGACCTTTAATTGGTATTTTCAGTAAACCTAGTACTAAAACTTAGATCTAAAACAATCTAACGGGCCAAAATTAAAATTGAACATACCCTTTTGTAAATCGGTGCTAGTAGGTTGTTTTAGAAACATCAATTTCATAAAAATCAAAGAAAAATTTTCAAGTGTTCTTGAAGTTAACTTCACACGAAGATAAATTATCTTCGCACAAAGATAATCTATCCTCGCACAAATATAAAGTGCAAGAATGTCATAAATGATCATTTACCTTCGCACAAAGTAAAATGGTCACTTCGTACCAAGTTCACTTCGCACGAAGATAAAAGCTAAAAATGTCTGAAATTTTCTAAGTGTTCATGTTTGTGTTTCTGTAGGATAAAAGTCAAACTTCGACAAGAAACACAACATTTGTTGTGTTCTTGATGAGAAAATTCCAGAATATCTCCATTCAAGTCAATTCTGAAGTTTATGAGGGAGCTACCGATAGCGAAAGCACTTACTGAAACTCACAAAGTTTAACGTTCACATGTTGAAAGATTTTGGGAGCATGCGAAGTATGTACCGGAACTTAAAGCCATTAGATCATTTGTACGTGTCAAGAATGAAGATAAATAAGTGTTGATCACTGAAGATCTAATTCGACATGTGTTAGACTTCAAGGACAAAGATAGTGATCCGATGATGTACACTAAGCGTATGTGTAAAGGATGCTTTTACATAATGGGCTAGAAGGATTTCATGAACACACAGTTCAACAAAGCTTATCTTGGGAGACCGTATAAATTTTTCGTGCACTTTGTTATTTCTTTACTAGGTCACAGGAAAGGGGGAGGTGATGCAATCGTTGATTATCAAATGTGTATGATTGCTGCAGTTGCGCTGAACAAGGCGTATATCTTCACAAAGATGATCTTTCAACAGATGAAGTCGAATATAGAAAAAGATAAGTTTTTGCTGTACCCAGATTTGTTCAGATGATATTCGACGATCAGTTTCCTAACTTGGTGAAGGATAAAAAAGATGATCTGGTATTAAATCACATGAAAGGTTTATCACCGGTTAGATTGAATCAGTACTTGAAATAGACAACAGAACCGGTTGTATGGAAGTTCTTTGGAAGATTCAAGAATAAAAATTACACAGCGCCTTCGAAAGACAAGTGGAGAAATGAGGGTAGTGGTTCTCATGATGAAGCTTCAGAGATGGAAGGTTTTGAACCTAAGAGGAGAGTATGGTACAAAAAAGAAGAATCTAAGAAACAGATTACTTCAAAAGCTAAAGCAAAGAAGCAAAAGATTGAAATGGTTCTTAGGGATGAAACTACTGATGAAGAGGTGGAGGTAGAGCAAAACATTGAACATAATGTTGAAGTAGAGGTAATTTTGAGGATGAGGTGTTTTCTGCTACCTCAGATCAAGACAAAGAGAAAGGGAAAGAAACAGCTGGGGATGATGAAGAAGCTTCTGATGATAGTTTTGATATTGCGATACAACAAATAGAACAACGAGAAAAAGAGGTTCAAGGAAAGAAAAAAGTCGGTGAGGATTATGATGTTTATGTTCTGTCTGATCCAGAATCTGAAGATGAAACTAAAAGGCCTGCTAGGAAGAAACGTAAAGTTAAAAGCAAGGCTAATACGAAGAAAAAGACGACAGGGTCTCATGCTTTTAAGAAAGCTAGAAGGAAGTATAAAAGAAGGAAAACTACAGAAGCTGAAAATGTTGACTTGTCACCACAACCATCACCACAACATGAACAACCACCATTACCACACCACAACATGAACAACCACCATCACCACCAACACAACTATCACCACAACATGAACAACCACCACCACCACCCCAACATGTACAACCACCACCACAACCATCACCACAACCATCACCACAATATGTCACACCTCCTCATTTTTCATCATAGAGACAGCAAAAACTTCCTGCTTAACGACGCTCTACATCACAATCTGGCCCAAGAAGTTCTTTGGCAGATAAATTTTCTTTTGATTTTGGTGATATTCTAGTTTCTGACGGGCTTGACACATACATGTTTAATGATACGAAGATTGCAGAATTGGAAAGTCGTATTATGTTTAAGGATACGAAGATTGCAGAATTAGAAAGCCGTATTAAGTTTCTAGAAGATGACCCGAAAAATCTTGAAGCTGTGTTATCTAGTTTTCTATCAGAGAATGAAAGATTGCGAAGATTGATTGTGGAATATGATGTTAAGCGCCTCCGTAACCGTAGAAAGATGGATTTATTCCAGATGATTCTGACTAGAAAGTTTAGCATTGATTATGAAGCTGAATGCAATCTGATTGAAAGAGAAGAAGCTAGAGAAAGAATTGTTGAATGAGAAAAGAAATTAGAAGCTAAAGTTGGGGCATTGGGAAAAGGAAAAGAGAAAGTTGGTGAAACGGTAATTGTACAACCTGAGCCAGAAGCTAAATCTGAGCTAGAAGTTATTGTTGAAACAATTGAGAAAGAAACGATAGTTATTATTGAAACAATTGTGAATGAAGCTGAAACAGTTACTGAAACAAGGGTTATTCAAAACCGATGAATTTTGTGCTTATTGGAGAACTAGTAGATGTGTCTGATATGACCATGAGGCAAAAGGTTATTGATCGAAAGAAAATGTATGCAGAGATTGATGCTTAGATTGATGGTTTTGATGATGACAAGGTTGATGATGACAAAGATGATGAGGTTGAGAAGATGAAAGGTGGAACAGGTTGAGAGTTGAAACTGCAAAGATAAACGAATCATTTGATTATGATGATTATTTGCAAGATAATGTTAATGAAGAAAATGAAGCTCCGAGACAGGGGGAGCAGAAAGATCAAGTTAACGACGCAGAACAATCAGGAATCTTCACAACTAATCCAATGACAATTGTTCCTGATTGTCAACTGCCCCAAGTTTTCTTGTTAGAACATCGAGTTGAGGAAGGAGAATGTGTGCATAATTACACGAAGGAAAAGATTGCTAGGATGTTAGGGGTTGATAAAGAATCATTCGAGTTTGAGTTTGATTCTGAAGATGAGCTCAATAACATTAGTGAGTCCGAGTCTGATGATTATATGTACAAGTATGTGTCTGATGCTGACAAGTATGACGGAGTGATTATCGAAGATGCGTTAGATGATGATGGTGAAGCTGTTAAGTATTCGGGGAAGACACTGATTATTTTCCTACATTTGAAGAGTTGTTTATAGAAAGTACAGATGATTTACTAAAATGAAAAGTTGAAGAAACTGTGAAAGAGGGAATAGTGCCTAAACGTTTAACAAGAGAATAAATTGTTGAAGCCAAATGGCTCTACAAAGGAACGGATCATTGGGTGATATCCTAAGTTGGTCGGATTGAGCATTGAATGTATATGCCATCAAGAGGGAGTTTGGTGTGCAATATTTCAAGTATTTGTGTGATCAGAAGTCCTTACCATACTTGGATGTGGAAGAACTTGTTCAAACCAAGATGATAGGCTTTCAGATGAAGTTCCACAATCAACGGTTATGGAGGCTGATCAAATATGAAGAAACAGAGGTTTTAATTGATGGAAGCCATTCATACCAAATAAGAGAATCAAGATAGATCTTGTAACGAAAGAAAAGGATGTTACTTTGGTGATTAAAAGGCCGCGTGTGATGAAGAATATGCCATTGCTGAAAATAGAACAAGATTTCCATGAGTTCTTTAATTGGTGGCAAGTAGATTCCGAAATACGTAGCAACCCATGAGCTGAATAAACTTTCTGCAGATAAAGGGGACTGGCGGGGAGCGAGAAGAAAAGGGGCACACGCTCGCGGCCCGCGAGAGGGTAAATTTCCCCAAACTTTGTTAATTTTTGTCATTTTAGTCCCTGAAGTTTATATTTGATGGTTTGAGGGTGTTTTAAGCATAAAAAGTGCATTTTAAGTATATGGAGCATATCAAGACATATGTGTATGTACCAAATGATTGAGATCGAGTATAAATGTCACGTATAATGTATGTATAATGTATCATCGTCGTGTATTAACAAGTATGTCACATCTTCGAGTATATATATTATGTATAAGTATGTATGAACAAGTATGTTTGTGTATAACAACTATAAAGATAAACATGTATTTTCCATTATGATGCAAGTCTCGATTACAACGATTACAACGAAAAGAAGGATACGAATACAAGGATTTCCAAAAATAGAATTACAACATGAGGTTGCTATAAATAGAAAGTATGGAAACGCGAGGCGTTACATAGCATCAAAACAATTTGCATGTGCACAAGTATGTTAATCAAATGAACCCTCTGTGTAACAGTAAAACATATATTAAAAAGAGAGGTTACTGAAACTCACAAATTGCACAGGTACTAGGCTATCAAAGTCCACTAGTCCACACCTAATATCAGTATCATACAGTTAACGTATGTAGGCTAGGTTAAACTATGTTTAAACATCTAGGAATAAACTAGGGTAATTAGAACATTGAGTTGGACATAATCAGCATATTGAAATCAAATTTGGATGTCAGACACTGTTTATCGTGCTGGGAAAAGTTGTATGTTCGAGGTGTTCGGGAAATGATATTTTTAAACCAAGTATACCATTTTATAGTATATGAAAAATGATTAGTTTATATTATGGGAGTTCGGGTGTTTGGAGGGTCTAGGTCGCCCAAATAAGCGTTTCCGTATTTACAGTCTGGTAATTACCAGATAAGCGTGTAATATACCTGTCTTAACCCAATTTAGTCTGAAAGACTCGGGATTTATTCTTGGTCATCCAATTATTGCCAAATAATACTTGAGTGGTATATAAACATTGGCATGTTCGTTACGCGTTTAAATTTCTCGGTTATTCATTAAAAATAATAATTAAAACACAAAATTTTATAAAATAAACCCGTAAGTTATAAAATTCCAATAATTTTTGTAAAAATTATTTCTGATATAATTTTTTTCTAGATAAATTATTTTATAATTTTTTAAACATTATTTAACAATTTTAATAAATATGTTTTATCTCGTATATAAACCGTTTAATTTGGCGAACCGACCATCCAAACTCTAAAACTTCCAAACATTTTACTAAACACTCTTAATATGTATATAAACTCCTAGTAAGAATTTGAAGTTCACGAAAATTTTCTAAAACCAGTTTTAAAATACCGAAAACCTCGTAATACGTGTGATTTTAAAAATGTAGCTCGGGTTATCCGTTGAGCCCAAATCTTTGTGTGAAACTTACCCATAATATATGTGATTACTCTGCGAAAATTCGGAATTTATTGAAATAGTTAACAATTTCTTGATTTAATTGCGTTTAAACGTAATAAATTCGTAAAATTTCTCGTTTTTCTAAAATTTCCCAAATTTTGCCAAGATCATTTTTATACTGTCCTAAATCATGTCCTAAAATCTCATGATCAAACAATACCCACGTCCAAATCTGTAGGCAAAACAATTTGTATAAACTTTAAAATTTCGCCTAAATATTATACCTTTCCGCGTATCGTCCGTTAAGCCTAGATTCCATGAGCAGTTTGCACTGAGTTTCTAGGTATAGTCCCTACACAACATGTACAACACAACCATGCATTTGGAACCATCAATCAAGCCCGTTAATATTCTTTTTGTATTGTTTTCGTAGTCGATGTTTACGTCGTATAATTACCGTTTTTGATCTACAACTCAATATTTTTCACCCAAACCAATTACAAAAATCTTTGTTACATAAAACCCACTTGAAAACAGATTGTATGGCCATGAAATTGGCCTTGTATGTTTCACACCCCAAAAACATCGCAGCGGAAATATAAACGTGGCGGTGACGGAGGTTGGTACACATAAATATCTTAGTGGACGATGCAATATTAATTTTGGACATACAACATAACTAAAACATGAGTTTGTAGTTTAAACGTAAGCCACAACCACATCATTTTTTTATCCTTATGGATCTTAGTACACACGGTCCCAAAATAGTTTTAAAAGTTGTCCAAAATATTATTTAACACAACATGCATCAACAACCACAAGATACGGAAAAATCCCGAAGCCGAACTCATGTACCTAAAGAACACGTTAAAATCAAGTGTCAACACAAAGGATGGTGAGTTCACTTATTCAAATTATCATTAAATTGTTTAAGGAAAACTTTCTTGTTATGAGTTTTATAATAAAACATCCATATATATTTAAGAAAGTCAAATTTTACATCCTTTATCAAAATCCGAGGGTAAGCCATCACAAGCATTTTCCAAAAACATTCGATACAATTCATCTTCCCAAGGTTTACTTATAAATTGCTAGCATCAAATGTTCAGATTCGTAAGTTTGCAAGACATAGGAGCTATATATTAACAATAAGGGTATAATCAATGCTAGACAATATAGAATATAAATTCGTCGCTTTGACTTGACGCGGAGCTACCAGTCACGATGGGGTGGTCCACCCGATAGATCTATCAACAATCCCACGCTTAATAGTATATATGATTAAACAGCAAACTTTGCGCAAGTGCCCATAATGGGTCAGTTATAGTGCCTACCTCATGAACAATACTTATATCCTACTAAAATTGATAAATATAATATTATGTGTTGTACAAATTCCCCGAAGTCCCCACCAAGACATAAGCCTAAATTGATACTTACTCTCTTGAGATCAAGCAAATTCTTCACAACTTTGGATTTAAGCATTTTTAAATCTGTGTAGTCATTTTACCCCAAACACCGTAATAATCCTCGTTTCTCCTCGAAACATATATATAATCGATCAAAATTTGTTTCCCCCGAAACATACATATTATTTTCAAATCATATCTTCCACAAAAGTATATTTATAATTTAATCAAAGGCGTATTTTATATAGTTACCCTTTTAAGGCGTGTTCTTCCCCCAAAATGTTATATAAAACAGTAAATAAACGGGTTAGTGACACTCACCTTTGAGTGCGTAGTATTTGCACAATCCCACAATTTGGTCTACACGTCCTCACACGAATTTTAATGGATTTTGATAAGATTTTGAAGATATGGAGCTTGTTCTTCTTAGAAATCACTTGAAAACACCTTTGGATCCTCAAACACCTTTGAAAACACCATGGAATGAACTTGATATTCAAGAACAAGGTTCAAATTTTGAAAATGGAGTTCGGTATGTGTGTGTATGGTTTGTAGAGAGAAAAGGAGAAGAATTTGTGAAGTTACTCTTCTTGGAAAATGTATAATATGGTGTGTTCGTGCATTTCTAATGATTGCCTTCCATATAGACTTATCACTTGGCAACATGGAAGAAGAATGAAAAAAGGTGAGCACCCCATGTGCCGTCAGCTACATATGCAAACACACTTTATGTGTACACACACATATATAATATATATATATATTAGATAATACATGTATTTAACTGGCTATCGGGTATTTTATCTCGCGTTTTAATCACGTTTGAAGGTGTTCACTCTATAAAAATAATATTGCTGAACAATAATTTATTTGCCTAGACTAGCTTTGTTGTCTGTATTTTGTAAGATACGCGCGGTATTGCGCAGTACGCGCTTAAACTCGCAAAATAGAGTTTTTAAGCGTTAAATTAATTTTTCCTCACGGATATGATTAAAAATAAAATTTTAATCATAATGGAATATTTTTAAGATTTTAAAATTAATCGGGCAGTCACCAACGTTCGTTTCCCATTTTGTTCGTTACACGAAAGCTTTATCTTATTATTGCCAACATAATTTCTAACAAGGATTGAATTTACCAACACATCAAATACTATATATTAACACCAAATTTAATAAAATATTTTATTTATTTATTCATAACACGTGTCACACTTGTACGGTATAGACTCAAAATAGTCGGGTGTCTTTCGTCCCCGAAATTTTTACACTATAGGTCTCGATTTTGCACTAGGCGGAAAGAGATGGAGATATTTCTGTTGCATTTGGTCCTGTCGTTCCCATGTGAACCCGGGTCAGCGAACCTTTACCAACTTAATCATTCTCCTAATCTTCTGAATCTTCCAATCCAGTACTTCAACAGGTTCTTCGATAAATCTCAATTTATCGTCTAGTTAAACCTCATCAGGGGGTATAATCAGTGTCTCAACCGATAGGCACTTTTTAAGGTTGGGCACATGAAACACATCATGTACTCCACTCAGTTCATGTGGTAGATTAAGTTTATAAGCGACTGATCCAACTCGAGATAGGATCTCGAAAGAACCTATATAACGCGGGCTCAGCTTTCCCCCTTTCCCAGACTTAACAACACCTTTCTAAGGTGATACCTTCAACAGAACACGATCACTAACCTGAAACTCTAACGGCTTCCTTCGGTTGTCTGCATAACTCTTTTGTCGATAGGCAGTAGCTTTAAACCTTCCCTTAATCTGGGAAACCTTATCAATGGTTTCCTGGATAAGCCCAGGTCTAGTTAGTTGCCTTTCGCTAACTTCAGGCCAAAAAAGGGGTTCCTTCCGTACAAAGCTTCAAATGGTACAACTTTGATACTCACGTGATAACTATTGTTGTACGAAAACTCAGCTAATGGCAGATGAGTATCCCAGCTTCCACCGAAATCTATCGCGCACGCTCGCAACACATCCTCTAACGTTTGAATGGTTCTCTCACTCTAACCATCCGTTTGATGATGATACGCAGTACTCATGTCCAACCGAAAACCCAGCGACTCTTGAAGAGATCGCCAAAATCTAGTGTCAAATCGTCCATCTCTATCGAAGACAATTGACACTGGTACTCCATGTCGGGCTACAATCTCATTAAGGTACAACTGCGATATCTTTTTCGTTTTGTCTGTTTCCTTAATAGGTAAGAAATGAGCGTACTTCGTAAATTGATACACAATTACCCAAATGGTGTCATGTCCACGTGACGTATAGGGTAATTTGGTGACAAAATCCATAGTAAGATGCTCCCATTTCCATTTAGGGATCTCTGGTTGCTGGAGAAGCCTAGACAACTTCTGATGTTTAGTCTTAACCTTCGAGCAAGTCAGACATTTACTAACATACACCGCAATATCTTTCTTCATATTCAGCCACCAATACAACTCTTTGATGTCCTTATACATTTTGGTAGAACTTGGGTGAATAGAATATCCGGATTTATGAGCTTCGTTCATAACTAGTTCACGTAGGTTACCCCTAAGCGGAACCCAAACTCGGTTCATGAGGTACATCACTTTGTCTGCTTTTGGTATCAGTTGACACTCCAAACCTCTTAAACCTTCTTTTCTCAAATTCTCATCTCTTAAAGCTTCTCGCTGTGCATTGCGAATTTGAACGGTCAAACATATCTGTATGGTTAAACCCAAAGCACGAACACGGAGAGGCTTTTCCCACTCCTTCCTACTAAGCGCATCAGCAACAATGTTTGCTTTACCTGGGTGATAGTGAATATCACACTCGTAACCATTGAGTTACTTTACCTAACATTGTCTCATGTTGAGTTCCTTCTGATCAAAGATGTGCTAGAGGCTCTTATGGTCAGTGTAAATCGTTCACTTCATCCCATACAGATAATGTCTCCAAATCTTCAAAGCGAACACAACAGCTCCTAACTCCAAGTCATGGGTTGGGTAGTTCTTCTCGTGCACTTTCAGTTGTCTGGATGCATAGGCTATCACTTTGTCCTTCTGCATAAGCACGCAACCAAGGCCCAAACGTGACGCATCGCAGTATACAACAAAATCGTCATTTCCCTCAGGCAGGGAAAGAATGGGTGGACTACACAACCTTTCCTTCAACAACCGGAAAGCTTTCTCGTGCTTCTTAGTCTAAGCAAACTTCTTATCTTTCTGGGTCAATGGCTACGCTAATCTAGAGAAATTCTCTATGAATCTCCGATAATACCCAATAAGTCCTATGAATTATCGCACCTCTGAGGGAGTCCTTGGTGCTTCCCAATTCTTAATCGCTTCAATCTTCAACGGATTCACATGTATACCTTTCTTTTATGATATGTCCGAAAATGAACTTCTTGAATCCAGAATTCACACTTAGAGAACTTGGCATATAGCTTCTCATTCTCCAGTAGCTCCAAAATCATCTTCGGATGTTGATCATGATCTTCTTTGGTTCGCGAATAGATAAGTATGTCATCAATGAATACTATCACGAATTTATCCAAATAGGGTTTGCATACCCTGTTCATGAGATCCATGAACACTGCAGGCACATTAGTTAAGCCAAACGGCATGACTAAAAACTCATAATTGCCATATCGTGTTCTAAAAGCAATCTTTGGAACATCTTCATCGGCAATCTTCAACTGGTGATAACCTGAACGCAAATCAATCTTCGAGTAGTAACTGGATCCTTGCAATTGATCAAACAGATCATCGATCCTTGGTAGTGGGTACCGATTCTTGATAGTTGTTTATTCAGCTCCCGATAATCTATACACATCCTGAAGGAACCATCCTTCTCCTTTTTCAAACAAAACAGGTGCTCCCCAAGGCGAAAAACTTGGTCGAATGAAACCTTTGTCTAATAGCTCTTGAAGCTGATTCGACAGTTCTTTCATTTCCTAATGTGCTAATCTATAACGAGATTTTGCAATCGGTGTTGCACCAGGAACAAGATCAATTCTAAACTCGATCTGTCATGCAAGGGGCAATCCAAGTAAGTCTTTAGGGAAAACTTCTGGATACTCACGAACTATAGGAATCTCTTCGATTTCCTTCCTTCGATCTTCGTATCAAGCACATTGACAAAGAATGCATGATAACCCTCGCACAACATCTTGTGCATCTTCATAACACTGACGACTCTTGATTTCTGACTTGTTCAGTCTCCATGAATCCCTATTGCTTCACCGCCAGGGTGGGTTATCCGTACTAGTTTCTTTGAATAAACAATCTCAGCTCTATTCTTAGATAGCTAATCCATCCCACCAACTACATCGAAACTACCAAGCTCCATTAATAACAAATCGATACTAAAACTATGATCGCATAACCGAATAGTACAACCACGAATGACTTCACTGGTTTCTATCAATTTACCATTTGCTAATTCTATTGAGTACTTTTTATCTAGCTTACTTGCTTGAGAACACATATATGGTTCAAAGTTTTTCAGAAAATAAAACTCAATTCATCTCCAGTAACAAATAGTACGAACGTGGAATGGTTATTGATTAAGAAAATACCAGTAACAATTGAAGAATCATCACGAGCTTTCCCAGCATTCAGCTCAAATGCTCTACCTCTGGCATTCTGACCTTTCAACATAGGACTGTTCCCCTTGAAGTGTCCCTGCTCTCCACATTCGAAGCATCCCTCAAGCTTGACTCCATCCAATGTGCTTTTAGTGTAGCACTCACGGGTCACATGCCCAAATAGACCACATCTGGTACATTTACTCTGCTATCACCTTGAGTTCTCCTCACCATACCATTCTTGTCATTCATGTTCACATCTTTCCCTGAACCACTGGTGTTAGCCACAAACGCTTTACCAGAACAACATTTCTTCTCACGCTTCTCATCAAAATCTTTCCTCGAACTCTCAGACTTTCGCTTCCTTGAGTCCCCAGATCTACGCTCAGAGCGCTCCTGTCTATTGGATTTCTTATATGCACTGACTTTCGCTGACGACTTCCCATACTCATCCTTTTTGTTAAGGCTACTCTTGCGTACAACATCATCGATCAATGATTTTGCTAGTGCAGTAGCTTCTAGATAGGTAGTGGGTTTCGTTGATGTGACCATACTGCGAATCTCTGGCGCCAATCCCCAAATATACCTTTCAATCTTAACATAATTAGGGGTGACCATTCGAGGAACCAATCTAGCCAGATCATTGAATCGAGTCGTATAAGCTCTGACATTCAAACCTTCCATGGTCAGATTCTAGAAATTAGTCTCAATCTTCGGTAGCTCACTACACGGGCAGTAGTCCTTAAGAAGCATCTCTTTTAGTTCATTCCAAGTAAGACCATAGGCAACGTCTTCTCCCCAAACTTGAACTTGAGCGTTCCACCAGGATAAAGCTTCGTCAAGAAATTAACTTGAATCATACCTAACCCTCTGATCAGCAGCACAACCATTGATTATCATAACAGACTCCATCTTCTCAATCCATCTAACGATATCTAGGGGTCATTCAGCATCAGTAAATGATCTTGGGTTACAACCCTGGAATATTTTGTATATACATGCACTGTTCATGAGGTTAATAAAAAACAAGATTACTCATAGATTATATCATAACATAGGAAACTATTACAACTTTTCCAATCATTATTCTACCTGGTGGGGTTTCGATCGACATTCCACCAAAACCGTGTGCATTATCACCGCGTCCACGTCCTCGCCCTGTAGTTTGGTTAGCTTCGTGCTATTCCAAGACAGTGTTAACATGTTGAGCGATTAGTTGCGCCAACTCCGCAAGTGTGGCAGGTAATCCAGTACCGTCAGTAGAGCGACCCTGTCTTGCTTGCAGTGGCATATTGACATTTCTATTATTGTTACAATAATAACAACATAAGACAATATTTAAATAATTCAATCATTAGATGCTAGTGGATTAAACAATACAATTGTAATCACAACTACATAACAATGAGAAAACTTTAACCAAAAACCCATTATACTGATATTTTATCGTGGAAATTACATAGCTTGTTTGTAGTTCAAAAGACTAACAAATTTGGTGTGAATAGAATCAAAGACCACCAACAAGTTCACCGAATTTCCTCCTAAGATATCTGAGGGGCATGTAAGCTTAAATAAGGTTACCCAAAAGAGACAAATCAAACAAAACAAACAACCAACAATCACTTAAAACCTAGAAACTCCAAAAGTTTCCTAACTAGCTCCTCGAGCTCCACAATCCTCTAGTGCCTCTGATCCATAGCATTGTCATCTAAATTCCGAATCTCATCATACCAATCCTTCTGGCTCTCAAGATCCTTCATCTTGCCCTTGGTCGTCTCTAGGTCTCTACATAAGGCAGCAATATGGCGATCACAATGAGAGCATCGGTTGATCTAAACTCCTTTCTGCTTCTTCAAAGTAGACTCTGTAGCGGCTTTAAAAGTTGATGCAATGTCTCCAGCAGGTTGAGTTCTTTCCTACAACGAGTGTCAACTAGTAAAGGTGTAATAGAGGCTCGTGACTCTGACTCTGATATGACTGGCGCAGAGATCTCAGGTGTAGGCTCAACAATAGTGGTGGGTAGGACTACCAATGGCTCTAAAGGTTGAGCCATGACAACAATGGCGTCCACCACAGATGCTACTCCAAAAGATCCTCCAATCATAGGGAAACCTTTACTTGGTTCATCAACAATAGGCACAGTACCAGATGATTGTCCTTAACCCATGTGCCAAAATTTCGGACTTTCAAAAACTTTTTCTTTGAAGGCTTTCTGATAAATGATACTTAAACTTAACCTGTTTAACGTAACGTACGCACCAGGACGAGGACATAAGCTAAAAATACCCTAAGTATCCTGTATATAACTTAGAAATAAGTTTTGAAAGGTTTGGTATGTCAAAAACAAGCCTATTCGATCACAGGGACTATTTATGACAAACTACGAAAGTCTGCCGATCATCGTAGTGATGCACACTCTCGAACAATGACATAAGCTTAACATACCCTAAATAACCTTTACATAACTTAGATATAAGTTTTGAGGGCTTCGGTTGGCAAAAACACTCTATTTTAACTCTAGGGGCTATTTTGCAAATTCTGCGAAACTATGCCGATTCGCGTATATCGTTATGCAGAACATATACGCTCATCAAAAAGATTTTGTAATCATTAAAATATAGTATTTTAATGATTGGAATGCAAAAATATCATTCGTTACACGTATACGGTCATTTGCGCGTTCATTACGATTTTCGTCGTAATTATCCGAAAACCGCAACCGTACGACCCAACGAACCTACACCGGGGACATTTTTTAACATATTTCAAGTTCCCTATGTTTATTCATCCTTATGGAGCTTAAAAATGGGGTTAACGGGTGTTAAAAGTGCCAAAACGTGACGAAAACAAGTTCAGGGGTCATTTCTGCCAATTTTTGAAACTTCTGCCCCTGCAAGGGGCTTACGGACCGTAAGGCAAAACCCCATACGGTCCGTATGGGGTCCCCAGCTCAGAATCTTCTTAAATTCAAGCTGGCAGCTTCTTGTTAACTTCCTTGGCCACCAAGTCGCGATCTATGCCACCTTTAACCTGCATTAGACACCTGGAGAGACACTAATCCATGCCTTAACACCTGGATCAATAGTTGGCATGATTTGGGAGATCCAAGATTAGTATAAATAGGGTTGATCTTCACCATTTCTCTTTGCTCATTCCATTCTTTCTTCCTCCCATCTCTTTGGAGTTGTTTCCAGCAATTGGAGACCTCCTCTCTGAGTTCTTAAATGTTTCTCAAACATAAGTAAGTACTCTTCCATAGTCTTGTTCATTCTTTTAGCTATTTCAAGCTAAAAGCCAAACCGTGTTTGACTTTCAGCTTTGACCATTAAGTGGTCAAGACAAAGTCTAATTGGACTTTGCAACGTGATCGTAATCACGATGGTTATGATCCTTAGCGATCGTGCCTACTGATTTCCACGTTTACTAGTTGTAGTGACGAATCAAAGTTTCGGTCAATAATGCGCAAAATGCGCATTATACGACGGAACTATTTTCGGGTATCAAAACTTGTTTTGATACCAAACCAGTTTTATAAACCTTGTTAGACATGTTTAACATGTCTAACTCGTCACTTTTAGTTTAGTACTTGTTTAGGGTCGTGAGTCGAGCAGTCTTGACTACCGCTTTGACTTTCGAATCCGACCCGTTTGGTCACCTTTAGGATCCGACCAAGCCCATTTTTATGACCGTAGTATTATAGGGAATAACCCTCTGAGGTTATACCTTAAGGTCATACCGTTTGGTTAGTCAAATGACAAGTCGAATATGTATTCCTTATTATGCCGAAAATATCCTTTTTGTACTTAAATTAGTTTTGAACATATAAGAGCATTGTTTTGACATAAACTGATTTTACAACTTATATAAACTAATTTTGGCATATTAGACTTGTCATAGGACATATTTAACCACCCGAACCCATAGTTATGTTTATGATCCGTTAAAGTGGCGTAAACCACTTTAGCAAGCCGTAGCGAGTCAAAACACTCTGAAAAGCTTCCAATTCAGAATGTTTGATATTATAAACCATAATATACAAGATCCAACTCTTGTTTGGTTTATATACCTCATTGTATCCAATCTCTCGTTTTCAAGTTTGACACACTAACATGTAGTTATCCGATACACTAGGAACCTCTTCAACACTTGAATTCTTGATCCTTTGAGCTTTGTTATATCATTTGAACAAGATCTATAAGCAATCCCAGGCGAGTACATTGCTCCCCTTATTTTACGTTTTTCAAATGTTTTGAGGTGATTCATATGTGTAACCATTTTTTCTCAAAAGTATGGCAATTATGTGTTTACTAAGTGGATTTTTGTGTAATATTCCTTTTATGCAAGACATGACAATTGGGGACACAAAAAAATACTTATAGTATCTTTCTATATTTATAGATTGATTCTAGTAGGATACTTGAAGTACAACCTTAAATCTTCAATCTTTATAGTAAGATTTCTAAGAAGTGCTTTACACGCCGATGACGATGGTTTATGTGTAGAGATTGTTGGTGATTTAGATAACGAAACTAGAGTAATTTAATGAGGATATGGTGGATACGACGCTGGTACTTCCTATATATAAGTGTGCTTATTGTATTACCCTTCGTAGCCTTATCCGAATCACTATTAGGATTTAGGATTTTGTGATACATTGGGACAAGACAATGTGACCTAAGACGATGATTATGTGGTTATTATGATTAGTTGTGATTTAGATAACGAAAACGAGTGTAACACTATAAGAACAAGGTGGATACGCCGCTGGTACTTCCTATATATAAGTGTTCTTATGGTATTAATCTTGTAGCGTTATCCAAATCACATTAGGAATTTGTGTTCGATTGTTTCGAAGTACAATATCCAAATCCTTGTAGAACTCTTTCATATTTCAATATGTTAGATTCTTATAAGGATAACCAAAGTATTCATTCAAATCATTGAATTGATTTCTAATAATACTCACGCGAGTTATGAAAAATGTCAAAAACGTTGTTATTAATCCTTGATTGGATTTCAAATAACATACTAACAAGTTTTATGACTGAATTCAAGGCGATTACAATGAACAAAGTACGATTTTCAATGGCATACAAATTACTTAGTATTATTCATGTTGCCATATACAAAACTATTTTGTCATAAGTTTCATAATCAAGTTAATATATTGCAATACTAAATCTTTTTGCCATTCCTTGGCTTCAAAGAGTCCATTTTCAATAGATAACTCTCGTAGTTCTCGAAGTATTGCAACACTAAACTTTTTGCCATTTACTAGGCCAACAAAACTATGTAATCGCCAACATTGTTTGTTGATGTCTCTTTTCCACATATGTTTCAGGTTTCGATTATTCAAGCATGCTGCACATAGGAATGCATCCGGGCTTTAGACTTCTTTAAATCAAAAGACAATTTCATGTATTCTTTGCATTATAAAACAATGTTAACGATAATGAAATAATTTAGTACCAGTAGTTGTGAACAATTTGTAACGTGACTCCCCGATATTTCCGCCGCGTCTTGTTGTATTACGCGATTGGGGTGTTACATGCCCTATCTAAAAAACTGAGGGGGGAATAATCGAATCATCATCGTCAATCCAACTGTTACTCGTATGGGCGTAACGTGGGTCAACCTGACTGGCAAAAGCAGTGGCACCGACATAGAATGACGAGGTAAAACCGACCATGTCAACAGACTGTGAGGTAGTGCGTGGTAACTCTAGTATGACTGAGGTTGGAGAGATCTCGAATTCATGCTCGCTCTCTGACTCGTGAATCTTGATAATCTCGTGTGAGTGCGACATCTGTGACACAATGTAACCGTACATTGTATGTGTGTGTTCAAATGAAAAGTAACACATAAGCCATAAATAAACAGATTAACATGTATGCAAATAACTCTTTATAATTTTCATACATGATTAAAATCCATGTTTAATTTATTAGCTTCGTGAATTTTGGGATTTAATCTCAAAACTCTTTGGTTGAAGTCTAGTGTTTTCCCATAAAACATCTAGTTCGTAACAACCATTGGCTCTGATACCAACTTATTTCATACCCAAAAAACGTCGTAGAGGATATACAAACGTGGCGGTGACAGAGGTTGGTACCCATAAATATCCTAGTGGACGATGCAATATTAATTTTGGACATACAACTTAATTGAAACATGAGTATAAAGTTAAAGTTTAAACATAAACCATAACCACATCATTTGTTTGATCCTTATGGATCTTAGTACACACGGTCCTAGAATAGTTTTAAAAGTTGTCAAAAATATTATTTAATACAACATGAATCAACAACCACAACATGCCAAAACCCGAAGCCAAACTCAAGTACCTGAAGAACACGTTAAATCAAGTGTCAACACAAAGGAGGTTGAGTTCACTTATTCAAATTATCATTAATTTGTTGAAGGAAAACTTTCTTGTTATGAGTTTTACAATAAAACATTCATATATGAGATTTCTTCATGCCGTGTCGTGATCTATGTGGAGCGATAAAAAAAATGGGATCTATTGGGCTTTCACCTGCACTGCCTTCGCCTAGTACATTAGAAAGGGCGAGAAAGGGCTTGCTGCTGGTTCAGAACTCCCCTATCTATTTGAATTGATTTACAGCGGCTATTTTCGAGCTTATAAAAGGAATTGCTTCTATTCAATTTAAAGAGTGTCTCTCCTGTCCGGCTCGATATAAACAAGGTAGGCTGGTAGGTGGGTAGGCTTCTATCCGATTAGTAGGACATGCATTTCTCCCCTTAGCCTTAGGGCAGGCACGAAATCAATTAACAGCTTCTACAGAAAAGATATCGACTTAAGACAGCAAGAACGGCCAAAAGAAGTAAGACACTTGCAAGCCCAGGAAGAATGAAAAGAAATAGATGAATGTGTCCTGACTAAGAAACGAAGAAGTGCTTGTAGATGAGATTGGACCTATATTGACTAGGAAACACAGGGAAGGACAGTCTTGGGGGTCCCCAAAACAGAGTGAAAACTAGCCCTTTGAGGAGATCTCTAAGCTGTCTAACTCTCTATTACCATATGCAGAGGGAAACCAGGTTCAATAGCCGGACAGAGTAAGAAAACAACTAAATAGAAATGAGTACTTGCTACGGGTGAAGGAGTAAAGAGTTTCAAGAAAAAAATCTCCTTAATGCGACTGTGTCGCTGGGGAAGAAAGAAGGAATTGAGTCCTTTCATATTATCACGGAAAAGGGGATTGCCTCTTAGTCAATTTTGACTAGAAAAAGACTCGGAACCTCATACCCTCTCATTCACTTACTATAGGTCGAGGAGCGTAGATTCATCTTACTTTTTATAAATGTAAAAAGAGACATAAGTCAGCATTCAAGCAAGAGCCTTTGCCTTTCTTCGCTATGTAAATAGAGGGCTGGACGAAGAAGTGCCATAACCTCAACAAAAGAATGAAGGTGATAGAGTCTTACAGGAGACGCTAGGCTTCGGAATTGAATGGAATTATTCCTCTCCCTTGGTTGCCTTCACTGCCCGTGAATCCCTTTTCTTTTTCTATTTCAGTAGTCTTATGCGGTCGGGTCTGTCCATTAGTTGCTTAACTCATAGTAGTTAGGAGGTTGTTGTCCTAATGAGTGTAGCGGAGTGCTCCCTATCCTATTGCTCATCTATAGGGCTATCACCCTAGCTTTCCCTATCTCTGCCTTTCTTTCCTAGTACTGAGTTTTCTTCTTGACTATTGCTTGGGATTGGGTTTGACACTATTCAATACTAAATATCTACTTATGGAGGGAGGGGAGGCAATAGATTCATCTTAGGCGGTAAGCAAAGGAACTGTAGGGCTTAGGGCAGTGAGTGAGCCTCAGATTTTTATAGCTCTAGGGGAGGTGAGAAGAGAGGCAATAGCTATTATAGAAGGACTTAACAATTCATGGCATGAATTAGAGTTGAAGGAAGAAAGACATGAAATGTTAGAAAGATGGAATCTATGAATGAGCTCTTTCGACTAAGCCTAGAACTAGGCAAGAGCAAAGAATGGACTTTAAGTGAGTGTGAAAACCAGAAGGAGGGGACAAAGGTCAGTTCTATAAGGCAAGAAAGTAAGATCAGAAGAAGGAGCAATGCAGAATAACTAAGCATGACAAGGAGAGGATAGCTATACTTTCAAAGAAGGTAGCAATGGCAAGGAGACTAATCCCGATATTCTTTCCCTAGCAATTGGAGGATTCTATTGATCCAAGACCTATATGTAGACCTGGGCCTCCCCCGCTTTCAGTTAAGGCCAGAAAGAATTATCTTACCTTTCTCTTCTATCAGTTCCTTTCTTTGAAAACCAAGGATGAAGCTAGAATGTGGAGTACGGACTTATCATGCTTCCCAATTCCACTAGCATAAAAGAGTTTATTCAACTCCTAAGAGATTCTATAGTTCCTGAGCTACCGCAATTTGATGAGAATGAGGGAAGAAGTCTTTAGCTATTCCTTTGGCCTATTATAAGAAAGGTCCATCAAGACTCAGAAATTACCCTCGATCTTTTCAATCCCTCTAGTAGAGAATTCTTGGCCTTCGTCTTAGAAACTGAGCTCTCAAAATGCAAGTCATTACTTATTGTTTACACACACTTCTATTTTACTTAGCCTACTTCTTTATCATTAGATCAATTAGGAAGGGGAAGACTCTGTGTACTAACTTTCTCTTCTTTCTTCTTCTTTTCAATCCCTTGCCATTTCCCTTCTTTGTAGCACGTACTTGTGTTTGCTTTGCACAAGAGATCCCCTACTCTTCACACCCCTCTAGTCCTGATCTTGCTTATGCATTACTTGGGAAGGATTCCCCTATCCCTTTGTTGGGGGCTTTGGCTACCCTACCTCATTCCCTTCACAAGCCAAGGACAAGATGAATCTATTGCCCTGTCTCCAAGAGAAGAAATGGCACCAATCGATTCAATAGAAGGCATTAAGTAGACAGAGCGAGAAGAGAGGATATCCTTTATCCTGTTGCAGCTTTCAAGAAGGCTTTCATTGAAGAATTGAAAGAATCTACCTATTCTAGGGCTGAAAGGGGGGGGGGGGCTAAATGCAGAGACAAGGCAACTGAGGATAGTGACTTTCTCCTGTAATTAATAGAATAGGCCCGAGAGCTATGAAAGGAGAGAGTTTCCTATTCCATATTCTGGTTGACCAATTCGCGTAGTATCCAATCCAGAATATAGCCTTGCTTTTGCCCTCTCCCGATGGTACATTTATGCTCTTAAATCACTGAATTCAAACTCTCTATCGGATGAAAGGGAGCGAGCGAGTGTAGGTTACTCCTAGAATGTTGGGTCTTAGAGCCAGAGAGCGCAGTACAAGCAAATGGAGTGGAATCTACCATTTAAGAAATCTATTTGCTTAACCTAGGCCTTTAGATCGCACTTCCTGCTTAAAGAGGATCGGAAGAAGTTGAAGGTTGAGAAAGAAGTATCAGATGTGTACAAACAGAATGAACCCCGGATAGAGAAAGCGGACCAAGGGGAGATTCCCCTTTCGATTTGAGTTCTACGGTCGGAAGTGAGAACTAGCTAGACCATATTTATTTGTAGATAGTCTCGACCTTATGAAGAGGGAATCCAACTATCGCAATTCAATCATAGGGCTAAACTGTTCTTGATTAGTACCGGCTTTCGTTGAATTGAACAAGCGAAATGAGAATGTCAGTCTAGTGCTAAAAAGGGCGAATAGCAATCGGGCTAAATGCATGGCTTCGACTCTTAATTCTAACTTTAAAAATCCGAGGGTTAGTTATCGCAAGCATTTTCCAAAAGCCTTCGATATAATTCATCTTCCGAAGGTTTACATATTAAATTACTAGCATCAAATGTTCAGAGTCATAAGTTTGCAAGACATACGAGCTGTATATTAGCAATAAGGGTATTATCAATGCTAGACAATATAGAATATAAATTCGTTGCTTTGACCTGCGCGAAGCTACCGGTCACGATGGGGTGGTCAACACGATAGATCTATCAACAATCCCACGCTTAATAGTAATAATGATTAAACGGCAAAGTTTGCGCAAGTGCCACAATGGGTCACTTATAGTGCCTGCTTCATGCACAATATATATATCCTACTAAAATTGATAAATTTAATATTGTGTGTTGTATAAATTCCCCGAAGTTGCCACCGAGACATAAGCCTAAACCGATACTTACTCTCTTGAGATCAAGCAAATTCGTCACACCTTTAGATTTAAGCATTTTTAAATCTATACGGTCGTTTTACCCCAAACAACGTAATAATCCCCGTTTCTCCCTGAAACATACATATAATCGATCAAAACTCGTTTCTCCCCAAAACATACACATTATTTTCAAATCATATTTTCCACGAAAATGTTTTTCTAATTCAATCAAAGGCGTATTTTATACAAAAAACGTATAATTACCCTTTTTAAGGCGTGTTCTTCCCCTAAAACATTATATAAAATAGAAAATAGAGGGATTAGTGACACTCACCTTTGGGTGCGTTTATATTTGCGCAATCCCACAATTTGGGCTGCACGTCCTCACACGAATTTTAGTGGGTTTTGATGAGATTTTGAAGATGTGGAGCTTGTTCTTCTCAGAAATCACTTGGAAACACCTTTGTATCCTAAACACTTTGAAAACACCTTGGTATGAACTTGATATTCAAGAACAGGGTTCAAATTTTGAAATGGAGTTGGGTATGTGTGTGTACGGTTTGTAAAGAGAGAAGGAGAAGAATTTGTGAAGTTTTTGGTCTTGGAAAATGTATAATATGGAGTGTTCATGCATTTCTCATGATTGCCTTCCATATAGACTTAACACTTAGCAACATGGAAGTAGAATAGCGAAAAGGTGGGCACACCATGTGCCACCACCTACACATGCACACACACACTTTAAGTAGAATAGCAATAAGGTTCATGCGAAAACCACCTTTATTGCGAGAACTGCGAGAACCACCTTTATTGCAAAATAAAATCTAAAAAAAATCAAAAAAAGCACTCAATTTTTTTTAAATCGCTACATTTCTTACCCCTAAAAAAATTTAAAAAAAACTTTTTTCGAGTGACAGTTATCCATGCACATGTGCATATGTATCGTAACTTCGACAAATTCCGTAATACATTATCAGTAGAAGACAATTGCGCTTTAATTTACAATACCATCCGTAAACACTACTTTTTACATTACCAACATTCAAAATGCACATGTGCATCATTTTGTATAACCATTATATAACGTGTTTTGGTACAAAAAGTTTGTGTTTTTGAATGATGAAGTAGGCCCATATATATGTTTTTTGGTTAGTTATATCTAGTGGTTGATGGTTTGGTTATAGTTGTCACTTTATGATGTAATATGTTGATTGAATGGTATAAATGCTGAAGATATGCATTTAATAAAGTGAAAATATTGGTATTGATATGGTATTATAGATGGTAGGAGATAATGGTATTGTATTATGGATGGTAGGAGGTAATGAAGTGTATTATGGATGATATGATAGATGAAAGAATAAGTGTATTCAAAGTAGTGTACCAAAACACCTTATTTCATGTTGATACATATAGATGCACATGTGCAGTTATAATATTGGCAACTTAAAAAGTAGTGTATTACAAATGGTAGTGTAAATGAAAGTACAATTGTCTAATATTTGTAACGTATCACGGAATTTTTCGAAGAAATGATACATATGCACATGTGCATGGTAGTGTATTATGGATGAAATGATAGATGAAAGAGAAAGTGTATTCAAAGTAGTGTACCAAAACACCTTATTTCATGTTGATACATATAGATGCACATGTGCATTTCTATTTTTGGTAACTTAAACATTAGTGTATTACACGTGGTAGTGTAAATGAAAGTACAATTGTCCAATGCTTATAATGTATTACGAAACTTGTCAAAGAAATGATAAAAATGCATACGTGCATGGATAACTGTTACTCAAAATTTTTTTTTATTTTCTTATTTTTTGAAAAAAAAATATTTTTTTTGTTGACAAAATATAGCGAATTTTAAAATAAATATTAAAAAAATAAAAAAAATTGGGTGTTTTTTAGATTTTTTAGGTATTACTGTTTGTGTTCAAACTGGTTCTCGCGGTTCTCGCAATAAAGGGTGGTTCCTAACGGATCCTTCTCCTATTATATATATATATATGTGTGTGTGTTACAATATATATTAGATAATACATGTATTTAACTGGCTACTGGGTATTTTATCTCGCATTTTAAGGTGTCAAAAATTATTTTTATCACCCAATAAAAATAAACTTACATAATATTAATATTGCACAGAACAATATTTTATTTGCCTAGACTGGCTTCGTGTTTGTATTTTGTAAGATACGCGTGGTATTCGCAGTACGCACTTAAACTCGCAAAATAGAGTTTTTAATCATTTTAATTTGTTTTTCCTCACGGATATGATTAAAATAACATTTTAATCACAATGGAATATTTTTAGGATTTTAACATTAATCGGGCGGTCACCAACGTTCATTTCGCATTATGTTTGTTACGCGATAAACATTTATCTTATTATTGCCAACATAATTTTTACCAAGGTTTGAATTTACCAACACATCAAATACTATATATTAACACCAAATTTTATAAAATATTGCCTTTATTTATTCATAAACACGTCTCACACTTGTACGGTATAGACTCAAAATAGCCAGGTGTCACAGTATGGATCAAAATAACCATAGTTATTGTATATTAAGGTTTACAAAGAAAAGGAAAGAAAAGCTTACAAAATTGAGTGTCTTTGAGCCTTAGAGTGCAAAAATTATGCTCTAATGAGCTTGTATACATTATATAATGGTAGGTGGGTAGAGATGATGGAGGTGCTAGTGTGCTTGGTTTGGTTTGTAGGTAGTGAACGGCCACAAAGGTGGACTTTTTGTCCTCCTTTAACTAGTTAAAGTGAAATTTTCCAAGTTATATGATAAGTATAATCAGATAGTTAGGTGAGGGTTCGTTATCAGGTCTTAAAGGCTACCCGAGTGCGGTAAAATTCGTAAAACTTTGCGTTTTTTTCTTGATGAAGATGAATGCGCACGAGTATTATGATTGAACCGACGAGGGAAAACTAATCTAAATAATAACGACATGATTCGATTAAATAAATAGATTTTATTTGAGATTAAAAATAAACTTATATATTAAGAAAATAATAGACTGCAAGTTGTAAAGCTCTTCGAAATCCACTAACACGGTCTTCCCATGGTAACACATCCCACCGACCAACCCCGAACCCAAAACAGGCCAATTTAAAACCAACCCAACTGACACAAAAGATCAAACACTTGGACACTGTTACTCAAAACACTTTATAATTATATTATATAAGTCTTTTGGGCTTAACTGATGATACAACACATGTTTAAATTGTACAGTGCACGTTAAATTTGAAGGCGTTCCGCTAACCGGAAACTGTTTTGTTTAACACGTTTTCTACCTAATAAAGCATAAATGATCCTAGGTTGTAGTCTACAGATCATGTCTGAGCATTCCTGTACTCCTAGGTTCGCTTACGGCACCTACGGTAGTTTTAAACCATTAAAACCCGGTTATCCGGAGTTTCTTCGGTTTAATAAGTTTTCTAAATTCAATGGCCCCAATGTAACTGTTTTTAGTCTTGTTTTTTCATGTTGTGTATAAGGTGCCTTCGGACCCATCCAAGGCATAATTAGTATTAATTTGTTAGTCATTTAAGTTGAATATTGCAATTGGAGTTTACCTGGATTTGTGGTGAATGTCACACTAAGCGCGAACCTAAAAACTGACATCTGGCTGTTGTAGACTTTGCATTCAACTTGAACTAGATTCCAAGTATCCTTTGAGCACAAATTCATCATCCCTCATATACCAAAGACCGGTTCCTGGGCAACCCTTGAGATAACGAAGAATCCTTTTGACGATCTTATTATGAGATAATCTCGAACTTGATTGGTATCTTGTGCAAAGGCATGTTGGATACATTACATCAGGCCTTGAAGCAATGAGATAAATCAATGGTCCGATCATGGAGACGTATAAGGTTTCATAAACGTTTTCGCCGGTTGGATCTGGACCGACTCCATGATTCTGAGCTACAGGAGTAGACATTGGAGAAGTATCCATCATCTTCAATTTTTCCAGAATACCATTCACGTATTTGGTCTAGTGTATGAAAATGTCGTCGGACAATTGATCCACCTGAAGACCTATGAAATACTTCATTTCTCCCATCGAGTTCATCTCAAACTTCTGTTTCATCACAGATTCAAACTCTTTGCAGAGTGCATCATTAGTTAACCCAAATATAATATCGTCTATGTAGATCTGCATAATCCAAATGTGTCCATATGTCTCCCTTGTGAAAAGAGTACAATCCACGGTGCCTCGAATAAAGTTGTTATCCAAAAGATGTTGGGATAACGTTTCGTACCGAGCTCTCGGGCTTGATGTAATCCGTAAAGCGCTTTGTTGAGTAGATACACCTTGTCTTTGTGGATAGGATCGACAAACCCTAGTGGTTGGCCAACGTACACCACCTATTTGACCTAACCATAGAAGAATGCATATTTAACATATATTGATACATTTTGAAACCCTTCCAAGAAGTAGAGGCTAGAAAGATCTGAATCGCCTCAAGCAAAATCGATGCCTTCTTGTTGACAGAAACCCTGCACAACCAACCGAGCCTTTTTTTCGAACTATAAAGCCTCTATGATACTTCTTGCACTTGAAAACCCATTTCGTATTAATGTTTTTGTGGTTTTTCGGAAAATTTACAAACTTCCAAACACGAAGCTTCTCGAACCGTGAAAGTTCTTCTTGCATCACGTTCACCCAACTCTCCTCTTTAAAGCTTCTTTGTAACTTTTCGGCTCTATCTAAGATATGAAACACTTAAACGAGAACCGGTTTTGCAACGGAGCAACTTGAGTGTAAAAGCAGCTCAAACCCTGATTAATTTGATTTAAGGTTTTTACTCCACTTTGCAGCTGGCCTCTGATGAATTCTGGAGGATGATAAGATAGAGTTCTAAGCATCACCTCATTAGAAACACTCACTTCTAGTTGTAAATTTGTAGCATTCTATTCAACAACTTGATTATCAACAAAAGAAATATTCTGATCACTGGTAGCTTCGTTTTGATCTTCAGGCTGAACATCAAAGGTAGGTTCACCTTCAGATGTTGACCCACCATCATCATAAGTTGCTTCAGCATCAGAATCATCACACATATTGAAACCCAGAGCGGCTTCATCCACCGTTGGTTCAATAATGGGATCACTTGTTCCTTGACTTTGTTGTTCTGCTGGTTGAGTACTTGGCCCTGCTTCTGCATCATTTCTGCCAGATTGTGTTGGTATGACAACAATCGATCTAGGAACTTGATCTTGTGAAAAAAGCTTGTTGATGTCCATACAACATAGCAAGTTCCTCTTCAGAGGGTTTGGCAGGCATATTGAATGAACTCTAGAGACTTTCATAATCGAACAGCCAATCATCCCCGACTTTCTTTTGTAGGAGATGTATAACATTGACAATCCACATGATGAGCTTGCACCACCCAATTTAGGCTCGGAAGATAAACTCCTTTCAGGGGACTAGCATAACCGACGAAGAAACCCTCCAATGATTTTGCTCTAAACTTACCGTTGAGATCTATTACGGTGCACGGCAACTGCTTTGCTCCAAAAACTAACAGGCGATTTCAAATTCGTGAGCATTGTGTGAGTTGTCTCTATGTGTCACACCCGCAAGATGAGAGTTTGGCGTAACGATTGCTATCTTCATTTTACAGCAGTAGTATAATGCTAAGACTTCTAGAAAGTTGAATGCATGCTAAGTACTCGAATCCTAAAGGGTTCTCCTATTCCAACTGTGCCCTAGTTTGAACGTGTAGCCTGAGAAAGAACATGCGAAAAACTCAACATAAAGTTAGCAAGTTCATAGTTTGTTGATTTGAAATAAATCTTTTTGGCAACCGGTTTAAATATTGTGAGAAAACGTAATAAACCATTTTCCTTGAAATGTTATTTGAAAAACTTTGTGCTTGTAAAATTTGTATAACCGTCAATGTTCGCGTACGACAGAGACAACATGTCCACATGCGCCTATAACCAACCTTGAACTAGTGAGTGCCTCGGCAACCGTGTACTCAAAATAGTAAACGAGCAGACGTTATAGTTCTGATATGTAGCGAGGACTTTATTATACAGTTTTAAGAACCCTACGGCCCTTATAGTTGAGTAGATGTCATCTAGTCCTTGTGTTCGTATCTACGACAACCCAGTCCATGCGTTTGTATGTCGGACAACCCAGTCCCATTGTTTGTATGTAGGACAACCTAGTCCCGTTGTTTCGTATGTAGGACAACCCAGTCCCTAATTGTAACTAGGGCAATCCCGCCACTAGTCATGAAACTCATGAATGTTTCGAAAATAAGTGTATTTTTTGGAAAACCGATATGTTTAGCATAAACCTTTCATAAACTATTTGTGTTAGTTGGAATTCGTTTGTCACATGGATTAGAAATATGTAATCTTCATTCATCGAAATATTGTAAGTGTTTGCAAAACTTGCATGTCTTTCCACCCCGAAGACATTTATAAAAAATGCAAACTGTAAAAAGTGGGGGTTATGAATTCACCTCGATATCCTTGTGCAAAGCTAGCATAACACAATCCATATGTCATTTCCAAGACATAAAACTCGCTAGAATGCATTCTATGACATTCCTATCAAGGAATAAACTCATAAGTTTCTACTAAAAATGTAGCTAAACTACGTGGTCACGAGCTCTACCGAGTTGTTAACCAATGATTCGATGGGAAGATGTTAACTTGATGGAAACGATAATGATATACTTGTTTAACCCCATTTATGATCGGTGATAAATACTAAGTCTTGGAAACAACTTAGTTTCCGAGAGATTTAGAATATATATTCATAGGCTAAGAATTAGCTGCAACGTCCATATTTCCTAAAAAGTGTAAAAAGTCATAAAATACCATAATTTCAACCGTAAAACACACTAAAAAACCCATAACTAACATAATATATGTAGGATTTGTGTTGTTTTTGAATGATAAGGCTCTGATTATAAAATGACAAACATTACCGTGTTTTACGTTGATTAGCATGTTGTGTTTTATATTCATATTTCTACGATGGTGTGTTTGAAGTTTTTTTGGAGTATTAGGATTTGAATACGGTGTTTAACTAATTTTCACTCTATTATTTATGGGTTTTAGGTGTGTTTTATGGCTGAAACTATAGTTTTTTATGACTTTTTACGCTTTTTAGGAAATTTAGACTTTGTAGCCGAACTCTACCCTTCATATACGTGTATGCAACTGAATTTCGTATAAAAATAATACACATTATAGACTCATATGATATGGTAGTATGATGTCCAAGTAGTCGTCACGTAAGTTGATGCATCATTTCGCGACTCATTGTAGTTTCCGTAAGATGTACATATGTATATGTAACTGTAAACATATATGTATGTATATATATATATACATACATATATATATATATCATCTCGCGTCTCGTGGATAATTATCAAAATAATTATATCGTTGTACGCTTGTTAGGATCGACTTCGTTGATTTGTTATCAAAATAACTCGATTAATAATATATGTGAAGATCGTATGGTAACGCCTTCGAGTCGTACACGTTGGAAATAAATATAACTAATTATATTTACTTTGCATGATTGTCGAAAATAGATGTTGGAATTAACTATAAGTAATTATATTTATATGATATAAAGTACCAAGTTCCGTTATCTTGTAAACCGCAATAGTTGAAACGTTATCAACATGTTTTGCAAGTTATAAAGAGTCGTCAAAAATAAATATACACTTATACCTATTTTTATAAAATGCCTTAATTTCCGATAGGTGTCGTTTTTAGAATAAAACATGTTTGGTATTACGGATTTTTAGGAAAAACAGGTAGAGTTTCCTCTGTTTGTAGAACGATCCCGACAATGCAAGTTATCAATAAATTTTTAAAACGCAATAATTCGATGTAACCAACATATACTTAATTATATCGTAACTTACAAATGTTGCATTATGTCGCGATAAGACTAATACATATGTTATATATATTATGTAACGATGTGTCGGTTCGGTTTTTAATTAGTATTCACAATTTATATAAGTACGAATTGCACAAGTCCACGTAATATAATAGCTTATTCGTATCATATTTGTCGTTTTCATTAGTCGGGTCGGTTTAGAGCTCGGTTTCGCGTAAAAAAATGTTTATATAAAACGATGTAAAATAAATCGCGTCGTTAAATTTTTACAAAGCCTGGTGTCGACCTGTTGACCGGGTTTGACTGCATTGACCAGTTTGACCATGTTTGGCCAGGTGTTGACCGAGTTTGACCGAAACCCGAATATGACCGGTTGACCATAGTTGACCGAGGCTCGAACCAAACAAGACCCGAACAACTTGCTTCCTTAAGCCCCAAAACACACCCAAAGTTGACCCGAGTCGACCTTTTCCATGAAACCCGAACTGAAAGAAATCTAATGTTGACTAAGGTTGACCGAACCCGAACCGAATCAAAACCCACCCCAAACTGAGTTGACCAAGTCACCCAAACCGACTGCCACCGCTTCCGCCGGCAACAACGTCGCACCACCACCCAGCCACCTCCATTTCGTTGCGTTGCTCTCAAACGACGCCAACAATAGCGGTTGTCGCCGACCACCGAGGTTCCATTAGAATCACCACCATCTCGACTACCTTTCACCAACACCTCACCACCACCTGAAACATCATGTGACTGGCCGGAGTAACATGGATATAGAAAGATCTAAAAGCAAAAGAGAGAGAGTAGGGGCTTACCGTAGTGAAACTCGAGGCTGCCGATTCTCATAACTCGTTACCACTGCTCCAATCGAAAAACTAATGTCGACATCGTTTTTAGAAGGTTCGTTTTAGCGGGATCTCGTAACTTCGTGGAATGTTGTAACACATTAATTTAGGGTCAAGATACATAGCATAGTGTCGGTAGTCGATGTTTGTCGCGTACGTTCGTCGGTTGCATTAAAATTGCGTAAGATGATTCGATCCTCTTTTCTATTCTGTTTTTTTATTCGATTTCAACTGCGAATATTAAAATTCGATTATGAAGCTAAATATATCATAATATTCTAGTTTTCAAGATAATAAACGAGTCTGAGGCTTCCGTTTCATTGTCGGTGCGTTCTTACTGTCGTGTTTTTCGTTCACGTATGCGTTTTGTGATGTTTGGAAGCAGGATAATTTAGCAAAACCAATTCATGTGTTTAAAATATACGTATAAAACTCTTATTTATCGGTGTTGTCAGTATTTCATCCGGTGTCAATTCGTTGTCGTTTAACGCTTGCCAGGTTTCCCGCAAATCACCATTTGCGTACTGTGAAGCCAAAAAGATGTTCCTAGTCATTCTAAAGGCCTGTTTAAGTTAATTTGCGTCTTAAAACACTACTTATACTCGTCTTAATGTATGTTCTGCGTGTAATTATGAACCGAAAATTACCGGTTGTCACATTATGAGGTTTCGGTTCTTTCTATCAGCAACGCCATTTTGTTGCGGTGTATACGGCGCGCTAAATTCGTGTAGAATCCCTCGTTCATTGCAGTACTCTAGCATTTTATTGTACTTAAATTCATTGTCATGGTCTCTTCTAATTCTTCACATCGGCAATTGATATAGATTCTCGATCTATTTTAACAACAACATCATAGTCGAAGGTTCATCTATGGACAGGAGGAACATCACCCAAGAAAATCTCGAATAGTCGTTAGTGACTACCAAAAACTATCTCCGGAAATACATTTCACATTGACGGGACTGAAGAGATCCATGTGCAAACGTTAAAGAGGTAGTTTGATCAAATTTAGGATCTTTTGTGAAAGCGTCTTCTTCTTCTGCTTGCCTTTCTTGCAGCTTATACAGTCGTCGTTCAGGAAAATTCTTCAAATTCACTCCTTCCACCAAATTATTATGAACTAGAATATTCATTTTTCGTAGGTGAATGTGCCCCATCTTCTGATGCCATAATATTGATTCCTTTTCTGTTGCTTTTGTCAAAAAACAGTGTGAAGTCTTTGAGGTTGTGGTAGCGACGCTCATGTCTAGAACATATAAGTCATTTTCTCTCGGAGCTCGCATCAGAATCCACATCCGGAATTATAGACCCACACTTTAGAATCAAACACTCCTTGTCGGTAAAGTGAGTTGTGAACTTTTTGTCGCAGATTTGCTAGATACTCAGAAGATTATTTTTAGCTTAGAGATATAATTGATTTTATTGAACGATACCATCTGGTTAGATAAAATGCCTTCTCCAACTATTCTCCCGCCTTGGTTTCCCACGAACCCTACATAGCCTACTTTTATAAGTATGACGTCGTAAAGTAAGGCTAGCATCCCTGTCATGTGCCGAGAGGCTCCAACTTCCATTAACCACTTCAAAAACGCTGATCTCGGAAGCCCATGCACATGCAAATAAGTAATTATATAAAGAGGGAAACCCAAGCCTTTGCGGTCTTGGTGGGTTTACAACCTTCTGATCACTCTTAATATCACTAATTAATTTTAACTCACTCTTAACATCAACTTTAACCACTACTTCTGTTGATTTCTCATCTTAAACTACTTCAGCTGACTCCATTTTTTCCTCCAGGCATAATTCTTAGAATTAGTGTGTTTCGTGTAAAACTTTGAATCATTTTGTTCTTTCGTTTTTGAACATCCAGTTTTAGGTTTTGAAATTTCTTAATAAGAATCATTCTTGGTTCAATAATCGGCGACTTCATTTTGACATCTTCTGAAGTTTTCTTTTGATCATGAATTGGTTTAGAACTTTTGCGTGGACAGTTGTAAGCAATGTGTCCAACTCGTTGCATTTAAAACAAGTTCTTCTATCAGTAAAGGTAGAAGGTCCTTCAACCTGTTCACGTTTGACTTTTGTTGAAGAAATTCCCCGTTTATTGATTTCTAAATCGAACTTTCTTTTCACTCTCTCAACTTGTTCCTAACACAAAGTTCATTTTGTTTACATATTTTATTTTACCAAACTTCCCGTAATTTCTATTACCCAAACCCGAACCATTTCTTGATTCGTCTCTCACAAAATTATTATTTGATTGATTATTGTGAGAGTTTCGTGGTTTGTAATAGTTTAACTCGACAAATTTCTTTCGTTTTTAATCTGTGAAAGCTTTTTACCATTTGTAACACTTGTGTCAACCTCCAACACATCAATTTCTACAAGCTTGAAAACCTTTTCAACCATGTTCATGTCTACATTTCTTAAAGGAAAATCAGAATCTAAATACAATTTTTCTGATCCGTTCATTTTATACATCATTGCACCCGGATCACACAAATTATTTTTAGATTTTGGAATGTATCTCTTGTAAAACTTTCATCACTACTTGAATAAGTACTCGACTCACTTTTTCCAAAATTAGTTTTAACTGTTTCAAAATCACTTTTCTCACTTTCATTTTCAAACACCTTTTTCACAACATACGTGACGACATCCGACTCACATTCAGAATCCGATTTATTGTAGGTAACATCAATGTTCTCTGAAAGTTAATCATTTTTCTCAACAGTGTGTGAAGTTTTCAATTTCACATCTAGAGCCTTGTCCACCCCGTCAGGATTTTTTTGGAATAATTGTTCCTCATTGGGGGTGGAACCTGATGATACCCCACTCCTCGATTATGATATCTATTAGACATCATATCCCGTTTCTTCATCTTTACCGGTTGGTTTCAGGAGAATATGATCTTGGACATAAGAAGCCGTTGAGTAACTTTTCAGCTTTTTATCCACTCTCTCAGTTTCAATTTTAGTCTTTTGCAATTCTTATTTTAGATCAGCAATGGTATCTGATGATTATTAATTGCATCTTGTTTGTCTAAAATTGTCATTTTTAACATGAGAATAGTGGCGTCATTTTCTTTGTTTGCTTGCTTAAACTGTGTGATTGTTTTCTGTAATTTGTCATATGCTTCTTTTATCATTTTAAAATCTTCTGACAATTTATAAGTGTGCATTTTCAAAGTTTTGTAAGCATCATCCTTTTCAGTGCAAGATTGGCATGGTTTGGTACACTTTTTGCGCTAAGGATGTTTTTGACTTAGACTTAGACATAATCTCATCAGTTTTACCCACTTCTTTTACCAACTTAGACTTCTTTTCCTCAGAAGATGTAGATACCTCTTTCCATTGTGCCATCATTGCCCTTTGTGTAATCTCATTCAGCGCATCGGCATTCATCTATTTGGAAAGATAATCTCCTCAACTGGCTCTTTTTCATCATCGTTAAAGTGTAGCTCGCCGTAACTTCCTTCTTCGCCAAAGAAACCTGCAAAACTTTTAAACAAGGCAGGAGGTAAAATATATCAAAAAGCATTGTTCATGACCTCTTTTGTCGGAACTTGAAATTGTTCAGTATCCAAGATCGTTGATTCAGCTTCAACGAGATCTTCAGGAGCTTCATCAAACTTGATTTCTTCTTACGACCCATCAACAATTTTAGCTTCCACAACATCTTCACTTTGATCTTTTTCCAAACCAAACTCACCAACTTCAACAACCTTTGAACCATCGAATTCTTAAATCTCAGCCATTAATGCCAGATTTCTAGATTTGGTGAACATATCATTCCAGCTAAAGCCCTCGTCGTTCTATGTCACCACTAGTGCTTTATCTTTCGATTTCGAACCCGACCCATCTTCAATTGGAATAGATCTTGACTGAGATGGCGGATTTTGAGAATTTTTATGTTGAATAACCCTTTGATAGAAATCTCTTCTGAACGGATTTTAACTATCATCTTTGACTTCTCGGTTAGTACACTCCCTCTTGAAATGTCCTTTCGCCTTACACCGAAAGCATGTGACCTTTGACTTGTCAAATCTGTCAGGATCTAAGTTTGAATTGATTGTTGTTTTTGTTTCAAGTAATGGAAAATGATTGAAAACAGTAAATAAATGCAGCGGATTAATGGAAAACTTTTACAACAATCAATCAGTTGTTTGTTTTCATCACCATCAAGCTTTCAAGTAATTAAACTATTGCATGTGATTCACAAACTTCCCCTTAGCCCAATAACGATCGTTTGATAGAAAGAAATGAAGAAGATATGCGAAATTGATCTTTTTAAGAAGACAAGTGTTAACTGTTACATTGAGCACCTATTTATACTGATTATCTGACCACTGGTCATCTTTCAGTGATGTCAGAGTTGAGAGTGACAGCTAACGAACGTAACTAACTACAAACACTGCTTAGACTAAACTATCAATGCATAGCACTATAACATTGATTAATCTAATACTAAACTAAGCACTGTTGGCTATCCTCTGTTCTTGTGATCTTCTATCAGCGGTTGGGAGTTTCTTTTGTCAGAAGATAGGAAGCAATGAGTTTAATGAAAGTAGTAGATACTCATCAGCGGTTTTGAACCTCTGATGGTTGGATCAAAGCCCAGATGGTGTGTTTTAACTATATATCATATGTTCCTTTTCAAAGGTTCAATCCCAACAATATCCCCCTGGAATAGATGATGCCAAAAACACCTTATTGTTGATCTTTATTCCTCAGAAAGAATTCTCTTATTTGACCCTTGAATTGTAGTTCAAAGTTAAGAGATTCTAAATCATCAGCATCCTTCTCAAGCTCTAAACTTAGTAGTTCGTGGAAGTCTTCTACTGTAAGCCCATAAGCAGCTTCCATGGATAGTTTAGTGGCTTTACCATCAGACTTGAGCAGAGTCATTCGTGGGTGTCTTTGTTGACCATCCACTTTAGAATTTTTGGGTCTGAAGGCTTTCTTGAAGGAGCCTTTATTGCTGAGGTAAGAAAAGGAGCTATTCTTGTTAGATCTTTTGCCAACTTGGCACTTGTATCATCTGTTGGATAATCCATCATATTTTTGATACCTTCTTTGATGAATACTTCTTCAAACTCTCTGTCAACCTTCTCTGCCATCTCCCCTTGCCTTTTTTGCTTTAGCAAGGCAAGTGTGGATTGGACAGATGTTGAGCTGGGCTTTGAGAGCAGCATCTTCTTTGGTATAATTAGGTTTAGGAGGCATTGATGGATCCTTTTTCCTTCTGGCATCTAGCATTTTGTAAGTATCCAACACTCTTAACTCCCCCCATCTCATTACCTGGTTCTTTGACCCATAATGATTTTGAATTAGCTCTTCTTTCATTCTTCTGAGCTTCAGGGTCTTTTCAGGTACATTCTTTTTGTATTCGTTCCAATCTGGGCATGTAGGTTTGTTGTGAGGATCATTAGTTGTTCTTCTATTCTTGCAATTTCTTCTTGAAGCTCACTAAGAGACCAATCTTGGAAATGTGCCCTAGTTGCAGCATATTTCTTGTATTCCATGATGCGAGAGATGTACTAATCTTTCAAAAATTTATCATCTGCTTCAGAAATCTGATTTGATATATTCTTTAAAAATCTTTCCAGTGATTGGACTTTTCTCAGCTGAAACTGGTATTGGTTGTAACCCTTGTGCAAAATTTCGAGCTTTCAAAAACTTTTTTTTGAAGGCATGTCAAAAACAAGCCTATTCGATCACAGGGACTATTTATGACAAACTACAAAAGTCTACCGATTCTCGTAGCGGCGTACACTCCGGAACAAGGACATAAGCTACACATACCCTAAATGCCTTTTACATAACTTAGATATAAGTTTTGAGGGCTTAGGAATGACAAAAACACCTTTATGCAACTTCAGGGGCTATTTTGCAAATTTTGCGAAACTATGCCAATTTGCGTATTTCGCTATCCGGAACATGTACGGACATCCAAAATTTATGTAATCATTAAAATCTTGTATTTTAATGATTAGAATTCAAAAATATCGTTCGTCACGAATTTACGGTCATTTGCGCGTCCGTTACGACTTTCGTCGTAGTTAACCGAAAACCGCAATGTACGACCAAACGAACCAAGACCTGAAATATATTTTGACATATTTCAAGTTCCCTATGCTTTCCCTTCCATATAAAGCTTAAAAATGGGGTTAACGGGTGTTAAATGTGCCAAAACATGTCGAAAAAAACAAGTTTTAGGCTGCAAGGACCTGTTCTGCCAATTCTGAAACTTAGAAATCCCAGGCGTCGCGTGAGAGACCCCCCAAGATCTCCCGCAACGCGCGGGGGATGCCCAGTGACAGCAGCTACCTGGCAGCTTCTTGTTCAGCTGACTTGACACCTATAACTCGTTTTTGCCACACTTTCTCTGGTCTTGACACCTGACTAAACACTTGGAAACATCCTAGAACATGTCCCAACACTTGGCATGATCTTAAAGCTCTCCAACAACTATAAATACCCTTGATCTTCAACCAAATTCCTTGCTCATTTCCATCTTTCTTCTCTTTAAACTCTAAGTGGAGTTGCTACCTTATTAGGAGGCCTCCCATCTGAGTTTTTCTAGTAATCTTGGCTTCCTTGAGTGCAAGTAAGTGCTCTAACTAAGCCTTGTTCATTCTTTTAGCTTATTACGAGCTAAAAGTCAAACAATTTGACTTACTGTTTGACTTTCGGTTAAGTCCATTAATTGGTCAAGTCAAAGTCCAATTGGACTTTGCAACGTGATCATAATCACGATGGTTATGATCCTTAGTGATCGTGCCTACTGATTACCAAGTTTACTAGTCGAAGTGGCGAGCCAAAGTTTCGGTCAATAATGCGCAAATGCGCATTATACGACGGAACTATTTTCGAGTATCAAAACCCTTTGTCTTGATACCAAATCAGTTTTATAAACGTAGTTAGACATGTTTAACATGTCTAGCTCGTCACTTTTAGTTTAGTACTTGTTTAGGGTCGTAAGTCGAGCGGTCTTGACTACCGCTTTGACCTTCAAATCCTGACCCGTTTGGTCACCTTTAGGATCCGACCAAGCCCATTATTATGACCATAGTATTATAAGGAATAACCCTATGAGGTTATACCTTAAGGTCATACCATTTGGTTAGTCAAATGAAAAGTCGAATATGTATTCCTTATAATGCCGAAAATACCCTTTTTGCACTTAAATTAGTTTTGAACATATAAGAGAATTGTTTTGACATCTAAACCGATTATACAACTTATATAAACTAATTTTGGCATATTAGACTTGTCATAGGACATATTTAACCACCCGAACCCATAGTTATGTTTATGACCCCTTAAAGTGGCGTAAACCACTTTAGCAAGCCGTAGCGAGTCAAAACTCTTTGAAATGCTTCCAATTCAGAATGTTTGATATTATAAACCATAATATACAAGATTCAACTCTTGTTTGGTTTATATACCTCATTCTATCCAATCTCTCGTTTTCAAGTTCGACACACTAAAATATAGTTATCAAATACGCTAGGAACCACTTCGACACTTGATCTATTGATCCTTTACGCTTTGTTATATCATTCGAACAAAGATCTATACGCAATCCCAGGCGAGTACATTGCTCCCCTTCTTTTACGTTTTCCAAATGTTTTGAGGTGATTCATATGTGTAATCAATTTTTTCACAATGTATATATATGTTTACTAAGAGCATTTTTGTGCAATATTCCTTTTATGCAAGACATAGCAATTGGGGACACGAAACAAATCCTTATAGTATCTTTCCATCTTTATAGATTGATCCTAGTAGGATACTTAAAGTACAGTCTTAAATCTTCTATCTTTATAGTAAGATTTCTAAGAAGTGCTTTACACGCCGATGACGATGGTTATTGTTTATGTGTAGAGATTGTTGGTGAATTAGATAGCAAAACTAGAGTAATACAATAAGAACATGGTGGATATGCCGCTGGTACTTCCTATATATAAGTGTGCTTATTGTATTACCCTTCGTAGCGTTATCCGACTCACCATTAGGATTTAGGACTTTATGATTCAATGTGACTAAACCAAAGCATAGTTTGATATGCTAAACCAAAGTATAGCCTGATATACTAAACCAAAGTATAGCCTGATATACTGAACCAAAGCATAGCTTGATATGCTACCAAATCCTTAAAACATCTATCTATCTTCATAGTTAGATTCCTGTAGGATAGTTTAAGTACAGTCTTAAATCTTTCTATCCTTATATAAGATTTCTAAGAAGTATTTTACAAGACAATGGTTATGGTTTATGTGTAGAATTGTTGGTGATTTAGATAACGAAACTAGAGTAATATAATAAGGACATGGTGGATACGCCGTCGGTACTTCCTATATATAAGTGTGCTTATTGTATTACCCTTAGTAGCCTTATCCGAATCACCACTAAGATTATGATTTTGTGATACAATGTGACAAGACAAGTGACTAAACTAAATCCTTAAAGTATCTATCTATCTTCATAGTTAGATTCTTGTAGGATGTTTAAAGTACTAATTGGAAGTCCTTTAATGGATTCTGTGTACTTTAATGCATATTTGACAAGACAAGTGACTAAACTATATCCCTAACGCATCTATCTATCTTTATAGTTAGATACCCATGGGATGTTTAAAGTACTAATTGGTAGTCCTTTAATGGATTCTGTGTACTTTAATGCATATTAGACAAGACAATGTGACAAGACAAGTGACTAAACTAAATCCTTAAAGTATCTATCTATCTTCATAGTTAGATTCTTGTAGGATGTTTAAAGTACTAATGGGTAGTCCTTTAATGGATTCTGTGTACTTTAATGCGTATTTGACAAGAAATGTGACAAGACAAGTGACTAAACTATATCCCTAACGCATCTATCTATCTAACTTTATAGTTAGATACCCATGGGATGTTTAAAGTACTAATTGTAGTCCTTTAATGGATTCTGTATACTTTAATGCATATTAGACAAGACAATGTGACAAGACAAGTGACTAAACTAAATCCTTAAAGTATCTATCTATCTTCATAGTTAGATTCTTGTAGGATGTTTAAAGTACTAATTGATAGTCCTTTAATGGATTCTGTGTACTTTAATGCGTATTTGACAAGACAAGTGACTAAACTATATCCCTAACGCATCTATCTATCTTTATAGTTAGATACCCATGGGATGTTTAAAGTACTAATTGGTAGTCCTTTGTTGGATTCTGTGTACTTTAATACATATATGACAAGACAATGTGACCAAGACGATGATTATGTGGTTATTGTGATTGATTGTGATCTGGATAACAAAACGAGTGTAATACTATAAGAACATGGTGGATACACCACTGGTACTTCCTATATATAAGTGTTCTTATTGTATTACTCTTGTAGCATTATCCTAATCACTTTAGGATTTTGTGTTGATTGATTCAAAGTACAATATTCAAATCCTTGTAGAACTCTTTCATATTTTTTATATGTTAGATTCTTAGAAGGATAACCAAAGTATTATTTTAAATCATTTATTTGATTTCTAATAATACTCACGCAAGTTATGACAAGATTTCAATATTGTTGTTATTAATCCTTGATTGGATTTCTAATAACACACTCACAAGTTTTATGATTAAATTCAAGGCGATTACAATGAACAAAGTACAATTTTCAAAGACATAAAAATTACTTAGTATTAATCATGTTGCCATATATAAAACTATTTTGTCACGAGTTTCATAATCAAGTTAATGCATTGCAATACTAAATCTTTTTGCCATTCTTTGGCTTTAAAGAGTCCATTTTCAATAGACGACTCTTGTAGTTGTCGAAGTATTGCAACACTAAACTTTTGCCATTAATCTGGCTAACAAAACTATGTACTCACCAACATTGTTTGTTGATGTCTCGTTTTCACATATGTTTCAGGTTTCGATTATTCAAGTTTGCTGCATATAGGAATGCATCCGGACTTTAGACTTCTTTAATCAAAAGACAACTTCATGTTTTCCATGTATTGTAAAACGATGTTAATGATAGTGAAACAATTTAGTATCAGTTGTGGCTGAGCAATTTGTAACGTGACTCCTCGATATTTCCGCCGCGTGTTGTTGTATTACGCGATCAGGGTGTTACAGATTGGTATTAGAGCACAGGTTATAGGTAATTAGGTTATTAGAATGCCTTTAACCTAGTCTATAACCCTTCTAGGGACCCGAATATGAGTAGACTTAGGATCTCTATCCTAATCCTCATTCTTACTCGTGCTACAACTACTCTATGATTTACAAATCGTCTATCCTTAGATGATTTATCCTAGATCCTTAGGCTTTATGCCTCAAAGTATTCCTCAAAATATTTCCTCAAAAACATTTTCATTGGAATACTTCTCAAAATGTTTTCCTCAAACTTTCTCAACAAAATGTTTCTCGACCTAGTATCTCAAACATTATATCAGAAAGGTTTCTCAAAATGTTTTACTCTCAAACATTTCATCGAAATCTTGGGTTTTAATAATGTGAACTCATGCAATCCGGAAGGGTGAATGCCTATACCCCTAGTTTTCTGTCTAAGGTTAGAGTGTTCATACAAATCCGAATTTTCGGACCAGTCACTCTTACCTGGGAACTCTTAGGGTGAGTGTTCACTTATAGGCTAAAGCATGTCTTCTCGAAACATTATGAAAACCCATCTACCTTGATCAGTCGAACGCTTCCTAAACACTACTACTCGTATGACACTACTCTGACATGTTACCTTCGGTAATATGTTACGACCATATTCAACCTATCCGAAACAAATTTCACTTTTATCTCACGACACTTTATAATACTACCTCGTTTTCAAATACTATTTTTCGCTTTTCAAATTCTCCAAATTTTATTTATTTAGATAAGAGTTTTCAAAAATTATACACAAAGTTTCTTTATGTATAAAAAAATTTTGATTTAAAATATTTTTATCGTAAACATTAATTTTCAAAAGTAAAGAAATTTTAACACCAACTATTAACTTGGTTTGTATTTTCTCATCCAAAAGTATAACAAAAGTTTATTTTCAAACAAATTTTGAAACAAAATTCACAACACTAGTCTTCTAAGTACAAGAACACGATTTTGAAACGAATACCAAGCTGAGATTTTCAAATCACTATGGTGTTTAGATTTATAACAATTTTCCAAAATCTTACTTATTTTGTTATAGCTACCTCTTCGAGATGCCTCCTCATCGTGACGTCTCGAGGAACGCTGAAATGGCGGCAATGATAGCTCAGCAAATAGCTGCTGTACTCCCAAACCTCGTGGCCCAACTCAATAAAATCTACTACAATAACAACAACAACATTGTTCCTACGCCATGTAACTACAAACAATTCAACTCAGCTAAACCACTCGAGTTTAATGGGTCTGAAGGAGCAACTGGGCTCCTACAATGGTTTGAGAGTATAGAAAGCACATTCCGCCATGTTCAGTGTCCTAATGAGTGCAAGGTAGAGTTCACCTCGAGTGTTTTCCAAAAGAGAGCACTCACTTGGTGGAACGGAGTCATGAGAGACAGAGGTGAAGAAGTAGCTATGGCACAAACGTGGGAAGAATTCAGGAATCTTATGATGAAAGAATTCTGTCCACGACATGAAATAAGGCTACTTGAAACCGAATTCTTTCACCTTAAACAAGATAATAGGGAAAACCGTGCCTACACTGACCAATTTGAACAGTTAAGCCTATTCTGCCCCACTATGGTCACACCTTTGGATCGGGCCATTGAGAAATACATTGATGGCTCACCTGATCCAATTCAAGATATTGTCACTGGCAACAAACCCGCAACGCTTAGGGAGGCTAAGGAATTAGCCACTACCCTAACTAACTCCCAAGTTAGAAAAGGGAAGCTTTTTCGAAAGGGAGACAAGAAACAAACTACACAAGAGAAATCAAGTGAAACAAAGGGTGAACCTTCCAAAAGTTCTAAGAAGCGTAAGGCTTCAAAGAATTATACGATTGCCACACCAATTTCACTAAACTCGGTACCCTTTAAGGGATTTTATCATGGAAAGCAACCTCGGTGTAATCGTTGCAACTATCACCACCCAACAAATTCTCCATTGCCGCCAGTGTACAATATGTGGTCTTTTTGGACATCTTGCTGCGACCTGTCGTTCCAAAACCAAGAAGCCCTACCCAAACTCATCCTCGCTACCCAGCTGGAGCATGTTTCAGTTGTGGTGATCCAAATCATTTCAAGCGAAACTGCCCTAGACTTGCTAATGCTGACTTAGCTCATGGATGAGTATTCAATAATGAGGTTCACGTTGATGATCAAGCACTCATGATCATTTGGACCTTTATGTTTTCTTTTGGTCAACCAAAAACAATGAACATATTCCAATATTATTTGAAATGACAATATAAATTTCAAGAAGTTTTTCTTCATTCTTGTTATGCGTATTCCATTTACAAATTCAAATGTGATTACACTGAGTGTAGTTTACAACTACAAACTTCAAGGATTCTATTCTTTAGGAACCAAATCTCGCAATTTAGCATATTGTGATTGCACATTAATGTATTCATACAAGTTCTGCACGAAAATTTATACGAACACTATGTGACTATCGCCACTACTTTTGTTTTCATGATATTACATACATGGTTTGTTAACCTAATATGTATAGCACATGATTACAAATACCTTTTCGCTTAGTATGTTAACCTAGCATACCCAGCACATGATTTCAAAACATTTTCACGACATACTTACATTGTTGTGACAATCCATGCATAGTATATGATGCACGCCATCTATATGACTATTGTGAAACATATATTAATATTGTACTAGGATGAAATACCTGCTACTAATTTTGTTGGATGCAAAACAAGTAGTGTTAACATTTCTAGTATGAAACACAGTCAATTAAATAGATGTTGTGTTATGACGATGTTTATTTAATTTTAGATGTTACTTCGACCTTATTATCTGTTTCCCTTTACTTAACAAGAGGAGCTATGTGGACCATGTGACAAAACGCGTAATTATGGGTGCACACTTAATTACGGGAATTGACACATGAGAATCATAATAAACCTTGTTAAGATGGTGGCATAAAATCTAGAATGATTAGGTAACGGGAAGGGTATGACGCAATAAGACCATGGTGGATACGCCGATGGTACTTCCTATATATAAGTGTTCTTATTGTGTTATTCTTCGGAATGTTACCAGAGTCACTTGAGGGTTATTTATCTTGGACCATTATGTGATTGTGTGATTATTTGTTATCTGTTTATTGTATGCAATGGACGAGATGAGTACATTCATTAACTCTATTCGAGCCGACCGGGAGTATATTATGGTGTTAAAGGTGACGACCTTGATGCCATAGGTATGTTGACCCGTCTCCTATGCATGAGATGCTCATGGTACATGGGATGCACCTCGTGGGACGTTAGAAACCGTGTACGTATGGCCAGGCTTGAATGTACACCCCTTTGTTTGCTATGGATTTACGCTAAGTGCCTTAGTATAACATAGTGCCATACAAAACAATTTTTACATACTTGATGAGACAATTTTTATACATTCGATGACACTTTAAAGATTCACGAGTTCTAAAAGGTTTAAATACCTTAAGATACCCTGAATATCCTTGCTCACACTTTGAATTCCCCCCAAAATTTCCAACACCAAACAATGCTCTGCAATTTTGGAATCTAGCACTTTGCTCATCTATCAATCATTTCAAATGCACTCTATGGTCTCCTTCGAATAAATTTCAGGATGAAATTTCCTAAAGTAGGGGAGACTGTAACCCTTGTGCAAAATTTCGAGCTTTCAAAAACTTTTCTTTGAAGGCATTTCGATAACTAATACCTAAACGTAACCTGTTTAACACAACGTACACATCGGGACGAGGACACGAGTTAAACATACCCTAAATATCCTTTATGTAACTTAGAAATAAGTTTTGAAAGGTTTGGTATGTCAAAAACAAGCCTATTCGATCACAGGGACTATTTATGACAAACTATGAAAGTCTACTGATTCTCGTAGCGGCGTGCACTCCGGAACAAGGATATAAGCTACACATACCCTAAATACCCTTTACGTAACTTAGATATAAATTTTGAGGGCTTAGGAATGACAAAAACACCTTTATGCAACTTCAGGGGCTATTTTGCAAATTCTGCGAAACTATGCCAATTTGCGTATTTCGCTATCCGGAACATATACGGACATCCAAAAATTTTTGTAATCATTAAAATCTTGTATTTTAATGATTAGAATGCAAAAATATCGTTCATCACGCATTTACGGTCATTTGCGCGTCGGTTACGACTTTCATCGTAATTAACCGAAAACCGCAACCGCACGACCAAACGAACTGACAACTGAAATATATTTGGACATATTTCAAGTTCCCTATGCTTTATCTTCCTTATAAAGCTTAAAATGGGGTTAACGGGTGTTAAAAGTGTCAAAACGCGTTGAAAAACAAGTTTTAGGCTGAAGGGACCTGTTCTGCCAATTCTGAAACTTAGGAATCCCAGGCGCCACGCGAGAGACCTTCCAATATATCACGCGACGCGCGGGTGATGCCATGTGACAGTAGCTACCTGGCAGCTTCTTGTTCAGCTGACTTGACACCTATAACTCGTTTTTGCCACACTTTCTCAGGTCTTGACACCTCACTAAACACTTGAAAACATCCTAGAACATGTCCCAACACTTGGCATGACCTTAAAGCTCTCCAACAACTATAAATACCCTTGATCTTCAACCAAATTCCTTGCTCATTTCTATCTTTCTTCTCTCTAAACTCTAAGTGGAGTTGCTACCTTATTGGGAGGCCTCCCATCTGAGTTTTTCTAGTAATCTTGGCTTCCTTGAGTGCAAGTAAGTGCTCTAACTAAGCCTTGTTCATTCTTTTAGCTTATTACGAGCTAAAAGTCAAACAATTTGACTTACTGTTTGACTTTCGGTTAAGTCCATTAATTGGTCAAGTCAAAGTCCAATTGGACTTTGCAACGTGATCATAATCACGATGGTTATGATCCTTAGTGATCGTGCCTACTGATTACCAAGTTTACTAGTCGAAGTGGCGAGCCAAAGTTTCGGTCTATAATGCGCAAATGCGCATTATACGACGGAACTATTTTCGAGTATCAAAACCCTTTGTCTTGATACCAAATCAGTTTTATAAACGTAGTTAGACATGTTTAACATGTCTAGCTCGTCACTTTTAGTTTAGTACTTGTTTAGGGTCGAAAGTCGAGCGGTCTTGACTACCGCTTTGACTTTCGAATCCGACCTCACCTTTAGGATCCGACCAAGCCCATTATTATGACCATAGTATTATAGGGAATAACCCTATGAGGTTATACCTTAAGGTCATACCGTTTGGTTAGTCAAATGACAAGTCGAATATGTATTCCTTATAATGCCGAAAATACCCTTTTTGCACATATGAGAGCATTGTTTTGACATCTAAACTGATTATACAACTTATATAAACTAATTTTTCCATATTAGACTTATCATAGGACATATTTAACCACCCGAACCCATAGTTACGTTTATGACCCGTTAAAGTGGCGTAAACCACTTTAGCAAGCCGTAGCGAGTCAAAACTCTTTGAAATGCTTCCAATTCAGAATGTTTGATATTATAAACCATAATATACAAGATCCAACTCTTGTTTAGTTTATATACCTCATACTATCCAATCTCTCGTTTTCAAGTTCGACACACTAACATGTAGTTATCAAATACACTAGGAACCACTTCGACACTTGATCTATTGATCCTTTGCGCTTTGTTATATCATTTGAACAAAGATCTATACGCAATCTCAGGCGAGTACATTGCTCCCCTTCTTTTACGTTTTCCAAATGTTTTGGGATGATTCATATGTGTAATCAATTTTTCACAATGTATGGCAATTATATATTTACTAAGAGCATTTTTGTGCAATATTCCTTTTATGCAAGACATGACAATTGGGGACACGAAACAAATCCTTATAGTATCTTTCTATCTTTATAGATTGATCCTAGTAGTATACTTGAAGTACAGTCTTAAATCTTCTATCTTTATAGTAAGATTTCTAAGAAGTGCTTTACACGCCGATGACGATGGTTATTGTTTATGTGTAGAGATTGTTGGTGAATTAGATAGCGAAACTAGAGTAATACAATAAGAAGATGGTGGATACACCGCTGGTACTTCCTATATATAAGTGTGCTTATTGTATTACCCTTTGTAGCATTATCCGACTCACCATTAGGATTTAGGACTTCATGATTCAATGTGACTAAACCAAAGCATAGTTTGATATGCTAAACCAAAGTATAGCCTGATATACTAAACCAAAGTATAGCCTGATATACTAAACCAAAGTATAGCCTGATATACTGAACTAAAGCATAGCTTGATATGCTACCAAATCCTTAAAACATCTATCTATATTCATAGTTAGATTCTTGTAGGATATTTTAAGTACAGTCTTAATCTTTCTATCCTTATAGTAAGATTTCTAAGAAGTATTTTACAAGACAATGGTTATGGTTTATGTGTAGATTTGTCGGTGACTTAGATAACGAAACTAGAGTAATATAATAAGGACATGGTGGATACGCCGCTGGTACTTCCTATATATAAGTGTGCTTATTGTATTACCCTAGTAGCCTTATCTGAATCACCACTAAGATTATGATTTTGTGATACAATGTGACAAGACAACTGACTAAATTAAATTCTTAAAGTATCTATCTATCTTCATAGTTAGATTCTTGTAGGATGTTTATAGTCCTAATTGGTAGTCCTTTAATGGATTCTGTGTACTTTACAAGAGGGTGAATTGACTACGTATTTGATGGTTCTAAAGAACAGTGATAAGTGGGAATTTTTCAAGTTGTCGACATTTATCGATAAACTCGAAGGCCATGAAATGGAACTTCTGAAGATGGCGAAGTCAAAAAAGGCTAATGTTTACAAAGCTGGAATCCTATATAGTATTTCGAGTCCTAAAATTCAAACGGCTTTTAGTGCAAACATGAATGCTTCTCCACAGAATCAGAATCAATCGCAGCCTCAGTATGACCAGAGTCCTCAAAGTTCTTACTCAAGCACTGGTTCAAATTCAACTTATCAAAGCCAAGCGAATCAGAATCAATAATAAAGTTCTGATCCAAATGTATATAAATGCAACATCGTAGTGAATTTGAATAATGTTGTTTCAGAACAAGTTGCAAAACAACATATGTCACTACTCGCTACAGTATTAGAATCTTATGAATGTCTTGTTGCCGGTAAGATCGGAAACCCCGAGATGACCGCAGAAGCTTATGACCAGGTAGACGAGTAACAAAGTTCGTTGCACTCACAGGCCGTGACATAGGAAATTCTAGCAACAAATTGGGTTTTGACAAAACCAAAGTCACGTGCTTTAAATCCCGTCAAAAGGAGCATTTTAAAAGAGAGTGTAAGAACACCAAAGCAACCGGAAATCAAAGTCCTTTCGGAGGAGGAAATGAATATTACAAAAGGGCACTTCAATATAAACTATTTCTGAAGAAACTCAGGTTGAAATCAAAGAAAAGCCTGACAATAGCACCATTGAGAAAGCTTTGGTGGCATCCAGCGAAGATGATGGTTTTGATTGGAATTCTTACATTGGGAAAAAGACCGGAGTTGCTTTGATAGCAGAGATAGTTGAAGATAATTCTGCAGAGGAAGCAGTGGCAGCAGTAGCAGCAGCAGCTATCGAACAAGCTCTTCTGGAACAATACTTGCATCAACAGTAGGAAGAAGAGGAATATATTCATATGCAGAGACAAGGAATTTTATCCTCTAATTCTTGTGACAGTTTTGCAGGTCATTTTGATGGCAGCTCGAAAGAACAAGTGGTTGAGGAGAAAAAGATTGATGAAGTGATCATTGATGTCACTCAAGAAGTAAAAGTCGAAGACCTCAAGGACATGGCAGATAAAGCTTTAATGGCGAATCTGACCAAGGTAAGTCCAGAGGTAAAAATTGTCGAGAAAGAAGTTGTCAAAGTACAAGTTGTTGAGGTTGAGAAACCTTGTACAAAATGTACTGAACCTTGTGTCGAATGTGCCGAAAAATCAAAGATCATCGCTGAAAAAATGTGCATAACGAATTGTTGAAATACGATTATCGCACAATGAAAGAAGCGTATGACAAAATGAAAAATGATTATGGCAGACTCGACAGAAATAACATTGAACAACATGATAATATAAGGATGTTGAGTGGAACAGTAATGGATAAACAAAGGGCAATTAACACCTATATTAACACCATTGCTGAAACCAAACAACAACTTCAAGACATGGAAATCGAAACTGAAAGAGTTCAACAGTTGTTGAGAAGTTATACCACAAATGCATATGTTATTGATCACATTCTTCCGACAATCTCAACGGAAGAAAAACCTAAAAAGAAAACTGGCAAAGAATATAGCAATGTTCCTCCACCCCCTTGCGAGAAGTACTGTCGCAAAACCGCAGACGGGATGGATAAGGGACTCAACGTTGAGTTACTTTCTGAGAAAAAAGATGAGTTGCCAGAGAATATTGGTATAATCTATGCTAAATCTGATGATGATAACAACGCTGTGGTTAACAAAGTGGTTGAAAATGTTTTAAGTGATTCTGATGACGGCAGCTTCAAAAGCGCCAACTCGAGTTCAAAGAATTCCGATTCACAGTCGGAAAATGACGATAAGTCGTCAGAGGATGGTCTAAGTGATGACCCTAATGTTGTAATGTACAAAATTAAGGATTCGGATAGACTATACTTTGATGATAGCTTCCCAATTCAGAATGTGAAGGAATAATTGCTTGATAAATTCTTTAAACTCGTGGAAGTCACATCAGAGGAATTGGAAATTAACGAGCGAAAATTCTATTCCAAACCTAAAAGAAACAACTACCGAAGGAATGGTGGTGATCATCCGGAAAACCGGAGAGCAGGGTTGGGTCTAGAAGAATCAGATGAACCAGTAAAGAAAGTGTCACCATTTCATGAATATAAAAACAAAAACATGAATTTTGTATATGGGACAAATACGGTTCATGAAGAGAGTTTGATTGGTAAACAATCAAATGATGAGTTTAAAAAGGAGAAAGAAATTCGAGATAAAGCCAAGGTTACAAGTGGTGACAAAACATCAAGTGGGGTAAAACCACCCACTAAAGGACATCCACTTGATAATCGGACATGTTTCAAGTGCAATGAAATGGGTCATATTGCATGACAATGTCTGAAATCAAAACCGGCTTATCCTCTAAGAAGAGAATCAAATGTTGTAAAACCAAGGTATCCAGAGTTTGAAAAACCAATCAAGATTTTGAAAAGAAATGAATCTTTGCCAGAAGTTAAACCTAAAATAGAAAAAAGGTTTGAGAATTCTACTTTCGAAAAAGGAGAAACTTCTAGGGCAAACGAACACAAACTTTATATCAAGAAGGCTAATATCAAATCTCAAGCCTGGATTACCAAGAAAAGGTCAACAACATCTGGTGTATTAAGTCTGAGCTGGTAAAGACTGATAACACGAAAGAATCTAAACCTGAAATCACTAAGTCTGAGCCTGTTAAGACTAGTGATAGCAAGAAAGAATCAAAATCTGAAATCATAATTGAAACCACATCTGAAACTGTCAAAAATAAAGGTGGTAACAATTCAAAAGGTAAAAAGACGGTAAAGTTTTCAAACATAAACATCATAGAATTTTAGATGAGGAATGGGAAGTTTATTCTATAGATAAGTGTGTATTTGATTATGCTGATGAATGTGAATATGATTTTGATGATGGTTATCCAATTCAACCCAAGACTAAAAAGGCTTGGGTCTCGCTTTTTAAATAGATTGTTAAAATGTGCAGGGACTCTAGAGATCCGTACTTTCTAAGTGGATTTTGGATAGTAGAGCGTCCAGGCATATGACGGGAATGAAGGCATTCTATTCGACATTAAAGCTATCAATGGTGGATATGTTGGATTTGCAGGAAATCAAGGTGGAAGGATAGTCGCAGAGGGAAAATTCCCCATATGGCGTAGTTTCATTTGATCGCGTGAACTATATTGCAGAACTTGAGAATAATCTTCTGAGTATATTGCAGATTTGTGACAAGAAATTCACAGCCCATTTCAACGACAAAGAGTGTATTATCTTGAAGTCGGGATTCAAAATACCAAATGAGTGGATTCTGATGCGAGCACCTCGAGAGAATGATTTATATGTTCTTGATATGGGTGTCGCTACCACTTCATCAAAATCAGCACAATGTTTTGTGCAAAGGCTACTGAAAAAGATTCTATTCTTTGGCATCGTAAGATGGGGCATATTCATTTGCGAAAAATGAATTTCTTGGTTCATAATGATCTTGTAGAAGGCGTAAATCTTTGAAGTTTTCAGATGTCTGATCATTGCTTGGAATGCAAAAAGGGAAAGCAGAGAAATCTCATCCAATGAAAATTCTAAACTCAATCAAGTTGCCATTAGACGTCTCCACATGGACTTATTTGGTCCTGTAAATGTTCGAAGTATCTCAGGAGACTTATATTGCTTGGTCGTGGCAGATGACTATTCGAGATATTCGTGGGTATTCTTTCAAGAATCAAAAGACGAAACGTTCGAGAACTTGGTTATTCTATTCAAGAACTCGAGAACCTTTATAATCTGCCGGTCAGACGCATTAGAAGTGACAACAGCACAGAGTTTAAGAATAACAAAATGAAGGAATTCTGTAACGCCAAAGGGATTCTGCACAAGTTTAGTGCTCCATATACTCCACAGCAAAACGGAGTAGCTGAACGGAAAAACAGAACTTTGATTGAAACTGCGAGAACCATGCCTGCAGATTCTAAACTTCCTATCAGCTTCTGGAGTGAAGCGTGTCACACCCTCAATTTCCACTTGCGGAGTTTTACCGCGAGGCGTGTGATCAAACCAGAATCTGAGACACTAGTAATATCGAACGACTCTATATGATCACTTAAAAATAGCAAACGACCTCAGAAAAATATGAATCCGGCGCCATTAGAAGCGTTTTTCAAAAATACACGTTTTAGGCTTCAGAAAATCCACTTTTCGATAAATAATGATCAGGTTACATCCAACTGAAGTTGGCTGTAAATGCCATTCAGCAACCTGTTTTCGACTTTTATCGCATTAGAACATGCTTAAACGATCAAGACGTTTAATAATAATGATCAAGAACAGCTTTATTTGTCAAATATCATCATGTATATCAATATTCATGCAAACCCTAATCATATAACATGATCTTTATCGCTAAAACGCAGCCTATTATTTTAGTATTCATCATAACATCACAATCGCAAAAACTCGCACAATTATCCGAACTAATCATAAATCACAACACTTTTCATACCAATGATCCTACCATTACACATAATCATGATCAAGATTACACAAACCCTAATGTGATTTTCAAAACAATTAAACCCTAACCTTGAAACGATGATGATTAGCGAACCGGGACAAGATTGGAATCAATCCGGGGTTGGAGCTTGTGCGACCGTGAGGGGGGGGGGGCTGCCGTCGGCTCTCTTGGGGACTAGGGTTTTGTGTGTGTGTTTTTTTTTTTTGAAACTATAACATGCATGCCCACATTTATATAAAACAAGGAAAAAGAAAGGGGAAAGGGGGTGGGGGGCGCGCGACCGCAAAGGGGGGGGAGGCGGTTTGGGTAAGTAGCTTGGGCCTCAAGTTTAGGTTAGTTCCTTGGGCCGCAAGGAGGTGAGGTCGACACGTTTCACGGCTCAGTTCGGTTCGGCTATTTATTTATTATTTTTTTATATAACTAATAATCGCGATTCAAGGCGTGATACAATAATCTACAAAATATACAAACGTCTAATCACACATAGCACGTAATTCACCCAATAAATTCACAAAGTTAGCGTAGTTATTGCGAGTGTGTAATTTAATTCTCCGAATTAAATAAGCGTAGGAATGAATAATCATGAAGTAGCGCGTTTAAGATACCTGAAAAGCCGGGATGTCACATTATCCCCATGTTGAAATAATTTTCGTCCGGAAAATTGAGTAAACGCGGTTTAGAATGCAACGAACAAAGATTCAGTTTGTTATCAATGGTACAAGAAATTTCCAGGCTGTCACATCATCCCCATGTTGAAAGAATTTCGTCCCGAAATTTAGTTGGTGGTAACGTTAGATTGCTGCTCAGCTGCAAAAAGGTGTGGGTATTTGCTTTTCATTTGGTCCTGTCTTTCCCACGTGAACTCCCGTCCACGCTTAGAGTCCCAACGAACCTTGACAATAGGTATCTTGCTGTGCCTTCGAGTCTTAATCTCACGATCCATGATCTGATAGGTTGTTCCACAAAATGCAGTTGCTCATCCACTTGAATCTCATCCAATGGAATGACTAGGGTCTCATCTGATAGACACTTCTTTAGATTGGACACGTGAAAAACGTTGTGAACTCCACTGAGTTCGGCAGGAAGGTCTAATTGACAAGCTACGGGCCCGATACGCTTCGAGATCACAAATGGGCCTATGTACCATGGGTTTAGTTTGCCTCGTTTCCCAAAACGGATTACACCCTTCCAGGGTGACACCTTTAGTAGGACGCGGTCGCCTACTTGAAATTCGAGCAGTTTGCGTCGTTCATCAGCGTAGCTTTTCTGTCGATCTCGTGCCGCTGCCATGCGGTTTCTGAGTTGCACAATCTTTTCAGTAGCCTCAAGTATCAACTCAGGACCTGTGAGTTGACTGTCACCGACTTCTGCCCAACAGACCGGTGATCTACATTTGCGACCGTATAATGCTTCAAACAGTGCTGCCTGAATACTCGTATGGTAACTGTTGTTATACGAGAATTCCACTAAAGGCAGATGGATTTCCCAACTGTTCCTGAAGTCTACCACACATGCCCTAAGCATGTCTTCCAAGGTCTGAATGGTCCTTTCACTTTGACCATCCGTCTGAGGGTGGTAAGCTGTGCTCACATCTAAGCGTGTACCCAACGCTTTCTGAAGTGACTGCCAAAAGTTGGACGTGAAACGAGCATCTCTGTCTGAGATGATGGACGTTGGCACCCCGTGCTGAGAAACTACTTCCTTAACGTAGATGCGAGTCAACTTATCCATCTTATATGTTTCTTTGATCGCTAGGAAGTGTGCGGACTAAGTTAGATGATCCACGATTACCCAGATGGTATCGCAACCACACGGAGTTCGCGGGAGTTTAGTGATAAAGTCCATCGAGATCTGATCCCATTTCCACACTGGGATCTCAGGTTGTTGAAGTAGCCCTGATGGCTTCTGGTATTCCACCTTGACTTTCGCACAAGTCAAACACTTGCTCACGTAGGTGGCTATATCCGCTTTCATGTTGGGCAACCAGTACGCGGCTTTAAGGTCTTGATACATCTTATCCGAACCAGGATGGACAGAGTATCGGGATTTGTGAGCTTCGTCCAAAACTAGCTTCCTGAGGTCTCCGTAGAGATGTACCCATATACGATTCATGAAATACCGGGCACCATTGGGTTTCACTTCCCAATCGCGTTCCATCTTTCCCACAGATTCGGCGTTGATGTTTTCTTCCTTAACTGCTTCTAGCTGTGCGTCGCGTATCTGTTCGGGTAACCCCGAATGAATGGTGAACTGGAGTGCTCGTACCCGACGAGGTTTCAAGTGCTCCTTCCTACTGAGGGCATCAGCTACCACGTTAGCTTTACCCGGGTGATACCGAATGGCACATTCATAATCGTTCAGGAGTTCGACCCAGCGACGATGTCGCATGTTCAACTACTTCTGGTCAAAGATATGCTGGAGGCTCTTGTGATCCGTGTAGATTGTGCACTTTGTTCCATATAGATAATGTCTCCAAATCTTAAGTGCAAATACAACTGCTCCCAATTCCAGGTCATGTGTTGTGTAGTTTTTCTCGTGAACCTTCAACTGTCGGGATGCATACGCGATGACCTTATCACGTTGCATGAGTACGTATCCCAATCCCTGAATGGAGGCGTCACAATATACCACAAAATCATCTGTCCCTTCTGGCAAGGACAAAATGGGTGCACTGCAAAGTTTCTGCTTCAGCAATAGAAATGCTGCTTCCTGCTTGTCACCCCAAGCATACTTGGTGCCCTTTTGGGTGAGAGTGGTAAGCGGTTGTGCGATCTTGGAAAATCCCTCGATGAAACGTCTGTAGTAACCAGCCAAACCCAAAAATTGGCGGATCTCTGTCGGTGTCCTGGGTGCTTCCCAGTTCTTGATAGCATCGATCTTGGCGGGATCAACGTGTATACCTTTTCATTCACGATATGCCCGAGGAACTGAACTTCCCGAATCCAGAAATCACACTTCGAAAACTTGGCATATAGTTTCTCCTGTTGAAGTAGTTCCAGCAATAATCGTAGATGCTCAGCATGTTCTTCTTCACCCTTAGAGTAGACGAGTATATCATCGATGAACACGATGACAAACTTGTCGAGATACGGCTTACACACGCGGTTCATGAGGTCCATGAACACCGCAGGTGCATTGGTGAGACCGAAGGGCATGACCAAGAACTCATAATGGCCATACCGAGTATGAAATACCGTCTTGGAGATATCCTCCTCCCTGACACGCAACCGGACCGTAGATCAATCTTGGAGTAGTAGCTTGACCCTTGAAGCTGGTTGAAGAGATCATCGATGCGAGGTAATGGGTATCGGTTCTTGACGGTAACCTTATTGAGTTCCCTGTAGTCGATGCACATGCGGAAGGTCCCGTCCTTTTTCTTGACAAAAAGGACCGTCGCTCCCCAAGGCGAATTACTGGGTCGGATAAATCCTTTTTCCAACAATTCCTGAAGTTGGGTAGACAGCTCTTACAGCTCTGCTGGAGCTAGGCGGTATGGGGCCTTGGTGATAGGAGTCGCATGGTTCGCCAATTCGATTTCAAACTCCACTTGTCGATGTGGTGGAAGACCAGGTAACTCCTCTGGAAATACATCGGAAAAGTCACGGACGACGGGGATATCTTCAATCCGCTTCTCGTCCTTAGGCTGCTCGGTGACCAGTGCGAGCAAAGCGAAGGAGTTCTTTCTCCGACGATACTTCTGAGCTTGCATGTAAGAGATGATGTTTGTGACGGCGCCTGCCTTCTCGCCTTGCACCATCAAGACTTCATCGTTAGAGAGCGAAGTACGGATAGCTTTCTCGAAACAGAGAACTTCAGCTCGGACGTCGGATAGCCAGTCCATTCCGGCTACCACGTCAAAATTACCCAGGGTAATTGTCATCAGATCAATGGTAAAGGTGTGACCCGCGAGTTTAAGTTGACAGCCGGTTACTAAATGGGTCACATCTACAGATTTACCATCGGCTAGTTCTATGACGTAAGGGGTCTCTAGGGGTTTAGGCGTGAGATTTAGGTTCTTCCTAAAAGACTCAGATATAAAACTCTTATCCGCACCCGTATCAAAAAGTACAGTAGCAAAATGATCGTTAAGGGGAAACTTACCGGTGACCACGTTCGAGTCGTTTCTAGCCTCTCCGCGGCCCAGCGTGAATGCACGACCTTTGGCACCTCTTGTGCCACCATTTCCATTGTTGCCGTTGTTGTTATTGTTGTTGTTGTTGTTGCGAAGCTGTGGGCAGTCTCGCTTGAAATGGGCAGTGTTACTGCACTGATAGCATCCCCGGTTATTACCTTGCTGTTGAACCTGGTGCTGATTTTGATTTTGTCGAGACATGATTTCCCCGCGACAATCCTTTGTCGCGTGTCCCGCTTTGCCACATCGTTGGCAGCAATTTCCGGCGCAAGGGCCGTGATGATGGAGGTTACGACGATTACTTTACGGCTTTCGACCCGCATAGCCGCTTGAGTTCTGGGTGTTGTTGGCAGACTGATTATTGTGACCCCGATTGTTGTTGAAATTGTTGGACCGCTTCTGGTTTCCTTGTTGTGGCTGGGCTGATGAAGACTGTCGAGCAAGTGAGTCTTCAAATTTTCTTTTGTTATCAGGGACGACTTCGGTTGCACCCCGAGGTGGCAATTTCCTTTGCTCCACCGCCTTATCGGTGAGTTTATGCGACAACCTAATCGCTTGATGCTCCGTCGTAGGGTTGCTAGACATTACCATGCCTTGGATCTCAGGGACCAGACCCCCAAGATAAAACTCAAGTCATTTTTCGACGATGTTAGCCAGATCGGGGCATAGGAACACCAGATCATGATGTTTGGCCGTGTACGCTTCAATTTCAGACCCTACCATCTTGTGGTTCCATAGCGCTTGCTCCAACTGCTGAACTCTGTCCCGCGGACAGTATTCCTCCTTGATTAGGGCCTTAAACTCGGTCCAGGCCATTGCGTTCGCCGCAACAAGTCCACGTGTTTGGACTTGTGCGTTCCACCAGGTTAATGCCCCATCTTCCAACGTTGAGGCAACATACTTGACCTTATTGGCTTCAAGGCAATTGCACATCTCCAACACCGATTCAGACTTTTCAATCCAACGGACCAGTCCTATGGGTCCTTCAACACCCGTGAACTTGCTAGGTTTCACATCGAGGAACATCTTGTAGGGGTTAAGACCCCCTCCTGAAGACAGAGGATAGGTAGTCAGCGAGAAAGTCTACTAGCCCAACAATTAGATTTTCCCATGAAAATTTAATAATGGTTACCTGCTGGTGGGTTTTGAACACCTGCCAGAGCAGCATTCACGTGTTCTTGGATCATTGTGGCTAATTCTTCAGGTGACATGTCGAGGTTTCCGCGACGTCCAGTTGCCATTTCAGATCTTCGCAAGACAACACAAACACACACCGATAAGTATATATATCCAATATAGTTATCATATTCCACACTTCAATCATCACACAAGTTATGTCAACCCAACAAATTAAATAATCAAAAGGAACATTTGATTAAATAAATTGCAACCTCTCACAAAATACCAACCAAACATCTCAGTTTAATTATAAAATTTCAAGTTCAAACATAAGTGGAAAACGAACAAACTAAAGAAAACAAAGCGGGGATTGGCGAGACGAGTCAGTCTTCTACGTCTCCATCTCCCAAGTCGCTATCGTTGCCGTCATCCTCTGCGGCGTTTTTAGCTTCAACAGCCGGGTCCTGTTCCGGCTCCTCTCCTCCGGATCCTGCTCCGGGTCTTCCTCTGGATCCTCCACTGGGTCTTCCTCTTGATCCTCCTCTTCTTCCTCTACCTGCGCTGGAGGGCCGGTGCTGGTGCGGGTACTGGGACAGGTGCTTGATTCTGCTCCAGCTCTTGAATCCTCCAACTGGCCTCAGGAACTCTGTCTTCGAGCCAGTCAGTCCTCAGCTGCTCAGCACAAAGATCCTTAGCTAAAATGTTTCGAACTTTCCTATTCTCATGTTGCTCTTCCTCGAGCCTTCCAGTTTTACCAGTTAGTTGACGTATCATCCATCCCTGTGCTTCGATAGTCTCCTGCATTCTCTCTAGTTGTTCCTGTTGTTTTCTTAACATATCCCTAAGTAGATCGTCCCCTACTTCTAACGAGTTGACCGATTCGACCGGTATATCAGTGGTCGGACGGGAGGACGACTCCCCTCCTAGAGCGAGTCTTTTCCTAGCAGCTGAGTGTGTCTCCACGCCATGAGGTGGTGAGGGTTCGACCATGGGTGCCTTCCCCGGCGCCCTTGGTTGTCGAGATTTGTCGGATGATGATGATGACATTGCCTGTTGGGTTGTGTAGTTAGTTACGAGTTGCGTGCATCACAATATACATATATATATCTTACATAAAACAGTTGTAGTATAACACATAACAAGATATCACAGTTCGGTGCCAACTAAGTCTAGTGTCGTGTAACAGCTATAGTTTAGATCTACTTTTAATGCAAACCTGGATCTCTATAGCTAGAGGCTCTGATACCAATCTGTCACACCCTCAATTTCCACTTTAGGAGTTTTACCGCGAGGCATGCGATCAAACCAGAATCTGAGACACTAGTAATATCGAACGACTCTATATAATTTATTTAAACGTTTCCCAAAAACATTTGTTTAACCATTCATAGTTATTTTCAAATTGTCTTAGTTTCAAAGTTTAGCGGAAGCATTAGTTTCAAAGTTGAGCGGAAGCATTAGAGTAAAGTAAAGTAACGGGCGCCAACATAAACGCCAAAACCAAAAATCCCAAACAATATTCGTAAATAAGACTCGATAAAAATGTTTTGATCAAATGCAAGTGAGTGCACCTAGCGCTCCTAGCGTCCTGAGAAACATGTAAAGAAACAAGTGTCAACATTAAAGAAGAGTGAGTTCACAGGTTTTTATAAGTTCACAAGTTCGGTTAAATGTTTGCTTTCCCCGTTATCCCTAACCCGGGATAACGATATAGTTCCATTATTCCTAACCCGGAATAATAATGTTGGTTCGTAATTAAGTTCAATGTTAACATGTAGGTAGCGAGCCTAAAGTTACGTCACATAAGAGTTCGCGATCGAAGCTGACTGTTGTGCCTCAGTGTTGCCAGGCCTATCACTGACCATGGCGAAAGTTAGGCCAAATTAATCACCCGTTGACCATTCCCGGTCGGCTAGTGCGACTAGCTCGGGTGGGGCTTGTCGGCCCAGTAGTACTACTTATAATTTCCCCGCTATCTAACCCAATACTAACGATCCGTGAGTTTGTTGAGGACTTCCGTGATATAGCTACTTAGTGACCATAACGTACATTAACATTAACTTAGTTACCGAGTAGTTTAACGACTTTAATTTCACATAACGTAAAAGATAGAGTTATAGAGTGTATACATATTTCTCCCCCTGTTGTTTAAAACCGGATAAAATAGGGGCCGTGAACTCACCTTAAATTGCTCGGTTAGAGTAACACAAAAGTAGCAAATGATGGGACCGCTAATCGCGTCCTAACATGTCAACCGACTTAGAGTTGGTGTGTGAACACACTGATACAAAACCCTACGCATAACTAACACACAATGCGGCACACGTAATAACCAATTCGAAAACACAATCATACATGCAAAGTATCATCATACCAAAAGAATGATCAAAGCAACTTGTCATAAACATAGATTAACTCATACAACACTTTGGTACACACAAACGCAAATTATCATGTTTCAACTTGTACGCTCAAAACTGGGATGTTTTCGAGGATTTTTATAAAATAGTTCCAATGTTCCAAAAATTCCAATTTTTTTACAGGAGGTGTCAACTAAAATGTAGAATTTTATGTAAACTTTTCAAGTCCTAAAGGTTTACCAATTATTTATAAATATTTATATACTAGGCTGCAGTCAGAATCGTCGCTTTCTGACTACAGTCCACGGGAAAATTTATTTAAAAATCATCGTTCATCCAATTAACAAATTCTAGTGGGAGTTTTCTGGAAATTCCCGTCTCCAGTAACTGTACAAATTTTGTGACCCAACCCTCTACAGAATATGAGATCCGACTCGATAAACAACTAGCAAATTTTGCAGAATTTAAGCAGCTTCAGCTGCTGCACTAAATGACCACTTAAAAATAGCAAACGACCTCAGAAAAAATTGAATCCGGCGCCATTAGAAGCATTTTTCAAAAATACACGTTTTAGGCTTCAGAAAATCCACTTTTCGATAAATAATGATCAGGTTACAGCAAACTGAAGTTGGCTGTAAATTCCATTCAGCAACCTGTTTTCGACTTTTATCGCATTAGAACATGCTTAAACGATCAAGACGCTTAATAATAATGATCAAGAACAGGTTTATTTGTCAAATATCATCATGTATATCAATATTCATGCAAACCCTAATCATATAACATGATCTTTATCGCTAAAACGCAGCCTATGATTTTAGTATTCATCATAACATCACAATCGCAAAAACTCGCACAATTATCCGAACTAATCATAAATCACAACAGTTTTCATACCAATGATCCTACCATTACACAAAATCATGATCAAGATTACACAAACCCTAATGGGATTTTCAAAACAATTAAACCCTAACCTTGAAACGATGATGATTAGCGAACCGGGACAAGATTGGAATCAATCCGGGGTTGGAGCTTGTGCGACCGTGGGGGGGGGGGGCTGCCGTCGGATCTCTTAGGGACTAGGGTTTTGTGTGTGTGTTCTTTTTTTTGAAACTATAACATGCATGCCCACATTTATATAAAACAAGGAAAAAGAAAGGGGAAAGGGGGTGGGGGGGCGCGATCGCAGGGGGGGGGAGGCGGTTTGGGTAAGTAGCTTGGGTCTCAAGTTTAGGTTAGTTCCTTGGGCCGCAAGGAGGTGAGGTCGGCACGTTTCGCGGCTCGGTTCGGTTCGGCTATTTATTTATTATTTTTTTTATATAACTAATAATCGTCGATTCAAGGCGTGATACAATAATCTACAATATATACAAATGTCTAATCACACATAGCACGTAATTCACCCAATAAATTCACAAAGTTAGCGTAGTTATTGCGAGCGTGTCATTTAATTCTCCGAATTAAATTATCGTAGGAATGAATAATCGTGAAGTAGCGTGTTTAAGATACCTGAAAAGCCGGGATGTCACATTATCCCCATGTTGAAAGAATTTTCGTCCCGAAAATTGAGTAAACGCGGTTTAGAATGCAACGCACAAAGATTCAGTTTGTTATCAATGGTACAAGAAATTTCCAGGCTGTCACATCATCCCCATGTTGAAAGAATTTCGTCCCGAAATTTAGTTGGTGGTAACGTTAGATTGCATGCTCAGCTGTAAAAAAGGTGTGGGTATTTGCTTTTCATTTGGTCCTGTCTTTCCCACGTGAACTCCGGTCCACGTTTAGAGTCCCAACGAACCTTGACAATAGGTATCTTGCTGTGCCTTCGAATCTTAATCTCACGATCCATGATCTCGATAGGTTGTTCCACAAAATGCAGTTGCTAATCCACTTGAATCTCATCCAATGGAATGACTAGGGTCTCATCTGATAGACACTTCTTCAGATTGGACACGTGAAAAACGTTGTGAACTCCACTGAGTTCGGCAGGAAGGTCTAATTGACAAGCTACGGGCCCGATACGCTTCGAGATCACAAATGGGCCCATGTACCGAGGGTTTAGTTTGCCTCGTTTCCCAAAAAGGATTACACCCTTCCAGGGTGACACCTTCAGTAGGACGCGATCGCCTACTTGAAATTCGAGCGGTTTGCGTCGTTGATCAGCGTAGCTTTTCTGTCGATCTCGTGCCGCTGCCATGCGGTTTCTGATTCGCACAATCTTTTCAGTAGCCTCAAGTATCAACTCAGGACCTGTGAGTTGACTGTCACCGACTTCTGCCCAACAGACCGGTGATCTACATTTGGACCGTATAATGCTTCAAACAGTGCTGCCTGAATACTCGTATGGTAACTGTTGTTATACGAGAATTCCACTAAAGGCAGATGGATTTCCCAACTGTTCCTGATGTCTACCACACATGCCCTAAGCATGTCTTCCAAGGTCTGAATGCTCCTTTCACTTTGACCATCCGTCTGAGGGTGGTAAGCTATGCTCATATCTAAGCGTGTACCCAACACTTTCTGAAGTGACTGCCAAAAGTTGGACGTGAAACGAGCATCTCTGTCTGAGATGATGGACGTTGGCACCCCGTGCCGAGAAACTACTTCCTTAACGTAGATGCGAGTCAACTTATCCATCTTATCTGTTTCTTTGATCGCTAGGAAGTGTGCGGACTTAGTTAGACGATCCACGATTACCCAGATGATATCGCAACCACACGGAGTTCGCGGGAGCTTAGTGATAAAGTCCATCGAGATCTAATCCCATTTCCACACTGGGATCTCAGGTTGTTGAAGTAGCCCGGATGGCTTTTGGTATTCCACCTTGACTTTCGCACAAGTCAAACACTTGCTCACATAGGTGGCTATATCCGCTTTCATGTTGGGCCACCAGTACGTGGCTTTAAGGTCTTGATATATCTTATCCGAACCAGGATGGACAGAGTATCGGGATTTGTGAGCTTCGTCCATGTCTAGCTTCCTGAGGTCTCCGTAGAGAGGTACCCATATACGATTCATGAAATACCGGGCACCATTGGGTTTCACTTCCCAATCGCGTTCCATCTTTCCCACAGATTCGGCCTTGATGTTTTCTTCCTTAACTGCTTCTAGCTGTGCGTCGCGTATCTGTTCGGGTAACCCCGAATGAATGGTGAACTGTAGTGCTCGTACCCGACGAGGTTTCAAGTTCTCCTTCCTACTGAGGGCATCAGCTACCACGTTAGCTTTACCCGGGTGATACCGAATGGCACATTCATAATCGTTCAGGAGTTCGATCCAGCGACGATGTCGCATGTTCAACTCCTTCTGGTCAAAGATATGCTGGAGGCACGTGTGATCCGTGTAGATTGTGCACTTTGTTCCATATAGATAATGTCTCCAAATCTTAACTGCAAATACAACTGCTCCCAATTCTAGGTCATGTGTTGTGTAGTTTTTCTCGTGAACCTTCAACTGTCGGGATGCACACGCGATGACCTTATCACGTTGCATGAGTACGCATCCCAATCCATGAGTGGAGGCGTCACAATATACCACAAAATCATCTGTCCCTTCTGGCAAGGACAAAATGGGTGCACTGCAAAGTTTCTGCTTCAGCAATAGAAATGCTGCATCCTACTTGTCACCCCAAGCATACTTGGTGCCCTTTTGGGTGAGAGTGGTAAGCGGTTGTGCGATCTTGGAAAATCCCTCGATGAAACGTCTGTAGTAACCAGCCAAACCCAAAAATTGGCGGATCTCTGTCGGTGTCCGGGGTGCTTCCCAGTTCTTGATAGCATCGATCTTGGCGGGATCAACGTGTATTCCCTTTTCATTCACGATATGCCCGAGGAACTGAACTTCCCGAATCCAGAAATCACACTTCGAAAACTTGGCATATAGTTTCTCCTGTTGAAGTAGTTCCAGCAATAATCGTAGATGCTCAGCATGTTCTCCTTCACCCTTAGAGTAGACGAGTATATCGTCGATGAACACGATGACAAACTTGTCGAGATACGGCTTACACACGCAGTTCATGAGGTCCATGAACACCGCGGGTGCATTGGTGAGACCGAAGGGCATGACCAAGAACTCATAATGGCCATACCGAGTATGAAATGCCGTCTTGGAGATATCCTCCTCCCTGACACGTAACTGGTGATAACCGGACCGTAGATCAATCTTGGAATAGTAGCTTGACCCTTGAAGCTGGTCGAAGAGATCATCGATGCGAGGTAATGGGTATCGGTTCTTGACGGTAACCTTATTGAGTTCCCTGTAGTCGATGCACATGCGGAAGGTCCTGTCCTTTTTCTTGACAAAAAGGACCGGAGCTCCCCATGGCGAAGTACTGGGTCGGATAAATCCATTTTCCAACAATTCCTGAAGTTGGGTAGACAGCTCTTGCAGCTCTGCTGGAGCTTGGCGGTACGGGGCCTTGGCGATAGGAGTTGCATGGTTCGCCAATTCGATTTTAAACTCCACTTGTCGATGTGGTGGAAGACTAGGTAACTCCTCTGGAAACACATCGGAAAAGTCACGGACGACGGGGATATCTTCAATCCGCTTCTCATCCTTAGGCTGCTCGGTGACCAGTGCGAGCAAAGCGAAGGAGTTCTTTCTCCGAAGATACTTCTGAGCTTGCATGTAAGAGATGATGTTTGTGACGGCGCCTGCCTTCTCGCCTTGCACCATCAAGACTTCGTCGTTAGAGAGCGGAATACGGATAGCTTTCTCGAAACAGAGAACTTCAGCTCGGACGTCGGATAGCCAGTCCATTCCGGCTACCACGTCAAAATTACCCAGGGTAGTTGTCATCAGATCAATGGTAAAGGTGTGACCCGCGAGTTTAAGTTGACAGCCGGTTACTAAATGGGTCACATCTACAGATTTACCATCGGCTAGTTCTATGACGTAAGGGGTCTCTAGTGGGTTTAGGCGTGAGATTTAGGTTCTTCCTAAAAGACTCAGATATAAAACTCTTATCCGCACCCGTATCAAAAAGTACAGTAGCAAAATGATCGTTAAGGGGAAACTTACCGGTGACCACGTTCGAGTCGTTTCTGGCCTCTCCGCGGCCCAGCGTGAATGCACGACCTTTGGCACCTCTTGTGCCACCATTTCCATTGTTCCCATTGTTGTTATTGTTGTTGTTGTTGTTGTTGCGAAGCTGCGGGCAGTCTCGCTTGAAATGGGCAGTGCTTCCGCACTGATAGCATCCCCGGTTATTACCATGCTGTTGAACCTGGTGCTGATTTTGATTTTGTCGAGACATGATTTCCCCGCGACAATCCTTTGTCGCGTGTCCCGCTTTGCCACATCGTTGGCAGCGATTTCCGGCGCAAGGGCCGTGATGATGGAGGTTACAACGATTACATTGCGGCTTTCGACCCGCATAGCCGCTTGAGTTCTGGGTGTTGTTGGCAGACTGATTATTGTGACCCCGATTGTTGTTGAAATTGTTGGACCGCTTCTGGTTTCCTTGTTGTGGCGGGGCTGACGAAGACTGTCGAGCAAGTGAGTCTTCAAATTTTCTTTTGTTATCAGGGACGACTTCGGTTGCACCCCGAGGTGGCAATTTCCTTTGCTCCACCGCCTTATCGGTGAGTTTATGCGACAACCTAATCGCTTGATGCTCCGTCGTAGGGTTGCTAGACATTACCATGCCTAGGATATCTGGGACCAGACCCCCAAGATAAAACTCAAGTCATTTTTCGATGATGTTAGCCAGATCGGGGCATAGGAACACCAGATCATGATGTTTGGCCGTGTACGCTTCAATTTCAGACCCTACCATCTTGTGGTTCCATAGCGCTTGCTCCAACTGCTGAACTCTGTCCCGCGGACAGTATTCCTCCTTGATTAGGGCCTTAAACTCGGTCCAGGCCATTGCGTTCGCCGCAACAAGTCCACGTGTTTGGACTTGTGCGTTCCACCAGGTTAATGCCCCATCTTCCAACGTTGAGGCAACATACTTGACCTTATTGGCTTCAAGGCAATTGCACATCTCCAACACCGATTCAGACTTTTCAATCCAACGGACCAGTCCTATGGGTCCTTCAACACCCGTGAACTTGCTCGGTTTCACATCGAGGAACATCTTGTAGGGGTTAAGACCCCCTCCTGAAGACAGAGGATAGGTAGTCAGCGAGAAAGTCTACTAGCCCAACTATTAGATTTTCCCATGAAAATTTAATAATGGTTACCTGCTGGTGGGTTTTGAACACCTGCCAGATCAGCATTCACGTGTTCTTGGATCATTGTGGCTAATTCTTCAGGTGACATGTCGAGGTTTCCGCGACGTCCAGTTGCCATTTCAGATCTTCGCAAGACAACACAAACACACACCGATAAGTATATATATCCAATATAGTTATCATATTCCACACTTCAATCATCACACAAGTTATGTCAACCCAACAAATTAAACAATCAAAAGGAACATTCAATTAAATAAATTGCAACGTCTCACAAAATACCAACCAAACATCTCAGTTTAATTATAAAATTTCAAGTTCAAACATAAGTGGAAAACGAACAAACTAAAGAAAACAAAGCGGGGATTGGCGAGACGAGTCAGTCTTCTACGTCTCCATCTCCCAAGTCGCTATCGTTGCCGTCATCCTCTGCGGCGTTTTTAGCTTCAACAGCCGGGTCCTGTTCCGGCTCCTCTTCCTCCAGATCCTGCTCCGGGTCTTCCTCTGGATCCTCCTCTGGGTCTTCCTCTGGATCCTCCTCTTCTTCCTCTACCGGCGCTGGAGGGCCGGTGCTGGTGCGGGTACTGGGACAGGTGCTTGATTGCGCTCCTGCTCTTGAATCCTCCAACTGGACTCAAGAACTCTGTCTTCGAGCAAGTCAGCCCTCAGCTGCTCAGCACAAAGATCCTTAGCTAAAATGTTTCGAACTTTCCTATTCTCATGTTGATCTTCCTCGAGCCTTCCAGTTTTACCAGTTAGTTGACGTATCATCCATCCCTGTGCTTCGATAGTCTCCTGCATTCTCTCTAGTTGTTCCTGTTGTTTTCTTAACATATCCTTAAGTAGATCGTCCCCAACTTCTAACGAGTTGACCGGTTCGACCGGTATAGCGGTGGTCGGACGGGAGGACGACTCCCCTCCTAGAGAGAGTCTTTTCCTAGCAGCTGAGCGTGTCTCCACGCCATGAGGTGGTGAGGGTTCGCCCATGGGTGCCTTCCCCGGCGCCCTTGGTTGTCGAGATTTGTCGGATGATGATGATGACCTTGCCTGTTGGGTTGTGTAGTTATTTACAAGTTGCGTGCATCACAATATACATATATATCTTACATAAAACAGTTGTAGTATAACACATAACAAGATATCACAGTTCGGTGCCAACTAAGTCTAGTGTCGTGTAACAGCTATAGTTTAGATCTACTTTTAATGCAAACCTGGTTATCTATAGCTAGAGGCTCTGATACCAATCTGTCACACCCTCAATTTCCACTTGCGGAGTTTTACCGCGAGGCGTGTGATCAAACCAGAATCTGAGACACTAGTAATATCGAACGACTCTATATGATTTATTTAAACGTTTCCCAAAAACATTTGTTTAACCATTCATAGTTATTTTCAAATTGTCTTAGTTTCAAAGTTTAGCGGAAGCATTAGTTTCAAAGTTGAGCGGAAGCATTAGAGTAAAGTAAAGTAACGGGTGCCAACATAAACGCCAAAACCAAAAATCCCAAACAATATTCGTAAATAAGACTCGATAAAAATGTCTTGATCAAATGCAAGTGAGTGCACCTAGCGCTCCTAGCGTCCTGAGAAACATGTAAAGAAACAAGTGTCAACATTAAAGAAGAGTGAGTTCACAGGTTTTATAAGTTCACAAGTTCGGTTATGTTTGCTTTCCCGTTATCCCTAACCCGGGATAACGATATAGTTCCATTATTCCTAACCCGGAATAATAATGTTGGTTCTTAATTAAGTTCAATGTTAACATGTAGGTAGCGAGCCTAAAGTTACGTCACATAAGAGTTCGCGATCGAAGCTGACTGTTGTGCCTCAGTGTTGCCAGGCCTATCACTGACCATGGCGAAAGTTAAGCCAAATTAATCACCCGTTGACCATTCCCGGTCGGCTAGCGCGACTAGCTCGGGTGGGGCTTGTCGGGCACAGTAGTACTACTTATAATTTTCCCGCTATCTAACCCAATACTAACGATCCGTGAGTTTGTTGAGGACTTCCGTGATATAGCTACTTAGTGACCATAACGTACATTAACATTAACTTAGTTACCGAGTAGTTTAACGACTTTAATTTCACATAACGTAAAAGATAGAGTTATAGAGTGTATACATGTTTCTCCCCCTGTTGTTTAAAACCGGATAAAATAGGGGCCGTGAACTCACCTTAAATTGCTCGGTTAGAGTAACACAAAAGTAGCAAATGATGGGACCGCTAATCGCGTCCTAACATGTCAACCGACTTAGAGTTGGTGTGTGAACACACTGATACAAAACCCTAAGCATAACTAACACACAATGCGGCACACGTAATAACCAATTCGAAAACACAATCATACATGCAAAGTATCATCATACCAAAAGAATGATCAAAGCAACTTGTCATAAACACAGATTAACTCATAAAACACTTTGGTACACACAAACGCAAATTATCATGTTTCAACTTGTACGCTCAAAACTGGGATGTTTTCGAGGATTTTTATAAATAGTTCCAATGTTCCAAAAATTCCAATTTTTTTGCAGGAGGTGTCAACTAAAATGTAGAATTTTATGTAAACTTTTCAAGTCCTAACGGTTTACCAATTATTTATAAATATTTATATACTAGGCTGCAGTCAGATTCGTCGCTTTCTGACTGCAGTCCACGGGAAAAATTATTTAAAAATCATCGTTCATCCAATTAATAAATTCCAGTGGTAGTTTTCCGAAAATTCCCGTCTCCAGTAACTGTACAAATTTTGTGACCCAACCCTCTACAGAATATGAGATCCGACTCGATAAACAACTAGCAAATTTTGCAGAATTTACGCAGCTTCAGCTGCTGCACTAAATGACCACTTAAAAATAGCAAACGACCTCAAAAAAATATGAATCCGGCGCCATTAGAAGCATTTTTCAAAAATACACGTTTTAGGCTTCAGAAAATCCACTTTTCGATAAATAATGATCAGGTTACAGTCAACTGAAGTTGGCTGTAAATTCCATTCAGCAACCTGTTTTCGACTTTTATCGCATTAGAACATGCTTAAACGATCAAGACGCTTAATAATAATGATCAAGAACAGGTTTATTTGTCAAATATCATCATGTATATCAATATTCATGCAAACCCTAATCATATAACATGATCTTTATCGCTAAAACGCAGCCTATGATTTTAGTATTCATCATAACATCACAATCGCAAAAACTCGCACAATTATCCGAACTAATCATAAATCACAACAGTTTTCATACCAATGATCCTACCATTACACATAATCATGATCAAGATTACACAAACCCTAATGGGATTTTCAAAACAATTAAACCCTAACCTTGAAACGATGATGATTAGCGAACCGGGACAAGTTTGGAATCAATCCGGGGTTGGAGCTTGTGCGACCGTGGGGGGGGGGGGGCTGCCGTCGGCTCTCTTAGGGACTAGGGTTTTGTGTGTGTTTTTTTTTTGAAACTATAACATGCATGCCCACATTTATATAAAAACAAGGAAAAAGAAAGGGGAAAGGGGGTGGGGGGGCGCGACCGCAAGGGGGGGGGGGGGAGGCGGTTTGGGTAAGTAGCTTGGGCCTCAAGTTTAGGTTAGTTCCTTGGGCCGCAAGGAGGTGAGGTCGACACGTTTCGCGGCTCGGTTCGGTTCGGCTATTTATTTATTATTTTTTTATATAACTAATAATCGTCAATTCAAGGCGTGATACAATAATCTACAATATATACAAACGTCTAATCACACATAGCACGTAATTCACCCAATAAATTCACAAAGTTAGCGTAGTTATTGCGAGCATGTAATTTAATTCTCCGAATTAAATTAGCGTAGGAATGAATAACCGTGATGTAGCGCGTTTAAGATACCTGAAAAGTCGGGATGTCACAAAGCGGTTGTTGCGGCTTGCTACACGCTAAACAGGGTTCTCACTGTCAAATCAACAAAGAAAACATGTTTGAGATGATAAACCGACGGAAGCCAAATTTGAAGTTCTTAGAACCATTCGGTGCACCATGTATCATAATAGACCAAGATGGCAAATTTGGAGCTAAATCTCTTGAAGGTTTCTTTGTCGGATATGCGAGTCCGTTGAGAAGAGTATATGTTCCTTCATTGAGAAAGGTTATTGAAGCACAGCATGTGGATTGTTTAAACTACACGAATCCTATTAGAAGGAAAGATGACGCGTGACTGTTTAACTATCAAGACCTTTGGAAGTCATTTGACTTTCCCGAAGAACCAACTGATGAAGAAGTTGCAGTGTTATACTACCTTCACCAGTCAGCAAATCAAGAACAAATTGTTCGACCAATTGTGGTTAATCAACCCACGTTGGACCCATCTTCTTCTTGCGCAAGTTCAAGCAATAGTGGTGTTCCGGCTGAAAATGTTCCTGAAACATTAACAACACCTGCTACTCCTCCAACAAATGCCTCTACTAAACCAGTGAATACAACAACGGAGTCAAGTATGCCTCAGAATCAAAATTCTGACTCAGATGAAGCACCAACATTTGATGCTGATGGGGAATCATCTTCTTCAGATGAAGAAGTGGAGCAGATAACAAGTCTTCTTAATCAATCTGCAGTCCCGAACAACAGAAATGAAGCTTCATCAAGCTCTGCAAATGTTGAATTGGTTGTTGATCTCAACATCACGAATCAGCAAAACTCAGTAGATGTTCCAAGTGAAGAATTGCCGCGATCATATTCCTATCATCCGTCAACAAATATTATCGGAGAACTTCAAACTGGTGTTAGAACTCGAGGGTAAATTAATAAAGCACTCAGTTATTTCTACACACGCGTTGCTAAAACCCAGAACTATTGCTTCTATTCATGTTTCATTTCTCAGATTGAGCCAAAGACAGTTAATGAAGCTTTAGCTGGTGAAAATTGGGTACAAGCAATGCAAGAAGAATTATTGCAGTTCGAGAAGTTGAGTGTGTGGAAGCTTGAAGACCCACCAGAAAATCAGAAAGCAATTGATACAAAATGGGTCTTTAAGTGTAAATGTGATGATAGAGGGGTTATTGTTCGTAACAAAGCTAGGATTGTTGTCAAGGGATTTCACCAGCAGGAAGGGATAGACTACATGGAAGTCTATGCACCAGTAGCTCGCTTGGAATCTATTCGAATTTTTCTAGCTTTCGCATCATGGAAAGGATTTAAGGTCTATCAATTGGATGTCAAATCATCTTTTCTGTACGGAAAATTACGTGAGAAGGTGTACGTTGGACAACCACCAGGGTTTGTCGATCCACTTAACAAGAAGAAAGCGTACCTACTGGATAAAGCTCTTTATGGACTACACCAAGCCCCGAGAGCTTGGTACGAGACGTTATCTCAACATCTCATCGGAAACGGCTTTATCAGAGGAACTGTGGATAGTACTCTTTTCACCAGAGAAGTTGATGGCCATCTGATTACAGTTCAAATCTACGTTGACGACATCATCTTTGGATCTACAAACGATAGTATCTGCAAGGAGTTTGAGGGAATCATGAAAAAGAAATTCGAAATGTCCTTGACAGGTGAAATGAAGTTCTTTCTTGGTTTGCAAGTAGATCAGCTTCTGGATGGTATTTTCATTCATCAGACTAAGTATGTTCACGACATCTTGAAGAAGTTTGGAATGGAAAGCTTGAAGCCTTTATCTACGCCTCTTGCTCTAAATCATGGCATTTGCGTTGAAGAGACTGGAGCCGAAGTTGACGAGACGTTATACAGATCGATGATTGGATCGTTGATGTATCTGACGGCATCGCCCCCAGATATCATGTATCCAAACTGCCTACGCGATAGATATCAGTCAAGCCCGAGGATCTTACACATGGAGATTGTGAAGCGAATCTTCAGATACCTGAAAGGATGCCCAAGCACCGGCTTGTGGTACCCGAAGAACAACAATTTCGACCTCACAGGCTATGCTGATTCTGATTTTGGTGTAGATAAGTTGAACTCAAAATCAACTACAGCGGGATGCCAGTTCTTCGGAACAAGAATGGTAACCTGGCAGTGTAAGAAACAGACTGCGGTCGCTCTCTCTACCTGTGAAGCTGAGTATATCTTGGCCTCCAGCTGTTGTTCACAGATTCTATGGATTCAACAGCAGATGAGAGACTATGATCTGCAATTTCTAGACACTACGCTATATGTTGGTAACAAGGCAGCCATAGATATAACTAAAAATCTGGTTCATCACTCACGCACAAAACACATTGAAATTCGTTATCATTTCATTCGTGATTGCTACGAAAAGAAATTGGTACGAATAGAAAAAATCCACACCGACGAACAAAAGGCTGATTTTTATACCAAACCATTTTCTTTGTCACGGATTAAATACTTGCTGAGAATTAACGGTATGAAAAATTTGCTGACAGGTGCGGACGCTGAGGTTGAATACGGATCGGACGACGAGTTCGCGTGATCCACAATGGTTTGTAAACATCTTTCTAGTTTAGAATTTTGTTAAAAACTAAAATCCAAAAAGATGTTTTTGATTTTAGGGGGAGAAATGTTAGAGAAAATACAAAAACATTCGAAAATTTTAAAATCCAAAAACATATAAAATTTTAGAAAACGATAAATCTGTTTTTAATAAAAATGTTATTGAAAATCAAAATATAATAAACTCGCATCTTGAAAAAATTAGAAAACTTGAACAAGATGTTGAGATTGCAAAAAATAAAACTGATGATTTAGAAAAACAATTGTAAGGTTTGTGACTTCATCTGTAATGTTAGATCAGATATGTCCTAAACCGTTCAATAAGAATAAAAAGGACAATGTCACAAATTATGACGATGTCATAATTGAGGATTGTGATGATAATACCGATGATGAAAATGATAAAAATGATAAAAAAGAAATATTTTTGAAACTAAAAGAAAATTTTCAAGTAACTGTTCTACAATCTGATGAAAAAGGTGAATGCTCATCGCAAAAACCTTATAAGCAGAATGGAGAACAAAAACAACATGAAAAACAAAATTCTAAAAATTTTCAAAACAAAAATAAAAGCTCATCGGTACGGTCATCCAATCATTATAAAAACTCACAAAAATTTGAGAATAAGTGGTGCAGATCGGACCACAGTGCTTCAAATTCGAATAAATTTTATAGAAGAAGAAGGAAAGATGACTACTACATGTCAAATCAATGTGCTGATTTGGGTGTTTGGTCTGAATGGAGAGATTGGTACGATAACAGAGTGTGTTACAACTGTGGATTTGGTGGACACATTGCTATTAACTGCCTGAAAAAGAGATTTGATACGAGAAGATGCTATAAATGTCAAATCAAAGGTCATATTTCCAGGGATTGTCCGATTAATCTGAAAAGAAGATCGGTTAAATCTCACGGGGGAGAAAAGACCAGAGGAGAAGAAAACAGAGAAGAAAAATGAGAAAACTATAGAGAAGCCCAAAGAACAAAAAGTCAAATTATCACAAGGGCAAAAAGAAAGATTGAGAAAAAAGAGGAAAAAAGTTAGAGAGTATTTGGAAAAGATTTTGCCCTCGGATACATCTAAAAAATCATAAAAAAGTTCTAATGAATCATTTTACTCACAGTCAAGTAAAACGAATTCATCAGATACAAATCTGAGGACAAAAGAGAGAGCAGTGGAGAAAAATTTGATAATTCAAACAGTTAAAAATCAAAGAAAGTAAAATTTTCAAATAAAGTTTCAATCAAACTGTTTGAATATAGAGTGTGAATGTTTGTTTACTTCAGATGTTAATGATTTCGAAAAACCTAAATCCAGAATGGATTGGGTTCCAATTCAAAACTGATTAAAGTTTGTTTGAATGTGTAGGATAACTAAGCTTCAAGCCAAACGTCATTTGAGAAGCAGTGGTTGTTCATGCAGAGGGACAAGAGACAGGAGTGATATTCCACACAAACAAAATGGTAGTCTCGCGTTCACATTCGTAAAAAGTCATTAAATGGTTAAAATGGAAGATTCTTATTTTCGATTTTAATAAAATGTTTTCAATTTTAGGGGGAGAAAACATTTTAAAAATTGTAAAAAATTCTTGTAAAATTGAAAAACATCGTTTCGAAATCATTTTAGATAGATAAAATATTTGAAAAAGAAAATCTTAAAATATAAAAAAACATTGAAAAATGAAAAATGAGATTACTTGTGCGCAAAAAGGAAATGATAGTACATCAGTGGACTATCACAGTACGCTAAATATTTGTAAAGTTTAAAATGTTATAAACAAGTCTTACTGTGGAAGTGTCGATAGGCTTTACACGTTTAGTAAATTGTTTCAGGGATATAAACTAAATTTTACAACTACTTAAACTTGTGGATTAACATATCTTGGATATATGGACTTAGTACTCCGAAATTCCGTTTGAGAGATTGCCTTATTCTGAAATACGAGGTCTTTATACATAGTTGATTTCTAGGGTATTATACAAGTTCTTCTGATTTTGCGGAAGCAATAGCCTAGAACTTCTATAATACTTTTGCAATAAACCATAAACTGCATGCAATCTTGAAAATTATCGAAAGATCTAATCATTTGCAGTGCTGAAAAGATTCCTTAAATGGAACACACCTTAAAGTCGAGCCTTCATCTCTTTGTCTGTACGGTAGTACTAAACTGAGGTCTCAAGGCATCGCATTACCCTGATACAAATATCGATTACGCTATATTCACCTGTAAGATGAAATCTATGGAATTTTGATACGAGAGTATATTCAATTAGTGTGAACCACAGATATGTCAAGTTTCATAATTCTTACCCTAACATATCTTGGAACAATTGAGAAATGTGTTAAAGTTCAGGTGGATAAACATATCGACAATTTAGGTAAACAAGTTTAAAACTTAAAGTCATTAAAAGGTCAACGGTACTGGTGGTATGTCTCAAAAACTGATATGATCCTCTAGCACGTTTTCTCACAAAAATATAAACTGTAAATATTACATTTCAGTATGTTTACATTTCTGCATTCAATATTAAAAATCCAAAAAGCTTTCGTTTCAAAATCTTCCATGGAAACTTGATAATGTTGAATGTGAGCCGGACCAACGAGACTGTTAAGAAACTGTTTGTGTGTGGATACGTGTGATTGTTCTTAATCATCAAATCTTAGAGATTAAGAGCATCATTTGAGGGGGGGCTAGATAAACAAGTTGATTAAAGATACCAGAAAGCTCAAAGCAAGGGGGAACATGGATGTTACAGTTATTCAAGATATAAAGATCAAAAGAACATTAAAGACTCAGGAACTTAATTGAAGAATGATGACTACGGCAACATCCAAGGGGAGTCTGTTGATGCATATGTTTGTTGCCTACGTCATCGTATATTATCGATCAGTATTTAGGAGCGAAATGTCGAAGTTTATGTATATTAGGGACAAGTTCGCTTGAAATGGTAGTGTTGTAGTCAAGTTCAAAGTTCGCCCGAACTTGCACTCCCACCAGCGAACTTGTGTTAGTATAAATAGGAGCTTTGATGTTTCATTTGTAAACTCAGAGATTTTGTCATGACAGAGGCGAAGCTCTGTCTAAGTGTTTCCAGGATCTGTAACGTTGAATATTAATGAAACGGTGATTAAATAGAAACAAATGAGTGTATCCAATGTCACCTAAGCAAACGGATTCCACACGTTTACCTTAGGTTTGTCAGATTAGTACCCGAACGATCCAAAAACATTCGAAAATTTTAAAATCCAAAAAGATATAAAAATTCAAAATGTACAAAAACATTGAAAAAGACAAAAAGAGTTCAGTGTCATAAAAGGAAATGATAGTACATCAGTGAACTATCACAGTATGCTAAAAAATTGTAAAATTATAAAAGTGATAAACGAGTCATACTGTGGATGTGTCGATAGGCTTAACACGTTCAGTAAACTGTTTTCGAGATATAAACTAAATTTTAAAACTGCTTAATTTTGTGGATTAACACATCTTGGATATATGGACTTAGTACTCCGAAATTTCGTTTGAAAGATTGCCTGATTATGAGATACGAGGTATTTATAGATAGTTGATATCTGGGGTATTATACAAGTTCTTCTGATTTTGCGGAAGCAATGGCCTAGAACTTCTATAATACTTTCGCTATAAACCTCCAAACTGCATGCAATATTGAAAAGAATCGAAAGATCTAATCATTTGCAGTGCTAAAAATATTCCTTAAGTGGAACACACCTTAAAGACGAGCCTTCATCTGTTTGTCTGTACGGTAGTACTAACCTGAGTTCTCAAGGTCTCGCACAACCCAGATACAGATATCAATTACGCTATATTCACCTGTAAGATGAAATCTAGGGAATCTGGATACGGGAGTATATTCAAGAAGTGGGAAGATAAATCAAGTTTCATGAATTCTATCTTAATATATCTTGAAACAATTGAAAAATGTGGTAAAGCTTAAGTGGACAAACATATCGATAATATAGGGAAACGAGTTTAAAACTTAAAGTCTGCTAAAGGTCAACGGTACTGGTGATATGTCTCAATCAACTGATATGATCCTTAGACGAATTCACAAAAATGTGTCTGTAAATATATTTTTACATAGTTTACATTGCTTATTACATTGTATTTCAGCTTTACAGTTTAAAATCAAAAAGATTTTCGGTGTGTTATAAACTTACAAAAATACAAAAAGATTTTATTTCTACATTGTTTTCAGCAAACCAATGTTGGAGAACGGATCTTCGAAGTCTGGTAAGATGCTAGAACTGGTGGGAATCTCTTTGACAACGGACTGGGAGCTAATCAGTTATTCTGAAAAGTCAAAACGATGAAAAGTTCATTAATTTAAAACTTTGTTTTTGAAAATATCAACAGTTTGTTCGTAACGGGTCAAACCGGGGTCTTTAACTTGGACTCGGCAGACAAATCGGTTAACCAAGGTCATTAACTTGGACTTGGTCAACTGAGTGGATTTTCATAACCGATAAAAAGTTGGAAAGTTCAGGGGTCAAAAATGAAAATTTGAAAAAGTTAAAAAATGTGATTTGGCAAGTTCGGCCGAACTTGCTAAACAAATCAGGTTTATCAAACAAGCAAGTTCGACCGAACTTGCTATAAAATGGCTGTGTTTGTTTTAAGTAATAAGTTCGCTCGAACCTATGATGGGTTATGTTAATGGGCTTATAAGTTCGCCCGAACTTACCTAGGTATAAATACATGAGTAAGTTCGACTGAACTCATTTACTTGTTATCAGATTCTCTTGAGTGAACTTGAGCTTTGAATGATCTTGAGTGAAATTGACAAATCATAGCGTTACGCTGCCTAAATTTAGTTTTTTTTGATGATTTACACACCATCTACAATGGCCGAGTTATAATATTGAACTTTGAACCGTGTATTGATCTTAAACGAACCAAATAGATCTGAAAAGTTAATATCTAATAAATCTAGGAGCTGTTGGTTAAAATTGAACATAGATCCTTAATCTACACATAAAATCGACCGTATAACATGTTTTGATTGAAGTGAAACGGCTGTTTATTTGTTTTAAACAAGTTGGTCTGTGAAGAAGACGACAAGTTCGGCCGAACTTGTTGTCAAGTTCGACCGGACTTGTCTAAAAATATGAATAAATGAAACCTAAACATCTTCGACCGAACTTGCATCAAAAGAACTTATCAAACTGGTGCAAACATGTTCGACCGAACTTAGGTTTGAAAGTCTGATTTTGTTGTTTTGTGTATAAGTTCGCCCGAACTTATATAATGAACATGTTTGATATAGCATGTTCGGGCGAACTTGGGTAAAACAGAATGTTAAACACATATATCAAGTTCGCCCGAACTTGATATAAATGTTAGAAAATTTTGTGAAATTGTTCTCGAAATGCGTGCTAATTGTTTTGCGTTATTTTTCAGGCACATGTACCAGCACGAGTAATCTCTGTTGAGTTCTCCAAAACTCACAATACGTGCATTACGCTTGACAAATCTATCTGTCCGTCACTGAAGGAATATGACAGTATATTGAAGTTTCTCGAGGAAAGCCATATTTGCCGAGCTATTGCAGAGCACACAGTATCATATCGATCATACATCGTTCACTTTTGGATGAATGCAAGCGTTAGTGCTGACGAGAAGACAATCATTTCAACAGTACAAGTTGGAAATGAAGTTAAACCAATTTCTGTGACTGAAGATGATATTCGACAGATTCTTAAATTCAAAGATAATAAAGACGATCCGATTCATTAGACGATAAGATGGTGTGTGGTTGTTTCTTTCGTATGGGTTATAAGGGGAGCGTGAACAAACCGAAGCTGAAGAAAGGGGAAGTGCCAAACCCCTACAAGCTTTTGATGCATGCTCTAATTCACACATTCAGCCATCGTAAAGCCGGATTAGATGATGTTCAAGACTATTTGGCTAGCATGGCAACGGTGCTTATTCTGAAGAAGCCGTTCAATGTTTCTAAGTTAGTTTTCACTCACATGTCGAAGAACATGGAAGATTCAAGGCTATGCCTATATCCGAATTTGTTCAGATGTTGATTAACGAGAAGTATCCCAACATTGCACGAGATCTAAATGATGTGCTGTATTTAGTTCATCTTGATGAAACTACTGTGAAGAAGCTTATCAAGTTCCAGAAACAAGCTTCAGCTCCTGTTGCCAAGCCGGTATTTGGAGTCATTAAAGATTCGAATTATATCGCCACTTGATAACAAGTGGAGAAAGGATGGTAGCGATGACGAGAAAGAGCTTAAAGCTGAGCAAGAATGGTTTAAAGATTTCAAACCGAAGGCAAGAAGCGAGTGGTTTTTAAACGCAGAAGCTGATAAGTCGAAAAAGAAGCGAGCTGCTAAGAAAGTAGAAACGATGCTCGTTGACGAAGAAGAACCTGAAAACGTTGAAGCAGTTGCTAGATCAAGCGCTGCAGTTGTAATTGAAAGTCAGGAAACTGTAAAGTCAACCCAAGAAGATGTGATTTCTGCTACTTCTGAGAATGAAGAATCTGATGAAGAAGTTCCTGCCAAAAATCCAGAAAAGACTGAGGCAGAGATTAGAGCAGAAAAGGAAAGAAAGTTGGATGCAGATTTTGATCCTAACACTGAAAAAGAGTCTGACGAGGAGAGACCAAAGAAAAAGTAGCGTACAAAGTCTCAAGCAATCGAACTCTCAAAGAAGACTACAGGGTCACCTCAGACCAAAGGTAAAAGAAAAGCAAAGAAAGCTCAAAAGGCTGTGAGCAAGAGGTACAAAAGCAAGTTGAAAAGCATAGAAGTCACACAAGAACCTTCTGGTGCTTAGGAGAAAGGAGTTACACAAGAACCTCCTACAAAAGAACCTCCTGTTATTGTTCATGCTGAAACTGAAAGGCCAGGAGTTACACAAGAACCTCCTGTGTCTGATTTTGTTGAAGTTCCTGTCATCCAATCACCTATTGCTCCGACGACTTCAAATATTGAAAGTTCTACTCCTAAGAAGTCAACACCGAAAGCTGCAACACCTAAAGATTCAACGCCAAAGACACCTAGGGGAAATCTGTTTGGCGATATGCCACACGGTCCAATCAGTCTCGAAGACTTGGATGAGTTTTTCCCAGAATCTAATTTTGAGATGCTATAGAAGCGCGTGAAGGCGTTAGAAGAGAAAGTTGCACAGAATGAGGTTGAAAAGGCTGAGCTTGTTAAGAAGGTGAATCAACGCGAGGTCGAAAAAGAGTTGCTTGATGATAAATTAAAGGTGATGGAAAATGAAAGGGAGTATTTCAAAGCACTAATTGAAAGTTTGCAAGATGCGAATGAGAAATTGCAGACTGAGATTGCAGATCCAAAGACTATCCAAGCATTGAGCGAAGATTCAACAGATTGCAGAAAGTGTTAGCAAACAATCTGAACATTGATTTCATTGCTGAATACGGTCGTCTGGATCGTCAGGAAGCAAAAGAGCGTGCTGAGAAAGAATTAGCTGAGAGTGGTAAAGGAAAGCATGTTGAGGGTGAAGCCCCTAAATCTTCTGAGACTGCTAAGAAGTCTTCTGATGATCCTGAGAAACCAGTTGAAGATATTTCAAAAGCTTCTGAGTCTGATATCCAAAAGGTTGACGAATCTGTCAAGCCTTCCGATTCTATCATTGATACTGAAGAAAAAGACGATGATGAAGCTGAAAAAGAAGATAAGGATGAAGATGAAGAGGAAGAGGGGATAGAGGATTGGAATGTTGGTGAAGATAATGATGACGATGATCAGGTTAATGTTCGTATTAGAGTTTCTGAAGCCAAAATCTCTGATGATTTTGATTATACTGACCTGATGGACGATTAGTCAAACAGGATGGAAGATAAAAGGCATGGGGAGTCAGGGAGAAAGGTCCGTCAGATGATATTGATTTGTTAGATGTCGATCAATTTGCGAAGCCTGTTTCTGCATTATCTACAAAGCCTTTAATGCTAATGTTGGAACACAATGTGGAAGAAGGTGAGTTTGTACATAATTACTCAAAAGAAGATTTGGCAAGACTAGTTGAAGTTGAAGCTGAGAACTTAGAGTTTAATTTTGAGAAAGTTATGAATGTTAACACATTTGAACCAAAAGAGTATCAGTATGAGAGAAGGTTTGAAGCTGATGAGTACAATCGAGTGATAGTTGAAGATTGGTCCTCAGATGATGAATCAGATTAGAAAGCTAAGTACGTCGGTCAAAATTCAGAAAGTTTTCCTACGTTTGAAGAGATGTACAAACAACTTGATGAAGATATGATTAAAGATAAGATTGCTGAAGCGTTACGAGAAGGAAAGATTCCTAAGCGATGACCAAAGAAGAGATAGCTGAAGCGAAAAAGTCCTGGTTTAGGGAGATGCCACGTGAACGTAAGTTTCGACGTCCACTAGCATTCTTCACCAGAGATAAAGATGTTTCTTTGGGAGATATACTGAGTTGGGGATGGTTTAAAGAGCTCAACGTATATGCAATCAAAAGGGAATTTGGAGTGCAATACTTCAAATATCTTGTTGATTTCAAAACATTGCCGTACTAGATATGGAAGAGTTAGTACAAATAGTGAATGTTACTTATCATATGAAGACAATAGATCAGTTGTTGTGGAAGATGATTAAGTACGAAGCTGTTAAAGGTTGGAATTATTGGAAGCCGTTTATTCTAGGAAGAAGGGTTAAGATCAATAAGGTTACAGAGGAAAAGGGCATAACGTTAATTATGAAACGTCCTAGAGCCGTGAGGAATATGCCACTTATGCCGATCGAACAAAACTTCTATCCTTTATTCAAGTGGTGGCAGATAGATCCAGCTACTTGCGAAGCGGTGATTGCATTAAAATTTGAAGATCACCTGGATTTTACTAAGGAACGGGTTGAAGTAATGGGTTATCAGGGAATGAGAGGTTTATGGAGGACGATAAGGATTCTAGACCCTATGTGGTTGGTTAACTGCTCGAGAGAAGATATAAAATGCCTTTTCTACAGCAGGATTGTTTTTGAAGAAAGAGAAAAGGTACAGGCGATGCAGTATCAGAAAGTTGTTAACGTTTGCTATGCACGTGAAGTAAATTCTGGAAAAATGTGGCAAACGAAGTGGAGGGATCTGGAGAGAGTTGAGTTTCTAAAAGAAGAAACCAGAAATGAGGCGATTAAAGAAAGAATGGAAAAAGCGGTAAGGCAAAGTTCGCTAAGAATGGCTAACTTTAAAAGACCACCGCCAACTGATCAAACGCCGGATCCGAAACAAGAAAGACGAAGAAAGTCGTTTAAGAACTTCTTCGGACGGGTACGTTAATGTTTTTATGAAGACAAAGTTTTTTGAAGACTGATACAAGACGAAGACGATATCCAAGGGGGAGTCTGTTGGTGCATAATGTCTATGTCTTAGTCTTATATCGAGTCTGTATTGTATAGAGCTGAATAGGCTAGGTATATGAAGTATTTATGTATAGTTTAGCCAAGTTCGCCCATAGTGTGTTACATGTATACGTGTTCGGCCAAACTTGCAGTAGCAAGTTCGAGCGAACTTGAGTCTCTTAGGGGCGAACTTGCAATAGTATAAATACCTAGCTAGCCTACTTCATTTGTAACTTTGGCATTTCAGAGGCGAAGCTCTGTCAGTTTGTAACCAGAATGTTTGATCTATAAAATTGACGATTAACTGATTAAATCTTGTCTATTGGTAAACACGATGTAATATTTCCGCTATTACTAACGTTAGATATCAAATTTAGGTTCGTAAGCATCAAGGATCGGTCCTGCAGTTGGGATGAATATGGAAGTTGTGTGAGAAGATGTGGTTGATTTTGTGATGACAGAGGTTTTTGTGGTTGGATTAGTATCAACTTTAGTTTTGAGAGGTGTGGATTCTGGTTGTCTTGCTTTTGTAGAAGATCTCTTCTTTGTTGAGGTACCAGTCTCTCCCTTTTCTAAGTGCTGATCAATCTTTTTCTCAACCAGCACCTTGACTTCATCAAACACAGTCTTCTTGTGAGACATCTTTGCCCTTGCAGGATATCTTCAGTTGAGTCTGGTTTCTTTGAGCCATCTAGCTTAGGGATATTCACTGTAGGCCTTGCCTTTGTATCATCCATCTTCAACTGTTCTTTTCCCAAAGGTTTCTCAGCCTTTTTAGCTTCATTTGGACTCACAAAAATGCCATTAGGAGGAGAATGGTGAGCAAGTGGGCTTTGATTGCCTTGATATCTCAGCAGTATCATTGTATCTTGCATCAACCATATTCCTGAGTTCCATCATCTGATGTTTATGTTTTTGCTCTAGGAAATGTTTTTCTTGTTAAAAGATTGGATTTATTGCATATTTGAGCTCAGCAGTGGTTGGAACAGGGGGTTGACTCTGAATAGAGATCTTTAATTTCATCAACAGTGGTTTCAACATTGGTAACCCTCTCCGTCAATTCTCGGTATTTTAGCTCATCACCTAACTTAATAGGATCATATGAACTCCTACCAGATGTGGTAGTTATATCTAAGATATCATGAGCATGTGGTTTGCCACTTGCTTCAATCTTAGATGCCCCTTTGTCTTGGTTCTGGGGACTTCCCACTGGAACAGAGGTTACCTTAGTAGCCTCAGCAGTGGTTGCCTTCAACAAGGACTTAGCTATGTAACCACTGTCCAATTGAGAACTTGGGAGATTAGCAATTGAAGTGGCTGCCTTTGTTGAACTATCACCAAGGGTTACATGTAACCCAAGGGATGTAGCCTCTTCATTTGCTGATGGGCTAGCAATTAGAAATAAGTCAGACCCAGCTTCTGGTTGAAGTATATTCTCATTGATGAGTTGGTGAGAAGTGTTGGATAATGTCTGCTCAATATCTATTGCATTCAGCAAGGGTAACATTGTTGGTGGAAGGGTGTCATTGCTGAGTGTAGCTGTGTAGAAAGCGACATTGCCCTGGGAGATGGGTTATGGAAGAAAGAACCAAGTGATCCTAGAGCTTCATAATTTGGTATCCATGTGCCTACAACCTGATCCTTTTGTGAGGATGCAAAAGGAGTTTCATAGTCTGGTTGAGAACTTTGAACCATCTACTGTGAAGAAGTAGTAGTAGTGGTTTGTGACTTTGGTGCTGTCACAGGGTTAACCTCTGGGATCTCATCTTCCAGAGGACCCTTTTTGGGTTTGGTGGGTTTTCGGGATGCTCTGGATGGTTTCTTTTTCGATATTTTAGGTGTGGGTTTCAGGGCAGCGGTTGGGATGCCCTGATCACCTAGAGCAGTAGGCTCAGCAGCCGAAGGTTGAGCTTGAACATTTTGTTATTGTAAAATAGGCTCAGCCTCCTCTGCTTCTGTTTTGGAAACTTTGTCTTGATTTGTTATTCGTGTAAAGGTTTCATGATTGAGGCGGCCAGGGTTGGTTACGGCGCCTTCTTTACTTGTATCTGATTTAATCTGATCTTGCAAGTAAACACTCAAGAATCGAGGATGTATCAAGAAAGCTTTTCTTTTTTCAATATTTATAAAATTAGTAATGAGATCATTGAATAATACCTGGGAAAGATTAAAATCAGAGTTAGTTAAGATTGCAAATCCCAGATATTGCATGTTTAAAGGAATCTCACTAAAAGCAGGGTGTTTTGAAGAGACATAGGTAAGCAATTTGTGAAAAAAGAATTTCATCTCTGTAGGAAAATTTGGTTTGAAGATTGTCATACCTTTCAACTGCCCTGTGTAACCTCTTTCAACAAACTCATGCTGCATCTCCCTCAAAGGAAATGATACCCGATGTTGCATATCATTTAACATGAAAACTTGGGAGATAGATTGTGGGCTTATTTCCATTCGTGTGCCACCAATTTGGAGGTGATGGAATAGGGCACACCATCAGCGGATACCAAAATTCTCTTAAAGAGTCGATGTAAACTGGGGCTTTGACTTCCAACATGTGCTTAAATTTTGATTCTTTCAGAATCCGGAGAATGAGAGCGAGTGTTTGTGTCGGTTTCTTCGAGAATAGCAGTGTAGGTATGTTGGTGCAGAATGTCTATGTCTTAGTCTTATATCGAGTCTGTATAGATTAGACGTGAATAGGCTAGCGAAATCGAGTATTTATGTATATAGAAGTCAAGTTCGCTCATGATGGAATTGTAAAGTCAAGTTCGGCCGAACATGACATAGTCAAGTTCGCCCGAACTTCCTATCCAACCAGCAAACTTGATCATCTATAAATAGCTAGCTTGTCTTGTTCATTTGTAACTTTGCGCACTTTGAGGTGGAGCTCTGTCAAATTGGAGACTTTATATCAATAAAATTGACGATTAATTGACTAATTCTTGTTGTTTGGTAATCATGTCGTAATATTTCCGCTATTATGGACATTAGATATCAAATCTAGGTTCCTATGCTATCAGGATCGGTCCTACAAGTGGTATCAGAGCTAGAATATCCTGATTTGATTGATATCAAGGCAAGAACACTTCTAATTCTACTCCATTCTTCTATTTTTCTTAACTTTTACACAAAAATGAAGATTTCACGGGCAAATTCTGTCCAATTTTGAATATGACATGTTAAATACATCATAGATAAACCCCTGAGAGTTTGGAGACTAAAATCAAATGAATTGGTGTCAAATTGTTGCAAAAACAATGTTTAAAGAACCCATGTTGATCGAACTTGTTAGCTAAGTTCGGCCAAACTTGCCTTACAAAGTCACTTTTTCAGTGAGTTTCTATCAAGTTCGCTCGAACTTGTAGGTTTTTGAGAGAAACTGAGTTAAGTTCGCTCGAACTTAATAAGTTTTCCTAGAAAGTTTGTCAAGTTAGACCGAACTTGATAAAAATCAAGAAAACTTAAGCTAAGTTCGCCCGTACTTGCAAGATTCCTATAAAATCAAATTTTCAAGTTCGCTCGAAGTTAAATCTTAGGGAAATTTTCAATACAAGTCACAAGTTCGACCGAACTTGTGATTAAATCTGAAATTCTTTATTTCTACTGCAAGTTCGACCGAACTTGTAGTAAATCTAACAATTTTCAAAGTTTTAACGTGTTTTCAGTGTACGTGTCTCGTTATTCGCGATGGATGATCTATAGAGAGCGTTTATGACAGCAGTGGGAACATCCAATGCCAATGTTATACAACAAGTAAATCTAGACAACGAGATGGGCACATCCGTTAAACCGCCGAAATTAATGAGCATGGACGAATATGAAGGATGGAAGTAGAAGTTCAGTTACTGGGTTCAGGCCATGCATATCCAAAGTTGGGTAGCTATCGAAAGAGGTTATACTGTTCCGTTGGACGTAAATCAGCAAGTTCTGGAGAAGTACAAGTACTCCACAATACAGAAAGATGAGTACATTGCTGAGAAAAAGATGATTAGTCTCATTCAACAATCTGTTGAAGAGGATATTTTGGTCTTATTGCCCGAATACACGACGGCGAGAGAACTCTGGTTATCACTGCAAAAGAAATACCAAGGAAGCGCAGAGATGATCAAGAGTAAAAAAGCTCTCATCATGAAGGAGTTCGACATTTTTAACATGTTGAAGGGCGAGACAATGAAACAGATGATTGAGCGTTTCTATCATCTGAAAGTTCAAATGAGAAGACACAGTCTCGAGAAGATAAGCTTGCAGATGCGTTACCTGACGGAGAGTGGACTACGTACCTCATGGTTTTGAAAGAAAGTCATAACTGGGAATTCTTTAAGCTATCTACATTCATCAACAAACTTGAAGGTCATGAGATGGAACTTCTAAAGATCGCAAAGTCGAAGAATGCTAACATTGTTCAAGATGTTGGTCTGTATTACAAGAACGGGATGCAAGACAGCATTTCAAGTCCAAAGATTCAGACAGCATTCAGTGCAAATATGAATTCTTCGCTGCAAAGTCAAAATCAATCATATCCTCAATATGATCAAAGTCCACAGAGTTTGTTTTCAAGCGCAAGTTCAAATTCATCATATCAGAATCAAGCTAATCAGAATCAACAATCAAATTCTGATCCAAATGTGTACAAGTGTAACATTGCTGTCAATCTAAACAATGTTATTTCAGAACAAGTTGCAAAACAACACATGTCACTTCTTGCCACAGTTCTAGAATCGTATGAAAGTCTTGTGGCCGGAAAGATTAGCAATCCCGAAATAAACCACCGAAGACTACGATCAGGTGGACGAAGAAGAGCTTGAACTGATGGATATTAAGTGGTCACTGGCTTCTATCATTTGAAGGGTCACAAAGTTTGTTGCACTCACAGGCCGAGATATCGGAAATTCAAGCAACAAGCTAGGGTTTGACAAATCAAAGGTAACTTGTTTCACATGCCGACAGAAAGGGCATTTCAAGAGAGAATGCAAAAATCCTGAAGCAACGGGCAATCAGAGTCCATTTGGAGGTGGGAACGAATATTACAAGAAGTCACTTCAGTACAAACCATTTCCGAAAAAGACTCAAGTTGAGATTCAAGAGAAATCATCCAACAATACCGAGAAGGCAATGGTCGCTACCAATGAAGATGATGGTTTCGATTGGAATTCTTACATTGGAAACAAAACAGGAGTTGCATTGATGGCTGAAATAGTTAAAGATACTTCTGCCGAAGAAGCAGTAGCCATGGAGAATGCTTTACTGGAATAGTATCTGCAAAAACAGGAAGAAGAAGAGATGTATCTTCACATGAAGACACAGGGTATTTTAACGCCTAATTCAACTTCTAGTTTTGCAGGTAACTTTGATGGAAGTTCTCAAGAGCAAGTGGTTGAGGAGAAATCAATTGATGAAGAAGTTATCATTGATGTTGCTCAAGAAGTGAATGTTGAAAACCTCAAGGACATTGCCAATAAAGCTATGATGGCAAATCTTACCAAGGTAGGTCCAGAGGTAAAGGAAGTTGTCAAAGTGCAAGTTGTAGAGGTTGTAAAACCTTGTACAAAATGCACCGAGCCATGTGCAAAATGTGCCGAAAAAACACAAATCATCGCTGAACTCAATGTACATAATGAACATTTCAAATACGATTATCGTACAATGAAGGAAGCGTATGACAAAATGTAAGATGATTATGGCAGGCTCGATAGAAATAATATTGAACAACACGATACTATAAGGATGTTGAAAGGTACAGTAATGGATAAAAAAAGCAATAAACATTTATATCAACACCATTGCTGAAACTAAACAACAACTCCAGGACGTGAAAATTGAAACAGAACGTGTTCAACAACTTTTAAGAGGTTATACAACTAACGCATATGTCATTGATCATATTTTTTCCCACGATATCATCAGAAGAAAATGATAAAAGGTCAAAAAAGAAAAATGGTAAAGAATACAGCAATGTTCCTCCACCCCTATGCGAGAAGTACTGTCGCAAAACTGTTGATGGGATGTATAAGACACTCAACATTGAGTTGTTATCTGAAAAGAAAAATGAGTTGCCGGAGAACATTGATGTAGTCTTTACTAAATCAGATGATGACAATGCGGTAGTGAAAAAGGTGGTTGAAAATGTTCTGAATGATTCTGATGATGGCAGCTTTGAGAGCGCCACCTCGAGTTTGAACAGTTCTGAGACAAATTCTAAAGATGACGATACATCATCAGAAGATGAACTATGTGATGATCCTAATGTTGTCATGTACAAGGTTAAGGAATCTGATAGATTATATTTTGATGACATGTTTCCGATTCGGAATGTCAAAGAAGATCAATTGGATAAGTTGTTCAAACTGGTTGAAGTTTCATCAGAGGACCTGGAGAAAAATGAAAAGAAATTCTATTCTAAACCCAAAAAAAATTACAATAACTACCAGAGAAAGGGGGTGATCATCCGGAAAACTGGAGAGCTGGGTTGGGTCTAGATGAGGAAGAAGAACCAGTTAAGAAAATGTCACCATTTCACGAATACAAAGATAAAAACACGATATTCGTTTATGGGACAAACACGGTTCATGAGGAGAGTTTGATTGGGAAGCAATCAAACGACGAGTTTAAGAAACAAAAAGAACTTTGAGACAAGGCAAAAGCCACAAGTGGTGTAAAATCCACTAGTGGACATTCACATGATAATCAGATTTGCTTCAAGTGCAACGAAGTCGGTCATATTGCAGGGAAGTGTCCGAAATCTAAGCCGGCCTATCTTCGAAGAAAAGAAAGTTCAGATGTTGTTAAATCAAAGCAACCAGAGTTTGTAAAACCTGTAACAATTTTGAAACAAAACGAATCAAAACCTGAAGTTAAACCTAAAATTGAAAAGATATTTGAAAACTCAACTTTTGAAAAAGGTGAAACTTCTAGGGCAAATGAAAACAAGTTTTATATCAAAAAGGCAAACATTAAATCACAAGCCTGGATTGCTAAGAAAAAGACAACTGCATCTGATGTTATCAAGTCTGAGCTTGTTAAGACTGATAACAAGAAAGAATCAAAGTCTGAAACCAAATCCGAAATTGTCGAATCTACAAGTGGTAATAATTCAAAAGGTAAAAAGAAAGTAAGTTTTGAAAATGAAAACAACAGTGGAGGCTCAGATGGAGATTATGAAGATGATTACCAAGCTTTCTATCCAAAACCCAAGACCAAAAAGGCTTGGGTCGCGCTCTTTAACTAGATTTTAATATGTGCAAGGGCTCCAAAGATCCGTTCTTTCAAAGTGGATTTTGGATAGTGGAGCGTCCAGGCATATGACGGGAATGAAAGCTCTCTTGTTTGACATAAAAGCTATCAATGGCGGATATGTTGGATTTGCTGGTAATCAGGGTGGAGGATTGTCGCCGAAGGAAAACTTTCCAATGACGTTGTTTCATTTGATCGCATGAACTATATTGCAGAACTGGAGAATAATCTTCTGTGCATATCGCAGATTTGTGACAAACAGTTCACGGTACATTTCAATGACAAAGAGTGTATAATCTTAAAGCCTGGTTTCAAAATACCTGATGAGTGGATTCTGATGGGAGCTCCGCGCGAGAATGATTTATATGTCTTAGATATGGGCGTCGCTACCACTTCATCAAAATCAACGCAATGTTTTGTGACGAAGGCTACTAAGAAAGATTCTATTCTTTAGCATCGTAAGATGGGGCACATTCATTTGCGAAAAATGAATTTCTTGGTTCATAATAATCTGGTGGAAGGTGTAAATCTTCGGAGCTTTAATATGTCTGATCATTGCCTAGAATGTAAAAAGGGAAAGCAGATCAAGAAATCACATCCGAAGAAAATTCTAAACTCAATCAAGTTGCCGCTTGAACGTCTCCACATGGATTTATTTGGTCTTGTCAATGTTCGAAGTATTTCAGGAGACTTATACTGCTTGGTCGTGACAGATGACTATTCGCGTTACTCATGGGTTTTCTTCCAAGAATCAAAAGATGAAACATTCAAAAACTTGGTGATTCTTTTCAAGAAGCTAGAAAACCTTTATCATCTCCCTGTACGACGCATTCGCAATGACAATGGCACAGAGTTCAAGAATAATAAAATGAGAGAATTTTGCAATGCTAAAGGGATCCTACATGAGTTTAGTGCACCCTAACTCCGCAACAAAACGGTGTCGCTGAAAGGAAGAACAGAACTTTAATCGAAACTGCAAGAACCATGCTTGCAGACTCAAAAACATCTAGTCAGCTTCCGGAGTGAAGCAGTTGCAGCGGCTTGCTATGCACTAAACAGAGTCCTAACTGTCAAACCAACGAAGAAGAACTGTTTTGAAATGATTAACCAACGGAAGCCAAACTTGAAAATTTTAGATCCATTTGGTGCGCCATGTACTGTAATAGATCAAGATGGTATATTCGGAGCCAAATCACTTGAAGGTTTCTTTGTCGGGTATGCGAGTCCGCTACGAAGAGTGTATATTCCTGCGTTGAGAAATGTAATTGAGGCACAATATGTTGATTGCTTCTACTATACGGATCCTATTCAAAGAAGAGGCGACGCATGGTTGTTTAACTATCAAGACCTTTAGAAGTCATTTGACTTGCCGGAAGAACCTTCTGAAGAAGAAATCGCAGCGTTATATTATCTTTAACAGTCGGCGAATCAGGAACAAATCATTAGACCAATTGTGGTTAATCAACCCACGTTGGATCCTTCGTCTTCCGGAACAGGTCCTAGCAATAGCAGTGTTCAAGTTGAAAATGTTTCTGAAGCAGAAGTAACACCTGCTATTACTCCATCAAATATGTCTTTCGAACCAGGAAATGAAACAAAAGTGTTAAGCATGCCTCAGAATCATAATTCTAACTCAGATGAAGCGCCGACATTTGATGCCGATGGTAAATCTTCATCAGATGAAGAAGTTGAGCAATATCTAATATGTTGAATAAATCTGCTAGTCCGATAAATCAGAACGAAGCATCATCTAGCACTCCTAACGTTGAAGTGACCGTTGAGCAGAACATCTCAAATCAGCAAAGCTCAGTTGATGTTCCTACAGAAGAAATGCCGCGATCATATTCTTATCATCCTTCAACGAATATCATTGGTGAATTACAAACTGGTGTGCGTACACGAAGCCAAATCAACAAAGCACTTAGTTGCTTCTACACCCAAGTTGCTCCAACTCAAGACTATTGCTACTATTCATGTTTCATTTCTCAAATAGAGCCAAAAACTTTTAATGAAGCTCTTGGGGACGAGAACTGGGTGATAGCAATGCAAGAGGAACTGTTACAGTTCGAGAAATTGGGTGTTTGGAAGCTTGTAGACTTTCCACCGAAGCAGAAAGCTATTGATACGAAGTGGGTCTTCAAGTGTAAAAGAGACGATCGGGGTGTAATAGTCAGAAACAATGCTCGGTTGGTTGTCAAAGGTTTCCACCAGCAAGAGGGTATTGACTACACAGAAGTATACGCACTGGTTGCACGATTAGAGTCTATCTACATTTTCCTCGCATTCGCAGCTTGGAAAGGTTTTAAGGTGGACCAGTTGGATGTAAAATCTGCATTCTCTACGGTAAACTTCGAGAACAAGTGTACGTCGGCCAACCACCAGGGTTTGTCGATCTGCTGAACAAGAACAAAGCTTATCTGATAGACAAAGCCTTATACGGATTACACCAAGCCCCGAGAGCTTGGTACGAGACGTAATCGCAACATCTCGTTGGAAACGGCTTTACAAGAGGAACAGTGGATAGTACATTGTTTATCAGAGAAGTCGGATCTCATCTAATCATTGTACAAATCTATGTGGATGATATCATCTTCCGTTCTACAGATGATAGTCTTTGCAAAGAGTTCGAAAAGATCATGAAGAAGAAACTCGAGATGTCTTCCATAGGTGAAATGAAATTCTTCCTCGGATTAAAGGTCGATCAGTTACCAGACGGCATATTCATTCATCAGACAACGTATGTTCATGACATTCTCAAGAAGTTTGAAATGGATAGCTTGAAGCCGTTTTCGACTCCGCTGGCACTAAATCATGGGATTTGCATTGACGAGACGAGAACCAAAGTTGATGACACACTCTATCGATCGATGATAGGATCTCTGATGTATCTGACGGCATCTCGCCCAGACATCATGTATCCTACCTGCTTATGTGCGAGATATAGTCCTCGAGTGTCACACATGCAGATAGTTAAGCGAATCTTCCGTTACTTGACGGGATGTCCAAGAACCGGCTGGTGGTATCTGAAGAACGACAATTTTGATCTAACGGGATACGCTGACTCAGACTTCGGGGTGGACAAGCTGAACTCGAAATCTACAACGGCAGGATGCCAGTTCTTTGGAACACGTTTGGTAACGTGGCAGTGCAAGAAACAGACCACGGTCTCTCTCTCTACCTGTGAGGCAGAATACATTTCTGCTTCCAGCTGTTGTTCTCAAATCCTCTGGATTCAACAACAGATGAGGGATTATGGTCTGTAGTTTCTTGATACGCCTTTATTCGTAGATAACAAAGTAGCCATCGATATAACTAAAAATCCGGTTCATCACTCACGTACTAAACATATTGAAATTCGTTATCACTTCATTCGTGACTGTTACAAAAAGAAGTTGGTGCGAATAGAAAAAATTCCACACCGACGAACAAAAGGCTGATTTTTATACCAAAGCATTTCCTTTAACAAGATTTAAATATCTAATGAGGCTTAAAGGTATTAAAAATTTACTTACAGGTGCGGAAGCTGAGGTTGAATACGGATTGGACAACGAGTTCTCGTGATCCACATTGGTTTGTATATATCTTTCTAGATTAGTATTTCTTTAAAAAACTAAAATCCAAAAATATGTTTTTGATTTTAGGGGGAGAAATATTTGGGAAAATACAAAAACATATGAAAAATATCAAAAAATGTACAAAAACATTGAAAAAGACAAAAAGAATTCGGTGTCACCAAAAGGAAATGATAGTACATCAGTGGACTAACACAGTATGCTAAAGAAATGTAAAGTTTAAAAGTGATAAACAAGTCTTACTATGGATGTGTCGATAGACTTAACACGTTCAGTAAATTGTTTCCGAGATATAAACTAAATTTAGCAACTGCTTAATCTTGTGGATTAACACATCTTGGATATATGGACTTAGTACTTCGAAATTTCGATTGAAAGGTTTCCTGATTCTGAGATACGAGGTCTTTATAGATAGTTGATATCTGGGGTATTATACAAGTTCTTCTGAATATGCGGAAGCAATAGCCTAGAACTTCTATAATGCTTTATGCTATAAACCCCTAAAAGACTGCATGCAAACTTGAAAAGAATCGAAAGATCTAATCATTTGCAGTGCTGAAAAGATTCCTTAAGTGGAACACACCAAAAGACGAGTCTTCATCTCTTTGTCTGTACGGTACTACTAACCTGAGCTCTCAAGGCCTCGCATTAACCCAAAGGCAGATATCAATTATGCTATATTCACCTGTAAGATGAAATCTAGGGAATCTGGTTTCGGGAGTATATTCAAGAAGTGGGAAACACAGTTAAGTCAAGTTTCATAAATCATACCTTAACATATCTTGGAACAGTTGAGAAACATGATGAAGTTTAAGTGGACAAAGATATCGACAATCTAGGTAAACGAGTTTAAAACTGAAAGTCATCTAAAGGTCAATGGTACTGGTGATATGTCTCAATTAACTGATATGATTCTTAGACACGAGTTCACAAAAATATGTCTGTAAATATGTTTGTACATAGTTTACATTGTTCTGTACATAGTTTATCTGCTTTATAGATTAAATCCAAAAAGATTTTCAGTGTGTTTTAGCATAAACTTACTAAAATACAAAAAAATGTGTTTCTACATTGTTTTCAGCAAACCAATGTTGGAGAACGGATCTTCGAAGTCTGGTAAGGTGCTAAACTGGTGGGAATCTCATTGACAACGGGCTGGGAGCTAATCTGTAAAATCTAAAAAGCCAAAACGATGAAAAGTTCATTAATTTTGAAACTTTAATTTTGAAAATATCAACAGTTTGTTCGTAAAACCAGGGTCATTAACTTAGACTCGACAGACAAATAGGTTAACCTAGGTCAATAACTTGGACTTGGTCAACTGAGTGGATTGTCAGAACTGGTACAAAGTGAAAAGTTCAGGGATGAAAATTGCAAAATGTTGAAAATTTTGATTCTGGGTTTAGGAAAGTTCGGCCGAACTTGCTAAACTGATTAAAGTTCCTCTTTGAAACATGTTCGACCGAGCTTGCTTGATGGCTGGTTATGAAAGTGTAAGTTTGCCCGGACTTCATGGGCTTTATTACTTGGGCTCTCAAGTTCGCCCGAACTTGCTAAGGTATATATACCTTGCAAGTTCGGCCGAACTTCATTATCCACAAACAACAATCTCTGAGCGAACTTATCTTTGTGAGCGATTTGTGAAATTTGTTGGTCTAGTACCGTTATACTGCTGAAATTTCGATTGATTGTGGTGATTAGCACACCATTCTCAATGGTTGAGGTATTAATTCGATCATTGAACCGTTAATTGGACCTAAAATGAAGAACTTAGATCTGAACACGTTAAATTTGTTAGTTCTAGGTGTTGTATGGTCAAACTGAACTTAAAATTGAGATAATTAACATAAATCGACCAAGTATGGATTCATTTAGTGTGTTAAGGATTAGTATTGTAGGTTGTTTGATGAAGGAAATAACAAGTTCGAACGAACTTGTTATCAAGTTCAACCGAACTTGCTAATAAAGCTGGATAAAACTGAACAAAAGACATGTTCGATCGAACTTCAAATGAAATCTGAATTTGAAAAGTATTGGAAAAGTTCGCTCAAACTTAGTTTTAGAAGTTTGAGTATTTGGTAACCATAAGTTCGCCCGAACTTAGGTTGATTAAATTGAACATGTAATTAAGACATGTTCGGGCGAACTTGACTCAAATGTTTGTTATGTCAACATCAAATTTGCCCGAACTTGATGTTAATGTGGTGACAAAAAATTTGTAACTTTTTCTCGTAATGCGTGCTAAGTGTTTTGCGTTGATTTTCAGGTTCAAGAACCAGCGTGAGTGATCACGATGGATTTCTCAAAGTTCCACAACACCTGTATCACGCTTGACAAGGCATTATGTCCGTCGCTGAAGGAATACGAAAGTATATTGAAGTGTCCGATTCACAGAGCTATCACAGAGCGTACAGTATCCTATCGATCGCACACATATCACTTCTGGATGAACGCAAGCCTAAGTGCAGATAAAAAGACTATCACTTCGTCGGTACAAGTTGGAGACGAGAACAAAACAATCACTGTCACTGAGGATGACATACGAAGGATCTTGCAATTCAATGACGATAAAGGTGATCTTATTTTCTTAGATGAGAAGATGGTACGAGGTTGTTTTTACCGTATGGGCTACAAGGGAAGTGTAAACAAGCCAACGTTGAAGAAAGGGGAAGTGCCAAACCCCTACAAGCTCCTAATGCATGCTATTATTCACACATTCAGCCATAGAAATGCAGGTCTTGATGATGTTCAGGATTATATGGCCTGCATGGCAACGGCGTTAATTCTGAAGAAGTCGTATAACTATTCAAAGCTTGTATTCACGCACAAGTCGAAGAATATGGAAGACACGAGATTGTGTTTGTATCCGAGGTTCGTGCAGATGCTTATTGATGAAATGTTTACAGACATTGCACGTGATCCGAACGACATTTTATATGTCAGACACCTCGATGAGACTACAGTGAAGAAGTTGTTAAAGTTCCAAAAGCAGGATTCAGCACCTGTTGCGAAACCAATATTTGGGGCGTTAAAAGATGAAAATTATGTTGCGCCTCCAGAAAACAAGTGGAGAAACGATGGCAGTGGTGATGAACAGGAATTGAATGCAGAGATAGAATGGTTTAAGACGTTCAAGCCTAAAGTGTGTAGTGATTGGTTTGTCAAAGCTGAAGTCGAAAAGAAAAAGAAGCGTGGTGCTAAGAAAGTTGATACTATGCTGATAGATGAAGACGAAGCTGTTAATGTGCAAGTAGAGGCTGGTTGTATTGCAGCAGTTGTTGTTTAGAGTCAGGAAACTGAAAAGACTACTCAAGAGGATGATGTTATATCAGCTACTTCCGAGAATGATGATGATTCTGATGATTCTCTTGAGAAAGCGACAAAGAAGGCTATGGCTGAAAAGGAAGCGAAAAAGATCAAAGAGACTGATGCTGATTTTGATCCGAATCTTGAAAACGATTCTGATGAGGAGAGACCTAAGAAAAAAGCAAGATGAACAAAGTCTTCAGCAACAGAAATATCAAAGAAGAATACAGTGTCTCCACAGACTAAGGGCAAGAAAACAAAAAAAGCCCAGAAACCTGCTAGTCGTCGATACAAGGGAAAGCCTAAAAGCACAGAAGTTACACAAGAACCTTCTGGTGCACAGGATAGAGGAGTTACACAAGAACCTCCTATTGTTATTTCATCTGAAGCTGAACGTCCATGAGTTACACAAGAACCTCCTATTATCATTTCTTCGGAAGCAGAAAGGCCAGGAGTTACACAAGGACTTCCTGAGTCTAATTTACTTGAAGTGCTGGTGATTCAATCTCCTGATCCTAAAGGTGTTCATTCTGAAAGCTCAACTCCGAGGAAAGCAATTCCAAAGAAGTCTACTCCACAAGTTGCTACTCCTAAGTCAACACCAAAGAAGTCACAGTCAAATCTATTTGGTGATATTCCAAATGAACCAGTGGCTCTTCAGGATTTAGATGAGTTCTTCCCTGATACAGACATTGATGTTCTGGAAAAGCGTGTCAAAGAATTGGAAGATAGAGTTCAAAAGAATGAGGAAGAGAAAGCCGAGCTGATCAAGAAAGTAAATCAAAGCTCAGTGGAGAAAGAAATGACGGATGACAAGATAAAGGTGTTAGAAAGTGAATGAGAATTCTTCAAGGCTTTGATTGAGAGTTTCCAAGATGCAAATGAAAAGCTGCAAACAGAAATTGCTGATTTAAAGAAGATTCAAGCCCTAAATGATCTAAGATTTACAAGGATGTAGAAAGTGTAATCTAATACACTTGGTATTAATTTCATTGCTGAGTATGATCTTCTGGATAGACAAGATGCAAAAGAAAGATCTGAGAAAGAGCTTGCAGCTAATGGCAAGGGCAAAAGTGTTGAAGGTGATGCACCTAAATCTTCTGAAGCTACTGAAAAGCCCGTTGATGAGAATATCGAAAAAGCTTCGGAGTCCGAGATTGCTAAGGTTGACGAATCTGTCAAGCCTTCTGATCATGTAATTGTTTCTGAAGAAAAGGACGATGATGAAGCAGAAGATGATGATAAGGATGATGAACCACCAGTTGATGATACAAAAGATGATTATGACCACGATGGAGGTAATGATGATGATCCGAGTGGTACAGGTATAAAGGTGGTTGATGCGACAGTGAATGAAAGCTTCGATTTCACAAGTCTACTGAATGATGAAGCGAATGCAAAGCCTGTTGCTTGAGTTACTACTAATCCTTTAATTTTGATGCTTGAACACAATGTTGAAGAAGGCGAGTACGTGCACAACTATACTAAAAAAGATCTGGCCAAGTTGATTGAAGTTGATGCTGAATCTCTGGATTTTGATTTTGAGGAACAGGTGTTGAACGTGAATACGTTTGAACCTAACGAGTATCACTATCAACGTAGATTTGAGGTAGACGAATATAACAGGGTTATAGTAGAAGATTGGTTTTCAGACGATGAAAAAGACGAAGCTGCGAAGTACATTGGTCCTAATACTGATAGTTTTCCTACTTTCGAGGAAATGTACAAGCAATTGAATGAAGACATGCTGAAAGAGAAAATTGAGGAATCAATTTGAGAAGGTAAAGTTCCGAAACTAATGACGGAGGAAGAAATAGCTCAAGCTAAAAAATCCTGGTTCAAAGAGATGCCGCATGAACGTAAGTTTCGACGTCCTCTAGCATTCTTTACTAGAGATAAAGACTGTCATTAGGTGATATCCTAAGTTGGGGGTGGTTTAAAGAGCTGAATGTTTATGCAATCAAAAGGGAATTTGGGGTGCAATACTTCAAATATCTGGCTGATTTCAAGACTCTACCGTACTGGATGTTGAGGAGCTTGTTCAAACTGTGAATGTCAATGAAGTTTATCGATCAGTTACTATGGAAGATGATCAAGTTTGAAGCGACAAAGGGTTTTAAATATTGGAAGCCATTTATTCCAAAACGTCGCATCAAAGCGAACAAGAAGACAGGGGAAAAAGATATAACGTTAATCATGAAAGACCGAGGGCAATAAGAAACATGCCTTTGATGCCTATCGAGCAGAATTTTTATTCGGTGTTTAAGTGGTGGTAGATTGATCCTAACACATGTGAAGCAGTGATAGTATTACGATTCGAAGAACATCTGGATATCACTAAAGAAAGGGTTGAAGTATTAGGGTTTCAAGGTATGAGAGGTTTGTGGAGAACGATCAGGATACTAGACCCGATGTGGCTAGTTAATTGTTCGAGAGAAGATATCAAAAGCTTGTTCTGCAGCAAGATAGTGTTTGAAGAACGTGAAAAAGAACAAGCCATGCAATATCAAAGGGTCGTTAACGTTTGCTATGCTCGTGAAGTTAATTCAGGAAAGATGTGGGAAACAAGATGGAGGGATCTTGAACGTGTTGAATTTTTGAAAGAAGAAAAGCGTCTCGAGGAAATACATGAAAAAGGTAGGGCGGCAAGGCTCAGAAGGTTTCAGTATATGACTAAAGTGCCACCTACTGATCAGACGCCAGATCCGAAGCAGGAATGACGAAAGAAGCCATTTAAGAACTTCTTAGGTCGTGTATGTTAAAGTTTTATTTGAAGACAAAGTTTTGAAGACTGATAAAAGACAAAGACGATATCCAAGGGGGAGTCTGTTGGTGTAGAATGTCTATGTCTTAGTCTTATATCGAGTCTGTATAGATTAGACGTGAATAGGCTAGCGAAATCGAGTATTTATGTATCTAGAGGTCAAGTTCGCTCATGATGGAATTGTAAAGTCAAGTTCGGCCGAACTAGCGAACTTGATCATCTATAAATAGCTAGCTTGTCTTCTTCATTTGTAACTTTGGGCACTTTGAGGCGGAGCTCTGTCAAATTGGAGACTTGATGTTATATCAATAAAATTGACGATTAATTGACTAATTCTTGTTGTTTGGTAATCATGTCGTAATATTTCCCCTACTATGGACATTAGATATCAAATCTAGGTTCCTATGCTATCAGGATTGGTCCTACAGTTATGTGGTGTTTTGATGATTAGGATAAATGGGGGTTGTTCTTGTGTCGATTCTTCTTCGATTTGGTTTTAGGAGCCATGGTTTTGGAAGATTTTTGAGAGAAGGGTTTTGAAAAATTTGAAATCGCACAAGAAAAGTGAAACCTCTGTTTGGGGATAGAACAAGATTTTATAGGGTTTTTCAAAAAGTGCACTTGACGTGGCGTTAGATGCAACATCTGTCGAATAACATCTGTCCACGTGTAACCTCTGTTTGACAATGGAAAACAGTTGTTTGGCTAACCACTGTTAGAGCAAAACTACCAGTGGTTTTGACCAATTTAAACACTATCAGAGGTTTGCATCAGTGGATAGATTTTTCTAAACAACAGTGTTTTTGTGCTGTCAGAGCTTTGAACAGACTTTAAAGATTTTATTGAAAAATTCAATTTTAACTATTTTTAAGGATGAATTTCTGATTTTCTAAAAACATTTTATTGCTATTTACACATGGATCACAAGAAAATTTGTTTTTAATCCATGTCTAGCATTCCAAGCCTAGATATCAAACTGTCAAATGTGGAAGCATCAAGTGCTTTTGTCAACACATCTGCTAGTTGATCCTTGGTATGGACATGTTGTAAAGAAATCAAACCTTTTTCATAACAATCCCTCACAAAGTGATGTCTGATGTCAATGTGCTTGGTGGTGGAATGTGAAACTGGATTTTTGATGATGTTTTCTGCTGCTTGACTATCAATTTTGGGAGGAGTCCTCAAGGCAGTCACACCAAAATCCAAAAGTTGATTTTGAAGCCACAAAATTTGAGCAGTGCAACTTGCAGCAGCTATATATTCTGCTTTAGCAGTTGATGTGGATACTGCAACTTGCTTTTTGCTTTGTCAAGACACTAAGCAATCGCCTAGGAATTGAGCTCCCCCAGATGTGGACTTCCTTGTTGTTTTACATCTAGCAAAACCACTATCAGAATATGCTTCAAGCTCAATGTTGCCATTAGCTGGATACCAGATACCAAGTGTGTGAGCACCTTTTATGTATTTAAATATCCTTTTTATAGCAATAAGGTCTGATTTTCTTGGAATTGACTGTGATCTGGCACAGACACATGTAGCAAACATAATGTCTGGCCTTGATGCAGTTAGGTATAATAAAGACCCAATCATGCTTCTATACATTGTTTGATCAACAAGGTCATCTCTGCCATCTACAGTGACTAGCTTGGATGTTGCCATGGGTGTGTTGCAAGGTTGACAATCATCCATATCAAATTTATTAAGTAGTTCTTTCACATACTTATTTTGATGAATGAAAGTGCCTTTTTGCATCTGTTTGACTTGTAAACCAAGAAAACATTGCAACTCACCCATTGCACTCATCTCAAACTCTGATGCCATGATTTTTCTGAACTCTTCACACATGGCAGTGCATGCGGATCCAAAAATGATGTCATCCACATAAATCTGGACAAGCATCAAATCTTTTCCTTTCCATTTTAAAAATAGGGTTTTGTCAATCCTACCTCTGCTAAAACAAATGGTTAAGAGAAAAGTGGATAGAGTTTCATACCAGGCTCTTGGTGCTTGTTTTAGACCATACAGTGCTTTATTTAACCTGTAAACATGATCAGGATGAAAGTGATCCTCAAATCCAGGAGGTTGACAAACATATACTTCTTCCTTGATCTTTCCAAACAGGAATGCACTTTTGATGTCCATTTGATACACCTTGATGTTGTGGTTAGCAGCAAAAGCTAAGAACAGGAGGATGGCTTCTTGCCTTGCTATTGGAGCAAAAGTTTCATTATAGTCAATCTATTCTTCCTGTCTGTAGCCTTGAACCACGAGCCTTGCTTTGTTCTTGACAATAATACCCCTTTCATCAGCTTTGTTCTTGAAAACCCACTTTGTGCCGATGGGAGTGGAACAAGTTCCCATACTTGTTGTCTCTTGAACTGTAAAAGCTCTTCTTGCATGGCCTCTACCCAGCTGTTGTCTTTCAGTGCCTCTTGGTACTTGACAGGCTGGTGAGTGATACAAAACCAGCAAAAAGACAAATGTTTTAGGCTTGGCTTCTTGTGAGCACACCCTCATTGATGTTGCCAATAACTTGATCCAATGGATGGCTTTTGAGGAAAATCAAATCACCTTGATATGGAAAAATGGCACTCTGAGGTGAAGCTTGCAAATGTGTATCATTTGAGCTAACTTCTGCTGGTGAATTTGATGGTCCAGCCTCTGATTGGAATGGTGGTGGAGGAATTAGTGGTATGGATGTGAAAGTGGGTTGATTTTTGTCCATTTGTTATGGAATTTTATCAACAGAGTTTTGGTTTTAAGAGCTAGCAAAGGTTTGAGTATTAACCACTGTTGACCTGGCAGAGCTTTCACCATTGCTACTAACATCTGCTTCTCTGCCTGATGGATAGATTTTGAAATTTGGAAGAATGCAACCATATCCTTGCTCTTGAAATGATGATTGTGGGATACCTGCAGCGTTAGTCTTGACAGACACATCTTCAAATGTAAATTAAGATAGATCAAACAATTCAACAGGTCCATTTGCTGGGATTTTCAAGGATGAGAGTTCATTGAACTTCACATTTAGAGTTTCCTCAACACACTTGGTCCTAGAGTTAAAAACTCTGTAGGCTTTGGCAGTCGTTGAGTATCCTAGGAAATAGCCACAATCAACTTGGATATTGAATCCTTGATGTTTAAAATGAAGCATGGGCAGCCAAAACTTTGAATAAGAGATCAGAGGTTTGATTTTCTAAAGCAATTCATAGGCAGTCTTTTGATGCCTAGGGTTTATCAAAACTCTGTTCTGGACATAGCTGGCAGTGTTTACAGCCTCTGCACAAAAAGACAAAGGTAAACCAGAGTCTGCAAGCATGGTCCTTGCTGATTCAATTAAAATTCTGTTTTTCCTTTCAACAACCCCATTTTGTTTTGGAGTTCTAGGGATGCTGTATTGTCTAACAATCCCTTTTGACTCACAGATGGCATCCACCTCCTTGTTACTAAACTCTATCCCATTATCACTCCTAAAGATTTTTACAGGAATATCAAATTGCTTTTCAACTTTTTTAACAAAGTTTTGCAAAATGTTTGCTGTTTCATCCTTAGAGTGTAAAAAGAAAGTCCATGTGAACCTGGAAAAATCATCAACTACCACCGGACAATATCTTTTGTGTTTTAAGCTCATGATTTTTACAGGGCCAAACAAGTCCATATGAAGCAACTGTAAACACTGACTTGTTTTGGACTCCTCAATTGACTTGTAAGAGCTTTTATGTTGTTTACCTTTTAAACAGGGAAAACAAGGCTCTTCACAAGTAAATTGTTTTTGGGGTAAACTCTAACCAGACTTTGTTTTGAGAGAGTGGAGATGGTTTTTCGATTTGTGTGTCCTAGTCTTTTATGACATAGCTCTGTCTCTTTGCTTGAGGCAACTGAGAACAAGCATGCATTTGACATAGGATTATCCTTTACCATATCAACCACATACACATTTCCTACTCTATGAGCAGTCAACTTTGCTTTGCTCTCTGCAATGATTTGATCAATCTTTTTGACAACCTCTGGCCCTACTATTTGGCAAGTTTTCTTTGTGAAAAAGGAACCATAACCCTTATCACTCATCTGTGAGACACTTAAGAGGTTGAATTTTAGATTGTCAATGAGATTCACATTTTCAAACTTGAGTTTTCCTGCTGAGACACATCCTGACCCTAACACCTTCCCTTTTGAATTATTCCCAAAAGATATATCACCTCTCCATGAGCTTTAAAATCTCTGAGCGGGGCTTTACATCCTGTCATGTGCCTGGAGCCTCCACTATCTACATACCAAAGATTGTCAAGGCAAGTAGAAGCTTCCTGCACATGTTTTGATACAATTAGTTCAGGTGGGTCTCCAAAGCCAAAATGGCTTTGGATGGGGTATCAGATGATCTAGACTCAAGTTCAGACTGATGAGCAGTGGTTAGATAAAGCTTTTGTAACCACCGTTGTGAGTTACCTCCTATCAATTGTTGGTAACCATGAGGATGCGTATTTACCCTTGGCTTAGAAGACTTTTTGTAAGTCTCATAAGTCATAGGCACCTTTTGGTAACTAGGCTGGCTTTTACCTCTTGGAAACTGGTTTGATGGAGGTGTATCTGTTACTTGAATTTCTCTGCGAACAGAGGTTTGATTTAAAGCTTTGGTGACAAATGTTTCACATGAATTAAATTTCTATTTCGCATAATTTGAATTTTCTCTTTCTAGAGCTTTTTCTCTAATCTCTTTTACCTTGTGATGATAGGTTTTGAGATAGACACACTCTTGAGTTAGATTATTTGTTTTGTTGCAGATGGTGCATCTAGGAGATTTAGGTATAACACAGGTTTTGTTTATATCATTAGCTTTCGAAAGAAAACAGTCTGCCGTATCATGATTTCTCTTTTCATTAATATACAAAACAAGTGTTTAACCTTTTCTTTCCTTTTCCTATCAGACTTTTTGAGAGCGGATGGTGTAACTCTGCTGGCAAGTCTTTGATAGGAATCACCAATGCTTTTGGTGCTTTTATACTATCAAGAGTTGAAAAGTCTATTGGCTTGAAGTTTTCCAAAATATCACATTCATCTGACCAGGTTGTTTTAAACTGATATTTTTCAATTTCTTTTTATTTTGGTAAAACCTCTAGTTTTCAAGAACAATTTCGTTTCTTTCTTTATCAGAGATTTTAATTTCTTCACCAGCCAAGTTTGTTGGGATTATTTCAACCAGCTCAGAGTAAATTTTTGCAACATTTTCACAAGTATGGTCATATTCCCTAACGCCTATACCAAACTTAATGTTGCTCTTGACTTGAGCATCAAGCATAAGCTCATAACCTATGCAAGACTCTACCCATTTTTCACAAGTGATCTGGGTAGATTCTAGCTCCTGTTTGAAAACTTGGTATTTTTCTACCATAGTTTGGGGCTGATATTTGGTTATGCTTGATTCATGCCTTAGGCTACTCATTTCAGAATCTTTTTCACTTAACTTTGTTTTCAACTCTTTAATAAGTTTCTCAAACTTAAGTTCATCTTCTAAAATTTTGTTTCTCAGGTTTTCATTCACCTGTTTTATGTTTGCAAACGCAATAATGCATTTTTTAGAACATAGATCTTAAGGATCTGAGGTGATACCTTCGAAGCAGCCATCAGAGCACAATCACACTCTTCTTCACACACCTTTGTGTCCCATGGGTCAGATAGATTGTCTTTTTCAACATCAACAGCATTCATTTCAACCACAGGTGTAACTTGTGGTGTAACCACTGCTTCACAACATTCAACCACATTAGATTTTGACTCCTATTGCACAGACTCATCACCTTCAACTATGGTCTCAAGAGCCATAAAACACAAGTTTTTATTTTCAAAATCATTTTTGGCTATGAGAGCAAAGTTTTCATCAGTTAAATCCTCAGGCAAACTACTCCAGTCAACAAAACCTTGTGTAAAGAAGCTTTGTTTTGTAACCTCTACTGGTGTAGCAGTGGTTTGAGTGGTTTGAGTGACATGTGGAGCCTGTTGCACGTGCACTTGAGGTGGTGCTTGAACATATTGAATCTGTGGAGCAGAGGTTTGGACATAATGAATGGGGACAGTTATTACAGGTCTTGCAAAATGAGCAGTGTTTTGCATTTATTGTGCAGGGGAAAACTGGGAGTATTGGACAGTGCTTTGAGGATTGGGGCCAGGATGTGTAATAATTGGTCCTGCAGTTTGAGTTCGGCATTCCCTGGCAAAATGTCCCATCCTATTGCAGTTGAAACATTTTATCTTTGATTTATCTAACCCAACTTTTAACCCCCCATGAAAACCTAGAAACCTCCTACCAGTTCTTTTGTAAAACTTACTAGCCCTGACACTCAAAAGTGCCAACTGGTGTAGGATGTCCATTTCTTCCAAATCCGTGGGTTCAAAGTGTTGTAAGTCATTCATCTCAAAACTCAGATTATCAGAGGTTTGGCTTTCACAATTTGCAACAAAAGCAAAATTGAGTGTACAAGGATCAGAGTTGAAATTGTTTCCAAAAGTATGTCAATGTAATGATCAAAACTCTGATCCTTTCCACTAACAGACCCCTCCTCATGACTATAGAGAGCAGTGTTTCCAAAAGTATAGTCATCGGTCATTTTCCCTGACTCTTGTAACTTCTTTTTTTGGTTCAACTCTCTCTCATATGTGAGAAGTCGACCATGAAGTTGTGTCAAGGTCATTTCCTTGTAACCAACAGCTTTTTGAGTGACATAAGCTACAGTCTCCCATTTCTCAGGTAAAGATCTCAAGAAACGACTATTGACAGTCGAATTTGGAAATTCCTCATTTACCAATTCGAGCTCACAGATGAGATAGCTATATCGTTCGAACTGTTGGGTTAATGACTCACCCTTAACGTGGCAAAATGTTTCATACTATTGATTTAAAACTTCTCTATTATTCTCAATCACCTCTTCAGTGCCACCGAATTGCTCTTTAAGAGCATCCCATAACTCTTTAGCACTATACAATGAAGTAATCCCGCATAAATCTCATTGGGCAAAGCTGAAGCAACGATGCTAAAAGCCTTAGCATCCAATTCGATTTTGAGGAAATCCTGTTCAGAGTAATTTTCAAGTTTTTTAGGGATTTGAGTATGGGGATCCTCTGTACTTGGAACCATGGGTACATGTGGTCCAAATACAATGGATCTCCAACATCCGGTGTTCTGTTGGGCGAGAATATGACCCATCCTACGTTGCCAGATAAAATACTCATTTCATTTCAACGTAGGTGGTTTGAACATGGATCCAATATTGGATTTCGGTGTGTTTTGTGCCATTTCTCTTGTTTACAACAGAGTTGTGTTTTAAAAACTTTTGTAGTAATAAGACTCTGTATTCAAGTAAAACTTATCAAACGAAATTAGCAACAAAGAGTTGATCTATTCAAATCAATTTGACTTTTAAATCAAAATCGATTGACCAAGCTTTGATACCAATTGTCAGGATCTAAGTTTGAACTGATTGCTGTTTTTGATTCAAGTAATGGAAAATGTTTGAAAACAATAAATAAGGGCAGCGGATTAATGGAAAACTTTTACAACAATCAATCGGTCGTTTGTTTTCATGACCATCATGCTTTCAAGTAATTAAACTATTGCATGTGATTCACAAACTCCCCCTTAACCCAATAACGCTCGTCTGATAGTAAGAAATGAAGAAGATACGCGAAATTGATCTTTTAAGAAGACAAGTGTTAACTGTTACATTGAGCGCCTATTTATACTGATTATCTAACCACTGATCGTCTTTCAATGACGTCAGGGTTGATAGTGACAGCTAACAAACGTAACTAACTACAAACACTTCTAAGACTAAACTATCAGTGCATAGCACTGATACATTGATTAATATAATACTAAACTAAGCACTGTTGTCTATCCTCTGTTCTTGTGTTCTTCTATCAGCGGTTGGGATTTTCTTCTGTCAGAGGATAGGAAGCAATGAGTTTAATGAAAGCAGTAGATACTCATCAGCGGTTTAGAACCTCTGATGGTTGGATAAAAGCTCGGATGGTGTGTTTTACCTATGTATCATCTGTTCCTTTCCAAAGGTTCAATCCCAACAAAATCCAACCTTCGTATCGGGACCCATAATGCTATTTCTTCTCGTTAATTCCATGAACCTTTGTGCCCTCTTAACAACACTCGCTATACACCACCTTATATCTATCAATTCCATCTCCTCTGGATTGATCTGGTCATAGTCTTTTTTTCATCTTATTACAGTTCCCAATCTTACCAGCAACTAAACCCTAGTATGATTCCAAAATGGATGCAAGAAATGACATATGCTCTTTAACGGTTGCTTCCGTGGATCCTTGTGCATTTTGTAAGTTCACAGCTTTTTTGCACTATAGCACATTTGGATTATGGTTGTTTTGGATCGAGTAGTTATTGGATTGCTAAGAAGATTGTGAGGTTTGGCCAGGACTATCATTGTATAAAGCTTGAAATTGTTTAGGATAATTATAGCTTCTACTGCTTGACGAATCAATGCTGCTTGTTTCAGTACTGAAAGCAGTTTGTATTTTCGGGCTCATTTGAATGTTTGAATCATTTCCTCGGTAGTAAAGTCCGACATCTTGTTGAACCACACCTCCTTTCATATTTGTTTTCTTTCGAAGATCCAACTCATGTGCCTCTAGCTTCTCGATGGATTTTGCCAAAGTCAGTTTGTTATACTCAGTTGAGTTTCCTTTTAGAATAAGCAGATAGGTAGACCAATCTCCCTCAGGTAATGCGTATGCCAAATTTATCGACCCACTCATCATCATCGTTTTTTATCTTAGCTCGCTTCATCTCTACAACAAGATAAATATTTCCACCAACGGTTTCATTGTTTCACCCTTCATACAAGTAAAGACATCAAATTCCTTATTAAGTAGAGTTTTCTTACTATTCTGCATAGCTTTATTCTCGAGATGTTTCTTCTTCAACGAGCACTGTGACAACTGTGCTTTCCGACATTTGTATTTATCCGACAATGTATATTCAATAAAAATTTTGTGTTACATTTTATGAGATTTGTATATTTACTTATGACATTTGTGTATTTTTAATCCTTGTTCAAATCCGATCTTTTAAACCTTTTCTGGAAGTGTAATCGCAAAACAAAATCAGTTAAACACAACGTATAGTCCGGGATAGTGACATAAGCTAAACATACCCTAAATATCCTTTATATAACTTAGAAATAAGTTTTGAAAGGTTTGGTATGTCAAAAATAAGCTAATTCGATCACAGGGACTTTTTACGACAAACTATGAAAGTCTATAGATTCTCGTAGCGACGAACACTTCGGAACAAGTTCAAAAGCTTAACATACCTTAAATAACCTTTATATAACTTAGAAATAAGTTTTGAGGGCTTTGGTACGGCAAAAACACACTTTTGTAACTTCAGGGGCTATTTTGCAAATTTTGCTAAACTATGCCTTTTTGCGTATATCGCTATTCAGAACATGTACGAACATCCAAAAACTTTTCTAAACATTAAAATATCATATTTTAGTGATTGGAATGCTAAATGTCGTTCGTTACGCATTTACGGTCATACACGCGTTCGTTTCGATTTTCGTCGTATTTAACCAAAAACCGCGACCGTACGACCAAACGAACCGACCTCTGGAATATTTTTGGACATATTTCAAGTTCCCTATACTTTAACATCATTATGGAGCTTGAAAATCAGGTTAACGAGTGTTAAAAGTGCCAAAACACGACAAAACGTAGTACAGGGGCCTGTTTTGTAATTTCTGCAAACTTTGCCCATGTCACAGGCTTATGGACCGTAAGCCATAACACCATACGGTCCGTAAGGACCTGCCCAACTCACAGAAACAGCTGTTAACAGCCTGTTTGTTTTAGGACACTAAGCATTCGAACATGATCTCTCCTCCTCTGCATTTGACACCTATTATGACACTAATCTAAGCCTAAACACATGTCCAAACACTTGTCAAGTTGTGGTGAGTCCATGAACATTATAAATACCAAGTTTTTGGCAAAACATGAACTCTTTGATCACTTCTTGCAACACCCTGCCATTAATCCGAATTTCAAGCATCTTGGAGCTTTATCTATGGTCCTTAATCATTCCCTTGGTGTTTGTAAGTATTCCATTCATGCCATGTTCAATTTCTATAGCTTAATTTGGCTAAAAATCAAACAGTTTGACTTCTGTTTGACTTTTAGTTTTGATCTTGAATTGATCAAGATAAAGCTCAATTGAAAGTTTCATTATGATGGTAATAAAGGTGGTTATGATCACTAAAAATCATGCCTACTGATTCTCATCATTTCTTAGCTATTTTGACAAGTCAAAGTTTCGGTCAAAATGTGATTTCTGTGCAACTTGCAATGAATCTGTTTTCAAGTGTCAAAATAGGTTGTTTTGATGACAAAATGCTTTTATAAACTTCATAAGACATGGCAAGACATGTCAAATCCATCACCTTTGTTAAAGTGCTCATTTGGGATCAAAAGTCTAGCGGTTTGACCACCGCTTTGACTTTCAAATCTGACCCGTTTGGCCGATCTTTTGATCCGACCAAATACATATTTTTGACCATAAATATATAGGGAATAACCCTCTGAGGTTATACCTTATGGTCATATCTTTCGGATAGTGTTATGTAATCAATGGTAATATCCCATAAAAATGACCAAAATCCCCTTTTCGCAAGAAAACCAGTTAAACACATATGAAACATAAACTTTGACATATAATCTGATCAAATAACATTTTAAACATGTTTAAGCATTTAAAACTCAGCATGACACGTATCTAACCATCTGAATGCATAGTTACGCAAATGACGTGTTAAAGTAGCTTAAACTACGTCATAACGGGTCAAAAGCACTTATAAATCCTTCCAACTCAGAATGTTAACTTTATAAACCATTTCATATGAGTTCCAACGTTTATAGGGCCTCATTCTATCCAAATCCTCCGATTTCAAGTTCCGATATGTACATAGTTAACCATTTTTAGGAGACGCTTGATTTCACGGACTCTTGATCTTTGTTTATCTTCTTGAACAAGGATACTTTTTGCAACCACAAGTGAGTACATAGTCCCCTATTTTACTTTTTCAAATGTTTTGGGGTGAAACATATTGTGCCTATGATTAATTTCGTGTTTTCATGACATATTACATGCTTTGATTACATAATCATATATTACATGACTTTTATTGCATTTTGATTCACATGATTGATTTGATATTCATCACATTGGTTTTTCAAAGACATTTTTGCTATGTATGTTGACCTAGCATACTAGTACACAATTCTTTTAAAGACATTTTCCAGACATGCTTACATTGTTATTGACATTTTGGTGCGTTGAACTCAACAATGATACATTCATTAACATTGATCACGCCGACCGGTAGTATGTAATGGTACCATAGGATTGACAATCCCGTTCCCACTTCCTAGGTATGTTTGGAAGCGACCTTAGGGAATAACAGAATCCGATGAATATTGATAAATCTTTATTTTTATAAGGATTTATCTGACAGTCAACAAGGCTTGAGTGTGTTCGCCAACAATCCATAATATATGTTTTAAAAATAAAGGCAAATGGTTTATAAAACTCGACATTTTTCACTCGACATTGGTTTACTCGACATGGGTTTACTCGACATTAGTTTACTCGACATTGTTTACATGACACTTATTTACATGACATGGTTTACTCGACATAGTTTTACTTGACATTGGTTTACTCGACATTGGTTTACATGACATTTGTTTACATGACATTTATTTACTTGACATTTGATTATTGGTTTATGGTGAGTGATTTAAATAACCTGACATATGTAATTGATAAAAGCATGGTGGATACGCCGATGGTACTTCCTATATATAAGTGCTTTTATTATCTTACATATCGTGGCGTTATCTAAATCATTTTTTAACAAAATACAAGACATGACATTTTACACAAGACAAAACTTACTTTTGATTATCTATTTAACCATATAATATTTCTTTTATATCATATTGATTTTTCGTATGTTTTATAAAATAAAAGAAACTTTTATGGTTCATGGCGACTTTCTTACTACTCTAAACAGTCTTTACAATATACAAAGCCATGAAGCATCATAACAAAACCTATGTACTTGCCGGCATTTCTTTGCTGACTTTATTTTCACATATGTTTCAGGTGCAAATGTTTGATGTCAAGCTAGCTACACTTAGGGCGGACTGGGCCTTAGTGACTATAAAATCCAAAATAACAGTTTAACTTTTTTTGTATTTCCGTTTTACCCAAAACAATGTAAACCATATCAACTAATGAAACATAACTTATTATGCCATGGTTCACTCCCCGACGTTTCCGTCACGGTTTGTTGTTTTACGCGGTCAGGGTGTGACAGAAAAGATTTGTATCAGAGCCAATGGTTATAGGGAATTAGGTTATTAGTAAAGCTTTGACCTAGACTATAACCTTTCTAGGACCCTAACACAAGTAATCTTGTGTTTAGATCTTAAAACAATACCGTCACCTATCCTTAGGTGATTACCAAAACATAAACACAATTTCTAAAATGATTTTTGAAATCAATCATCCATCCTTGGGTGATTCGTTTTTGGAGTTAAGCCTTTGATGTTTTCCAAATCTCGTTAAAGTTTGGGTTTTAATAATGTGAACACGTGCAATCTGGAAGGGTGGGTGCCTGTACCCTGAGTTTTCTGTCTAAGGCTAAAGTGTTCGTACAAATCCACTTAATTAGACCAGTCACTCTTACCTGGGAACTCTTGGGGTGAGTGTCCACTTATAGGCTAAAGCATGTCTTCGCGATACATTATGAAGACCCGTTTACTTTGATTAGTCATTGTGTGTCATTAGTTTGTTTTGAGTAACGAATGAATGACCACCATCCTTACATTTGTCGATATTTTGATATCTCATATTGATTATCCAACATTCATCTCACTTGTTTCCTTTCATGTTTTCTCTCTATTAGAATGCCTCCTCGACGAAACCCAAACGCAAATCCGGACGCCGCCATGGCAGCTATGATAGCTCAGCAGATTGCTGCTGTACTATCGAATCTTGTAACTCAAATGAACCAAGCCAACAATAACAATAATGCACCTGCTTCGTGCAGCTTTAAACAATTCAATTCCGCTAAACCGCTCAAGTTTAGTGGTTCTGAGGGAGCAACTGGGCTCCTACAGTGGTTTGAAAGTCTCGAGAACACTTTTCATTATGTGCAATGTCCGAATGAGCGCAAGGTTGAGTTTGCTTCAAGCGTGTTTGAAAAGAGAGCGTTAACGCGGTGGAATGGAGTGATGAGAGATAGGGGTGCTGACATTGCTATGGGTCAGACTTGGGAGGAACTCAGGGCTTTGATGATGAAAGAGTTATGCCCTCGTCATGAAAAGAGGGCACTCGAAAATGAGTTTCATAACCTGAAGCAAGACAGTGGTGAGCACCGTGCGTATACTGACAGGTATGAGGAGTTGAGCTTGTTGTGTCCTGAGATGGTGACGCCTTTGGATAAGGCGATTGAGAAATAAATAGATGGTCTTCCTGACCCGGTTCAGGATAATGTCACGGGTAGCAACCCTTCTACTCTCAGGCAAGCCGTTGAGCTATCTGCGACACTGACTGTGTCACATATCAAAAAGGGTAAGCTCTATCGTAAGGGTGACAAGAAATCATCTGATAAGTCTGAGAAATAAAAGGGTAAGAAATCTGAAGGTTCGAAGAAGTCTAGCAAGCGCAAGGCTTCCAAGAATTTTGCAGTCACTACCCAGCCTAATCAAGTTGCTCCCAACCAGCCTACCCAGCCTCCTGCCAAGAAACAGTATACCGGCACTGCACCTTTGTGCAACAGGTGCAAAGTCACCACCAGCCTCATTTCCCATGTCGTATTTGTACAAATTGTGGTAGATCTGGTCATTTGGCAAATGTTTGTCGCTCGCCTCCCAACCCGAACAACGTAGTCTAAAACCTGGTTCAGCAGCCAGTCAATCCTGCACGACCACATTACCCACCAGGATCTTGCTACCACTATGGGGATCTCACCCACTACCGTAACAATTGCCGAAGATTGGCAAATGTGAACCAGGCTCGTGGACGAGATTTTAATGTCAATGATAATGAAGCACGGGCCGACAACGAGGTGGTGAACGGTACGTTCTTTGTTAACAACCATCCTACTTCTGAACTATTTGATTCGGGTGCTGATAAAATTTTTGTGTCCTTAACATTTGAGCCCTTACTTGCAAAACCGAGGACCAAACTAGGAAAGCCTTTGACGGTAGAAATAGCCAGCGGTGAACCTCTTGTACTTGATTCTATCATTCCCGGTTGTCTATTGAACCTTAATAACCATCTTTTTCCTATTAACCTCACACCTATGCAACTTGGGAGCTTTGACATTATAGTAGGAATGGATTGGTTAACCAAACATCATGCTGAGGTGGTTTGTTTTGATAAGATTGTTCGTGTGCCTCTTCCATCTAGTGAAATTCTGGAAGTTCGTGGAGAGAAACCCGTCAGTAATCTTAAACTACCCAAGCTCAGAAATACTTGCGAAAGAATTATGTGGCTTTCTTGGCGCACATTATGGAGGAGAAAGACAAGGGTAAAACTATTCAAGACATCCCTGTTGTTGGGGATTATCCTGAGGTGTTTCCCGAAGAATTACCTGGTTTACCTCCAGCGCGACAAGTTGAGTTTCGTATAGACCTTGTACCTGGTGCCAACCCCATTGCGAAATCTCCATACCGTCTTGCACCGTCTGAGATGCAAGAACTATCAAAACAGCTTCAGGAACTTTCAGACAAAGGATTTATCCGTCCGAGTTTTTCACCTTGGGGTGCTCCAGTTTTATTTGTGAAAAAGAAAGATGAATCTTTTGCATGAGTATCGATTAGCGTGAGCTTAATAAACTCACGATCAAGAATTGATATCCCCTACCTCGCACTGATGATCTTTTTGACCAACTACAGGGTGCTACTTGTTTTTCAAAGATTGATTTACGTTCTGGGTATCATCAGCTTTGTGTGGTTGAAAAAGATATTCCCAAGACTACTTTCCGCACTCAATACGGTCATTATGAATTCACAGTTATGCCTTTCGGTTTAAAGAATGCTCCTGCTGTTTTCATGGACTTGATGAATAGGGTTAGTAAGCCTTATTTAGACAAGTTCACCATTGTTTTTATTGATGACATCTTTATTTATTCCAAGACACGAGCCGATTATGAACAACATCTTCGTTTAACAATGGAACTTCTCAAGAAAGAGCAACTTTACGCCAAGTTCTCCAAGTGTGAATTTTGGCTTAAGGAAGTTCAGTTTTTGCGTCACATTGTCAACGAACAAGGTATACATGTAGATCCCACCAAGATCAGTATAATCAGGGATTGGAGACCTACTACTCCTACTGAAGTTCATTCATTCTTGGGTCTCGCGGGTTATTACTGCCGTTTCATTGCTAATTTTTCCAAAATTGTGGTTCCCCTCACTACTCTAACTCAAAAGAGTAAACCTTTCAAGTGGGGACCCAAACAGGAAGAAGCTTTCTAGACCTCGAAACAGAAGCTTTGTGATGCTCCTATTCTATCTTTACCCGAGGGTAGCGACGACTTCGTTGTTTACTGTGATGCGTCTAACTTAGATCTCGGTTGTGTTCTAATGCAAAGAGACAAAGTTATAGCCTATGCATCAAGACAGTTGAAAGTTCACGAAAAGAACTACACCACTCATGATCTTGAGTTGGGTGTTGTTGTTTTCGCTCTCAAAATTTGGAGACATTATCTATACGCTACAAAATGTGTGGTTTTCACGGACCACAAAAGTCTCCAACACATCTTCAATCAGAAAGAACTAAACATGAGACAACGACGTTGGGTCGAGCTTCTAAACAACTATGACTGCGAAATTCGTTACCATCCTTGTAAGGAGAATGTCATAGCCGATGCATTAAGTCGTAAGGAACGAGTCAAGCTGCATTGCGTTCAAGTTCGATCTGATATCCAGACACACATTCTTGAAGCTCAACGTACTTGTGTTGCACAAGGCGTAATGGGTAATGAATTACCACATCATCTTGAGCTTCAACTTGAACCGTTTGTGGGTTCCAAGTCAAGAAAATCTCTGCACCTTGATTATGAACGAGGCTCATAAATCTCGTTATTCGATTGATCCTGGTGTAGACAAAATGTATAAGGATCTTCGTACTCAATATGGTGGCCGGGTATGAAGAAAGACATTGCCTTATATGTATCTAAATGCCTTACTTGTCTTAAGGTAGAAGCAGAACATCAGTGTCCTTCTAGTTTGCTTGAACAACCAGAGATTCCGGTTTGGAAATGGGAAAACATTGTCATGGATCTCATTACCAAGTTACCGCATACACCTAGAGGACATGATGCCATTTGGGTAGTCGTTGATCGACTAATAAAGTCAGCACATTTTATAGCCATTCGTGAAGATTTCTCTGCTGACAAACTTGCTAAGACCTATGTGGATGAAATAGTGTCTCGTCATGGTGTCCCTTATATCTGATCGTGATGCTCGATTCACATCTCATTTTTGGAGAACCATGCAGTCTGCCATGGGATCCAGGCTTAACTTGAGCACTGCTTATCATCCTCAAATGGATGGACAATCTGAAAGGACGATCCAAACACTGGAGGATATGCTAAGAGCCTGTGTGATTGACTTTGGTGGTAGTTGGGATTCGTATCAACCTTTGATCGAAATTCTCTTACAACAACAGTTATCACTCCAGCATTGATATGGCACCTTTTGAAGCTCTTTATGGTCGAAAATGTCGTTCACCTGTCTGTTGGAATGAGATCGGTGAATCTCGATTCACTTGACCTGAACTTATTCATGATACAACGAACAAAGTCAAGAAGATTCGCGAAAATCTTCTAACAGCTAGAAGCTATCAAAAGAGTACGGGGATAAACGACGCAAGCCCTTGGAATTCCAAGTCGGTGATCACGTCCTACTCAAGGTATCCCCTTGGAAGGGAGTGATCAGATTTGGGAAGAAAGGAAAACTTGCACCATGTTATGTTGGACCATTTAAGATCGTTGAGAGAATCGGAAAAGTGGCCTACAAACTTGAGCTACCTCCACAGCTTGGTAACGTTCATCCAACTTTCCACGTGTCCAATTTAAAGAAGTGCTTGGTTGATAAAAACCTCCACATCTCTCTTGATGAAATTCGTGTTGATAACACGATGCATTTTGTTGAGAAACCAGTGGAAATATTAGAACATGAAGTCAAAAAGCTAAAGCGCAGACGGATACTGATTGTTAAAGTTCGTTGGGAATCCAAACATGGCCCAGAATTTACTTGGGAATGAGAGGATCAAATGAAGGCAAAGTATCCACATCTTTTCTCACATGTTTCCTCAAGCTAAATTTCGGGACGAAATTTCCTGAAGTAAGGGAGACTGTGACAATTGTGCTTTCCGACATTTGTATTTTATCTGACAATGTATATTCAATAAAAAATTTGTGTTACATTTTATGAGTTTTGTATATTTACTTATGACATTTGTGTATTTTTAATCCTTGTTCAAATCCGATCTTTTAAACCTTTTCTGGAATTGTAATCGCAAAACGAAATCAGTTAAATGCAATGTATAGTCCGGGATAGTGACATAAGCTAAACATACCCTAAATATCCTTTATATAACTTAGAAATAAGTTTTGAAGGGTTTGGTATGTCAAAAATAAGCTTATTCGATCACAGGGACTATTTACGATAAACTATGAAAGTCTACCGATTCTCATAGTGACGCACACTCTGGAACAAGTTCACAAGCTTAACATACCTTAAATAACCTTTATATAACTTAGAAATAAGTTTTGAGGGCTTTGGTATGAAAAAAACACACTTTTTTAACTTCAGGGGCTATTTAGCAAATTTTGTGAAAGTATGCCTTTTTGCGTATATCGCTATCCAGAACATGTACGAACATCCAAAATTTTTTAAACATTAAACTATCATATTTTAGTGATTGGAATGCAAAAGTGTTATTCGTTACGCATTTACGGTCATACACGCGTTCGTTTCGATTTTCGTCGTAATTAACAAAAAACCGCGACCGTACGAACAAACGAACCGACCTCTGGAATATTTTTGGATGTATTCCAAGTTCCCTATACTTTAACGTCATTATGAAGCTTGAAAATCAGGTTAACGGGTGTTAAAAGTGCCAAAACGCGACAAAACAAAGTGCAGGGGCCTGTTTTGTAATTTCTTCAAACTTTGCCCAGGTCCCAGGCTTACGAACCATAAACCATAACACCATACGGTCCGTAAGGACCTGCCCAGCTCACAGAAACAGCTGTTAACAGCCTGTTTGTTTTAGGACACTAAGCATTCGAACATGCTTTCTTCCTCTGCATTTGACACCTATTATGACACTACCTAAACACATGTCCAAGCACTTGTCAGGTTGTGGTGAGTCCATGAACATTATAAATACCAAGTTTTTGGCAAAACATGAACTCTTTGATCACTTCTTGCAACACCCTGCCATTAATCCGAATTTCAAGCATCTTGGAGCTTTATCTATGGTCCTTGATCATTCCTTTGGTGTTTGTAAGTATTCCATTCATGCCATGTTCAATTTCTATAGCTTAATTTGGCTAAAAATCAAACAGTTTGACTTCTGTTTGACTTTTAGTTTTGATCTTGAATTGATCAAGATAAAGCTCAATTGAAAGTTTCATTATGATGGTAATAAAGGTGGTTATGATCACTAAAAATCATGCCTACTGATTCCCATCATTTCTGCCTATTTTGACAAGTCAAAGTTTCGGCTTAAATGCGATTTTTGCGCATCTTGCAACGAATCTGTGTTCGAGTGTGAAAACAGTTGTTTTGATGACAAAATGCTTTTATAAACTTCATAAGACATGGCAACACATGTCAAATTCATCACCTTTGTTAAAGTGCTCATTTGGGATCAAAAGTCTAGCGGTTTGATCACCGCTTTCACTTTAAAATTTGACCCGTTTGGCCGATCTTCCGATCTAACCAAATACATATTTTTTACTATAAATATATAGGGAATAACCCTCTGAGGTTATACCTTATGGTCATATCTTTCGGATAGTGTTATGTAATCAATGGTAATATCCCATAAAAATGACCAAAATCCCCTTTCACAAGAAAACCATTAAACACATATGAAACATAAACTTTGACATATAATCTGATCAAATAACATTTTAAACATGTTTAAGCATTTAAAACTTAGCATGATCTAACCATTCGAATGCATAGTTACGCAAATGACGTGTTAAAGTAGCTTAAACTACCTTAACGGGTCATAACGGGTCAAAAGCACTTATAAATCTTTCCAACTCAGAATGTTAACTTTATAAACCATTTCATATGAGTTCCACTGTTTATAGGGCCTCATTCTATCCAATCCTCTGATTTCAAGTTCCGATATTTACATAGTAACCATTTTTAGGAGACGCTTGATTTCACGGACTCTTGATCTTGGTTTATCTTCTTGAAAAATGATACTTTTTGCAACCACAAGTGAGTACATAGTCCCCTATTTTACTTTTTCAAATGTTTTAGGGTGAAACATATTGTGCCTATGATTATTTTCGTGTTTTCATGACATATTACATGCTTTGATTACATATTACATATATTACATGACTTTTATTGCATTTTGATTCACATGATTGATTTGCATATTCATCACATTGATTTTTCAATGACATTTTTGCTATGTATGTTGACCTAGCATACTAGTACACAATTTTTTTAAAGACATTTTCAAAGACATTTTTAAAGACATTTTCAAAGACATTTTCTAAACATGCTTACATTGTTATTGACATTTTGGTTCGTTGAACTCGACAATGATACATTCATTAACATTGATCATGCCGACCGGTAGTATGTAATGGTACCATAGGATTGACAATCCCGTTCCCACTTCCTAGGTATGTTTGGAAGCGACCATAGGGAATGACAAAATCCGATGAATATTGATAAATCTTTATTTTTATAAGGATTTATCCGACAGTCAACAAGGCTTGAGTATGTTCGCCAACAATCCATAATATATGTTTTAACAATAAAGGCAAATGGTTTATAAAACTCGACATTGGTTTACTCGACATGGGTTTACTCGACATTGTTTACTCGATATTGTTTACTTGACATTAGTTTACTCGACATTGTTTACATGACACTTATTTACATGACCTGGTTTACTCGACATTGTTTACTCGACATTGTTTTACTCGACATTGGTTTACTCGATATTGGTTTACATTACAGTTGTTTACATGACATTTATTTACTCGACATTTGATTATTGGTTTAAGGTGAGTTATTTAAATAACCTGACGTATGTAATGTGATAAAAGCATGGTGGATACACCGATGGTACTTCCTATATATAAGTGCTTTTATTATCTTACATATCGTGGCGTTATCTAAATCATCTTTTAACAAAATACAAGACATGACATTTTACACAAGACAAAACTTACTTTTGATTATCTATTTAACCATATAATATTTCTTTTATATCATATTGATTTTTCGTATGATTTTTATAAAAGAAACTTTTATGGTTCATGGCGACTTTCGTACTACTCTAAACAGTCTTTACAATAAACAAAGCCATGAAGCATCATAACAAAACCTATGTACTCGCTGGCATTGCTTTGCTGACTTTATTTTCACATATGTTTCAGGTGCAAATGTTGATTTCAAGCTAGCCACACTTAGGGCGGACTGGCCTTAGTGACTATAAAATCCAGAATAACAGTTTAATCTTTGTTGTATATCCATTTTTACCCAAAACAATGTAAACAATATCAACTAATGAAACATAACTTATTATGCCATGGTTGTGATACAATAATTCTGTTACAACACTCCCTGAAGTTTCCGTCACGGTTTATTGTTTTACGTGGTCGTGGTGTGACAAACACCAAATAGGTTAAGCAGAACCATCATGTTGTTGGAGTAGGTTCATCGTCCTTTTGTAACACCCCAATCGCGTAATACAACAGGACGTGGCGGAAACATTGTGGAGTCACGTTACAAATTGATCACAACTACTGGTACTAAATTATTTCATTATGGTTAACATTGTTTTACAATACAAAGAATACATGAAATTGTCTTTTGATTAGAGAAGTCTAAAGCCCGGATGCATTCCTATGTGCTGCATGCTTGTATAATCGAAAGTTGAAACATATGTAAAAAAAAGACATCAACAAAATATGTTGGCGGGTATATAGTTTTGTTGACCAAGTTAATGGCAAAAAGTTTAGTGTTGCAATACCTCGACAACTACGACAGTCGTCTATTGAAAAACGACTCTTTGAAGAAAAAGAATGGCAAAAAGATTTAGTATTGCAATACATTATCTTGATTATGAAACTTGTGACAAAAAGAGTTTTGTATATGGCAACATGATTAATACTAAGTAATTTTTATGTCATTGAAAATTTTACTTTGTTTATTGTAATAGCATTGAATTCGATCATAAAACTTGTGAGTGTGTTATTAGAAATCCAGTCAGGGATTAATAACAACAATATTGAAATTGATCATAACTCGCGTGGGTATTTTTAGAAATCAAATCAATGATTTATAATAATACTTTGGATATCCTTTTAATAATCTAACATATAAAAATATGAAAGAATTCTACAAGGATTTTGGATATTGTACTTTGAAACAATCGAATACAAAATCCTAATGAGATTCGCATGACGCTACAAGAGTAATACAATAAGAACACTTATATATAGGAAGTACCAACAGCGTATCCACCATGTTCTTATGGTATTACACTCGTTTCGCTATCTAAATCACAACTAATCACAATAACCACATAATCATCATCTCGTTACATCGTCTTGTCACATGCGCATTAAAGTCACAAAGAATCCGATCAAGGACTACCATTTAGTACTTTAAACACCCCACAAGAATCAATCTATAAAGATAGACGGATGCTATAAGGATTTGGTTTAGTCACTTGTTTTGTCACATTGTCTTATCTCATACGCATTAAAGTACACAAGAATCCAAATAAAGGACTACCATTTAGTACTTTAAACATCCTATAAGAATCTAACTATAAAGATAGATAGATGCTTTAAGGATTTGGTTTGGTCACATCATCTTGTCTTATTGAATCACAAAATCCTAAATCCTAATGGTGATTCGGATAAGGCTACGAAGGGTAATACAATAAACACACTTATATATAGGAAGTACCAGCGGCGTATCCACCATGTTCTTATTATATTACTCTAGTTTCGTTATCTAAATCACCAACAAATCTCTACACATAAACAATAACCATCTTCTAGTAAAACACTTCTTACAAATCTCACTATGAAGATAGGAAGATTTAAGACTGTACTTCAAATATCCTACAAGAATCTAACTTTAAAGATAGAAAGATTCTACAAGGATTCATCTCATCAATCGTCGTGTTTGCATAATAGGAATAATACACAAAAAAGTACTTAGTAAACACATACATTTGAGAAAAATTGGTTACACATATGAATCATCCCAAAACATTTGAAAAATATAAAAGCGGGGAGCTATGTACTCACTTGGGATTGCGTATAAATCGCGTTCAAATGATTAAACAAAGCTCAAAGGATAAGGAGTTCAAGTGTTGAAATGGTTCCTAGTATATCGGATACTATGTTAGTGTCGAGACTTGAAAACAAGAGATCGGATAGAATGAAGTCTTATAAACCAAATGAGTGTTGGAACTCACATGATATGGTTTAATAAACTTAACATTCTGATTTGGAGTGATTCCAAGGTGCTTTTGACCCGTTATGACCCGTAAAGCTACTTTAATGTGTCATTTGCGTAAAAACGCATTCGGATGGTCAAACTAGTCTTATGATAAGTCTTATATGCCAAAATAAGTTTAATAAAGTTGCAACATCAGTTTATATGTCAAAAAGTTGGTTACATATGCTTAAGATGGAATTATGTGCAAAAAGGGCATTTTGGTCATTATTAAGGGCATAATGAGCGACTTAACGTAACATTAACCAAACAACGTGACCATAAGGTATAACCTCAGAGGGTTATTCCCTATATAACTATGGTTACAAATATGTGTTTGGTCAGATCCTAAGATCGACCAAACGGGTAGGATTCAAAAGTCAAAGCGGTGGTCAAGACCGCTCGACTTACGACCCTAAATAAGCACTAAACTAAAAGGGATCAGTTAGATATGTCAAAACATGTCTAACTAAGTTATAAAACTGATTTGGTATCAAAATTTAGTGTTTTGATACCCAAAAAATAGTTCCGTCGTAAAATGCATAAAATGCGCATTTTTGACAGAAATTTGATTCGTCACTTCGACTAGTAAACGTGGTAATCAGTAGGCATGATCGATATGGGTCATAACCTTCATGATTACGATCACGTTGCAAAGTTCAATCGAACTTTGACTTTGACCAAAATGGTCAGAACCGAAAGTCAAACAGAAAGTCAAACTGTTTGACTTTTGGTTCAAAATAGCCAAAATAAAAGAACAAGACTAGGAGTGATCACTTACTTGTGTTGAAGAACACTGGAAGAGCACAGACTACTCAGTAGGAGGCCTCCAAAAGATGGAAGCAAGCTCCAAGAGAGTAGGAGAAAGAAAGAAGGAAATGAGCAAGGAAAATGGTTGAAGTTCAAGGCTATTTATAGTTGAAGGAGTGAAAGGAGATCAAGACAAGTGTCCCATGAGGTCTTATGACATGCTTAGTGTCCTCTTAGGTGTCCAAAGCAGGTGATAGGTGTCAAAAATCGCGAACTTGGTGAGCAAGGAATGCACAAGAAGCTGCCAGCAAGTTTTCTGCTGAGCTGGGGACCCTTACGGACCGTATGGGTTTAGGCCTTACGGTCCGTAAGGCCCTTGCAGGGGCAGAAGTTTCAACATTGGAAGAACATGCCCCTAAACTCGTTTTGTCGCGTTTTGGCATTTCTAACACCCGTTAACCTGATTTTTAAGCTTTATAAGGATGATAAAGCTTAGGGAACTTGAAATATGCCCAGAAATGTCACGGATGTCGGTTCGTTCTATTGTACGGTTGCGTTTTTTGCTTAATTACGATGAATACTTTAATTAACGCGTAAACGATCGTAATTGCGTAACGAATGATATTTTTGCATTCTAATCATTAAAATAAAAGATTTTAATGATTACAAAAATTTTGGATGTACGTACGTGTTCTGTATTGAGAAATATGCAAATCTGCGTTCTCTCTCAAAATTTGCAAAATAGTCCCTAGAGTTGCTGAAGCGAGTTTTTGCCATACCGAACCCTTCCAAACTTATTTTTAAGTTATATAAAGGTTTTTCTATGGTATGTTTAGCTTATGTCCTTGTCCCGGTGTGTACGTTATGTTATACGGGTTAGGTTTAAGTATCAGTTATCGGAATGCCCTCAAAGAAAAAGTTTTTGAAAGCCCAAAATTTTGGCACAAGGGTTACACTTTTTCTCTCGGATAAACTTCTCTTTTTCTACTTCACGAATTTGGCTAATACTGATGTTATCACCCACCGGAATAATATTTTCCTCCTCAATCGCCAACCAACAGTCAAAATTGTTTGCTTGGACATAGTTCGCAAAATGATCCTCCCATCGTTGATAATCTTCCATGCGAAGAAGTTTTGGAGGTTTTGTAGTCATGCCCATCTCATTTTCTAGATTCATATTTTGAGCGATTGTTGTTGGTGTAGTAGCAAAAGCTTTCAAATTTTCAAATTCCATCTTGAAAATGTCAAAGTATGATTGGAACGGGTCACAAAGTATTTGGTACGGATGACAATATTTTAGAATGAATGAAAGCTAGAATGGATGAAGTTGATACGAATCACACTTCAAATGAATGAAACTTGGTGTGAATAACCAACTCGTGCAGATGAAGAACAATTTTGAAATGGATAAATTCCACTCATGCGAATGAGAAACCTTGTTTGTGCGGATAAAGTATTGGTCCGTGCGAATGAACCTGATTTTCAAATGGATGAAATCTTGTTTATAGTTTGATAGGATCAATTTGATCGACTTTATAGCTCCCGGTGATATCTAATCTTCAATATATTGTGCGGAATCCATGACAAAGAAGTAGAAACACAAGAATTCTTCAATTTTCTCAATTTTTATTAACGTTTAACAATATAACAGTACACGGTTGAATTTTGACAGAGCTTCGCCTCTAGAGTGAATCACAAGTTATAAGATCATGCACCCCAAACATCTTTTATAGAAACGTTTGGTACCGAGCAGATCACACTTCGTGCGGACCAGCTCATCCGTACGGATGAGATGTTTCCCATCCGTGCGGACTAGCTCGTCCGTACGAATGAGTACATTACAATACAAAACACAAGCTAACATTCAACCTATTACATGTTATACTATTCGATACATCTTGACACTACACACAGACGTAGACAATAGACATATGCACCAACAGTCCGAATCATAGTTACAGCCTAACTGATGGAGCTTAAGATCACTGCTGCTACTCCCACTTCGTATCCTTAAAATTCGCTCTAACGGCAAACAATACAATTATTAAATCTTATTCTGTACCTTTGATAGCTTGTGCCATTGTCACGCTTTTGACGTTACTAATCCATAATTTATCGTCGTTTTCATCCGTTACTCTGACGTTTTATGTTATCGCCATGTTTTGCATTTATGATTTGTTTATTGCTAGTTCATGTTGTTGCAGTTTCACATCAGCACTCATTACGGCTTACCTTTCCCCATAATTTATGCGATGTGGGTATCGTCTCGCTTATTCATAGAACAACCCTTCCCTCGTAGCTTTGGATGTAGGTATTGCCTTCATTTAGTCACGCCCTTTTTAGGTTCAAGACTCAACATTGGTTGTTATGGTTTGGTTGTGTTTATTTAATTAGTAAGTTTGAGTTGAGTCGTCACATAGAATTGATCAAAACCACTAACAAAGTCAATGAAATTTGATAAGGACATGGTGGATACACCACTGGTACTTCCTATGTATAAGTGTTCTTATCAAAATATCAAAATCCTCATTAGACTGGTGATACGTGGTCGAAAACCGGTGTTTGTTTATATTTAAGTTTATGTTTTTACATGACTTTTAATCCCGCATAGCCTACTTTTAATAAGGTTTGTGTTTTGCACATCTTAGGGAGTTTAAGGAGCTAATCGGGAGCCAAACGGAGCACCGGGACGCGAACTGAGTCAACCAGAACCAAGAAACAAAAAAACTAGAAAGTTGGATTTAGGGGCACCGTCGCCGACGCCACTATGGGCCATCGCCGACGCCCCGGGTATACTTCCGTCGCCCAAAAATTGCGTAGACAGTAGGATAAAGTGTCGGAGGAAAAACCACTAAACGCAACTCGTCACCGACGCCACTCCTTGCCGTCGGTGACGGTACTTACTTTTTGTTGTAGCAAAATTTTTTGACTTGTTGATTAAGGACAGGTTATAACATGGTTTTTTGACCTATTTTGGGAGTTACGAGTTCTTGGAGTTTGAAACTTGTTCTTGGAGCCATAATCATCAACCACTTCATTGGAATTCATCACCAATCATCATCATGCAACCGAATCATCCCACCAATCCAAACCCTAATCCTTCAGCATCATCCACCAATCACCTTCATATATCACCACAAACCCTAACCACCATTTACCTCCATCATCAAGCTTCAAGATGTCAAGAATTGAGTTCTCATCCATTTTTGATCGTGTTCCGTTCGTCATGAGCGGCTAATTCTTGGAGATTTCACCCCGGGGTAGACTTTTGTAAGATTTCTAGGGTTTTTGGTTTGTGGCAATTCGAATTGCATTTAATCTTTTGATAATTGTCTTACGTTTGTATTGTATTTGCGAATTGTCGAGTGAGTTATGAAATTTGACTTCGTGAAATGAATCTGCGTATTTATGCCTTGTCGATTGATAGGTTTCACTTGTCCAAAGTAACGAAGTGCATTGAGGTCCGTTGTCTATGACGTTGATAGCAATTGGCACCTAAGCTTTGTGATTCTAAACCGAACTAATTCGTTTAAACCAATTTAAAACGTTTAGTAACCCTAGGTCTTGCAATTGTTGAACCGGGTGTGAACCTTGTTTCTCATCATTGTTTTACAATCATAATTACTTTTGTTGCAATCATTCTCAATTGGTAGTAGTTACTTAACTCAATCAAAGCTTGTCGGTTCATTCTGACATCACTTTCAAACAAACAAATTAATCAATTTCGTAGCAAGCTTCATAAAGTGACACGACTGTTCAAATCAATCATATCCGCTCGCAAACCACAGACTCTTCGTGGTTTGACCCCTTACTACCGCTAACACATTGTTAAGGGTAATTTGGGACTATAAATATTATCTTTGACCGGAGCGCGACACTCCGATCAAATTTTGGCGCCGTTCTAACCTCTTGCCTATGGAGAGATTTACCCAACGGCCGCTTTGTACTCGTGACCGACGGCTTCCCAAAATTCATTTTTTTAAGAAAATATGGGCAAAAACGCGAACTTTTTACAAAAGGGACCTACGCTAGAAAATTTCATAAAATGTTTTAAATTTCTTTTGGTGTGACGTTTTCGGTTTTAATTTAACAAACACCTATCGTTTTAACGCTCTTACCACATCCAAAATAATCGTGTACTGTCCCTAATACACATAAACAAGTCTAAAAACATACCTCATATCTTCAAAACTCGGTCATGATTTCCGGAACTTCACACATCAAAAGGGGTTAGTACAAACAAAATTCTAGGTATAAACATACTAAATAAAACAAAACACTCGACAATAATAATTTACAAAACTCTACAAAATGTTTGTTACCATTCGTTAATTGACCTCGTAAGTCGGGATACTTTCAACAAAGCTCACCGACTCCGTGACTCCATCATCTTTCTCGTCATTTCCATCAATAAACGGTTTAAGACGGTGGCCATTAACCATTTTCTTCGACCCATCCTTCGAGTCCTCGATGGTAACATCACCCAACTTTCCGACCCGTGTGATCACATATGGGCCCATCCACTTACTCTTGAGCTTACCCGGAAAGAATTTAACCGTGATTTGTAGAGCCAAACCTTTTTCCCTACCACAAACTCTTTTGGCTTCAACTTGGCGTCATGTGCCCGCTTCATTCCATCCTTGTACTCGAAGCACACTCATATGCCTCCTCCCGAAGCTCTTCCAACTCGCATAATTTCAACTTGCGTTCCCTACCTGCATCATCGTACTTTAAATTTAACCTATTTAATTGCCCAAAAAGCACGATGCACAAGCTCAACCGGCAAGTGACAATTTTACCGTAAACTAAGCGATAAGGTGTGGTGCCAATAGGTGTTTTATGCGCCGTTCGATAGGCCCATAAAGCATCATTCAACTTTGTCGACCAATCCTTACGGTCCAGTCGAACAGTCTTTTGCAAAATCTCTTTAATTTGCCTATTTGACACCTCCACTTGACCACTCTTTTGCGGGTGGTAGGGAGTAGCAATCCGATGGTCAACCCCATACCGTTTTAGTAACTTTTCGAAGTTAAAATTCTTAAAGTGAGATCCCCCATCACTAATGATTACTCGGGGAATCCCAAATATTGAAATAATATTGTTTTGCACAAAGTTACAAACAATGGTATGGTCATTGGTTTTAGTGGCAATCGCTTCGACGCATTTAGAAATATAGTCGACCGCCACTAAAATATATAAGTTGCCATGCGAATTCAGCAATGGGCCCATAAAATCAATCCCCCACACGTCAAAAATATCGACAATGAGAATTGGTTGCATGAGCATCTCATCCCTCTTCGAAAAACTCCCTATCTTTTAACACTCAACACAATTTTTGGCAAAGTTAAATGCGTCTTTGAAAATAGTCGGCCAATAAAGACCGCTATTGAGCACTTTGTGCCCCGTTTTATGACCGATAAAATGGCCCCCACAAGCAAATGAATGCAAGTGCGTCCAAACACTCGGGATCTCGTCATTCGGAATGCATCTTCGAACAACTCGATCCAGAAATATCTTGAACAAATCTGGTTCTTCCGACGTATAGTATTTGATTTGCGACATGATGTGCAATCTCCTCCTCCGATCCCAATGAGCCAGCAAGTCACCTGTAACCAAGTAATTCACAATATTAGCCAACCAAGGTAACATAGATACTTTTAAAATGTGCTCATCTGGAAAGGTATCGTCAATCTCTACACGTGAAGAACCCTCTTCCACCATCAACCGGGACAAGTGGTCCGCCACCACATTCTCACTACCCTTCTTGTCCCGTATCTCCAAGTCAAACTCTTATAGCAAGATTAATCTTGGTTTTGCGTCCTTTTTCTCCATGAGGTACCTGACAGCAATATGATCAGAATAGATAATAACTTTGTTACCCTATATGTAAGCCCGGAATTTTTCCAATGCAAAAACTACCGCTAGTAGCTCTTTCTCAGTTGTGGTGTAATTTAACTGCGCATCCGAAAGAGTCTTACTTGCGTAGTAGATAGCAACCGGTTTCTTTTCTACCGCTGACCCAATGCGGCCCCAACCGCATAATCACTTGCATCGCACATAATCTCGAATGGTAAAGACCAATTCGGCGATTACAATATTGGGGCCTCCACTAACTTCTCTTTTAAAATGTTAAAGGCATTTTGACACTCTTTGTTGCAATCAAACGGTTGGTCCTTAAGCAACAATTTACATAAAGGTTTTGTTATATCGTTGAACCCCTTAATAAATATTCTATAAAACCCCGCATGACCTAAGAATGATCTAACCCCCTTAACACTTGTGGGATACGGTAAAGTAGAGATGACTTGCACTTTTGCACGGCCAACCTCTATCCCACGACTCGACACTACATGCCCCAACACAATCCCTTCCTGAACCATGAAATGGCTCTTTTCCTAACTTAAAACTAGATTTTTCTCTACACATCTTTTCAAAACCTTTTCAACTTGGTCAAGGCATGTATCAAATGACGACCCAAAAATTGAGAAATCATCCATAAAGATCTCTAATGACTCCCCCACCATATCCAAAAATATACTCATCATGCACCTTTGAAAGGTGGCGGGGGCGTTACATAGCCCGAACGGCATTCGCCTAAATGCGAAAGTACCATACGGGCAAGTAAACGTGGTCTTAGCTTGACCATCTGGATGAATAGCTATTTGATTGTAACCCGAATACCCATCCAAGAAACAATAAAACTTTTGACCCGCTAACTTCTCAACAATTTGGTCAATAAAAGGTAAAGGGAAATGGTCTTTAAAAGTTGCGGAATTCAACTTCCTATAATCAATACAAATTCGCCACCCGGTTATCGGTCGGGTAGCAACCTCTTCACCTGCGTCATTTGTTACGAATTGAATGCCCGCCTTTTTCAGGACCGTCTGTGTTGGGCTCACCCATTGGATATCAGAAATGGCGTAAATAATACCCGCATCTAGCATCTGCAACACCTCCTTCTTGACCACGTCTCGCATGTTGGGATTTAGTCTCCTTTGTTCGTCACGAGAAGGAGTGATGCTGTCTTCGGTAATGATTTTATGCATAACCACTGAGGGACTGATTCCCCTCAGATCAGCAATGGTCCATCCAATAGCGGCTCTATTGTTGACCAAAACCTCCATAAGCTTCTTCTCTTGCTCTCTGGTTAGGTTAGCCGCAATAATGACCAGAAGCGTGTTGCCCTCTCCCACATAAGCATACTTCAAATGCTTGGGCAACACCTTAAGCTCTACAACCGGAGGTTCTACCAATGGTGGCTTCAGCTTGGTATCGATTTTTTTCGGAACACTTTCCACTTGATGTGTCCAAGTGGGTCTTCCTTCTTTAGCCGCCATCACTTCGACCTTTCTCGCCTCCTCATCCATGCTTCAATTCGTCTCCAACTGTAACCTGTCAAACATAAAACACTCCTCTATTGTGTTTTCCTCTTCGACACTAATGTTGCATAGAGGTATACACTCGTCGATAACGTCTGCCATATAGCATTCGCCACCGACTAGAGGATCCGTTAATCCCTAAAAACGTTCCTCCGCAACCGATGGTTACCAAAAGTCATGTCGACCGTACCCGTTTTACAATTGATTTGGGCATTTGATGTTGCCAAAAATGGTCGATCGAGAATAACCGTTAATTGCTTAGTTCAGTCGAAAGAAACGTAATCAAGTACGAGGAAATCCACCAGATAGTAAAAGTCATCGACCTTAACAATCACATCGGTGACTATCCTGCGGGGTAGTTTAGGAGTCAAGTCCGCCAACACCATGGTGGTATTAGGCAACTGAAGTGCACCAAACTCGTATTGGTCATACAAACTACCCGGAAAGATACTCACACTCGCCCCAAGATCCAAAAGTGCCCGTGTCATTTTGAACTCACCCACTTGAATGGAAATAATAGGCGCCCCTGGATCTGTAGTTTTGGAGGAAGTGCACCCGAAAGAATCGAACTAACATTTTCAGTCAAGTCAAGTTTCTTTGGAAACTTGTTAGTTTGTTTCTTTGTGCACAAGTCCTTTAAGTACTTTGCATAGAGGGTACTTGTTTTATTGCATCCAAGAGTGGTAAATTGATTTTCACTTGTTTAAAGATTTCCCACATCTTCTCTTGTTGTGGGCCACGTTTTGATACCACTTTCTTGGACGGTCCCAACAAAGCTTGAGGATAAGGGGCGGTATTAACCTCCACACCCTTTTCCTTAGCTTTTGAGACGGGGACGGTCGCAACGGGGGTGGTTTTATTATTTTCAGAAACAGATTTCTTTTGACCCGTTTAACTGTCGGCACTCTCCTCATCACTAGCATCTTCCACCACCCCTTAAACAAACGGGGGTGATGGTGACTCGACACCACTATCTATGACTCGACCACTACGTAAAGAAATTTTATTATTTGGTACCTAACATTTATTATTTGGTACCTCACGTGTGTTCTTCGAGTTGGACCCTTGATGCTTAGGGTTCATGGTGGTATCGCTTGGAAGTCTTCCCCCACTTCCACGCATTTGGGACATCTCCTCTGCAAGTTGCCCCACTTGTTTCTCCAATGCCTTGTGTGACTTGTCACGTACCTCAAACTCTTTCCGCATCTCCAGTTTAATCTCTTAATTTGATGTGGTGATGGCGTTCATGATGGCCTCCAACTTAGAATTCAATGAATCATCACCGCCCGATTGAGAGTTTGAATTACCGCCTCCACTACTACCTTGGTTGTAACCCTTTGATAGTTTCCTTCACGGTTTTGATACCCTTGATTACCCCCTTGGTTACCACCTTGGCGGTTTTGATACAATGACCCACCTTGGCTTCCACCTTGATTTCCCAGTTGGAAATTCGGGTTCATTTGATTCGAAGCATTACCATACCGAAAATTCGGATGGTTTCTCCACCCCGAGTGATAAGTGTTGGAGTTCATATCATATTATTTCCGATCTCCGTACACTTGGTTCACCTCTTCGGTGGATTGGGCCATGTTCACTTGGCATTCCCTGGTCCTATGACCGATGTCACCACAATCTTCACACATCGCAAATTGAACCGCATTAACATCTCTTTTCTTCATACGGGTCAACTCTCGTTCTAATGTATAAATGCGATCCTTTGAACTAGAGTCAAGATCGGGAACTGGTCGAGTAATAGGAGGCTTTTTGGCTCGGTCGGCCGACTCTTTAGCCTTTGATCTCTTGGCCATCCTTTCAATGAACTCCCAATCATAGACTTCATGATTACTCAACAACGTCCCATTGCTAGTTGACTCCAACTGATTCCATGTTTCCCCATCTAAGCCTCTCACAAAGCACTTCACCAATTCCCACTTTTCAATTTGGTGATGTGGGCATTTCCGAATCAACTCTTTGTACCGCATAAATGCCTCATGCAACGGCTCACTCGATAATTGCTTGAATGCTCGAATCTCATCCCCGTGCATCATCGGTTTTAGCCATGATATAGTATTCATCAAGAAAGGCTTATTGCATCTCGACCCAAGTGTGAATACTATTAGTGGGTAATGTTAAAAACCACTATTTAGCTTTATCCTTCAATGAGAACTGAAATAAGCATAACGAACCTCATCTTGAGTAAAGTGGCCACCCCCAATAGTACTACATATAGCCGAACTCCACCAAATGTGTATACGATTCATCATCAGATCGACCATTAAAGTGGGGAAGTATATTGATGTAATTCGGCCTACAATCGAACGCAACTCTTCCGCGCGGTGGCCAAGTACAATCGAAGAATCATTCTCCGATATCATCGGTCAAAACCGACTGTCAACCCCTTGTTGTGGACGTTGGTTGTTGTGGTTGTTATTTCTCGGTGGACCACTCACTTCTTGATTAACCGGTGGCCCATGATTTACTCATTGGTTTTGTGGTTGATTCGCCATACCCACAAACTCGGGAATCCGTATGTTGTTATTATTTCGATTGTTGTTTAGATTCCTTCAGTTGTTGTTCCGGGATTGACGATTGTTTTGGTAACCAACATCTTGGTTGTACCCACCATCGTATTCATTCCCATAATCATACCCATCGTCCCACTCATCATTTCCGTTGTTAATGTTGGCATTATGATACCCATCTTCACAGTCAAAACCCCTACCGTTGTAGAAGTTCACATCATTCTCATTTTCCCTGAAACCATCTTCCCCCTCGTCTTCCGATCGCCACATGTTAACACTAAACCGATCCGGTGACCGGTAACTTGGAACACTATATCTAGCATCATCCGGAATGTTGTTCGTTAACTCGTCGTAATTCGGTTCATATTGATCCGCATTGTTTGGGTCTACTCGCTCGAACTCTGGTTGGTTAAAGTTTGGTTCAGGACCCAAGTTTTGGTTGCGGTTATGGTTATTAAGGTTGGGGGGAGGGTTTTGATTTTGAGGCTAATTTTGTCGAAGTGGGTTGGCCGGTGGGTGGTTGTTGTTGCCCCAGAGCGATTGTTACGGTTTTGAGTGTATGGGTTTTGTTGATCCATTGGAACGGTTCCAACGAATGGTGTGGATGGTGAGTTTTGGTTATGGGCAAGTGTTGCCTCTAATCGGTTGGCTAGGTTTCTTCTAACGACCGCTCAATTTCCGGCTCGAATACTAACGGTGAAGTTCTCCCGGAGTTTCGTGTATGCATGCACTACCTGTAACCTACACAAGTAACACACCCGTGTAACACAAAAGCAGATACGATAATAAGAAAACAGGCAATTAAACAGTTAATCACAAAGATCAATAAATCCAAACGCAAAGCGCACGAACTCCCCGGCAACGGCGCCAAAATTTGATCTACTCGTCCTACTTAAATGAACTTTGTGGGTGTGTTCCCTACATAACCCTCACGAGACCTACTCATCCTCTCGAGCTGTCGGGAGGTTTAAAAGGGCTTGTTGCATGAGCTAAATGCAACCATGATTCCTATGAAAGTGAGTTAGGATTGTTGTTGTTGTACATTATTTTCCACATAAATCAAAAGTAAATTAATGTATGGCTTGGTAATATTCTCATAAAAATGGTAGAACTAGGCTACTAACAAACTTTGATGGTTGTGAGAAGCATGCTTCTACACAAGGATTGATATTTGTAGGTACACCGTGTTTGTGAGACGACCAAGTTTATTGAAGAACGAAGAGCACACGAGGAATGAGCTGAAAACCAGGTGCATACGTTTCTTTTTTACTTTTGGTTTTTAGTTAGCAAATAAGTGGATTGTAAATTGTATTCTAATTTTTCGAGGTGAAATTTGGGGAAGTTAGCCGTGTCACATCCTTTGTGTGATTTTAAAAAGCTCCATTCTTACACATTGAGGACAATGTTAACCTCAAGTGTGGGGCTGGGGGGAGAAAAAGTTTTTCGATTTTGACCTGTTCATTTAAACACTACACATTGAGGACAATGTTGCCCTCAAGTGTGGGGATGGGGGGAAATTTCAAAAAAATTTCAAATTTTTCAAAAATGTCTTTGTTTGAAGCAATCTAAAAAGCACAAGTAACTAAGTGAATGAGGGATGACACAGCCCATTTGGTCTTTTGTCATGGTCAAGTTCAAGTTAATAGCATGACGGATATTTAGTGGTTGGTTATTTGGGAATAACTCGCCTAAGAAACTTATAATTTATGCATACCACATATCATACCCTGTATATACGTGAGATCTTTGAGCCACTTTTATACATTATAAATTTCTTTGTTTGAGTGGACCATTAGTCATGTATTGTAGAACTTGCATCTTTTGATACGTTTGAGACCATAGACTGAATATAAGCACGAGAATGATTAAGGCATTAGGTAAACATTTTCCTTTTACACCATTTGCTTACCCTTACCCGAAGCTATCCTCTAGTCGCCAACTTTGAGCCTAAACCTTTCGTTTGATCACCTATTTAGCCCTTGACCGTTAAACTTCTTTTAACCCATGTGATGAAAATTTGATCTTAGGTTTAGTTTTTTGTAAAGTTGTGGTTGCGAAAAAAAATCATGAAAAATAAACGAAAAAGAAGTTAAGAAAATCATAAAAATATGTGTGATAGTTTGTGACTAAAGGAGACACTCTTGCCAATTCGTTTGTCGACTTTCGTGGCATCAGTTAGATTAGTTGTTTGTAATAAAGATTGAATATTCATCATTGTCGCCACTTTCAAAACATCCTATTCCATACCCTTAACCTAAACCCATTACAACCCTTTAAAGACCTTTTGACTTGTGGTTAGATTAGGAAAAACCACTAAACACAACCCGTCGCCGACACCACACCTGGCGTCGGCGACGATACTTACTTTTTGACGTCGTGAAATTTTGTGATTTGTTGATTGGGGACGGGTTATAACATGGTTTTTTGACCTATTTTGGGAGTTACGGGTTCTTGGAGTTTGAAACTTGTTCTTAGAGCCATAATCATCAACCACGTCATTGGAATTCATCACCAATCATCATAATACAACCGAATCATCCCACCAATCCAAACCCTAATCCTTCAGCATCATCCACCAATCACCTTCATACATCACCATAAACCCTAACCACCATTTACCTCCATCATCAAGCTTTAAGATGTCAAGAATTGAGTTCTCATCCATTGTTGATCGTGTTTCGTTGGTCATGAGCGGCTAATTCTTGGAGGTTTCACCCCGGTGTATACTTTTGTAAGATTTCTAGGGTTTACTATGTGTTAAACATTTGGTTTGTGACAATTCGAATTGCATTTAATCTTTTGATAATTGTCTTACATTTGTATTGTATTTGCGAATTGTCGAGTGAGTTATGAAATTTGACTTCGTGAAATGAATATGCGTATTTATGCCTTGTCGATTGATAGGTTTCACTTGTCCAAAGTAACGAAGTGCATTGAGGTCCGTTGTCTATGACGTTGATAGCAATTGGCACCTAAGCTTTGTGATTCTAAACCCTGAATGAACTAATTCGTTTAAACCAATTTAAAACGTGTAGTAACCCTAGGTCTTGCATTGTTGAACCGGGTGTGAACCTTATTTCTCATCATTGTTTTATAATCATAATTACTTTTGTTGCAATCATTAGTAGTTACTTAACTCAATCAAAGCTTGTCTGTTCATTCCGACATTACTTTCAAACAAACAAATTAATCAATTTCATAGCAATCTTCATAAAGTGATACAACTGTTTAAATCAATCATATCCGCTCGCAAACCACAGACTCTTCGTGGTTCGACCGCTTACTACCACTAACGCATTGTTAAGGGTAATTCGGGACTATAAATATTAACTTTGATCGGAGCGCGACACTCCGATCAACTGGTCAAGAGAAGTTCTATGTAAGTTATGTTTGTGTCGTTAATCATGACCCGAGTAACGAAGCCGATGAAATTCGATAAGGACATGATGGATACGCCGCTGGTACTTCCTATATATAAGTGTTCTTATCGAAGTATAAAGAGCCACGTTAGATTGGTCATGAGAAGTTGTGTGTTGTCCATCATGATTCGAATATTGATGTGGATGAAAGTTTGATAGAGACATGGTGGATACGCCGCTGGTACTTCCTATATATAAGTGTCTCTGTCAAATTTTTGTTTGTGCATATTATGTATGTCCGCCACTGTGCGAACAGGCTAATAGAGCGTGTGTTGAATACTATATAGTTATGAGTTAAAAACGAACGCATGAGACCTTAGAGAGGACGAGAGCATGTTAATATGGATGTAACACATCCGCACGGATGTGTTCATCCTCACCAAACTCCACGTATAAATAGGGTCGTGTGTTCATAGTTTGATAAGTTTTGGAGATCCAGCTTGTAAAATGATGTCTGCTCTTTCGATATGAAGGGAACCTCTACTTATGACTATTCTTCTACCGTGTAGGTCTCTAGAACGGCCGTTCTAGATGAAAGTCTGGGTAAATATAACCGAGTTGATAGAATGTTTTTAAAGAAAGGAGTAGAGACATAATCAGTGGAAGCATATGTTTCATTCATACCGAAAGATCATACATCTTGTCAGGCTGGCGGTAATCCTGGAGAGATTCCGCCAGCGTCTCCCCTCTAGGAGCCTCCAAAACTTACAAACAAATGAATACACAACATATATATAGGGATGAGCATCCCTCGTAAGAGGAGTCACTCGTTCGAGGAAGTCTCACTCATACGAGGAAGTCTCACTCGTAACAGGTTACACTTTTGCCCATCCCATATTCGTACTTGGTCTGTGTGTTTGATCTAGTCTATACAATATTCAACACACGCTCTATCTATCCTATTCCCACAGTGACGGACAAAAACTGCATAAACAGTTTCCCCTTGTCCATTCCTGTCGAAGCTTTATCTTGATCTTCAAATCTTTAGAGCCGTGTTTAAATATTCTGCAACTTCAATCAAGGTATTTGCCGATGTCGTAGAATGCGTCAACAAATTCCCCCTTGATTGATGATCCAGGTTTGCATTATCAATATTAAAGCACCAATTCCCCATGAAATAATTGTCTCCAGCAATTAATCTTTAGTTCTTTGGTTGCAAGGCTGCCGACCTCCTCAGATTTTCTTAATTGACAAATTTTCTTGAATAATCACCAACTTGAAACGAAATAATGCAGCATCTTTGTTGCTTCTTTAACCACATCCGCGTTCAGTTTAGCGTATTCCTCATATGCTCAATCCTCTGATCTTTAAAACTCAACCGGCAATTAATAGAAACTTCGAATTACCACACCGGTAAACTTCAAATTAATGAATACCAGCGAAAATCTGAATTCCCAATTTCGTAATCATATATAAGCACACTCCTAAAAGATAGATCAGCAAATCGGTAATCTTCTCAATCAATAGATCTTCATCGGAATCAGATTATCTATCACTACGCAGTAATCTTCTCTTCTTCGTTCAAAATCAATAATGTAATCTTTGTCTTTCACAACGATCCCAAATGTATAGTCTATTTCGTGAGCAACTGGTACACTTCTTTTTCTGAAAGATCCTTTATATCATCTTCTTTAGTCATGATTCCTCGTACACCCCAGAGCAACTAAAACTACAAAACATCCTTATTTCCTGGCGGTTAGTCCAGAAAACAGTTCATTTGCCTTGTAGAGTTAAAAAAAGAAGTTGCATGTGCTTCCACCACCATACGAATACTTTGGCGTCAATCCACGACCATGACCTTAGAATCTGATAAACAACTCTCCAAGACTCAGTCATGCACCGCTCTTTTACAAAAAGTAGACATCAACTTCATCTCATCACTAAGGAACTCAGACTACACTTTGATCTTATACAGAAGAATCCAATACACTTTGCATTTCCCAGACACGTTGCTCTGATACCACTCGTGAGAGAATCGTCTCTTCTCCGTGAGCACCGGGCCAACTTGACTTAACTAACAGATGCGGAATTTGTTGTTAGCAAATTTAACAAACAATCAGATCTACTGTTTAACGTCACTGCTTCTTATATTGATAAACGTGGAAGAAATACAGACACTAAACGAACAGGGTCTCGCCTCAGTCTTCACAAAAACAGCTAACTAACATAACACCAAGCTCCACTATATATAGGCCAACATGGCTGGCACAAGGAGTGGGAGTGCTACCTCGTACGAGCAGTTCTCCGTACGAGTGACAAAGTGTCACTCGTACGAGGCACACAGGTCACTCGTATGAGGCATCTAATAAACATATCAAACTTAACTTTTAACAATGCAAAGCCCTATTTACATGAACGACATATCCTAGACGTAGGCAATAGACATTGTGCACCTACAAACTCCCCCTTGGATGTTGCCGCAGTCTTGGATAACTTTCAAAATCTTCAAAACATTTGACGTTATCAACCAATGAAACGCTTTCCCTGCTTTCGACACTCTTCAGTATAGCTAGGCGTTTGGTCTGTCGGATGAGGTCTGTTGTACCTATTCCCAAACTGGAATCTTCTAGTTGCTGACTTCTTAACAGTCTCAGCAATCCTTGCTTCCTTCTGATCTTTCTTTCATTGCTCTTTAGCCTCTAGCTTCTTCCACTCAGTGTTCCAAGCTTTACCTGAATTAATATCATTTGCATAACAAATATTAACCACTCTCTGGAACTGCAACGCCTGCTCTTTGTCTTTATCCTCATAGCTGATCTTCATATAGAATAAGCGTTCAATATCTTTCTTAGAGCAGTTGACTAGCCACATCGGGTCTAGTACACGGATTCCTGTCCGTAAACCGTATATTCGTTTATGCGCGATTAAAGATCCTAACAGCTCTTCAGTGATTTTCTAGGAATCCTCATCAGGTTGAACACATATCACTGCTTCTTTGGTTCTAGAATCATAATGCCACCACTTGAAAATCTTGTAGAAATCTTGTTCCATCTTTATTAAAGGCATGTTCTTCATAACTCGTGGCTTCTTTATATGCAGAGTAACATCTTTCTCCTTCATGACTGGATCAATCTTCTTTATCTTCTTAGGAATGTGTGGCTTCTAGCAAGGAAAATCATGCAACGCTTCATACTTGATCAGTTTCCACATACTCAGATCATGAACCGGAACTTCATATTGATAACTTTGGTTTGTGCCAACTCTTTAACATCCTAAAACGGCAGTTTTTGAATGTCTTTTAAGTATCTGAAGTACTGTACCCCATATTCTCTCTTGATTGCGTACACATTCAACTCTTCGATCCAACCCCAACTGATGATATCCCCCCAATGAAATATCCGGATCTTTGGTGAAGAGAGCTAAAGGATGTTTATACTTTCGTTCAACAGGCATTTCTTTGAACCATTTCCTCTTCATATCAGCAATCTCTTCACGTGTTGGACGAGTTGGAACATTGCCCTCTTTGACAGCTTCTTCAACTTTTCTTTTAAGCAGATCTTCATTTGCTTCAGAAAACATCTCGTTGAAGGTTGGGAAGTCATCTATTCCTTCTCAAGAATAACCGGCGTTAGTATCTTCATCGGAATCATCCTCCATGACAACCTCAACATAATTATCTGCTTCAGGAACGTGCTCGTATATGTCATCATTCAGATGTACAGCACTGATGTTGTTCAGATCATCTTCAAAATCAAAATCAAAGGAATCTTCGTTAACACCCAACATCTCTGCAATTTCTTCCTTTGAGTAGTTGTGCCAGAACTCTCCTTCAATATCATGCTCCAAGTAAATAACTTTAGGCTTCGGTATTTCGGGAACAGCCGACATAGAAGTCGCTGTGAGGATTCTCGATGAATCAATCATGGTTTCTTCAGCCTTAGACTCCCCCTGAAACTCAACTTCATTCAATTCATTAGCAGAGTCATTCATGTACGCATAAATGTTAAATTTTTCATTAAAACTGCGTCTTTTATACCAGCATATCCTTGACTAACAAGATCATCCTAGGCCTCATCTACTAAATTATCTATTTCAACTTCTAACTTTCGCTTGTCAGTGGCTGGTATACTACCATAATGAAACTGCCATTTATTCTCTTTATTCGGATCGGATTTATGTTGGCTTCATTGGGGGGGATCGCGTAGTTTGTTACGTCAGCTCCAAAAGGATAAGTTACCTTAGAATCAATAAAGTTAACTGTAGTTCATAATTGCACAAAAGGAGGAGAAGTAGCGGCTGCAGCGCATTGAGGCACTTCTTCGACGGTTCCCGTATGCCCGGCCTGTCGGCCAAGGATTTTCTCCTTTGTTAGAGTCTGAGGAATGATAAATCCTTCATCAACAACCATAAATCTTGTCTCTGTCTCTATATCAGCAGCTTGAACATAGGGAACAATAACAGAAGAGTTGGTTTCAACATGTTGAGCTTCAGAGACAGGAGAACTCGAATCAACAACAGCATCTGATGACCCACTCCGAGAAGTCTCAATCATTGGAACCTTTCCTTTTCCTTGCCTCGCAGATTCTTCTCTAGTAATACGTTGATGTTCCACTGCCCTTGCTTGAGTTTCTTCTATTTCAATTTTGAGCAAATTCTGCCTCGAAGTTGATACCTGTCATTTTCCTAACACCTTGAAGAGCATATCAAACTTCTTAGCGTTCTCGGCCTTCTCAGTTTCCAACTCTTTCACCACGAGGTGTAACCTCTCATTCTCAGTAGATATAGTTGATATCGTAAGATTCAAGCTCAGGTTTTTTACTTCATAACATTTGATCATCTTTTCGTTCTCCAATACCTTCGCATGCATCTCCCGAAACTTTTCATTATCATTCACCAGATATTTTAACAATTCTTGCAATCTCTGCTTATCCTCTTCCAGAAACTTGATCCGTGCTTCATGTTCTTTTATCTGATTTTCCAAATCCTTAATCTTTCCTTCATTGAACATGTCTACAGAAAACTCTTCTCCTCCTGTTTTCTGAGTCAAAGTCAAATTGATCTTCCAACCTCATTCCTCTTGAAGACTGTGGATGAAGTTGAGTTGGATGTGATTGAGGAGTTGGATATTTTTCAGGTGAAGGATGTGGAGGTGACTGAGGTGGTGAAGTAATTGGTGGTTATTGAGGAGAGGGTTGAGGTGGTGGTGATGGAGGTGTGGGAACAGAAGTTTCAACGGTTGGTGATATCACTGGAGCTGCAAGTGGTTACATTCTCAACGGGTACTTAGGACGTGTAGCTGGAGAACCAGTAGGTTTTGCTACAGTTTTAGGCACAGATTTCTTAGCTCGCTTTGCTGGCCTCCTAGCAGGCTTCACAACTATCAAATCTTCCTCAGAATCAAATGGCTCATATGTATCATCATCGTCACCAACTTCTTTTCTCTTTCGTTCCTCAGCACGTTTGCATTCTTCTTCCTTACACTTACGTTCTTTCTCTAATTCTCTCTCTTTTCTTGCAGCAATTTCATCATCAATGTTTGTGCTAGAAGAAGAACCTTCACCATCTCCATCACCTTCTTCATTTCCTCCGAAAGCCTGTTGCTCAATATCAGCTGTTATATTTTCAACACCCTCGTCAACGACAGCTATTTCAACGTGTACTTCAACATGAGCAAGATCACTAGCAGGGACCTCTTCAGTTTCAGGTTCATCATCTAAACCTGTGCTAACCGAAGCACGCTTTCTTTGGCGAGGAGCAGAGGATAAGATCCAGCTGCTTGTTTCCTTGTAGCCTGTTCACGCTTCTTTGGATCTTCCTTTTTAAACCATTTACTTCGCTTAGCCACATAGCCCTCTAACAGAGCAATCTCAGCACTTTCATCTCCGCTGGTTTCTTTTCTCCACTTACCCTCAGGTGGCGACACATAGCTTCTATCAACAATAGCCCCAAACATTGGCTTGGCATTTGGCTTTGCTTTCAAATGTATGTTTATCTTCTTTAGTGTCGAGATATCCATGTGTCGAACTTCAGCACATCGTCCTTTTTCTTCTTCAGATTCTTATGCAAGTGATCCAATAACATTTGTACAAAACATGGATACTGCAAGAACTACCCTTTATCGATGTTCAGAACCATCTTCATGAAGATTAACTTTGAAAAGTTGTATGGCAAATTCATAATCAAAGTTGTGATCATACACATCTAATAGTCAACCAGATCATCAAACCTGTGACATTTGTGGTATTACGAATCTATAACAATTATGAACAAGTTATCAATCAATGAAATTTTGTATTTTATTTATGAGTTTTTTTATTTATCATGACAATTGCACATATTCAATTCCTGCACAATTTCAAACTCTCAAACAACTTCTGAAAGTGAAATCGCAAACTGTTACGCAAACGTAATCCGTTTAACGCGACGTACACTCTGGAACAATGACACAAGCCAAACATACCTTAAATAACCTTTACATAACTTAGAAATAAGTTTTGAATGGTTCGGTATGGCAAAAACATGCTATTGCAACTATAGGGGCTATTTTGCAAATTCTGTGAAACTATGCCGATTTGCGTATTTCTTTATCCAAGACACGTCCGCGCATCCAAAAAAAATTTGAATCATTAAAATCTTGTATTTTAGTGATTGGAATGCGAAAATATCATTCGTTCCTCGTTTACGGTCATTTGCGCGTTCGTTACGATTTTCATCGTAATTAACCAAAAACCGCAACCGTACGACCAAACGAACCGACACCCGGGACATTTTTGGACATATTCCAAGTTCCCTAAGCTTTATCATCCTTATAGATCTTAAAAATCAGGTTAACGTGTGTTAGAAGTGCCAAAACGCGACGAAACGAGTGCAGGGGCCTGTTCTGCCAATTTCTCAAAGTTTATGCCAGCTAAAGGGCTTACGGACCGTAAGCCCATAGCCCTTACGGTCTGTAACGACCCCCCCCCCCAGCTTAGTAGAATTGTTGTAGCAATGTGGCAGCTTCTTGTTTATTCTCTTGGACAGCAAGCAAACGATTTTGCCACCATTTTACCTACAAGGGACAAGTGTTAGGACCTCCATAGGATCATGCCAACACATGGGACATGTGTAATGATCCTAGGGCCTCCAAACTACTATAAACAGCAAGCAATTCTTCATTTCAAATTGCTCATTTCTCATTATTCTCCTCTTGCTCTAAGTTGGAGTGCTACCACCTTTGTGGAGCCTCCCATCTGAGCATTCTTCTTCTTGGAGCTCTTCAAGTGTTCATCAACACAAGTAAGTGCTCTCTCCTTGTCTTGTTTTATTATTTTAGCTATTTCAAGCTGAAAGAGCTTTGACCATTAACTGGTCAAGGCAAAGTCCAGTTGGACTTTGCAACGTGATCGTAATGACGAGGGTTATGGTCCAAAGCGATCATGCCTACTGATTACCACATTTACTAGTCGAAGTGACGAGTCAAAGTTTCGGTCAATAATGCGTAAAATGCGCATCATACGACGGAACTATTTTCGGGTATCAAAACACTTTGTTTTAATATCAAAACATTTTTATAACTTAGTTAGACATGTTTTGGCATGTCTAACTAGTCACTTTTAGTTTAGTACTTATTTAGGGTTGTAAGTCGAGCGGTCTTGACCACCGCTTTGACTTTCAAATCCGACCTGTTTGGTCGATCTTAGGATCCGACCAAGCACATATTTGTGACCATAGTTGTATAGGGAATAATGTCACACCCCAACCCGCAGCGGAATAAGAGTCGGGGCATAATTGGGTTATCACCAAAGCACATGACATTTACTAATATGTTTCATATTTAATAAAGTCAAAGTTACATTTCCAAATATCCAAACATGTTCATACAATACAAAGAAAATAAACCAAACATAACAATCCCAACTCTAAATCATTTTATTCTTCTAGTCCAATCCTATGTGTTCCTAGCTGCTGCTGGTTCACCTGTATCATGTGTAAAAATGGGGGTTTTGGGTCAACATAAGTTGGCGAGTGAACCTTATTAGATAAACATTTATTAACGAATTACTTGTTAGTTTATCAATGAAAAATTGTGCATAATCATAAATGAGCAAATGTAAATAATCAAGCAGCGGCAAATAGCAATCACAACTATAACATACAATAACATATGACAGCATACATGAACATACCAACATCATACGATAAATAACATAAATGAAACTGTGCGATCAAGGCTCAATCAAACGGAGCCGATCGTATTGCATGTACTGAAAATGAAAAATGTCTGTGCTATCAAGGCTCAATCAAACGGAGCCGATCGTATGTGGGCACGCCAGGTTCAACCTCATAATAAAATGGGGAACATGCTCAACGCTCATAATGTAATGGGGAGCGGCGGCCTATGAAATTGCATGTACTGAAAATAATAAATTGCATCCAACAATAACTACACAACAGTTGAAACAAACTGAATACACATGTTCATGATATGATGTATGCACAATGGTTTAATTATAATATATATAACAAGACACATGATACACCCCAAAACGTGATTAAAACGGGGAATTTGTAAAGATTCACTCACATTGGGTGCGATTGAATGGAGATGATGAGATGCGCACGAATCGGAAGAATTGAACAACGAGATTTTCTAACCTAAATAATAACGAAAAAATATAGTAAATGAGTGGATTTTATTAAGGATTTTAATGAAATTTTTAGATATATTTTTGTGAGTTTAAGGCTATTTTCTATCTTTAAAAATGTTATTTTTAAGTATTTTTAATTGATTTTTAAATTAAATTAAATAAATAAAAATATAAAAAAAATTGTTTATTTTGCGTTGACCGTTGACCGTTGACCGTTGACCTGTTGACTTGTTGACCGGTTCGGTCAGCGAAATTGTTTGCGTCGGGTGAGGCTCGAACCCGAGACCTCTCGTACGCGTGCACGCAGCTCTACCAACTGAGCTACGTGTCTAACCCGAAATAATCTTGTTTTTAATTATATTTATATACTAATTCGGTTTAACCAAAATTCTTTTAATTTCAAAAACATTTTAATTCAACGAACCGGTGCCAGTGACGGGTTTCGAACTCGCGACATGTGACTTAGTGTTGCACACAGTCCACCGCTGGACTGTGTGTCTAACCTGGTTAATATCTCGGTTTTTATTATACTTAACAACTAACGGAGTTAACCCGGTTTAGTTTTTAAACAAAAAGGCATTTTATTACATAAGGAGTGCGTGTATTAGGGATCGAACTCGGGACATGCGTGTATATTTTGCACACAGTCCACCGCTGGACTGTGTGTCTAACCCGTTCATTTTACTGGTTTTAAATAAACTTATAACTTAACTAACTTCGTCTTCTTCATTCAAATTTCCGTCGACTGAATCACTGATCCGTTTCTTGTTTTTACGATTATCAAACATTCTTAAGGTTAAAATGAAATGACAGAAACGGTGTTGGAAGTAACATACCGTAGGAATGATATATCACAGAATTTCCGGCAAATGCGTCGGCTCTGTTTTTGTGCACCTCAACTGAACCAAAACAATTAACATTTTGATTAGTCAATCATGGAATTGAAGTGATAAACAAACGTTAACAGCGGGATTGAAGGTCCTTACCGTTTCACAAACGGAAATAAAGACTTTTAGGAAATTTCCGGCAAACTGGAATTATCTGATAACGGTGCCTTAATTCAATTTCAAATGGATGGTTTGAGTTAGAAACAGCCTAACAACTGTTAGATTACGATGGTATTGAAGAACTTACCGACTTGAGGACAAATACGGTTTTCCGGCGAACCTTACAGAAATTTTCGGCGAGCTGATTTAAGCGTTCTGATGGTCTGAAAATGTGACGAAAGTGAAATGGAATGTTGGTGTGACGTTTCTGAGTCGCGAGAGGGGTCAGGAGTTGAAGTAATCTGGACTTGATTATTTTTCGGTTATAAAAACCGATAATGATGGGGATTCATGTTCAATCAATTCCGACTTGATTAAAAATCGTCGGTGCATCGGTTATAAACTGAATGTGCGAGTAATCAAGCGATTTGACGATTGATTTGCCGATTTCCGTTTCTCAGTTGGCGCAACCGGTTTAACCGAGTTTGTGTATAAATGTTATTTGTTTCCTAGAGATAACAGAAAACAACAAGTGGCGGAGTGGTGATGTGAGTGTGTGTTAAGTCGTTGGAGTTGTAAACCGGCTGACCCGGGTTCGAGTCCCGGCAGCAGCATTTCTTTTTTATTTATTTTGTTTTAACTTTTTATCAAATATAATTTTTATAGTTTAGTTTATTTATTAATTATGTATCATTTTAAATCAAAATACTCATAAATATTCAACGTGACTTTTATAACTTGATATTTGATTACAAAACGGAGCGGGTTTTGGAAACCCGTTTTTGACAAATGTTACAGTATCCCCTACTTTTAGGAATTTCGTCCCGAAATTTAAGTAGTTGAAGTAGTAGGAAAAAGATGCGGGTATTTTTCGCGCATTGAGTCTTCACGTTCCCAAGTAAACTCAGGTCCCCGATTCGACTCCCAGCGTACCCTAACAATTGGAATGCGACTTCGTCGCAGACGTTTTTCCCCAAAGTCCATGATCTCTACAGGTCTTTCAATAAAATGCATAGATTCATCAAGCTGAATATCTTCCAGAGGAATGTGGAGGTTTTCATCAGCGAGGCACTTCTTCAAGTTCGACACGTGGAATGTGGGATGAATCCTGTTGAGTTCTTCTGGTAGATCAAGCTTGTATGCTACAGGACCTACTCTTTCGAGTATCTTGAAAGGTCCTACGTAATGTGGTGCTAGCTTGCCCTTTTGACCAAAACGAACTACTCCCTTCCACGGTGATACTTTTAAAAGTACATGATCACCAATGTTAAACTCTAAGGGTTTCCGTCGTTTATCTGCATAACTCTTTTGACGACTTTGAGCTGCTAGAAGATTGTTTCGAATTTGATGGATCTTGTCTGTGGTTTCTTGGATCAATTCTGGACCAGTAATTTGAGCTTCCCCAATTTCGTGCCAACATACAGGAGATCGGCACTTACGACCATATAAGGCTTCAAAAGGTGCCATGCCGATGCTTGAATGATAGCTGTTGTTGTACGAAAATTCAACTAATGGTAGGTGGGCGTCCCCATTTCCCTTGAAGTCTATGACACATGCTCGAAACATATCTTCAAGAATTTGAATGGTGCGCTCAGACTGTCCATCAGTTTGAGGATGATAGGCGGTACTGAGATCTAATCGCGTGCCCATAGCGGATTGTACTGCTTGCCATGTTCGTGAAGTGAAACGACCATCACGATCAGAAATAATGCTTAACGGTACCCCATGTCGGCTTACGATTTCGTTGATATAAATACGGGCAAGCTTTTCGTTCTTGAAATCTTCACGGATAGGAATAAAGTGAGCTGATTTTGTAAGTCGGTCTATAATTATCCATATAGTGTCATACCCACCAGAAGTGCGAGGTAACCCGGTAATGAAATCCATGGTTATATTTCCCCACTTCCATACAGGTACTTCCAGTTGGACCAGAAGTCCTGAGGGTCTTTGGTGCTCAGCCTTCACCTTGGAACATGTAAGGCACTTGGAAACAAAAACGGCAATATCCTTCTTCATTCCAGGTCACCAATAGGTATATCGTAGGTCTTGATACATCTTATCGGCTCTTAGGTGTATAGAATATCGCGTTTTGTGAGCTTCATTCATAAGAATTTCACGAAGATTGTTGTGGTTAGGAATCCAGATACGATCTAGGTAGTACAGAATACCGTCAGATTTAGTTTCAATTTTTAGCTCAGCTCCACAGGACATCTCCTTTCGTACATCTTCTTCCGTTATTGAAACGTGTTGGGCTTCTCGAATTTGATCTTTAATGTCAGTTATAATTTGCGAACATAGAAGACGAATGGAGTTTGCATAACCCTTTCGACTAAGTGCATCAGCCACCACATGTGCTTTACCAGGGTGGTATCTAATTTCACAGTCGTAGTCATTTAGAAGTTTGACCCATCTTCGTTGCCTCATGTTTAACTCCTTTTGATTGAAGATATGTTGAAGACTCTTGTGGTCAGTGTATATTTCACACTTAGTACCATAGAGATAATGTCTCCATATCTTAAGAGCGAACACAACGGCTCCAAGTTCTAGGTCATGAGTGGTGTAGTTCTTTCATGTGTCTTGAGTTGTCTCGAAGCATAAGCTATGACTTTTCCTCTTTGCATTAGAACGCAGCCTAATCCTTGCCCTGACGCGTCGCAATAGACTACAAAATCATCACAACCTTCAGGAAGAGTGAGGATTGGTGTATCACAAAGTTTTTGTTTAAGAGTTTGAAAGGCTTCTTCTTGCTTGGGTCCCCATATGAAAGGTTTTCCCTTATGAGTTAAAGCCGTGAGTGGTACAGCAATGCGAGAGAAGTTTGAAATGAACCGACGATAATAGCCAGCTAGACCAAGGAAAGATCTTACTTCAGTTGGTGTACGTGGAGCTTGCCATTCTTGAACCGCTTTGATCTTTGAAGGGTCGACATGTATTCCCTTGTCATTGACTACATGCCCGAGGAATTGCACCTCTTTGAACCAGAATTCACATTTGGAGAATTTGGCATAAAGCTTTTCCTTTTCTAGAAGTGCAAGGATGAGTCGAAGATGACGCTCATGATCAGATTTAGATTTTGAATAAATAAGAATATCGTCGATGAAGACTATAACAAATCGATCAAGATAAGGTTTGCAGACTCTGTTCATTAGGTCCATGAAGACAGCTGGTGCGTTGGTTAAACCAAATGGCATAACCATGAATTCATAGTGGCCATAACGAGTTCGAAAAGCAGTCTTAGGGACGTCTTCTTCATGCACTCTAAGTTGATGATAGCCAGATCGAAGGTCGGTTTTTGAAAAGCAGCTGGCACCTTGTAGTTGGTCAAGTAGATCATCAATGCGAGGTAAAGGATAGCGATTCTTGATTGTTAACTTGTTGAGCTCTCTGTAGTCGATGCACATACGAAACGATCCATCTTTCTTCTTTACAAAAAGGACAGGTGCACCCCAAGGCGACGAGCTAGGACGTATGAATCCCTTGTCAGTCAACTCGTGTAATTGACTGGCTAGCTCTTGCATTTCAGAGGGGGCTAACCTATAAGGAGACTTTGCAACTGGTGTAGCACCAGGTATAAGATCAATACGGAATTCGACGTCTCTAACTGGAGGAAGTCCTGAAATGTCGTCAGGAAAAACTTGCGGGAAGTCTTTTACTACAAGAATGTCTTCAAGTTTCTTCTCCATGGTTCCCTTTTTGATGATATGAGCTAAAAACGCGACATAATTCTTGCGAAGATATTTTTGAGGTTGAAGACAAGACATTAAGCTGAGCCCTTTCGACGTGGTTTCTCCAATGATTCGAAGAGTCTAACCGTTTGAAAGAGGAATACGAATAAATTTTTCACGACATACAACTTCTGCCTGATGTTGACTGAGCCAATCCATACCGATTATGATATCAAAACTTCCCAGCTTCATAGGAATAAGGTCGACTGAGAAATCGTGGTCATTTAAGGTGAGTGTACAGTTGCGTATAATAGAGTTTAATGAAACTGGTTTCCCGTCCGCAACTTCTACCGTTATGGATTCCGTGAGCTTATCCCGATTTTTGCTTAAGATAGGTTCAAATTCTAAAGACACAAAACTTCTATCCGCACCAGTATCAAATAACATAGATGCATATCTACCATTTATAAGGAACGTACCGTTAACCACATTGCCGTCAGCTCTAGCCTGATTCGCGTTAATATTGAAAGCTCTTCCTCTTGCAGGTGGAGGAGCTTGGTTCGCTTGATTCACCGGGTTGGCTTGGGCCTGAGCATGAATAATGTTCACCAACCTTGGACAATTGTTTCTGAAATGGCTTGGGTCTCCGCAATTGTAGCAAGCCCGCATAGGTTGGCCCATAGGATAATTGGGTTGGTAGTATGTTTTGGCTAAATGTTGGGTGGGTGGTAATGGTAGGGGTTGTTGGGCTTGACCCATTAATTGTTGGTGGGTTTGGGTTAAAGGTTGGTGGCGGTTCGTTCGTTGAGGCATGCGGCAGGTTTGAACAGTATGACCTGCGCGACCGCAGCCGGTGCAATATTGGTAAGGATGATCAGGGGAATGGTGATATTGGCAACGGTTGCATTTTGGTAACGGGCCAGTGTAAGGTCTTCTGTATGGTGCGGGTGAAGGAGTGACTTGAGTAATGGGTGCAGCAGGAATTGGGAGGTTGGTTTGAGTAACAGCGAAATTTCTGGTGTTGCGCTTCCTCTTGTTGGCAAAATTAGAGGAAGAAATGGGATGGTTTGAAGTTTGACCCTCAACAGGGGCTTTCTTTTTCTCTTCTTTGAACTTCCCGTTGCGAATTCGGTTCTCGGTCAGTTCAGTTGCTAGCTCCATAGCAGCTTCAAGTGTTACTGGTGAAACACTGAGAACTGAATCTTGGATTTTCGAGGGAAGTCCTCGAATATAATGCTCGATCAGACGATAGGTTGGGGTGAACAAATTTGGAACCATTTGGTTCAACTCTAAGAACCTCTTGTTATAGGTGGTGTGATCACCCTCCTTTTGCTTTAGAGAATGAAATTCGTCCTCCAGCTTTTTAATTTCGCTCCTAGGACAGAAACGCCTAGTCATGATTTCCCTTAACTCCTCCCAAGTTAAGGCATTGCATCTTCAATTCCCCTCTTCCCTTTCTCGGTATTCCACCAAGTGAGAGCTACCCCAAATAGTCTCCCAGTAGCGTATCGAACCTTGCGATCCTCAGGACAATCGCAGTTTAGAAAGGTGTTTTCCATCTCCTCGAACCAATGTAGGAGAGCAGTGACACCCTCGGTCCCTTCAAATTTAGGAGGATCACAAGACTTGAAATGTTTGTATGAACACTTGCTGGTAGGAGGGTTGTCGATGTTCTGGTCATGTTGTTGGGGAGGGTTAGTAGGATTTGTAGCGAGGGCTTGTTGTACTTGGACCACAATGTCAGGCAGTATCGTGGCCATTTGTTTCGCGATCTGTGTGGCCAAGCGTTCCTGAGACCTTCCTGATCTTTTACCTCTTCGTTGCTGTCTAGACGACATCTACAGGATCATACAATGAGAAGATTGTGAGTTTATGGTGTCTTTTTACGTGTCATGTGTCTTTAAGAAAATGAAAATAACATAAATATCAATAATGCAACTACATCCATAGGATGTCTTGGGTTTGCTCATGTTGGGCCTCAAATGTCTCCCATATCTTCACCTATATAGTCATGTGGGCCCCATGGCTATTGGCTTGGTAGGATTCGCATTAGTATTGGCAATTTAACACTCGCATCACCCGAATGCAAACCACAAAATATGTTCATGAGATGTTTGGTCGGAACGTGTCCAGGTGTAGACACAATGACAACTCAAAGTGGGGTTAGCTCACACGACGTTTGGTATAGCATGCTTTGGCCTAATAGGTACTTCGTACTCTCATCGTTAGTCCCCAGGTAGGCAAACTGGTCCTTTATTTTGGATTTATACGAATGCCAGCCTAGACAGGACGTTCCGACTACCGTTACTGGTACCCTTCCAGTTACTACATGCCCGTCATGAGAACTCACTTTGATGAGATTTGAAAACACAAAAATCATTGTAAAAGCAATCATGATGTGGTGTGTGCTTTCATGGATGTGATATGTTATGAGTATATGATTCATGATAGGCATTATATGATAATACATACTTATGAACATGCTTGCATAATGTTGAATGTAACAGTTAACATAAAACATATAAACATCATGATATTTGGCATGTAACACACAAAAATCTTATAAGTTTCTAATCAACTATAGTATAGGCTCTAAGGGTCTAATAACCTATCCTATATCCCTATAGTCATGGCTCTGATACAATCTGTTACACCCCGACCCGCAGCGGAATAAGAGTCGGGGCATAATTGGGTTATCACCAAAGCTCATGACATTTACTAATATGTTTCATATTTAATAAAGTCAAAGTTACATTTCCAAATATCCAAACATGTTCATACAATACAAAGAAAATAAACCAAACATAACAATCCCAAATCTAAATCATTTTATTCTTCTAGTCCAATCCTATGTGTTCCTAGCTGCTGCTGGTTCACCTGTATCATGTGTAAAAATTGGGGTTTTTGGGTAAACATAAGTTGGTGAGTGAACCTTATTAGATAAACATTTATTAACGAATTACTTGTTAGTTTATCAATGAAAAATTGTGCATAATCATAAATGAGCAAATGTAAATAATCAAGCAGTGGCAAATAGCAATCACAACTATAACATACAATAACATATGACAGCATACATGAACATACCAACATCATACGATAAATAACATAAATGAAACTGTGCGATCAAGGCTCAATCAAACGGAGCTGATCGTATTGCATGTACTGAAAATGAAAAATGTCTGTGCGATCAAGGCTCAATCAAACGGAGCCGATCGTATGTGGGCACGCCAGGTTCAACCTCATAATAAAATGGGGAACATGCTCAACGCTCATAATGTAATGGGGAGCGGCGGCCTATGAAATTGCATGTACTGAAAATAATAAATTGCATCCAACAATAACTACACAACAGTTGAAACAAACTGAATACACATGTTCATGATATGATGTATCCACAATGGTTTAATTATAATATATATAACAAGACACATGATACACCCCAAAACGTGATTAAAACGGGGAATTTGTAAAGATTCACTCACATTGGGTGCGATTGAATGGAGATGATGAGATGCGCACGAATCGGAAGAATTGAACAACGAGATTTTCTAACCTAAATAATAACGGAAAAATATAGTAAATGAGTGGATTTTATTAAGGATTTTAATGAAATTTTTAGATATATTTTTGTGAGTATAAGGCTATTTTCTATCTTTAAAAATGTTATTTTTAAATATTTTTAATTGATTTTTAAATTAAATTAAATAAATAAAAATAAAAAAAATTGTTTATTTTGTGTTGACCGTTGACCATTGACCTGTTGACTTGTTGACCGGTTCGGTCAGCGAAATTGTTTGCGCTGGGTGAGGCTCGAACCCGAGACCTCCCGTACGCGTACACGCAGCTCTACCAACTGAGCTACGTGTCTAACCCGAAATAATCTTGTTTTTAATTATATTTATATACTAATTCGGTTTAACCAAAATTCTTTTAATTTCAAAAACATTTTAATTCAACGAACCGGTGCCAGTGACGGGTTTCGAACGCGCGACATGTGACTTAGTGTTGCACACAGTCCACCGCTGGACTGTGTGTCTAACCTGGTTAATATCTCGGTTTTTATTATACTTAACAACTAACGGAGTTAACCCGGTTTAGTTTTTAAACAAAAAGGCATTTTATTACATAAGGAGTGCGTGTATCAGGGATCGAACTCGGGACATGCGTGTATATTTTGCACACAGTCCACCGCTGGACTGTGTGTCTAACCCGTTCATTTTACTGGTTTTAAATAAACTTATAACTTAACTAACTTCGTCTTCTTCATTCAAATTTCCGTCGACTGAATCACTGATCCGTTTCTTGTTTTTACGATTATCAAACATTCTTAAGGTTAAAATGAAATGCAAGAAACAGTGTTGGAAGTAACATACCGTAGGAATGATATATCACAGAATTTCCAGCAAATGCGTCGGCTCTGTTTTTGTGCACCTCAACTGAACCAAAACAATTAACCATTTTGATTAGTCAATCGTGGAATTGAGGTGACAAACAAACGTTAACAGCGGGATTGAAGGTCCTTACCGTTTCACAGACGGAAATAAAGACTTTCAGGAAATTTCCGGCGAACTGGAATTATCTGATAACGGTGCCTTAATTCAATTTCAAATGGATGGTTTGAGTTAGAAACAGCCTAACAACTGTTAGATTACGATGGTATTGAAGAACTTACCGACTTGAGGACAAATACGGTTTTCCGGCGAACCTTACAGAAATTACCGGCGAGCTGATTTAAGCGTTCTGATGGTCTGAAAATGTGACGAAAGTGAAATGGAATGTTGGTGTGACGTTTCTGAGTCGCGAGAGGGGTCAGGAGTTGAAGTAATCTGGACTTGATTATTTTTCGGTTATAAAAACCGATAATGATGAGGATTGATGTTCAATCAATTCCGACTTGATTAAAAATCGTCGGTGCATCGGTTATAAACTGAATGTGCGAGTAATCAAGCGATTTGATGATTGATTTGCCGATTTCTGTTTCTCAGCTGGCGCAACCGGTTTAACCGAGTTTGTGTATAAATGTTATTTGTTTCCTAAAGATAACAGAAAACAACAAGTGGCGGAGTGGTGATGTGAGTGTGTGTTAAGTCGTTGGAGTTGTAAACCGGCTGACCCGGGTTCGAGTCCCGGCAGCAGCATTTCTTTTTTATTTGTTTTGTTTTAACTTTTTATCAAATATAATTTTTATAGTTTAGTTTATTTATTAATTATGTATCATTTTAAATCAAAATACTCATAAATATTCAACGTGACTTTTATAACTTGATATTTGATTACAAAACGGAGCGGGTTTTGGAAACCCGTTTTTGACAAATGTTACAAATAACCCTCTGAGGTTATACCTTATGGTCACGTCGTTTGGTTAGTGTTATGCTATGTGGCCTATTATGCCTTTATAAATGACCAAAATGCCCTTTTGCACATAAATCAATTTTAAGCATACGTAACTAATGTTTTGGCATATAAACTGATGTTACAACATGATCAAACATGTTTTGGCATATAGGACTTATCATAACACATATCTATCAACCCGATCACGCGTTTACGCAAATGACCCGTCAAAGTAGCGTAAACTATCTTGACGAGCCATTATGGGTCAAAAGCACTTAGGAATCGTTTCATATCAGAATGTTAACTTTGTTAAACCATTTCATATGAGTTCCATCACTCATTTAGTTTTCAAGATCTCATTCTATCCGATCTTCTGATTAAGTCCCGATATTTACATAGTTATCCGATTTTAGGACACGCTTGATTTCTCGAACTCTTGAGCTTTGTTTGATCTTTGATTCAAGGTTACTTTGCAATCCCAAGTGAGTACATAGTTCCCCTCTTATATATTTTGCAAATGTTTTGGGGTGACACATATGTGCAAATTGTTTTCAAGTTTCCAAATTACAAATGCTATGGTTTATATAAACGAGACGATTTCAATAACGTGAATGAACCTTGTTGGTGCGTTGTGTTGAGGACAAGAAGTAAGTTATGGAACTATAGGACTGACAATCCCGTTACCAAGGTTCCCGGGGTTTGTAGGGAAGTTTGGGGAATGATAACTGTCTACTTTAACAAACCCTCTGGTGGTTTGTTATAGCAATTTAAAGATACCCTTTGGTGGTACAGACGAGTCAACAAAGGTTTGAATGTATTCAATGAAACGACCAAAAGTTGTCATAATTAAAACAAGGACGATTTATTTATGACAATGACGATTGGTTTATGACAATGACGATTGGTTTATGGCAATGACAATTTGGTTTATAACAATGACGATTGGTTTATAACAATGACGATTTGGACGATTGGTTATTACAAAGACGATTGGACGATTGGTTTATGATAAGTAATTTAGATAACGTGACGGGTGTAATGTGATAAAAGCATGATGGATACGCCGCTGGTACTTCCTATATATAAGTGCTTTCATCATATTACATGTCGTGGCCTTATCTAAATTTCTTGGAACAATGTTTTTGAGCAATGTCATGCAACGATTTTCACTTAAAGATATAAACCATACGAAGTTTTCTTTTAAATCAATTTATCACTTGGTTTTACAAAAGAAACATTTTAGTCAAGATTCATGGTTACGAGACTTTTCATAAACTTTAACCAACTAGTTGTGGTTGGTTAAAATATCTTGCAATATAAACACATTTGATACAAATTTTCATTCAAAGACTCGAGTAGTCCAACGAGGTATTGCAATATGTACAAGGCCATGAATTTGACACACTCACAAAACCTATGTACTCGTCGGCACTTTTATGCTGACTCGTTTTCACATATGTTTCAGGAGCTTAGGTGTGACGATATACAATGCTTGGATCACATAGGAACGGACGGGCCTTAGTGACTGTTAAAATAAGAAGACGATATATTAATGTTTATATGTTTTGTTTCCCATTAAAACTCAGACAATGTTACATATTAATGCTTTAATACAAAACTTTAAATACCATGGTTGTGTAACAATTTGTAACGTGACTCCCCGACGTTTCCGCCGCGGTTTGTTGTTTTTAGGCGGTCGGGGTGTTACAAAACCCTCCTTTCCTGTGATTGAGAGCATGAATGACACGGTAAGCAAAGTATCTGAATGGCACGCTCATATTAGATTTCTTGTATGGAGTTGAATTCACATGACCCGCATATCCCATCCTGTAAAAGCATCCTTTTACCATATACTCTGAATACCCCGTCGGATCATCTTTGTTATCTTTGAAATCTAACACTTTCCGGATAAGATCTTCTGTAATTTCAACTTCAATGTCTTTATCGTTGATCTTAACCGCAGAAATAATTGCCTCTGGCTCTTCCTGATACTTGCTGCTTCCGAGTAAAGTTCAACATGTGATCTATAAGTTGTGTGTTTATCTGTTAATGCTTTTGTAATCAGCAATCGTCCCATAAAATCAAGGACCTCAGCATAAGGTGCTAGCTCAGAAATATTCTTGTCTAATAAGCAGAAAATGTTGTGAAACGGAGAAAACGACGTCTTCTTTTCCTACACATGAAAAAGTTCAACACTTAGAAAAAAATTCAAAAATAACATGTTCCCTCGTACGAGTGACTCTTCGTACGAGTCACACGTTTCCAATTTTTAACAAATAGGTCTCCTCATACAAGTGTTCCCTCGTATGAGGCATATTATTCAATACATATCAAAATTGTTCACTCATACGAGGCAAGCTTTTCACAATTTCATAAGTTAGTTTCGCTCGTACGAGTGACCACTCGTACGAGGCATCAACCGTATAAAGAAACTCATTTCCAGTTCGATCTTGAAACGGGTGATTTTTAACAAACTGAACGGTCAATACTAAGCTAAAAGGGCCGATTTTGATGATTATGTGATCAATTTTAACCTCTACCAGCTCATTTAACCTAGATCTACGTTTTAAGTCCGAAGATGCCAAAAACTACAAAACTCACGGTTAAATCATTGATTTCTACCTTAACCATTGTAGAAGTGTGCAAATCAACTTCCCCAAGGTATCAAAGGTCCGTAAATCGATAGAATTAGAAGAAAATGAGTGAGTCGCACAGAGGATCTTCACAGTCGCACAAGCATAAATATATGCTTCATACGAGTGACAATGCTTTATATAGAGAGGTGTCCCTCGTACAAGGCATCATCCGTACGAAGGATCACTCATGCGAGGAACCTTTAAACCATTTTTAAATTTTTTAGTTTCTTATCTTTTGTGCAATTATCAGTTTTACCGACCCACTCAGTTGACCAAGTCTAAGTTAATGACCCCGGTTAAACTTATTTGCCCACCAAGTCCAATTTGGTGACCTTGGTTGACCACTTTTTTAACAAAACTGATGCTTTTAGACAATTTTAAGTTTCAAGTTAATGAACTTTTGGACTTTTCAGATCAAATTCTCTTTCCAGATTAGCTCCCAACCCGTAATCCTTCACCTTTCCTTCAGCAACTCTGTTGCTTTGGACCTGGATGAACGGTTTTCCATCATCGGTAGTCGTCAAACTAATATAGAAAACAAATCTTTTTGTATTTTCCAAAGTTTATGCTAAAACACACTGAATATCTTTTTGGGTTTTTCTGAAATAGAGAATTTAAACTTTGTACAAACATATTTACAGACATATTTTTGCGAGTTTGTGTTAGAGGATCATATCAGTTTTTTGAGACACATCACCAGTATCGTTGTTCTTGATAAAACATTAAGTGTTAAACAGATTTACTTAGATTGTCAGTATATTGATCCACTTAAACCTCTGCACATTTCTCAATTGTCTCGAGATATGTCAGTTAATTTTTTAGGAACATGATTAAAATGTGTTTCCCACCTCAGAATATACTCCCGCATCGAGATTCCCAGAATTTCATTCTCACAGGAAAATATATCGAACTGATATCTATATAGGGGGTGAATGCAAGGCCTTGAGAGCTCAGGTTAGTACTTCTTTACAGAGAAAGAGATGAAGGCTCGTCTTTACGGTGTGTTCCATTTAGGAATCTTTTGAACTGCAGATGTCGAATCTTTTTATGACACATTCTCGTTTTTATGAAGTTTTTGGGGGTGGATAATGCGCAAAGTATTATACAAGTTCTAGGCCATTGTCGATGCAAAATCAGAAGAACTCGTATAATACCCTAGATATCAACTATATATAAAGACCTAGTAAATCAGAATCTGGCATTCTCTTAAATGAAATTTCAGAGTACTAAGTTCTTATATCCGAGATACTAAACCACAATTAATCAGTTTTGCATTTAGGTTTATATCTCGAAAACAATTTACTGAATGTGTGAAGCCTACTGACACATCATCAGCAAGATCTGTTTAAACATCTTTTAAACCTTCCATTTCTTTAGCGTACTGTGATAGTCCACTGATGTACTATCATCTCCTATTATACACAAAATTCTTTTTGTCTTTTTAATGTTTTTGTATTTTTCAAATTTTTCAATGTTTTTGTATTTTCTACAACTTTTTCTCCCCTTAAAATCAAAAACATAGTTTTGGATTTTTGTTGTTAAGAAAGCAAGTAAAGTATTTACAAAAAAACATGTGACATAACGATGAGGATCACGTCAAGTCCTCGTTATCCTGGAATTTAACTTCAATCCCATCCCCTGATGTTAGACTTTCTAAACTATTTAATTTCAAAAGATTGTTAAATCTTGCTGTATCAAAAGCTTTGGTATAAAAATCTACTTTTTGGTCATCAGTGTGGATTTTTACTATTCACACCATTTTTTTCTCGTAGCAATCACAGATAAAGGGGTGTCGAATTTCAATATGTTTAATGTATGAGTGTTGAACCGGGATTTTAGTGATATCAATGGCTGCCTTGTTATCTACGTAAATGGGTGTGTCAAGAAATTGCAGTCTGTAGTCTCTCATCTGCTGGGAACAACAGCTGGATGCTGAAACGTATTCAGCTTCACAAGTAGAGAGAGCGACCACGGTCTGTTTCTTGCACTGCAACGTAACCAAACGGGTTCCAAAGAACTAGCGACCAGCCTTTGTAGATTTTGCATTGAGTTTGCAGCAACCAAAATCAGAATCTAAATATCCCACAATATTGAAGTCATCATTTCATGGATACCACAAGCTGGTGCTTGGGCATCCCTTCAAGTAGCGCATAATTCATTTGACGATAAGCAAGTGTAAATCTCTGGGATTGGAATGATAACGGGCGCAAAGGCATGTTGGATACATGATATCTGTCCTTGAAGCTGTGAGATACATCAATGAACCGATCATGGAGCGATATAATGTTTCGTCAACTTTAACTCCATTGGGATCTGAATTAATGTCGTGATTTGTTGCTAATCGAGTTGATGTTATTGATGTTCCCGCCATGGCAAATTTCTCCAACACATCATGAAAAAACTTTGTTTGATGGATAAATATTCCCTCAAACAATTGATCGACCTGAAGTCCCAAAAAGAACTTCATCTCCCCCATAGCACTCATTTCGAATTTTCTTTTCATAACTTCTTCAAAGTATTTACACAGCGATTCATTTGTCGATCCAAATATGATATCATCCACATAGATTTGTACGATGGTTAGATGTCCATTCACTTCTCTGGTAAAGAGGGTACTATCTACTGTTCCTCTGATGAAGCCGTTCTCCAGAAGGTATTTAGAAAGCGTCTCGTACCAGGCTCTCAGGGCCTGGTGTAATCCGTAGAGAGCTTTATTTAGTAGGTAAACCTTGTCTTTGTGTATCGGATCAGTAAACCCCGGTGGTTGACCAACATACACTTCATCTTTTACCATACCGTATAGAAAAGCAGACTTCACATCCAACTAGTACACTTTAAAACCTTTCCTTTACGCAAATGCCAGGAATATGCGGATAGCTTCAAGCCGTGCGACAGGAGCACAAACCTTAGTGTAGTCTATCCCCTCTTGCTGATGAAAGCCTGGACTACGAGCCGAGCTTTGTTTCTGACCACTATAACTCAATCATCTCTTTTTCACTTGAAGACCCACTACGTATTGATTTTCTTGTGATTATCCGATAGATCCATAAGCTTCCAGACTCCAAGCTTTTTCTAATTGCAACAACTCCTCTTGCATAGCTTCAACTCAGCTTTCTTCTTGAATTGCTTCTTTCCAAGTATTTGGCTCAACCTGCGAAATAAAGCAACTATAAGAAATTGTATTTTGGAGTGGAGCAACTTTTGTATAAAAAGAACTGAGATCCTTGTTGATCTGGTTTCTCGTTTCACTCCAGATTCCAGTTCTTCGATTATGTTTTCAGACGGGTGGTAAGAATAGGTTCTTGGCCGAAGGTCCGTGATCAGGCGGTTCTAGACGGAAGTTAGTGTGTAAACATAACCGCTTCGGTAGAATATTATTAAGAATGGAGTAGAAGTAGAATGAAGCGGAAATCATATCTTCATTACCGAAAGAGCATACATCTTGTCCAGCTACCGGAGTTCCTGGAGAGAATCCGGCAGCACCTCCCCGTAGGGATTGCAAAAACTTAAACAACAAATGAACACACACCACCTATTTATAGTGGAACAAGTTCGAACCAAACAGTTGATAGTCAAGTTCGGCAGAACTTAAGTTCGGGCGAACTTGTCCACTATGTTACAAGTTCGTCCGAACTTGTCTTCCTACATACAAGTTCGTACTAACTTGGTCGTGTGTTTGATTCTAACCTATACAATATTCAACACACGCTCTATCTAGCCTATTCAACAAGTGACGACCACAAAGTGCATCAACATTGGCATCACTTCATTGGGAACATCCACTATACTTTGCAGATTCATAACATTTTGCTCAGCAACTTGTTCAGAAGATGTAGCTTCATTCCCAGCACTTGATTCTCAGCTTGACTGTTTAATAAACTATGAACTTGTTCAGATCCTTCATCAGAACTGGATCCTCCATTATCATAGGTAGGCTCTTCATCTGAATCTGAATCTTCTGACTGATCGCAGAAGGGGTAACATTGTTCACATTCGGCTCGACTATAGGTTCATGATGGGTGTTGCTAGGACCTACTCCAAAATCATTTGTACCGGCTTGTGATGGTGAAATCACTAACGGTTTTTGAACTTGCTCTTGATTTGATAGTTGATGTTGTTGGAATAACAACACAAGTTCTTCTTCTAATGGTTCTTCCGGCAGATCAAATGATTTCCATAAACTCTCGTAATTGAACAGCCAAGGATCAATAGGTTTCTGCGTTGGCATTCTCTATGTCTGGCAATCAACATGTTGAGCTACAATAACCTGGTTTAGGCTAGGAAGATAAACTCTCTTCTGAGGACTAGCATAACCAACGAAAAATCCTTCTAAGGATTTAGCACCAAATTTACCATCTGGCTCAATGACCATGCATGGAGATCCACACGGTTCTAGAAACTCTAAGTTATGTTTTCGCTGGTTCAGCAACTCGAAGCATGTCTTCTTGTGAGGCTTGACCGTCAATACTCTGTTCAGTGTGTAACAAGTAGAGGAAACTGCTTAGCTCCAGAAACAGATTGGTAACCTTGAGTCGGCAAGCATAGTGCATGTTGTTTCTATGAGAGTTCTGTTCTTACGTTTAGCTACTCCATTTTGCTGCGGAGAATAAGGGGCGTTGAATTCGTGAAGAACACCTTTTGCATTACAGAACTTGAGCATTTTGTTGTTCTTGAATTCCGTATCATTGTCACTTCTGATTCTTCTTATCGGCACATGGTATAGATTCTCCAACTTTCTGAAGAGGATCATTAAGTTTTCAAATGTTTCATCTTTACTCTCCTGAAAGACCACCCATGAAAACCTTGAATGATTATCGGTTACAACTAGGCAATAAAGATCACCAGATATACTATTGATGTTTACTGGTTCGAAAAGATCCATATGAATCCTTTCTAGTGGTCACTTGATGGAATTTAGCAACTTTCTCGAGTGTGATTTCTTATGCTGCTTCCCCTTTTTGTAGCTAAGACAATCGTCGTTTAAATGAAAATTCTTGAGATTGACACCCTCCACTAGGTTGTTGTGAACCAGGTGATTCATCTTTCGAAGATGTATGTGACCCATTTTCCGATGCTAGAGGATCGACTCCTTCTCTGTTGCCTTTGATATGAAACATTGAACTTTCTTTGTTGTAGTGGATGCGACACTCATGTCTAAAACAAACAGATCATTTTCTCGGGGAACGCGCATGAGGATCTACTCCTCGGGAATTTTGAATCCCGGCTTGAGAATAAGGCATTCTTTGTCAATAAAGTGCATTGTGAACTTCTTGTCATAGACCTGTGAGATGCTTAGCAAATTGTTCTCCAACTCAACAATGTAGTTAACCTTATCAAATGACACCACACCATTTGGAAGTACTCCTTCACCAATGATTCTTTCACCTTGTGTTCCTGCAAACCCAGCATATCCTCCTCGGATAGCCTTCACATCGTACAGTAATACCAGCATTCCTGTCATGTGACGAAAAGCACCACTGCCCATAATCCACTTTGATTAATTGACCTCGGAAGCCCTTGCACATGATAATAAGAAATTACTTAAATAGTGAAACCAAGCCATTTCGGCCTTGGGCGGGTTTGGGATGTAGAAAGTTGGTTGGGTTTGCTTTTGACCACAATCCACTGTTCAACCTTAGATTCAACATTATCTTTTGGTTTGGCTGGAACAGTGGTTGTTTTTGGAACAGCAGATGATGGTTTTGCCTTCACTACCCAGGTTTGTGCCTTAGAAAAGGCTTTCTTGGAGTAAAACTTAGAATCCTTTTGTTTATTTTTCTTTGATGATTCACCAACTTCGAAGCTCGAAAAGTTTTAAAATTTAGATTGGATTTTGTGTTCCGTTTTAAAATTTGTGTAGGCACAAACTCAGGACCCTTCTGCTTAACATCTTCTATGAATTTTCTTACTTCATGAACAAGTTTTGGCTTGTTAGACTTACACAACCATTCAATATGTCCAACTTGTTTACATTTGAAACACTTCCTACTGTCATTTCCAACAAAGGAATCCGAAACCTATTCTCGAAGTTCCTTTTCTTTCTCAAACTCTTTGTTTGATTGTTTACCAATGGAACTTACGTGATTGTTAACCGAATACACAAGATTTACTATTTAAAGATCGGTTTATTAATGTCCAAAAGTATTACAATGTGATTTCCAAACCGACAGAACTTCGTCGTCTACAATGCAAAGTTCCTACAATGAAAGACCCAACGACAACTATATATAGAGCAACAAGTTTGCTCGAAGTGTTGCTTGGCTAGGACAAGTTCGGGCGAACTTGTCTAGCCTACTAAACAACTTTGGCCGAACTTGGCTTTACAACCATAAATACATTTCAAATCTAACAATACCAAACCCTAATTACATAGACTCGATCCAAGACCTAGACAATAGACATCATGTATCAACAAACTTCCCCTTGGATATTGTCGCAGTCTTGATCAGTCTTCAATCTTCAACCTCTTCCAAAGAAGTTCTTATACAGCTTTCTTCATCTTTCTTGTTTAGGAATAGGTATTTGGTCAGTAGGAGGTGCCCACTTCATGAACTGAAATCGTCTGAGCCTTGCCTCTCTACCCCTTTCATGTATCTTCTCGAGACGCTTTTCCTCTTTCAAGAACTCTTCTCTTTCTAACTCTCTCCATCTTGATTCCCACATATGACATGAGTTAATACCATGTGCATAGCATACGTTGATCACACCTTGGAATTGTTTTGCTTGGACTTCTTCATGTTTATCAAAACAGATCTTGTTGAAGAATAAACACTTCACATCTTCTCTTGAACAGTTTACTAGCCACAACGGGTCTAGTATACGTATAGTTCTCCACAACCCCCAAATTCTTCTACATTCAATGAATTCCGGATCTTTTTCTTTTGTGATATCCCACGTTTCGTCAGCCCGTAAAACAATCACTGCATCACTAGTTTCAGGATTCGTTTGCCACCACAAGAAGTAAGGATGAAAATCTTGTTCAATAGGCTTCAGTGGCATGTTCTTCATCGCTCTAGGCCTTTTCATCACTAGTGTAACATCTTTAACACCCGTCTTCTTATCAATCTTGATTCTACGTTTCGGAATGAATGACTTCCATAATTCATAACCTCTTAAAACTTCAAACTTAATAACTCTCCATAGCCGTTGTTTGTTGAACTTCATCTGAAGACTGATGTTTCTCATTTGCACTAACTCTTCAACATCCCAAAAAGGGAACGTCTTTATATCTGCAGGATGTCTGAAGTATTGAACTCCGAATTCTCTCTTGATAGCATACACGTCAAGTTCTCTAATCCACCCCAACTCAGAATATCACCAAGATGTTTATCTTTATCTCGAGTAAAGAACGCCAGTGGTCGCTTGAACTTTCTTTCTTTAGGCATTTCTTTGAACCACGACTTCTTCGCTTCAGCAATCTGTTCTTTCGTATAACGTTTAGGGGTATTGCCTTTTTTCACCACTTCGTCAATCTTTTGTTTCAACAAATTCAAATCAATCTGACTCATGATTTCTTCAATCGTCAGAAAACTGTCAGTATTAATTCCAGAATACTTTTCAGCTTCACCATCAGAAGATTCTTCAAAGATAACACGATCATAATCATCTGCTTCTGATACACGCTTGTAAACATATTCCTTTGGTTCAAACGTCTTTATATTCACCAACTCTTCTTCAAAATCGAACTAAAACGAATAAGCATCAACTTCGAACATTTCGGCCAATTCTTCCTTTGTGTAGTTGTGAACAAATTCCCCCTCTTCTATATTTGGATCTAACATTATCATCAAAGGTTTTTCATGAACAGCAGCAACAGGCATAACAACTATTGCATCAGAAAGATCAACATCTTTAGGCCATGTTTGCTCTGTATGCTCCCCCTTACTCTGATCATCCTTCATATTCACATCATCATTTATCAAGGACTCAAAATCAAACTCAGAGTGAACTTTTACAGAATCTATCTTTAGACCAACGCCCCCTGATCATCATTATCACCATCCTCGTGATCTGAATCATCTTTAGTATCATCACCTGCAGGGTCGTCGTCTTTATCAACATCTTCCTCATCGTCGTCTTTCTCTAACTCAGACGTTTTGATTGATTCATCATGCTTTTCAGCTTCCTGAGATTCAACAACAGAAATATCTTCAGGAACGATCTTTGATTCTGGAGCTTTTCTGCTTCAACAGTCTTTTCAATCACAGGCTCCTCTGTAGGTTTAGCGACACCATCAACAATCCCTTTGCCCTTTCCCTATTCTACCAATTCTTTTTCAGCTTTGTCTTTGGCTTCTTGCAGATCAAGTATTTCGTATTCTGATTTGAAATCAATCCCCAAGCTATTAGTTAACACCTTTTGTATCCTGGAAAACCTTCTATCGTTCTGATCTCTTTCAGATCTTAGTTCAGCAATTTCTTTCTCTAATTGTTCATTCGCAGCACTCAGACTGCCCACCATCGCTTTCATATACCCTCTGTCATCTTCATGAAATTTGACTTTGTCTTGCAGAATCTCCTTTTCAACCATACTATGCTTCACTTTATTCTCCAGAGCTTCTTTTTCAACTTCATTCTGTTTGAGTTTATCTTCCAGAGCTTCGATTCTTTTCTCTAACATATCAACTGGAGTATCTTCAAACCAATTCGAAAGAACTTCAGTTGTGACAGGATGAGTAATATTATCTGGAATATCGCTAAAAGCATCTTTAAACTCTTTAGCTCTAGCACTATGTGGAGTAGACTGCTTTAATCTTGGAGGAGTCACTTTAGGAGTACCCTTTGTAGTAAACTTTGGCGTTGATTGAGGTGTACTCTGAACCAGTACTTCAATAACTGTTGGTGGTTCTTATGTTGCTGTCGTTGGTGGCACTTGTGCTTCAACAATAGGTATCTCTTGTAAATTAGAAACAGGAGGTTCTTGTGTAGCTCCTTCCTACTTTTCTGACTCAATTATCTACGGCTTTAAGGCTTTTTCTTTCCACGAGTACTGGGAGAACCCGTAGTTTTCTTTGAATCTCTAGCCTTTGACTTAGAGCGCTTTGATTTCTTCGTAGGTCATTCTTCATCAGAAACCTCATCAGAACCCGGTTCATACAGATCTTCACCGCGCTTTTTCAGACGTTCTTCTTCTTTTTCTTTCTCTTCTTTTCTCTGTCTAATGTCAGCAGAGTCTTCAGAAGATTCATCTTTATCGGAAGTCGCTGAAATAACATCATCATGTTCTCCACCAGCAGTACCAGTTTCAACTTCTTGACTTTCAACGTTGACTGCAGCACTTGATCCTTCAACATTCTAGAGGATTCTCTAGATTAACATCAGGCTCGTCAATCAACATAGTTTCAACCTTCTTAGACGCCCTTTTTCGTTTCGGCTTTTCAACAACAACCACTCTCTTGATATACCAATCTCCTATTTTCTCCTTAAACGTCTTTAACAACTCAACTTCGTCTTTATCGTCTCCACTACCATCCTTCCTCCATTTGTTTTTCGGTGGTGAAACATAATCAGCCTTGACGATAGCACCAAACACAGGTTTTGAAATAGGAGCAGAATCTTGTTTCTGATATTTCTCGAGCTTCTTCATAGTTGTTTCGTCCATGTGGCTCAGATAAAGAATATCGTTTGGATCTTTCGCAATGTTCTGAAACTTGTTTCTGATATTTCTCGAGCTTCTTCATAGTTGTTTCGTCCATGTGGCTCAGATAAAGAAAATCGTTTGGATCTTTCGCAATGTTCTGAAACTTATCATCTATCAGCATCTGAACAAACCTCGGATACATCACCAGTCTTTCTTTGCCCATATTCTTTGACATGAACTTGAAGATCATTTTCGAGTAGTTAAACTTCTTGTTGAGTACTAACGCTGTCCACATACAAGCCATGTAATCCTGAATATTGTCTAACCCTGCTTTCCTGTGACTGAAGGCGTGAATAATAGTGTGAATAAGAAATTTTGTATGGTAGAGGAACACCGCCTTTCTTCATCGTTGGCTCATTTGCATGACCTGTGTAACCCATTCTGAAGAAACAGCCTTTCACCATTCTTTCCTCGAAGCTAATCAGATCATTAGTATCATCGTTGAATTCTAGAACCCTTCGAATATTTGCTTCGGTGATCAAAATCTGCTTGTCTTCATTCCCAACATGAACAGCAGACTTAATCACATTATTTGTTTCGTCATAAGATGTTGCGTTCCAGAAAAGATATACGTGTGATCTATAAACAACATGCTTATCTGTAATCGCCTTTGTAATAGGTTCTCCCCAAAAATTCTACAAACTCAGAAAAACGCTACCATTGAGGGATAAATCTTTTCTTCCAGCGAGAAACAGGTGTTGTGAAACTTATTAAACGAAAGCTGGATATTCTGCGGACAAGAAAAACAAGCACTTAGCAAATTTTAACCAATTTTCAAACATTTAACATCAAGTTCCGGCGAACTTGATATACACATATACCATTTTCACACAACTTCGCTCGAACATGCCAATCACACAATTTAATTTCAAATTTAAAAAAGTTCGGGCGAACTTGTAATGAATATCAATTTTGACAAATTTACAACAAGTTCGGGCGAACTTGTTGTGATAACAGGATTTGAACCTTTTAAACAAGTTCGGGCGAACTTGTTGTATTTTCAAGTATTATTCAGGATGATGACAACTTCGCACGAAGTTGTCTCAAAACAATCTTCAACAAGTTTGGGCGAACTTGTCATCATCCACATCAAAACCTGCAAACATCAACATCAATCTGATAGTTCAATTTTATGGTTTGTTTATGTTGTTTTCGTGATTATTAACATTTATCACCGTTCAATTTGTTCAAACCAAACCTAGATCTAAAGATTTTATCATGTTCGATCCAATCCAGTTCAAATACATCAAATTAATGGTCCTTTTAAGCAAATTATACCTCTGTCATATTACTAAGTGTGCTAATCACTTAGAATAGGACTCAATTTGGGCAGCACAACAATATATTTTTTGTAAAAACACAAATCTCTCAATTCGCACTTAAGTTCGCTTGAGGTTAGCAACAGATGAAAAGAGACTTTTCAGCGAACATGTGTATTTATACTTAGTCAAGTTCGGGCGAACTTGACAACATTTTAACAATAACTAACTAGCAACTTCGCCCGATGTTATGTTTTAGTGAAACATTATCGGTTTACAACTACGGCCGAACTTGGTCAAAAAAAATTTTCAAATTTATGAATTTTATCAACTTTTTACACTTTAGACCCTGAACTTTTACATGTTTACCAGTTATGAAAATTCACACAGTTGACCAAGTCTAAGTTAATGACCTTGGTTAACCAATTTGTCTGCCGAGTCCAAGTTAATGACCTTGGTTTGACCCGTTATGAACAAACTGATGTTTTCTTCAATTTAAAGTTTCAAATTAATTAACTTTTCATTGTTTTTCATGTATTTTGATTTTACATATTAGCTCCCAACCCGTTGTCATCAAGATTTCCAACATCTTGCACCTTTCCAAACTCCGAAAATCCGCTTTCCATCATTGGTTGTTGAAAACAATGTAGAAACAAAATCTTTTTTAATTTTTGAAAGTTGTTAAATCACACTGAAAATCTTTTTGGGTTTAAATCTGAAATCAAATAAGCTATGTACAGTTTATTGAGACGTATCACCAGTACCGTTGACCTTTTGATACTTTAAGTTCTAAACTTGTTTACCTAGATTGTCGATATGTTTGTCCACTTAAACTTCGACACATTTTTCAATTGTTCCAAGATATCTTAGTTAGAATTATGAAACTTTACTCAACTATGGTTCCCATCTCAGAATATACTCCCGTATCAAGATTCCCTGGATTTCATCTTACAGGTGAGTATAGCGTAATTGATATCTGTATCTGGGTTATGTAAAGCCTTGAGAGCTCAGGTTAATACCCCCATATCGACAAAGAGATGAAGGCTCGACTTTAAGGTGTGTTCCAAAAATGGAATCTTTTAAGCACTACAATTGATTAGATCTTTCGATTCTTTCAATTTTGCTGCAGTTTAGGGTTTTTAGCAAAAATATTATAGGCTATTGCTTCCGCAAAATCAGAGGAACTTGTATAATACCCCAGATATCAATCATCTATAAAGACATCGTATTTCAGAATCAGGCAATCTCTCAAACGAAATGTCGGAGTACTAAGTCCAAATATCCGAGAGATGTTAATCCACAAGTTTAAGCAGTTGTAAAATTTAGTTTATATCCCAGAAACAATCGACTGAACGTGTAAAGCCTATCGACACATCCACAGTAAGACTTTTTTAACCTTTTTAAACATTACAAATCCTTAGCATACTGTGATAGTCCCTTGATGTACTATCATTTCCTTTTTTGACACAAAATTCTTTTTGTCTTTTTCATTTTTGTACTTTTTGTATTTAATATGTTTTTGATTTTCTGAAAAAAAAATTCTCCCCTAAAATCTTAACATATTTTTGTATTTTTTTATCTATAGAAAAACATTGACCAACCGATGAGAATCACTTCAATTCGCCATCAATTACTGCTTCACAAATTTTCTTTTAAACCTCTCCCCCTCATGATGACAAAAACCTTAACACTTTTGTGTTTATAAAACATTTATATCTATGAGTTTTGTCAATTCAACAGTGAGGGTTTTGTGAGATTTTTCAAATTTTTCTTCAAAAAAATTGTAAAAATTTTCAAGTAAACATTATTGGAATGTGTTTTCGAAAAATTTTCTCCAAAAATTGTAAATTAAATGTTATATGAATATAATAAGGCCTTTATATAGAACTTAATAACCCGGCCCGTCTTCAATGTGTGCTACGGTACTCCATTCTCAGTAATTTACTTTCTTCTCGGAAGCTCATGCACAAAAATTTAAACAATTAGTTGATTAGTAACACCCAAGCCTTTTTATCCTTAGGTGTTATTTCTTCAACTTTAATTTTGACTTTCTTTTCACTATTAGGTGTATTTTGGACTTTCTCAAGTTTGGAAAGTCCTCTAAACTTTCAATTTTCACTGATTGTGTAATTTCTTTTTCTTTTACCAATCATGTTTGATTTTTCGTTAAAGCTTTCTTGAAATACAATGTAGAAACTTTTTGTTCATTAATATTCGAGGATTCACCAGTTTCAAATTTTGAAAACTTAGTAATAACTGGTTTTACCTTGTTTGTAGTTTCTGTACATTGTTTCCAAACCTAAGTTAGTACTACAAAAGTTTTCTTATCAATAAGAACAGGTTTAGGATTAATTTGTGAACATTTTCTAGCAATGTGTCCATTTAACCCACAATAGTGACACACCCTGTTATCATACTGATCTTTTTTATCAAACCATACACTCAAATCGTAACATTGATTTGATGTGTGGTAACCATCTTTCCTATTTCTTCTATAAGCATGATTTAACGTTGAAGCACTGCGGTCCGACCTGCACCACTTATTTTCAAATTTTTGTGAATTTTTATAATGATTGGATGATCGTACCGATGAACTTTTATGTTTCTTTTGAAAATTTTTAGAAAATTTAAAACTATGTTTTTCCTTTTGTTTTTCTTCTCCATTCTGCTTAGAAGGTTTTTGCATTGAGCATTCACCTTTTTCAGTAGATTGTAGAACAGTTTCTTGAAAATTTTCTTTTAGTTTTAAAAATATTTCATGTTTATCATTTTTAACTCTTTCATCATCGGTATCATCATCACAATCCTCAATTATGACATCGTCATAATTTGTGACACTGTCACTTATTGGATGTAGGACTGATCCTGATAGCATAGGAACCTAGATTTGATATCTAATGTCCATAATAGCGGAAATATTACGACATGATTACCAAACAACAAGAATTAGTCAATTAATCGTCAATTTTATTGATATAACGTCAAGTCTCCAAATTGACAGAGCTTCGTCTCAACGATGCCAAAGTTACAAATAAAGAGACATGCTAGCTATTTATAGGAAACAAGTTCGTTGGAGGGTGTTGAAGTTCAGGCGAACTTGACTTCACAAATCCTTCACTAGCGAACTTGTCCCATATTTACATAAATACTTCGTTTCGCTAGCCTATTCAACTCTAATCTATACAGACTCGATATAAGACTAAGACATAGACATTCTACACCAATAGACTCCCCCTTGGATATCGTCTTCGTCTTGTATTAGTCTTCAAACTTTGTCTTCAAATAAACTTTAACGAACACGACCGAAGAAGTTCTTGTAAGGCTTCTTTCGTCGTTCTTGCTTCGGATCTGCCGTCTGATCTGTAGAGGCACTTTGTTCATGTACTGAAACCTTCTAAACCTTGCCGCCCTACCTTTTTCGTCTATCTCCTCAAGACACTTTACTTCCTTTAAGAATTTAACTCGTTCTAGCTCTCTCCAGCTTGTTTTCCACATCTTTCCTTAATTCATTTCACGAGCATAGCAAACGTTAACAACTCTTTGATACTGCATGGCTTGTTCTTTCTCACGTTCTTCGAATACAATCTTGCTGTAGAACAAGCATTTAATATCTTCTCTTGAGCAGTTTACCAACCACATTGGATCTAAAATCCTGATTGTTCTCCACAAGCCTCTCATACCCTGAAACCCAAGTATCTCAACCCTTTCCTTCGTGATATCCAGATGTTCTTCAAATCGTAAAACAATAACAGCTTCACATGTAGTTGGATCTATCTCCCACCACTTAAACACAGGATAGAAATTCTGTTCGATTGGCATTAAGGGCATGTTCCTCATCGCTCTCGGTCGTTTCATAATTAACGTTATATCTTTTTCCCCTGTCTTCTTGTTTGTTTTGATGCGACGTCTTGGAATAAACGGCTTCCAATACTTAAATCCCTTTGTTGCTTCAAACTTGATCATATTCCATAACACCTGATCAATGTACTTCATGTGGTATGTGACATTCACAGTCTGAACAAGCTCCTCCACATCCCAATACGGTAGTGTCTTGAAATCTGCTAGGTATTTGAAGTATTGCACTCCAAACTCACGTTTAATAGCATACACATTCAACTCCTTGAACCACCCCCAACTTAGGATATCCCCCAACGACACATCTTTATCTCTGGTAAAGAATGCTAGAGGACGTCGAAACTTACGTTCACGCGGCATCTCTTTAAACAAGGACTTCTTAGCTTGTAAGATCTCTTCTTTTGTCATCGGTTTTGGAACTTTGCCTTCACGTATCGATTCTTTGATTTTTTCTTTCAACATATCTTCATTTAGTTGCTTGTACATCTCCTCAAAAGTAGGAAAACTATCAGTGTTAGGACCAACGTACTTTGCAGTTTCATCTCTTTCATCATCTGAAGACCAGTCCTCTACTATCACCCTGTTATACTCATCAGCTTCAAACCTTCTCTGATAGTGATACTCATTCAGCTCGAATGTGTTTACGTTCAGCACTTGCTCTTCAAAATCAAAATCCAGAGATTCTGCATCCACTTGAATCAACTTTGCCAGATCTTCCTTCGTATAGTTGTGCACATACTCTCCCTCTTCAACATTATGTTTATGCATAGTATCAACGGTTTTGTTGGAACTGCAGCAACAGGATTAGCAATAGTGATTGCATCAGACATTTCAATATCTTTAGTAGGCCCTGTTTGCCCTGACTCCCCCTCAATTTGATCATTCATCTTGTTTGATTCATCATCCATCAGAGAAGAAAAATCAAAATCATCAGAGACTTTTGCTTCACTAATTTTCATACCAACTCCTCCCTAATCATCATCATCATCAGCATTATTCCAATCTTCATAACCAGAGTCGTCTTTGTTATCATCAGCATCTTTATCCTCATCTTCTGCTTCTTCATCGTCCTTTTGTTCAGAAGCAATTACAGGATCAAAAGGCTTGACAGATCCGTCAACCTTAGCAATATCGGACTCAGAAGCTTTTTCAACATTCTCTTCAATAGGCTTATCGGCAACTTCTGGAGATTTAGGTGCTTCACCTTCCACACCTTTGCCTTTGCTGCTTTCTCCAAGTTCTATCTCAGATATTTCTTTCGCCTCTTGCCTATCCAGACGATCATACTCAAAAATGAAATCAATGCCCAGAGTATTAGATAATACTTTCTGCATCCTTGTAAACCTTCGATCGTTTAGGGCTTGAATCGTTTTCAACTCAGCACTTTCTGTCTGCAGCTTTTTGTTTGCATCTTGCAGACTCTCAATCAAAGCCTTGAAAAACTCACATTCACTTTCTAACACCTTTATCTTGTCATCCATCATCTCTTTCTCAACAGAGCTTTGATTTACTTTCTTTAACAGCTCGGCTTTCTCTTCTTCATTCTTTGCAACTCTATCTTCCAATTCTTTGAACGCATCTAGATCCTGAAGATCCACTGGTTCATTTGGAATATCACCAAATAGATTTGACTATGAAGCTTTCGGTGTTGACTTAGGAGTAGCTTTCCTTGGAGTTGATCTCTTTGGAGTTGATTTTGGTGTAGAACCATCAAGTTGAGCTGCTTTTGGATCTGGAGATTGTATCACTGGAACTTCAAGTAAATTAGACTCAGGAGGTTCTTGTGTTGCTCCTTGCCATTCTCCCTATGATGAAATGATAACAGGAGGTTCTTGTGTAACTCCTAGACGTTCAGCTTCTGATGAAATAACAACAGGAGGTTCTTGTGTAGGAGGTTCTTGTGTAACTCATTTCTCCTGTACGCCAGAAGGTTCTTGTGTAACTTCTGCACTTTTAAGCTTTCCCTTGTATCATCGACTAGCTGGTTTCTGGGCTTTCTTTGTTTTCTTGCCCTTAGTCTGTGGAGAACCTGTAGTTTTTGCTGTAGAAACTACTGCAGACTTTGCACGTTTCGTTCTTTTCTTGGGTCTCTCCTCGTCAGACTCTTTTTCAAGATTAGGATCAAAATCAGCATCAGACTCTTTGATCTTTTCAACTTCAGTCTCTGCTATTGTCTTCTTTGTAATCTTCTCGAGAGAATCATCAGAATCATCGTCATTCTCGGAAGTAGCAGAAATAACCTCGTCTTCCTGAGTAGTTTTCTCAACTTCTTGACTCTCAGTAACAATTTCTGCACTCGAACCAGCTTCAGTTTGCACGTTTTCAGGCTCATCTTCATCTATAAGCATTGTATCTACTTTCTTTCTTGCTCCCTTCTTTTTAGGCTTTTTAGTTTCAGCTTTGAGAAACCAATCACTACGAGCTTTAGGCTTGAAAGCTTTAAACCATTCCTTCTCTGCGTTTAACTCTTTCTCTTCACCACTTCCATATTTCCTCCACTTGTTATCGGGCGGCGCAAAAGAATTCACATCTTTTATCGCCCCAAATACTGGTTTCGCAACAGGTGCTGAATCCTATTTCTGGAATTTGATCAACTTCTTTACTGTTGTATCATCGAGGTGACTGAGATATAGAACATCATTTGGATCTCGTGCAATGTCTGTAAACTTTTCATCAATAAGCATCTGCATAAATCTCGGATATAAGCATAATCTCGAATTATCCATATTCTTCGACATATGTGTAAATACAAGCGTTGAATAGTTGAACGGCTTCTTCAGAATTAACGTCGTTGCCAAACAGGCCATGTAGTCTTGTACATCATCAAGTCCCGCTTTACGATGACTGAACGTGTGTACGATAGCATGCATGAGTAGCTTGTAGGGGTTAGGGACTCCCCTTTCTTCAAAGTCGGCTTATTCACACTTCCCTTGTAGCCCATCCTGTAAAAACACCCTCGGACCATCTTTTCGTCTAAGAATATCGGATCGTCTTTGTCGTCGTTAAACTGCAAGATCCTTCGTATCATCTTCAGTAACAGCTATTGCTTTGTTTTCGTCTCCAACTTGTACTGGCGACGTAATGGTCTTCTTATCAGCACTGAGGCTTGCGTTCATCCAAAAATGATACGTGTGAGAACGATATGACACTGTGCGCTCCGTGATAGCTTGATGAATAGGGCAATCCTTTAAAAACTTCAACATGCTTTTGTATTCCTTTAGCGACGGACATATCGCCTTATCGAGAGTAATGCAAGTATTATGGAACTTAGAAATGTCCATAGAAATCACCCGTGCTGGTACTTGAGCCTGAAAAACAACGCCAAACACTTAGCACGCATTACGAGAAAAATCACAAAATTTTTCAACACCTTAACATCAAGTTCGGGAGAACTTGATGTGTGTATAACAATCTGACTTAGACAAGTTCGCCCGAACATGTTTACACAGCATGTTCAACATCCTTTTGTAAGTTCGGGCGAACTTACAGTTAACAATTTTCAAACTGGTTACACCCTAAGTTCAGGCGAACTTCTAGATAGCTTTCAAATTCAAATTTTATATGAAGTTCGGTCGAACTTGTCTTTTGATCAGTTTTATTCAATCTTTGATTTGACGTTTAAGCACTGTTGTCCGACCTGCACCACTTATTCTCAAATTTTTGTGAGTTTTGTTTTTCAAATTTGTTTGATTTTTTATAATGATTGGATGATTGTACCGTTGAACTTTTATTTTTAAAAGTCTTAGAATTTTTAGAACTTTGTTTTTGTTCTTCATTCTGCTTAGAAGGTTTTTGCGTTGAGCATTCACCTTTTTCAGAAGATTGTAGAACAGTTTCTTGAAATTTCTCTTTTAGTTTTAAAAATATTTCATGTTTATCATTTTTAGATCTTTCATCCTCGATATCATCATCACAATCTTTAATTATAACATTGTCATAATTTGTGACAATGTTACTTATTGGAATTTCATTTTTATTATTATTGATGGTTTTTGACATATATGATCTAACTTTAATGAGGAGGAAAACCTTTAAATAACTTTTCTAAATTAATAGCTTTATTTTCAACAGTCTCAACTTCTTTTCAAGTTGAGCAATTTTCTCAATATGAGAATTTATTGCTATTTGATTTTCTATATTTAAGTTTTCAAAAACAATTTTATCATTTTTAAACATTTTTATTTCATTTTGAAAATCTACTACCATTTGTAATTTTTCATTTTCTAAAATTTTTATTTTGTTTTCAAAATTCTTTTCATCTTCTTTTAGTTTTTTTATTTTCTAATGTCAAACTCTCAATCTTATTCAAGAGTTTGGCATTATCTGCCTGATAATTGTCTACATCATAGACCAGGCAGACTGATTTAGAACTTGAAGACTCATTTGTGGATATACTTGAAACTAGAGCTTCACAGTTCTTAACCACTATACTCTCTTGAAACTTATTCTTCAGAGATGTCCATAATTCTTTCGCAGTCTTGTATTCTGGTAGAAGTATCAGGATGTCTTCCTTAACCGATTGTTGGATAAGATTAATCATTTCTTTTCAGCAAAATCATCATCTTTCTGTTGAGTAGAATATATGCACTTCTCCATAATTTTCCGATTCTCATCTCTAGGAACGACATAACATGTCTCAATCGCGACCCAACTGCGAAAATGCATAGCTTGGACCCAGCTCTCAAATTTTCCTCCAAACTTCATACTTGTTCATACTCATCAACTTTGGCGGTTTCACAGACCCCATTTCGTTTTGCAAACTAATTTGTCGTTCAAAACACTTGAAAATGATTGGCAAACACACAATTTTAGTTAAATTTGACTTTTTAATCGGTAATTTTAACGTATCGGTTTACTAAAAACGTTTAAATTTTTTCGGAAAACTGTTTTTACTAGATTAGAGCTTTAAACTCGTCTCGTCAATACGAATCTAACGATATATAATGTCCGAGACGTTTTTCGGGATTTTCATGCCTTTTTTTAGAAACCTTGGACAAGTTCGGGCGTACTTGTCACAGACTTAACAAGTTCGAGCGAACTTGTGTTGAGCGGTTATGAAAAATAGCAAGTTCGAGCAAACTTATGTGAATTTTCAAGAGATTGCAAGTTCGGGCGAACTTGTATAGACTTTAACAAATTTTTATCAAGTTCGGGCGAACTTGACTAAAAATGATTAAAAAAATAGTCAAGTTCGAGCGAACTTGAGTAAAAACCTTGAAAAATCAGTCATGTTCGGGCAAACTTGATGAAAAATTTGAGTTTTTCAGACAAGTTCGAGCGAACTTGATGTTAAGTTCGAGCGAAGTTGTGATTTCAAACATGGTTTTTTCAATTTTTCGACATGAATTCGTTTGTTTTAAGCTCTGATCTTTTCAAGGGTTTTACTATTATGGATTTTATGTATTATACATGAAAATAGTCCATTTTGTCCGTTAATTGTCCAAGAAAAGTTAAAAATAGAAGAAATGAGTAGAAGATGAGATGTTCTATGTCCAATGTCTTCAAATTAGGCAAATCCTGCTCTGATACCACTTGTAGGACCGGTCCTGATAGCATAGGAACCTAGATTTGATATCTAATGTCTATAATAGCGGAAATATTATGACATGATTATCAAACAACAAGAATTAGTCAATCAATCTTCAATTTTATTGATATAACGTCAAGTCTCCAAATTGACAGAGCTTCGCCTCAACGATGCCAAATTACAAATGAATGAGACATGCTAGCTATTTATAGGGCAACAAGTTCGTTGGAGGGTGTTGAAGTTCGGGCGAACTTGACATAGTCAAGTTCGGCTGAACTTGATTTTGTCACAAATCCTTCACCAGCGAACTTGTCCCATATTTACATAAATATTTCGTTTCGCTAGCCTATTCAACTCTAATTATACAGACTCGATATAAGACTAAGACATAGACATTCTACACCAACATTGGAATTTCTTTTTTATTCTTATTGATTGGTTTTCAACATATACGATCTAAAATTAATGACGAGGTCACAAAACCTTTCAACTTCTTTTCTAAATCATGAATTTTATTTTTAGCAATCTCAGCATCTTGTTCAAGTTTCCTGATTTTTTCAAGATGCGAGTTTATTATAATTTGTTTTTCAAAATCATTTTTATTTAAAACAGATTTTTCATTTTCTAAACTTTTTATTTGATTTTTCAAATCATTTTCTATTTTTATAAAATTTTTATTTTCTAATGTCAAACTTTCCAAATCTCTCATAAATTTAACATTATCAGATCTAGATTTTTCACAATTTGAGCACACAGGTTCAGATCTTGAAGTTTCATTTGTTGATGCACTTGATTCTTTGACTTCATCGTTCTGTGACAACCCAGTTGACTCCTCTTGTTTACATTTTTCTTGGTGAGTATTGTCAACAATTTTTTCTTTAGATTCTTCATTTTTTGGAGTTGAATCTGTCTTAAATGTACCTGCAGAAAAAATTTTAGTAAAATCAACAGGATGATTCATATTTTCATCTATATAATAACCCTTCTTAATATCATATTTAATAACATATTTTGCTCCAAGACATATATCGATTCTTCTGCTTATTCAAGAACTACGTCCAAACTTATTTTATCTAGCTTCTCTTCTATCTTTTTAACCAAAGCTTTCTTCTTATTTGTAATTTCTCTATCGTGGTTTTGAAGCTCAAAGAAAAACTATTTAGATAAAACTTTGAATATCTAGAATCTTTTTTCAATTCAATCAAAAATTCATCCCACTCTGAAGGTAACGCTTCTTCAAATTTTGATATTTGTTTAGCACTAGACATTCTTATCTGGTACTCTTCTAAATTGTCAAGTAATATATCATACCGTTTTTTCAACTGATTTAACGATTCATCCTTTTTACACAAAATGTTCAAATTTCTTAATCCAATTATTTTTCTCTCATTTTCATTCCTCAAATACGAAAAACCATCAAACCAATCATTTATTCTTTCAAGCTCAATATCTTCCAAAATTTTACAAAAAATATTGTTTTCAAAAGCTGTGGCAAAATTTGACTTTTTAATCGACAATATAAACGTATCGGTTCGCTATAACGTTTAAATTTTTTCTGAAAACTATTTTTACCCGATTATAGCTTTAAAACGTCTCGTCGATACGAATCTAACGATATATAATGTCCGAGACGTTTTTCCGATTATAGCTAAAAACGTTTAAATTTTTTCCGAAAACTGTTTTTTTTAGAACCTCGCCTTAACATCGGCCGAACTTGTAATCGACAACTTCGCGCGAAGTTTTTCACTTTTGGACAAGTTCGGGCGAACTTGTTCACTTTTGGTCAAGTTCGAGCGAACTTGTATAATTCTGGACAAGTTCGGACGAACTTGTTCAGTTATGGACAAGTTCGAGCGAACTTGTTCAGTAAGTTCGGTCAAAATGAGTTTCCAAAACTTGATTTTTTATAAATTTCGACAGGATTTAATCGTTTTTAGCTCTGATCTTTTCAAGGGTTTTACTATTATTGATTTTACGTATTATACTTGAAAATCAGTCCATTTTGTCCGTGAAATGTCCAAGAAAAGTTTAAAAAGAAAGAAATGAGTAGAAGATGAGATGTTCTATGTCCAATGTCTTCAAATTAGGCCAATCCTGCTCTGATACCACTTGTTAGGATCGCTCCTTCACTGCATAGGAACCTAATTTGTATCTAAGTCATTGTAAGTGGAAATTATGTGACCTGTTATTCGAATACACAAGATTTACTGTTTAAAGATCGGTTTATTAATGTCCAAAAGTATTACAATGTGATTTCCAAACCGATAGAGCTTCATCGTCTATAATGCAAAGTTCTTACAATGAAAGACCCAAAGACAACTATATATAGAGCAACAAGTTCGCTCGAAGTGTTGCTTGGCTAGGACAAGTTCGGGCGAACTTGTCTAGCCTACTAAACAACTTCGACCGAACTTGGCTTTACAACCATAAATACATTTCAAATCTAACAATATCAAACCCTAATTACATAGACTCGATCCAAGACCTAGACAATAGATATCATGTATCAACAAACTACATTAGGATCATCACTTAAACTATACTCTGATTCTGAGATAAAGCTCTTGTGAAAACTTTCCTCACTTCCAGATTGGGAACTTGACTCAGACTTCTCATGCTTGACTCAGCACTTTCAAAAATTGTGTTATCTGACTCATTTTCCAAAACTTTATCAATCATTTTGTTAATCATTTCAGACTCGCAATCAGTTTTTGTTTTTGTGTAAGTTACATCGATGTTCTCAGGCAGCTCAGTTTTCTTTTTAGTTTTCAAATTTAAGTTCAGCGCCTTTCCACCCCAGATGGTTTCTTCCTAGCATAGCTATTCCACATGGGTGGTGGAACTCGATCGCAACCTACACTTTTGCTTTTATCATTATCATTATCTCCACTTTTTTTTAATTTTTGGAAGAATATGATCAATGACATATGAACTGGTGGAGTAGCTGATTAACAATTCATTAACCCGCTCAGCTTCAATTCTTACCGTTCCAATTCACTTGTCAGCTTGGCAATCGTGTTTAAGTGAATGTTAATGGCCATTTGTTTGTCCATCACGGTTGCCTTAAGCATTGAAAATGTTTTGTCGTTTTTTCTAATGGTTTGTTCAAACTGTTTGATTGTTTTGCGTAATTTGTCATATGCTTCTTTTGTTATGTTGTAATCATATGACAAATTATTAGCATGTTTCTTTAGTTCACTGAATTTTTATCTTTTTTAGAACATTCATTGCAAGGCTCATCGCACTTCTTACAAGATTTTTCAATCTCAACAATTTGAACTTTACTTTCTTGGTTTACCAATTCCTCCACAACAATGTTAACCGTTTCGACCTTAGCTACCTGAGCTTCCACAGTGACTACCTCTTTTAAGTTAGCCATCAAGGCTTTGTTGGCAATTTCTCTCAAGTTGTCAATAGTCATTTATTGGCTCACATCAATCACTTCAATCACCTCAGATCTTGGCTTTTCTTCAAGGTGTGACTTGTAGCTTGAATCAAAGTAACCTGCAAAAGTTTTGATAATATAAGTAGGAAAAAAAAGTTTAAATGCACTGGTCAGAAGTTCTTCTTCTTCAGACGAAGTATTGTAATAATCTTCCGGTGCTTCGTCAAAGGATGCCTCTGCATATTCTTCGTCAACTTGTTCAGGTTCTTCAATTATTTCAGCTAGCAATGCAAGACTTTCATTCTTTGTGATAAAATTGTTCCAATTGAACCCTTCATCTTCTTGGGTAACAACTAGAGCTTTATCTTTTAAGTTTGACGTACCGTCTTCAATCTGCACTACCCTGTTCTGAGGCTGTGGTCGATGATATATGGCCTTCTTGTAGTGATCATCAGCAAAAGGATTGTGGTTGCCCTTGACTTCTTGATTTGGAAATTCTCTCTTAAAATGCCCTTTTTCACGACACTTGAAGCATGTTACTTTGGACTTATCAAAGCCCAGTTTGCCGTCAAGTCCTCCCAGGTTATCTCTTCCCGTAATTTCCATAAAGCGTTGAGCTCTTCAGACAATCGAGGCCATACACCACTTGATATCAAACAGCTCTAATTCCACTGGATCTATTTGATCATAATCTTCCTTGGTCATCTCAGGATTTCCGATTCTTCCAGCCACCAGACTTTCATACGATTCGAGCACGGATGCAAGCAGGGCCATGTGTTGTTTTGTTGTATGCTCGTTAAAGTCTTGAGCATTTTCAAGGTTTACAGCGATGTTGCACTGTAGTATATGCTGGTTGAATGAGGCTGGTTACTTTGACCAGATTATTGGAGCTCTGTGAGGATTGCGGGGCTCGAGGAGTATTAGGATCAAACGATGAAAAAGATTGAAACCCATTGGATTGGCTTGAAGGAGGACTAGTATTGTTTGCACTGAAGACTGTATGGATTTTCGGACTTTGTGTGTCTTTAATAGGACTGCCCTTGAAGTAAAATTTTACATCTTGTTGCGGCTATGCTCCTTTATTCTTTGCCATCTTCTGCATTTCCAGTTCATGCGCTTCCAATCTTTCAATAAACCGTGGCAAAGTAAAATTACTGTATTTTGTTCATTTCTTCAAAATGGTTAGATAAGTTGACCATTCACCTTCTGGTAAGGCATCAGCTAGTTTATCCACAATTCATCGTTACGTTTCTGAACTACCATTCTCTTCATTTGAACAACCAGATGACAGTACCTTTCTATCAACTGTTTCATGCTTTCTCTTTTAACGTTGAAGATATCGAATTCTTTTCTTAGTAGTGCCTTTTTACTCTTTCGAATCTGAGAACTTCTTTCAAATTTTAGACGTAAAGAATACCACAGCGATTGAGCATTGTCGTCATGTTGTAAAAGCGCTAGTATATCTTCCTTAATTGCTTGTTGGAGGATGTTCATCACCTTCTTTTCATTTATATTTTTTCTTTTTCAATGTCCGAAAGTTGTGACAATATTTTTTCTAATCCACTCTCATCTACCGGTGCTTCGTATTTCTCTTCTATTGCAACCCAGCAGGTGATATGATTACCTTGAACCCAATATGTGAACCGTTCATTCCATCCATCATAGTCTTCTAAATTCATGAGATATGGCGGTTTCACCATCGTTCCCATCTCATTGTCTAGGTTCATGTTCTGTGTTGCTGCATTAGTGGCTGCTAATGTGGAAAATGCATTAATGAATTCTTCATTTTCCATTTTATCGAGATTTTGAAAACTTGTTTAAAACTGATTTGGTGTAAAGTGACAAAACACGTTCTTCTAGAAAACCAAATAATGTTCTTCGTACGAGCGAAATAAGACTCATGCAAGTTAGTTGCCTCGTGCGAGCGAGGCCTCGTGCGAATGAACAATTACCTTTTAAGAAACCTTTGTTTCGTGCTAGTTAACCTTCGTACGAAGGACTATTTGTACGAGTGTGATCAAAACACTTGTTGGATTGAACCTGTACAAAGGAACAGATGATATAAAGCCAAAATACTCTAACCGTGGATTGGACAATACTATCAGAGTTTAGATCCTCTGATCTCTAAACTCTGCCTTCCAAAAGTCTGATACCTTTGCATCATCTATTGCAACAATTGACAAAGGTCTGGTAGTAGAAAAGGAGCAGAGCTTAGCCATCAGAGTTTAGCTTATTTGTTTTTAATTTCAATGTAACAGTGCTTTTGCACTAACAGTTGTCAGGGATCAATGTTTCTAGTTAGTTATTTTCTTGTTAGATGTCATTATCAACCCTGACGTCATCAAAGATGCTGAGAGGTTAGATAGTTAGTATAAATAGTAGTGTCGATGTAACAGTATAATTCGTCTTTTTACAAAACATCTTTACACCAATCATCTTCTTCCATTTTCTGTACTATCAAGCTTTATTATAATAGGCTGAGGGGGAGTTTGTGAATCACATGCAAAGTTTACATACTTGAAAGCATGATGATGATGATGAAAACGACCTTTACGTGTAGTAAAAGTTTTCCATTCTATTCCGCTGCATTTACTTTAAACTTCAATTATATTTCCATTTTTGAAACAAAAACTACAAGTAAATCAAACTCATATCCTAACAATTGGTATCAGAGCTTGGTCAATCAAAATTTGATTAATATCAATTTGATTTGAAAGAACAGCTCTCCCTGCTAATTACTTTGATAGTTTTACTTGTATACAGAGTTTTATTACGTTCAAAGTTTTTTAAAACACAAATCTGTTGTAAACAAGTAGAAATGTCTCAAAACACACAAGAATCCCACATTGGATCAATGTTTAAACCACCGATGCTAAAGCGAAATGAATATTTCATATGGCAACGTCGGATGGGTCACATCCTGGCTCAACAAAACACCAGCTGTTGGCGATCTGTTGTGTATGGACCACATAGTCCAATGGTTCCCAGCACAGAGGATCCCAATACTCAAGTGCCAAAAAGTCCCGAAAATTACTCTGAGCAAGACTTCCAGAAAATAGAGTTGGATGCAAAAGCGTTTAGCATCGTTGCTTTCGTGCTACCCAACGAAATCTATGCTGGACTGCTCCACTGCAACAGTGCAAAAGAGTTATGGGATGCACTAAAAGAATAGTTCGGTGGGACTGAGGAGGTGATAGAGAATAATAGAGAAGTTTTAAATCAACAGTATGAGACGTTTTGTCATGTAAAAGGTGAGTCGTTAACAAAACAGTTCGAACGTTTTAGCTGTCTCATTAGTGAATTGAAACTGGTTAACGTGGAATTTCCTAATTCGACTGTCAATAGTCGTTTCTTAAGATCGTTACCAGAAAAATAGGAGACTGTAGCTTACATTACTCGAACATCTGCTGGTTTTAAAGAGATGACCCTCACTCAACTTCATGGTCGACTTCTCACTTATGAGAGAGAGTTGAATCAGAAAAAGAAGTTACAAGAGTCTAGTAAAACAACTGACGACTATACCTTGGGTAACACTGCTCTTTATAGTCATGAAGAGAGTTCTGGTAGTGGGAAGGATCAAGGTTATGATCATTATATTGATATAACATCCGGAAACAATTTTACCTCTGATCCTTACACACCCAATTTTGCTTTTGCTGCAAATTGGGAAAGCCAAAACTCTAACAATATGTCCTTTGAAACGAATGACTTACAACATTTTGAACCCACTAATTTGGAAGAAATGGACATTTTACATCAGCTGGCACTGTTGAGTGTTAGAGCAAGTAAATTTTACAAAATGACTGGTATAAAAATTTCCAGGATTGCATAAGGGGTTGAAAGTGCGGTTGGATAAATCCAAAATCAAATGTTACAAGTGTAATAGGTTAGGACACTTTGCCAGGGAATGCAGATCTCAAACTGCACGTCCAATTATGACTCACCCAGGCCCTAGACCTCAAAGCACTGCTCATTATACCCCTACACCACGAATGCTACATACTGCACATTTTGCACATCCTGCTACTAATGTCCCTGTCCATTATATCCAAACTCCTGCTCCACAATTCAGTATGTTCAAGCACCACCTCAAGTACAAGTGCAACAAGCACCACAAAGCACTCAAACTACTCAAACCACTGCTCAGACAGAGGTTAATCAGCAAAGCTTCTTTACATAAGGCTTTGTTGATTGGAGTAGTTTGCGTGAGGATTTATCTGATAAAAACTTTGCTCTAATGGCTAAAAATGATTTTGAAAATGAAAATTTTTGTTTAATGGCCCTAGAGACAATTGTTGAAGGTGATGAGTCTGTGGAACAAGGGTCAAAGTCTGATGAAGTTCAAAGTTGTGATGAAGCAGTGGTTACACTAGTGATTGACCAAAACACTGTTGATGAAGAAAAGGTCTTTCTATCTGACCCATGGGATGCTGATGTGTGTGAAGATGATTGTGATTGTGCTCTCATGGCTGCTGCTAAGGTATCACCTCAGATCTTAAAGGATCTCTGTTCAGAAAAATGTATAATAGCTTTTGCTAACATTAAACAGGTGAATGAAAACCTTAGGAACAAAATGTTAGAAATGAACTTAATTTTTGAAAAACTTATCAAAGAGTTAAAATCAAAATTATTTTCAAAATATTCTAAGATAAGTAGCCTAAAGCATGAAGCTAGCATAATTAAAGACCAACTCCAAACTATGGTAGATAAATACCAAGTTTGCAAAAAGGAGTTAGAAGATACCCATATCACTTGTGAAAAATGGGTAGAATCTTCAAAAGGTTTTAAAATAATGCTAGAAAAACATATCAAGAGTAACATACAGTTTGGCATTGGTTTTGAAACTGAAGAAGAAGCCATTGAAAATGTTACAAAATTTGATTCTGAAAAGGTTGAAGTTGTTCCAACAAATTTGGCTGGAAATTAGATAAAAATCTCTGATAAAATGGTAACAAAATTTCTCTTGAAAAACATAAAAGATCTTCAACTTTTAAAGAAATTGAGAAATACCAATTCAAACCCACATGGTCTGATGAATGTGATATTCTCGAAAATTTCAAGCCAATGGACTTCTCAACCATTGAAGATGTCAAGGCATCAAAGGCTAGAATCATTCCTATCAAAGACCTTCCAGCAGAGGTTACAACATCTGCTGAGAAGATATCTGATAAGAAGAAAAGTGAAAAGATCAAACATCTGTTTTGTGAATTTTGCAACAAAAGAAACCATGTATCTGAAAACTGTTTTCTTTTAAAAGCATATGTCATAAACAGAACTCATGTAATCCCAAATGATTTAAAATGTTTTATCTGTGGGAAAACAAATCATCTAACTGATGAGTGTGCTTACCTTCAAACTTATGATCAAAAGATAAAAGAGATCAAAGCAAAAGCTCTTGAGAAAGAAAGTTCAAGTTCTGCTAGAAATAAATCTAAGCAGACCTTTGAACCTACTGAAACATCTGTCACAAAAGCATTGAACAAAACCTCTGTTCCTAGAGAGGTACAAGTGACAGATGCTCCACCTGCCAACAGGTATCCAAGAGGACATGCACAACCATTTTATCAAAAAGTTCCTATGAGCTATGAAGGTTACAAGAAACCTTCAAAGCCCAAAGTGAATAGATATCCTCATGGTTACCAACATCTGACAGGAAATGGTTCACAACAATAGATACAAAGGCAAAACTCAAACCACTGGCCATACTCCTGGATTTGAGAGTGGAACATCTGTGAACCCATCCAAAGCCATTCTGGCTTTGGAACCTCATCTAAACTAATTGTTTACTTATGTGCAGGGAGCTTCTACTTGCCTTGACAGTTTATGGTATGTAGATAGTGGAGGCTCCAAGCACATGACAGAATGTAGAGCCCTTCTCAAATATTTTTTGGCTCATGGAGGGGGTGATATATCTTTTGGTAATAATTTAAAAGGGGAGGTGTTGGGTTCAGGGTGTGTCCAGGATGGGAATCTCAAATTTGAAAATGTGAATTTAATTGATAATCTAAAATTCAATCTTCTGAGTGTCTCTCAAATGAGTGAAAAAGGATATGGTTCATTCTTTACAAAGAAAACTTGTCAAATTGTAGGACCAGAGGTTGTTAAAAAGATTGATCAGATTATTGCTGAGAGCAAAGCACAACTTGTTGCTCATAGAAGTGGCAATGTGTATGTGGTTGATATGTTGGCAGATAATCTTCTGTCTAATGCATGCTTGTTCTCAGTTGCATCCAGCAAAGAGACAGAGTTATGGAATAGAAGACTTGGGCACACAAATCTAAAAACAATCACCACTCTCTCCAAAAATTGTCTTGTCAGAGGTTTACCACATAAACAATTTACTTGTGAAGAACATTGTGTTTCCTGTTTAAAAGGTAAACAACATAAAAGTTCTTACAAGTCAATTGAAGAGTCCAAAACAACCTAGTGTTTGCAATTGCTGCACATGGATCTGTTTGGACCTGTAAAAATCATGAGTTTAATGAAGAAAAGTTTTTGTTTAGTCATTGTTGATGATTTTCAAGGTTTACATGTACTTTCTTTTTACACTCCAAATATGAAACAGCCGGTATATTGCAAAATTTTGTCAAACAAGTTGAAAAACAATATGACCTTCCTGTAAAAAGTTTTAGGAGTGATAATGGGACAGAGTTTAGAAATAAAGAGTTAGATGCCTTCTGTGAGTCAAAAGGGATTGCTAGGAAATTTAGTGTCCCAAGAACTCCAGAACAAAATGGGGTAGTTGAAAGGAAAATAGAACTCTTGTTGAATCTACAAGAACCATGCTAGCATACTCAGGTTTACCCTTGTCTTTTTAGGCAGAGGCTGTAAACACTGCTTGTTATGTTTATAACAGAGTTTCGATTAACCCTAGGCATCAAACGACTGCTTATGAACTGCTTTACAAAATCAAACCTCTGATCTCATATTTCAAAGTTTTTGGCTGTCCTTGTTTCATTTTGAACTTAAAAGATTCTATCTCTAAGTTTGCAGCCAAAGTTAACTATGGTTATTTTCTGGGATACTCAACCACTACCAAAGCCTACAGAGTTTTAACTCTGGGACCAAGTGTGCTGAAGAAACTCCGAATGTAAAGTTCAATGAACTTTCATCTTTGAAAATCCTAGCAAATCCTGCTGAACTGTTTGATCTAGATAAATTTACATTTGAAGATATGTCTGTCAAGACTAGCGCTGCAGGTACATCATAGTTATCACCACAAGAGCAAGGATATGATTGCATTCTTCCAAGTTTCAATATCTGTCATTCAAGCAGGGGAGCAGATGTTAGTAACAATGGTGAAAGCTCTGCTAGTTCAACAATGGTTAATTCTCAATCGTCTGCTAGCTCTCAAAACCAAAACACTGTTGATAAAAATCCATCAAATTTGGATAAAAATCAACAAACATCCAGTACTATACCACCCATTCCACCACCTCCATTCCAATCAGAGGCTAGACCATCAAATTCACCAATAGGGGTTAGCTCAGATGATACACATTTGCAAGCGTCACCTCAAAATGCTCTTGTCCCATATCAGGTGATTTGATATTCCTCAAAATCCATCCATTGGATCAAGTTATTGGCAACATAAATGAGGGAGTGCTCATAAGAAGCCAATCCCAAAACATTTGCCTCTTTGCTGGCTTTCTATCACTCATCCAACCTGTCAAGTACCAAGAAGCACTGAAAGACAATAGTTGGGTAGACGCTATGCAAGAGGAGCTCCTTCAGTTTAGAAGACAACAAGTTTGGGAACTTATACCACTGTCTAAGGATGTGATTCCAATTGGCACAAAGTGGAACTTCAAGAACAAAACAGATGAAAGGGGTATTGTTGTCAAGAACAAAGCAAGGCTCGTGGTTCAAGGCTACAGACAGGAAGAAGGCATTGACTATGATGAAACCTTTGCTCCTGTAGCAAGGTTAGAAGCCATCAGACTGTTCTTAGCTTTTACTGCTAACCACAACATCAAAGTGTTTCAAATGGACATCAAAAGTGCATTCTTGTATGAAAAGATCAAGGAAGAAGTGTATGTATGCCAACCTCCTGGGTTTGAAGATCCATTTCATCATGATCATGTGTACAGGTTAAACAAAGCACTGTATGGTCTTAAACAAGCACCAAGAGCCTGGTATGAAACTCTATCCACTTTTTTCTTATCCATAGGTTTTTCAAGAGGTAAACTTGATAAAACCTTGTTTTTAAAATGGAAAGGAAAAGATTTGATGCTTGTCCAAATTTATGTGCATGACATCATTTTTGGATCCACATGCACTGCCATGTGTGAAGAGTTCAGAAAACTCATGGCAGCAGAGTTTGAAATGAGTGCAATGGGTGAGTTGCAATGTTTCCTTGGTTTACAAGTCAAACAAATGCACAATGGCACTTTCATCCATCAAAATAAGTATGTCAAAGAACTGCTCAAAAAGTTTGATATGGATGATTGTAAACCTTGCAGCACACCCATGGCAACTTCAAAGCTGGTCACTATTGTTGATAAAGATGACTTGGTTGATCAAACACTTTATAGAAGTATGATTGGGTCTTTATTATACCTAACTGCTTCCAGGCCAGACATCATGTTTGCAACATGTGTTTGTGCCAGATCCCAGTCACAACCTAGAAAGTCTGATCTTATTGCTGTCAAAAGGATATTCAGGTACATAAAAGGTGCTCCCACACTTGTTATCTGGTATCCTGCTAATGGAAATATTGAGCTTTCAGGTTACTCAGATAGTGATTTTGCTGGATGCAAGACAACAAGGAAGTCCACATCAGGAGGTGTCCAATTCCTAGGTGATTGCCTAGTGTCTTGGCAAAGTAAAAAGCAAGTTGCAGTTTCCACATCCACTGCTGAGGCAGAATACATTGCTGCTGCAAGTTGCCCTGCACAAATCCTGTGGCTTCAAAGTCAACTTTTGGATTTTGGTATCACTGCTTTAAAGACTCCTCTCAAAATTGACAGTCAAGTAGCAGAAAATATCATCAAAAATTATGTCTCTCACTCCACAACAAAACACATTGATATCAGACATCACTTTGTGAGGGATTGCTATGAAAAAGATTTGATTTCTTTACAACATGTCCACATTAAGGATCAACTTGCAGATGTTCTAATAAAAGCATTGGATACATCTACTTTTGAAAGCTTGATCTATAGGATTGGAATGCTAAACATGGATTAAAAACAGTTTTCTGGTGATCCATGTGTAAAAAGCTAAAAATATTTTCAAAAGTGTATCCTCTGATAGTTTCAAAAACACTGTTCACATCCACTGCCCATGTTTTCAAACAGTGTTTATCCCAACAACTGTCTTCCATTTTCAAGTAGAGCTTACACGTGGTCAGACGTTATTTGTCAGTTGTTTGCATCAGATGACACGTCATCATCACTTTTTCAAAACCCTATAAAAACCTTGTTTTATCATAACAGGGGTTCACTTCACCATGTTGAATTCAAAAATTCTTAAAACGGTTTCTCTACAATCATGGCTCCCAAAGCAAAATCAAAAGAGAAATCCAAACCAGAACCACCACCATTCACCCTCATAATCAAAACTCCTCATAACTACACAGCAATTCTTGAGGCAACCGATTCAAACACAAGATATCATTCAATGATAAAAATCTTGAAAGAATCAAAATTTTTGTATATGTTATCCGTCAAAGGTCCTATCTATCGAGACGCATTACGGCGATTTTGGGCAAACCCAAAGGTTCATTCACAAAAGGATGTTCCTTATGCTATCACATCAAAAGTGGGCAAAACACTGATGCAAATTAGCCCTCAATCGATTTCTCAAGTTTTCGAATTAAATGATATGGCACATCCTGTGTCATTCTCTACAAATGAGATGCATGCCGAATTTTTGGAAAGGGGTTACATTGGCCAACTCAAAGGTATGACAATCTTCAAACCCAATTTTCCAGCTGAGATGAGATTTTTCTTTCATACTCTTTTAACATGTGTCTCAGCAAAGACCACAGCTTTTAATGAAATACCATTGAACATTCAGTATCTGGGCTATGCCATTTTAACTGGATCAGATTTAAACTTTTCTCAGATATTGTTCAATGATCTTGTGGCAAATTTTAATAACATTGCAAAACAAAGAGCTTTTCTGATACATCCATGTTTCTTGAGTGTTTATTTTCAAAGTCAGTTACCTAATAATGATGCTAAACAAGGCGCTGTTACACAACCAAGCGGCCTAACTGATGAAACTTTTACAAGAATAACAAATTAGGATAAAGTTTCTAAAACACAAGTAGAGGAGGCTGAGCATGCTTTACAAGAACAAAATGTTCAATCTCTACCTCCTGCTACTGAGCCCACTGCTCCTGGTGATCAGGGTTTTGCAACCACTGCCCTGAAACCCACACCAGCAATATCCAAAAAGAAACCAAAGAAAATATCCAGAAAACCCACCAAACCCAAAAAGGGCCCTCTGGAAGATGAGATCCCAGAGGTTAACCCAGTGATAACACAAAAATCACATGAAAACACTGCTGCTACTTCTTCATAGTAGATGTTAGAATCTCAACCTGGCTTTGAAACTCCTCCTTCTTCCTTACAAAAGGAAAGGTTGTAAACACAGGGAACCAAATTATGAAGCTCTGGATCCACTTGGTTCCATCTTCCACAGCCCCTCTCCCAGGGCAATGTCTCTTTCTGCACCTCAACCTTCACCAACAAAATCACTGCCACCTACCATATTGCCTTTGCTGAATGTAACTGACTTAGAACAGACATTAACCAGTTCTTCTCACCAACCTATCAATGAGAATATACTCCAACAAGTGACTGGGTCTGATTCTATACTCATTGCTAGCCCATCAGCACATAAGAGGATACATCCCTTGGGTTACATGTAACCCATGGTGATAGTTCAACAAGAGCAGCTACTACAATTGCTAAACTACCAAGTTTTCAATTGGACAGTGATTACATATATAAGACTCTTTTGAAGGCAACCACTACTGAGGCTACCAAGGTAACCTCTGATTCAGTGGGAAGTCCCTAGTACTAAGAAAAAGGAGCATTTATGTTTGAAACAGGAGTTGAGACTCCTGTTCATGATGACATAGATATAACTACCTTTTCTGGTGATGATCTAAAATACAAGGATTTAACAGAGAGAATTACTAACATTGAAAGCTCTGTGGATGAAATCAAGGATTTACTGAAGCAGTTGTTAGCTACAAAGAGCCAATCCTCTGTCCTATCCACTGATAATCTCAAACAAGCCTTAGACCCTCTGTTTCAACAACAAAACTACCATGCTGACCTTCAACATAGACATCAAATGCAAGAGATTAGAAACATGGTTAATGCTTTTGTCAACATCTGTTGTGATACGGATTCGTATTAGTGGAAGCTAGAAAACCTAGCTTGAATAACCCTCTTTCGGTCGACCGAAAAGAGAACCCGAACAAAACCCTGTTCGTAAGAAAAAAAAGAATAATCTTTCTTTGAAAAAAATTGCCTACCATTCCAACCTCTGATTACAATGTTAAATAGAAAAACCAAGAGATAAACATAGAGAAAATCTCAACAATTAATGAAAAGATAAAGTCTAAAATTTAAACAATACTAAAAATAAAGGATGGTTGGAATGGGTCTCGATAATAACTCGATGGTCCAATGCTAGCCACGAATTATGACTGGCCCAACACTTGTATGATTGAGGCCAGGTGGTTCTTCATGCGTATCCGGATCTGTATCATCCTCCCCCTCTAAAAACGGACTCGTCTGCGAGTCGTCTTCATCCTCCGCGACATAAGGAGAGAGGTCAGCAACGTCAAAAGTGCAATAATGGTCGGGGAGATCAATCTTGTAGGCATTGTCATTGATGCGCCTAAGAACACGAATAGGACCATCAGCCCGGGGGTGTAACTTCCCAAATCGTCCTTGAGGAAACCGTTCACGGTGCAAATAAACCCAAACCAAATCACCTTCATTAAAAAGCACCTTCCGTCGATGTTGATTTGCGCGCGCCTGATATTGTAAGTTGTGCTTAACAATCTGCTCACGAACCTGCTCATGTAGTAACTTGATTTGCTTTGCATGTTCATCCCCCTCAGCGCTAAAGTACTCAAGCTCGGGAGACGGCGCCAGGTCAAGCGGGGTAAAAGGGTTTCGACCATAGACAAAGAAAAATGGACTGTGACCCGTAGAACTATGATTGGACCGATTATATGCAAACTCGGCCTGTGGCAAGGCAAGATCCCACTGTTTCGGATTATCCCCAACAAGGCTTCTAAGTAGATTACCCAAGCTTCTGTTAGTGACCTTCGTTTGACCATCCGTTTGAGGATGGTGTAAACTACTAAACTGCAGTTGTGCACCCAAACGTTTCCACAACGTTCACCAAAAATGGCTAATAAACTTGACATCCCTATAGATGTAATCGTCCTCGGAACCCCATGCAACCGAACAATCTCTCTAAAATAAAGACGCGCCACTTGGGAAGCGTCATATGTCTTAACACAAGGAATGAAATGGGCCATTTTGGAGAACCAATCGACAACAACCATGATTGAACCCTTTTTGCGCTGAGTGAGAGGAAGACCCAACACAAAATCAAGACTGACATCCTCCCAGGGACGAACCGGGGTAGGCAAAGGAGTATAAAGTCCTTGGTTCATATGACGGGTTTTGGCAATATGACAAATGCGACAACGGCTTAAAACTTTTGAAACTGCTTTGGAAATCTTTGGCCAATAAAAACGATCTCGGATAAGTGCAACAGTTTTATCGCGGCCAAAATGTCCCGCCAAGGCGCCCTGGTGGCACTCTAAAATGATAGCCTCCCGAAAAGACGAGAGAGGAACGCACATCCGATTGCCCTGAAACAGCAAACCATCCTTTCGAAAGAAACATTTATAAGGCCCCTCTTTGGTTTTCTTCCAAGTCACCAAAGTCCGGGTCATCTTGATAAAGGTTCAAAAAGGAGTGAAAACCCACGACGTCAAAGGACATGGCTGTTGTAAAAGCTGGGCGGCTGCTCAAGGTGTCGGCGACAGAATTTGCAGTTCCGGCCTTGTGACGAACAACAAAAGAAAAATCTTGTAAGGTTTCAACCCACTTGGCATGTCTTGGGTTCAACTTTGCTTTCCCTTGAATGAACCTGAGAGCTTGATGATCAGAATAAAGGATGAATTCATTGGGTAGCAAGTAATGTCGCCAATATTCGAGACTACGAATGATGGCATAGAACTCTTTATCGTACGTACTATAGCGTCGCCTAGTGTCACTTAACTTTTCACTAAAAAACGCAATCGGGCGGTGTTGTTGGCTAAGAACACCTCCGATGCCCAAGCCGGACGCATCACATTCAACTTGAAATACGTGTTGAAAATTGGGCAGTGCGAGAACCGAGGCCTGTGTAACCGCCAATTTTAAGGCGTCAAAAGATGACTGTGCAGTAGTAGACCACACAAATTTACTACTTTTTAAACATTCTGTAATTGGGGCGACGATTGAACTAAAATTCCTGATAAACCTGCGGTAAAAAGATGAGAGCCCATGAAAACTACGAACATCGTGGAGGGACGTTGGGGTGGGCCAAGTTGTTATGGCTGAGATCTTTGAGTCGTCCATGTGGATGCCAGAATCCGAAATTAAGTAGCCCAAAAAAAGTACCTCCAAAGTTAAAAAGTGACATTTCTTTCCGTTAGCATAAAGCTTCTGATCTCGGAGGACCGTGAAAACATCTCGCAGGTGTACTAAATGGCGTGCCACATCCGAACTATAAACCAAAATGTCATCGAAGTAAACGACCACACAATGGCCTATAAAAGGCTTAAAGATGTGATTCATTAACCTCATGAAAGTACTCGGTGCATTTGACAACCCAAACGGCATAACCACCCACTCGTACATGCCGTCTCTAGTCTTAAAAGTTGTCTTCCACTCGTCCCCGGGCCGCATACGGATCTGGTGGTAACCACTGCGCAAGTCGATCTTAGAAAAAACTTGTGCCATGTAAATGATCTAGTAAATCATCAAACCGGGGGATAGGAAATCGATATTTGATTATAATTTTGTTAACTGCCCTGCTATCAACACGCATGCGAAAAGTCCCATTAGGTTTGGGGACTAATAGTGCGGGTACCACGCATGGACTCATGCTCTCCCGAATAAGACCCTTTTCAAGAAGTGCGGTGACCTGGCGTTGTAACTCGGTGAACTCTTTTGGGTTCATGCGATAGGCCGGTTTGTTTTGGATACTCGCGCCAGGTAAGAAATCAATGCAATGTTGGATGTCTCGAACAAGAGGAAGACCCGCCGGGATTTCCTCTGGAAACACGTCGCTGAACTCGGATATTAGGGGTTGTACTTCTGATGGGACTTGTGGCACGTTCGGGTTTTCTTCGGCAATCAATAAACAAAAGATGAGTTCTGGTTGTGGGGACCGTGCCAAGACTAAAATTCAGCCTTGGTGACTAACATGGACTCAGAACCTTCCTGCCTAGGATCACAAGGGGCAAGGGTAATGTTGACACCATCTTTTTTGAATGTGTACGTGTTCCTGAACCCATCATGTTTTGCACGTCTATCGTACTGCCATGGGCGTCCCAACAGGATATGACACGCATCCATAGGTAGGACTTCGCACCAAATTTCATCTGAATACTTGTTACCGATTGAGAACTGGACGAGACTTCTTCAGCCACGTGAGTTGATACGGTTCATGGTGATCTTGTGTGGGTAGGTTGAGCTTATCAACCATCAACTGAGAAACTATATTTTCGCAACTTCCACCATCGATAATAACCGTACAAACTTTCCCTTTGGAAGTGCACGTGGTGCGAAAAATATTGTTACGAATGTCGTGTCGTCGCTTGTATCTGGGATATTGGTGCTGAGAACTCGGCGAATAACAAGCGCCTCGCCACGATCAGGATAAAGGACCTCGGATGGTTCATCCGAATCATGTTCTGGCTCGGTATCATAAGTCGGGGCCGTGTCTTCAACAAGTGCGATCACTTGTTTGTTTGGGCAATCTCGCTTCATGTGACCAATGCCGTGACATTTGTAGCAGCGGTTTGGGATGTTTTCGGGCCTGACGGCTGCTGTGGAGCCAAGGTGGAGTCTGGTTTAGGGTTTTCAACCCGAGATTGAGACGAAAAAGTTGTTGGCTTGTATGAAGAAAAGCGAGTGGTGGTTTTGGGTTTGGCCAATAATTGACGCTCCACTCGTTGAGCTAACCTGCACACATCAGAAAAAGACCAATATTGTTGCAACATAACGACATCCGCGATGTCTGAACGTAGGGCCCCCAAGAAACGAGCAATAGTTTGTTCTTCGTCTTTTTCAATACCCCACCCACATGCGTAATTGTTCAAACTTGATGATAAATTCCTCTACAGGAAGTGCAGCCTGCTTAAAGTTGTGGTATTCCAGAAAAGAATCTTGTTTATGATTTACGGGGACAAACTTGGAACGCATCAAGCATTTCATCTTTTCCCACGTTTCAACCTTGTGTTTTCCCTCCCAATAACGTTGATTCTGAACATGTTCCCACCATAAAGAACCAATTTTACATAAACGAACAGCAACGAGCTTTACCTTTATGTGTTCCGGAACTTGGCGGAGATCAAATATTCGTTCGACAGTTTGAAGCCAGTCGATGAAATCGTCTGGTTGCATGCGACCTTCAAACTCGGGAATTTCGGTACGAATACCCAAGGCTCTGAACGGATCAACAGGAGGTGGTGGCGTTGGTTCGTGGTGACGAACTCGACGAGCAAACACATTCTCGAATCTGCCGTCATTGTCATAATCATCCCAGATGACGGACTCGGTGGCTGATGGGTCGTCTCGGTCGTGCAGACCGTACCTGTCATACTCATGCTGCTGATTGAATTCGAGATCACGAATCCGTTGTTGTAGTCGTTCTATCTCGGCGTCACGAGGATCACGTTGTTCAAGACCGCTGCCATCGGCGACGCGTCTGCGGTGTTCTTGATGACGATCTTTCCTATAATCGGACATCCTGACGAACCTGAAGCTGCTGATACCACTTGATACGGATTCGTATTAGTGGAAGCTAGAAAACCTAGCTTGAATAACCCTCTTTCGGTCGACCGAAAAGTGAACCCGAACAAAACCCTGTTCATAAGAAAAAAAGAATAATCTTTCTTTGAAAAAAATTGCCTACCATTCCAACCTCTGATTACAATGTTAAATAGAAAAACCAAGAGATAAACATAGAGAAAATCTCAACAATTAATGAAAAGATAAAGTCTAAAATTTAAACAATACTTAAAATAAAGGATGGTTGGAATGGGTCTCGATAATAACTCGATGGTCCAATGCTAGCCACGAATTATGACCGGCCCAACACTTGTATGATTGAGGCCGGGTGGTTCTTCATGCGTATCCGGATCCGTATCATGTTGATACAGCAGAGGTTATAACAAATGTTTATCCAACCAGACATCAACTGCTTTTGATGTTACAACAACTGTTGTGTCAACATCTGTTGATACAGCAGAGGTTATAACAAATATTTATCCAACCACTGCTATGGTAATCTTTCCAACTTCCACTGTATCTCTACCCACACCCACAGGAATACTACAACTACAATCACCTGATCTCAAGTTCAAGAGGAGAAAAACCACAAATGTTATACTTGATGACAAGATCATCCCTTCTCCTATACCTGTGTCATCAAAACCAGTGTCCACCACAGCAGTTACTCAATTTCCTTCTTCTCAAATTACTAAAGTGCCCGTTGCCACTCAATTCCCTCTGGAATTACAAGCTATCAAATCCTTCTTTTCAGAAGAAGATCCAGATAAAAAGGAATTCCCATCTCTGAAAGGTTATCTCAAACCAAGAAACTTGGAAGAATACAAGAAGCTTAAAGTCAAACAAGCTGAAGATATCACCAAGAAGGATACTCAGGGAAAGTCTGACAGAGTAATACAAAATTATTGGCAATTTCAGTTGAGCAAAGTCAGAAGTATAGAAGACTATGCAAGAGACTTATCCAAAAATCTGTTAGAGAGAGAAGACAAAATCCTTAAAGAAGATTACATCAATCACATCATGGAAACCAAGTTATATAAGACTACAAGGGCACAATTCAAAGACTGGTCTGTGAGAGAGTTGTAATAAGAAGTGCAAAGAATGTAAGAAATGCTGAAAGATCCTCTCAAAAAGCCAACTCCTCCAGATTGGAATAAACACAAGAAACTGGCTGAAAAGAACTTAAAGTTAAGAAGAATGAAGGAAGAGTTGATTGCTGCAAACTGTTGGTCGAAGAACCAAATCATGAGGTGGACAGAGGTTAAAGTGGTTTAAACATACAAGTGACTTGAGAAAAGAAGAAAAATTGATCCATCATTGCAAAGAAGCCAAAGTATCTAGCAGAGGATACAACTCAACAGACCCAACACTCTTCAAAACCATCTGAAACATCTGCTATATCTATTCTGGCCTTCAATCAAAGAAAAAGGCAAAGGGATATGGTAGAAGAATACAAAAGAGTGTTTGAGCACATAAAGGAAGGCATCCAAAATATGATTGACTTCCATACTGATGAGACCAATCAAAAGCTTGCAGAAGATCTATCTCAAATGGCACAACAAACAATTCTACCTACCTCAACAATAACTTTCCATCCTAGAAAGCCATAAGACCCAAAAATTCTAAAGTGGAAAGTTGACAAAAACTCCCACGAATTGACATTGCTCAAGTCTGATGGCAAAGCTACCAAGATGAGAATGGAGGATGCATATGGGCTGTGTGTAGAAGACCTCCAAGAACTTATGGATCTAGTACTTGAAAAGGATGATGATGAGGAGGAATCTCTGTGTTTTGAATTACAGTTTAAAGGACAAATCAGAGATCTCCTGTTGAGAAATAAAGACCAAGAATAAAAGGTGTTTTTGGCATCATCTGTTCTAGGGGGAGATTGTTGGATTGAACCTGTACAAAGGAACAGATGATATAAAGCCAAAATACTCTATCCGCATATTGGTCAATACTATCAGAGTTTAGATCCTCTGATCTCTAAACTCTGCCTTCCAAAAGTCTGATACCTTTGCATCATCTGTTGCAACAGTTGGCAAAGGTCTAATAGAAGAAAAGGAGCAGAGCTTAGCCATTAGAGTTTAGCTTATTTGTTTTTAATTTCAATGTAACAGTGCTTTTGCACTAACAGTTGTTAGGGATCCGTGTTTCTAGTTAGTTATTTTCTTGTTAAATGTCACTATCAATGCTGATATCATCAAAGATGCTCAGAGGTTAGATAGTTAGCATAAATAGTAGTTGTCGATGTAACAGTACAATTCGTCTTCTTAAAAAGATCTTTACACCAATCATCTTCTTCCATTTTCTGTACTATCAAGCTTTATTATAATAGGCTGAGGGGAATTTGTGAATCACATGCAAAGTTTACATACTTGAAAGCATGGTGATGATGAAAACAAACGACCTTTACTTGTAGTAAAAGTTTTCCATTCTATTCCGCTGCATTTACTTTAAACTTCAATCATATTTCCATTTTTGAAACAAAAACTACAAGTAAATCAAACTCAGATCCTAACAACACTTCTTTAGAAAAACTTGTTTTCGTGCGAGTGTCTGTTCGTACGAGTGGCTAGTCGTACGAGTTGTCCTTTTGCTCGTACGAGTAGCTCAGGTCACAAACTGATGTTTTTTTTTCAATTTATGACATATTTTGTTTGATTTTAGATCTTTTTTCAGGGGTTTGTTAAAACTGATTTTAACGTGTTATACTAAAATCCTAGTCCAATTCATCCATGAAATCCTCTAGATCTTAAGTATGTATCAAGAAAGAGTAGAAATAGAGATCTTCAATGGTTGAATCTTTATCTTCATAGGCTGCAACTTGTTGTTTGTCCTCTAATCAGGCCTCAAGGCTCTGATACCAGTTGTAGGTCCTCGGAACGACGGTTCTCGACTGAAGTTTGGCTAAATATACCCGATTCGGTAGAATGTTATTAAAGAAAGGAGTAGAGACAGAATCAACGGAAGCATATGTTTCATTCATACCAAAAGAGCATACATCTTGTCAGGCTAGCGGTAATCCTGGAGAGATTCCGCTAATGTCTCCCCTCTGGGAGCCTCCAAAACTTATAAACAAATGAACACACAACACACATACATATAGGGATGAGCATCCCTCGTACAAGTCACTCGTACGAGAAAGTCTCACTCGTATGAGGTGACACTTTTGCTCATCCGACTTCGTACTCAGTTTGTGTGTTCGTATCTAGTCTATACAATATTCAACACATGCTCTATCTAGCCTAATGGCACAGTGACGGACACAAAGTGTGATACCCACGACGAAACCATGTACACTTTGAATGGTCCTAAACTTTAAAGCATGCTTAATACATTAATTGTGTGAAAACCCTAAACACATGCATGACTTGTGTGTTATGCTAAACGATATATGTTATGTCTCAGAGGAATCCGAGAGCACGCCATGGTTAACATGACATCATTAAGGGCCAACTGTGTGAGGTTGGTGTCCTTAGCCTGTAACAACGTGTTAAACGGGAGCTTTCCGTTTAACAGCGTGTTAAACATTTGACAATGATTGTTAGGCCATTGGTAGGGCTATTTAAAGATTTTGGGTTCACGAAACATCTTAGTTATGTGGCTTAGACCATGACATAAGGCTTGAAGCTAATCGGAGCTCGGGCACACAAAAAGAGGTAGTTTCCCGGTTATGGAAACGCCTTCGTTTAGAAAACAACACAGGGTAACCAAACATGCACGGAACGGTCAATCAAGCCTAAAAACACTTAAACTAACACGAGCCTATTATGATTAAAACATAACCGTGTTCGGATTTCGAGACGGTTATGCATGGTTTTTAAAACCGAGTCTTTTAACAGTAAAAACCCGAATAAAGGAGTCCGTTTTGCAAATTGGGGACACGTGTGGGACCCGAAAATGAACCTAAACGCAAAACCGAAGATAAACATCATCTTTTAACCTCGAAATTCGAAGCACGACAAAGCATAAGTGGGGTAGGGGTGCCCCCACTAGAAACCCCCCTATTATATATTTCTTTTTTTTTCTTTTTTTTATTCATTTTCATCACAAATTCTGCTCAAGTTCTTCAATATATGAGCTGATCTTCAACTAAAACAAGCCAAATCAGAGGTATAATTCAAGTTTCATGTGATTTTAATGATGATTTCTTATGAAAACATGAACTAGCCTAAGAAAACCCTTTTTAATCCATGATTTTGAATGATTTAAACATGATTCTTGGCTAAATAAGAACACATCAGGGATTCCCTGATGCTATATGGTCGCAAAGATCACAAAACTTTGGTTTTTGATACCCTAATCGACCCCTAATCGACCAAAACCGAATAACAAAGTTATGAACCGAAAAACAGTGAAACAAGGCTTAATTGACATGATTTATGGCATGGTTGGATTGTACTTGATGTGTAGGTAGGAATATAGCACCCACACACTTCTGGACTCAAGAGAAACGCCAGGAAACGAAGCTTGCGCTAGGTATATCGCCCGAAACCCTGAACTAGCGTAGGCAGAATATTGTTTGGTCTATAACTTGGTCCGTGATGCTTGGATTAAGCTGAAATATGGTGTGGTGATGTAGGGTATTTCTGAGAAGGTCCACATAAAATTTTAGAATTTTTGGAGGTTTCTATGATTTTTTGGGAATTTTTTTACTGTTTTACAGAATGAAATTCGGAAAAATACCAACCGGAATCAATAAATCACCAAAATTTAAAAAAACACTAAGAAACATATAGAGAATGTTCTGGGAAGTTTGGGAGTCCATTGAGTGAATTTTTATTTGGATTAGAAATCCGCATTTTTGGATTTTTCGGTAGCCGGAAACGTACTGAAACAAAATCGGAAAAATCCCAAATTTTTGCAGGGAGTTCCTGGACATATAAAAAATTTACTGGAATATTTTGAGAATTTTTGGACATCGGATGATGAGCGATGTAAATTATTCGGTTAAATACTGTTTTACAAATAAATTATTTAAGTTATAAAAATAACGTAGATTAAATGGGATTTTTCGGCTTTTAAAACACTTCTTTTAACTTATTTCGACAGTTTACCGGACAATGAACCTGTCGGAACTGGGAACGGAACAAACCCTATTGTAACTATAAGTGGAACACTAGGGGTATTCTGGGAAGTTCCAGGATAAGCTGGACACTCTGGGTGTGTTCCACCATCGTTCGGGAGAATCCCCGATGGCGAAAATGGAAACCCTGTTTTGGGCAAACTAGACTCCCCAAACATCCAAACTCCCTTAATCAAAAGTTAATCTTTCTGAAGTAACATGTTGACACTAATGGAATTCCTGTACCATTATCTGAACGTGTCAAACAACTGACTTTGGCTGGCACGTGAAACGGTGCCCAAAAGCCAAACTAGAAATTGATATTACCCTGACATCCATCGCCATACCAGTATAATATAGGTTCAATCCAGGGTGAAAACTCATGACCAGGTCCAAGTTATAACCATTACCAACTTAGATACTGATTTGAGTCCCTACTTGCATGCGTGTCATTAAAGTTGATCCAGTTGATTGACCACTCTTTGTTTAGGACTACTACTTTCACTGTGAGTTTCACTCCCCCACTTTTAAACTATTTTACTGTTTTCTGGGGTGATTTGCATGTTACAAACTGAGTTAATTGCACCAACTTGTGATGATGTGAATTACCTAACACACGAACTATCCCCACTACAAGTGATTAACGAAAGTCATGGGAAGTGGATAGTACTATTGGTCTGACAAACCCAGTTGCTACGACTGGACTGTGTGTCGGCAAACAGTCAACTGCACACGTCCTAAACTTTGTTATGTTGTTAGGCATAACTACACTGGGGCGTTGAGCTTCACGTGACGTAGTTGGTGGGCTGGGGGTGTCTGTGTGACACGGCCCGGCGGGCTGAGGTGTCTGTGGTGACACGGCCCTGGGCGTGCTGAGGTGTCGAACGTGACACGGGACAGTTAAAACAGTCAAGGTTTCACGTGTACACTCGTGTAATTCCATCTACGATCTGTGACTTGTGCAATTAAACTGTTAAGCATTCTGCTACGAAAACCAAACATAAACTCACCGGCTCGTTTAGCTTACCTTTTTTAAAACTAACATGAATTTCAGGTAAAGCGAAACAGGAATAAGGAATGTGCGTGTGAAATGGCTTGAGTAGCGACCGTAGCAGAATAAGAGCTGTAGTGGCTCGTAGTACCGTACGTAAACTTATGGTTTGTAATATGATGCTTTAAGTATGTTGTAACCAATGTTCCCTCTTTATATATGATATCATGTTTTTAAACTATGAGGAACTACCATGTGTCTACCGTACCCCGCAATTGTCTTCTGCTGCTAGTCGGGGTGTGACACAAAGTGCATCAACATACTGTTCTATCTATTAAAAAAGATCATTTCCACTTATTATCCAATCATCTTTCTTGCATTATGTACGAACAAACACCTGTGATATCAGGCTGAAGGGGAGTTATGAATTACATGCAAAACTATTTGTTGAAAGCATGATAATGAAAACAATCTTCCATTAGTTGTGAATCAAAAGTTTTCCAAAATTCCGCTACAAAACCCTATTACTTATCTACATTCTGTGTTTAACTTTAAACTTTTCACAACTAATTAAACTCAGATCCTAACACAGCTACATCACGTCAACACTTGGTCAAACCTTGAACAAACTTAACGAAACTCAATCAGACACACTATCTCTAAACCGTATCATGTTTTGAACTTTTCTGCATTGGCGAAATTATACCTCATTTAATCTCACGATTGTAAACACGAACTTGGTTCACTATCGCACCACGAGCGTTTAGAAATTTACAAACAAAATAAGATATTTTAAATTTTTAACCCCCCCCCCCCTCTTTCTTTGTAAACTTTCAAAGTCCAAGTTGCTTCAACTCGATTCTCTTTGAATGCTCAATAGAATTCCCAAGATAATAAGACTTGCTCCTCATTTGATCCGAACAACATAAGTACCCTGGGACTTTTCAATAATTCGAAACCGACTTCAAGTTTCTGAACTACACAAAATTCTGACTCTTAGCTAATTATCCGGTACCCCAGGTAACCCGAAATAACTAGAAAAACTCGGAACATGCAAAACTCAGAACTTCAGAACTACACGAACTTCTAAACTTAGCTAATAATCTGGTACCCCAGGTAACCTGGAATTCTTAGAAAATTCGTAACTCATAAAACTCGCAAGCTCTTGAAACCTCGGATCAGATCATCTGAAAAGTACTTCTGAATACAAAGAAATTCAGAACAAGCAAAGAAATTCTGAATATAACTCATAAATTCGGACGCAAAGAAATTCTGAATTTAACCCATAAATTCGAACAAAATCAACAAATTCGGAACTTTTTTTGTAAGTCCAAATTTAATCAAACATACGAATATAACATTCCACAAACTCTATCATTCTACAAACTTTATCATTCTACAAACTCTATCATTCCAAAAACTCTATCTCCACAAACTCTATCATTTTACAAACTCTATCATTCCACAAACTCTATCTCCACAATCTCTACCAAATAAGTTCTGACACAAATTCGGACAAGGAAAACTTTAATAAACCTTGATAAACCCAAGACTTTAAATTCGGACAAGGGAGAAAGCTTACAAATTCGGACCAAAGGGACTCCCAAATTCGGATTTAGGATGAAAATAACAAACCCTGACACACATTTAAATTCGGACAACAAGAAAGCACCACAAATTCGGAATTTATACTTTCACAAATTCAGACTAGAGGAAAACAAGCAAATTCGGACAGACAAAAAGCCTCACAATTCAGAAACACCCTTGAACAAATTCGGACTTAGGAACATTCCAACAAATTCGGACATAAGACCTTTGAACAAATTCGGACAAGTGAAATTATCCAAATTCAGACTAATATCCCGGTAACCTTCTTCCAAATTTGTTTCCCAAGCGTGACTTCACACAAGGTCATAAACAAACTCCGAAGATAAAAATACGGACAGAAAATTTGGAATCTCTAACACATAAAGAAATCCGGACAGAGCAAAACACAGATCAAATCTCAGATCTGCAGCAACTTGGAAAACAAAAAAAACATCTCAGTCAACGAACAACTTCAATTTCTTCAAGTTTTCTGCAGAATCTTCTCGTCTTCATGATGTTTGGCGGAAACAAACATCAAATCAAGAGCAATGGTGATTCGGAAGGCGGTTAAAGCGTTCCGAATCGGTAACCATGCTCTGATACCACCTGAAAGTCCCCGGGACCCCCTGGATCGTTGACGAACAACATCCACTGCCCTCGATTCAGATGTGAAATCAACAAAAAAGTAAAAGATAGAAAGATGTAGAAGATGAATCTCTTTAATATTGAAACAATCATCACAAATTTACAACCGAAAGAGTATACATCATCTACAAGCTGGTTTCGATCACTAAGATCTAAACCTAGCTCTCTCTCACTAACACATAGTCTCTCTCTCCCTCTAGAATGTACACACACTGATGGAGGATGGCTGGAGTTTTTGAGAGTTGCACAAAGCTGGTTCACCTACTCTAACCTATACACCACATATATATATAGGCTAGGGCAACCGCTCAACAAACTCGGACCACTAAGTCCTAATAAACAAAGCCTTATCCGAATTTGACAAACAAAATCGGACTCTACAACGAGACAACTAGTCCGTATATAACAACATAAATACGGACAAAACATCTAAAACAATTCAGATAAGTAAAGACACCAAAAGGTCCGAATTTATATCATATTCGGACCCCTTTACATCATTACAAGTTCGGAATCTGTCATGCTTCAACGCTTCGACTTGGGCCTTGACATTGTTGACCAGAACTAATAAATCACAGCTACCTAGCGAGAGCTGCACTTACACATTTATACAAATCCATTGATAAATAAAAATCATACAGACAATTACAAATGAAACCAAGAAAAATATTGATCGAAAAAAATATACAAGTTACCCAATAGTACACAAGAAAATATCCACATCTATTGTTTATAAAAAATCGCATTCACAAAATAATAATAATAATAATTACGTGCGGCACAACTATACCCAAAGTCTGATATTTTATAAAAGAGAACCAACTCCTTATATATGTGTTGGGGCACTAAGCACGGGCACGTAGACATCATGGGTGTGGAATGCGACCACGGGTGAGGTGTGAATGTGGCGCAAATGAGGATGAGGTGACAGCTATCGTGGGCGTGGGTCGGAAGCATGTGACCATTGAATGGTTAGGGGTTATGCTACTAGTCGTTGAGCACTCGCTCATAAAGAAAATAAATATTAATAAAAAATTTTAAACGATATGAAGTTTATTTCCATCTTTAAAAAATCTTATATATTATTATGCTTTTCCTTCTCACCTTGACCACAGTGAATACATTCAACTATAATTTCGGCTATCGCCCTCAATTTAACACCGACTCAAACGAACCCTATAATGTCGATGAGTGGATCCTACCCCATATGAACAAACCACCACCCACACCCGAATAGGTTCCCATAACACAACATGCACCCGATATCTTTCCTCAAACACAATCACACCCAAAAAACGATTACACAAAGAAACCAGCCACACAATCTGCTCCCAAAGGCACCGTATGTAAAATTCAACAGTGGATGACGATAGAAGAAGTAGTGTTAGCTTGAGCTTGGGTGAACGTGTCCCGATGATAGAAAGATTGGTGTTGTTTCTTTTTATGTTTTGGTAATGTTTAATTCTATTGTATTTTTATTTTATGGTAATGTTTATTCTTATTAGTTATAGAGAATAATAAAAAATTAACAGCATTTTTGAACCACATTTGGGAAAAGTTTTATACTACGATGGGCTAAGTAGAATACTGCACTTATGCATTTCATCATGAACATGGTCGGAGACTCGTCGAAGGGTTACAAAGTTTAGTAACATACTAACGTCTACAAGAAAATGTGAAAACCCAGTGAACTGGTTCAGGTGACCTCACTGTTTATCATAGCTCTTGTGATGAATATAAAATGAAATGAAGACAAACATTTTCTCAAAGACCGGCTTGGGAGGGTTTGAGAAAATCCACAAAGCGGGCGGCCATCTTGCTAATGGGACAATTTGATAACCAAAAAATCGATGTCCAACAAATATAATACAACACAAGGTAGCTCGAATGTCCATATACAAATCAATCTCAATGACATTATGGACGAGTTTGAAACCGAACAAGAATCAATTAGCTTGTTCAGGAGGAATAACAAAGGAAAACGGACCACATCCTCACGTTAGTTGTTAAAAAAAAGGAGCAAAAGGGTAATTGACACCCATTATTGACTTTTTTTCTACATTTTTAAATGTAAATAACTATTGCATAACTTATTATGAAAAAATCTACCATAAAATCAAGTTTTTTTATCTTTAATTTTAGTATACAATTAGTATATTAATAAAAAAAATTGAATCGTCTTGAACCGAATACATATAGCTAAGCGTTAGGATTTTTTTTACAACAATATGTCATAATTTTACAACGGTGTGCAACTTTTTTGAATTTTTATCTATGTATTTATTTTTTTAACAAAAGTGGACGCTTTTACTCCCACACCCCTTGGGAAAGGTAGCAACATCCGATAGCTTCTCACGCTTCTTAGACATAAAAGCCTGTTTTAGCATAACCCTCCAAACATTTATATTATGTTACTTCTATTTTGACTTTCTAATGTTATTGTTTGTTTTATAGTTTTCAAATCAATTATGCCACAATTAAGTTGTTTTATCTGGGTGTTCGACCAACGAACCCGTAAAATGGTAAGTATTAAAAGATTAGGGACTATTGGATATGGGCTAATAAAAAAAGAGTAAGTATTAGTTAAGGGATTATTCGGTCAGACCAAAGGGGTTAGGGGGTGTTCATCGATTCGGGTTTTGGGTTTCTCAGTCAAACAAAAGGGACTATTTTTGTGGTCAAACCAAACCAAATTGAATTTCAAATGATCAAACAAAACCGAAAACCAAATTTAAGCTCAGTTAGATACAAATTTTAAGCCAAAATAACATAACTTTAACAAGATGGTGTTCTTCGGTCTCAATTCATAGGTTGTACAAATCATGAAGTTAAATGGGTCTGTGTTTAGGGAAAATGGGTTACGTTTATATATGAGATGACAAGTGAATGACTTGATTAAAAACGTTTCTAAATAGGTTAATCATACATAACCTGTTTATGGTACACATAAGTGAGGCATAACACATTTATCTATCCAGTTAAATAGCTTAATATGTCTACTTGACACACTTATAAAATGGACATAGTTTTGTACTTAAATATGAATTATAACGTATTGTAACTACTTTCTTGTGTTAGTTGTATCTTTTAACATTGTTTAGTGAATCCTGCCAATAATCGTGTCAAAATATCATGGCATTCGCATTATTGAATTAGTACCTTTAATTGTTGCAAATGTGTCATGTTGTGTAAGTGGCTTATTAAACATGCATGTGTTACTGTTTAAGAAAATGATGCCTTTAGTTAAACGTGTTTCTTTGTAATTGGAATATTGGAACTTGTGTATTGCTTTGAATTACTTGTACAAAATGAAAAAGATACATAAATAGGTGACACAATGGACTAATAAAGGAAATACAATAATAAATAGTGGTCGGACAAAATCAAAGATTGATCTTCAACGGTCCTCGATGAGCAATTTGTAAGGCTGTCAAAATATTCATAAAATGGGAAATGATGGATATTTGATCCTATTATTTTTTATTTTCTAACCTCCCCTCAAGTTGAGTAGTGGGATTTCCGATACTTAACTTGTCAAAACAATGGTTGAAGATTCTTTTATTAACGGCTTTTGTTAATATGTCTGCTAATTGGTCTTCTAATCGAACGATGGCAGCTCTATGATCCATGTTTCAAGTTTCTCTTTGATAAATTGCCTATCAACCTCTACATGCATTGTACGGTCATGTAGAACAGGATTTTCTGAAATTTGTATTGCAGCTTTATTATCACACATGATTATACTAGCTTCAGTTTGAGGAAATCCGATCTAAGTTAGAAGTTTCCGTATCCACATAACTTCCACCATACCTCGTGCAATCCCTCGGAACTCAGCTTCGGCACTGGATAAGGCTACAACCTTATGTGTTTTGCTTCTCCACGTAACCAGATTTCCTCCAACAAGATTAAAGTACCCTGACGTTGATCTTCGATCGCCTTTATCTCCCGCCCAGTCTACATCTGTATATGCCTGGATCTTTAGATGTTTATTTGGTTGAAAGAGTACCCCATGGCCTGTTATCCCTTTGAAATATCTTATAATTCTCCATACTGCCTCCATGTGAGCTACTTGAGGTTGGTGCATAAACTGGCTAACCACCCCAGCTGCGTACGCAATGTCTGTGCAAGAGGTATATTAGCTTGCCTACAAACCCTGATAACGTTGATATCTTTCTTTGTCCGTCAATTTTGCTCCTTCTTCCATATAAAGATTTTGGTTAGCCATCATTGGGGTGTCAACAGGTTTGCAATTGATCATACCTGTCTCTGCTAGGAGGTCAAGAACATATTTCTTTTGACATATGAAGATCCCCCGTTTAGAGCTTAGTACCTCAATTCCAAGAAAGTACTTAAAGTCTTCCTAATTCCTTCTTTTTGAATTCTGCGAATAAGTTTGTCTTTAGCTTCTTCATTTCTTCCTCATCATTTCCTGTAATGATCATCTCGTCTACATATATAATCAAACAGGTTACAAGTTTACCTTTGTGTTTAAGGAACAATGTATGATCGGAGTAGCTTTGGTGAAACCCATATCTTTTCATCACTATAGTAAATCTGCCTAACCATGCTCGAGGAGATTGCTTAAGCCCGTATAGAGTTCTTTTCAACCGACAAACTTCCATATATACTTCTTTGAATCCGGGAGGGACTTCCATATATACTTCTTATTTTAGTTCTCCATGTAGGAAGGCATTCTTAACATCGAGTTGATGGAGAGGCCATCCTTCATTTGCAGCAATTGAAAATAGTACCCAGATTGTGTTAATCTTGGTTACGGGGGAGAGCGTCTCTGAGTACTCAATCCTATATGTTCGAGTATAGCCTTTAGCCACCAAGCGCGTTTTATACCTTTCAACGGTTCCATCCGGTTTGTGTTTGATTGTGAAGACCCAACGACATCCCACTAGTTTTTTTCCGGGAGGAAGAATACACTTTTCCCATGTATTACTCTTTATAAGCGCCCCATCTCTGTTTCCGTAGCATCTTTCCAGTTTTTTGGATCCAAAGCTTGCTCCACAGAGTTTGGAATCTGTTCATCTTATAAGGAGGAAGCAACAGCCTTGGCTTCTTTGGACAAGTTCCATTCAGCGATGGTTGCCATAGGATACCTAGAGGACCTTGTGTGTTTTCTAAAAAGTAACGTTTTGGTGGGACCCCCTGTTGACTTTTGGTGGGAGAACACTCGGTTGTTTCTTCTTGTATTGGCACACCGTGTTCCTCTTGTATTGTCTCTCTTTGTGCTTCCTGCACGGTCTATTCTATTGCTATCTCATGGGTATTAGATATGTCAATATTTTGATTTTCATGAGACTCAACATTTTGTATATCCTCATGTGTTTGAGAGTTACTTACCTCGGACACAAGACTAGGAGGATCTCGGTTAGTAGCACTGTTAGTTTGCCCACCAGATTACTGAGAAGCTAATGACTCATCTTAGGTAATGTGATCATCTTATTGTAATGGTGAAGCCCATTTTAACCAACTCAGAGTGTCAGTATAGTCATTCTCCCCCTGAATTATTTGTTGTGAGGTATAGAAGAATTCAGTTTTGAGGAGGTCACAATTTAGGGTGGTGTACATATGACGTCTTCTTGGGATATAGCACCGGTATCCTTTTTGGTTGGCACCATGCCCACAAACACGCACTTTTCAGCACATGGGCCAAGTTTGCCTCGATCAGCTTTAGGTATGTGGACAAATATGGAGCATCCAAATACCCGTGGTTGAAGCGTAAAGGGAGGGGGATTTTGATAAAACTAGATAGAGTTTGGAGAGGAGTTTTTAGGTTAAGAGCTTTGGTGGGTAGCCGATTGATAAGATAAGTGGCGGTAGCGAGAGCCTCGGGCCAAAAGGTCTTGGGCACTCTAGATTCAATAAGAAGGGCTCGAGTTATTTCTAAGAGAATGCGATTTTTCGTTCGACAGTACCTTTTTGCTCAGGAGTGTGTGGGCAAGACGTATGGTGAATAATCCCTTTTGTGTGACAAAATTGTTTCATTGAATCATTTATAACCCCCCCCCCCCCATTATCAGATCGAAGGAATTGGATGTTGGTTTTAAATTGTGTTATCATGGTATAAAATATAGTGAATTTATCAAACACTTCAGACTTTTTCTTTAGAAAATAGATCCATGTCATACGAGTGCAATCATCAATAAAAAGAACAAAAAATCGGAAGTTTTCTCCCCCAATAATTTCTGCGGAACCCCAGACATCATAGTGAATAAGAGAGAAGGGTAAATCAACTCTTGTGTTATTCGGTTTATAGGTATGTCTATGACTTTTAGCTAAAACACAAGTTTCACAATTTAAGGGTTTTTTGGAAGAAAATAATTTAGGAAATAAAAGATGTAAATAACCGGTGGAAGGATGTCTCAATCTTCTATACCATAGCCAAGCTTCTCTATTTGTAGTCCCGTAAGCAAGCATCACAGTACCGTATTGAGTCACTTCTTCCACATAATACAATCCTTGGCGTTCAGTGCCACGCCCAATGATCGCTCCCGTCCTGATATCCTATAGGATACAAAAGGTGGATGCATTAAGATGGTGCAATTTAGTTCCTTTGTCACGTGACTAACAGATAACAATTTATGTGATAAAGATGGGACATAAAGACAATTTGAGAGTTTTAAAGTCGGTGATATTCCAATAATTCCTCCTCCCTTTACGAGAACTATTCCTCCATTGGCAGTTTTGATATGGTTGATTCTGGGTTTAGATTTCGAAACCATGTTCGAAAATTCAAACGTTTGGTAGCCCCATAATCGAATATCCAAGATTTTTCTAAAATGTCATTATTTTTTGTCATATTAGATAAACCATGAGGTTTTAAAGTCCCTTTTTTTAATTATCGATTCTCCCACATCTTTACTTTTGTTAGTGACATAATTTTTATTATTTTCATAAAAACATTATCTCGAGATGAAGATTCCCCCACATCTTTGTTTTTATTAGTGTCATGATTTTTATTATTTTCACAAAAGTCAGTCTTTCGAGATGGAGCCTTTTCTAAAATGGAATAATTTCTAAAATTGTTATCTACTAGTTGACCCGTATCATAAATAGCACAAATTTCTAGGGTGTATATCTAACAGGTTTAGAACATGAGTGTCAAAGAAAGTATGATTAAAAAGAGAAGGGCTTGAAAATACATTCTCAAACTCGTTACCTCCATTGTTACTCAGACCATCACTTTCGTTGTCGGCGAAGGCGATTCCACCGAAGCCGCTGTCCCTTGCTTGGTCTCCGCCGCTCCTTTGCGGTCTGTCGCCACTACTGTTGTCATCCGCGTTTTTCCGACGACGGTGGCAACTCTTCCCCGTTCTTTATTCCCATTTTGTGATCGTCTTCCACCACTCGGGGTAACCGACGAGCTTAAAGCACTGGTCCTTGGGGTGTTTCATCATGCCACAATGGTCACATTTCAATTTCGTTTTGTCAGGCCGAAATGATGATCCATTGCTAGAGTTTTTCTGAACCATTCGCCCTTTCGACAGAATAACTAGACCTTCGGATTCATTTGAGTCGTTGGAAGCTAGCCCTGTCGCCACACCGTTTTGTGAGGGTGGATTATTGGTGGTTGTTCGAGTATACCTTGATGTGCCATTTCTTTCCAAACGGCCGCGTACGCGCCTTCAGCCGAGTGTAGCTGGTAGCGGGTCGCACCGGAGTATCTCTCTCTTTATAGTGTCATATTGTCGGTCAAGGGCGTTCAGGAACTGAAAAAGTTTTTGTTCGGCCGGATTTTGTTATAGGTTGCTATGTCGACAGAACATGTCATGGGGTTCGGATCTCTCCTATCAATTTCTCCCCAAATGCCTTGCATAGTGATCCAAAAATCTTCTAGTGGTGACCCGTTATATTTTATCCTGTTGGCCTTGACATGGAGATAGAAGGTTTGTAGTTTGCCTTTCACGCTACTGTAAGTAACAACCAACGCGTCCCATAAAGTTTTGGCTGTGGAAAACTCGGTTAGATTACTTGCAAGAGCGGGTTTGATATTTTGTATTAACCATGAGAAGACTATTAAATCTTCTTGTTCCCATTGTTCGTACTTTTCATCGGTTGGATCCGGTGGTGCCGGATTTCCTGCAAGGTGATTCAAAAGCGTTTTTGATTTACCTCCAATTGCTACTCAAATCATTCGAGGCCACAAGGCGTAGTAATTTTGACTGTTAAGCATAAGGCTGATTTAAGCTTCTGAGAGATTTTGTTTATGGGTTTGGTTTTAGTTATTGAGACTATTAAGAATATTGGTGATCAGTAATGCAAGATCATCATTCTTATTGTTTTCGGACATGGTGTTGTTTGCGAGATTGAAAAGCTTGGAAGAAAGAGATAGGTGGTGAGCAGGTTGATCGTAAGATCGTACTCCATGCCTCTGATACCATCTTTGTAATTGGAATATTGGAAATTGTGTATTGTTTTGAATTACTTGTACAAAATGATAAAGATACATAAATAGGTGACACAATGGACTAATAAAGGAAATACAATAATAAATTGTGGCTGGACAAAATCCTTCACTGATCTTCAACGGTCCTTGATGAGCAATTTGTAATGCCGTGAAAATATTCATAAAATGGGAAATTGATGAATATTTGATCCTATTATTTTTTTATTTTCTAACAGTGTTGTGTTCAGGTTCACACGTCGTGTTAAACATGTCATGCTCAACGCATTAAACACAACACTAGACGTTTTATTAGAGTTCAAATGAGGTTTGATTTTGTGTAGCCAATTAACCAATGGCCCAGTTATGCTAGATTTCCAAAACTGAAACATATAACATGTGTATGTATGGTGCGCTCTTCCTCAAATTCTTGCGTTGTGTTCTCAGATTTTATCTAAGGAGAGAAGGGAAAGGACTTGGAAGTTAGTAACAAAAATTGCATTTCAGAGGTTTTCTTATGGAGAGAAAGGAAGAGAAGAGAAAAAAATGGACAAGTTTTTTAGAATAAAATCCATCCTTCCAAAATGGAAAGAAATGGAGAGAAAGGAAAGGAAATGAAGAGAAAAGAAAGGAAAGAAAATGAAGAGAGAGACTCTTTTCTCTTCTTTTCTTAAATGTAACTCGGGAACACAATGTTATTTAGTAGCCGGAGGTTCTAACACCCTCATTATAAATGGTATGATTGGTAACATGATATTCAAACATTACCTTGGTGCAACATGGGTGGCGATCTCTTTTTTGATTTATAAATGGGTTTTCGTTTTTTTGTCAAAGAATGCGCAAAATGTGTACAAGAATTTAAAACAATTTAGAACCACTTACTAAGGATCCATTTGCAAGAAGGTTAAGAAACTCATCCTCAAAAACTCGATCTTAAATAGCTTGATCCTTAACCATGTTGAGTTAAATCCTCAATCCTAATTTCATTTTGAATTGGATTTTCTTCATGCCACTCAATTGGTTTCTATATGCTTTTATAATTTCTTGCGAGCTTATTGTAGGATTAGATATTTCAGGCTCAATCATTTCCTCAGTTACAACTTGTCTATCATGAGGTGATTGGAAATAAGTCTTCAGTTTGGTTTCAAATGCTCCATGTATAATCAGTAAGTTTAAACTTTCTCACATATTGCAACAAGTTGGTACTTCTTTATCATTTCAAAGAGCTTTTAAACCAAAATCTAAGTCTTGCTCTAGAATCCTAAATGATAATATAATACTTCTTTTTCTAGATAACCAAACACATATACCAGAGGATCTATTATATGCTGGTATGGATCAAACTCTTCAACGTACTCCAATTGAAACAAGGAGTAAGAACCATAACTCGAGGATGACCATGACGATGATGACGACTATGGTGATGATGATGACGATCAAAGCCTTAGGCTTTAAGAAATTTGTGACATCGTTGAACTTGAAATCCATGAACTTAGAAACGAAGGCGATGAAAGAACAAACCTCACGGCAAGAGTGATGAATAGTTTATATTCTAGGAATGAAATGATGGATGTAAAAAGTATGGGGTTTTGTTTTTATAGAGGAAATTACTAAATAACTGCTCATGTGGAGCTAAGTGAGTGTGTCACGTCCCCAAATTACCACCTGCGAGGTTTACCGCGAAGCGTGTGACGTACCAGGATCTAACCACTAATCACATTGAACTAATAGTAATTACAAATTACACATGTTTTGACCAAGGAAATTAGCGTATTTCAAATTAAACGTTGTCATAAACGAGTATGTGTTTAGCGGAAGCATAGATAAATGTTCTATCAAACAAAACCATATTGTTTCAAAACATTGACATAACATTTAGTGTTTTCATCAAGCGATACAACCCAAGACAGCTCCCGCTCCTCAGACTTCAAGTTCCAATTCCACCATGTATCTAACGACCTGCAAGCATGCAGAAAAAGTGTATCAGCGATAAAGCCAGTGAGTTCACAGTTTTGTTTAACGTAAAACATATAAGTGTTTAGTTTAAAGACATATACGAATAATAAACTCGATACCGATGTTATGTTTGTTGTGCCCTCGTCAATATCTATCAACATTGATCAAAGTGTTTAAGGTCCTTAGTTCACGCCCGGCTCCCAGCATGGTGTGAAATTTATCAAGCCTAATAACGCTATCAACTAATACCCCGTTGCCTCCAAGGCAACTAGTTCGGTAGTAAGTAGGGACTTTCATGATAGAGTTTGAGTTTATTAACTAACATCGAAATTAAACTACAACATTTGTAAAAAGTATTCCTCCAAGGAATAGTAGTTTGTCCCCCGGGACGCATGCTTGTGAAAGTGTAGTGAACTCACCTTAGTTTGCTTGGTAAATGTTAACGTGCCTTTACCCGTTAAGTGAGTGTTAGATCCGTTACACACGACCTAATGTACGTTAAATGTAATTATGTATACTAACAGAGTTTTTCAATACCCTAATTGTCCAAACAACCAAGTGTGTACCATGATCAGATTAACAAGTTTTATCATACAATTACACGCAGTGGATTCTCTGGTTGGTAACCAGTCATGTGATTCAAGAAACTCAGATATACAGTTTATTAATAAACACAGAGCAGTGAACAGAATCCTGAACTTTTAACTAACCCGGATCATCAAGTACACATAACAAGTTCGGACCCTTATATATATAACAAATTCAGATTCTCATGTATATAACAAATTCAGACAAGGTTTTATACATCAATTAAACCCGAACATCATCTTCTTACATATAATTTTGGATTCCCCTTGTTCCCTTATTAAGTTCGGACTACACCAAGCATACATATAAATTCGGACATGTTAAGGGCAAGCCCAGACCCCCTTTGCTTCTCAAACAAATTCGGAAACATATACATCCCCTAAAATCGGGTTCCTCATCACAACCCTAAATTCGGACTCTAGGGTTATTTTCGGACAAGCATTTCCAACTTCGGACTCCTTGCTTAATTCCTTGTTAAACTCGGACAAGGACAAGCATGTTTTACCCGGATCCTTATGAGTTTCAGTAACTCGGACTTTGTGACTTCACAAAGTCGGATCATATAACACAAACCAAGCAGGAATCAAACAGTTTCTCAATGCAACAGTTATAATTCTATGATCAAAACCCTAATCTCAACAATGTTATCAATCACATCAGCAGTTTAGCAATTCTACTACACCAATAATATCACTAACATCAAGTAGCCATACATATTCATTAGGCATTTAACAGACATGATCAATAAACTTCAGATTTTTGGATGTCTAGGGTTTTGCAAGGAATCAAAATAACAAGAACAACAAAGTACAACACAAGGCACTTACCTTAGATGGATTTAGGGTTTGTTCTTGAAGAGTTGGAGAATTAAAGATCGATGATTTGAGAATTGTGTTGAATAGCTAAAATGATTAGAGAAAACTGTCGTATGATGGATTTGAGATTATGAGAGGTTTTAGGGTTATGTAGGAGTTTATTAGAGTTTCACTATTAACTCTAAACACCCCCTAACTATATAACTTTCACACAAGAAACACATAATATCATACAATTTCACAGTATAGCACATAATTCACGTATTTGTCATGCAACATATAAGTTTCATCTAAACCTTCCGTTCATAATTTTATTCATGTTAGTTACCAACGCTCGATAATTAACTTGTATGCGTGTTCCGGGAATTCCCCGAATTACCAGCGTAGGCCCATTTAACTCACCCTAGTTAAATGCAGTGCCATGAATGTGTGTCAAAATTAACTGTGGTTAGGTTAAATAATTAACCTAAAATTACGGATTGTCACATCATCCCCAAGTTGAAAGAAATTTCGTCCCAAAATTTGCTAAGCAGTCACGGAAGAGTGAAAGGGATACATTAAGATGACTGTGGGTTTTCCTCAGGTACCACAGAGTGAGATTGAATGGCAAAAATAGATGGCGTTAGACAAAATGACAAGAAATAAAACCACATAGTGTCAGAGAAAAAAAATAGAGATTTTAAACGGTAACTTGAGCAAACCATAAAACGAAAACCATAATTAATTCTTTATTAAATGGAAGTGAAAAGGCTTGACAAACGTGAGTGAAAGGTGGAGACTAGGGAACATTTTGGTGAAGCAACTCAAACAAGAAAAGGGAAGGCAAGAGGCAACAAAACATAATCATGTGCAGGTATTAAACAATTGGGTACCCCCTAAAGGTAAAGTGCTTTATCTAGAGAGCTATAATGAGTTGGTTACAAATCTAGAAGCCTTTTCGTGTAGAGGTGTTAACATAAATTTCCACACTATGAAAGGATTGTATAGCTATCCCGAAAGATGTTGATCATCTCATGGTATCTTGTAAATGGGTGAATCAAATTTGGTTGTAGGTCTTCGCATGGGGTCATCTCCCCACATTGCAGATGTTAGATTGTGATTGAGTAATGTGATGGATGCCTCTAGTGCCCTTAGAGTGGAAAAATTGGTCTAACTTTAGTTTACATTCCAATTACTATAATATCATAATCTATGAATTTTAATTATAACTTCTTGAGTAAATTGTCATTTTAGTTCCTGTGGTTTGTCCCAATTTGCTATTTTAGTCCAAATAGTGTTTTTCTCTCCTGAGTCCCTAAGTTTTTCATTTTGTTGCCATTTTGATCACATCTCCTAACTCCGCCTAAAAACTCTAGTTTTAACCAAGGGTATTTTTGGCATTTTTATTTTAAATTTTTCAACTTGTCATTTTGGTCCATTCTTCTAAGCCCCCACCCCAATCCCCACCGTCTGAGACAACAATACTCCGGCGTGCCAATATCCGACGTACAAAGTCGTTGTTGCAGCCAGTGAGAGATGCCAAAAAGCGGTGTGGCCGTGTGTCGAATCCGTATAAAAGAAAGGTTATGATGAAACAATGTCGCCGGCTAGCCATTTGAACAGAGGGACTAGTCATCGAAGATTGGTACATCGAAGTATTGTCGCCTCAGACGATGGGGTGGGGGTTTAGAAGAATGGATCAGAATGGTAAATTGAAAGATTTAAAATGAAAATGCCAAAAATACCTCTGATTAAAACTGGGGTTTTAGATGTAGTTAGACAATTTGATCAAAATAACAACAAAATGGAAAACTTAGGGACGCTGAGGAGAAAAAAACTATTTGGACTAAAATGACAGATTGGAACAAACCTCAAGGACTAAAAGGGAAATTTACTCTAACATCTTTCTGGTCTCTTTCCTAATTGTTCAAAAAAGATAACTCTTTATTAATTAATTTATAAAAGAAACCTCAAGAAATAAATTAAAGAGTAAACCTTAATTACCAATGGGGTGATGGTTCATTAGTAAAAGCAAAGCCTTTAAACACCTTGGGAGGAGGAGGTCTTGAGTTTCGTCCCTGTGGTTAGATTTTTTTAACACTGTCAGTCTAATAGTTTAAAAATTGTATTTATCATCCATTTTAAATTTGTGTGAATACCCGTACAAAAATACCTTTTGTTAAGTTTGGGAGGAATCATGGAGTGAAACATAATTTACTATGTTGCAACTCCCAGCTATGTCAGACAAAGACCGAATCATGGAGGAATCAAATAATCAATGCACCGATGGGCGGGAATGGAGTCAAAACCCTAATATTAAATTCAAAATTAATAACATCTTTTCCAATAATAAATAAAGATAATAAAAATCCATTCAAAAAGTTTCGATATTCAGTCTACAGTCACATGTTCCCCGTCTCCACTCTCTAGATCATGTTATATCTGCCATATTAGCAGAACCAACTTGATATAAATCAACATCAACAACTTGTTAGATATTTTCTCTAACATTCCAAAGACCTTTTGGGTTTTTGTCGAGTTTCATCTTCTTGGTCTCCAGTCCAAGGTATTTGTTTTTAGTTGCCAATGATCTTCCGGCGGTGGTTTCCTCTGAAAAGTCACCATCAGTGTTCGCGGGTGTGGCCTTTTGCCATTTGTGATCCGATTTTGTTGGTCTTTAAAAAAAAATTTGTTTTTAGTTGCAGTTTGTTGTTCTTGTTGTGATGCGATTTTGTTGGTCGTTAAAAAAAATATTTGTTTTTAGTTGCAGTTTGTTGTTCTTGCAGTTTGACCTTTGGTCAAATGTTCAGAGGATTGGGCATTTCTTGTTCTTGTTTGTTGTGTTGATTCTTGATCTGATCTGTTCTGGGTTTGTGTGGAAACTTGCATTGGTTTTGAGAAACAGAATCTTTTGCTATTTTTAATGTTTTAATTTTATTGTTTGCTTTCAACACAAGTTACATTTGATATTTTTTATGTTGGGATTGATCTTATTTGATTCCTTTCTGTTTATATATGTTGGTGCAGATGGAAATGTTAATTTGGTTTTGAAATTTAGAGGGTGATTGAGATGGAAAGTTCTACATTAGTATCTTCACATTCGGAGAGTATCACGGATGAAAAGGTAATTTTTGCGGTATTTTATTTGTACTATAATCTTGTATGGTGATCAGATGTTGGTATTTGGCTACATATTCTGCATGATATTTGGGTATTTGGCTGTATAATGTCTAATGAATGCCCTGATTCTTTATATGTTAGTATATATAAGGTGGTCCTGTTCCATACACAACCCGTTTAAATAGAGAACTGCGAGAATCATATATGTACTGATAGAAACAGGAAATTGAACTTGATATTGAAATCAACTGCCTGATTCGAGATCTATGCAGTTATAGTGGTCCAAAATCAAATAGCGGTCAAGGTCCGCAATATGATATATAGGTTATAGCGGTGGTATAGCGGTAATTTTATATCATGCATATTTTATGTATTTGTGTGTATATATATAGAAAAGTATATCGTACAATATGCCTTAACTTACGCTGCGTATGCGGTGGCAAAATCGCACGTTATTATACCAAAAATGAAAATCGCATGGTTCAAAAAACTTTGAAATCGCATGTAGAGAAATAAATCAAATTCGCATGTAGAGAAACAAAATCAAATTCGCATGTTATAAACCAAATTTCGCATGTTGATACTGAATCTCGTACGCAGCGTACGTTAAGGCATTTTGTACAATAACCGGCCTCTATATATATATATATATCTATATATTGAAAAATATTAATAACAATAATAATATCAAAATTTATAGTAATATCATATTATCATGCAAAATATTAGTAGTAATATCAAAATCTAAAACATGAACTGAGGAAGTCTAGCGATTTAGAGATTTAGGTTTAGTTTTGTTGAATGATGAAGAATCAAGGAAGACTTTTGTTCTCGATTTACGTTTAGTTTTGGGTTTGGGCCTTTACTTTCGGGTTTATTTATGAACAAAAAGTTGATTAATGTGGGCTTTACCATACTTTTGGGCTGAAATAAGAAAAACCGCTAAAAACAATGCTACGACCGCTATACGGGTTTCATAATAGCAGTCCAATAGTGGGATTTAGCATCGCTAATAGCTGGACCGCTATGGGTTCCGCTAAAAGCAATGCTACGACCGCCATACGGGTTTCAAAATAGCAGTCCAATAGCGGGATTTAGCACCGCTAATAGCGGGACCGCTATGGGTTCGTATGTCCGCTAAGCGCTATAGCACGCTATTGACTGCATAGTTCGAGATAGGCTAAATCTCCATTACAATAGGGAAACCCTAATTTTGATATCGACCCAGAAATAAACAAAGAACAAGCTACTAATACTAAGCCGAATTAACGATTATTGGCCTTAATTTCCCCACTAATTTCCTCTTGCGACATTTGTGGATCAAATTGGGTTAGGCGGGAATTAAAATGGGAACTTGAAAACCCGGTTCTTATCATGTACCTATTGCTTTAACTGTGATACATAAAATAATTGCTTCTCTTCTCTCCCTCACTAGATATAGACAGCACCACGCCCAATGTTTATAAATAGTATTTTTAAAGATACTAAAACAATATTTGTGGAAGTGTTTTAAAAATTTAACTTTTAAACATTAAAATAGAGGATATTCTCATCATCTCTGGTCAGATTTGTTCAATCAATGATATAAGTTGTTCAAATACTCAAAACCCATTTCTCAATAGACAGTCAAGATTTGTTCAATCGAATTTTTAGAAAGGCAAACTAATTGCAATGGATGGTCTAATTTCTTCAAATATTGGTCATCATGCATCGAATCAGTCGCATCACATGTGCATCATGGAATCGCGCATAGCTGCAGTTGATGCGATCTCGTCACTGCATTGTGCGCATATCGCATTATGCGCTTCTGCTGCTCGCATTATAGGACCCAGCAGTATATGTATGTATGTGTGTTAATACATAAATACATCTGTTGATGTTGGTTATGCTTTAATGTGTTCAAATGCAGAATATGTTTTTTAATACCCTATGATCTTAGTTTATATTATCATCTCCATTCTCAGGAGAGTTTTACAAAACCACTGGATCATTCACAATCACCTGAAGTCACCTCAAAAGCGTCTATCCCAAACTCAGAGGTTAATGACAGTCTTAAGAGCCTAACAGAAAAGTTATCAGCGGCTCTTGTCAACGTTGGTGCTAAAGAAGATTTGGTTAAGCAACATGCTAAAGTTGCAGAAGAAGCCGTAGCAGGTACTGTTTGGAACGCTTATTTGATTATTTAGAGTCAAATAACCGTTTTCAGATAATACTAAGATTATATATAACCGTGTTAACCACTGATTATGATGAGTTCATATCACTTTGAAAACACACGTCCAAACGCTCATTAAATGTTTTGATTTTATTAGGTTGGGAAAAGGCAGAAAACGAAGTTACAACATTGAGACAACAACTCGAAGCAGTCGTGCAGCAGAATGTGGCTCTTGAGGCTAGAACCAACCATCTGGATGCTGCTCTTAAGGAGTGTGTCAAACAATTAAGGATATCAAAAGAGGAACAAGAACAAAGAGTTAACGAGATTGTAGAACAGAAAAAACATGAATGGGAGTCGACTAAAGAAACACCGATTTCTAATCTGCACGAAAATTTGCATGCCATTAAACTCGAACCCCCTCCAGCCGTTGATTCAAAAACCGTTTTAAAACTTGAGATTCTCGAGAAAGAAAACTCGACCCTTAAGTCTGAGCTCAATGTCCAATCAGAAGAGTTAGAGATCCGGATCATTGAGCGTGATTTGAGCACTCAAGCAGCAGAAACCGCGAGTAAACTACAGTTAGAGAGCATAAAGAAAGTGGCGAAACTTGAAGCAGAGTGCAAAAGGCTGCAATCATTGACCCGTAGATCATCTTGCATAAATGATAATCATAAAGCTGTTTCGGTTTCTTCATTTTATGTTGATTCTCTCACAGACAGTCAATCTGTTGACTCGTTTAAGATGAACAATTTGGAGTCTAATGAAACCGATTCTTGGGCTCTGGCACTCATGGCTGAGCTTGACCAGTTCAAAAGTGGGAAATGTGTGGCGAAAAATGTGATACCTTTTTCCGAAATTAATAATATTATGGAAGATTTCTTGGAAATGGAGAGAATTGCTTCGTTATCAGACGGTCAGATTGAAACCTCTCGTTGTAACTCTGAAACTGAAAATAGTTCCATGAAAACCGAGCTTGAAGTAATGAGCCAACGCGTATACGAGCTGGAAGACGCTCTAAATTCAACCAAGGAATCTCTTGCCTTCTCAAATGCTCAGCTTTCTTATACCAAAAGTCAAACGGTTGAGCTTCAAAAGGAGTTGACTGAGGTCAATACGTCAAAGGAGTTGCTTGAGTCTCGGCTTGTTAAATTGGAATCAGATGCCCGAATCATGCCTACCGAAGTTGATTCGATTAAGGCGGATATTGAAAAGGAAAGACATTTCTCATCTGAAATGAAACTTAAATGTGAGGGTTTGGAGAAAGAACTTGTGGAGAAAACAGAGGAAATTCGGCTTCAAATGGCTGTTAATTCAAGTGTTGAACTAAAAGTCAAAAGGGTATCCTTCTAAAACCATGCGTTACCTTACATTTGGTGATATATGTTATTATATTTTTACAAAACTGATGGTTCATTCGCAGGATCTTGAGGTGGTAGCAGCCGACAGGCTATCTGAGTGCCAAAAAACGATATCATCACTTGCTAGACAGTTGGAATCTTTAGCAACACTCGAAGACTTCCTGATCGACACAGCGAATCTACCTGGGCTTTCTGGATCATCCGTTTCAAAAACTAGTGGCGAGCTATGGAAGTTGCATTCAAACGATACATTTATGCCTAAAAAGATTCTAATGCCTACAAAGCAAGCCAAAAACAACTGCAGTTTAGCATTGAATGGTGATGATGATTACTCACCATCTTCATCGTCTTCATCATCTTCATCTGCTGTTTCATTAAACCATTTTGGCATTCGTTCTGAAGGTAAGAACGGGTTTGAAAAGCTGTTTTTTAGGAGTAAGAATGGGATTCAAGGTGACAGTTGTTAGTGTTTAGATAACTAGAGTTTCTTCATTACGCTCTTGTATTGTTTTTGCAGTCATCACATGCTTCTGATCATTGATGAACTTTTTATAGGTGATTGAAATTTAGTAGATTCTTTCAGATAATAGCTTGCTTATAAAGTTGTACTTAGTAGAAGAGCTTGAAATTTTGTGCAAAATATCTGAATTAATTATAAATAAATTTAGTTTTGAGGGGGTGGAAATTGTTGTGACTGGGCATCTATCTTAACATGGAATGGCCACAATGACACGACGATTTGGATGGTTTACCACCCTGAAGGCTGATCTACAAATTTGTAGATAGGGAGAGGGTTTAAGCAATAAAGACAACACTCAATGTATAGTGGTTTGGGTGGATGTGAACAAATTCATGTTACGTTAGCTCGTCGATCTTCACATCAGTGTCCTTTACAAACAATATTTGTACCTCTAATTTGGTAGATATCACTTTTACATTGCCTATCTACTTCTTTCTCTACTAATTACGTAGAGATTACGTGAAGTTCGTTGCAATCAACAAATAAAAAATTACCAATACGATCTTTGATAGTGAAACAAATAAGAAAATAAAATTTTCTTAGAGAAAACCATTGCTCTTTGATGAAAACCACCATTTTAAAACATTATTGTTAGTATTTTAGAAAGGAACCTTTAAGGTTATAAACATTTAATTTAAATCTTGGTTCTTGACCTCTGATTTGATCTTCAGTTACCATAACATTAAATTGTTAGAACAAGTTTCTAAACACACTAGATTTCACCATGTATACGGGGAGACTAAAACTCAAGTCGAGTACATTTTGTTACACTTAACTTATTGGATTTATTTCGTAACTCCTTAGGCTATTTGGTGTTGTAGTGTTCCTAATCATCACCACTACCACCAGGGGCGAAGTATTGAAGGGGCCGGAGGGGGCGCCCGACCCCGGAACTTTTCGCTCAGTAATGTAATATATGTAGTTTTCGTATAGAAATTTTCGGGTATATACGTTTTCGACCCCCGGTTCTATAGAAATTTTTGGGTATAATACATTTTCGACCCCCCCGTCCACCTATCCAAGCTTCGCCACTGACCACCACCCTCCATATAGGTGTCACATCACTCCATCCTCATCCACCATCCACCATCAATCAAATTCCCCAATTACTTCAAGGTGGCTCATGGTTGGCATAGAAATATTCATGCTCACCATGCATGGATTGAAAAGGGGGTGGTGTATCATGCAAATCATGTCCCGTGTGGCAATCTATGACCCAAACCACCATCCCCACAGTTGTACTTTCGTATCCTTTCTTCTTGTATGGATCGAATACTTAAATAGTTAAGTGTTTTACTTAATATATACAACAGTTTCTTAGCAAAAATGGTTTCATCAATTTCCCAAAATACCCTGTCACACTTTTTTACAACATCCAGATTGTTTTCTATAATCCAAATTATAAAAGTCGACAATTAAAAAAAATGTTTTAGTTAAGTTCAAATCAACTAGGAAGAAGTTTTCAGATGAATTCAAAGTTTGCGTATGAATGACTCTTGCATCGGTATATAAAATGCAAAATATTCTGTAAGTTTTTGCAAAACATTTTTTTCGATTTGCCTAACATCTATCTAGCTGACAACACCACATCGAAACATTTAAGTTAAGAATGTTGTTTTCATTTTGACATGCACCAAAAAAGTTACCATTCATTTTGTCACATTGAACAATGTAATAATATTGTTTTCTGGATGTATAAAAATATTATATTATATTAGTTGATTAAAACATAACTTTATAAGTATTTGAATAATTGAATAATAGTTAGGGTTAACGTAGATGAGGTAGAATCTCAAATTTTCCGAAGAACACCAAGAAACTTTACTCGCCAGTGTCAAACCACCGACTCCTTGTAAACCTCAATCAGATATAACCCCTCTCCACCACCGCAACCTTTACTCGCCAGTGTCAAACCACCGACTCGGATGGTTGTAATGGTGGTTCTCAAGACCGACAAAATTTTCACGCCAAGGGATTGGAGGATAATGGCCGGCGGTATACCGTTACTTGCCGGAAACTCACTTCAGGCTGTTGTTGTGGTGGTTCTCATCGCTGGTGTGATTAAGGGGCAGACGTATTTTGCAAAGTTTTGGAATTCAAGATTCAAGCAAAAAACGTATGAAGCGATTGAATTGAAAGGGACATCGGCCAACTCACAAACTTTGAGGATTATAAAGGGTATGAAACGGTGGCCAATTACTGGAAACGGTGGTGACGGTTGGAGGAGACGCGTCTGAGTATGAAGTTACGACCATAATGGCGCGTCGGTTTTGGTTGCAAACCGTAAAGTCATGTCGATTTGGCTGCATACGTATTCATTTGTAAATGTGTCAGTTTTTTTGAATGTTCTTGTCAGCGCGGCGTTAGGTTACCAATTTGATTTGAATGTAAAGTTCAAGTCGAGTGTTACCATGTTGGTGTATATATGTTGTGTGGTGTGACGGTTGAATGACGGTGGCGTGGCTAGATGATAATCAAACGGTGGCGTTGCCGGATCGAGTTATTTTTACAAATATGTTACTACTTCAGTGTAGATTTATATGAATAAACAATATTGGATTATGACGGAGAAGGGGCGTCGATAGAGTTTACACCGACATGGGTTGTTGTAACCGTTTACTATCGTGGTTGGTGTCTCACTTGCGGTAGAACGGCTACTTCATGGTAGATTGGCGGGAGATGCAAAGAGGTTGGAATGGAAAGTGGTGACCAATAACCGTTTTCTGAACGATGATTTTAATAACTAAGAAAGTGGTTGAATTTTAATATATATGTCAACAGATTTTCTAATTGACGCATTGCTTAAACAAAGGGAACTTTGAATGAAAGTCGGGAAACGGTGCCTTTGTATAGAATAATCTGATAATAGCCACGCATCATTTGTAAATGAAACAATGCCTTCGCGGAAGTGATGCGATGATGGTTAAAGGCAACCCTTCGCGGAAGTGATGCGATGATGGTTAAAGGTAACTTTAAGTTGCTTTTGTATGAGGGGTATAACATTTACCCGTCCACTGTGTAATTAATTCAGTTTTTGTGCACGATAAGTTTATCATGTAGAATTTGAAGAACAAGAAGATGAATGTTAGATTTTAGTGTAGGCAAGGGTTGTAACTTATGGATTAGTGAAGTATGATTAGTTAGAATGTCGGAAGTTATGGATTATTATTAGTGGCGGAGCTTGACGAAAAGTTTCGCAAGGGCAGAAAGTTATGGGACCTAAATTTTTTTTCCTATCGCTATGTTGCGGGTTATATATTCGGGTTGGCTATTCGGGTCGGGTCAAACAATAATAACTCCAAATAATCTTCATTCATTTAAAGGATTCGTTCTTACACATAAAAAAATATCTGAATATTGTTTAACAAACAAATGATCAAATATTTATAATGATGCGAAAATATGTATAAAGGATTGAAGATTTGAAGGCTTCAAGACCCTGAAAACACAGAACCTTTTTTTTCTTTTGTTTAAGTCGAACAACACAGATGTGGCATCTCTATCCTCACGTATTGTTCTTTTTTAAGTTGCTTTTTGTATGAGGGGTGTAATTTCATTTACCCGTCCACTGTGTAATTAATTCAGTCCTACTTTGTTTTGTGCACGATAAGTTTATCATGTAGAATTTGAAGAACAAGAATATGAATGTTAGATTTTAGTGTAGGCAAGGGTTGTAACTTATGGATTAGTGAAGTATGATTAGTTAGAATGTCGGAAGTTATGGATTATTATTAGTGGCGGAGCTTGACGAAAAGTTTCGCAAGGGCAGAAAGTTATAGGACCTAAATTTTTTTTCCTATCGCTATGTTGCGGGTGATATATTCGGGTCAGCTATTCGAGTCGGGTCAAACAATAATAACTCCAAATAATCTTCATTCATTTAAAGGACCCGTTATTACACATAAAAAATATCTAAATATTGTTTAACAAACAAATGACCAAATATTTATAATGATACGAAAATATGTATAAAGGATTGAAGATTTCAAGGCTTCAAGACCCTGAAAACACAGAACCTTTTTTTTCTTTTGTTTAAGTCGAACAACAAAGATGTGGCATCTCTATCCTCACGTATTGTTCTTTTTTAAGTTGCATTTTGTATGAGGGGTATAATTTCATTTACCCGTCCACTGTGTAATTATTTCAGTCCTACTTTGTTTTGTGCACGATAATTTATCATGTAGAATTTGAAGAACAACAAGATGAATGTTAGATTTTAGTGTAGGCAAGGGTTGTAACTTATGGATTAGTGAAGTATGATTAGTTAGAATGTCGGAAGTTATGGATTATTATTAGTGGCGGAGCTTGACGAAAAGTTTCGCAAGGGCAGAAAGTTATGGGACCTAAATTTTTTTTTTGCTATCGCTATGTTGCGGGTTATATATTCGGGTCGAACAATAATAACTCCAAATAATCTTCATTCATTTAAAGGACTCGTTCTTACACATAAAAAATATCTAAATATTGTTTAACAAACAAATGACCAAATATTTATAATGATACGAAAATATGTATAAATGATTGAAGATTTCAAGGCTTCAAGACCCTGAAAACACAGAACCTTTTTTTTTCTTTTGTATAAGTCGAACAACATAGATGTGGCATCTCTATCCTCACGTATTGTTCTTTTTTTTTGTTTAAACATCGTTAGATTAAGACAAAAATGAACCATCAAGTTTCATTTATATAAAAACTAGTTTTAAACTTTATTTAAATCACTTCAAGTTTAAAAACTATTATAAAAATTACTAATAGCCTTGTTCTTCAATTTTTTTTAACTCAATATGAAAATATGTATAAAGGTTTTAGACAATAAATTTGGTAGGGGCAGGGATTTTTAAGGCAAAATGATTGGCGGCATAGACCTATATAATTTCAAAATTTTCCGACGGAAAATAAGAAAAATTACACTAATATTGGCGGGGACGGATGCACCCTTTACCCCTTAAAAGGTGTGCCCGTGATTATTATTATCTAATATTTATTAGCTTTTGATTTTTGGATTAGAGTTTTATAGTTATGTTTTGAGATACCTTCGTGTAATATTAATTAGGGAGTCTAGTATATTTTTCTATAATTAGTTGTGGTAGAAATGCAACTAGGACTTTTCAAAATGCATGTAGCTCGAAGTTCATTTAGAATCAGTTCTTTTGTAAACGAACCTAGCCTAGATTCGACCAAAGTTTCGCAAGGGCGGAAAGTCATGGGACCTATTTGTTTTCCAATCGTTATGTTGCGAGTTATATATTCGGGTCGGCTATTCGATTCGGGTCGGGTCAAACAATAATAACTCCAAATAATCTTCGTTCATTTAAAGGACTCGTTCTTACACATAAAAAATATCTAAATATTGTTTAACAAAAAAAAGACCAAATATTTATAATGATGCGAAAATATGTATAAAGGATTGAAGATTTGAAGGCTTATAAGACCCTGAAAACACAGAACCTTTTTTTCTTTTGTTTAAGTCGAACAACACAGATGTGGCATCTCTATCCTCACATATTGTTCTTTTTTTTGTTTAAACATCTTATATTAAGACAATAATGAACCATCAAGTTTCATTTATATAAAAACGAGTTTTAAACTTTATTTAAATCACTTCAAGTTTAAAAACTATTATAAAAGTTACTAATAGCCTTGTTCTTCAAAAAATTTTTTAACTCAATATGAAAATATGTATAAAGTTTTTAGACAATAAATTTGGTAGGTGCAGGGATTTTTAAGGCAAAACGATTGGCGGCACAGACCTATATAATTTCAAAAATTTCGGACGGAAAATAAGAAAAATTACACTAATAATCAAAATATTGGCGGGGACGGATGCACCCCTTGCCCCTTAAAAGGTGTGCCCGTGATTATTATTATCTAATATTTATTAGCTTTTGATTTTTCAATTAGAGTTTTATAGTTATGTTTTGAGATACCTTTGTGTAATATTAATTAGCGGGTCTAGTATATTTTTCTATAATTAGTTGTGGTAAAAATGCAACTACGACTTTTCAAAATGCATGTAGCTCGAAGTTCATTTAGAATCAGTTCTTTTGTAAACGAACCTAGCCTAGATTCGACCAAAAGTTTCGCAAGGGCGTAAAGTCATGAGACCTAATTTTTTTCCAATCGTTATGTTGCGAGTTATATATTCGGGTCAGGTCAAACAATAATAACTCCAAATAATCTTCGTCATTTAAGGACTCGTTATTACACATAAAAAATATCTAAATATTGTTTAACAAAAAAAAGACCAAATATTTATAATGATGCGAAAATATGTATAAAGGATTGAAGATTTGAAGGCTTCTAAGACCCTGAAAACATAGAACCTTTTTTTCTTTTGTTTAAGTCGAACAACACAGATGTGGCATCTCTATCCTCACGTATTGTTCTTTTTTTTTTTGTTTAAACATCTTTATATTAAGAAAAAAATGAACCATCAAATTTCATTTATATAAAAACGAGTTTTAAACTTTATTTAAATCACTTCAAGTTTAAAAGTAACAAGACTAAACTCGTTTGTCATTAATCTCAGCGGCTAACTGGTAGGTATCCTCGATAGTAGCAGGGCGTGCTGCTTGCACAAAGTCAGCGACGCAATCAGGCAGAGCGTTGAGGTATTTCTTGATTGCCTTCTCTGTCGTATCCACTTGACTGGGACAGATGATGCTCAACTGTTTGAAGCGAGCGGTGAGGCCAGCATTATCGGGACCATCTTGCTTGATATTCCAGAATTCGTTCTCCAACTTCTGGATCTCGTAGGGAGGACAGAATTCCTTGATCATCATTTCCTTAAGTTCCTCCTAAGTGAGTCCGTAAGCTTCGTCGTTGTGACAACTGTGCTTTCCGACATTTGTATTTTATCTAACAATGTATATTCAATAAAAATTTTGTGTTACATTTATGAGTTTTGTGTATTTACTTATGACATTTGTGTATTTTTAATCCTTGTTCAAATCCGATCTTTTAAACCTTTTCTGGAAGTGTAATCGCAAAACGAAATCAGTTAAACGCAACGTATAGTACGGGATAGTGACATAAGCTAAACATACCCTAAATATCCTTTATATAACTTAGAAATAAGTTTTGAAGGGTTTGGTATGCCAAAAATAATCTTATTCGATCACAGGGACTATTTACGACAAACTATGAAAGTCTACCGATTCTCGTAGCGACGCACACTCTGGAACAAGTTCACAAGCTTAACATACCTTAAATAACCTTTATATAACTTATAAATAAGTTTTGAGGGCTTTAGTATGGCAAAAACACACTTTTGTAACTTCAGGGGCTATTTTGCAAATTCTGCGAAAGTATGCCTTTTTGCGTATATCGCTATCCGGAACATGTACGAACATCCAAAAATTTTTCTAAACATTAAAATATCATATTTTAGTGATTGGAATGCAAAAATGTCATTCGTTCGCATTTACGGTCATACGGAATTTTTTTGTAATTAACCGAAAACCGCAACCGTACGACCAAACGAACCAAAATCCAGAATATTTTTGAGCACATTTCAAGTTCCCTATACTTTATTGTCCTTATAAATCTTTGAAATGAGGTTAACGGGTGTTAAAAGTTCCAAAACGCATCAAAAACAAGTTCAGGGGCCTGTTTTGCCAATTTTTGAAAGTTTCTACCAGCTAAAGGGCTTACGGACCGTAAGCCCAAAGCCCTGACGGTCCGTAAGGGACCCCTAGCTTACCAGAAACGTGGCAGCAGCTGAATAACTTCTTTTTTGACTCACCATTCAACCTTGCCACCCTTAATTCTGCACTTGACACCTATGGGACACTAATCAAGCTTGTGGGTGAGTCATGGGACACTTGTTAATCGCCTACAACATCAAGAAAACTATAAATACCATAGTGTTCTTTACATTTGAACTCTTGCAACCATTTTTCTTGCTATAACCTGCCACAAATCCGAATTTGCAACCTCCTTGGAGCTATTCGCTGGTTCTTGAATCATTCCTTGGAGCTATTCAATTATTAAGCTTAATTTGATTGAAAATCAAACAGTTTGACTTCTGTTTGACTTTTAGTTTTGATCATCAATTGATCAAGATAAATCTTAATTGAATCTTGCAATATGATGATAATCAAGGTGGTTATGATCCCTAAAAATCATGCCTACTGATTTCCACCATTTCTAGTTATTTTGGCAAGTCAAAGTTTCGGTCAAAATGCGATTTTTGCGCATTTTGCAACGGATCTGTTTTCGGGTATCAAAACAGGTTGTTTTGTTGCCAAAATACTTTTATAAACTTATTAAGACATGTCAATATATGTCAAATTTGTCACTCTTGTTATAGTGCTTGTTTAGAGTCAAAAGTCTAGCGGTTTGACCACCACTTTGACTTTTGAATCTGACCCGTTTGGTCGATTTCTAGATCCGATCAAATACATACATGTGACCATAAATATATAGGGGATAACCCTCTGAGGTTATACCTTATGGTCATGTTGTTTGGATTGTGTTATGATAATTAATTGTAGTAATATTCAAAAATGACCAAAATACCCTTTTTGCAAAGAAATCCATTATAAACATATGTAACACAAGATTTGACATATATTCTGATCAAAAACATTTTTTTTAAACATATTTTGGTAATTAAGACACATCCATGACATATATCTAACCCTCTGAATGCATAATTACGCAAATGACGCGTTAAAGTGGCTTAAACTACCTTAACGGGTCAAAAGCACTTAAAAATCTTTTCCAACTCAGAATGTTAACTTACTAAACCATATCATGTGAGTTCCAACACTCACTTGGTTTATAAGGTCTCTTTCTATCTAAATCTTCCGATTTCAAGTCTCGATATTTACATAGTTAACCATTTTTAGGAGACGCTTGATTTCTCGGACTCTTGATCTTGGTTTATCTTCTTGAACAAGGATACTTTTTGCAACCATAAGTGAGTACATAGTCCCCTCTTTTACGTTTTCAAATGTTTTGGGGTGAAACATATTGTGCCTATTGTTACTTTCATGTTTTTCAAGACATTATACATGCTTTGATTACATAGTATATATAGTACATGATTTTCATTGCATTTTGCTTCATATGTTGACCTAGCATATTTAGCACATTGGTTTTTCAAAGACATTTTTCCTATGTATGTTGACCTAGCATACTAGTACATGGTTTTCAAAGACATTTTCAAAAGACATTTTTGGACATTTTCAAGACATGATTACATTGTTATTGGCATTTTGGTGCGTTGACTCGACAATGATACATTCATTAACATTGATCACGCCGACCGGTAGTATGTAATGGTACCATAGGATTGACAATCCCGTTCCCACTTCCTAGGTATGTTTGGAAGCGACCTTAGGGAATGACAGAATCCGATGAACATTGATAAACCCTTGACCGGATAGGGGTTTATCCGACAGTCAACAAGGCTTGAATATGTTCGCCAACAATCCATAATATATGTTTTAACAATAAAGGCAAATGGTTTATAAAACTCGACATTGTTCACTCGACATTGGTTTACATGACATTGTTTACTCGACATTGGTTTACTCGACATTGGTTTACATGACATTGTTCACTCGACATTGGTTTACATGACATTGTTTACTCGACGTTGTTTACATGACATTGTTTACTCGACATTGGTTTACTCGACATTGGTTTACATGACATTGTTTACTCGACATTGGTTTACATGACATTGTTTACTCGACATTGGTTTACATGACATTTGTTACTCGACATTGGTTTATGGTGAATGAATTAAATAGCGTGACGTGTGTAATATGATAAAAGCATGGTGGATACGCAGATGGTACTTCCTATATATAAGTGCTTTTATTATCTTACATATTGTGGCGTTATCTAAATCATTTTAAACAAAATACAAGACATGACATATCTTATACATAATATGACATTTTTATACGAGACAAAACTTACTTTTGATTATCTATTTAACCATGCATCATTTCTTTTATATCATATTGATTTTCATATGGTTCTTATAAAAGAAACTTTTTATGGTTCATGGCGACTTTTGTACTACTTTAAACTTTTCTTAAAATAATCAAAGCCATGAAGCATCAACACAAAACCTATGTACTCGCCGGCATTATTTTGCTGACTTTATTTTCACATATGTTTCAGGTGCAAATGTTTGATGTCAAGCTAGATACACTTAGGGCGGACTGGGCCTTAGTGACTATAAAATCAGAATAATAGCTTAACTTTTGTTGTATTTCTGTTTTTATCCAAGACGATGTAATCAATATTAACTAATGAAACTTAACTTATGTGCCATGGTTATTGAAACAATAATTCTGTTACAACACTCCTCGACGTTTCCGCCATGGTTTGTTGTTTTACGTGGTCGGGGTGTGACAGAAAAGATTGGTATCAGAGCCAATGGTTATAGGGAATTAGGTTATTAGTAAAGCTTTGACCTAGACTATAACTTTTCTAGAACCCTAACACAAGTCATCTTGTGTTTAGATTCTTAAAACAATACCGTCACCTATCCTTAGGTGAATACCAAAACATAAAGACAATTTCCAAAATGATTTTTGAAATCAGTCATCCATCCTTGGGTGATTTGTTTTTGGCGTTAAGCCTTTGACGTTTTCAAAATCTCATCAAAGTTTGGGTTTTAATAATGTGAACATGTGCAATCTGGAAGGGTGGGTGCCTGTACCCTGAGTTTTCTGTCTAAGGCTAGAGTGTTCGTACAAATCCACTTAATCGGACCAGTCACTCTTACTTGGGAACTCTTGGGGTGTGTGCCCACTTATAGGCTAAAGCATGTCTTCGCAATACATTATAAAGACCCATTTACTTTGATTAGTCATTGTGTGTCATTTGTTTGTTTTGAGTAACGAATGAATGACCACCATCCTTACATTTGTCGATATTTTGTCATCTCCTTTTTGATTATCCAACATTCATCTCACTCGTTTTATCTCATGTTTTCTCTCTTTTAGAATGCCTCCTCGACGAGACGTAAACGCTAATCCGGACCCCTCCATGGTAGCAATGATAGCTCAGCAGATTGTTGCTGTACTACCTAATCTCGTAACTCAAATGAACCAAGTCAATAACAATAATGCACCTGCTGTGTGCAACTTTAAATGGTTCAATTCGGCTAAACCACTCAAGTTTAGTGGTTTCGAGGGTGCAACTGGGCTCCTACAGTGGCTTGAGAGTCTCGAGAACACTTTTCGTCATGTGCAATGTCCAAATGAGCGCAAGGGTTGAGTTTGCTTCAAGCGTGTTCGAAAAGAGAGCGTTAACGTGGTGGAATGGACTGATGAGAGATAGGGGTGCTGACATTGCTATGGGTCAGACTTGGGAAGAACTCAGGGCTTTGATGATGAAAGAGTTCTGCCCCCGTCATGAAAAGAGGGCACTCGAAAATGAGTTTCATGACCTGAAGCAAGACAGTGGTGAGCACCGTGCGTATACTGACAGGCATGAGGAGTTGAGCTTGTTGTGTCCTGAGATGGTGACACCTTTGGATAAGGCGATTGAGAAATACATAGATGGTCTTCCTGACCCGGTTCAGGATATTGTCATCGGCAGCAAACCCACTACTGTCAGGCAAGCTATTGAGCTATCTGCGACACTGACTGAATCGCAGATCAAAAAGGGTAAGCTCCACCGGAAGGGTGACAAGAAATCGTCTGACAAGTCTGAGAAGCAAAAGGGAGCAACAGTCACCACCAGCCTCATCTCCCATGTCGTATTTGTATAAACTGTGGTAGATCTGGTCATTTGGCTAATGTTTGTCGCTCACCTCCCAACCCGAACAACGTAGTCTAAAACCCGGTTCAGCAGCCAGCCAATCTTGCTCGACCTCGTTACCCACCAGGATCTTGCTACAACTGTGGGGATCTCACCCACTACCGTAACAACTGCCCGAGGTTGGCGAATGCAAACCAGGCTCGTGAATGAGCTTTTAATATCAATGCAAATGAAGCACGGGCCGACAACGAGGTGGTGAATGGTACGTTCTTTGTTAACAACCATCCTGCTTCTGTACTATTTGATTCGGGTGCTGATAGAAGTTTTGTGTCATTAACATTTGAGGCTCTACTTGTGAAACCAAGAACCAAACTAGGAAAGCCCTTGACAGTGGAAATAGCCAGTGGTGAACCTCTCGTACTCGATTCTGTCATTCCTTGTTGCCAATTGAACCTTAATAACCATCTTTTTCCTATTAACCTCATGCCTATGCAACTTGGGAGCTTTGACATTATAGTGGGAATGGATTGGTTAACCAAAAATCATGTCGAGGTGGTTTGTTTCGATAAGATTATTCGTGTGCCTCTTCCGTCTAGTGAAATTCTGGAAGTTCGTGGAGAGAAACCCGTCAGTAATCTTAAACTTATGTCTTGTACCCAAGCTCAGAAATTCTTGCAAAGAATTATGTGGCTTTCTTGGCGCACATTTTGGAGGAGAAAGACAAGGGTAAAACCATTCAAGACATCCGTGTTGTTCGGGATTATCCTGAGGTGTTTCCCGAAGAATTACATGGTTTACCTCCTGCTCGACAAATGCTAAATCTCCATACCGTCTTGCACCGTCTGAGATGCAAGAATTGTCAAAACAGCTTCAGGAGTTATCTGACAAAGGATTCATTCGTCCGAGTTTTTCACCTTGAGGTGCTCCAGTTTTATTTGTGAAAAGGAAAGACGGATCTTTTCGCATGTGTATCGATTACCGTGAGCTTAATAAACTCACGATCAAGAATCTGTAGGACCGATCCTCGATGCTTAGGAACCTAAATTTAATATCTAACGTCCATAATAGCGGAAATATTACGTCGTGTTTACCAATAGACAAGATTTAATCAATTAATCGTCAGTTTTATAGATCAAACGTTCTGGTTACAAACTGACAGAGCTTCGCCTCTGAAATGCCAAAGTTACAAATGAAGTAGGCTAGCTAGGTATTTATACTAATGCAAGTTCGCTCCTGGGGAACACAAGTTCGCCCGAACTTGCATAAGCAAGTTCGGCCGAACATGCATAAACATGTTCTTCATGAGCGAACTTGGTACAACAATCATAAATACTTCATATACCTAGCCTATTAAGCTCTATACAGTACATACTCGATATAAGACTAAGACATAGACATTATGCACCAACAGACTCCCCATTGGATATTGTCTTCGTCTTTTATCAGTCTTCAAAAACTTTGTCTTCATATAAACGTTAACGCACACGACCGAAGAAGTTCTTGTACGGCTTCCTTCGTCGTTCTTGCTTTGGATCAGGCGTTTGATCAGTTGGCGGTGGTCTTTTAAAATTAGCCATTCTTAGCGAACTTTGCCTTACCGCTTTTTCCATTCTTTCTTTAATCGCCTCATTTCTGGTTTCTTCTTGTAGAAACTCCACTCTCTCCAGATCTCTCTACTTCATCTGCCACATCTTTCCAGAATTTACTTCACGCGCATAGCAAACATTAACAACTTTATGATACTGCATCGCCTGTACCTTTTCTCTTTCTTCAAAAACAATCTTGCTGTAGAAAAGGCATTTTATATCTTCTCTCGAGCAGTTAACCAACCACATAGGATCTAGAATCCTTATCGTCCTCCACAAACCTCTCATACCCTGATGACGCATCACTTCAACTCGTTCCTTAGAAATATCCAGATGATCTTCAAATTTTAACACAATCTTCGCTTCGCAAGTAGCTGGATCTATCTGCCACCACTTGAATAAAGGATAAAAGTTTTGTTCGATCGGCATAATTGGCATATTCCTCATGGCTCTAGGACGTTTCATAATTAACGTTATGTCCTTTTCCCCTGTAACCTTATTGATCTTTACTCTTCGTCTTGGAATAAACGGCTTCCAGTAATTCCAACCTTTAACAGCTTCGTACTTAATCATCTTCCACAACAACTGATCAACTGTCTTCATATGATAAGTAACATTCACTATTTGTACCAACTCTTCCATATCCCAATACGGCAATGTCTTGAAATCAGCAAGATATTTGAAGTATTGCACTCCAAATTCTCTTTTGATCGCATATACATTGAGTTCTTTAAACCAACCCCAACTCAGTATATCTCCCAAAGAAACATCTTTATTTCTGGTGAAGAATGCTAGTGAACGTCGAAACTTACGTTCACGTGGCATCTCCTTGAACCAGGACCTTTTCGCTTCAGCTATCTCTTCTTTGGTCATCGGTTTAGGTATTTTTCCTTCTCGTAACGCTTCAGCGATCTTATCTTTCAACATATCTTCATTAAGCTGTTTGTACATCTCTTCAAATGTAGGAAAACTTTCTGAATTTTCACCGACATACTTAGCTTTCTGATCTGATTCATCATCTGAGGACCAATCTTCAACTATCAATCGGTTGTACTCATCAGCTTCAAATCTTCTTTCATACTGATACTCTTTCGGTTCAAATGTGTTAACATTCATAACTTCCTCAAAATCAAACTCTAAGTTCTCAGCTTCAACTTCAGTTAGTTTCGCCAAATCTTCTTTTGAGTAATTATGTACAAACTCACCTTCTTCCACATTATGTTCAACATTAGCATCAAAGGCTTCGTAGGTACTGCAGTCACAGGCTTCGCAGAACGATCAATATCTAACAAATCAATATCTTCATCAGTTGGCTCTTTCTGCCCTGACTCCCCCTGGCTTTTATCTTCCATTCTATTCGACTCATCGTTCATAATATCAGAAAAATCAAACTCATCAGATACTTTAGCTTCATTGATCTTTAAACCTGTACCTCCCTGATCAAAATCATCACCACCTTGATCAAAATCATCATCATCATCTCCAACATTCCAATCCTCATAACCTTCTTCCTCTTCATCCTCTTTATTATCTTTTTCAGCTTCTTCATTGCCTTTTTCTTCAGAAACAATAATAGGATCAGAAGGCTTGACAGATTCGTCTACCTTTTGGATATCAGACTCAGAAGCTTTTGAAACATCTTCAGTTGGTTTCTCAGGAACATCAGAAGATTTCTCAGCAGAAGATTTAGGGGCTTCACCCTCAACCTGCTTTCCTTTACCACTTTCAGCTAACTCTTTCTCAGCACGCTCTTTTGCTTCCTGACGATCCAAACGATCGTATTCAGCGATGAAATCAATATTCAGATTGTTTGCTAACACTTTCTGCAATCTGTTGAATCTTTGATAGTTCAATGCTTGAATAGTCTTTAGATCAGCTATTTCAGTTTGTAACTTCTCATTTGCGTCTTGCAAACTCTCAATTAGTGCTTTGAAATACTCACGTTCATTTTCTAACACCTTCACCTTATCATCTAACATTTCTTTCTCAACAGCACTTTGATTTATCTTCTGAATAAGCTCAGCTTTCTGAACTTCATTCCGTGACACTTTTTCTTCTAACACCTTTACCCGTTTCTCTAGCATCTCAACATTAGATTCTAGGAAAAATTCATCCAAATCTTCGAGACTAATTGGACCATGTGGCATATCACCAAATAGATTTCCCCTTGGTGTCTTTGGTGTTGAATCTTTCGGTGTTGCAGTTTTCGGTGTTGACTTCTTAGGCGTAGAACTTTCAGGAACGGAAGACTTTGGAGCAGTAGGAGATTCAGCAATAGGAACTTCAACAAATCCAGACACGGGAGGTTCTTGTGTAACTCCTGGCCTTTCAGTTTCAATAGGAACAATAATAGGAGGTTCTTGTGGAGGAGGTTCTTGTGTGGCTCCTTTCTCCTGAGCACCAGAAGGTTCTTGTGTGGCTTCTGTGCCTTTCACCTTACTCTTGTATCTCTTACTCACAGCTTTATGAGCTTTCTTTGCTTTTCTTTTCCCTTTGGTATGAGGTGACCCTGTAGTCTTCTTAGAGATTTCGATTGTTGGAGACTTTGTTCGTTTAGACTTTTTCTTTGGTCTCTCCTCATCAGATTCCTTTTTAGTATTAGGATCAAAATCTGCATCCAACTTTCTTTCCTTTTCTGCTCTAATCTCTGCCTCAGTCTTTTTTGGCTCTGCCAACTTCTTCATCAGATTCTTCATTTTCAGAAGTAGCAGAAATCACATCATCTTGAGTCGTTTTCACAGTTCTTGACTCTCAATAACCACTGCAGCGCTCGATCCAACAACTCCTTCAACATTTTCAGGTTCATCCTCATCGACAAGCATAGTTTCGACTTTCTTAGCAGCACATTTCTTTTTAGGCTTATCAGCTTTCGCCTTTAAAAACCATTCACTCCTAGCCTTTGGTTTGAATTCCTTAAACCATTCTTACTCAGCTTTAAGCTCTTTTTCGTCATCGCTACCATCCTTTGTCCATTTGTTATCAGGTGGTGAGATATAATTTGAATCTTTTATAGCTCCAAACACTGGTTTCGCAACAGGAGCTGAAGCTTGCTTTTGGAACTTGATAAGCTTCTTTACTGTTGTTTCTATCAAGATGAACTAGATAAAGTACATCATTTGGATCTCATGCAATGTTCGGATACTTTTCGTCAATCATCATCTGAACAAATCTCGGATATAGGCATAGCCTTGAATCTTCCATGTTCTTCGACATGTGAGTGAAAACCATCTTAGAAACATTAAACGGCTTCTTCAAAATAAGCGTCGTTGCCATGCTAGCCAAATAGTCTTGACCATCATCTAAACCGCTTTGCGATGGCTGAATGTGTGAATTAGATCATGCATCAAAAGCTTATAGGGGTTTGGCACTTCCCTTTCTTCAACGTTGGTTTATTCACACTCCCCTTATATCCCATACTGAAGAAACATTCACGAACCATCTCTCGTCTAAATGAATCGGTTGTTTTCATTGTCTTTGAACTGCAGAATCCGTCGAATATCATCTTCAGTAACTGTAATTGGTTTAACTTCACTGCCGACTTGTACAGATGAAGTGATAGTCTTCTCATCCTCGCTTAAACTTGCGTTCATCCAGAAGTGAACGATATTGATACGGTGCGTTCTGTAATAGCTCGTCGAATATGACTTTCCTCGAGAAACTTTAATATACTATCGTACTCCTTCAGTGACGGACAGATAGACTAGTCAAGCGTAATGCACGTATTGTGAGTTTTAGAGAATTCAACAGAAATTACAGCGCTGTTACCTGTGCCTGAAAAATGACGCAAAACAATTAGCACGCTTTTCGAGAAAAATTTCACAAAAATTTTCTAACATCTATATCAAGTCGGCGAACTTGATATATATGTTCAACATTCTGCCTAAGTTCGCCCGAACATGTATTAAACAAATGTTCAATCTTGAATGATAAGTTCGGGCGAACTTATATTAACAATTTAAATTTTTCAAGATCCAAGTTCGGGCGAACTTCCATATGATATTCAACATTGAATGAAGTTCGGTCGAACATATCTGAATTTTTTTAATCATTTGTTTTGAACAAGTCCGGTCGAACTTGACAACTAGTTCGGTCGAAGATGTCATACAAAACAGATTTTATTAATCAAAACAATAATGCAAGTTCGGTCGAACTTGACAACAAGTTCGGCCGAACTTGTCGTCTTCATTAAACTTACACATCTGTTCAACCATTCAAGCGACCATTTCTTTTCAATCAAAAATGTTTATACGGTCGATTTTGTGTGTAGATTAAAGATCTATGTTCAATTTTAACCAACACCTCCTAGATCTATCAGATCTTAAGTTTTTTTTATCAAATTTTGTTTATTATAGGTTCAAACTTAGTCCAATAGTCAATTCTCACCTCAGCCATGATAATTGGTGTGCTAATCACCAAAAATCGACTCAAATTGGATAGCGTAACGGTGTGAAAATGCCAAAATCGTTCAAAATTTCTCAAAACTCAAGTTCGCTCAGAGAAAGTGTTTGCAGATAAGTGAGTTTAGCCGAACTTGATTGGTATTTATACCAACTCAAGTTCGGGCGAACTTGCTAAGCCCAATTATGAAGGCCCAGTTAAGTTCGGGTGAACTTATCAATAAAACAACACTGCCATCTGCAAGTTCGGTTGAACTTGCTGATTGTTAAACTTGATTTGTTTAGCAAGTCCGTACGAACTTGCCAAAACCACAATTTTGAACTTTTTCAATTTTTCAATTTTAACCCCTGAACTTTCCAACTTTTTATCAGTTATGAAAATCCACTCAATTGACCAAGTCCAAGCTAAAAACCTTGGTTAACCGATTTGTCTACCGAGTCCAAGTTAATGACCCCGGTTTGACCCGTTAGGAACAAACTGTTGATATTTTCAAAATCAAAGTTTCAAATTAATGAACATTTTATCGTTTTGATTTTACAGATTAACATATTAGCTCCCAGACCGTTGTCAAAGAGATTCCCACCAGTCCTAGCACCTTACCAGACTTTGAAGATCCGTTCTCCAACATTGGTTTGCTGAAAACAATGTAGAAGTAAAATCTTTTTGAATTTTTTAAGTTTTGTACTAAAACTCACCGAAAATCTTTTTGATTTTAATCTGTAAAGCTGAAATACAATGTAATAAGCAATGTAGACTATGTACAAACATATTTATAGACATACTTTTGTGAATTTGTGTCTAAGGATCATATCAGTTGATTGAGATATATCACCAGTACCGTTGACCTTTAACAGACTTTAAGTTTTGAACTCGTTTACCTAGATTGTCGATACTTTTGTCCACTTAAGCTTTACCATATTTTTCAACTGTTTCAAGATATGTTAAGGTAGAATTCATGAAACTTGACTTATCTGTGGTTCCCACTTCTTTAATATACTCTCGTATCCAGAATCCCTAGATTTCATCTTACAGGTGAATATAGCGTAATTGATATTTGTATCTGTGTTGTGCGAGAGCTTGAGAGCTCAGGTTAGTACTACCGTACAGACAAAGAGATGAAGGCTCGTCTTTAAGGTGTGTTCCACTTAAGGAATCTTTTTAGCATTGCAAATGATTAGATCTTTTGATTCTTTTCAATATTGCATGCAGTTTAGGGTTTATAGCGAAAGTATTATAGAAGTTCTAGGCCATTGCTTCCGCAAAATCAGAAGAAACTTGTATAATACCCCAGATATCAACTATCTATAAAGACCTCGTATCTCAGAATCAGGCAATCTTTCAAACGAAATTTCGGAGTACTAAGTCCATATATCCAAGATGTGTTAATCCACAAGATTAAGTAGTTGTAACATTTAGTTTATATCTTGAAAACAATTTACTGAACGTGTTAAGCCTATCGACACATCCACAGTAAGACTTGTTTATCACTTTAAAACTTTACATTTCTTTAGCATACTGTGATAGTCCACTGATATACTATCATTTCCTTTTATGACACTGAACTCTTTTTGTCTTTTTCAATGTTTTTGTACATTTTGAATTTTATATGTTTTTGGATTTTAAAATTTTCAAATGTTTTTGTATTTTCTCTAACATTTCTCCCCCTAAAATCAAAAACATCTTTTTGGATTTTAGTTTTTAACAAAATTCTAAAGTAGAAAAATATTTTCAAACCAATGTGGATCACGCGAACTCGTTGTCCGATCCGTATTCAACCTCAGCGTCCGTACCTGTCAGCAAATTTTTCATACCGTTAATTCTCAGCAAATATTTAAACCGTGACAAAAAAATGGTTTGGTATAAAAATCAGCCTTTTGTTCGTTGGTGTGGATTTTTTTCTATTCGCACCAATTTCTTTTCGTAGCAATCACGAATGAAATGATAACGAATTTCAATGTGTTTGTGCATGAGTGATGAACCGGATTTTTAGTTATATCGATGGCTGCCTTGTTATCAACATACAGCGGAGTGTCTAGAAACTGCATACCATAGTCTCTCATCTGCTGTTGAATCCACAAAATCTGTGAACAACAGCTGGAGGCCGAGATATACTTAGCTTCACAGGTAGAGAGAGCGACCGTAGTCTGTTTCTTACACTGCCAGGTTACCATTCTTGTTCCGAAGAACTGGCATCCCGCTGTAGTTAATTTTGAGTTCAACTTATCTACACCAAAATTGGAATCAGCATAGCCTGTGAGGTCGAAATTGTCCTTCTTCGGTACCACAAGCCAGTGCTTGGGCATCCTTTCAGATATCTGAAGATACGCTTCACGATCTGCATGTGTAGGATCCTCGGGCTTAACTGATATTTGGCGCATAGGAAGGTTGGATACATAATATCTGGGCGCGATGCCGTTAGATACATCAGTGATCTAATCATCGATCTGTATAACGACTCGTCAACTTTGGCTCCAATCTCATCAACACAAATGCCATGATTTAGAGCAAGAGGTGTAGATAAAGGCTTCAAGTTTTCCATTCCAAACTTCTTCAAGATGTCGTGAACATACTTAGTCTGATGAATGAAAATACCATCCGAAAGCTAATCTACTTGCAAACCAAGAAAGAACTTCATTTCGCCCATCGAGGACATTTTGAATTTTTTTTCATGATTCCCTCAAACTCCTTGCAGAGACTATCGTTTGTTGATCCAAAGATGATGTCGTCAACGTAGATTTGAACTATAATTAGATGGCCATCAACTTCTCTGGTGAAAAGAGTACTATCCACAGTTCCTCTGATAAAGCCGTTTCCGACGAGATGTTTTGATAACGTCTCGTACCAAGCTCTGGGGCTTGGTGTAGTCCATAAAGAGCTTTATCCAGTAGGTACGCTTTCTTCTTGTTGAGTGGATCGATAAACCCCGGTGGTTGTCCAACATACACCTTCTCACATAATTTGCCGTATAGAAAAGCCGATTTGACATCCAATTGATAGACCTTAAATCCTTTCCATGATGCAAAAGCTAGAAAAATTCAAATAGATTCCAATCGAGCTACTGGTGCATAGACTTCCGTGTAGTTTATCCCTTCCTGCTGGTGAAATCCCTTGACAACAAGCCTTGCTTTGTTACGAACAATAACCCCTCTATCATCACGTTTACACTTAAAGACCCATTTTGTATCAATTGCTTTCTGATTTTCTGGTAGGTCTTCAAGCTTCCACACACCCAACTTCTCAAACTGCAATAATTCTTCTTGCACTTCTTGTACCCAATTTTCATCGGCTAAAGCTTCATTAACCGTCTTTTGCTCAATCTGAGAGATGAAACATGAATAGAAGCAATAGTTCTGGGTTGTAGCAACGTGTGTGTAGAAACAACTAAGTGCTTTATTAATTTTCCCTCGAGTTCTAACACCAGTTTGAAGTTCTCCAATAATATTTGTTGACGGATGATAGGATTATGATCGCGGTAATTCTTCACTTGGAACATCTACTGAGTTTTGCTGATTCATGATGTTGAGATCAACGATCAATTCAACATTTGGAAAGCTTGATGAAGCTTCATTTCTGTTGTTCGGGACTGCAGATTCATTAAGAAGACTTGTTATCTACTCCACTTCTTCATCTGAAGAAGATGATTCCCCATCACATCAAATGTTGGTGTTTCATCTGAGTCGGAATTTTGATTCTGAGGCATACTTGGTTCCGTTGTTGTATTCATTGGTTCAGTAGAGGCATTTGTTGGAGTAGCAGGTGTTGTTAATGTTTCAGAAACATTTCAGCCGGAACACCACTATTGCTTGAACTTGCGCCAAAAAAAGATGGATCCAACGTGGGTTGATTAACCACAATTAGTCGAACAATTTGTTCTTGATTCGCTGACTGGTGAAGGTAGTATAATGCTGCAACTTCTTCGTCAGTTGGTTCTTTGGGCAAGTCAAATGATTTCCAAAGGCCTTGTTAGTTAAACAGGCAGGCGTCACCTTTCCTTTGAATAGGATCCGTGTAGTTGAAACAATCCACTTGTTGTGCTTCAATAACCTTTCTTAATGAAGGAACATATACTCTTCTCAACGGACTCGCATATCCGACAAAGAAACCTTTAAGAGATTTAGCTCCGAATTTGCCTTCTTGGTCTATTACGGTACATGGTGCACCGAATGGTTCTAAGAACTTCAAATTTGGCTTCCGTGGGTTTATCATCTCAAAACATGTTTTCTTTGTTGGTTTGACAGTGAGAACCCTGTTTAGCGTGTAGCAAGCCGCAGCAACCGCTTCACTCCAGAAGCTGATAGAAGTTTAGAATCTGCAAGCATGGTTCTCGCAGTTTCAATCAAGGTTCTGTTTTTTCCGTTCAGCTACTCCGTTTTGCTGTGGAGTATAGGGAGCACTAAACTCGTGCAGAATCCCTTTTGCGTTGCAGAATTCCTTCATTTTGTAATTCTTAAACTCTGTGTCGTTGTCACTTCTAAAGCGTCTGACCGGCAGATGATAAAGGTTCTCGAGTTTCTTGAATAGAATAACCAAGTTCTCGAACGTTTCGTCTTTTGATTCTTGAAAGAATACCCACGAATATCTCGAATAGTTATCTGTCACGACCAAGCAATATAAGTCTCCTGAGATGCTTGGAACATTTACAGGACCAAATAAGTCCATGTGGAGACGTTCTAATGGCAACTTGATTGAGTTTAGAATTTTCTCTTGGATGAGATTTCTTGATCTGCTTTCCCTTCTTGCATTCCAAGCAATGATCAGACATCTGAAAACTTCGAAGATTTACGCCTTCTACAAGATCATTATGAACCAAGAAATTCATTTTTTGCAAATGAGTATGCCCCATCTTACGATGCCAAAGAATAGAATCCTTTTCAGTAGCCTTTGATACAAAACATTGTGCTGATTTTGATGAAGTGGTAGCAACACCCATATCAAGAACATATAAATCATTCTCTCGTGGTGCTCGCATCAGAATCCACTCATCTGGTATTTTGAATCCCGGCTTCAAGATAATACATTCTTTGTCATTGAAATGGACTGTAAATTTCTTGTCACAAATCTGCAATATACTCAGAAGATTGTTCTCAAGTTCTGCAATATAGTTCACGCGATCAAATGAAACTACGCCATTGGAGAGTTTTTCCCTCGGCGACTATCCTTCCACCTTGATTTCCTGCAAATCCAACATATCTACCATTGATAGCTTTAATGTCGAATAGCAATGCCTTCATTCCCGTCATATGCCTGGAAGCTCCACTATCCAAAATCCACTTTGAAAGTACGGATCTCCCTACACATTTTAACAATCTATTTAAAAAGCTCAACCCAAGCCTTTTTGGTCTTGGGTTGAATTGGATAAGCATCATTAAAATCAAATTCACAATCATCAGTATAATCGAATTCTTCATCTGAATTTTCTATGATGTTTATGTTTGAAAATTTTATTGTCTTTTTATCTTTTGAATTGTTGCTCACTTGTATTTTTGACAGTTTCAGATGTGGTTTCAATTATGATTTTAGATTTTGATTCTTTCTTGCTATCACTAGTTTTAAAGGCTCAGACTTAGTGATTTCAGGTTTAGCTTCTTTCATGTTATCAGTTTTTACCTGCTCATACTTAATAACACCAGATGTTGTTGACCTTTTCTTGGTAATCCAGGCTTGAGATTTGATATTAGCTTTCTTGATATAAAACTTGTTTTCATTTGCCCTAGAAGTTTCTCCTTTTTCGAAAGTAGAATTCTCAAACCTCTTTTCTATTTTAGGTTTAACTTCTAGCAAAGATTCAGTTCTTTTCAAAATCTTGATTGGTTTTCAAACACTGGATACCTTGGTTTTACAACATTTGATTCTCTTCCTCGAGGATAAGCCAGTTTTGATTTCAGAAAATGTCATGCAATACGACCCATTTTGTTGCACTTAAAACATGTCCGATTATCAAGTAGATGTCCTTTAGTGGGTGGTTTTATCCCACTTGATGTTTTGGCACCATTTGTAACCTTGGCTTTATCTCGAATTTCTTTTTCCTTTTAAACTCATCATTTGATTGCTTACCAATCAAACTCTCTTTGTGAACCGTGTTTGTCCCATATACAAAATTCATGTTTTTGTTTTTATATTCATGAAATGGTTACACTTTCTTTACTGGGTCATCTGATTCTTCTAGACCCAACCCTGCTCTCCGGTTTTCCGGATGATCACCACCATTCCTTCGATAGTTGTTTCTTTTAGGTTTGGAATAGAATTTTCGTTCGTTAATTTCCAATTCCTCTGATGTGACTTCCACGAGTTTAAAGAATTTATCAAGCAATTCTTCCTTCACATTCTGAATCGGGAAACTATCATCAAAGTATAGTCTATCTGAATCCTTAATTTTGTACATTACAATATTAGGATCGTCACTTAGACCATTCTCTGACGATTTATCGCCATTTTCAGACTGTGAATCGGATTCTTTGAACACGAGTCGGCGTTTTTGAAGCTGCCGTCATCAGAATCATTTAGAACATTTTCAACTACTTTGTTAACCACAGCGTTGTTATCATCATCAGATTTAGCATAAATTATATCAATATTCTTTGGCAACTCATCTTTTTTCTCAGAAAGTAACTCAACATTGAGTGCCTTATGCATCCCATCTGCGGTTTTGCGACAATACTTCTCGCAAAAGGGGTGAAGGAACATTGCTATATTCTTTGCCAGTTTTCTTTTTAGGTTTTTCTTCCGATGAGATTGTTGGAAGAATGTGATCAATAACATACGCATTTGTGGTATAACTTCTCAACAACTGTTGAACTCTTTCAGTTTCGATTGTCATGTCTTGAAGTTTTTGTTTGGTTTCAGCAATGGTGTTAATATAAATGTTAATTGCCCTTTGTTTATCCATTACTGTTCCACTCAACATCCTTATATTATCATGTTGTTCGATGTTATTTCTGTCGAATCATTTTTCATTTTATCATACGCTTCTTTCACTGTGCGATAATCATATTTCAACAATTCGTTATGCACATTGTTTTCAGCGATGATCTTTGATTTTTCAGCACATTCGACAGAAGGTTCAGTACATTTTGTACAAGGTTTCTCAACCTCAACAACTTGTACTTTGACAACTTCTTTCTCAACAATTTTTACCTCTGGACCTACCTTGGTTAGATTCGCCATTAAAGCTTTATCTGCCATGTCTTTGAGGTCTTCGACTTTCATTTCTTGAGTGACATCAATAATCACTTCATCAATCTTTTTCTCCTCAACCACTTGTTCTTTCTAGCTTCCATCAAATTGACCTGCAAAACTGTCACATGAATTAGAGGATAAAATTCCTTGTCTCTGCATATGGATATATCCTATTCTTCCTGTTGTTGATGCAAGATTGTTCCAGAAGAGCTTGTTCGAAAGCTGCTGCTTCTGCTGCTACCGCTACTTCAGCTGCTGCCGTTGCTTCCTCTGCATAATTATCTTCAACTATCTCCGCCATCAAAGCAACTTCGATCTTTTTCCCAATGTAAGAATTCCAATCAAAGCCATCATCTTCACTGGATGCCACCATAGCTTTCTCAGTGGTGCTATTGTCAGATTTTTCTTGGATTTCGATATGAGTTTTCTTCGGAAATGGTTTATATTGAAGTGCCTTTTTTGTAATATTCATTTCCTCCTCTGAAAGGACTTTGATTTCCGGTTGCTTCGGTGTTCTTACACTCTCTTTTAAAATGTCCCTTTTGACGGCATCTAAAGCACGTGACTTTGGTTTTGTCAAAACCCAATTTGTTACTGGAATTTCCTATGTCACGGCCTATGAGTGCAACGAACTTTGTCACTTTCCTGATGATCGAAGCTAATGACCATTTGATGTCCATTACTTCAAGTTCTTCCTCGTCTACCTGGTCATAATCTTTTGCGGTCATCTCGGGGTTTCCGATCTTTCCGGCAACAAGACATTCATAAGATTCGAATACGGTAGCGAGTAGTGACATATGTCGTTTTGCAACTTGTTCTGAAACAACATTGTTCAAATTCAATGCGATGTTGCATTTATATACATTTGGATCAGAACTTTGTTGTTGATTCTGATTCGTTTGGCTTTGATAAGTTGAATTTGAACCAGTGCTTGAGTAAGAACTTTGAGAACTCTGGTCATACTGAGGCTGTGATTGATTCTGAGGAGAAGCATTCATGTTTACACTAAAAGCCATCTGAATTTTAGGACTCGAAACACTATCTAGCATTCCGGCTTTGTAATACAGACCGACATCTTGAACAACATTAGCGTTTTTTGACTTCGCCATCTTCAGAAGTTCCATTTCGTGGCCTTCGAGTTTATCGATAAACGTCGACAAGTTGAAGAATTCCCACTTATCACTGTTCTTTAGAACCATCAAATACGTAGTCCATTCACCCTCTGGTAGTGAGTCAACAAGTTTGTCGATGTATTCTTGTTCTGTCTTTTTGAGACCGTGTCTTCGCATTTGCACTTTAAGATGACAGAAATGCTCGATCATTTGCTTTATGGTCTCATTCTTTAGCATAGTGAAGATATCAAACTCTTTCAAAATAAGTGCTTTTTTGCTTTTGATCATTTTGGCGCTGCCTAGATACTTCTTCTGTAATGACAACCAAAGATCTCTTGCAGTAGTATACTCTGGTAGCAAAATCAGGATATCTTCTTTGACAGACTGTTGGATGAGACTGATCATCTTTTTCTCAGCAATGTATTCTTCTTTCTGAACCGTCGAGTAGTTGTACTTTTCAAGAACTCGTTGATGTTCATGTACCAGAACAGTATAAACTCTTTCAATTGATATACGGCCAGCGAAGTGCATGGCTTGAACCCAATAGGTAAACTTCTCTTTCCATGCTTCGTACTCGTCCATGCTCATCAGCTTGGGCGGTTTGAAAGTCGTTCCCATTTCATTATCAAGATTGACTTGATTGATCATATTGGCATTTGACGAACTAGCTCCAGACATAAAAGCTCTTAGTTGATCCTCCATTGTGAATATCGAAACGTGTACTCTGAAAATTTTCAAAAACTTTGAAAACAATTAGTCCTACTACAAGTTCGGTCGAACTTGTAGCAACAAATGAAGAATTCTCAGTTTTTCTAACAAGTTCGGTCGAACTTGCTAGATTTGTTTTGAAAACTTTGCTTAAAGTTTGGTCGAACTTGAGACACAAATCCTACAGAAACTTCGAGCGAACTTATCTTCAAGAATTTGATAAAAATCTTGTAAGTTCGGGCAAACTTACTTAAATTTTCTTTGAAATTTACACAAGTTCGGTCGAACTTGATGTAAAATCAATGAAAATTGTGTAACTTTGAGCGAACTTAGCTGAAATTTTTTCAAAAACAACTCAAGTTCGGGCGAACTTGCTAAAAATCACTTGAAAAGTGATGTTTTAGTATAAGTTCGGCTGAACATGGCCAATAAGTTCGATCCTTAGGGTTTTCAAAAACATGGTTTTTTTCAAAAATTTGACATGAATTCGGTTGAATTTGGTCTCCAATCTTTCAAGGGTTTATCTTTGTTGTATTTTACATGATATATTCAAAATTCAAAAGATTTTTGACCGTGAATTCTTCATTTTATGTTCAAGAATTAAGAAAAAAGAAGAATGGAGTAGAAATAGAAGTGTTCTTGTCTTGATACTATCAAATCAGGTTGTTCTAGCTCTGATACCACTTGTAGGACCGATCCTCGATGCTTAGGAAACTAAATTTGATATCTAACGTCCATAATAGCGGAAATATTACGTCGTGTTTACCAATAGACAAGATTTAATCAATTAATTGTCAGTTTTATAGATCAAACGTTCTGGTTACAAACTGACAGAGCTTTGTCTCTTAAATGCCAAAGTTACAAATGAAGTAGGATAGCTAGGTATTTATACTAATGCAAGTTCACTCCTGGGGAACACAAGTTCGCCCGAACTTGCATAAGCAAGTTCGCCGAACATGCATAAACATGTTCTTCATGAGCGAACTTGGCTACAACAATCATAAATACTTCGTATACCTAGCCTATAGCTCTATACAATAAGACTATAAGACAGCATAATATGCACCAACAGAATCGATATCCCCTACCTCGATTGATGATCTTTTTGACCAACTACAGGGTGCAACTTGTTTTTCGAAGATTGATCTACGTTCTGGGTATCATCAGCTTCGTGTACTCGAGGAAGATATTCCCAAGACAGCTTTCCGTACTCGATATGGTCATTATGAGTTCACTGTTATGCCCTTCGGCTTAAGCAATGCTCCTGCCGTCTTCATGGACTTGATGAATAGGGTTTGTAAGTCTTATTTGGACAAGTTCATCATTGTTTTTATTGATGACATCTTGATTTATTCCAAGACACGAGCCGATCATGAACAACATCTTCGTTTAACAATGGAACTCCTAAAGAAAGAACAACTTTACGCCAAATTCTCCAAGTGTGAATTTTGGCTTAAGGAAGTTCAGTTTTTGGGACATATTTTCAACGAACAAGGTATTCATGTGGATCCCGCAAAGATTAGTGCAATCAGGGATTGGAATACACCTACAACCCCTACTGAAGTTCGTTCATTCTTGGGTCTCACGGGTTATTACCGCCGTTTCATTGCTAATTTCTCCAAGATTGCGGTTCCCCTCACTGCTTTAACTCAAAAGAATAAACCTTTTGAGTGGGGACCCAAACAGGAAGAAGCTTTTCAGACTCTGAAGCAAAAGCTTTGTGATGCTCCTATTCTATCCTTACCCGAGGGTAACGATGATTTTGTCGTATATTGTGATGCATCAAACTTAGGCCTCGGTTGTGTCCTTATGCAAAGAGACAAAGTTATACTTATGCATCGAGACAATTGAAAGTTCACGAAAAGAATTACACCACTCATGATCTTGAGTTAGGTGCTGTTGTGTTTGCTCTTAAGATTTCGAGACATTACCTATACGGTAGGAAATGTGTGGTTTTCACGGACCACAAAAGTCTTCAACACATATTCAATCTGAAAGAACTAAACATGAGGCAACGACGATGGATTGAACTTCTGAACGACTACGACTGCGAAATTCGCTACCATCCTGGTAAGGCGAATGTCATAGCTGATGCGCTAAGTCGTAAAGAACGTGTCAAGCTGCATTGTGTACAGGTTCAGTCTGATATCCATACACGTATTCTTGAAGCTCAACGCACTTGTGTCGCGCAAGACAAACTATGCGATGAACTACCACATCATCTCGAGCTTTAGCTGGAAACAAAAGACAGTGGGTTATCTTATTATCTGAACCGTTTGTGGGTTTCAAGTCTAGACAATCTTTGCACCTTGATAATGGATGAAGCTCACAAGTCTCATTACTCAATTCATCCTGGTGCAGACAAAATGTATAAGGATCTTCGTACTCGGTATTGGTGGCCGGGTATGAAGAAAGACATCGCCTTGTACGTATCCAAATGCCTTACTTGTCTGAAGGTAAAAGCAGAACATCAGTGTGCTTCTGGTTTGCTTGAACAACCAGAGATTCCAGTTTGGAAATGGGAACGCATTTCCATGGATCTCATTACCAAATTACCGGTACACCTAGAGGACATGATGCCATTTGGGTAGTCGTTGATCGACTAACAAAGTCAGCACATTTTATAGCCATTCGTGAGGACTTCTCTGCTGACAAACTTGCTAAGATCTATGTGGATGAAATAGTATCTCATCATGGTGTCCCTCTGGATATTATATCTGATCGTGATGCTTGATTCACATCACATTCTGGAGAACCATGCAGTCTGCCATGGGATCCAAGCTTAACTTGAGCACTGCTTATCATCCTCAAACGGATGGACAATCTGAAAGGACGATCCAAACATTAGAGGATATGCTAAGAGCCTATGTGATTGACTTTGGTGGTAGATGGGATTGCATCTACCATTGATCGAATTCTCCTACAACAACAGTTATCACTCCAGCATTGACATGGCACCTTTTGAAGCTCTTTATGGTCGAAAATGTCGTTCACATGTCTGTTGGAATGAGATTGGTGAATCTCGATTCACTGGACCTGAACTTATTCATGATACAATAGACAAAGTCAAGAAGATTCGTGAAAACCTTCTGATAGCTAGAAGCCATCAAAAAAGTTACGCGGATAAACGACGCAAGCCTTTGGAATTTCAAGCCGGTGATCACGTCCTACTCAAGGTATTCCCTTGGAAGGGAGTGATTAGATTCAGAAAGAAATGAAAACTTGCGCCACGCTATGTTGGACCATTTAAGATCGTTGAGAGAATTGGAAAAGTGGCCTACAAACTTGAGCTGCCTCCATAACTTGGTAACGTTCATCCAACCTTCCACGTGTCCAATTTAAAGAAGTGCTTGGCTGATAAAAATCTCCACATCCCTCTTGATGAAATTTGTGTTGATAACACGATACATTTTGTTGAGAAACCAGTGGAAATATTGGAACGTGAAGTCAAAAAGTTAAAGCGCAGACGGATACCGATTGTTAAAGTTCGTTGGGAATCCGAATGTGGCCCAGAATTTACTTGGGAACGAGAGGATCAAATGAAGGCAAAGTATCCACATCTTTCCTCACCAGTTTCCTCAAGCTAAATTTCGGGACGAAATTTCCTGAAGTAGGGGAGATTGTGACAACTGTGCTTTCCGACATTTGTATTTTATCTAACAATGTATATTCAATAAAAATTTTGTGTTACATTTATGAGTTTTGTATATTTACTTATGACATTTGGGAATTTTTAATCCTTGTTCAAATCCGGTCTTTTAAACCTTTTCTAGAAGTGTAATCGCAAAACGAAATCAGTTAAAAGCAACGTATAGTCCGGGATAGTGACATAAGCTAAACATACCCTAAATATCCTTTATATAGCTTAGAAATAAGTTTTGAAGGGTTTGGTATGTCAAAATAAGCTTATTCGATCATAGAACTATTACGACAACTATGAAAGTCTAACGATTCTCGTAGCGACGCACACTCCAGAACAATTTCACAAGCTTAACATATCTTAAATAACCTTTATATAACTTAGAAATAAGTTTTGAGGGCTTTGTATGGCAGAAACACACACTTTTGTAACTTCAGGGGCTATTTTGCAAATTCTGCGAAACTATGCCTTTCTGCGTATATCGCTATCCGGAACATGTACGAACATCCAAAAAAAATTTCTAAACAATAAAATATCATATTAGTGATTGGAATGCAAAAATGTCGTTCGTTACGCATTTACGGTCATACACGCGTTCGGTACGATTTTCGTCGTAATTAACCGAAAACCGCAACCGTACAACCAAACAAACCGACATCCGGAATATTTTTTTAGCACAATTCAATTTCCCTATACTTTATTGTCCTTATAAAGCTTTGAAATGAGGTTAACGGGTGTTAAAAGTGCCAAAACGCGTCAAAAACAAGTTCAGGGGCCTGTCTTGCCAATTTTTGAAAGTTTCTGCCAGCTAAAGGGCTTACGGACCGTAAGCCCAAAGCCATTATGGTCTATAAGGGACCCCCAGCTCACCAGAAACATGGCAGCAGCTGAATAACTTCATTTTTGACTCACCATTCGACCTTGCCACCCTTAATTCTGCACTTGACACCTATGGGACACTAATCAAGCTTGTGGGTGAGTCATGGGACACTTGTTAATCACCTACAACATCAAGAAAACTATAAATACCATAGTGTTCTTTACATTTGAACTCTTGCAACCATTCTTCTTGCAATAACCTGCCACAAATCCGAATTTGCAACCTCCTTGGTGCTATTCTCTGGTTCTTGAATCATTCCTTGTGTTGTAACATTCCACTCTTGCTATGTTCAATTATTATAGCTTAATTTGATTAAAAATCAAACAGTTTGACTTTTAGTTTTGATCATCAATTGATCAAGATAAATCTCAATTGAATCTTGCAATATGATGGTAATCAAGGTGGTTATGATCCCTAAAAATCATGCCTACTGATTTCCACCATTTCTAGTTATTTTGGCAAGTCAAAGTTTCGGTCAAAATGCGATTTTTGCACATTTTGCAACGGATCTGTTTTCGGGTATCAAAACAGGTTGTTTTGTTGCCAAAATACTTTTATAAACTTATTAAGACATGTCAATATATGTCAAATTTGTCACTCTTGTTATAGTGCTTGTTTAGAGTCAAAAGTCTAGCGGTTTGACCACCACTTTGACTTTTGAATCTGACCCGTTTGGTCGATTTCTAGATCCGATCAAATACATACATGTGACCATAAATATATAGGGGATAACCCTCTGAGGTTATACCTTATGGTCATGTTGTTTGGATTGTGTTATGATAATTAATTGTAGTAATATTCAAAAATGACCAAAATACCCTTTTTGCAAAGAAATCCATTATAAACATATTAACACAAGATTTGACATATATTCTGATCAAAAACATTTTTTTAAACATATTTTGGTAATTAAGACACATCCATGACATATATCTAACCCTCTGAATGCATAATTACGCAAATGACGCGTTAAAGTGGCTTAAACTACCTTAACGGGTCAAAAGCACTTAAAAATCTTTTCCAACTCAGAATGTTAACTTACTAAACCATATCATGTGAGTTCCAACACTCACTTGATTTATAAGGTCTCATTCTATCTAAATCTTCCGATTTCAAGTCTCGATATTTACATAGTTAACCATTTTTAGGAGACGCTTGATTTCTCGGACTCTTGATCTTGGTTTATCTTCTTGAACAAGGATACTTTTTGCAACCATAAGTGAGTACATAGTCCCCTCTTTTACGTTTTCAAATGTTTTGAGGTGAAACATATTGTGCCTATTGTTACTTTCATGTTTTTCATGACATTATACATGCTTTGATTACATAGTATATATAGTACATGATTTTCATTGCATTTTGCTTCATATGTTGACCTAGCATATTTAGCACATTGGTTTTTCAAAGACATTTTTCCTATGTATGTTGACCTAGCATACTAGTACATGGTTTTCAAAGACATTTTCAAAAGACATTTTTGGACATTTTCAAAGACATTTTCAAGATATGCTTACATTGTTATTGACATTTTGGTGCGTTGAACTCGACAATGATACATTCATTAACATTGATCATGCCGACCGGTAGTATGTAATGGTACCATAGGATTGACAATCCCTTTCCCACTTCCTAGGTATGTTTGGAAGCGACCTTAGGGAATGACAGAATCTGATGAACATTGATAAACCCTTGACCGGATAGGGGTTTATCCGACAGTCAACAAGGCTTGAATGTGTTCGCCAACAATCCATAATGTATATTTTAACAATAAGGCAAATGGTTTATAAAACTCGACATTGTTCACTATACATTGGTTTACTCGACATTGGTTTACATGACATTGTTTACTCGACATTGGTTTACTCGACATTGGTTTACATGACATTGGTTACTCGACATTGGTTTACATGACATTTGTTACTCGACATTGGTTTATGGTGAATGACTTAAATAGCGTGACGTGTGTAATTTGATAAAAGCATGGTGGATACGCCGATGGTACTTCCTGTATATAAGTGCTTTTATTATCTTACATATTGTAGCGTTATCTAAATCATTTTAAACAAAATACAAGACATGACATATCTTATACATAACATGACATTTTTATACGAGACAAAACTTACTTTTGATTATCTATTTAACCATGTATCATTTCTTTTATATCATATTGATTTTCATATGGTTCTTATACAGAAACTTTTTATGGTTCATGGCGACTTTTGTACTACTTTAAACTTTTCTTAAAATAATCAAAGCCATGAAGCATCAACACAAAACCTATGTATTCGTCGGCACTATTTTGCTGACTTTATTTTCACATATGTTTCAGGTACAAATGTTTGATGTCAAGCTAGCTACACTTAGGGCGGACTGGGCCTTAGTGACTATAAAATCATAATAATAGCTTAACTTTTGTTGCATTTCCGTTTTTATCCAAGACGATGTAAACAATATTAACTAATGAAACTTAACTTATGTGCCATGGTTATTGGAACAATAATTTTGTTACAACACCCCCTGACGTTTCCGTCATGGTTTGTTGTTTTACGTGGTCGGGGTGTGACAGTCGTTCCCACGCCTGTTGCGCTCGGCTGTCCACCAGTCGAGAGAACTTGATTGAAACACGCCGGTGGCGTTAATAGTGCGCAGAGCCTCGGGACATCCACTCTGGCGGAATGTGACCTCGATAGAGTCAAACCAGTGAAACATGGCACTCGGTCCTTCGGTGCCTGAGAAAGTAAGCGGTCCACATGCTTTGAACTGCTTAAAGCTGAAGCGGGGTTTCGGGGTATCTCCCTTGGAGTCAACTGAAGAGTTACTGCTTACAGCATGAATTTCAAACCTTCGCCACTTCCTTGGCGACTAGTGAAGCGATGCGCTTGTTGTCGCTGTGGCGTTGAGCTGAACGGCGAGTATGAGATCCGAGTGACGACATCTACACAAAGATTTGGATTAGATGAGATTCGATTATAATAGAGTTATGTTTAAAATATTTATTATAATTACAAGTAAAGCATGTTATCACATAAGCACGTAGGCACATAATCACATAAGCACATAAGCACGTAAGCACATAAGCACATAAGCAAATATTTTGCACGTATTCACCTTCTAATAGTAACAATGCATAGCGTGATATGAGATATGAGATGCGAGATATAAGCGAGATATAAGTGATACGTATAATAGTGAGAAGCGAGATAATACCGCGTATGAGACACACGTCCTCATAGGCGTAAGCGAGTTAAGTGATTAGTTTTGTTGGTGTATTAATTAGCGTTTTAGATTACGAGAGCCGTGCGAGTTGTGCATACATTCGATGGAGCGTAAATGCGATAAATCGGAAACCGATGATATGATAAATCATCAAAGCGAGAAATCAAATAAAGCGAAAATTCTCAAAATTTTAAACACGAGTAATAAACTCGATGATGCGTAAATCGACGATATAGGCTTAAATCAATTGGGAGTGTCCGAGGTTTTGAGACATTTGACACGCCAAAGTGATTCGACTACCCTTTGCATTTGGACCCACGCTTTGGCCTAATAGATAAACGTTCTCACCGCAAGCGGCTAACGATGCTTACCCTTCTAGTTAATACGTGTTCCAAACCATTGGCATAACCGTGACTATGTTGAGATTGAAAATCGAAGCACGGAATTAGTTATTAAGATGCGGGTTTCACCCCTAACTTAACAACATCATTCCTAGTTGTGGCCACGCTCACTGATGTTCCACTAGATAGAAAGGGAGATGTTCGTCGAGGTTTGGATGTCACTCCTAACTCAACGAAGATATCTCGTGCGAGAGAATGCGTGGAGTGAATGATCTCATCGAGAGTTCTCGGTTTTCACACCTATTCTCGACTTGATCACTCGTTGGTGAGATACGAGTGTTTCCAAGCGTGTATTATTGTATTAGCCTCAGGAAAGGCACATTTAAGCATTTATGGCAAGTAGTTTAACATTTAAGTCAAAGATAGGTCAATTGGGTACTTAAACATGATACTAGGTCGAACATGGAAATTATACCTATTATCCTATGGTTATGGCGCTCTGATACCAATCTGTCACACCCCAACCGATGGCAGAAACATCGGGGTTAGTGGCACTAGGCGACCAGATTGATTTCATTAGATGTTCCATAACAATCATTTAACATATCACAATGTACTTAATATCCCATACTATTAAACGTAACATTTAAACAATTATTACAAAATGGAGATTTCTCATAAAATTCAATCGGGTTCGATTTCCCCTAGATTTCATACATAAGTTCCAAATCTGAAGTACATCAACAAACTAACTAAACAAACTAAACTAAACAACATCCAAGCATCCAAGCTAAATCCTCAACCTGTTACATACGTTAAAATACAAGTCAATACAATTAAGTAAAGGTGAGCATACGAGTTTGAATAATACTAGCATAGTCGAGAAAGCGTTCGCGAAATAATCTAACTACATATCATGATACACCAAAACACATCATATAACATAGGCTCATTTCTCATGCTAACTACCGTGAGAAGGCTTGCGCGACCATCCTAACTAGACCCCGTCGGGTGTTAGCCAAACTATAGTACCATACTAGCTAAGGAGGCAAGTTAACAAAAAAAGTCATAGTCACATGTTTCTAGTATCACGTACGAGCATATACAATCAGATTATTCACGTGTGATAAACAGTTTTGATTTGTGAAGTGTTTTTTATATAGGAACGTATGTAACACCCAAAAAGTGCATTAAAGCGAAAATGGGTCAAGTATACTCACTGTGGGTGCGTTTAGGTAAGAGTTCGGGATCTGAGGAGAGTCGAGAAGAGCGCCGGATCAGCCTTCATACGCGAACGGAAGTGCATCAGTCTCCGAAAAGCTGAAACGGTTAAGTCTTGGTTGGGCAGTAGCCAAGTTCGGGCGAACTTGTGTGTAAACACACAAGTTCGAGCGAACTTGTATGGTTTTGGTGGGTTTAGAGTCAAGTTCGGTCGAACTTGATGAGTTCCTTTGAGAAACTTGTCAAGTTCGGGCGAACTTGTAAGAATTCCTTACTGAGATGACAAGTTCGGGCGAACTTGTGTAGTTTCCTAAGAAACTAGATAAGTTCGGTCGAACTTGTAGGAAAGTTTAGTGAAAATAGCCTAAGTTCGGTCGAACTTGACCCATCTGGGTGCAAGTTCGGTCGAACTTGACCAGAGGAGCTGGTGATTCTCGAGCGAACTTGATGTTTTCGGGTCCAAAATCTTGCGTTTTCACGTCGTTTGCTTAGGAAAATCGAGTGTTCATCCCTCCAACCCTGTGCTACTGAGCAAACTTAGGTCCGATAGGTGTTTTAGAGCTGTTTTAGCTGTTTTACAAAAGCGTGGGCTAATCCGGGCGAACTCGGGGTTCGTTCGGATTAGTCCGCCTTGTGTAAACCAACATAAACGTCCTTGTGCTTCCAGATCTGGGATCTTGAATGATTAAATGCTTCGTTTCATATCAGAAAATGAACAAAACATCATCAAAAGTCCGTATTTTGTGTAGAAATCAATGTTTATCAAAGGTTTTTCTCAGATCTATAACTTAGAAGCCGAGATCTTTCAGATCTCGTGTTTGGGAAACCTCTGCTAACACCAAACGAACACGTATTGTGTAGATCTAAGCTTAAAACAGAAGTTTTGGAAGAAAAAGATGAATATTTTCGTAAAAGAAAGAGCTTTGATAAAAACGAAGGCTATGCCGTGTGCCAAAATCGTTGTAAACCTTTGTAAATCGTTGATAAACGTTGTTGTAGTTGAAATCGGGTTGATTCTTACTTAGAACACGAAGGTTTCGGGTTTTGAGAGCTCTGGGCGAACTTACAACACGTTCAAATGAGATGAATGAGTTGAATATTTATAGGAGAAGGCAAAAGTGAGGGTTTGTGAGGGCAAGTTCGCGCGAACTTTTAAGAATCTGAGGGAAGAATAGCCAAGTTCGGCCGAACTTAACCTCCCTGAGGTGAAGTTCGAGCGAACTTGAAGTTTGAGAGAGGTTAATTAGGCCAGTCAAGTTCGGCCGAACTTGGTAACACCAAGTTCGAGCGAACTTGACCCAAAAGTTTGGTTTTCTTCGTTTGTTTCGCGTTAAGTGTTCGTTTGGTGATTCGTTCGTATTAGTTAGTTATATTAAGCGTTAACTTAAAGCGTTAAGCATTATAATTGATATAATAGTGTGATTTAGTGATTTGAGAGTGCGAGGGCGATGCGATAGCGATTGTAACCATTAACCAAACACACACGCACACTTAAATAACATGTAAACACATAACTAATATTACCACATAATTTCAATAACCAACTAAGTAATTGCGTTGCGATTTGCGATGAGATATGCGATGCGATTCAATAAGCGTTTAGATGCGATATAATGGAGATAATACACATTATAACCTTTATAACTCGAATCTCGGATTACAATAGAAGCACAGCGATAAAGATAACAACGAGAAAATCAGAGTTGTTACAAGGGATATTTAAGGCAAAATGATTGGCGGCACAGACCTAAATAATTTCAAAATTTTCCGACAGAAAATAATAAAAATTACACTAATAATCAAAATATTGGCGGGGACGGATGCACCCCTTACCCCTTAAAAGGTGTGCCCGTGATTATTATTATCTAATATTTATTAGCTTTTGATTTTTGGATTAGAGTTTTATAGTTATGTTTTGAGATACCTTCATCATGTAATATTAATTAGCGGGTCTAGTATATTTTTCTATAATTAGTTGTGGTAAAAATGCAACTAGCACTTTTCAAAATGCTTGTAGCTCGAAGTTCATTTAGAATCAGTTCTTTTGTAAACGAACCTAGCCTAGCTTCAACCAAAAGTTTCGCAAGGGCGGAAAGTCATGGGACCTTATTTTTTTTCTAATCGTTCTGTTGCGGGTTATATATTCGGGTTGGCTATTCGATTCGGGTCGGGTCAAACAATAATAACTCCAAATAATCTTCATTCATTTAAAGGACTCGTTTTTACACATAAAAAATATCTAAATATTGTTTAAGAAACAAAAGACCAAATATTTATAATAATGCGAAAATATGTATAAAGGATTGAAGTTTTGAAGACTTCAAGACCCTGAAAACACAGAACCTTTTTTTTCTTTTGTTTAAGTCGAACAACACAGATGTGGCATCTCTATCCTCACGTATTGTTCCTTTTTTTTTTGTTTAAAATCATCTTTATATTAAGACAAAAATGAACCATCAAGTTTCATTTATATAAAAACTGGTTTTAAACTTTATTTAAATCACTTCAAGTTTAAAAACTATTATAAAAATTACTAATAGCGTTGTTATTCAATTTTTTTTTAACTCAATATTTGAAAATATACATAAAGTTTTTAGACAATATATTTGGCAGGGGCAGGGATTTTTAAGGCAAAATGATTGGCGGCACAAACCAATATAATTTCAAAACTTTCGGACAGAAAATAAGAAAAATTACACTAATAATCAATACATTGGCGGGGACGGATGCACCCCTTATCCCTTAAAAGGTGTGCCCGTGATTATTATTATCTAATATTTATTAGCTTTTGATTTTTGGATTAGAGTTTTATAGGTATGTTTTGAGATAACTTCATGTAATATTAATTAGCGGGTCTAGTATATTTTTCTATAATTAGTTGTGGTAAAAATGCAACTAGGACTTTTCAAAATGCTTGTAGCTCGAAGTTCATTTAGAATCAGTTCTTTTGTAAACGAACCTAGCGTAGCTTTGACCAAAAGTTTCACAAGGGCGGAAAGTCATGGGACCTAAATATTTTTTCCAATGGTTATGTTGCGGGTTATATATTCGGGTCGGCTATTCGATTCGTGTCGGGTCAAATAATAATAACTCCAAATAATCTTCATTCATTTAAAGGACTCGCTCTTACACATAAAAAATATCTAAATATTGTTTAAGAAACAAAAGACCAAATATTTAAATGATGCGAAAAATATGTATAAAGGATTGAAGATTTGAAGGCTTCAAGACCCTGAAAACACATAACCTTTTTTCTTTTGTTTAAGTCGAACAACACAGATGTGGCATATCTATTCTCACGTATTGTTCTTTTTTTTTGTTTAAACATCTTTATATTAAGACAAAAATGAACTATAAAGTTTCATTTATATAAAACTAGTTTTAAACTTTATTTAAATTATTTCAAGTTTAAAAACTATTATAAAAATTACAAATAGCCTTGTTCTTCAAATTTTTTTTAACTCAATATGAAAATATGTATAAAGTTTTTAGGCAATAAATTTGGTAGGGGTAGGGATTTGTAAGGCAAAATGACTGGCGGCACAGACCTATATAATTTCAAAACTTTCTAACGGAAAATAAGAAAAATTACACTAATAATCAAAATATTGGTGGGGACGGATGCACCCCTTACCCCTTAAAAGGTTTGCCCGTGATTATTATTATCTAATATTTATTAGCTTTGATTTTTGGATTAGAGTTTTATAGTTATGTTTTGAGATACCTTCATGTAATATTAATTAGCGGGTCTAGTATATTTTTCTATAATTAGTTGTGGTAAAAATGCAACTAGGACTGTTCAAAATGCTTGTAGCTCGAAGTTCATTTAGAATCAGTTCTTTGTAAACGAACCTAGCCTAGCTTCAACCAAAAGTTTCGCAAGGACGGAAAGTCATGGGACCTAAATTTTTTTCCTCGCGCTATGTTGCGGGTTATATATTCGAGTCGGCTATTCGATTTAGATCGGGTCAAACAATAATAACTCCAAATAATCTTCATTCATTTAAAGGACTCGTTCTTACACATAAAAAATATCTAAATATTGTTTAACAAACAAAAGACCAAATATTTATAATGATGCGAAAATATGTATAAAGGATTGAAGATTTAAAGGCTTCAAGACCCTGAAAACATAGAACTTTTTTTTTTTTTGTTTAAGTCGAACAACACAGATGTGGCATCTCTATCCTCACGTATTGTTCTTTTTTTATTTAAACATCTTTATATTAAGACAAAAATGAACCATCAAATTTTATTTATATAAAAACTAGTTTTAAACTTTATTAATCACTTGAAGTTTAAAAACTATTATAAAATTACTAATAGCCTTGTTCTTCAAATTTTTTTAACTCAATATGAAAATATATATAAATTTTTTAGACAATAAACTTGGTAGGCGCATGGATTTTTAAGGCAAAAGAATTGGCGGCACAGACCTATATGGACACAAAATAAGAAAAATTACACTAATAATCAAAATATTGGCGGTGACGGATGCACCCCTTTAAAGGTGTGCTCGTGATTATTATTATTAGGGGTAACTTTATAGAATAGTAACCAAGTTTTAAAAGTGTTCTAATTAGGTCACTCAAGTTTCAAAAGTGTTTCAATCAGGTCCCTCAACATTCATTTTTTATTAAAATTAATGGTTTTATCATCCATTTCATAGGTAACCTTGGTGATGCAAATTTTTGTTTATTTTTTCCCTTTCATTTGATGCTAACGTCGAGTGATGACGTGGATTTTAACTTATTTTTTTCATTTTTTATTTAACTAAAGTGTTTTTATTTTTAATAAATTAAATTTCATATATTAAAATAATCTGACCATAGCATCTTATGCTCAATTTTTCTCTTAACCCATGAAAAAAAGGACATGACTCGATTTGAATGTTAAGTTATCTAATTGGGACAAAAACGATATGAGTGACCTAATTAGAACACTTTTGAAACTTGGTTACTATTCTGTGACATTTTCCCTTATTATTATTATCTAATATTTATTAGCTTTTCATTTCTGGATTCTTGTTTTATAGTTATGTTTTGAGATACCTTCATGTAATATTAATTAGCGGTTCTAGCATATTTTTCTATAATTAGTTGTGGTATAAATGCAACTAGGACTGTTCAAAATGCTTGTAGCTTGAAGTTCATTTAGAATCAGTTCTTTTGTAAACGAACCTAGCCTAGCTTCGTTGATTTGTAAGTAAGATGAGTTCGAGCTCGAGCCAAGGTAAGTTGTCTCGTTTATAGCTCGTTTAAACTAAAACCCAAAATTTATGTGGGGCTAGTTCACTTGATAGAGGTTCTTGCCTCTTAGTTGGAGGTCTTGGGTTCAATCCCAAACAAAGAGTTGATTAGAATTTATTTGGTGTAATTTATTTGACTCGTCGAGTGTTCGGAATGTGATTGTTGGATCACAGACAATGGTAGAGAGACCAGAGGATCCGATTGATGTTTGGAAACAAAAAAAAATTGGTACCGTTTCTTAGTCGGGGTGCGGTTGAGCCGACCATTATCACAACAAATAGAGGGAGGGATGAAGGGTTTCTAGTGCCGAGTTCCTTAAAGATGAGATTGACATTATAGCTGAACTTATGTTCCCGAGTTAACTTAACGAGGGAAAAGAATAGAAAGTAAAGGTAAGAAAGGAAAGGACGAGAAAAGAAAAAAAAAGATGTCTTTCCTCTCATTTCCTTCCAAATTGGAAGGATCGAAAAACTAAAGAATTTAGCCTAGTTTTTCTTTCATTTCCTTTCTTTTCCTTCCTTAAATGAAACTCGGGAACACAACATGTTTTATTTTCCTTTCTTTTCCTTTGTTAAATGAAACTCTGGAACACAAAATATTTTACTTTCTTTTCCTTTCCTTCCATAAGTAAACTCTGGAACACAGTGTTAAGTTTAAGAGGTTACATTGAGGACAAATGAAGCGGGGGAAGTTAAGATACCTAATTAACTAAGAACGTTTCTGAATTAACTCATTTAATTGAATTAAGTAGATTTAGACCGCTGGGTGTGGGCGGGAGATTTGGCGTGGCTGGCCAAGCAACGCCGCTATGGCTACACCGAGATAGCGTGAGTAGCGGCGTTGCCCGCTGACGTGGTGTTTGTGCTTGGCGTGGGGCGGGTTGGCGAGATGAGCTGGACCGCGTGATTGGCCGACTGTTGCTGACCCGTTGGGGCTAGCCGTTAGGGCTAGTCGTTGGGATGGCGGTTCCTTTGTAAAAAATCAAAAATTTTAAAAAATTTTACTCTTTTTTTACCTATCAATACCACCCAAACCTTTATTTTTTTCCACTACTCTCAATCACAAACCCACTTCCAAAACCACCCAAAAAAGAAAATAGTGAATTGAACCGAAGAGGAGGAACTTGCTCTTGTGACATCAATCGTCGACGCAACCACGTACTGGGCACAAGCTTTTGGTCAATTTCAACAACATGTTGGTAACACTCGGCACAACTTGAACGCGTGCCAACATAAGTGGCGTGAACTAAACCGAAGCTGGAAATGTTTAAAACATGCTACAATCGTATCCTTGCCGGCGAGCTTAGTCACGATGATCGGGTGGAGATCGCCAAAATCGACTACAAGCACAATGGGAACTCGGAATTTAAGTGGGTTCCCCATTTTAATATTTATCGCAATTTGTAATTTTTATTTTTTAGGGTTTATTACTTAGTATTTTATTAATTTTTAGGATTTAGTAGGACTTTTTTTTAATTTGTTAGGATTTATTTTAATTAAGTTGTTTTTTCCTTAATTTGTTAGGAACTAGAAAGTAAAAAAAAACATTAGTGTTAGAAACAAAAACAAAAAAAGTATATTGTAGCTTTTACTTCTCTTTAATTATGGTTCTTGAGTGTTATCTGGTTAGATTGATTTGTCTATTTGATTAATATTTCATATTAGATTGATTTGTCTATTTGATTAATATTTCATATAAAAGAATATCTTGATTTTTAAACAAATAATAACAAATTAAAATCTAACTTTTGTTTCTTATTTTTTTGAATGGCGAGGAACGACGTGTCAACCACCGTGACACCGGGCGCTGTGGCCAAGGTCGACTACTGGACCGCCGCCAACCTCTTGGCTCTACCAGATGCGCGGAAAAACCCGACCTCCACCCGCCTGAAGGCACGGCAGTGGAATAATCGGTAAAACCTCGCCTCCCATCCAAGACGAACTGTCGCCACCCGTATTCGCCCTTCACCTGAATGCCATAGAAAATAATGGGGAGAGTAGGAGTCGAACTTGGATTACAAGAAACACCAAGTTTTTTCCTAACCAATCCACCACAACCTCATTGGCAAGTTTTATTTTTTATTACTCGGATTCCTTCAATTTCACTATAGCCTACAGGCATTTTTTAATTAAACAAACATTTGTGATTAACTGGGGACGTTGATTGAATCCAACAATTAAAGGATATAATTACCGAAAATTCTATTTAGTAGATAATTTTAGATCCTTAATTTACATTCCATTTTATTTGCTACAACAATTTTGATTTTTTACATCATGTGGCTTTTGCGTGAGTTGGGGCTAGGGGTGCTAAAAGGGTCGTGTTCGCGGGTTGGCGGGTTCAACCTGACCCGAACCCAAAAATTTTACACGAACCGGAACCCGACCCGAACTCGAAAATCGTATCATATATATGAACCCGAACACGACCCGAAGTTTTGTGGGTTGACCCGAACACGACCCGTTTAACCCGAATTTTTTAATTTTTTTTTCTAAAACTAATATATTAAAATTAAAAATTACGTAAAAAACAAAAATGTATATAATAATATCATATTTAAATTATAAAAGCTATGTTAATTTCTCCTTTTAAGTTATAATCATGGCATAAAATACACGTCCATTTAATTTATGAGATAAAATATATTGTAAAAAAATATAATATAGTATAAATGTGTTAAACGGGTCAACCCGCCAACCCGACCAGGTTGACCCGAACCTGACCCGTAAACCTAAACGGGTTCGCGTATTCAACCCGAAACTGACCTGAACCCGTTTAGACGAAACCTAAATCCGTGAATTTCGTGTTAGGTTCGTGTCGGGTTTCCGGGTCGTGTCAGAAATTCACACCCCTAGTTGGGGCACTTTAGGAAATAATTTAGGGAAATAATTTAGGGTAAAGAGGGATTTCTAAATAAATGTGTGTAAATTACTCTTGTGCTCATCATTCCTCCTTAATAATGTATAATGTATTATAGATTATAGATATAGAGATGTTTGTTTATGCTTAACCCGGGTTCAATCCTCTTTGTTTTTAACCTCCTTTCCTTATTACTGTTTTTTTGTCATTGCTAATCCAGTTTCTTAGTTTTGTTTTTCCAGTTTTTTTTCTTACTATTGTATTTTACGTTTTTATTTTAGTATTGCGAGAACATTTCATTTTTCTAGAACTTTTCCGCTACCGATTTAACACCTTCTTTGTATCAACGTTTTATAATATACAACCACGAATTACTATTACAAGTGACCGGTATCGGTGTTATCAGGACATCTACGGATGTTTTTTTAATGGTAAATACTTTGGGCATATCTTAACTTTATTTTTCATTGTAACGCTTCGCATTTTGTACCTTACTTATTAGAAAGTGTCGTATTTCTAGTTTTTGGAAACTTGTATTCTTATTTCATAATGGAAATCGTATTTTTATATCAACCTTGTTTAATCATACATGTATAATACGTAATCAATCGTGAAATACATATTTTAATTTAATATCGAGACATACATCGAGATTATATTTTATCGGAATCACATTCATATGTATTTCATACTTATAACATACTTGCATACAACTTTATAGCATAAATAACCAACAATACAAGTGCAAGGACTAAAAATGAAAATCCATCTTCATTAACTCCTAACCACCATCATTAACTTCCAAACTCTAATCCCCACTTATAAATACAAGCCTCCACCACCTCTTAAACATTTTCCACACACCAAATTTTCTCTCAAACTCCCAAATTCTCTCAAGTCTTCTAAGCAATGAAGAAAACTCTAAGTGTTCTAAGTGAGTTTTCACTCACTTTTCTTCATCTTTCTTCTTTATTTCTTCTTTCAAACTACTTAGACAACCTCTATGAAGGTTTTCACAAGTTTGCCATGGAAACTAAGGTGGAACCTCACCACATTTGAGGTCCAAAGTAGTATAAAAATTCTGCTTTGATGTATCTTTTTATTTCATGTATATTATACTTAAAACTTAGTGGAATCTTGTACCCACCATGCTCCCAACTAAGCTCATAGTTTTGGGTTTGTATAGTGGTTGATTTCCATAAGAAAAAGGCTCAAAAACTTTATGAAATTCTGTCCTAAAAAGTCCCAAGTGACTTCAAAGTGTTGGAACCATCAAAACTTTAAACCTTCAAAGTTGAAAGACTTGTGTTTTGGTAAAGGTTTGAACCATGGAAGCCTTGGCTATCCAAACTTGTTCCACCACCTCACTTGATGATTTACCATGTTATTTCAAGTAGGTTCCTAGACCTAAAGTAACACAACCCCGTCGCATCTCCAACATTTTCCATGATGTGTATGAAACACCCGAGTTAATCTTACTTGGCTACTTGATGATTAGTTAGATTTATGTTTCTTGTTATTCATGACCAACCGGGTTATCGATTATGTTGATAACCTTGTGCTTTGGTGAATCCGTACAAAGAGGTTTAGTGGATGTTTATCATCCTACCTCCATGCTTGACTTCCATAACATTCATGTTGGGAAAAGGGTAAATGCACGGTACCCCTGACCACAGGAGGGTTCTCCCCCCCAAGCTAGCTTAGCCCCATAGTTGCCTGGCGGTTACTATCCAGCAGGATTATTCGGGCCGAGCTGGACTCTAACCCGCGTCCTCCCGTTTGGAATGGGTGAGGCTGGCCACTGGGCTGACACCCCGTGGTTCCATGACATGACATTCATGTTGGACTACTATTATATGAATATATATATATATATATATATATATATAGGGATGGATTAAAATGAGAACCACTACGAGTTGCGAGAACCGCGAGAACTTTTTTATCCGTGGCGAGTTGGGTCAAATATTTTTTGCACAGACGTAGATGAAAATATTATACATATATCTGTAAAAAAAGTAAAAAAAATGTCGAGGTGGTAGTGTTGAGTGAAAAAAACTTGCACCAGTCAAAATTACCGCCCGATAATTTTTTTTTTTACTTTTTTTTACATATGTGTAATGTTTTAATCTACGTTTGTGCAAAAGAAATTTGACCCAACTCGCCCCGTTTCAAAAAGTTCTTGCGGTTCTCGCAACTCGTGGTGGTTTTCATTTGAAACGAATCATATATATATATATATATATATATATATATATATATATATATTGTATACTTAACCAAATTCGTGATATTAACCGGTTTATAGTTAAGTGTTATGAACTTAGGTTATATTATCTTAGTTCTAAATTCCTCTTTTATTCTAAGGGCAAGTTAGGACCCATGAAATCACATAAAATTTAGTGTCAAAACGAGTGTTTAAACGAGATATATTTTTGCATAGTTATAATTTTATACTTAATTCCCAATCCGAACTCTCCTCAAACTCCAAACACCCATACACCTTCGTTTCCCCATTGTAGTGTAACTTCGGTGTTCCAAATCTCAACGCTTATCAACTCTCGGTTTAATCGAAAAGCTTGCAAAATCATGAGTATACATGACACCCTTTTTACCTTTTACACTTTTGGGTGCAATACGTACATACTATCAAAACTCACGAAATCACATACTTTACGCTTAAAACATAAATAAATAATCCAACATACATGCTTAATACATTATACTTGAATTCGTATATGCTAGACTATTCTTATGTTTTATACTTGTCATTAACTTCGTACAAGCCTCCCTTAACAGGTATAGTGCTATAGGAGTAACGCACCGCCGGTATTCTTGAGGTCACGTTACGTTAAGCATAATGGTCTTATCGTTGCAACGATAAGATTACGCTAGCAATAATCTTTGGGTTGACATTTGTAGTTGCTTGCTAGTATCGTATGTTACTTCTAGTAAACAATTATGCCATGTGGATTCGTTTAAACTTTTATACTTATGCTAGTAATCAAACTTGTATGCTCGGCAATACTTTTTGTATTACCTATACTTTAATACGTATTGCAGGAAATTGATGATGATGATGATGATGACGAACGAAATCTAGTAGGGAGACTAGAAATGCACCTTTAAATTTTAATAATTGTTGTAATTCGATTTCTTGTTTTATGTTGTCGTAATTTTCTTATTACACAAAGGAGACAATCGCACCAAAAATTGGCGTGAAAACCCACAATTTTTGGCGAAATCCCTCAATCCGCGTAAACCATTTTTCACGAAATTGTGCCATCAAGTTAGGAGTGATATACACATCTTGATGGAAAATTTCCCATTCTTACTCTAGTGGACCCTTATCCAACGAGTCGGAATTTGCTCCTCGTTTGGTAAGTCCTAACCACACTTAGGGTACGATGTTGTCAAGTTAAGGGTGAAACCCCCATCTTGATAACTAATCCCACCCCTCGATTTTCAATCTTGTCAAAGTCTCGAATTTTCGATTGACTAGGGATCTGTAGTAACCGGAAAGGTAAATATCGTTAACCGCTCCTCGGTGAGAGTATTCTAACTATTAGGACAAATCATATTATAGAAACTTGTATAAAAACTTGGATTCTGATTATGATTATGTAGTATAACCTCAAATGGTTATTCTATATTATAATACGATCATAATACAACTTAAATTCAGTAGCAAACTAATCTAAATTGGGTCAGAATCGAAAGTCAAAGCAGAAGTCAAACTTCGCGACTTTCGGTAACGAACCGACCCTAAAACTGGAATTGACGAGCCGAACATGTTTACACATGTTCTAATAATTATTACCAACTTTTTTATGTATCAAAACATATTTGATAACATATATATAATCAGATTATAATATTTATGAAATCTGACCCGTTTGACTTTTTAAAACAATAAACTTTGACCCGTCAATTGATCTAACGTGATTTTTAGGAGGTGTCATTTTGAGGGATTAACACCTACCTAATTACGATCACGTAGCCATGTTCGAATAAAACATTGGCTTGACCATAATGGTCATAACCGAAAGTCAAAGCAAAAGTTAATTTGCTTGACTTTCGGCTAATAACTAGCCTAATAAAATGAAATAGACTAGAAAGAACACTTACAAGTGTTCAAGAGAAGCTTAGAACTTCAGGGAGGAGGCTCTAAATGATTAGAAGCAGCTCCAAAGAAGAGAGGAATAAAGAATGAAAGGTGCAAGTTTCAAATGGTGAAACTATTGAGCTATTTATACTAATATTAGATTGTTAAGAACATGCAAGTGTCCTTAGGAGCTCTAGGAAGAGGATTAGTGTCCTAACACATGGCATTACAAGATTAAAGGTGGCAATGGAGGTGTTGAGGTGTATTGCAGCTTGGAGTGGCCTCCAAGCAAAAATTTTCTGCTGCAGACCTCCTCCGGCGGCCCGCGAGAGGCTTAGCTCGATTCTCTCGCGTCCCGCGAGACACCAAATTACTTTGAAAAGTTGTCACCTTTAACCCATTGACTTATAAACTCTCGTGTATTGTCCAAATAGCATAAATAACCTCTCACGACCAATATTTAGTACACCCGAGAGTATGATCGAACATTATCAAGCCCCCGGTTCGTTAAAGGGTCACTCAGAGGTATAAATTAACATGTTGACGCCTTTAATCCCTCCAATGTCTAACTTTTGTACAAAATCACTAATAGTCCCTCTCGTCCAATAAGTGGCTCATTTGAGAGTACGAACACTGTAAAGGGTCACTAAGAGGCATAGTTTCAGCATGTTGACACCTTTAGTCCACCCACGTTTATATTTTTCACAATTTGGCAAAATTAGTCCCTCCCAGCCAACAATAGGCATAAATAGGAATAGGGACACGTGTGGGCACAGTAGTAGACATGATTTTTACGAGGTGTTACATGGACCCACACAGAAGAGTGCATTTGTGTCTCAGTCGAGGGTAATGGACGTAAAATCGTCTAGGTTTGGATGCTTCCTATTTCGTCACACATATTAATGTCCTTGCAAAACATTAGTGATCAATGATTTCATTGACGCTTTACATACCGGTTTGATACAAATACATCTTACATTTTATGGATTCATCTCATACAACTAAAACACATGAACTCACCAACTTTTGTTGATTTTTCAACTTAATATGTATTTCACGAAATTAGTGGACCATGCGGGAAATTTCAGTCAAGGAAAGCAAGTGTCAAGACTCCATGCCAACTTTTGAAGGGTTTGTCCGTTATATGCCGCCTCCTTGCGGTGATATAAGGGTCAAAGTGTTATCAAAACTTGCATTTTGGATGTGTAACATTTTGACAACTTATTTTCATCTTATGGTTTGTAAACAATATACTTAACTTATGTTGCATTTTGAAACAATATTGGCAATGGCATTGGAGCTTGTTGTTATTCATTTAGTACGTTCACTTATATTGTATGCAGTGAGAATCAATCAGATCACACCTCGTGCTCCCGCCTATGAGCGGGTGTGACATTTATACTTGTCATTAACTTCGTACAAGCCTCCCTTAACATGTATAGTGCTATATGAGTAACACACCGCCGTTTTCTTGAGGTCACGTTAAGTTAATCATAATGGTCTTATCGTTGCGACGATAAGATTACCCTAGTGGTAATCTTTGGGTTGACATTTGTAGTTACATGCTAGTATTGTATGTTACTTCTAGTAAACAATTATGCCATGTGGATTCGTTTAAACTTTTTATGCTAGTAATCAAACTTGTATGCTCGCCAATACTTTTTGTATTGACCTATACTTTAATACGTATTGCAGGAAATTGATATTGATGATGATGAACAAAATCTAGTAGGGAGACTAGAAACATACCTTTAAAATAGTAATTGTTGTAATTTGATTTCTTTTTTTACGTTGTCGTAATTTGCTTTCAAACGATGTACCTTGAATTTAGCAATGAAATGAAATTTTGATCTTATTAAATATTGTCACAAATAGTGTTATGAAGTCTCTTGCAATCTATTTCGTCCAGGGGCGTACCCACCCTAAGCCAAGGGTGGGCGAGTGCACCCCATGAAAAAATATTTTTAGTGTTATTTTCGCCGGAAATCCCGACCGCGCCCCTTGAAATTTTTCACTCCGCACCCTATGAAAATTTTCAACCGCCTCACTTAGAAAAAAATTATTTATTAACCACTTATTCACTTAATTATTTAACCCAATCAAAGCCCAATCTGCAATATATTTTTATTAACCCAAGCCCAAACCCAACCCTAAAAAATTTGAACTAAATAAAATAACCCAAACCCATCCACTCATTCCAATTCCAAATCCCGCCCCCTAAAAAACTTCCCGCAACTTGACACCACTGCTCACGACCGGATGACTTTTTTTGCCAGAAAAACCAAAATTCCGACTGGACCGACCCATATTACATCAGAATTCCGATATAGAACTAGTATGGTTTCTTTATTTTTTTATTTTTTTTTGTTTTATGTGATGATTATGAGAAAATATAGATGTGTAAGGGTTTGATCTTTTTATATTTTTTGATTTTTTTTGTTGTTCTAGGCTTGTAGTTAAATGATTTTTTTTTTATTTATAGCTTTGTTTATTCAAATGATTAGTTACAAGTAATCAACATTTAATATTAGGCCTTCAATATTTGAAAATAAAATTAAAAATTATGGACTATGGTTGAACATGATTGTTTATTTTATTTAAGTGTTTACTGTTGTTTTATGAATTTATGGAGCAAATTATCTGTGTTAGGAACAATGAGTAAGAATGTAATGAACTTATGGCGTATTTAGTATCTTTAAATAATGTTTTGGATATATTTCAAAAAAAGAAAACATTTAGCGCATAATTTTAAATATGTTTGTAATTTGTAATGACGTTTGATGTGTTTTTTTGATGATTTTATAAATTTTAGTTTAATGTTCTTTTGTCTTACATGATCCGACCCGACCCGGGCCGGCCCACTATGAACCGATTTTTTATATAGCTAGGGGCTTAAAATCTTTGAAAATATTCCGCATCCCCGGAAAAAAATTCTTGGGTTCGTCTCCCGTAATAATTTTCTGCAATCAATTAGAGTGTGAGATTAATGTTTTCTCTTTCTGTTGCTTGATAGGGCCAAAAAAAGTTGGAAAAAAAAGTAGTGACTCATATGTCAAAAGATTCTTAAGGGTCAAAATCGTAATTATCTTATAATTCTAAAATTATTATATGTTAAAACCTAGACGAGTGCAGGGGGGAAGGGCAAGAAAGAAAGATAGGTGAAATGGCGGAAGATTTGTGCGCGGCGGCGACCAAAGGCGAGGCGGAGAAAGTGCAAAGCCTAATCGCATCGGGAGCCGATGTTACATACTTCAACGAAGACGGATTGACACCTCTAATGCTCGCCGCCAAGCACGGCCACGCCGCTATCGTGAAAAGCCTACTCGAGGCCGGTGCTCCATGGAACGCCCTCTCTCCCTCCAATCTATCTGCCGGTGACTTCGCCATGGATGCTGGTCACCAAGATGCCTTTGACATTCTGCTTAATACAGGTGCTACTTATTATTATTATTATTCGTGTCTTAAAACTTAGCACTATTTTTAAGAGACTTCATCTGGTTTTAAATTGATATGTAACTAGACTAGACTAGGGGAACCCTTTGGAACAGCCCTAGTTATGTTTGTCATCCTTTCTTAGTGAATGGCCTTTTGAATGAATGTATGTATAGGGATACAAGCAGAACTGATACTCGGTACAATTGCAAGAAAAGAAAATAAATCCGATGAGAACTACTTAGAAGATAGAGTTAGTTTTAGTGAGGATAAGCTCATGGATGCTGATAGCAAGGCTGTTATGATGGCCTGGGAGAAGCCATTAATGGAAGCTCATGCAAAGGCCATCTGCTCAAGAGGTGGTGGTCACGTTCTAAACATTGGATTTGGAATGGGCCTTGTGGATACCGCCATACAGCAGTATGGGCTTGTTACTCATACCATTGTTGAGGCCCATCCTGAGGTCTATGAACGGATGCGGGCTTCGGGTTGGACTCAGAAGGAAAATGTGAAGGTTGTGTTTGGTCGGTGGCAGGATGTTCTTCCTCAGCTTGAATCTTATGACGGTGGGTATTTGATTTTTTTAATTTTGTGAATTAGAAACTTTGAATTTATGGATTTCATTGCACAGGTATCTTCTTTGATACCTACGGGGAATACTATGAGGACCTAAGAGAATTCCACCAGCATCTTCCCACTCTGCTGAAGCCTGGAGGTATTTACTCCTTCTTTAACGGGCTTTGTGGAGGTAACGCCTTTTTTCATGTTGTCTACTGTCAGTTGGTATCCCTAGAACTTGAGAGCTTGGGTTATTCAACGCAACTTATACCATTGCCCGTTAAGGATTGTTTGGGAGAAAAAGTCTGGGAGGGTGTAAAGCATAAATACTGGCAGTTAGATACATATTATCTTCCTGTTTGCCAGTCTTTGGAAGATATTGAATGATATCTACTTGTTTTTTGTTGAACTAGTAGTTATTGTACTTTTTTTCATGTATCTGTATGCTACATTTCTTTGACCAAAGAAGATAGCAAGTGGTTCATTTTCAGTGTCTTTTTAGGTGCTTGGATTCTGAACTATATTTAATTGTTGTCCGGGTGGTACGTCAATATTGCAAGTTTGATCATTTCTTTTAAAAAATTACATATGTTGTTCCTAAAGGTCTTTTTATAAGAAACGTTAAAAGTACTCCTGTGGTTTCATCTGTAAGGCTACACCGTAATCTGAAGTCTGTCTAGATTTCTAGGCAGTCCCTCTCCATTTGCACGGGTTATCGAAGTGATTAGGTGCACAATCAAGTTGGTTCTCAGAATCACCCCAGACCTCTCCCTCCTGAGGTGCTTAAAGGTTTTGCCTTTGCAATGGACCACCACGGATGAATGAAGAATATGCAACCTTTTTTAGGATGAAAAATAGAAAATTACTATGTGCGTTTATAAAAACACAAAAATTATATTCGAGATCAAGCACCGGCCTATTCATCTCTGCAAATTGCTACGCCCAATCGCCGTACATATGCAATTCACGGTTCATTTGAACTGATATTGGGGTTGTATATTAATAGACGTCGGCCCCTGAATTAGTGTCCTGATTCAGTTATCACTGGTATTTAAAACTCAAGGGGAAGGATCGTCAGCTTTGGTGAAGGGTTTTGGATTGAATTATATTTATGGTTTATGTTCTTGGTGTGTGGAACATCTGTGATTTTTCTATCATTTCCTGGTAATTTCTTTAATCTTTGGTTTGATTTTAAAATTTTAAATAAACTCCACGTTGATTTCACTTATATTTACATAATAATTTATTTTCGTTCGTAAATTGTTGATTTATTATAGTGTTTTACCAACAAATTTATTTTGCTGCAATGTTTTATGTTTTTGTTTACGTATTCTGTATTGATAATTTGACAAATTGCTCATGCTTTCATTGCCAAGGGTAAAACCATTCTAACATACCAAGTGTTCTTTGTTTAGTTCTTATTGATACTTTTAATGATTCAGATTGTTTGTTTTGCGAGCAGATGTTTGAATGGTTAAAACATTTGTCTCTGAATGGTTAAGCATTATACTGAGTCTGAATGGTTAAAACCTCTAATGTGAATTGGTCAGACATTTGCATCTGAACAGTTAAATATTATATTGTCTCTTAATGGTTTAAATCTCTTACTGATTCAACATTTAATGGTTTAACTTTAAACCTCTTACTTGTTCAACACTTAATAATTTAGAAGTTGCCAAAGAGCCCCTAACTCTGTATGCCCTTAATGAACAATGGACCTATTTTTATCTTAATCAGAATGTTGCCGTTAGAGTGGGATTGTCCTTGTCAATTTATTATTATTATTATTATTATTATTATTATTATTATTATTATTATTATTACTAGGTGGACACCCGTCCGATGGACGTGTTGGTTTTAGTGTTATAAGTATAATGATAAAAGTTTTTGTCTACGTTTATATGTAAAATATGATGTGAAATTATTTAATGAATTCACATTCGTATCATACTTAAGAATACATTAAACTTGTAGACTGGTTAAATTTAGACACAAGAGAAGCATAACAAACGCACAAAACATGTTTAATTTCACTAAATGATTTAATTTCACTAACATAGAAAATGCAGTAATTAAAAATATATTATCTAATACATCATTTAGTTCCAAACCAATATATTTTAAACCAACACTGTTCCAAACCATATAAGCACTTCACTCATTACGACTTGGATAAAATAAAAATATTATATTGGGTGATAATGATTAAAGTTTCTTTTACAATGCCTTTACCTGTAAATCATTCAAATTATCTTCATCTTTCACGGCTTCAGTTGAATCCTATATTTGTCCAACACTCTAAAAAGAGGAACCCAAACGCCAATCCAGTTATTCCCATCACAACCATGTGTGGGTAATTTCAATTAAATCATATTGAGACATGCAGTTCTTGAAAAAAAAACATAAAATGTTAACAATTCAACTCTCTAAAATACGCTTCATCCCATCAAACTTTCTTGACCCATTGAAAAAAGATGCATACCAGAGAATAATCACTCTCGATAGCACGCAAAGAAGACAACGATTACTTGTAAGGATATAGAGACAATGGCATATGTATTCCTATCAAACCTCGTAGATTGTTGCCCTAAATACCGCGTTATACAAACTACAACATACAAAGAAATGAACTTTCACTTCAAAACGCAAAACAGGTAGTTGGAAGCGAACATATCTAAGCTAGATTTAGAAGTATAGAAATGGAATGGTAAACTAAGTAACTTACGAGATATCTGCATAGCTCCTCGTATTTGTGATAATGATTTGTTCAATTCCACGAAAGAATTGGCTGGTGCAGGACGATTCCTTCCACTTTACACGGTGCGAGTTTAATCAAGGTACTACATAATTATTTAAAATTCGATGTATTGTTTATAAGGCATCAAACCTGAATATACGGAAAGTAAACCTCTTTTAATTTGCATTTAAGCGGCCTTATGTTAGTGCTTTTCATTTCCGGCTAAAATATCTCAACCTGTTCAGATTGTGATTTTTGAGCTGCAGATGAGAAGCACTAACATAAGGCGGCTTAAATGCAAATTAAAGGATATTTACCTCTTATATATTTAGGTTTGTTGGCTTATATATAATCCAGTAGCAGTAAATAATGATGTAGCACCTTGAATCAACCTACGATATTAAACTGCTACCGAGCGATAACACAAGCTCGTTATTAGTGGGGTCTCGAAGACCAACACAAGTCTACATCATATAGTATTCTACTGAAACATCAAAGGAAAGATTATGAGTTAAATAGGTATTCTATCATATAATGCTTTTCTAATACAATGTTAAATAGTTATAAACACACAATAGTGCATATACAAACGCTAATGAAAAGATGCATACCGGAGTTTGGTTTTATTGCTGAAACGAAATACTTTTGCATCTTCCACTGTAATAAGCTCTTTACGGCTGATGAGTTGCTTTTAGATTGCTCCTGTAATTCCCTAAGTGACACCGTTGAAGCGTATCGGCTCTGTTCAGAGTTGTCGCTTCCACTTTTATCAATACGTCATCATCTTTCACCCCTGGATCTTCTACTTCTTCCAGTTTTAGAACTTCACGCACCCTTTTGACTCAACTTCTTCCAACATTTCATGCAAATAATTAAGCAACTATAACCGACAAATCTGGCCTGAATATTTCACGCACCCTGCATTTTTCAAAAATATTTATTGAAATCTATAACTGACAAATCTGGCCTGAATAATCTCTAATACAAATCTGCAACTGATAAATAAACTATTAAAATCAAGTGCTAGTATGATGTGCAAATGATAAATAAACTATTTAAATAAGATAGGTCTCTATAACAACTAGTACACCAGTTAACAGTTTAAACACTCATAATAAAACCAACTCAGATGCACCTTTACAAAGTGCCAGTCCTTCAAATATAGATTGCCATGTTCCACTAAGGAAAGCTTAAGCCAGTGATCAATAAAGTCTTCCAATGACATGTCAAACCTCTTCTGATCAGTAATTTCTTTGCAACCGCAGTCAACAACCTACAGATTCAAATGTAACATATAGAAAGTAGAAGTTAATACAATGTAAAATCTCTTCTGATCAGTAATTTCTTTGCTCGATATCGTACCTGAGATAGGATTATTGGGCCTCCTTTTTACTCGAACAATAGCTCCATACGAAAATCATGATGACCTATTGAGTAGCTCATTCAAGCTCGACTCAAGCTTTTAGCCAGCCGACTCGAGCTTTTATAGGGCTGCTAAAGACATACATTGTCTAAAATTTATTAACCAACCCTATGACATTCTACTGTTGTAATTAAATAGACAAAAAAACAAAAAAACTTTCGACTAAGCTATGGGTTACCTCCTCCACAGGTGGTGTCTAGAAAAGCCATCTCATGTACTATTAACAAACTCCATGTATTTATAGCATGTGGATTAAGTATATTTGATTTTGAAAGTCAAAGTGCATCATTTAACATTGCGACTTGTTAATGTTACGTATTCGTTACAGACTCGATTCAAGTTACGGACGTATGCTCGTTAGGAACGACTCAGATGATAAAATAAAAATATTATATATTCACGACTCGTTACGGACTCGACGCTAGTCACTGACTACACTCGTTACGGACGACTCAAACGATAAAATAAAAAAAATGCTATATATTTTACGACTCGTTACGAAGTCAACGCTAGTTACGGACGACTCGGACGATAATGAAAGTAGAAAAGAAAAAACCACTTGATATTATTATTATAAATTATTACAGTCCAAAATCACTATTTCAGTCCACTTATTCTGTGAACCACAGGGACTGTAATAGTTACGAAAGTGAAACACATGGACTGTGATAGTTACGAAAGTGAAACCATAAGGACTGAAATGGCAATTTTAAACTAATGGACTGAAATAGTGATTATTAACAAACCACAGGGACGAAAAACATAATTAACTGTTTTATAAATGATGATGATATTTGTGGAAGCTTGACTTACTTGAAGGACTTGTTTGACATCTGTTGACTATTAACCTCCAACATGCCTGATAATTGCAGCCTAAAAGATGTTACAGTCTAACCATTAACCTCCAACATCAGCAACTTATGAAAGAATCGATTCACTGCCACACCTCAAAACCAAAGCACAATTTTTATTTAAACAAAATAACTTCATTGAAGCTTCAGTTACATTTTGATTCACCTAGGTCAATTTTTGATCACCTCCCCGTAGGGATGCCAAAAACTTAAATGACAAATGAACACACACATATATATAGGGATACAAGTCCGCACGGATGTGCTATGGTCAAGTTCGGGCGAACTTGTCCTTCAAAGGACAAGTTCAGGCGAACTTGACTAAAGGCACATCAAGTTCGAGCGAACTTGACCAATACAGGTAAAGTTCGGGCGAACTTGATCCCTTTTACACTGAAATCTCCGTATTTCGGTCGTGTGTTCAATTCTAAGATATACAATATTCAATACACGCTCTATCTAGCCTATACGACAAGTGACGAACACCAGGTGCACCAACAGATTCCCCCTTGTTCGTTACTGTCGAATCTTGGTCTTCAAATTTGAGACGTGTTTGAATATTCTGCAACTTCAATCAAGGTATCTGCCGATGTCGTCGAAACGCGTCAACAAATTCCCCCTTAATTGATGATCCGGGTTGGCATTATCAACGTTAGATTCCCCCTGAAATCTCCAGTTCAGATATTTGTTTGCATAGTTTCCAACCTCCTCTGATTTACTTGACCAACAAATTATCTTGAATAGACACCAACTTGAAATTCATCAATACAGCTTCTCCATTTCAACTTTAACCAATTCCGCGTTCAGTTTTAGCGCATATCTCCCATGCTCGATCTTCCGATCTTCCGATCTTCAAAAACTAAAACGGCAATTGATAGAAACTTCGAATTACCACACTGGTAAACTTCAAATCAATGTTTACCCGCAATAATCTGAAATCCCGATTTCCGTAATCACTCCAGATCAGCAAATCGGTAATCTTTTTCAATCAGCAAATCTTCATCGGAACCAAATAATCTGGTAACACTTCGGCTCTGAGAAACATTCGTCCGCGATCAAAATCACATTCTTCTTCTTCAGTCACAATGTCAGATATATAGCTATCTCCGGTAGACCAGCACCACTTAATCACCAAACATCATCATCCAATGCGGTTAGTCCAAAGAGAAGAATGATTCATATGCTTGAAGACTAAAAATAATGGCCACCAAAGGTTATCATCAGATTTCCTTGGTAATTTTGAAACCATCCGTCTTCGGAGCTAGTCATTAATTCCTAAGATCATCACCGAACGTTTTGAACGTCCTCAGTTCCTCACTGGTATTAACGACTTCTAATCCAGCTAACTGTTCCTTCACCAGAGATCAGGACTCTAACCCTTAAGCATCACTCTGTATCATGAACTTAAAACTGGGAACTTCCTGTGATCACAGAATCCCAACGAATCTCAAGTCTCTGCATTTCCCGGTTAATCTGCAGTCGAAAACCACCCGAATAATGTTGCAGTGTCACGAATTTCAAAAATGCCGGAATCTTCATAAGATGAAATTTTTTATCCCCCCTCATTTTTGCAAATTCTGACCATACCAATTTTTCACTGAAATTCCCTCTCAAATCCGGAATTTTCAGTATTTAACAAATGCGGAATTTACTTTAAGGCCCATCGGTAGTCTTCAACCCTAATGATCACCAAATTGCTTTGGTATCAATCACTACCCTCTCATCTTCAACCATCTCAAACCTCATCATCTCAGCCTCTCTCTAAGGCCTCCGACGGTGTCCCCGAATAGTCAGTATCGGACGTTAAAATTTCGAAAAAATTTCTATCACCAAAGTTCGGGCGAACTTAGTCAGTTTGTGACAAGTTCGGGAGAACTTGGTTGGCCACAACCAAGTTCGGGCGAACTTGCATGAAATAGACAAGTTTGGGCGAAGTTGTGCTTAATTTAAAAGAAAATCAGTCAAGTTCGGGCGAACTTGAGAGAAATCTTGAAAAGCCTTGTCAAGTTTGTGCGAACTTGAGAGAAATCTTGAAACCTTGTCAAGTTCGGCCGAACTTGGTCTCCCAAATCAGCCTTTTTTCATATTTTTCGATCCAAAATCCTTATTTCTTCAAATTTCGAGATGATTCCACCATAGATCTGGTCGAAAATGGTTTTCTAACAATCGTATCCGTTCAATTTTAGATTTTGTCCGTGGATTGTATGTTTATTTGATGATTTACGTCTAAAACCCCTCCTAATGTCCATAAATGTCCAAATTCATGAGCGTAGGTGATAACCGTAGCTCTGATACCAATTGAAGGTCCGTGATCAGGCGGTTCTAGACAGAAGTTAATGGATAAACGTAAACTGATTCGGTAGAATGTTATTATAGAAAGGAGTAGAAGTAGAATGCAGCGGAAGTCTTCATTCATACCGAAAGAGTATACATCTTTATAAGTCCAGCTGCCGGAATTCCTGGAGAGAATCCGGCAGCACCTCCCTGTAGGGATGCCAAAAACTTAAATGACAAATGAACAGACACATATATAGGGAGACAAGCTCGCCCGGATGTGCTATGGTCAAGTTCGGGCGAACTTGACTAAAGGCACATCAAGTTCGAGCGAACTTGACCAATACAGGTAAAGTTCGGGCGAACATGATCCCTTTTACACTGAAATCTCCGTAGTTCGGTCATGTGTTCGATTCTAACCTATACAATATTCAACACACGCTCTATCTAGCCTATTCGACAAGTGACGAACACCAGGTGCACCAACACTCTTTTTCTTAATGGCCCATCCTGACCTGGTCTCTTTTGATGCTGATTTTCTTATTACCCATCTAGACCCATTAATAATTTTAACCAAACCCAAAATGACCCAGCAGCTTAAAATTAAAGTCCAAAAGTGACCAAAGTTTAGGTATCTAGGTAGAAATTGTCAGGCCTAGTTATACCTCTTTAATTATATATTTATATGTATGTATATATATGTGTGAGAGAGAGAAACACCATGACACGTCGCTATGCATATCACGGAGGGAATTTTTTTGCCCATGGCGCCCGCCCTGTGGGGCGGTCTACCCCGACGCTATGGGGCATGATGGTGGTCAAGGGCGCTATGTAAGGCTCGACTACAAGTGGCCAAAAGGTACAAAACTTATTATTATTACTATTATTTTTTGGGAACAACGACTTTCTTGTGTTAGGCCATCATACAAGAAACATAAGTTATACAAACTTACTTTTTCTCACATTTTGAAAGAAACATAATCAAAATCTATTGATGTACATGAATGGATTAGGGAACGATCCTTATGACTTATAATTAAAATCAGGAGAAAAGAAATTTGTAGGGGAAAAGGGAATGGAGAAAAGAGATGAAGTTGTAAAATGAAATGACCAGGGGGTTAAAGGAAAGTAAGGCGGTAACTGGTCTTGTCACAATTTGAATGTGAAGGGGTATGGTCCCAAAAACCTTGCTCCAATCAAGGAAACCATACCCATTAATAACTTCTAAAGAAACTGCGCGCAGACTTCTTTGCCAAAATAAGATTTATTAGAGCTTTACGCCAAGTATCCAAGAGAGGAAAGCGTCATTTAACTACCTTGCGCGGGCTCGCGCAAGGTTCAAAGTTAACCTTGAACACTCTCTTTAGATAAATGCTTCATTTAACTACCTTGCATGGGCTCCGCAAGGTTCAAAGTTAATCTTGAACATTCTTGTCTGATAATGCTTCATTTAACTACCTTGCGCGGGCTCGCGCAAGGTCAAAGTTAATCTTGAACATTCCTGTCTGATAATGCTTCATTTAACTACCTTACGCGGGCTCGCGCAAGGTTCAAAGTTAATCTTGAACATTCCTGTCTAATAATGCTTCATTTAACTACCTTGCGCGGGCTCGCGCAAGGTTCAAAGTTAACCTTGAACATTCCTTTTTGATAATGCTTCATGCTCGCGCAAGGTTCAAAGTTAACCTTGAACATTCTTGTTTGATAATGCTCCAGGCACAAACCTTGCGCATATATTTATATCAAAGCAAGCATCCACCAAACGTTGCGCTAAGCAGCAAGGAAAAGAAGGAAGATCAGTTACCTAACTTGCGCTTCTTGCGCAAGGAAACAATTAATCCTAAAACTTTCCCTTAGCAAAATCCCTAACTTGGTGCAGAAGCAAAGGGAATCTTTTCTGTTGTAACAGAATGTACACGTGGCGAATAATAGATGTGTAACAGCTGTGAAACCTTCTAGAAGCCATTAACACCCAATCGTGCAAGCATCTTTTCGATTACAACCAATTGCCACATGGCAGCATCTGGATGGCTGAGGAAGATCACGGTGATGGCATGCTCACATTTATAAGATGTAGTGATCTCATGCTGACACGTGGCGCCTCACGATCCGTGTGCACTAACGGATTTCCAACAAACGTTAACGGAATAACAAAAGATTCCATTAAAGTTAACAATCTCTCTTTTTGGCGCCAAACACCGGCTATAAATAAGAAACTTGGAGTTCAAGGAAAGGTATTCACTCTCAACTACTCTCTCACTTAAATACTTACTTCCGACTACCTGTACTTATTCTCACGCCGGAGGGTGGTCGCGGAGAGAACCCCCTTCTCCCCGTGGCGAGCTAACGGTGTTCTGTTTTGCAGGATCAGCCGGAATATTATTCTATTCGTCATCCATCGTGAAACCAAATGGTTGGTTAACCCTTTTATGCAGAGCCCATTCCATAGATCTACTCTGACTCCGGTCTAGTTGATCCAGGGTTTCTTCATTGACGCCCACCGATTTCGATTCTCTCACCTTTCGTTTAGTTTCACTTAGATTTGCAGCGTCATGGCTGACAGATCATCTTTTCAAGGTCCTCGATCAGGGATTCGACGCGTTGTTGTCGGACCTCAGGTCGACGGACAAATAGTTGAGGATTCTTCAAGCGAAGCTAATGCTCAGTATGATCCTAATCATGCGAGTATTCCTGTAACACTGGCGGCTCCTCAGGTTGATGTTACGTTGATTTTACCACCTGGAGAGACTCCATTATCGTGGTTAATCAAATCTCAAGCGACTCTAAACGCTATGTATGCTCAGTTATGTGCCCAAACCGGAACTCCAGCTTTTCAAGCCCCGGTTAGCGCTCCTCAGGTCCGTGCTTCGCCGGCACCTCGAGTTTTGAGTTATAATACTCAAGGTCATGCTCGTTCCCCTTCGCGCATGCCTGAAGATGGAACAGAAATGCATTCTAAAACCAGGAATGATCCTGTTCATTCTGGTAATAGAAGGCAAGAAGACAATGTTCAGCGTCGTGCATCTGTCCACTCTCGTTTGCGCCCGCGATCTTCACAGAAACGGGACACCCAACACGATGAGCTCGATAGAACCTATGAGGAAGGGGATAGTGCAAGTATTTTTAATCGAATATCTGCAGATCATGCTAGTTACAGGCCAAAAGTACGCCCAGTATACAATCCAGAAGCTGAGCATAATTACAATTTGGTGTATCGCCCAACCAAAGCAGCTGAACAATCAAAGTTTACCAGAGAGATAGCACTGGCTCCGTTGGAGCGAGCGAAATTACCATCCAACGTTGGAAAGTTTAACGGTTTGACTGATCCTGACGATCACATGCGCCTCTTTGCCGGCGCAGGGTTACTTGGGTGCTGGACACTGCCAATGTGGTGTCACTTATTTGTGCAAACCCTTACTAGCGCTGCGCGCCTTTGGTTTTATAATTTGCCAGCAGGTAAACTTTCCTCTTGGAATGACTTAAAAGAAAAATTTCTTACACACTTTAGTTAGCAACGGCGATACGTGCGTGACTCCTCAGATGTAATGAACATCTGGCGGAGGGACGATGAAAGCCTCGAAGATTTTATAACACGTTACAATAAAGAGGTGTTAGAGATTGGAGATATCCATGAAGACCTTATACGCGCGTAGTTTAAGTATGCGGTAAGGTGCGACGAAATGATTAAAGTGTTGTCCGGTACAACTGGCCTTCCAAAAAACTGGGATAAACTCATGGCGGCAGCCAAGGTTTATGCCCAGACTGAGCGCAAGTTAAGTTCAAACCGACCACCTCTACCTCAGAACCGTCCGCAAGACCTGAGTAGAGGTAGTCGCAAGTATAAGAGAATCTGGAAAGAGTCAAGTCAGAATTCGTATTCTCCGTATTCACCAATTGATGCGTGAGCAACAATCAACAAGATAACAACTCAAAAAGCGATTAAACAGGAGAATAGGGAACGTCAGTGGACTCCCTTAACGAAATCTCCGGCTGAGGTTCTCAGCACTGAGAATTATCAGTTTAAACAGCCGTAACCAATGAAAAACAAAAAGGGCAAGACCCAAATTTGTTCTGTGATTATCATAGAGACACCGGCCACACAACAGATAATTGCATCAGTCTGCACACGGAGATTGAGAAAGCGTTAAAGAGCGGGAAGCTTACACATCTAGTCCAAAATGTGCGCAAAGAGATTAAACAAATTACGCGTGAGAACGTAGGGCCTAGTAACAAGAAAATGAAACAACACGTTTCCGTGATTCAAGGTGGATCATCGCGCAAGCGTAGCCTTCAACATTTTCAAAACAACACTTGGCGCGAACAGCAAGTCATTTTTCCTATCATTCCAGGAGGTCCTCAAGAAGACCGGCCAGTAGTTATCACCGGTATCTTTGGGCACTACCAAACAGACTATATGTTTATAGATCCGGGTAGTTCCATGGATATCATGTATGAGCAGTGTTTCAAGCAACTAGATCCTGAGGATAAGGCACGCTTGGAACCAGTTGATTTTCCATTAACTGGGTTCGGCAATGAGGTTGTCTTTCCTCTAGGACAAATCCTCTTTCCTGTCACTTTATCTGATGGAAGGTGCTCTCGAACGAGTAACATCAACTTCATGGTGATGCCGGTAAATTCCCGTCACGATGTAATATTGGGACGCCGCATGCAACGTGATTTAGTATGATTACTTCCGCTCCACATGCTGTTTGTGGTTTTCCGACACCAAATGGCGTAGCTATACTTTATGCGTGAAAAGAAATTATGTCAATTGAGGAACCAATTATGAAGGCTGGCAAGACATTGCCAAGCAATGAACCAGAAAAGTGGGTACTCAACAATAAGTACCCTGAGCAGACAATCTTATTAGGACTTGCAGTCAGTATTGAAATTCGCGCAAAGCTTAAATTACTGTTGTTTTGCAACAAAGACATTTTCTCTTGGACACCTGCTGACATGGTTGGTGTCCCGCGCGACGTTGCGGAACATTGCCTGAATGTATTTCCATCAGCAGAGCCAGTTGTGCAGAAAAAGCGCAGCCTCGGGTCAGAAAAGGCAGCGGCAATGAACGAACAAGTCACCGAGTTATTAAATGCTGGTATTCTGCGTGAAGTCAAATACCAGACCTAGGTGTCAAACCCAGTCATGGTTAAGAAACATAATGGTGGATGGCGGATGTGCGTAGATTTTAAAGATCTAAACAAAGTGTGTCCAAAAGATTGTTATTCTATTCCTGAGATTGACAAAAAAGGTTGACTCATTAGCTTCCTTTCGCTGGAAATGTTTTCTAGATTGTTATAAAGGTTATCATCAAGTCTTGATGAAAAAAGAAGACGAAGATAAAACCGCTTTTCGCACGGAGAAGGGCATTTTTTGTTATACCAAGATGCCTTTTGGTCTCCGCAATGCGGGAGCTACTTATCAAAGATTGATGGATATAGTGTTTGGAGATGACATTGGGAAAACTGTGGAAGTCTACATGGATGATTTGGTCATTATGAGTAAATCAGAAGACACTATGCTAGACAACATCCAAAGAACCTTTGATTCTCTGCGCAAGGTAAATCTAAAATTAAATCCTAGCAAATGCTCCTTCGGCATGGAGCAGGGCAAATTTTTGGGTTTCATCGTCACCAAAGACGGTTTCAAGGTTAATCCCGAAAAGGTCGATGCAATACAAAAAAGTCGTCTCCTACTACCATCAAAGAGACGCAACGTTTGGCTGGAAGGTTAGCTGCGCTAAACCGCTTCCTCGTCAATCATGCTGCAAAATCTTATCCATTTATTCGAACCCTGGGCAACTGTACAAAGAGCAAGGAGTTCGCATGGACTCCTGAAGCTGATCAAGCTTTCCGGCAGATGAAAGATTGTTTAGTTCAACTTCCCACACTTACTGCTCCCCGAGAAAAAGAACCCATGATCTTATATCTTGCTGCATCTGAGGTAGCAGTAGGTGTTGTTCTGTTGGTAGAACGCGAAGGGGTCCAGTCTCCAATTTATTATATCAGCAAGATGTTGAATGATCCAGAGACAAGGTATTCAATCATGGAGAAATTAGTTTTAGCATTGGTCCATGCTTCGCGCAGGCTACGAATATACTTTTCTGGACATGTTATTACAGTTTTAACAAACTTTCACATTGGCCAAATCCTGGCCAAACCAGACGTTTCTGGACGACTTGCGAAATGGGCAATAGAATTGGGAGGTTATAACATCTGTTATAAACCTAGACCAGCTATCAAAGGCCAAGTTTTGGAAGATTTCATCGCTGAAATTCCTGCTGATAAGCTTGAAGAATGCCAAGCAATCCAAAACCCAATCCCAGTCATCGACAACATAGCCTGGACATTGTTTACAGATGGCGCATCAAACAGTGATGAGGCTGGAGCAGGTCTTCGATTAATGAGTCCAGAGGGAGCAGAGTTCACATATGCAATTCGGTTAGATTTTAAAAACACAAACAATGAGGCCGAATATGAAGCTTTCCTAGCAGGCTTACGCCTCGCTATCAAAATGGGCGCAACAAATTTAGAAGCCCATGTTGATTCATTATTAGTTGCTGAGCAAGTAGTTGGAACATACGATGCAAAGGGAGATATCATGGCTCTACACTTGGCGCAAGCCAAGGATCTTATAACACAGTTCCAACAATTTAAAATCACACACGTCAAGCGAAGTGAAAACAAACATGCTGACGCTCTAAGTAAACTTGCTGCAACTAGCTTCAAGCATTTAGCAAAAGAGGTTCGCATTGAGGTTTTAAGTAATCCATCAACCCCTCTCAGGCAAGTGACAATGGTTGAAGTAGGAGACCCATCATGGATGTCTCCAATAATGATATATCTGTTGCATGGTTCCTTACCAGAAGATAGATCGCAAGCACGAAAGTTACGATGCAAAGCCCTCAATTATGAAATGATTGACGGTATCCTGTACCGACGCTCTTACATGGGTCCTTCGCTCCGCTGTGTTGACAAACATGACACGCAATACCTGATCAGGTAGATTCATGAGGGACTATGTGGCATACATTCTGGGCCGCGCATGGTCGTAGCCAAAGTAAAAAGCGCAGGCTATTATTGGCCCGGAATGTACGTTGACGCGGCAGAGATCTTGCGCAAGTGCATGTCCTGCCAAAGGCATGCCCCTAAAACATTGCACCCAAAGAATCCTTTGGTACCCGTCACAACAGCTTGGTCATTTCAACAATGGGCCATTGATTTAGTGGGACCATTTCCAGATGCGCCCGGCGCAGTAAAGTTTATCATCATTGCAGTCGATTACTTCACTAAATGGGTTGAAGCCAAACCTTTAGCTTCTACTACAACGATGGTAATTCGCAAATTCTTCTGGGAATATATTATTTTGCCGTTTTGGTCTGCCCATGCGCATTATTACAGACAACGGTTCAAATTTAACGGCTCTAGAGCTGCAAACATGGATGACCGAAATGGGGATCCAGCATGTTTTCGCTTCTGTTGCGCACCCGCAAGCAAATGGTCAAGTTGAAACCATAAACAAACAGTTGGTCGACGGTATCAAGGCCCGCCTTGGCACGACACAGCAGGGGTGGGTTGACGAATTGCCTAGCATCTTGTGGGCACACCGAACTATGCCCAAGACTAGCACTGGAGAAACCCCTTTTAGCCTTGTATACGGCGCGGAAGCTGTGATTCCTGCCGAAATTGGGTTACGGTCTCCAAGAATGCTAGCTTTGGAAAAACAAGATAACGAAGAACAACGGCGCATCGACCTAGACTTATTGGAAGAGCGCCGAGAAAATGCAGCGATTCGCGAAGCTAAATACAAGTCCCAGCTTGAAAAGTATTACAACAAAAGGGTGCGCATCTGTTCCTTTTTACCTGGTGACTTTGTTCTTCGCGATAATGAAGCATCGAATGCCGAAAAACCGGGGAAGTTAGCCCCGCGATGGAAAGGTCCATACATGATAAATGAAGTATTGGGAAAAGGCGCGTACACTCTGAAGCGTATGGACGGATCCAGCGTTCCTTGAACCTGGAACGCCCAGCAACTGCGCCGATGTTATATGTAATCTCAGTCCTCTAAGCGACTTCTGAGCGTTGCGTAACGAGACTGCTTACTTTATTTTGTTATGTAATCTTAGTGGCAGCCATAGCCTTGCGCTTTGTCAGTATGAATAAAATACTTTGCCACTACTTACAGTCTTATATATGTTCATTTACAAATGCATGCAATTCCTTTGGATAAACAAAAACACAACTCATGAGCCACAAGTTAATTTAATATTTACGCTCACATATGAGAAAAGAAATTGTTCATTTGTCTATCCTACACAAGTAATTGGTTTCATGCAAACATTGTAAAACTGAAATATATTATATTCACAATACTTGCGCAGAATCGCAACGTTACAAGTTATTATACAGAAAAATTACAAATTTCATATTCTATGGACTTGGTTCCCGCCTGCTTCTATGCTGAAGAAAAGATCTCATTTAGCTTATCAACAAAGTTGTCTTGCTGCAGCGCGGCGTCCACAAGGTCCATAATTGGAATTTGCAATTGATCATATTTTTCCTTGGAAGCAGAATAAATGGCGGCAGTATTTAGCCCATGCGTGGCAGCAAGGCTGGTATCCCATTCAGTCTTCAGCGCATGGGCCACGTGCAAAGTACTTTCTCTGTAGCCTTCGGCATGACCGTCACTGCGCCCCGCCATCATCAATTCTGCCACTCTCTCATCCAACTCCGTAGAGTTAAGGATGGTATTTACGATCTGTACACAAACACAATCAGTATATGTTACGACAATCAAACCAGACATGTGTAAAGAAAAGTGAATATTACCTCCACATTCCCGTACTCCCGCAACCAGGTAAGCTGGTTCATGAAGGATTCGGTCAAGTTTTCTGCAGTAGCACGAGCGACCTCTGTGTCATTAAGTTTTTGGTCGCCTTCAGTCAAACGGCAGATCAACTCAGCTTTCTCTGTTCGTTGCAGGTTGACATCTTTTTTCAAACTGTCAACCTTAGTTTGCAACCGCTCCTGGTCAAAAAGCATAGCAGTTAGTTCATCAATTTCTTTATTCTTAAGAAAGAGAGTCATTTTGGTAGATACCTCATTTTGCTCGCTTCTTTCTCTGTGTGAGCGCGCTTCTTCTGCTGCCGCAACTACATCAGCTTTCTCTTTTTTGAGTTTCTCAATCTCGTTGCGTAGAGAAATTTTTTCTTTATTATCACGCTCGTAAGCCTCCACAAAGCGCTTGCGCTCGTCCGCATATTGTGCAGCAGACGCCTCACACTTGCACTTCCAAGATAGCGCAGCCCATTCTTCAGTCTTCTTCTCTTTCTCAAATTGGGCCTTTTCCGCCTCAAAATCAACAAGCATCTTCAGCGTCTTCTCCTTCTCAAGCTTGGCCCTCGCTTTCAAGCTCAACCTCGTCCCACTCCTTGTTCATACTGCGCCATTCGCGCACAATTCTATTTATGGTGGACGAGGCAAGGGCAGACTCTTGCAGATATGACTCGTAAGTAGCTTCATGGTCTTTTTCCTCCTGGCGCTTCACCTCCGCTGACGGGAAGATGCCCTTATACCACTCCCTACAGGAGTGCCAATCGGTAAAAACATCGCCCTGCTTAACCTTCCACACGGGCTGATGAATCGCAGAGGCCCGCTTCTCGGAATAAGAGCGATAATAATAATCCCCAGGCGTCTCCTCTGGGCGAATGGGCGATTCCCCCTCCGAATCCTCAAAAAACATAAAGCCTTCGCCTTGTGTTGAAGGTCCGGCTCCCTTGGATATCAACCTTGACGGTTCCCCAACATCTGTAGCCGTATCTTTAACCTACTCGCCAGCAGGATTCTCAGCATCAAAATTTTTGGGCTCTTCTTCCGGAGCCACTTTCTCAATATGTTCCGGGACGATGGGGTCGGCTTCAGGAACAAGAGTTTCTTGCCCCGCATCTCCCTCAACATTCTCAGGCCTGCGCGGCGATGGTATAGCAGATGAGGTGGCCGGTGCAACCTTCACCATTTTCTCTGCAAAGCATATCAACAAATACCAAGTATCAGGTTCTGCGCAACTTTTATGACAGAAATACGCAACAAACTAAACGTACCAGGTGAGAACTTCTTAGCAAAGGCATCCAGATTGCCTTTCTTACCAATGCGCGGGCGCGCAACTTTGGTTGGCACAGGAGTTTTAGTCTCCGCCTCCTTCCTCTTCCTAGAAGTACGCTTCAACGCCTCTTCCGGGCTAGAAGGTATTCCCAAAGGATCATCTGGGTTCGCTGTAGGAAGGTGTCAATGGGTTCTGGCTTCAATTTCTTCAAACCTACAGGCGCAAGACCCTCTAGTGAGTCCGACACCAACACATAATTGCACCAAGAGTCAGATACGGGAAGTGTACCTTTCTTGCCCTCAGCTTTCGCAGCAGCTGATGGCTTGGTTTTTGCTCTGGGTTGGAAGGGGGTGGCGTAGCAGCTGCAGCAGCAGTTGGTTTCTTCTTCTTCTTCGAATCAGGGCCTACGCCCAAGTTCAGCAAATCACCTACATAATCAATCACATTGAGTAAAGGTTGCGCCATTAAGTTATATTGCAATATCAACTTAGGCTTTGTATGGACTTATTTACCTGTCTTCGAACATGGTTGCGCCTCAAGATCCTCCTGCTTGGGCAACTCAAAGTTCCCCAAGATTTGTGAGAACCAAGTGTCCTCACCATCAGCAATAGGCACGGCGGCCATTTTTCCCTTCTCTCTCTTGAAAGAGACCAAGTAGAGAGGCGGAGTTACATAGCATACATTTTTGCATCAGTACATAGCTATTGAAAGATATTGCTAGGAAGTTAAAGGGTTACATACCAGTCCCATCTTCTGTATACACTGGTTTTTCTCGGCCTTCCTTCTTCCAGAAAATACTCATCCCGGCAGCGATGAGGGCAATCTCCGGTAAAACAATATTGGGCACATCTTTAATATCTTGATACCATACCTCGTCGGTGTCACACCCCGACCCGCAGCGGAAAAGGTGATCGAGGCATGATTAGGTTATCATCAAAGCTCATGACATTTATTATAACGTTTCATATTCATTAATACATTTTAATGGGAAATATACAATCATAATTACATCATGTCCTAACATCAATCTAGGCTTCATTGTTTTCTTCTAAGGCATTTCCTATGTTTTCCTTGCTTCATCCTGTTCACCTGTATCATGTGTAAAAATGGTTTTTGGATCAACAAAAAGTTGGCGAGTGAATCCTATGAAAAACATTTGAACAAGTTTATTTAATTGATTATAAAATAAAGTGCACAACCACACATGAGTAAAAATAGATGTAAACTTATTCACCAATCATTTAATATTTAATAATGCACACATGAACAATAATGGATCGTTTTGAGGCATGCGTTGCTCAACTCGTCTCCCACGAGGAACTGATGGGCCTAATGAATGATTTGCATATATTTGACAATATGAAATACATAACTACAAACAATATAAACTAAATAATACACACACGAACAATAATGGATTTGTTTTGAGGCATTGCGTTGCTCAACTCGTCTCCCACGAGGAACTGATGGGCCTAATGAATGAATTGCATATAACTTGACAATATGAAATACATAACTACAAACAATATATACAATCTAAGTTTAGATCACAATATGGTATGCACAAGTTTAAATAAACGAGTTAATTTTGGTGACACATGACACACCCCAAAACGTGTAATTAAAAAGGGGAGTTGTAAGATTCACTCACATTGGGTGCGTTCGGTTGATGATGTTGAATACGCACGAAGTTGGATTTAACCACGAGTGAAACTAACCTAGATAATAACATAATGGTTTGGTAAATAAGCGGATTTTATTAATCAATTTTAGTAGGATGATTGGATATATTTTTGTGAGTTTAAGGCTATTTTCTAACCTTAAAAACGTTATGTTTAAGTATTTTTAATTGATTTTTAAATAAAATTAATAAATAAAAATAATAAAAAATGTTGACTTTTTTGCGACCGTTGAGACTTGTTGACCGGTCGGACTGTGTAATTGTGTGCGCCGGGTGAGGCTCGAACCCGAGACCTCCCGTTCGCGTGCACGCAGCTCTACCAACTGAGCTACGTGTCTAACCCAAAATATTTCTGTTTTTAATTATATTTATATACTAATTGAATTAAACCGAAAATCATTTATTTTTTTAAAAACGATTTTAATGCATCGAACCGGTGTTCTCCACAGGTCTCGAACCCGGGACCTGTGGTTTAGGTTAACACACAGTCCACCGCTGGACTGTGTGTCTAACTTGGTAAATACTCTGATTTTTATTATACTTATATACAAACTAAATAATTTCATTTCTGTTATATATAAAAAGTTTGATAATTGCCCGAACTGGTGCGGTAGTCCGGACTCGAACTCGTGACGTGTGATTAAACGTTCACACAGTCCACCACTGGACTGTGTGTCTATCTTGGTTATTATTCCGGTTTTTATTAAACTTAACATCTATAAGCAGTGACTGCGGTTCGGTTAAAAAAAGGAACATTTTGATAAGGCGAGTGTGCGTGGGACAAGAATCGAACTCGAGACGTAAGCGTGTTTTATTTGCACACAGTCCACCGCTGGACTGTGTGTCTAACCCGAGATATATCTTGATTTTAATTAAACATATACAATACGAATCTTCGTCTTCTTCGTCAGACTTAACCAGAAACGGAAATCCGACTGGTTCGAAGATTTAATCAAGTTCGTTAGTGTCTTGCGATTAATTGTATGTGAGATTAATAAAAAGAATAAGAGATTAAGTGTAAGGTATACCGAAACTGGACTCCTCTGTTTCGCCGGCGAAACTCCGACGACAGCAGATTATTCCGGCGACGTGTGTCCTGCGGCAGAGGGTCTTCAGGGAGCTTGAGATGAGTGTGGGTGGCTTCGGTATGAGTTCTAGGTGTTCAGTAAGGCTCAGAGGTGAAAGGCTCGGTTTTCCGGCGAGTTGCAGAAGTTCTCCGGCGAGGGAAGTTATGTCGGGAAAAAGTGTGATTGTGAGCGAAAAAGCTAGCAGAGGTTTGAGGGGGTATTTATAGGGCAGAACATTGACGAATTTAGTCCGATTTCCATCTTGATTCGTCGGTTAAAGATTTTCTGGCGGTTATAACTTGTGTCGCGGGTTCAGACGTCGGTTATAACCGATGTAGTAGTTAAGGCTTCGGTTAAAACTGAAGAAACCGTCCAATCTCGGCGAAATCGTCGGGATTTCCGACGACTGCGATTGGGCGCGTCGGTTTTGAATTCGAGAATTATAATATGTATTAATTGTTTCCATTAATTAACAAGAAACACAAGTGGCGCAGTGGTTGGATAGATGAGTGTTAAGGCTTTGCTTGACCGGTTTGACCCGGCTGACCCGGGTTCGAAACCCGGCAGCAACCTTTTATTTTTATTTCCTTATTTTTAATACTTTTTCAAATGTAAATTATATATTCCAATATACTTATTAATTATGTATCGTTTAAAATTATTTTGGGCATTAAATACGCAACGAAATTTTTAACTGATTGTTCGGTTAATAAATGGAGCGGGTTTGGTAAATCCGGTTTTTTTGACGGATGTTACAGTATCCCCTGCTTTTTAGAAATTTCGTCCCGAAATTTAAGTAGTGATATATTTATCTAAAAATGATGGTGTTTAGTTTGACAGTTACATACTTAGAAAAAGAGTAAGAGTTTAAGTTTTTGTTTGAGGCGGTAACGTCCCTTGTAAGGGTTAAGTACCCTGTTACAGGAATCGTTTTTTGTTGCCTACGGTAAAAATATTGATAAGCAGAGTTGATTCACTAAATATGATATCATGCGTAAGAGTTTTGATATGTTTGGAAGGATAGGGTTATATCCTAAAACAAAATTTCTAATACTACAACCTACATGGAACTTCTCATAACCGTCTAACAATGCCTCTGATCCTTTGACAAGAATACTTATATATAGGAAGTACCAGCGGCGTATCCACCATATTCTTGTCAAATTTTCATTGGTTTTATTAGTAAGTTATGATTGGTTCTATGATGTGACTCTAAACATAAATAAATGCCACAACCAATGTACCAAGAAATTACTAAATCCTACATAGAACTTCTCATAACCGCCTGTCAATGCCTCTGATCCTTTGACAAGAATACTTATATATAGGAAGTACCAGCGGCGTATCCACCATATTCTTGTCAAATTTTCATTGGTTTTATCAGTAAGTTATGATTGGTTCTATGATATAACTCTAGAACATAAATAAACACAACAACCAATATCTGAGTCCAAATTCTGATAGCATACATGTTTGAATGGTGACAGTTCCTCTCTCGTTTGTTATGATGGAGGGGTTAGTTTATGTAGAAATAGAACACAATCCAATTTCTTTAAATGATGATATGATATGAATGTTAAATCATTGAATGTAACACAAATTTCAACCAAGACAATACTAAATCCTACATGGAACTTCTCATAACCGCCTGATAATGCCTCCGATCCTTTGACAAGAATACTTATATATAGGAAGTACCAGCGGTGTATCCACCATATTCTTGTCAAATTTTCATTGGTTTTATCCACAAGTTATGATTAGTTCTATGTGACTCTACAACAAACACAACAACCACAACTTGAGTCTTAATTCTGATAGTATCCATGTTTGAATGATGACAATACCTCTCTCGTTTGTTGTGATGGAGAGGTTAGTCATTGTGGAAGTGAGACATAGCTCAACTTCTTTAAATGATGAAATTGAAATACACTGAAATGTATGATGAACAAACTTTGACCAAAACATACTAAATCCTACATGGAACCTCTCATAACCGCCTGATAATGCCTCCGATCCTTTGACAAGAATACTTATATATAGGAAGTACCAGCGGCGTATCCACCATATTCTTGTCAAATTTTCATTGACTTTATCCACAAGTTATGATTAGTTCTATGTGACTCTACAACAAACACAACAACCAAAAGATCGTATTGCATGTACTGAAAATGAAAAATGTCTGTGCGATCAAGGCTCAATCAAACGGAGCCGATCGTATTGCATGTACTGAAAATGAAAAATGTCTGTACGATCAAGGCTCAATCAAACGGAGCCGATCGTATTGCATGTACTGAAAATAATAAATTTAATCTAAACAATAATCACACAAACAGTTTATACATGGAACCTCTCATAACCGCCTGATAATGCATCCGATCCTTTGACAAGAATACTTATATATAGGAAGTACCAGCGGCGTATCCACCATATTCTTGTCAAATTTTCATTGACTTTATCCACAAGTTATGATTAGTTCTATGTGACTCTACAACAAACACAACAACCAAAAGATCGTATTGCATGTACTGAAAATGAAAAATGTCTGTGCGATCAAGGCTCAATCAAACGGAGCCGATCGTATTGCATGTACTGAAAATGAAAAATGTCTGTGCGATCAAGGCTCAATCAAACGGAGCCGATCGTATTGCATGTACTGAAAATAATAAATTTAATCTAAACAATAATCACACAAACAGTTTATACATGGAACCTCTCATAACCGCCTGATAATGCATCCGATCCTTTGACAAGAATACTTATATATAGGAAGTACCAGCGGCGTATCCACCATATTCTTGTCAAATTTTCATTGGCTTTATCCTTAAGTTATGATTGGTTCTATGTGATTCTAAAACATAAAGAAAAACATAAAACTAAACGACTGGAGTTGAATCTTGATTTTCGGTGAAGAGGACTACTTGGGTGGTTTCGTTTGGGCCGTCATTATCTTCGACAGGATTGGCGTTGATGTTGAAAACTCTTCCTCTTGCTGGTGGCCTAGTGATTGGGTTTTCTTGATTTACTTGGTTAACTGGGTTTGATTGAGCTTGAGCGTTTATGATGTTAACCAAATCGAGGGCACGTGTTTCTGTAGTGGGTAGGGTCGCCACAATTGAAACAAGCTCGAACATAAGGTAACATGGGGTATTGAGGTTGTTGATATGTTTGGATCATATTTTGAGTAGGGGGTGTGGTTTGGTTTTGAGGGGTGCGGCAAACCTTGCTCAAATGACCAGAGCGTCCACAATTTGCACATAGTCGACAAGGTAAGGTAAGAGGGGATGGTGATAAAAACAGGTGTTACATCGAGGGTGAGGTCCAAGGTATGGTTTCTTATTTGGGTAAGTAGTTGGGTGCTATTTGCTTGATTGGGATAGCTTGGATGGGTATGGCGTGTGAAATTGGTTGATTACGTTGGATAGTAGCGAAAAGTTGCCCGTCTCGTTTTCTCTTAAAAGTGGGTTGAGAAGGGGATTCGGTTTGGGTGGAGTTTAAAGTTCCAGTTGATGCTTTATCCTTCTTCTTCTCCTCCTTGAAGTCTTTGTTCCGGATTCGGTTTTCGGTGAGCTCTGTAGCTAACTCCATTGCTGCTTCCAAAGTTGCAGGCGTGGTACTTATTACAGAGTCTTGAATCTTTGACGGAAGACCTCGAATGTAGTGCTCGATCAAACGTTAGAGGGGAGTGAACAAGTTGGGAACCATTTGATTTAACTCGAGGAATCTTTTGTTGTAAGTGGTGTGGTCGCCTTCCTTTTGCTTCAACGAATAGAACTCATCTTCTAATTTCTTGATTTCGCTCCTTGGGCAAAACCGTCTTGTCATGATTTCCTTCAACTCTTCCCAAGTCAAAGTCATAGCATCGTCAACGCCTCGTTTGGCCTTCTCTGTATTCCACCAAGTAAGTGCTATTCCATATAAACGATCGGTAGCATATCGCACTTTGCGATTATCGGGGCAATCGCAATTTAGAAAAGTGTTCTCCATTTCTTCAAACCAATGGAGGAGAGCGGTGACACCGTCCCTTCGTATTTTGGAGGGTCGCATGATTTGAAATGCTTGTAGGTGCATTTAGTGATATTTGGGGGTGGGTTGATAACGTTTTGATCTTCTTGGTTGACAGGATTAGCGGTAAGGGCTTGTTGGACTTGAATTACAATGTTGGGTATTACGGCAGCCATTTGTTGAGCGATTAGGGCAGTCATGCGCTCGCGGGCTTTTCCTGCTCTCATCTTCCTGCGGGCGAGGCTAGAAGACATCTACAAGGAATACGTATCAAGAGTATGAGTTGGATGTTTTTGGAATCATGGGTCGTACTTAGGAATGAACATTCATAAAATAATATAGAAAAATAAATCTACTACATCCATAGGATGTCTTGGGCTTTGCTCGTCATTGGGCCTTGCATGCCGCCTACTTCACCTTCGTAATCATGTGGGCCCCCATGAATACCGGGTTTTTCATATGGTTCGCATGTGTTAGCCTAGTTACGTACACTAAAACCCAGAGAAAATCGAGAAAGATGTATATAACGTATGATATTCGGAATGTGTCCAGGTGTAGACACGGTGACACCTCAAAGTGGGTTAGTCCGAACGACGTTTGGTGTGGCATGCTTTGGCCTAATAGGTCCTTCGTACTCTCATCATTAGTCCCTAGGTAGGCAAACTGGTCCGTTATATTGGATTTATACGAATGCCAACCTAGACAGGACGTTCCGACTACCGGTACTTGTACCCTTCCAGTTACTACATGCCCGTCGCAGAACTTACTTTGATGAGATTTGAAAATTGCGACAAAATATTTGAATAAAAAAGTATGAAGATGATTTGAATATATGAACATTGAAATATGTATGATGAATGTGTATGTAAGTATGTATGTTTGACTGTAAGTATAAACAAATATGAAACAAATAAACATCATAAGTTTGTATGTAACCACCTAAACAATTAAAATTTAGGCAACTATAGTATAGGCTCTAAGGGTCTAATAACCTATCCTATATCCCTATAGTCATGGCTCTGATACCAATCTGTCACACCCCGACCCGCAGCGGAAAAGGTGATCGAGGCATGATTGGGTTATCATCAAAGCTCATGACATTTATTATAACGTTTCATATTCATTAATACATTTTAATGGGAAATATACAATCATAATTACATCATGTCCTAACATCAATCTAGGCTTCATTGTTTTCTTCTAAGGCATTTCCTATGTTTTCCTTGCTTCATCCTATTCACCTGTATCATGTGTAAAAATGGTTTTTGGATCAACAAAAAGTTGGCGAGTGAATCCTATGAAAAACATTTGAACAAGTTTATTTAATTGATTATAAAATAAAGTGCACAACCACACATGAGTAAAAATAGATGTAAACTTATTCACCAATCATTTAATATTTAATAATGCACACACGAACAATAATGGATCGTTTTGAGGCACGCGTTGCTCAACTCGTCTCCCACGAGGAACTGATGGGCCTAATGAATGATTTGCATATATTTGACAATATGAAATACATAACTACAAACAATATAAACTAAATAATACACACACGAACAATAATGGATTTGTTTTGAGGCATTGCGTTGCTCAACTCGTCTCCCACGAGGAACTGATGGGCCTAATGAATGAATTGCATATAACTTGACAATATGAAATACATAACTACAAACAATATATACAATCTAAGTTTAGATCACAATATGGTATGCACAAGTTTAAATAAACGAGTTAATTTTGGTGACACATGACACACCCCAAAACGTGTAATTAAAAAGGGGAGTTGTAAGATTCACTCACATTGGGTGCGTTCGGTTGATGATGTTGAATACGCACGAAGTTGGATTTAACCACGAGTGAAACTAACCTAGATAATAACATAATGGTTTGGTAAATAAGCGGATTTTATTAATCAATTTTAGTAGGATGATTGGATATATTTTTGTGAGTTTAAGGCTATTTTCTAACCTTAAAAACGTTATGTTTAAGTATTTTTAATTGATTTTTAAATAAAATTAATAAATAAAAATAATAAAAAATGTTGACTTTTTTGCGCGTTGACCGTTGACTTGTTGACCGGTCGGACTGTGTAATTGTGTGCGCCGGGTGAGGCTCGAACCCGAGACCTCCCGTTCGCGTGCACGCAGCTCTACCAATGAGCTACGTGTCTAACCCGAAATATTTCTGTTTTTAATTATATTTATATACTAATTGAATTAAACCGAAAATCATTTATTTTTTTAAAAACGATTTTAATGCATCGAACCGGTGTTCTCCACAGGTCTCGAACCCGGGACCTGTGGTTTAGGTTAACACACAGTCCACCGCTGGACTGTGTGTCTAACTTGGTAAATACTCTGATTTTTATTATACTTATATACAAACTAAATAATTTCATTTCTGTTTTATATAAAAAGTTTGATAATTGCCCGAACTGGTGCGGTAGTCCGGACTCGAACTCGTGACGTGTGATTAAACGTTCACACAGTCCACCACTGGACTGTGTGTCTATCTTGGTTATTATTCCGGTTTTTATTAAACTTAACATCTATAAGCAGTGACTCCGGTTCGGTTAAAAAAAGGAACATTTTGATTAAGGCGAGTGTGCGTGGGACAAGAATCGAACTCGAGACGTAAGCATGTTTTATTTGCATATATCTTGATTTTAATTAAACATATACAATACGAATCTTCGTCTTCTTCGTCAGACTTAACCAGAAACGGAAATCCGACTGGTTCGAAGATTTAATCAAGTTCGTTAGTGTCTTGCGATTAATTGTATGTGAGATTAATAAAAAGAATAAGAGATTAAGTGTAAGGTATACCGAAACTGGACTCCTCTGTTTTGCCGGCGAAACTCCGACGACCGCAGATTATTCCGGCGACGTGTGTCCTGCGGCAGAGGGTCTTCAGGGAGCTTGAGATGAGTGTGGGTGGCTTCGGTATGAGTTCTAGGTGTTCAGTAAGGCTCAGAGGTGAAAGGCTCGGTTTTCCGGCGAGTTGCAGAAGTTCTCCGGCGAGGGAAGTTATGTCGGGAAAAAGTGTGATTGTGAGCGAAAAAGCTAGCAGAGGTTTGAGGGGGTATTTATAGGGCAGAACATTGACGAATTTAGTCCGATTTCGTCTTGATTCGACGGTTAAAGATTTTCCGGCGGTTATAACTTGTGTCGCGGGTTCAGACGTCGGTTATAACCGATGTAGTAGTTAAGGCTTCGTTTAAAAGCTGAAGAAACCGTCCAATCTCGGCGAAATCGTCGGGATTTCCGACGACTGCGATTGGGCGCGTCGGTTTTGAATTCGAGAATTATAACATGTATTAATTGTTTCCATTAATTAACAAGAAACACAAGTGGCGCAGTGGTTGGATAGATGAGTGTTAAGGCTTTGCTTGACCGGTTTGACCCGGCTGACCCGGGTTCGAAACCCGGCAGCAACCTTTTATTTTTATTTCCTTATTTTTAATACTTTTTCAAATGTAAATTATATATTCCAATATACTTATTAATTATGTATCGTTTAAAATTATTTTGGGCATTAAATACGCAACGAAATTTTTAACTGATTGTTCGGTTAATAAACGGAGCGGGTTTGGTAAATCCGGTTTTTTTGACGGATGTTACAGTCGGCAGGTATGGGAAGGGTCTCCAGCTCGATCTCATCACTGCCCCGGAATGTCATCTTCATCGGGATCACCGCCGCCTTGATAAAGAAAAACTTCTGCTTCCAGTCATGGTAGGACTTCGACGGCACCAACAGCAATCGTTTGGCTTGCACATGCTGTTGGAACGAATAAAAACCCAACGAGCAGTGCAGCTGGTAGAAAACTCTAAACTTCTCGACCGACGGCAAGATCTGCATCGATCGGCAAACGAACTCAAAATGCCGGATCCTCACCATTCCTATCGGGCTCAACTAGGAAATGTGAATCTTGTAAAAACCAAGAAGTTCCAGCAGGAAATGGTTCACCGGCAGCCGGAAGTTCCCTTCGGCGAAATAGTCGTAGAATAATATAATGTATCCGGCCGGCGCATCAGCCGCCGTGGCATTCGCCTCCGGAAAAAAACACTTTCCAGGACGGAGCGAAATGGAAGTTGGTGGCAAGATTATCAAAATCTTTCTTCGACCACTTTAGCGGTGGCAAAGTTGACGAACGACATCTCAGCAGAGCTCGCACCGGTGGCCATAACTCGAACTTTGAAGAAAACTTAGAAAGCTTTGAGGGTCGCCGGAATTTTTGAACGCAAATTTCTCTCAAGGTTGGGTGAGGAAGCAAATGGATCGTTGATCCCTTTATATACTAACCGCAATTAATGCACGATTTGACTGCAGCGACTTTTACGGCCGTCATGTTTCCCCAAGTAACCGCAGGGGCGAGTGGGGAACAGTAACCGCCCCACGCGCGCGAGTGTCGCTAAAAAGCATTAAATGCGGTAAGACATGTACTATTGACAGCCTGTCAACAGTACCACCACGTCTCAAGAACGTGTGTCGTCACCAACTACACCATCCAGATAAGTGACACGTGTCTAAGCATATTTGAAATTCAAATACTTTTTTAAAATTCACTCACGACACGTCATCAAGATGCATAAGCAACAAGAAGCTAGTCCTTACCTAGCGCAGCACATTTATCTTAAGTCCAGTGATCCACCTACTTTTTATTCTTACATAGGAGCAACACTGGACTGGGGGGACTTGAAGGGGTATGGTCCCAAAAACCTTGCGCCAATCATGGAAACCATACCCATTAATAACTTCAAAGGAAACTGCGCGCTGACTTCTTTGCCAAAATAAGATTTATTAGAGCTTTACGCCAAGTATCCAAGAGAGGAAAGCGTCATTTAACTACCTTGCGCGGGCTCGCGCAAGGTTCAAAGTTAACCTTGAACACTCTCTTTAGATAAATGCTTTATTTAACTACCTTGCGCGGGCTCGCGCAAGGTTCAAAGTTAATCTTGAACATTCCTGTCTGATAATGCTTCATTTAACTACCTTGCGCGGGCTCGCGCAAGGTTCAAAGTTAATCTTGAACATTCCTGTCTGATAATGCTTCATTTAACTACCTTATGCGGGCTCGCGCAAGGTTCAAAGTTAATCTTGAACATTCCTGTCTGATAATGCTTCATTTAGCTACCTTGCGCGGGCTCGCGCAAGGTTCAAAGTTCAAAGTTAACCTTGAACATTCTTGTTTGATAATGCTTCATTTAACTACCTTGCGCGGGCTCGCGCAAGGTTCAAAGTTAACCTTGAACATTCTTGTTTGATAATGCTCCAGGCGCAAACTTTGCGCAGATATTTATATCAAAGCAAGCATCCACCAAACGTTGCGCTAAGCAGCAAGGAAAAGAAGGAAGATCGGTTAACTAACTTGCGCTTCTTGCGCAAGGAAACAGTAAATCCTAAAACTTTCCCTTAGCAAAATCCTTAAGTTGGTGCCAAAGGGAATCTTTTCTGTTGTAACAGAATGTACACGTGGCGAATAATAGATGGGTAACAGCTGTGAAACCTTCTAGAAGCCATTAACACCCAATCGTGCAAGCACCTTTTCGATTACAACCAATTGCCACATGGCAGCATCTGGACGGCTGAGGAAGATTCCAGTGATGGCATGCTCACATTTATAAGATGTAGTGATCTCATGCTGACACGTGGCGCCTCCCTAACCGCTGATGAGCTCACGATCCGTGTGCACTAACAGATTGCCAATAAACGTTAACGGAATAACAAAAGATTCCGTTAAAGTTAACAATCTCTCTTTTTGGCGCCAAACACCAGCTATAAATAAGTAACTTGGAGTTCAAGGAAAGGTATTCACTCTCAACTACTCTCTCACTTACAATACTTACTTCCGACTACCTGTACTTATTCTCACGTCGGAGGGTGGTCTCGGAGAGAACCCCCTTCTCCCCGTGGAGAGCTAACAGTGTTCTGTTTTGTAGGATCAGCCGGTATTCATCATCCATCATGAAACCAAACGGAGGGTTAACCCTTTATGCAGAGCCCATTCCATAGATCTACTCTGACTCCGGTCTAGTTGATCTAGGGTTTCTTCAGAATGCGAACCATGGGAATCCCCCCACGTGTAAAGCAAGTACATCCCCAACCGTTCGATCGTGCATCTAAAACCAGGCATTATTTGGAGAGAGAATAACATGGCGGTTATTCACCTCAAGGGCCCCACGAGATCTCTAAGGGATGAGACCAAGTCCAGGACCACTCTTAAATATATTGGGCCAAGACTAAGGATGACTTGACGACGAGGGTCACCTTATGGGCTCCCTCGTCTGGGCCTATTGCACCTCGCTGATATACTGGGCTTAGGCCCAACATGACATTTCCCTTATTGACTAACCTATAAATAGAAGGCTTGGTCAAAGATACTTATCTTAGTACCCATGTCCAACATCCCAGATCACTGTTTCGGCAGAGCCTTGTACGATGTCACTTCTCACTCACATTTAATGTCTCAAATGACGTTGGAGGCAAGAGAAAAAAGGGTCATGATGGGAGTCTAGGTTATGTGATGGGAAAGCATGCATTAATGAGAAAGATCACATTTTTTCCTCGAAGGGGAACAACCCCTGAGTGTCACACCCCAACCGATGACGGAAACATCGGGATGTGGCACTAAGTGACAGATTGCTCGAGATGATCCATAACGACTATTATCGCGACAATATTTAATTAAGTTCAAATTTCATAAATGCTAACAAAATCCATACAAATATCCATAAATAAATATAAAATTTTCTCAAACAACATAACAAAACACAACTAAATTAGGCGTGTATCTAGGGCCTAATCCGTTTTCAGCATACGATCCATCAACCTATTATATACGTTAAATAAAAGTCAATACGATCCATCAACCTATTGTAAAGGTGAGTACACATGTAATACCTCGAAAAAAAAAACGGGTTTGGTAATCAAACCACGTTAATAATAATAAGAGCGGGTAAAATACCATTAGTGGTAAAGTGGACCCGTAAACGTAATAACTAGGAACAAATTAACCTAGTTATTAACAAGTATATTAATTATAAAACAATGAGTTATAGTCCCATTTATATAATAACTAAACTAAAAGGGGAAAACATGAAACTTGAGTTTAATAAAAAGAAAATAATAGAACACAAAACACACACTAAGTGTGTGTGTGTGTGTCGTACAGAAACAGAGAAAGAAGGGGGACAACCCCAACTTGACATAATCCACAAGAATCATCAAATTGAAGGATGAATTAGGGCTCAAATCGATGCATTAATGCATATAAACGATCACCTAAGCGAGGGGATCAGAAGGTATGTCGAATTTTTGATATTGATGAAGTTGTGAAATTTGATGAACATCACAAGAAGTGATTTAAGTATGAATCATAGAGGCTATGGCCTAATTAGTGATGTATACTTGCTTAGGAGCAAAACCCTAAGTGAATATTCTACATAGGTTGCTATGATTTGGATGTCTAGATGATTTAACACACTTAGATAAATGGGTTTTAATCATATGATGAAATTGATGATATAATTGTGTTTAGAATCATCATGCATGATAGTAATAAGGAACTACTTGAACAAATTGTGTGTTTGAGTATATAATCATACTTACTATGAAAAAGGGTTTTGTATGAAAGAATGAAAGTGATGATAGATTCAAGTTAAAATGATGTTGATATCATCATGTGTTAAGAATGATTGATGTAATGATAATTTAACAAGTTATGATTTTGATAACTTGATTTAATAAATCACTAAAACGGTAGCAAAATGATAATGCTTACCGGATATTTGACAATGTACTTAAACGAGTAGTTGAGCTACATCGTGTAAATACTTATGTCAATAGGCAGTTTGACTTTAAAAGTTAAACTGACCAATGATATGATCGAATGATAAATTCGATAAGAAATCATAGGATGGAATAGTCGTGAATGATTATGACTAAGCTAACCATCTTACAAACTACAATGATAGTTTGATGCTTAACAAGCTAGGTGGAAGCTTGGGAAGGAATCAGGTCAAACAAATCGAGTGTGAAGGAAAAAGCATAATTCGGACGCAAGGTAAGTAAAGCTTACACCCTTTTTGTAGGATATGTATTTATATATAAGTTATAAATAACAACAAGGGTTATATTAGAAATACAATCCCGACATGAAATGATGCGGGTCGGAACATATCAAAGGATGAAAAACCATGTTTAACGATAAAAAGGTTTGAAATGGAAATATGGTCATGTGATGATATATATAAAATGAGTTTTCGAATGGCTACTTTACAAGTAAGCCTAAACGAATAAAAAGAGAAAACGATGATTTTGTCACGTATAAATGGATAAAAGTCTAGGTATAAAATGACACAAAGTGGCATAAGCCATGTTGAGTTAAACGCGTAAGAAACGGATTTAAGAGACATAACGAAATGGTAAGAAATCTGAATTTAGCTACTTAAGGGAATGGTAAATAAATACCATTTATATATAAGCGCAAAATGTTTGGTCGTTTAGACCAAACAGGTCAAATGGTAATGTTGATATCATTTGACATATAACGACTAATAAGTGCTTGTTGAGTCTTATGCTCACAGGATAAACCGGCTTATGAATCAACGATGCTATAAATTAGCAAAATATTAAGGCAAGGTATTGAAACAGGTCAAAATGTTGACCCGAGCCAGGTACGCATAAATAAGACTATAGCTAACCGAGAAATTTTGGTTAAGTATCTAGTAAAAGTCCTTCGTCGTAAAATGAGGGGCTAAAGTTGACCAAAACACCCTTGACGGGTAAATCGGATAAACGACCCTTGTGGGTTTCTTAAAAATAAGTTATTTGATCAATTAAACACTTAGGACAAGTATAAAAGCGCATGTAGGTGAATTATGCGGAAAAATGCTTAAATACCCCTTAACGGGTCAAAATAAGCATTTAAGTAAAAACGAGTTATGAATGTATAAAAACTCGTGATTAGATATGATAACAACATTGAAATTATAAGGTACACGAGAAATTAGGATCAAATAAACATGTTTGTTTGATAAATACATGAACGGTCAAAATTTAGTAAATATATATTAAGCCGAAGGCTTCAAAGATCTCAAATTTTGTTAAATCGGATGTTGGGTTTTGACTCCATATGATGGAGAATCAAATTACGATCACGTAGGAAGAAACGGATCGCAAAACGGATTTGTAAATTGGAAGTTATGCAAGTTTTGGTGCATAACAAAATTGAGTTGGAAGAGCTGGGAATATGCAGCACCAGCTAAGTAACTTTCTATCGAAATAGGGGCGTCGCGCTACGCGATGGGTAAGGGTGAACACCGTCGCGCTACGCGACGGGCTCAAATTGCTGAAAAATATTGTTTGTTGTTCGTTTTGTCTTACGGACTCATTTAGACGTGTTATAAACGTCATATAACTAAAAACATTTCATGTTTTATGGAATGTAGGTTGCCTACAATATCGGAGGACGATCAGCTCGATGAAGAACCGAACACGATTAAGATTCAAGCTTCCGCACAATGATTCGTCGTCACTTTAAACGACGAATTTATAAACATAATGTTGCAATGTTTTAAATTCTTTAAGTTTTAATAAACCCGCATTTTCAAATATATGTGTAATCGTAAATACACAATTATAGTCGAAACTAATATGAATATTGATAAATAGAAGTAAGGGTCTTACAAGTTGGTAAAGAGCCTTGGTTTAAGAGATTCAAGCATGGTGGGGGACTTTGCTTAGACTTAAACCTTATGCTCTCTGTAAGGGTTGATGTTCGGTTAGAGACTTGATCGCAGTTCCGGTAAGTATATTTATATTAACGGTTTAGCATGATTAAAGTGTTGTGGACAACACATAGGGTTATCGTGTAATACAAATTAAAGGAAAGATATAGCTAATGAAATTACGTGCATTGACACGTATAATATAAAGCCTTATATTATGATACGGGAGTTTATTGATGTTGACATTACTAATCTTTGTAAATGTTATAGTTAAAGGACACTCGCATCTGAAGGTGGCGAGAGTTTAACAAGTAACAGATATGACGGAGGAACGGTCCGAATTGTGACAAAATAGAGCATGCTCACGAAGGACCTAAATCGCGTAACGATCGCGAATGAGGTTAATAGCAAGAAACGCCCGTTAGGGAAAGCATTTACCAGGTGCACGTTTTAAATTTATTGCACAAATAGTAATATGCAACAAGTACGTAGAGATTGACTGTTGCATATGTAGGATAAAAACTTGAAAAACCTGAATAGGATAACTATCCAGGGTGATGTTTCCAAGAGAAATCAAGTAGAAATATATGTTGTTCACTATTGTGAATAACAAGAAAATGACAGAATTAGTTTACATAGAAACTTGGACGGAAGTTGTCATCCAAGTAAATAATTCTCAATATAATACTATTGAGAAAAGTAACGATCACATTAACGAATGTGATAGTATAATTGTTGAAAAAAAGGAAAAACATTTTATATGTTTAAGAGCAAAACGAGTAAAACTAACGATTATTGTTTAGCAATTAAATAAAGTTTTACCGATTGAAACCATGAATATGGAAATTATTAGAGGAGTTTCTAACATGGGGCGTGATGCGAAGATTATAAAAAGGTCATGTGTGTCATGTGTTGATCGCTTACTCTGGCCAAGTAAGTAGTGAACACGTGATACCATGAACTTCTTATAATGGACACATTTATGTCCGATGTGGTAATGATGGGGCAAATGGGACAAATTAAAAAGGTACCCAAAACGGATCAAATAAGTAAAATATTTGATAATAAATGTAAACGCAAGCCGGGTAACGGAAGCGTCTTACATTAGAATAACGAGCCTGAGGGAAGGGACAAGAATCAAAGTAAATGAAAATACAAACCGACTAATGAGAATGCTAAGGCATATGGGATAAAGTTTGTTTGACTGTCATAAGTGATGAAATTCACACGGATAAGTCAAACGGATTAAATAAAGAATAAAGTACTTGGTCGAATAAAAGTGATGGAGTTCGCTAAGACGACCAAATAAATTAAAAACAAAGTCTAAAGGCATACCCGAATGGTTGCTTTGATGATGACTTCGGTAAAAATGCCTGATAGATGGGTAGGATTTAGAGGATATGCGTAAACCAAGAGACGGGAACGCGTATTAGAAAGTTAAAAGACTCGGATTATGAGTTATGACTAAAAGAATAATAAAATCTCGCAAACTGAAGTTTGTTAGTGATGTTCAACTAATTCGAAGTTGAACGAGCTAAATAAAGAATGAAGTTTGACTGTTATAAGTGATGAAATTTCACACGAACAAGTCGAACGGGTCAAATAAAGTATAACGCTTGATAGTGAAAGTAAGCGCAAAACGAATAAAGAAGCACGAAATATTAATGAACCTATGTGATAGGTCGTAAAAGAAAAAAGGAAAACGCAACCTAGTGAAACTGGGGTGTTAAAAACATTAAGATAAAGAATTCGGGTAACAGGTTGAAAAGAAATAGAGGCATAAACCGAATAATGGTAAGGGAGAACAAATCAACGCGTAAATGACGTAAGAAGTCATAGAGTTGGGAGAATAGTCCAAAAGAAAACAAATGAAGCCTTAGACTACAGTCAAAGTCATTAGAATTCGAAAATGAAAATAAATGATTTTTAAACTTAAAAAGGGCGCCTTGACACCAAGAATACATATTTTAAGAGCGAAATGACATGAGTAAAAGATGATCTACGGAATCACCATAACCTTCGGGTTATAAACAATGTAAAGGTCTACGGGACCAAAATGACCATTGGGTCACAAAAAGAAAGAAACGAACTATAGGGGTCTCACCTGAAAAAGGTGAAACCTGAGGAAGTAGCCTACGAGGTTAAGTGAAAGAACCTACGGGTCACTTAAGTAAAGCGTGGGAACTGGTTACGACTCCCCACATAAAATAGTAACGGAAAAGAATAAATTCTTGGTTGTCAATTTCTTGATATGAGTAATTGACATAAGTTGAAGGAAAACGTTAAACTAAATTCAATTTTTAATAAGAAACAACGTTTTCACAAATATGAATACTTTGATGGAAATAGAAATAGTAAATATTAAAAGATACAGGTCTTGACACCGATAGGTGCAAGACGATACATCCGAAAAGAAATTTTCTCAATAACGAAGGGTTGATATAAACTTAAACATGACGTGAAGCGATCACGGTCAAGAAAGGTAACGTCAAATATAACCTTGTAGCCCGAGTGATGGTTATAAAGTAACTGGACTAATAAGTCTAGTTAGTGAGACTGGTTAAGGTCAAAATTTATATTAAGAATTTGCTTAACACGCTATTTATTATGAGATTAGCGTGGAATAAACATGAACAATATACTTATATGACCAAGTGGCCTAAATAGCGACTCGGTCAAAAAATAAATAAATAAATAAAATAAAGGTATATGTGTGCAAACCAAGAGTGACGGCCCATGAGGCTTTACTAACGAAGTAGACTGATCACTTATACTAAGCGATCATAAGGCAATACAAGCAATGTGTCGGGAAGTCAAATCAAGCAAAAGCACGATTGAAGGATAAAGCTAAAAGGTATGTGGTTATATGCTTTGTAGAATTTCGTTAATAGTGCATATTGATAGTGTCAGGAAATTTGGCTTGTTCTTAAGCGGTGGATTCCGTATGAATGAACCGAATGAATAAATTCGTAAATAAGAGAGTTTGTTTGTCAAAAGTGAAAGATTTCACTAAAACATTCAAAAGGGTTAAAATAACGGATTCACGAACAGTCCGAAGGTATAAAAGCGATGTATTTCGCTAAGTTAACTAAACTAGTCGAAATAACGAAATTACGTTATTTTGAGTTGTATTATTTCGCATGAGATACGAATATGCTTTGTATCAAAAAATATATTACCATACTTTTCTGGTAATACTAATAACTGGTTAAAGTATGAGCAAAGCTCAAAGGATTACTGAGAACAAGTGCGTTGAGTTTAAACTTAATGAACTATGTAAGAAAGGTTTCGAGGACGAAACCTCTTTAAGGGGGGTAGACTTGTAAGACCGAAAAAAACGGGTTTGGTAATCAAACCACGTCAATAATAATAAGAGCGGGTAAAATACCATTAGTGGTGAAGTGGACCCGTAAACGTAATAACTAGGAACAAATTAACCTAGTTAGTAACAAGTATATTAATTATAAAACAATGAGTTATAGTCCCATTTATAATAACTAAACTTGAGGGACGAAAAGGGGAAAACCTGGAACTTGAGTTTAATAAAAAGAAAATAATAAAACACAACACACACACTAAGTGTGTGTGTGTGTCGTACAGAAACATAGAAAGAAGGGGGGAAACCCCATCTTGACATAATCCACAAGATTCATCAAATTGAAGGATGAATTAGGGCTCAAATTGATGCATTAATGCATATAAACGATCACCTAAGCGAGGGGATCATAAGGTATGTCAAATTTTTGATATTGATGAAGTTGTGAAATTTGATGAACATCACAAGAAGCGATTTAAGTATGAATCATAGAGGCTATGGCCTAATTAGTGATGTATATTTCTTAGAGCAAAACCCTAAGTGAATATTCTATATAGGTTGCTATGATTTGGATGTCTAGATGATTTAACACACTTAGATAAGTGGGTTTTAATCATATAATGAAATTGATGATATAATTGTGTTTAGAATCATCATGCATGATAGTAATAAGGAACTACTTGAACAAATTGTGTGTTTGAGTATATAATCATACTTACTATGAAAAAGGGTTTTGTATGATAAAATGAAAGTGATGATAGATTCATGTTAAAATGATGTTGGTATCATCATGTGTTAAGAATGATTGATGTAATGATAATTTAACAAGTTATGATTTTGATAACTTGATTTAATAAATCACTAAAACGGTAGCAAAATGATAATGCTTACCGGATATTTGACAATGTACTTAAACGAGTAGTTGAGCTACATCGTGTGAATACTTATGTCAATAGGCAGTTTGACTTTAAAAGTTAAACTGACCAATGATATGATCGAATGATAAATTCGATAAGAAATCATAGGATGGAATAGTCGTGAATGATTATGACTAAGCTAACCATCTTACAAACTACAATGATAGTTTGATGCTTAACAAGCTAGGTGGAAGTTTGGGAAGGGTTATATTAGAAATACGGTCCCGACACGAAACGATGCGGGTCGGAACATATCAAAGGATGATAAACCATGTTTAACGATAAAAAGGTTTGAAATGGAAATATGGTCATGTGATGATATATATAAAATGAGTTTTCGAATGGCTACTTTACAAGTAAGCCTAAACGAATAAAAAGAGAAAACGATGATTTTGTCACGTCTAAATGGATAAAAGTCTAGGTATAAAATGACACAAAGTGGCATAAGCCATGTTGAGTTAAACGCGTAAGAAACGTATTTAAGAAACATAACTAGATGGTGAGAAATTCGAATTTAGCTACTTAAGGGAATGGTAAATAAATACCATTTATATATAAGCGCAAAATGTTTGGTCGTTTAGACCAAACAGGTCAAATGGTAATGTGGATATCATTTGACATATAACGACTAATAAGTGCTTGTTGAGTCTTATGCTCACAGGATAAAATGGCTTATGAATCAACGATGCTATAAATTAGCAAAATATTAAGGCAAGGTATTGAAACAAGTCAAAATGTTGACCCGAGCCAGGTACGTATAAATAAGACTATAGCTGACCGAGAAATTTTGGTTAAGTATCTAGTAAAAGTCCTTCGTCGTAAAATGAGGGGCTAAAGTTGACCAAAACACCCTTGACGGGTAAATCGGATAAATGACCCTTGTGGGTTTCTTAGAAATAAGTTATTTGATCAATTAAACACTTAGGATAAGTATAAAATCGAATGTAAGTGAATTATGATGAAAAATGCTTAAATACCCCTTAAAGGGTCAAAATAAGCATTTAATTAAAAACGGGTTTATGAATGTATAAAAACTCGTGATTAGAAACTAATATGATAACAACATTGAAATTATAAGGTACACGAGAAATTAGGATCAAACAAACATGTTTGTTTGATAAATACATGAACGGGTCCAAATTTAGTAAATATATATTAAGTCGAAGGCTTCAAAGATCTCGAATTTTGTTGGGTTTTGACTCCATATGATGGAGAATCAAATTACGATCACGTAGGAAGAAACGGATCGCAAAACGGATTTGTAAATTGGAAGCTATGCAAGTTTTAGTGCATAACAAAATTGAGTTGGTAGAGCTGGGAATATGCAGCACCAGCTAAGTAACTTTATGTCGAAATAGGGGCATCGCGCTACGCGGCGGGTAAGGGTGAACACTGTCGCGCTACGCTACGGGCTCAAATTGCTGAAAAATATTGTTTGCTGTTCGTTTTGTCTTACGGACTCATTTAGACGTGTTATAAACGTCATATAACTAAAAACATTTCATGTTTTATGGAATGTAGGTTGCCTACAATATCGGAGGACGATCAAGCTCGATGAAGAACCGAACACGATTAAGATTCAAGCTTCCGCACGATGATTCGTCGTCACTTTAAACAACGAATTTATAAACATAATGTTGCAATGTTTTAAATTCTTTAAGTTTTAACAAACCCGCATTTTCAAATGTATGTGTAATCGTAAATACACAATTATAGTCGAAACTAATATGAATATTGATAAACAGAAGTAAGGGTCTTACAACACAGGTTTTGCATAAATACAGCAATGAAAGCGTTTCACAATACCAGCATGTATAAACGTAGACAAAGTGAATCATGTAAGCTATTAGAATTGATACAAGCTAACCAACGAGACCGTGTGTGAGATGCACGTCACGTGTTCTCCGAAGTGTTCACGTACGTAAACAAGTAAAGTAAAGCGTGCCTTAACAACCCCCGAACCAGCGGGTGGCGAGTCATTCTATAGCTGCTATCATGTTAAGGGTGGTAGTGCGAGGCATTAAGCGTAAGCATAGCACACAACAATTTAGCATTTCACGTATAAGCATGCGAGAGGGGTTTGCGTTTAAAGCGTTTTAAGTGTCGTGTGCAGTGTTTGTTTTATAGAGAACGTATGTAACACCCAAAAGGTGCGTTAAAGCGAAAAGAGGTCAAGTATACTCACAATGCATGCTTAAACAGTTAAACACGAGCTGGATGGAGTGAGGAGAGCGCGGATCAGCCTACATGCGGGAACAGAAGTGCATCAGTCTTCCATAGTGTTGGAACGGTCAAAACGGAGTTCGGTGCGAGGAACAAGCAGGTACTTCGTACGAGCATGTGCTTCGTAGGAGCTATGCTTCGTACGAGTATGTGCTTGTGCGAGTTGACATGTTTTTTTTGTCCAAAATCGAGTGTTTTCGTGTCGTTCTTCAGGAAATCGCGGGTTCATCCGTCCAAGCTTAAGTTACTGATCAAGCCTAGGGCCGGGTAGGTCTTCTGTAACACCCCAAAAACGTCACAGCGGAAATACAAACGTAATGGTGACAGAAGTTGGTGCCCATAAATATCTTAGTGGACGATTGTCACACCCCCTAATTTCCACGGGTAACCCGGTGGGCCCGGTTGGGGAATATCGTGACGTAAGTTGATATCATCATTACCAAACCATATAATATAACACAGCGGAAGTCTGGATAATTACTATTACAAACGTATGAATGTTCAAAGTTCAAAAATAATATACAACGCTTGTAACTAGATCCACAGGCGGATCGAAATGATTACAAAAAGAAACTTGACAGACTAAGGCCTTCTAAGCAAGGGTTGCAATTCCTTCTAAGCTTCGCCGAGTACTTCCAGCCTATTACGAATACTTGTCACCTGCACTTAGTCTTTTGAAAATACGTCAGTTTTCACTAGTAAATACATTTAACCGACTCATTTTGAAAACTTTTCGAAGACATTTAGTGTACGCAATGGTACTTAATTTTTATAAATAACTTGGGAAAAATAATTTTCATGTTATCAGTTTTACATGCTAATAATACATTTAGAGCCCGAAAACTAAGCCGGGGTCATGATTAATCGACACACCACTTTGACACCTTTAATAGGTGCACCCCTGATGGGTTATAATTTAATGTAGCATCTGACGGGTGTATGCCTACCCCCCGTGCTTAGGTCGTGGCCATTTGCAATTAAATGAGCCGTGGATATCCAGGACACAGTCGTTTTAACCCCAAATGTTTAATATTGAGTAGTACAAATTAAAATGGAGTATTTGAATTCCCGACTCATTGGTCTTTGATCCCATATCCAACCATGCGGTATTAGTATACCGTATCCCAAGCCCGTATAAGGGAAAATAAGTTAAGGTATTTACATGGCATGCAAATCTTTAGTAAATAAGAAAATAAGCAAGGCACAGCCGTAATCAAATTAAACTAGCTTGGCGACAATCTACCAGAAGTCTCTAGTCTGGAATGGATGGTATTATTAATCGATTAGTTAGCTAGCGGGTCTTTATTTAGTCATTGACTTAGACAGCGGTCAACTTAAAATAAAGATAACGGTATGAAACGCTAGATTAAGCGGTGACCGGAAAAGAATGTATTTTGGACCCGACAAGTACTAAGACTTCTATAATATGGGTTACCATTTTACATTCTGGAATTTGAGAATATTTGATATGGTTAAACCCGTTTCGGTTAAATTGCGTAAACTAGTCACGTAGGCTTAGCCGTACGCATATATAAGCGAAACTAGGTAACCGGGTGAGTCCTACACAAGTTCCATATTCCATTATGTTTAAAATATGTTATTATAGCAGTAGGTTACTGATATGATGTCCCGTTATGGTTTTAAAAGCAAACTATGCCTTAAAAGGGCAATTTCGTCATTTAAAAATGTAATAAACGAGATTATACGTAGACTGATGTTTTAACATAATCATTCTGTAAAAGTACCTATTTTATGATGTTATATCAGTAGAATATCAATTATATGTGTTGTTTATAGACTAAGACCAAACTATGTCCCGAAAGGGCATTTTGGTCATTTCACATATAATTTGATAACTTATTTGGGAGTCTGAGTTTGGGACATGTACCTACTATTAATAAGTTGAAAATATGTTTTGAAATGAGTAGGTATCAAGCCTTGATGCTCTAATATGTTTTTAAACCATATTATGCGCTGAAATGGTGATTAAGTCGCTAAATGATGATTTAAATGGTATTTAAGTAAAACTGTCATTGTGACCAGGTTTGTATGACCAAAACAGGTTTACATATATATTACATCAGCGGGTATAAAGTTTTGGTTCATTTAAATGTTTAAAACCCATTTAAAGTGCCGAAAGGGCAATATCGTCATTTAAGGACATAATATGCAAACTATAGCTTAAACTTAGTTTGCAACCTGAATGAACATCCCAAATAATTCTAATAATGATATTACATCAGTAGGTATTGAGTTTTGATGTCAAGTTTATGTTTAAATCGTTTTATGCGCCAAAAGGGCGATTTGGTCCTTTAAAAGCATGATTTGCGATGATTAAACAAAACTCAGGTTATGACTAGATTATTGACATCAAAATAAGTTAGTCATGTTTATAAATCAATATGCGTGTGCTCGTTTATATTAAAACAATGCTTTTGAGCATGAAGGGCATTTTAGCAAAGTTTAGACATATTTATCGGATACTTGTATAACGACTCGGATTACTACATGACCATATCCTATAATTCCAGAGGGTTATAGTATATTATAACATGGTCATAATTTAACTTAGGGACAGAAGCTAATGTTGCTAAATCAGGACAGAACTGAAAGTCAAAGCAGAAGTCAACTTTGGCGACTTTCAGTTGCGAACCGACCTTAGACCTGGGATTGACGAGCCGAACATTTCCTACATGTTCTTATGATTACTACCAAGTTGTTAGTGTGTCAAAACAGGTTTTATAACACCTACATTGTTAGTTATGATTTTATTTCAAAACTGACCCGTTTGACTTTTTATTAGCATAACTTTGACCCGTCAATTGACCAAGCAAACGTGGTAATCAGGAGGTACCCTCTTGAGGGATTATCACCTACCTTATTACGATCACGTAGCCATGTTCGTTATGAAAATTGGCTGGACCATAATGGTCTTAGCTGAAAGTCAAAGCGTTTTTACGTCAACGCTTTGACTTAGGCTAATTGCCTAATAAAACTGAAAAGAGAAGGCTAAGGATACTTACATAAGTCCCTTAGCACGAAATTTGAATAGGTTGGAAGCTCCTTTAGATCAGGAACCTCCAGAGAGAGAGCAAGAGATGATTAAGAGAAATGAGCAAGTGACTTGGTAGCACAAGGGTGCTATTTATAATTGAACCAAGCATACATGATCATGCCATGTGTTACCATGGCTTCTCAGATGATGACAAGCAGGCAAAGAGGTGTAGGAACCAGAGGAAAGTGGCATTCTCGCGACATAGGTGGCATACATGGCAGGCTGCCATGCAACCTGTCGCTAGCGACCCCTTACGGATCGTAAGGGTCATGCCTTGCGGTCCGTAAGGACCTCTGGCGCCCACTGATTTGAATTGGTTACGGACCGTAACCATTGAAGCTTGTGGTCTGTAACCGCCTTACTGAAACAATGTTTTGGTTGCCTTACGGTGTGTAACCATTGATGGTTACGGTCCGTAAGGACCTTCCAGAAAGGAAAACTTTGGCATTTTTGCCACTTAAGTCCTTCGACTTGCCCGATGCTCGTTCAGAGGTTATTAAAATAACATGACGGTGTCCCTTAGTCCTTCTCGGCTACACGTGGTCACCAAGAATTTTCAGGACACGTGTCAGAATTTTATTGGATGAAATTTTCGAGGTGTTACATCTTCACCCCTTTAATAAAAATCTCGACCTCGAGATTTATTCAAATAGATAAGGCTACTTTTGTCTCATATTGGACTCAACTTCCCAAGTATATTCGGGACATCGATGGGCATCCCAGTTGACCTTCACAATAGGCACATGTTTTCTTCGAAGCTTTTTGACTTGCCGATCTTCGATCGCAATTGGTTTCTCTACGAAACGCAAGTTTTCGTCGATTTGAATATCTTCATGAGGCATTGCTAGCGACTCATCCACTAGACATTTCTTCAAGTTGCTGACGTGGAAAACATCATGAATTCCACTGAGCTTCTCAGGTAGCTTAAGCCTATAAGCTACAGATCCGACACATTCAGTTATTTCGAATGGTCCAATGTACCTCGGGCTTAACTTGCCCTTTTTCCCAAAGCGCATTACACCTTTCCAAGGTGATACCTTCAACATAACCTTGTCCCCAACTTGGAACTGTAAAGGTTTATGCCTTTTGTCGGCATAGCTCTTTTGTCTATCATGAGCTGCCTTAAGTCGATCACGGATTTGTACAATCTTTTCCGTGGTTTCAAGGACAATTTCAGGTCCAGATAGTTGGGCTTCTCCAACTTCGGCCCAACACACAGGCGTCCTACATTTTCTTTCGTATAAGGCTTCAAAAGGTGCGGCCTTAATGCTTGTGTGGTAACTATTGTTATAAGAAAACTCGATTAGGGTAAGTGATCATCCCAACTTCCGCCTAAATTGATCACACAAGCTCGAAGCATGTCTTCCAAGGTTTGAATGGTACGCTCACTTTGTCCGTCCGTCTGCGGATGGTAAGCCATACTGAAGTTTAATCCCGTGCCTAAAGATTGTTGGAAACTTTTCCAAAAGTGAGATGTGTATCTTGCATCTCTATCAGATACAATTGATATCGGCACACCGTGCAAAGATACAATCTCATCGACAAAAAGCTTAGCCAGCTTATCGGAATCATATGTTTCCTTGATAGGTAAGAAATGAGCGGATTTGGTTAATCTATCCACGATAACCCAAATCGTGTCATTGCCATGCTTGGTCTTAGGTAACTTAGTGATGAAGTCCATAGTTACCATTTCCTATTTCCACACTGGGATTTCCAGTTATTGTAGAAATCCTGACGGTTTCTGGTGTTCTGCCTTAATTTGAGAACACGTCAAGCACTTTGCTACATGATTGGCTATATCTTTCTTCATACCCATCCACCAATAACTGGGCTTAAGATCTTGATACATCTTGTCGCTTCCTGGTTGAATCCAATATTTAGAACGATGAGCTTCTTGGAGGATTATATCTCTAAGTCCTCCAAGGATCGGAACCCAGATCCGATTATTTAATCGGAACATTCCATCCTTTCCAGGTGCTAACTGATCAATAGTTGCACCAAATCCCTCCTTGGATATGTTGTCTTCAGACATGGCTTGCTTTTGTGCATTTAGCAACTTTTCATTTAAGTTATTCTTCAGTTCGATGCTTTAGGCATTGATCCTTAAAGGTTTAACTCTTTCCTTGCGACTAAGCGCATCAGCGACTACATTCGCCTTTCCTGGATGATATCGAATTTCGCTATCATAGTCGTTGAGTGTTTCCATCCATCGACGTTGCCTCATGTTCAAATCTTTTTGATTGAACAAATGTTGCAGACTTTTATGGTCAGTGTAGATGATACACTTTGTTCCATATAAATAGTGTCTCCAAAGTTTAAGTGTAAATACTACCGCACCCAGTTCCAAATCATGGGTGGTGTAGTTTCTCTCGTGCACTTTCAATTGCCGTGATGCATAGGCAATCACCTTGCCTCTCTGCATAAGCACACATCCCATACCAGTGTGCGAACCATCACAGTAAACTACAAACTCTTCAACACCTTCTGGAAGAGTTAACACCAGGGCATTGCTTAACTTATACTTTAATGTCTCAAAGGATTCTTGTTGCTTTGGACCCCAGTTGAATTTAGCATCCTTACGCGTTAAGATTGTCAAAGGAGCGGCTATTCATGAAAAGTTCTCAATGAACCTTCGATAATAACCAGCCAGTCCTAAGAAACTACGTATCTCAGAAGGTGTCTTTGGCGCTTCCCAATTCATTATTGCTTCTATCTTTGCTGGATCTACTTGGATACCTTGTTCAGTTACTATGTGTCCAAGGAACTGAACCTCACGTAGCCAGAATACATTTGGAAAATTTTGCGTACAACTTTTCCTGACGCAGTATTTCAAGAATGCACCTTAAGTGTCTCTCGTGATCAGGTTGATTACGGGAGTAGATGAGTATGTCGTCTATGAAGACAATGACAAACTTATCTAAGTATGGATTGCAGACTCTATCCATGAGGTCCATGAATGCTGCGGGTGCACTAGTGAGTCCGAAAGGCATCACTAAGAATTCGTAATGTCCATATCATGTTCTAAAAGCAGTTTTCAGAACATCTTCATTCCTAACTTTAAGCTGGTGATATCCCAACCTTAAATCAATCTTCGAGATATAGCTTGCACCTTGCAATTGATCAAATAAATCATCGATCCTGGGCAAAGGATAACGATTCTTGATTGTTATCTTGTTGAGTTCACGGTAATCAATGCACATCCGCATTGATCCGTCCTTTTTAACAAACAAGATAGGAGCTCCCCATGGCGAAGAACTAGGTTGAAGAAACCCTTCTCTAAAAGTTCGTCCAATTGGGTTCTTAATTCTTTCATCTCGGTTGGCGCTAAACGGTATGGAGCTTTAGCTATAGGAGCTGCCCCAGGTATGATGTCAACTCGAAACTCTACCTGCCTATCAGGAGGTAGGCTAGGTAATTCTTCTGGGAACACGTCTGGGTATTCAGAGATGATGGGTATATCCTCAATTTTCGGCTTGGGATCATCAATAGTGACTTGTGCCATGTAGATGACACATCCTTTCGTCATACATCTAGATGCCTTAAGCAAAACTGCTTTATCAGGTAATCCAAAGTGTTTGTCTCCATGAATGGTGAGGTTTTTACCAGACGGGGATTTGATTTCAATGAGTTTCTTATCGCAGGCAATGCGTGCTTGGTTATGCGATAACCAGTCCATGCCTAAGACTACATCGGATCCCGCTAGTTTCATAGGTAAAAGAGAGACAGGGATAGAATGATTCTTGATGGATATGAAGCATCCGTCAAGAATGGATGAAGCGGTTTCTATAGTTCCATCAGCGAGCTCTACTTCATAGGTTATGTCTAGAGTTCTTACGGGCAAGTTTAATAGTTCACTAAACTTATGATCTACAAACTACTTATCGGCGCCCGAATCGAAAAGAACTCTAGCAAAAGTGTCGTTAATAAGGAACGTACCCGTTATGACATTGTTATCGTTCACTGCTTCCTTAGCATTCAATTGAAAGGCTCTGGCGGTGGCTTTCTTAGCCTCGGTAGTTTTGGCCTTACTCTCAGAAGTAGCCTTAGGGCAATTCGTTTTGATGTGGCCTTTCTCGCCACATCCAAAACAGGTAGCATCTTTTATGTTTCGGCACTCATGTGATCGATGCCCAATTTTCTTGCAGATATTACACTACTTCGGCTTCTGGTCTAAGCGACACTGCCCATAATGCTGCTTCCCACATGTTTTACAAGTGGGTTTGTCGCTCGACTTTGAATTATCTTTGCTAAACCCATGCTTACCCTTTTTGTTGAATTTTTGGGAGTTTCCGTCCTCCCATTTCCTCTTTCCCTCATTGTCAGTCTTGACTGACAATTGCCTCACATAGTCCTGTGTGAGGGAGAGAGATAGCTCCACTTTGGACTTGTAGGTGCCTTGCTGCACCGCCTTAACCATACTCCTGATTTCAGGAGCTAGCCCATTAATGAAACGTGCGATATTTTTGGGCTCTGGGGTAACTTAATAAGGCACTAGCCTTGAGAGAGAGTTGTAGTCGGTGACAAACTTTCGACAGTCCATGTTCTTCATAGTCAGATTCAAGAAGTTTGACTCAATTTTCTCTACCTCATGAGGTGGGCAGTAGGTATCTTTCACCAAGTCCACAAACTTGGACCAACTCAGATTGTAAAGATGAACTTTGCATGTAGATTGAACCAAGGCTTTCCACCAGATAAGGGCATCACCCTTGAATGACTGAGACACGTACTTAACAACATTCTTATCGGTGCAGCCGCCGATATCCACTACTGTTTCCATCTCATCGAGCCATCTTAAACATTCTACAGCTCCTTTTTCCCCGTTAAAGTCACGAGGTCTACAAGATACAAAATACTTGTAAGAGCATCCATCGCCATCAACATTTGGTTTCTTAGGATGCGCATCATTATTTACCTTTGAAGAGTGTGCCTCACTCTGTTTCGTCTTTGAGTGTTAGGCTGAGATTTTGGTTTAGAAACGGGTTTGGAGCGAGAAACACTCGACTCGGGTCGATGTTCAGATTTGTCCTTTAAAGCCTTGCCGATCTCAGCGGCAATAAGGTCTCTCAAGTCATTCTAACTTATAATGATATTTTCATTGGCGTCGTCGTCATTGCGCTTACTGTTTACTTCGTTGGAATCCGCCATTGTTGCGGTTTAAATTTCTAAATTTTGATATAAATTTTGGTTAGTCGCTATGGCGTACCCTTATTCACAACATGGTTCTATGACCATACAGAAATTTAATTATAAGATGTGGTATATTTATATATAACCTAGGTCTCAATGGACCATTATAGGCATTTATAGATCGGACATAGTCCAAAATTTATCAGATAGTGCATCAAGCGTCACTATCTTTATTGTGGCACATTGGCTTTGCACTACTATTGAGTGCTTGAATATTTTAGCTAGGATCTAATCTGATCACTTAGGCGATAGGGTTTGAACATTGTCATTTACCCAAAAGATTAATGTGACAATATTCATCACTAGGATTTAAGAGTTATCTCCCATCAAGTTTGACACAGAGAAATGATAAATTTGGAAGTTGAACATCGTTCAACTTTGCTAGACAGAAGATTACTTCTGAAATTTTCATTTGCCAGTCTATTTGATCATAGTCATTGGCTGATGGATTTTGGGTTGATATGGCGGATCAATAAAACTTAAATAAAATCATGATAATTGATTGGATGAAGGTAAATAATAATAAGGAAATTTTACTAAAAGGAACATTACAAAATTGCCAAATATATAGGACTTAAAATAACAAAAATAGTTCATGCAGGAACTTAACAGAAGTAATAATGCCCACGCAGGGACTTTTGGAATTTAAATTACATACATGAAAATACAAAACTAGTCATCCTTTCTCCCTTTTACAGCCTTGTAGAGTTTCTTGATAAATTTCGTTGTTTTCTTCTCTGATTTCTTGACTTGTTGCCGCATTTCCCTTACTTGATCTAATGCCTCATTAATGGCCTCAAGTGGTACTTGCGGTTGGGGTTGAGGCTGAGGTGGAGGTGGTTGCGGCTGAGGCGCAACTGGATACGGATATCCATAAGGTGGATACCCGGTAGAGGTATAAGAAGGTGGGTAAGAAGGGTAAGAGGAATGATAAAGGTTATTATGAATAATTGCATCATAGTAAGGATCTTTCTCTAAACCATGGTGGATGTAATTATACAAGCCAGGAGGGTCGACGGTGGGAAACCCTGATGGTCCTGTATATGCAGGTATTGGATTGGCAAAATCTGGTGGTGGTAGAGGCGGTTGAGGCAGAGGCTCAACAGCTGGTTGTAGTGGGGGCTCCACCATTGGCGATGTGTTCGAGGGTCCACCCATTTGTGGGTCCCCAGGGATGATAGGGTAAGAGGGTGGCAAAGGTGGTAGCAAACCCGACCTTTGACCAGCACGCACCGACATGCGTGCCCCACGCCTCCGGCGTGATTGTGATGATGATTCGGGTGGTGGCTGAGGTTGATCCACCTGTTGCATCTCTACATCCTCTTGGTGAGGATGGGGTGACGGGGCTTGATGCTGAGGTGTACTGTGGTAGGAGGCGTGTTAACAAACACATATTGTGACCATCGTTGCTCATATTCATCAGGACTTCGAAACGGAGATCCTGCCAAGGAGTTCGAGCCACTAGACAGCTCGATAGGGTGACCGTAAGATCCGATTTGGGGAAATTCCTCCGAATCGGAATCTTCCTCCATATGGGTGGGTGAGTCAACTGGAGGGGTTTCTGGTGCGGGTTGGTTGAAAGGGTTATCAAAATAGGAGTTGAAGTATTCCTGATGGGAATGAGAGTGTGAATGGTGAGATTGGTGGGAATGGTGAGAATGGTAGGAATGCTCGGAGTGTGAATGGGGTGGAGAATTTTCATGTGAAATTGAATGTCTATAGGGTTCAAAGGGGGACGAAGAATCTCCGGATCCTTCGTAAGGGTTGTAATTAGGCAAATCAGCTGCTCCGGCTAGAGATGGTCTATAAGGTGGTCTGAAGGATGGTCCAGTCATAGAGGGTCCGCCCCTCATGGGTCCTTTACCCTTTCCTCCACATCTGAATTTAGGCGGCATTGTTCCTGTTTCAAAAACAAGTTAAACAGAATACAAAGCTAGAATAATAAGATGGAAATGATTACACCTAGGTCAAAGTCTAGACTCGAAAGTCTAAGAGATATGTGTTAATATGTATTCCCGAGATTAAACACAAAAGGCTAGTGTTTAATTCACTCGAGAGTTGGCTCTGATATCAACCTGTCACACCCCTAATTTCCACGTGTAACCCGGTGGGCCCGGTCGGGGAATATCGTGACGTAAGTTGATATCATCATTACCAAACCATATAATATAACACAGCGGAAGTCTGGATAATTACTTTTACAAGCGTATGAATGTTCAAAGTTCAAAAATAATATACAACGCTTGTAACTAGATCCACATGCGGATCGAAATGATTACAAAAAGAAACTTGATAGACTAAGGCCTTCGAAGAAAGGGTTGCAATTCCTTCTAAGCTTCGCCGAGTACTTCCAGCCTATTACGAATACTTGTCACCTGCGCTTAATCTTTTGAAAATACGTCAGTTTTCACTGGTAAATACATTTAACCGACTCATTTTGAAAACGTTTCGAAGACATTTAGTGTACGCAATGGTACTTAATTTTTATAAATAACTTGGGACAAATAATTTTCATGTTATCAGTTTTACATGCTAATAATACATTTAGAGCCCGAAAACTAAGCCGGGATCATGATTAATCGACACACCACTTTGACACCTTTAATAGGTGCACCCCTAATGGGTTATAATTTAATGTAGCATCTGACGGGTGTATGCCTACACCTCGTGCTTAGGTTGTGGCCATTTGCAATTAAATGAGCCGTGGATATCCAGGACACGGTCGTTTTAACCCCCAAATGTTTAATATTAAGCAATACGAATTAAAATGGATTATTTGAATTCCCGACTCATTGGTCTTTGATCCCATATCCAACCATGCGGTATTAGTATACCGTATCCCAAGCCCGTATAAGGGAAAATAAGTTAAGGTATTTACATGGCATGCAAAATCTTTAGTAAATAAGAAAATAAGCAAGGCACAGCAGTAATCAAATTAAACTAGCTTGGTGACAATCTACCAGAAGTCTCTAGTCTGGAATGGATGGTATTATTAACCGATTAGTTAGCTAGCGGGTCTTTATTTAGTCATTGACTTAGACAGCGGTCAACTTAAAATAAAGATAACGGTATGAAACGCTAGATTAAGCGGTGACCGGAAAAGAATGTATTTTGGACCCGACAAGTACTAAGACTTCTATAATATGGGTTACCATTTTACATTCTGGAATTTGAGAATATTTGATATGGTTAAACCCGTTTCGGTTAAATTGCGTAAACTAGTCACGTAGGCTTAGCCGTACGCATATATAAGCGAAACTAGGTAACCGGGTGAGTCCTACACAAGTTCCATATTCCATTATGTTTAAAATATGTTATTATAGCAGTAGGTTACTGATATGATGGCCCGTTATGGTTTTAAAAGCAAACTATACCTTAAAAGGGCATTTTCGTCATTTAAAAATGTAATAAACGAGTTTATACGTAGACTGATGTTATTAACATAATCATTCTTTAAAAGTACCTATTTTATGATGTTATATCAGTAGAATATCAATTATATGTGTGGTTTATAGACTAAGACCAAACTATGTCCCGAAAGGGCATTTTGGTCATTTCACATATAATTTGATAACTTATTTGGGAGTCTGAGTTTGGGACATGTACCTACTATTAATAAGTTGAAAATATGTTTTGAAATCAGTAGGTATCAAGCTTTGATGCTCTAATATGGTTTTAAACCATATTATGCGCCGAAAAGGTGATTAAGTCGCTAAATGACGATTTAAATTGTATTTAAGTAAAACTGTCGTTGTGACCAGGTTTGTATGACTAAAATAGGTTTACACATATATTACATCAGCCGGTATAAAGTTTTGGTTCATTTAAATGTTTAAAACCCATTTAAAGTGCCGAAAGGGCAATATCGTCATTTAAGGACATAATATGCAAACTATAGCTTAAACTTAGTTTGCAACCTGAATGAACATCCCAAATAATTCTAATAATTATATTACATCAGTAGGTATTGACTTTTGATGTCAAGTTTATGTTTAAATCATTTTATCAGCCAAAAGGGCGATTTAGTCCGTTAAAAGCATGATTTGCGATGATTAAACAAAACTCAGGTTATGACTAGATTATTGACATCAAAATAAGTTAGTCATGTTTATAAATCAATACATAATTCATTCATATGCTCGTTTATATTAAAACATGCTTTTGAGTATGAAGGGCATTTTAGCAAAGTTTAGGCATATTTATCGGATACTTGCACAACGACTCGGATTACTACATGACCATGTCCTATAACTCCATGGGGTTATAGTATATTATAATATGGTCATAATGCAACTTAGGGACAGAAGCTAATGTTGCTAAATCGGGACAGAACTGAAAGTCAAAGCAGAAGTCAACTTTGGCGACTTTCAGTTGCGAACTGACCTTAGACCTGGGATTGACGAGCCGAACATGTTCCTACATGTTCTTATGATTATTACCAACTTGTTGGTGTGTCAAAACAGGTTTTATAAAACCTACATTGTTAGTTATGATTTTATTTCAAAACTGACCCGTTTGACTTTTTATTAACATAACTTTGACCCGCAAGCAAACGTGGTAATCACGAGGTACCCTCTTGAGGGATTATCACCTACCTTATTACGATCAAGTAGCCATGTTCGTTATGAACATTGTCTGGACCATAATGGTCTTAGCTGAAAGTCAAAGCGTTTTTACGTCAATGCTTTGACTTAGGCTAATTGCCTAATAAAACTGAAAAGAGAAGGCTAAGGATACTTACATAAGTCCCTTAGCATGAAATTTGACTAGGTTGGAAGCTCCTTTAGATCAGGAACCTCCAGAGAGAGAGCAAGAGATGATTGAGAGAATGAGCAAGTGACTTGGTAGCACAAGGGTGCTATTTATACTTGAACCAAGCTTACATGATCATGCCATGTGTTACCATGGCTTCTCAGATGATGACAAGCAGGCAAAGAGGTGTAGGAACCAGAGGAAAGTGGCATTCTCGCGACATAGGTGGCATACATGGCAGGCTGCCATGCAACCTGTCGCTGGCGACCCCTTACGGACCGTAAAGGTCATGCCTTGCGGTCCGTAAGGACCTCTGGCGCCCACTGATTTGAATTGGTTACGGACCGTAACCATTGAGGCTGCGGTCCGTAACCGCCTTACTGAAACAATGTTTTGGTTGCCCTACGGTCCGTAACCATTGATGGTTACGGTCCGTAAGGACCTTCCAGAAAGGAAAACTTTGGCACTTTTGCCACTTTAGTCTTTCGACTTGTCCGATGCTCGTTCAGAGGTTATTAAAATAACATGACGGCGTCCCTTAGTCCTTCTCGGCTACACGTGGTCACCAATAATTTTCGGGACACGTGTCGGAATTTTATTGGATGAAATTTTCGAGGTGTTACAACGATGCATCGTTAATTTTGGACATATTACTTAATTAAAACATAGTTTAAGATTTAAACATAAGTCACAACCATAACATAGTTAAGTTGTCTTGATCCTTATGGATCTTATTACAAACATGGTCCTGGTTTAGTTTTAAAAGTTGTTCAAAACGTTATTAAAGAAAACGTGCATCACAACCACAGATACGCCAAAGATTCCCCGAAGCCGAACTCATGTACCTGAAGAACACACTAAAATCAAGTGTCAACACATAGGAGGGTGAGTTCACGTATTCAAATTTAAAACAATTTGATCCAAGGAAAACTTTCAAATTATGTGTTTAATTAATAAAACATCCAAATAATATTAAGAAAGCCACTTTCATTTCCATATAAAAATTCAAGGGTCAGCCATCGTAAGTGTTTTCCAAAAACCTTCGATACATAACAGATTCCCAAGTTTTCCATATTAAATTGATAGCATCAAGTGTTCGACTCGTATGTTTGCAAGACAATACGAACTATATATTAACAATAAGGACATAATCTACGCTAGACAATAACAAAATTTAAAATTCATCGCTTGACTTGACGCGGAGCTACCAGTCACGACAGGGTGGTCAACCCGATAGATCTATCAACAATTCCACACATATCGATATTAATGATTAAATGGCTAATTTCACACTATGTGCCCGCAATGGGTCACCCAAGGTGCCAACCTTATGAACAATATATATATCTTACTAAAATGATAAATTTAATATATAACGAGTTGTACGAATTTCCCGAAGTCCCCACCGAAACATAAATCATAACCGGTACTTACTCTCTTGAGATCGAGCGAATTCGTCACAACTTTTAGATTTAAGCAATTCTAAATCTACATGGTCGTTTTCTCTAAAACACCGTAATAACACCCGTTTCTCCCCGAAATATATATTCACATTATTCAAAAATCCGTTTCTCCCCGAAACATATATTATCATTTTAAAATCATATACTTCCATGAACATATATTAAATTTATTTAAAGCCATTTTTCAACTCCAAAACGTATAATTATCCTTTAAGGTGTGTTCTTCCACCAAAACATATACAAAGCAGTAAAAAGAGAGGTTTAGTGACACTCACCTTTGGGTGCGTATTATAAATAGCGCAATCCCACAATTGTTTCTACATGTCCTAATATACGTTGGAACGATTTATCAAACAATATATCACAAAATTCCTAAGTTTCTCCAAATCTTGGAATTTTCACATAACTTTGAGATTTTCACGAAAAGTCATTATTTTTTATTATGTTGGCACTTTAATATATATGAGTTCATATATATATATATATATATTAAGATTTTGCGACTTGAACGATTTTATTGGTGACCCTTAATATGTTATAAACGTTAACTCTCCCGTTTATACGTACTATATATTTACGATTTGCGCGTCGTAATATATATACATAAACGCACACAAATATTCAATATCATAACATGCGAAAACTCGTTAACTTATACTTTATCATTTTTAAAGCATGTATAAATGAAATAACTCATTAAGTTAACCTATGTATCAATTTTCATGCTCGACAAATAAGTTACACATTTAACGCGATTTCATCGATTCTACCACTTTAAACACACAAGTGTACATGCATAGTCTAAATTCCCGCTATCATGTCAACACTTAATCATATTATCATATACACATATTTAAATCACATAACACTTTTTAGCACATGAGGTTCACCTATGAACAACCCATTCTAGTGTACGTTGTAAAATGCGTATTTTAGTGATTCAGTAACGTTTTCGGGCGTCGAAAGTCTCGTATGACTAACCAAACACCATGGATACTTAATATAAGTTAATATACTTATGTTTATATCAAAAATGTTAGTTTACTTACTGATTTAAAACAGTTTCATAAAAATCTCTTGAAAAGGCGATTTTTACCGTTTTTTAACGCATAGTTTTGCATCAAACGCTACCATAACCATCCCAAATTGAAACGACTTGATATTTTAACATAATCCATGTTATTTACTGATTAAAATGATGGTTATAATCAGATCAGTGCAGTTTTTGTTTAAGTCTCTTAAATCATGCGATTTCACATATTTTACAACTCTTTTATGCACAATGTACAACATGAAAGCTAATAAACTTTATGACAAAATTTCATGCTATTTTAACACTCCAAATATTATTATTTTTGTGTTTAGGACCTGATTAAAAATCATCTTTAACATACCATATCTTATTCACCCTTTCATGTCCATACATCCTCATGCATGCCTATGTACAAGCATCTAATGCATTCAATTCACATCATCATCATCTTATATGAACCAAAACGTATTCAACATGAATTTAACTCATGTTCAAATATTCCAAGACATTCTAATCTTTACATGATCATCATCTACTCATCTAATCATCTTATCATAAATGCAAGACATATATATTCTTACACATTTAAGATTTATCATCAAAAATTCACATGCATGCATATATATACATACATATACTACACACACACATATATATACACACACACATGATTCAAATCTTTACTTTTACATGTCCATTCACATGATTAAAACCTTTTAGAACTTTCCAAGATTACATGCACATGACCTTTCAAACATCTTATCAAACAAGATTAAGTCAAAAATTCAAAATCAATCTCTCATATAGGTATACACATATTAAGTCAAAAATTCAAACTCAATCTCTCATATAGGTATACACATACATACGGCCACACATATGCATACATATGCATCCGTTTTTATTTCCATTAAAACCCCATTTGTTTTTAGTTTTAAGTTTATATTTAAATCCAAGAACAAGAGAAACCTTCCATAACCATCAATCTATGAACCAAGAATAAGATGTAGAGAAATGATGTTATACCTTCAAGGTTCTTAGTGGGTTTTGACAAAAATGATGATATGGAGTTTGGTTCTAGCTTGAAACTCCTTGAAAACACTCTTAAATCTTCAAAAACACTTGAAAACGCCTTGAAATGAGTTTGGATCTTGTTGAACAAGATTGAAATTTTGAAAATGGATATGGATGGAGGTTGTTCGGTCGAGCTTATGTTTGAGAGAGAGAGTTGTTTAATTTTGAAAGATTTCTTGGATTTGATGGATTTTAGAAGATTTTGTAAAGGTGTAATGATCATAAGTCATTTCCTAGGCCACCAAGTGTAAGAGAGAGGAGAGAGAAGCTCCATGGCTGCTACATCTCCCATAGACGCATATATACATATACATATGAATTGTAGGTCAAAAACTGGTATTTAACTGGTTACCGAGCATTTCATCTAGCGTTTTTATCACGTTTTATGATGTTTTAAATTATTCAACTCTCTATAAAAATAAATTCACCTAAATATTGCTGAACAATATTTTATTTGCCTAGATTGGCTGCATTGCCCATATTTGGCAGTATGCGCGTTGTGTTGCGCAGTACACGCTTAAATTCGCAAAAATAGGGATTTTTAGTGTTTTAATTTTTTCCTCACGGTTATGATTAAATATATTATTTTAATCATGACGGACTATTTTTAGGATTTTAACATTAATCGGGCGGTCACCGACGTTCGTTTCGCATTTTAACTGTTGCGCGATAAGCGTTTATCTTAAATATGCCAACATAATTTCTAACAATTTTTAAATTTATTAACACATCAAATAACATCAATTAACATCATATTCAATAAAATTTTGCCATTTATTTATAACACGTGTCACACTAGTACAGGCTTAAAATAACTGGGTGTCATATCTTCGGAGCGAGTTTAGCCTCTTGTGGGAACTTGGACTGGTTCGTACGAAGCGTGCTTCGTACAAGCTAGTCCGGTTTGCACAAGTAACTGTTCTTGCATCTTCGTGCGTCCGAGACTGAGTTCTCGCCTGAAATGGATGTAACTTCGAGTCCTTTTCATGATGGTTTCGACACCGCTTCGTCCCACTATATAGTGAACGAAACATATGTCGATTTTGGTCCGATTTTGTGTAAAAATCGAGTTTAAAACAGTTTTCTTTGGAGTTAACACTTGGTGAGTTTGAAATAACAATATTTCTAACTTGAGAAGCTAAGGCTAAGCACAATATACTCGTTTAAGTATGAATCCAAAATAAAATCAAAAAGTTTTATGAAAAAGATGAAGATTTTTGTAAATAGATTAATTTTGGATGAAATCGGAGATAAACTCGTGTAAATCGTTGTGGTTTGCATGAAAAGCGTTGTTACTTACTTGGAAAACAGAGAAAATCGGGTAGAGGGTGTTCTGTTCGAGTGACAGCAAAGGGAGTGCGTGAGAGTGAGTTATGTATTTATAGGAGAAGAGGAAAGAAGGTAGGAGAGCGCCTTGCGCGAGCCAGGCATGCCTCGTACGTGGGAGTGCCTCGTGCGAGGGGGTGCTTCGTGCGAGTGGGCGCATCGTACGAGCCGGGAGTGCTTCGTGCAAAGCGCCTGACTCGTATGTGGTGCCCAGTTCGCGCGTCGGCTATTCGATGTGGTGTTTTCGTTCGTATTATTTAGTTTAAGTACGTTAGGCGTTTTAGCGAGGCATTCAGTGTTGCGTTGTTTATTAGTGCGATAAATCGAGTTAATCGAGCGAGTGAGTGAGCGTTTAAGCGAGTATAAAGCATATATAACACATAAACACACATAATAACATAAATAACCGCGGTAAGTTTGCGTAGTGATGAGCGTTCGAGTAGTAAGCGTCTAACGCGATAATTAAGCGAAATAAAATGCGTTTGAAATAACGTTAACCCTTTTTATAATAGAATCTCGGAGTACAAAGCGGTTACAAACAAAATAACGGTAAAACAGAGACAACCGGAAAGTCGGGTTGTTACACTGAGCAATGCCCAAACATCCGCATTGTCCAGGTAGACTATCCAAAGCACTGGGCCCGGCCACCTCTGGTCAGGAGCCTCGTTCGTATAAGCAGGGGAAGAGATCACAGAATGGTAAGTTATCAAAAACATTCTCTTTGCAACCAAGATATCACTCTCCTTAGCATTGAATTCTCACATTCAATTCGAAGATCATAATCGTCATCCGACGAATTTATGACTGCCCAAAATCCGTACCAAGGCACGAAACTTATTCTCACGTCGGAGCTTGGTCACGGATTACCCCATGGGTTCTCTGTGGTGAGGTTAACAATGTTCTTTTTTGTAGGATATTTCCGGCAAGTGGCGAACGACCGTGGATCTCCGGCAACGGACACGTTATCTGTTGGGTCTTGAATTCGACAATACTAAAATCTTAGCCTTTAAATGTCTATGATAGGTTTATTTTTAGCATATATTGGGTTTGAGGATATTTTGAACACATTTTGCTTTTTATGATGTGAAATTAATTGAAGTCATATATTTTTTTTTTTGTTTTGATTTAAAATTTAAAGCTTAGGTTTAGTTATCTGTTGGATTTAGATTTTGATATTCTCATATTTAGCAATTATAGTACGTTCCATGTTGAATTTTATATGTTTTGAGTTTATTTTTTAGTTTATTTGATATTTGAATGAAGGTAGTAGAGAAAAATGTTCATCAATATTAAAACAAATAATTGATGATAATAGTACTAGAATCTTAGCATTTAAATGTATATAATATAATAGGTTTGTTTTTTTGATGATTATAGTACTAGAATCTTAGCATTGAAATGTATAATAGTAGGTTTGTTTTTTAACATGTAATGGGTTCCATGATATTTTGAATATTTTTTTTTGTTGCTTTCTGCAATGTGAAATTAATTGAAGTTATTGATTTTTGTTGTTGTTTGGTTTTGATTTAAAATTTAAAGCTTATGTTTAGTTATGTGTTGGATTTAGGGTTTGGTGTTCTTAGATTTAGCTATTATAGTAGGTTCCATATTGAATTTCATATGTTTTGAGTATATTGTTTGAAATAATTTGATATTTGGATAAAGGTAGTAGACAAAAATGTTTATCAACATCAAAACAAATAACTGACGATCATAGTACTAAAATCTCAAACCTTTGAATGTCTATAATGCTCTCACTAGGACATGATACTCTTGCTTGTATGACTCTATACTACTATTATTAAAGTCAGATATTAAAACCGATGCCAAAAGGCCTTTGGTCCAATAACATTGATGATTTTTTTCTTAACCAGTTGTGAAAGTTACAACCCATTATGAGTACTTAGAGGGTGTTTGGGATTGTGTTTAGAAATGACTCATTGACTTATTGGCTTTTTATTGGTTTTTTTTTTTTGAAAAAGCCAATAAGTTAAAAAGGTGTTTAGGCCACCCGTAGTGGGGCGTTTTGCAAGGGGGAAGAGGCTCCAAAGCGCCCCCAACACCACTACGGGGGGCGTTTTGGGGCAAAAAGTTTTGAAGAGCGCCATACACAAACCGGCGTTGCCCCATTCCATCAACTCACACACACATATATACATACATTTATATGTATAATTAAATGGTTTATTTATTTGTTGGGTAATGATGAGGTAGGGGCGTTTTGACTACAGGCTCTATTGATATAACGCCCCATAGAGCCCCCTGCTGACGTGGCACGGCACGTGTCAAACAACGCCCCTTCAGGGGCGTTTTGACTACACATGACCTTAGCAATTGTAAAAGTCATTTTCATTTTGGTTTTTGTAAAGTAGTAAAAAATTGTTTTGAAAAGTCACAAAAACTTGGCTTTTATAATGACTTTTGACTTTTTACGCATAATTACCAATCTAATCTCATCCCTAAAAAATAGTAAACAAACATGGAAACTTACTCCATCTTTCTTTGTCATTTTTAATGAAGTTTTCTTTAAAAAAAAGTTATAAATTAATAAGCACTTCTAAAAAAAAACACTTTTGAAGTTAAAAAAGCAATCCCTAACATCCACTTAAGTGAATTCGAGGTAGCGTACAATTAATCACTATGTGTTATTTAAAAGAAAATATCAAAAACCGAAATAAAAACATATCTCATCCAATTATTAAAAATTTAAGAATGAACTTATAAGTTTTTACATACGACTTATGGACACAAAAAATATGTTGTGTACTCTTTTAAGTAATTTGCCTCCTTTTTTCTTCTAACTATATATTTAAAAAGACACCCTAATTTACGAAGTTAAATCTAACTTTGTTGCTTTAAAATAGTTGTTTTCTTACAACTGGAACATATTTGAAAATTAGGACGTTTAAACAATTCGTTCACAAACTACAAACTTGAAGTGAATCACACTAGCATCACAATTAAGTGGGCTTGAACATATACTAGAGTTTATTTAATAAGCATTGACAATTCAACCTTAATATATCAAGAATAATTAAGCCTGCGAATATAAATATGTCTATAATAAAAAAAATATTATATTTTTTTTTGTTTTTCTATTTCTAATAAACAATTCCAACTAATAACACGTTCCAACACCTCCTTCAATATAATTTTTTTATAAATAAAGAATTCCAATTAATAACACGTTCTAACACCTCCTTCAATATAATTTTTTATAGAGATGTATGTCATATTTACTTTTTATAATGATATATAGCAAACATATGATAACCATACCATATTTAAGGGTAATTAAAACTATTTCAACTAATAATTTTCAAACCTAATTCCCTAATTACAGGATTCTCTTTGTTTTTCCATATTATTTTATATGTTTCTAAATTTTGGGCTCGTCATACACTTTTTATAAATATGCCTAATCATTTTTAATAAACCATCAATTACAAAACATTTTTGCTCTCATCTTTCTCTCAAATTCAGTGTAAAGTTGCTAAGGCAATGTAAATTCAGGTTAGCTTTATGCTACTGCTACCTTTTTTTTCGATGTTTGCCTTTATTATGGCTTAATTTTGATTATATCTATGTTATATATTTCTTTTACATATTGTTGTAACTTTTTATAAGCATATTTTTCTCAAATATAAAAACCATAATATCAAAGTATTTTTTTATGATATTATACCGATTAGTTACAAACATCTAGATGAAGTCACGACTAGAAATAAAGTTTCATGGTTTGTTTCCTCCATTACCCTCAAGTAACTTATGTAAATTCATGTATACATCATTAAGGTATATAATTTCTAGTCTCAAACCCATATAATACATGTGTCTATAACCTAGTATAACAATATATAAATACTATTTCATATAATTATGACAAATTAACTAAATAATATATATATATATTATATATATATAATATATATGTTATATTATTGATATACATTAAAGAAAGAATAAAAACATGTAAGTCCAACCCAAGCTTTAAGATTACTCATGACTCAAACTCTACCTCTAACTTATTTTTCTACACTTAATTAATATAAGCAAAGTTTAGATTGTTGTGTTTATCATAGCATTGTGAAATGAGAGCTCTTAGACGCTTTTTTAGGAACTAGGTTTATTTTTTATTAAAATATATTGTGAAATATATTATAACGAGACTCTTGTTATTCATATGAAATATGATAGTATAATTCGGTTACAAAACTATATAAAAATAAATGAAATCTAAATACATTGTACCAATCTTGATTCAAGTCGACGTCTTTGGAAAATTTCAACCGTACCTTGTTGTTTGAAACTCCGCTACAAGACAAACAAAAAATTGTTGACAATTTTGGTTGAGGCACGTGTTCAACACACTTCCTTTAAAACAGATTTCGCGCCTCTACTAAAGACGAAGCGACTGTTACCTAGGGTACAACAGCCGAAGCAGTATGTACTGTCGGAGATGGTCACACGCCCAAGGTTACACCGGATAGAATTATAGTGTTAGAACTTGTGGAAAATTATGATACGAAGGCGATTGAATCGTATAGAGAAAACATAACTCTCTAAATACCCAACACATGGGTCTTCAAGTATTTCATCTTTCCAAGAACTCTCCATGTATTCATGTATTTTTCTTGTAACCTTTCTCTAGTATTTTTCTTATTTTTCCAATGAGGCACATAGCCTACCATTTATACAAGAGTTGTAGGTTACAAGAGTTTCTCTTAATTAATGATTTTATTAGAGACACAAACTCTAATAAAAGTTTCACTTAATTAGTGATTTAATTAGAGACATAAAAAGTCTAATAAAAACTAATCAAGTGACATAAAAACTCTACTCTAAGAGTTTTTCACCATGAAGATTCTAAGTAATATTTATAATTTTATTTAATTATAAATATATTAAATATCCATTCACCAAATTTCCAACAATCCCCCACATGAATGGAGATCGTTCAAATCACATATAATTTCCAATGGAATCTCGACAGTTGAGTTTTGCATACGATAGGTAGGTGTTACCCTTTGAACCTTCGCTCATGAAATGCACTTAGCCCACTAGCTCTGAGTAGATCTCGATGTCTTTGAACTCGTCTGCCGTTTGTGTAGACGACAATACACTTCACACAAGACTCTCCCTAGCCGGGTCATCTCCTCATAGTCGTGTCCAATAATGGTCGTGAAACACTTTCATGGTTCTGCGAGAGCTCTAGGAATTGTGCCCTCAATTCCATTCGAAGCGACCACACTTCTCTCTAACATAGGTGATTCTCCTTAGATCATTAAAAGCATTGTGGTTATCGTGATTTATCCAAATCATTTACCACATATTATGCTTAGCCTTACTCTTTGTCACTGAATATCATAGGAATAGAGTAGGACGTATTAAAACACCATTTTATACTTTGGGGGTATGTATAACCATACATACTAGCTTATGCATATCATTTATGTCCCCACAGTGACTACCCTTAGGCATATGAGTTAGTTGTCCTATTGAACTTAGATCTTGGGATCTCCAGTCAACTAAGTTAGGTGTCCTTCACATACCCTTTTTCCATGGGCTTCAGTCTCATTCCACAACTTGATCTCTAATAAACCCTCAAGTTGTTGCATCCATAACATTAACAAATAACTTTGGGTATTTGAGATCAGTTGTCATGATGTGTTCTTAACTCGTAAGTTAATTTTGCCTATTGTCAACTTCTAAAACTATAACCTCAGTAGCCATCTGAATCTGGTTATATCATATGTCTTTGTAAGATACGCGTATCATTTAAGGCAAACACATCTCCATTATGCATTACGACATTTGTGTCCTCTACTTAGTCGTCTGTTTGCAATGTTAGATTGGATTACAAAATCCTTATTGCCAAACTTTTATGATACAAATGCAAGACACCCCCACATTCAAGTGTTATAGGATCTCATCCAGATGGGGTAATGAAAACCATTTTTACACACCCTTGTAGGGTTGTTTCTAAATGGATCCTCCCCCACATTTCTTGCCATTTGATCAACATTTTCGTAACTTCACTTATGACGACATTTATACACATATGATTGAACAAGATCAACCTCATTGTATCAATGAATTCAATTCATATTGCATTAGCTTACATAAGCTTTCGAGTTGGCCAAAGCAACACATGTCATTGTCATAAGTTTATCACAAACTTAGAATAATTCTAATTCAACATCTTGAATAAGCCTAGACAATGAGTTCTCCTCATTAGCTTTTCGAACAAACTCTTCAAAAGTTACATGTTTTCTTTATAATGAATGAAAATCCTTCCTCAACTTTGTCTATCACACAAATTCTTATTGTGTTCATACACATTTGAATGTTTAGAGTTAATTAGTCTCAGTCAAGACCCATAATTAACCAAGTACTAGTCTAGCATGCTTTAGACTACAATACTTTAGCATGTGAACAGAAGAGGCATCATTCTGATTCTTCACAGCCCCAAGGATATCATAATAACACTTTGCAGCATTCATCCCTTGTTAAGACAAAATAATGAGACTTATTCATAATCCTAAAACATCAATATTTAGGAAAGTCTCACAAATTATTGTATATAGCACATAGCTAAAATTTATCATTCAATTAAGGAACATAACTTGTTTACCTTTGATCTCCAACATTTTACCATTGACTCGTAAGGACTTAAACATAAGTCTTAATCCAAGTCACTTGGCGAACACATTCATCACCGACAAGATGAATGTTCCTCGTCTAAAATCACTATTATGTGTGAGATAGAGTCAACTAGATCAACACTCCACAACATGGCATTCATAATTTTGCCATAAGTGATTTGTACACATCTATTGTTAGGAGATATGTATATTTAGGATTCTCTCCCACACGAATATAAAATCTCCATATAGTTCTAACAATAATCAAGTGGTAGACGCATCTACGAATAGATCATTTGGAACAAATCTCGCAAGATTTATCAAAGGTGTACAATAACATATAGTACTTTTTCTTTCATATGTTAGAATTCACACTTGTGAATTTTTCAATGACTTCTAACGAAGTACTTCAACATGAATCTCGTTTGTGTATTTCATCTCAGTACACTCACTACTCTCTCGTGATGTGGTTACACATTTGATGTCTCGTCTTGGACTTTTAGTCAATGTAACAACTCTCAAGTTGTTTATGTCCAAATATTTTCATGTACTATTCGTTTAAAATCATATTCTTTTAGACAATGTATAGTTGACGTTATAATTACTTTCCACAAAAATAATTTATACGTCGCAAATATTACTGATTTATTTCTTTGTAAAAATATTGCATGTGTTATTTAAAGATATTGAACACAACAATAAAATACATTGGAAACTAAATCATAAGTGACAAACACAGAAGCATAGACGATATGTAGACATCAAATATCAAAGTGGTTTTATCTTCCACGCTTAATATTCTGACAGAAATCATCTCAACAATATCATCCCATGGCATGTCTTGAGGTACTCCCTCAATAATACTCCATGCACTTGTAAGTACAAGTTCCTCATTTCATCGTGAAAATTTAAACTTGAACAATTATGCTCAAAACAACACGAAGTTGTTATAAAAGCTACATTTAAGTAGTAAACTTGAACAATTAAATTTTTTCACAACAACACTAAGTTGTTTTCCATCAAATAATATCCACGTGATTATCACAGATGCTACTTCTAGCAAGAGTAGCAAACCATTAATGTCAATTAAAGTTTATGATTGTCACACCCCAACCGATGGCGAAAACATCGGGGTTAGTGGCACTAGGCGACCAGATTGATTTCACGAGATGTTCCATAATAATCATTTAACATATCACAACCTGCTTAATATCCCATACTATTAAACGTAACATTTAAACAATTATTATAAACGGAGATTTCTCATAAAATTCAACCGGGTTCGATTTCCCCTAGATTTCATACATAAGTTCAAAATCTGAAATACATCAACAAACTAACTAAACAAACTAAACTACGCTAAGAATGCAACATCCAAGCATCCATAGCTAAAATCCTCAACCTGTTACATACGTTAAAATACATGTCAATACAATTAAGTAAAGGTGAGCATAAAGGTTTAAGTACTACTAGCACAATCGAGAAAGCATTCGCAAAATAATCTAACTACACATCATGATACACCGAAACAATTCACACCGATTAACATAGGCTTATTTCTCATGCTAACTACCGTGAGAAGGCTTGCGCGTCCATCCTAACTAGACCCCGTCGGGTGTAAGCCACACTATAGTACCATACTAGCTAAGGAGGCAAGTTAACGAAAATAAGTCCTAGTCACATGTTTCTAGTATCACGTATTGAGCATATATAGTTAGATTATTCGCGTGTGATAAACAGTTTGATTTGTGAAGTGATTTTGATATAGGAACGTATGTAACACCCAAAAAGTGCGTTAAAGCAAAAATGGGTCAAGTATACTCACTGTGGGTGCGTTTAGGTACGAGTTCGGGATCTGAGGAGAGTCGAGAAGAGCGTCGGATCAGCCTGCATACGCGAACGGAAGTGCATCAGTCTCCGAAAAGCTGTTTTGAACATGTTGAGCAGGGGCGTATTGGGAATAATGAGTAGTGTTTGGTGTGTGCTAAGGTCTAGGGCCAGAATGAGTCACTATTGGTCCAGAACTTTGAGACCTGCTTTCTCTGGCAAAGTGCCTAGCCTATTACACTTATAACACTTGACTTTTGATTTATCCAGCCCAACCTTCAACCCCCCATGCAAACCTAGGAATTTTCTACCAGTTCTCTTGTAAAACTTACTAGCCCTAGCACTCAATAAGGCCAATTGGTGCAAAATATCCATTTCTTCAAGATCAGAAGGTTCAGTGTGTTGCAAGTCATTCAGCTCAAAGGATAGATTGTCAGAGGTTTGGCTTTCCCCACTAGCAGCAAAAGCATAGTTGGGTGCATATGTTTCAGATCCAAAGTTCCCACCAAATGTAATATCTATATAGTGATCACAACTTTGGTCCTTACTGCTGCCAGTACCCTCTTCTTGGCCAAAAAGAGCTATATTACCCAATGAGTAATCATCAGTCATTTTGCCAGAATCTTGCAACTTCTTTTTCTGGTTTAACTCTCTCTCATAAGTGAGGAGTATCCCATCAAGTTGTGTCAACGACATTTCTTTAAACCCAACAGATTTTCGCGTTACATGAGCTACCGTCTCCCACTTATCTGGTAACGATCTAAGGAAACGACTATTGACAGTCGAATTAGGAAAAACCACGTTAACCAGTCTAAGTTCACTGATAAGATAGCTGTAACATTCAAATTGTTGTGTTAGAGACTCTCCTTTCAAGTGACAAAACGTTTCATACTGCTGATTTAGAACTTCTCTATTACTTTCTATCACTTCCTCAGTTCCACAGAATTGCTCCTTAAGTGCATCCCATAACTCCTTTGCATTATTGCTATGGAGTAGACCACCATAAATTTCATTGGGTAAGGCCGAAGCAACTATGCTAAATGCCTTTTGATCCAATTTAATTTTCTGGAAATCCTGCTCCGAAAAATTTTCAGGATGTTTTGGCACTTGTTTGGTTGGATCTTCTATGCTTGGAACCATTGGAATGTGAGGTCCATAAGCAACAGATCTCCAGCAACCAGTGTTTTGCTGGGCAAGGATATGACCCATCCGTCGTTGCCAAATGACATATTCATTTCTTTTGAGCATCGGCGGTTTGAACAAGGAACCAGAATTGGCATCCTGTGTGTTTTGAGACATTTTCAGTTGATTTTTTTTTCAGATTTTGGTTTTAAAAACTTTGAACATAGTAAAAACTCTGAATATCAAACAAAAACAACCAAACTGATTAGCAAGAGAGCTGATCTGTTCGAACCAAATCGATTGTTAGATCGAATTTGATGTATCAAGCTCTGATACCAATTTTTAGGATCTGAGTTTGAATTACTTGTAGTTTTTGTTTCAAAAATGGAAAATGATTGAATTAAAAGAGATTTGCAGTGGAATAAGATGGAAAACTTTTACTACAAGCAATGGTCGTTTGTTTTCATCATCATCATGCTTTCAAGTTAATTAACTTGCATGTGATTCACAAACTCCCCCTTAGCCTTTGCAATTACAGTTTGGTAATGAGAAAATGCAGAGAAGATAATATGCAAAAGTTGATCTTTTAAGAGACAAGTTTAAAGGTTACAAGAGTTGCCTATTTATACTAAACTATCTAACCTCTGAGCATCTTTGATGACGTCAGGGTTGATAGTGACAGGAAACAATATGTAACTAACTCTAAACACTGCTAATAATAAACTATCAGTGCTTGGCACTGTTACATTAATTAACTACGCTAACGACTAAACTCTGATTCCTATCCTCTGTCCTTGTTAACTCTGGCAGACCTTGAAGCTTTGTGAAGGCAGATGATAGGATGAGCAGTCTTTATGGAAAGCAGTGTAAGTGCATCAGAGGATGTAACCTCTGATAGTTGAACTAAAGCTCGGATAGTGTTATTTGGCTTTATATCATCTGTTCCTTTCATAGGGTTCAATCCCAACAATCTCCCCTGGAACAGATGATGCCAAAAACACTTTATTCTTGGTTTTTATTCCTCATAAGAAATTCTCGTATTTGACCTTTGAATTGAAGTTCAAAGTTAAGAGATTCCATGTCAACAGCATCCTTCACCAGCTCTAAACAGAGTAGTTCTTGGAAGCCTTCTACTGTAAGCTCATAAGCATCTTCCATGGATAGTTTAGTGGCTGCACCATCGGACTTGAGCAATGTTAATTCATGGGTGTCTTTGTCGACCTTCCATTTTAGAATTTTTGGGTCTGATGGTTTTCTTGAAGGAGCCTTTATTGCTGAGGTTTGTGAATGAGCCATCTTTGATAAGTCTTTAGCCAGCTTGGAACTTGTATCATATGTGTGATAATTAATCATATTCTGAATCCCTTCTTTGATAAATGTATCCTCAAACTCTTTGTCAGTCTTTTCATTCATCTCCCCTTGCTTTTTCCTGTGTTGCAGGGCAAGTGTGGAATGGGCAGATGTTGAGCTGGACTTTTTGGAGAGTTGAGCTCTGAGGATAGCATCTTCTTTTGAGTAATCAGGCTTGGGAGGCATGGATGGATCCTTTTTCCTTCTCTCTTCCAAACTTTTGTAGGTGTCTATCACCCTCACCTCACCCCATCTCATCACTTGGTTTTTGGAACCATAATGATTTTGGATCAGTTCTTGCTTCATTCTCTTCAACTTCAAGACATTTTCAGAGATATCTTTCTTGTATAAATCCCAGTTGGGAGGATTTGGCTTTTTGAGAGGGTCTTTCAACATTTCTTGCATTCTATTGATTTCTTCTCTCAGCTCATCTATGCTCCAATCCCTGAATTGAGGCCTTGTTGCCTTATACATCTTCTTTTCAATGAGTTAACTCTTGAGCAACTTATCTTCCCTTACTGACAACTGGTTGCTTAGATCCTTGACAAAGTTTTGCAGAATGGTGACCTTACTCAGTTGAAAAGACATGATAATCTGTATTTCTCTATCATTTTTATCAGCTGATTCTTTTTTGGCAATATCCTCAGCTTGCTTCTTTTTCAAATCTAGATAGGCATCAACATTTGCTGGTCTTGGATAGCCATCAAGGGTTAGAATTGTTCTTTGGTCAGGGTCATCCTCTGAAAAGAAACTTAAGATCTCTTCCCTGACTGCTGGTAAATCAAGAGGATACACTTTTGATGCAGGAGTGACTGTAAGAGTTGAAGAAGTTGTAAGCACTGATATGGGGATCACTGGTGTTGATGATATTGGAAGAGGTGCAGAGATCTCATAATCATTTATCACTTTTGTGATTTTTCTCCTTTTAAACCTTAAGGTGGGTGATGGTGGTTGTGGGATTTTTGGTGGTGTGGATAATGGTTGAGTTAACGTGGGAATGTGATTATGGCAGTGGATAGAGATGCATCTGTTGCAACCTTTGCTGTATCAATAGATGTTGACACAACAGTTGCTGTAACATCTGCTTGTGTGGATGTGGGTTTTGGTTTTGAAGATGTGATAGGTTTTTGAGAGGCAGAGGTCTTAATGGTTGGATTGGTTTCAGGCTTAGTTTTAGGAGGTGTGGATGTTGGTTGCCTGGCTTTTCTAGCAGGAGCTCTTTTTGAAGAAGTACCAACCTCTCCTTTTTCTTTTTGCTGATCAATCTTTTTCTCAACCAACACTCTGCTCTCCTCAGTCACATTTTTCTTGTGACTAGCCCTTTCCTTGGCCACAAGTTCATCAGTCAAATCAATCTTCTTTGAACCATCAGGCCTTGGGATATTTACTGTTGGTCTGGACTTATCATCATCTATTGTTAACTTCTTTGGACCCAAAGGTTTCTCCCCTTTTTGGCTTCATCTGTTGTAACAAAGATAACCGTTGGAGGTGCATGGCCAGTGGTTGTGAGTAGATGTGCTTTGATGGCTTTAATGTCTGCTGCAGTGTCTTGATACCTTGATTCAAACAAGTTTCGAACATTATTCACATGATGCTTCTGTTGTAAATCCAAATAATGTTGTTGATGTTGAAACAGAGGGTTAAGAGCTTCTTTGAACAGCAGTGGATAGAACAGAGGGTTGACTTTTTGTAGCTATCATCTGCTTTAGTAAATCTTTGATTTCACCAACAGAGTTTTCTATTCTGGTCACTCTCTCCGTCAAATCCTAGTATTTTAGATCATCACCAAATTTAATAGGATCATCTGAACTCCTACCAGTGGTGGTAGTTATATCTATGTTATCATGAGCAGTGATTTTAGGACTAGCTTCAAACATAGATGCCCCTTTGTCTTGGTACTGGGGACTTCCCACAATAGAGGTAACAGTGGTTGCCTCAGCAGTGGTTGCCTTCAACCAAGTCTTATTTATGAAACCACTGTCCAACTGAGAACTAGGGAGTTCAGCAATTGTAGTAGCTGCTTGTGTTGAAATATCACCAAGGGTTACATGTAACCCAAGGGATATAGCCTCTTTATTTGCTGATGGGTTAGCAATGAATAAAGAATCAGACCCAGCCATTGGATGAAGTATATTCTCAGTAATAGGTTGCTGAGAAGTGCTGGTTTGTGTCTGAACTAATTCAATTGCATTCAGCAAGGGTACAATTGTGGGTGGAAGTGAACGTATTGGTGAAGGTGGTTGAGTAGAAAGCGACATTGCCCTGGGAGAGGGGCTGTGGAAGATAGACCCAAGGGATCTAGAGCTTCATAAAGTGGTGTCCCTGTGTCTACAACCTTTTCCTTTTGTGAGGAAGAAGGAGGAGTTTCAAAGCCGGTGGGAGATCTTTGAGCCAACTGCTGTGAAAAGTAGCAGTAGTGGTTTGTGACTTTGGTGTTGTCATAGGGTTAACCTCTGGGATCTCATCTTCCAGAGGACCCTTTTTGGGTTTGGTGGGCTTTTTGGAGATTGTTTTTGTTTTTTTTTTTGGAAATTTTTGGTGTGGGTTTCAGGGCAGCGGTTGTGTTGCGTGATCACCAAGAGCAGTGGGCTCAGTAGCAAGAGGTTGAGATTGAACATTTTGTTCTGGTAAAACTTGCTCAACCTCCTCTACTTGTGTTTTCTCAACCTTATCTTGGTTTGTTATTCTGGTGAAAGTTTCATGATTTAGGCTGCCTGGATTGACCACAGCGCCTTGTTTACTTTTAGGACCTTTGATTTGATCTTGCAAATAATCACTCAAGAAACGTGGATGCATCAAAAAAGCTTTTCTTTTTGAATATTTTAAAATTATTTACAAGATCATTGAACAATATCTGGGAGTAGTTAAAATCTGTTTCAGTTAAAATTGCATACCCCAGATATTGTATGTTCAATGGGATTTCATTGAAAGCAGTGGATTTTGCTGAGAGACAAGTAAGAATGGTGTGAAAGAAAAATCTCATCTCAGCTGTAACATTTATGAAAAACGGGTTCAAAACCCGCTTCGTTTATTAATCAAATGTTCAGCTAAAAGTTCGTTGCGTGTTTTATTAGAGCCGACTGATTTAAATATTTCATAATTAATAAATATTGTAATTAAAAAATAATAATAATAATAATACCAATATTTAAGATTTTAAAATATAAAAATAAGAAACAGGGATGACCGGGTTTCGAACCCGAGTCCCCATCGAATCCACACGCAACACACACCACTGCACTACACACACATTTGTGAATAAAACTGAAATTAATTAAGTTTTATATTAAAACAAACGCAAACCCTGTAAATTCAAACTATCAGAACCTGTAACCGCCAAGAACTAACTGATTCAATCAAAACACGATATAGGATTTCTTTTTCTTAGCGAGCATAACTGATTCTAATCATCAATTTCAAACGGAAATTCGGAATCAATGAGGTGAAACCGGCTGAAATCAATGACTTCGAAATCAAGAATGAAACTGAAATCCTGTGATTGACTGGTTACTCTATAAATACCAATCATTTCACCACAAACAAATTCACTCATTCTCTCAAACTCCCTCTCAATCAACACTTAAAACCCTCTGTTAGAACCTGATCTTTTGAATAACGTCGCCAGAGTTTTGTTCGTTATCGGAGTTCAACTGAAAAGTTCAACACTTCGCCAAATCGATACAAACATCTAAATCTTTTGTCCAGTGTTTAGTTGTTTTAAAACGGAGAATCAAAATTTGTATGGGTTAACAGTCGGGTTAAATCTCTGGGTAATATTCATGAGGAAGATGAAGTTTATATAGTGTATTAATATAATTAAAATCGGAAGTCTAATCGGGTTAGACACACAGTCCAGTGGTGGACTGTGTGTAATGTTATCACACATACGCGGGTTCGATGCCGACACGGTGCAGCGGTTCTATATAATAAAATCCTTTTTAATTAAATGAATTTATGAAATAACATAATTAGTATATATATGTAATTAAAATCATGTTTATTTCGGGTTAGACACGTAGCTCAGTTGGTAGAGCTGCGTGCACGTATACGGGAGGTCACGAGTTCGAACCTCGCACGCTATCAATAATTTAAAACGGTTGAACCGGTCGTTGACCAGTCAACCCTTAGAAAAAGGGTAATTTTTTTCAAATTAAAATCTTTTTAATTTCTTTGAAAATTAGTTAAAAAATACCTCAAAATAAAGTTTTAAGCTTTTAAAAATTTGTATCAATTACCCCAATAACCTAAAAATCTAATAAAAAAACATAAATTAAAAATATTAATTTAACTATTTATCGCGTTATTATTTTAGGTTAGTTTTTCCTTCGTCTGTTGAATCCCAAATTCGTGCGCATTCATTATCAAACAAGGAACGCAACCACTGTGAGTGAATCTCTATAAATTCCCCGTTTTAATCACGTTTTGGGGTGTATCATGTGTCGTACAATTCCTTTATTTTATTTAAACACTTGTGCCTATATCATCTTGTGATCAAATGTGAAATGGTCGTTGTGTGATTATTATTATGTGGAATAAATTTATCATTTCACTGCACTCATTTCATTAGGCCCATCAGTTCCTCGTGGGATACGGGTTGAGCATCAGGTGTCTCATTAGATCGGCTCCGTTTGATTGAGCTTTGATCTCAAATACATCATCATTCATGTCATATATTCATTCAATGTGATTTGTGATTGTTTACATTTATATATTTGCTCACATGTGATTTATGCACGAATTTTCCTTAATAAATAAAACATGCAATTATGAAAAATGTTTTATCAAGGTTCACTCGCCAACTTTTGTTGACCCAAAATTCCCCTGTTTTACACATGATACAGGTGATCCAGTTGAGGAAAGAAACACTTAGGATGGCCTAGAAGAATAAACAAGTTATTGCGTTGGAATAAACATTTAGATTTGTTTTTCTTTGTATTTGTATGAATTTTGTTTATTGGATATTTAAGTTTGTAACTTTAATATAATAAATATGAAACTTCTTAGTAAATATCATGAGCTTTGGTGATAACCCAATCATGCCCCGACTTTTATTCCGCTGCGGGTCGGGGTGTGACAGATTGGTATCAGAGCTTGTGACTATAGGGATATAGGATAGGTTATTAGACCCTTAGAGCCTATACTATAATTAATTAAATTTTAATTGTTTATGTGTTACATGCAAAACTCATGATGTTTATCTGTTTCATGTTTATTTTCACACCCAATAGTATGCAAGCACTCTCATAAGTACATGTTAATATGCAATGCTCATCATAGTTCATATCCTTATAACATATCATACCTATGGAAGCACACACCTCGCGATTTCCATGATTTTTGCAATGTTTTCGCATTTTTCAAATCACATCGAAGTGAGTTTTCACGACGGGCATGTAGTAACTGGAAGGGTACGAGTACCGGTAGTCGGAACGTCCTGTCTAGGCTTGGCATTCGTATAAATCCAAAATAAAGGACCAGTTTGCCTACCTGGGGACTAACGATGAGAGTACGAAGGACCTATTAGGCCAAAGCATGCTATACCAAACGTCGTGTGAGCTAACCCCACTTTGAGTTGTCATTGTGTCTACACCTGGACACCCTCCGACCATACATCTCTCAATCAAGTTTTTACGATTTTCATTCGGGTGGTGCGAGTGTTAACCCGCCGACACCAATGTGAATCCTACCAAGCCCAATAGTCATGGGGGCCCACATGACTACACAGGCAATGGTGTGGGGGACATTTGGAGGCCCAAACATGAGCAAACCCAAGACATCCTATGGATGTAGTTAAATTATTTTCAGTTATGTTGTTTTCATTTTTTTTACGACACATGACACCTAGGAAATTCTTGAACTCACAATCTTCCTGCATATGTTCCTGTAGATGTCGGCTAGGCAATTACGTGGAGGTAGAAGGTCAGGAAAGTCAAGCGAACGTTTGGCCACGCAAATTGCTAAACAAATGGCCGCAGTACTTCCTGACATCGTGCTACAAGTTCAACAAGCCCTCACCGCCAATCCCATCAACTCTTCTAACCAAGAAGACCAAAGCGTCGCCAACCCTCCTCCCAAAACCCCCGAATGCACCTACAAACACTTCAAATCCTGCGATCCCCAAAATATGAAGGGACTGAAGGTGTCACCGCTCTCCTTCACTGGTTTGAGGAGATGGAAAACACTTTCCTCAATTGCGACTGTCCCGAGAACTGTAAGGTACGTTACGCGACTGGAAGGTTATTTGGGGTAGCCCTTACCTGGTGGAACACGGAAAAGGGTAAGCGAGGTGTTGAAGATGCCATGGCCTTAACATGGGAAGAGTTAAGGGAAATCATGACAAGACGTTTCTGTCCAAGAAGCGAAATCAAAAAGCTAGAAGACGAGTTTCACGCGTTGAAACAAAAGGAAGGAGACCACACTTCATACAATAAGAGATTTCTCGAATTGAACCAGATGATCCCTAATTTGTTCACCCCTTATACCGTTTAGTCGAACACTACATTCGAGGCCTCCCCTTGAAAATCCAAGATTCAGTTTTAAGCACTTCGCCTGCAACACTTGAAACCGCAATGGAGTTAGCTACGGAACTCACTGAAAATCGCATTCGAAACGGCAAATTCAAAGAGGAGAAGAAGAAAACACCCATTGAGCCCCCAATTCCAAACAACCCAGGTTCATCCTCGAAGTTTGTCGGTAAGAGGAAGCGAAATGGCAAGAACTTTGCCGTCACCCAAACCAACCCTCCCATCACTGCTGCCCCGATCACCCAAGTTGCCCCTCCAGCCGCACCATTCAAAAGGCCATACACTGGCCCACACCCAAAGTGTAACCGCTGTCAATACCACCACCCTCCCAAAAACCCCTGCCAACATTGCACAAGTTGTGGCCGTGCGGGTCATACCATCCAAACCTGCCGTACACTTCAGCGAATGAACCGCAGTCAACCTCCAACCCAAACCCAAAATCAAATGGTGGGCCAAGCCCAACAACCCTTACTTCTACCACCTGCACAACACGCAGCACAACCTTACTACCAACCCAACTACCCCATGATGCAACCCATGCGAGCCTGTTTCAATTGCGGGGACCCAAACCACTTCAGGAACACTTGCCCACGCCTAGTAAACATCATCCATGCCCAAGCTCAAGCGAACCCGGTAAACCAAGCTAACCAAGCTCCTCCACCTGCTAGAGGGAGAGCTTTCAATATCAACGCCAACCAGGCCAGGGCTGACAACAATGTGGTCAACGGTACGTTTCCCATAAATGGTAGATACGCATCCATATTATTCGATACCGGTGCGGATAAGAGCTTTGTGTCTTTAGAATTCGAATCTATCCTCGATCAACCTCGTGATAATCTTGTTGAATCTCTGACGGTGGAAGTTGCTGACGATAAAACCCACTTCATTAAATTCTATTATACGCGATTGTACTCTCATCCTAAATGATCACGATTTCCCAATTGATCTCATTCCTATGAAATTGGGAAGTTTCGATGTTATCATCGGCATGGACTGGCTCAGCCAGCATCACGCTGAAGTGGTGTGCCACGAAAAATTCATTCGTATTCCTCTCGCTGATGGTTAGACACTATGTATCTTTGGGGAAACTCCTTCGAAAGGGCTCAAATTGATGTCCTACGTTCAAGCCCGAAGTTATCTTCGCAAGAATTACGTCGCATTTTAGCTCACGTTGTCAAGAAGAAAGGCAAGGAGAGAAAGCTTGAAGATATTCCAATTGTGAAAGAATTCCCGAAAGTTTTTCCCGATGACGTTTCAGGACTTCCTCCTGTGAGAGAAGTCGAATTTCGAATCGATCTTGTGCCTGGCGCTACACCGGTCGCAAAATCTCCTTATAGGTTAGCCCCATCCGAGATGCAAGAGTTGGCCAGTCAACTGCAAGAGTTGACCGACAAAGGATTCATACGTCCTAGCTCATCGCCTTGGGGTGCGCCTGTTCTTTTTGTGAAGAAGAAAGATGGAACGTTTCGCATGTGTAATGATTATAGAGAACTCAACAAGTTGACGATTAAGAATCGCTATCCACTGCCTCGTATTGATGACCTTCTAGACCAACTTCAAGGCGCCACATGTTTTTCCAAAATCGACCTTCGCTCTGGTTATCATCAGCTTAGAGTGCGTGAAGAAGATATTCCAAAAACTGCCTTCCGAACTCGTTATGGTCATTACGAGTTCATGGTTATGCCTTTCGGTTTAACCAACGCCCCCGCTGTCTTCATGGATTTAATGAATAGGGTATGCAAACCCTATCTCGACCGTTTCGTCATAGTCTTCATCGATGACATTCTTATCTACTCCAAGTCAAAATCCGATCATGAGCGACACCTTCGACTCATTCTTACACTCTTAAGGACTGAAAAGCTCTACGCGAAGTTCTCAAAATGCGAATTTTGGTTAGGAGAGGTACAATTTCTTGGTCATGTCGTCAATGACAAAGGGATTCACGTCGACCCTTCAAAAATCAAGGCAGTACAGGAATGGCAAGCGCCACGTACCCCTACCGAATGCAGGTCATTTCTTGGCTTGGCCGGTTATTACCGACGCTTCATTGCCAACTTTTCCCGTATCGCCGTTCCGCTCACGGCCTTGACTCACAAAGAAAAACCTTTCATTTGGGGACCTAAGCAAGAGGAGGCCTTCCAAACTTTGAAGCAAAAGCTTTGTGACGTACCTATCCTTACACTCCCTGAGGGTTGCGATGACTTTGTGGTTTATTGCGACGCATCAGGGCAAGGACTAGGTTGTGTGTTGATGTAAATAGGAAAAGTGATAGCCTATGCCTCTGGGCAACTCAAAGTTCATGAGAAGAATTACACCACCCACGACCTAGAACTTGGAGCCGTTGTGTTCGCTCTCAAGATATGGAGACATTACCTCTACGGTACCAAGTGTGAAATATACACTGACCACAAGAGTCTCCAACATATCTTCAGCCAGATTAAGTTGAATATGAGGCAACGAAGATGGGTCGAACTTCTTAACGACTACGACTGTGAAATTCGGTACCATCCTGGCAAGGCAAACGTGGTGGCCGATGCACTCAGTCAAAAAGGATATGCGAACTCTATTCTACTTCTATGTTCGCAAATCATAACCGTCATCAAAGATCGAATCCGGGCAGCTCAACATGTTTCTGTAACAGAAAATGACGTACGCGATGAGCTGTCATGTGGAGTTGAACTCAAAATTGAAACCAAATCCGACGGTATTCTATACTATTTAAACCGCATATGGATTCCTGATCGCGATAACCTTCGTGATTTCCTCATGAATGAGGCACACAAAACACGATACTCTGTACGCCCAGGAGCTGATAAGATGTATCAAGACCTATGATACACCTACTGGTGGCCTGGCATGAAAAAGGACATCGCTGTTTTTGTTTCCAAATGCCTTACCTGTTCCAAAGTGAAAGTTGAACATCAAAGACCTTCAAGACTTCTAGTACAACCCGAAATACCTGTATGGAAGTGGGAAAACATAACCATGGATTTCATTACCGGGTTACCTCGCACCTCCAGTGGGTATGACACCATATGGGTAATAATCGATCGTCTTACAAAATCATCTCACTTCATTCTGATTCACGAGGACTTCAAGAATGAGAAGCTAGCTCGTATCTACATCAGCGAAATCGTAAGCCGTCATGGTGTACCGTTAAGCATCATTTCAGACCGCGATGGTCGTTTCACTTCACGAACATGGGAGCCGTACAAACCGCTTTGGGTACACGGTTAGATCTCAGTACAGCCTTTCACCCTCAAACTGATGGTCAATCTGAACGCACCATCCAAACTCTTGAAGACATGCTTCGAGCATGTGTCATAGACTTCAAAGGGAACTGGACGCTCATCTACCGTTAGTCGAATTTTCATACAACAATAGCTATCATTCAAGTATCGGCATGGATCCTTACGAGGCTTTATACGGTCGTAAATGCCGATCTCTAGTATGTTGGCACGAAATTGGTGAAGCGCAAGTCACCGGACCTGAATTAATTCAAGAAACAACCGACAAAATCCTTCAAATTCGAAACAATCTTCTATCGGCTCAAAGTCGTCAAAAGAGTTATGCTGATAAACGGCGAAAGCCTTTGGAGTTTTGTGTTGGTGATCGAGTACTTTTGAAAGTATCACCGTGGAAGGGAGTGGTTCGTTTTGGCCAAAAGGGCAAGCTATCACCATGCTACGTAGGACCTTTCAAGATACTTGAAAGAGTAGGTCCTGTAGCATACAAGCTTGACCTACCAGAAGAACTTAACAGAATTCATCCCACATTCCACATATCAAACTAGAAAAAGTGCCTCGCCGATGAAAACCTCCATATCCCTCTAGAAGACATTCAAGTCAATGAATCAATGCACTTCGTTGAAAGACCCGTGGAAATCATGGATTTCGGTGAGAAGCGTTTAAGGAGAAGTCGTATTCCAATTGTCAGGGTACGTTGGGAGTCAAAATGAGGGCCGGAGTTTACTTGGGAACGTGAAGACTCATTGCGCGAAAAGTACCCGCACCTCTTTCCGGTTACCACTACTACTTAAATTTCGGGACAAAATTTCTAAAAGTAGGGGATACTGTACCATTTATGAAAAACGGGTTCAAAACCCGCTTCGTTTATTAATCAAATGTTCAGTTAAAAGTTCGTTGCGTGTTTTATTAGAGCCGATTGATTTAAACATTTCATAATTAATAAATATTGTAATTAAAAATAATAATAATAATACCAATATTTAAGATTTTAAAATATAAAAATAAGAAACAGAGATGACCGGGTTTCAAACCCGGGTCCCCATCGAATCCACACGCAACACACACCACTGCACTACACACACATTTGTGAATAAAAATGAAATTAATTAAGTTTTATATTAAAACAAACGCAAACCCTGTAAATTCAAACTATCAGAACCTGTAACCGCCAAGAACTAACTGATTCAATCAAAACACGATATAGGATTTCTTTTTCTTAGCGAGCATAACTGATTCTAATCATCAATTTCAAACGGAAATTCGGAATCAATGAGGTGAAACCGGCTAAAATCAATGACTTCGAAAATCAAGAATGAAACCGAAATCCTGTGATTGACTGGTTACTCTATAAATACCAATCATTTCACCACAAACGAATTCGCTCATTCTCTCAATCAACACTTAAAACCCTCCGTTAGAACCTGATGTTTTGAATAACGTCGCCAGAGTTTTGTTCGTTATCGGAGTTCAACTGAAAAGTTCAACACTTCGCTAAATCGGTACAAACATCTAAATCTTTTGTCCAGTGTTTAGTTGTTTTAAAACGGAGAATCAAAATTTGTATGGGTTAACAGTCGGGTTAAATCTCTGGGTAATATTCATGAGGAAGATGAAGTTTATATAGTGTATTAATATAATTAAAATCGGAAGTCTAATTGGGTTAGACACACAGTCCAGTGGTGGACTGTGTGTAATGTTATCACACATACGCGGGTTCGATGCCGACACGGTGCAGCGGTTGTATATAATAAAATCCTTTTTAACTAAATGAATTTATGAAATAACATAATTAGTATATATATGTAATTAAAATCATGTTTATTTCGGGTTAGACACGTAGCTCAGTTGGTAGAGCTGCGTGCACGTATACGGGAGGTCACGAGTTCGAACCTCGCACGCTATCAATAATTTAAAACGGTTGAACCGGCCATTGACCTGTCAACCCTTAGAAAAAGGGTAATTTTTTTCAAATTAAAATCCTTTTTATTTTCTTTGAAAATTAGTTAAAAAATACCTCAAAATAAGGTTTTAAGCTTTTAAAAATTTGTATCAATTACCCCAATAACCTAAAAATCTAATAAAAAAACATAAATTAAAAATATTAATTTATCTATTTATCGTGTTATTATTTTAGGTTAGTTTTTCCTTCGTCTGTTGAATCCCAAATTCGTGCGCATTCATTATCAAACAAGGAACGCAACCACTGTGAGTGAATCTCTATAAATTCCCCGTTTTAATCACGTTTTGGGGTGTATCATGTGTCGTACAATTCCTTTATTTTATTTAAACACTTGTGCCTATATCATCTTGTGATCAAATGTGAAATGGTCGTTGTGTGATTATTATTATGTGGAATAAATTTATCATTTCAGTGCACTCATTTCATTAGGCCCATCAGTTCCTCGTGGGATACGGGTTGAGCATCAGGTGCCTCATTAGATCAGCTCCATTTGATTGAGCCTTGATCTCAAATACATCATCATTCATGTCATATATTCATTCAATGTGATTTGTGATTGTTTACATTTATATATTTGCTCACATGTGATTTATGCACGAATTTTCCTTAATAAATAAAACATGCAATTATGAAAAATGTTTTATCAAGGTTCACTCGCCAACTTTTGTTGACCCAAAATTTCCTTCTTTTTACACATGATACAGGTGATCCAGTTGAGGAAAGAAACACTTAGGATGGCCTAGAAGAATAAACAAGTTATTGTGTTGGAATAAACATTTAGATTTGTTTTTCATTGTATTTGTATGAATTTTGTTTATTGGATATTTAAGTTTGTAACTTGAATTTAATAAATATGAAACTTCTTAGTAAATATCATGAGCTTTGGTGATAACCCAATCATGCCCCGACTTTTATTCCGCTGCGGGTCGGGGTGCGACATCAGCAGGAAAGTTCGGTTTAAAAATGGTCATACCTTTCATCTGGCCGATATAACCTCTTTCCAGAAATTTTGCTTGGATCTCATTTATTGGAAATGACACAGGGTGTTATATGTCATTTAACTTGAAAACTTGAGAGATCGATTGGGGGCTAATTTGCATCAACACCCCCCTACTCTTAAAATTATTGCATAAGGAACACCAACAGCAGATGAGTGAACCTTTGCATTTTTCCAAAATTACGAAGAGCATCAATGTAAATGGGGGCTTTAACGGTTAACATGTGCAAGAATTTTGACTTTTTGCAAAATTCGAATCATTGGATGATAGTGAGTATTTGCGTCGTTTTCTTCAAGTATGGCAGTGTAATTGTGTGGAGTTTTGATTATGAGAATGAAAGGTGGAGGTTCTTCTTGCGATTTAGCTTTGGATTTTGAAGATTTTGATTTGGGAGCCATGGTGTTTGAGAGAAAAACTGTTTTGAGATTTTGAAATCGACACAGTTTAGGGTAACCACTGGTGAGATAAAACAGGGGTTTTATAAGGGTTTTGAAAAAGTGAACATGACGTGGCATCTGTTGCAAGATCGGATGGCTAACATCTGACCACGTGTAACCTCTGATGAGAAAAGTAACCGTTGATGTGGCAAACCACTGTTTTAGGACAGAGGTTTGGACAAAACTGATTTTTAACACTATCAGTGGATAGCTATCAGTGTTTTGAAAAATGGTAAAAAAATGGAAATCAGATGATACACTTTAACAGTGGATAAGATTTTTAAGCCTATCAGAGGTTTTGAACAAACAGATGTTATGAACAGACTTTTAAAGATTTATTGAAAAACTTCAATTTTAACTATTTTTAAGGTATTTTTGATTTTCGGAAAACATTTTGATGCTATGTACACATGGATTTTCAAGAAAACTTGTTTTTTTAATCCATGTTTAGCATACCAAGCCTTGAGATCAATTTTTCAAAGGTAGATGTATCCAATTCCTTGGTTAAAACATCTGCCCATTGATCTGAAGTATGGACATGATGCAAAGAAATCAAACCTTTTTCATAGCAATCTCTCACAAAGTGATGTCTGATGTCAATGTGCTTTGTAGTTGAATGAGAAACTGGATTTTTGATGATATTTTTAGCAGCTTGACTGTCCAATTTGAGTGGAGTCTTTAGTGCAATGATACCAAAATCCAACAACTGGTTCTGAAGCCACAAGAGTTGAGCAGTGCAGCTAGCAGCAGCAATATACTCTGCCTCAGCAGTGGATGTTGAAACTGCAACCTGCTTTTTGCTTTGCCAAGACACTAGACAATCACCTAGGAATTGACCTCCTCCTGATGTGGACTTCCTTGTAGTTTTACAACCAGCAAATATCTGAAAAACCTGAAAGCTCAATATTCCCATTAGCTGGATACCAGATACCAAGTGTGGGAGCACCTTTTATGTATCTGAATATCCTTTTTATAGCAATAAGGTCAGACTTTCTAGGTAATGCCTGTGATCTGGCACAAACACATGTTGCAAACATGATGTCTGGCTTGATGCAGTTAGGTACAATAAAGACCCAATCATGCTTCTATAAAGAGTTTGATCAACAAGGTCATCTTTACCATCAATGGTGACTAGCTTGGAGGTTGCCATGGGTATGCTACATGGTTTATAATCATCCATATCAAACTTTTTAAGCAGTTCTTTCACATACTTGTTTTGATGGATAAATGTACCATTGCGCAATTGTTTAACTTGAAGACCAAGAAAACATTGGAGCTCACCCATTGCACTCATCTCAAACTCTGCTGCCATGAGTTTTCGAAACTCTTCACACATAGCAGTGCTTGTGGATCCAAAAATGATGTCATCCACATAAATTTGGACAAGCATCAAATCTTTTCCTTTCCATTTTAACAACAGGGTTTTATCTATTTTGCCTCTAGTAAACCCTATGGATAAGAGAAAAGTGGATATAGTTTCATACGGTGCTTGTTTTAAGCCATATAATGCTTTGTTGAGCCTGTAGACATGATCAGGATGGAACGCATCTTTAAAACCTGGAGGTTGACAAACATACACTTCTTCTTTGATTTTTCCATACAAAAATGCACTCTTTATATCCATTTGAAAACCTTGATGTTATGGTTAGCAGCAAAAGCTAAGAACAGGTGAATAGCTTCAAACCTTGCTATAGGAGCAAAAGTCTCATCATAGTCTATACCTTCTTCCTGTCTGTAGCCTTGAACCACGAGCCTTGCTTAGTTTTTGACAACAATACCCCTTTCATCAGTTTTGTTCTTGAAGACCCACTTTGTGCCAATTGGACTTACATCTTTTGGCAGTGGCACAAGCTCCCAAACTTGTTGTCTTTTGAACTGAAGGAGTTCTTCTTGCATGGCCTCTACCCAGTTGTTGTCTTTTAGTGCCTCTTGGTACTTGACTGGCTGTATGAGTGATAGAAAACTAGCAAAAAGACAAATATTTTGGGATTGGCTTCGTGTGAGCACCCCAGATTTGATGTTGCCAATAACTTGGTCTGTTGGATGGCTTTTGAGATAAATCAAATCACCTTGGTATGAAACAATAGCATTTTGAGGTGATGGCTACAAATGTGTATCATCTGAGCTAACCTCTGCTGGTGAAATTGAGTATCAGCCACGGATGAGAATGGTGGTGGTGGTATTGAGGGTATAGAGGTAACATTCTGAAGATTTTAGAGCCCAGATGTAGGACTTTTATCAACAGATGTTTGATTTTGTGAACTGGCAGAGGTTTGAGGATCAACCACTGTTGACCCAGAAGTGGCAGAGTTTACACAAGAGCTTGTAGCACCTGATCCTCTGTTTGAAGAATAGACTTTTGTTTGTGGAAGCACACCGTCATATCCTTGATCTTGATCTTCTTCAGATGATTATGGTGTACCTGAATTGTCTAGCTTGATAGAAACATCAGCAAATGTGAATTTATCTAAATCAAAAAGCTCTGCAGTATTTGCTGGGATTTTCAGTGATGATAGTTCATTGAACTTCACATTCAAAGTTTCTTCAACACACTTTGTCCTAGAGTTAAAAACTCTGTAGGCTTTGGCAGTGGTTGAGTATCCAGAAAATAACCACAATTAATTTTGGCTGCAAACTTAGATATAGAATCTTTTAAGTTCAAAATGAAACCTGGACAGCCAAAAATTTTAAAATATGAAATCAGAGGTTTGATTTTATACAAAATCTCATAGGCAGTCTTGTGATGCATGGGATTAATCAAAACTCTGTTTTGAACAGAGCAAGCAGTGTTTACAGCCTCTGCCCAAAAAGACAGGGGTAAACCAGAATCTGCTAGCATAGTTCTTGCTGATTCAATTAAGGTCCTGTTTTTCCTTTCAACCACCCATTTTGTTCTGGAGTTCTTGGAATGCTATATTGTCTAACAATTCCTTTGACTCACAAAAAGCATCCAACTCCCTATTTTTAAACTATGTTCCATTGTCACTTCTAAATATTTTTACTGGAAGATCAAATTGATTTTCCACTTGTTTGACAAAGTTTTGCAAATTGCTTGCAGTTTCATCCTTAGAATGAAGAAAGAAGGTCCATGTAAACCTAGAGAAATCATCAACTATCACTAGGCAATAACTTTTGTGTTTTAAGCTCATGATTTGCACTGGGCCAAACAAGTCCATGTGCAAAAGTTGTAAACACTAGCTTGTTTTGGACTCTTCAATTGATTTGAAAGAACTTTTATGTTGTTTGCCTTTTAAACAGGAAACACAATGTTCATAATAGGAAAATTGCTTGTGAGGCAAACTCTTACAAGACTTTGTTTTGAGAGTGTGGTGATAGTTTTAAGATTTGTGTGTCCAAGTCTTCTATGCCATAACTCAGTCTCTTTGTTAGAAGCAACTGAGAATAGGCATGTTCCAGACATAGAATTATCTTTTAACATATCTACCACATACACATTCCCACTTCTGTGTGCAGTGAGTTGTGCTTTGCTCTCAGCAATGATTTGATCAATCTTTTTGACAACCTCTGGTCCCACAATTTGACAAGTTTTCTTAGTGAAGAAGGATCCATATCCTCTGTCACTCATTTATGAGACACTCAGCAGGTTAAATTTCAGATTGTCAACCAAATTCACATTTTCAAACTTGAGTTTACTAGCCAGAACCGACCCAGACCCTAAGACCTTTCCCTTTGAGTTATTACCAAAAGATATATCACCCCCCATGAGCCATGAAGTCCTTGAGAAGGGCTCTACATCCTGTCATGTGCCTGGAACCTCCACTATCTACATACCATAAGCTATCAAGGCAAGTAGAGGGTCCCTACACATCAAGTAAATAGATCAGTTAAGGTTGGTCTCTAAAACCAAAATGCCTTTGGATGGGGTCACAGATGGTCCAGTCTCAAGTCTAGGATAATGGTCAGTGGTTTTGACATTTTCTTGTAACATCTGCTCTTGACCATTACCTATCAGATGATTGTATCCATAAGGGTGCATGTTTACTCTTTGCTTTAAAGGCTTTTTGTAGCCTTCATAAGCATGAGGAACCTTTTTGTAAGCAGGTTGGCCATACCCTCTTGGAAATGAGTTTGATGGTGGAGCATCTGTCACTTGCACCTCTCTTTGAACAGAGGTTTTGGTTAAGGCTTTTGTAACAGATGTTTCAATTGGTTTAAATTTCTGCTTGGATTTATTTCCAACAGAACTTGAACTTTCTCTTTTAAGTGCTTTTGTCTTGATCTCTTTTACCTTTTGTTCATAGTTTTTGAGATAGGCACATTGTTGAGTTGAGTGATTTGTTTTGCTGTAGATGGTGCATTTTGAGGAGTTTTTGATAATACAAGTTTTGTTAATGTCATAGGCTTTTAAAAGAAAACAATCTGCAGCCACATGATTTCTTTTTTCACAAAATTCACAAAACAAGTTTTTAATCTTTACTCTTCTTTTCCTATCAGATTTTTTCTCAACAGTGTGTGACCTCTGCTGGCACATCTTTGATAGGGATCACCAGTGCTTTTGGGGCTTTAATACCATCAGTGGTTGTGAAGTCCATTGGCTTAAAGTTTTCTAAGATATCACATTCATCTGACCAGGTTGGTTTAAACTGATATTTTTCAATTTCTTTATCTTTTGTTGAAACCTCCTGTTTTTTCCAAAACAATTTTGTTTCCAGCTTTATCTGTGATTTTTATTTCTTCACCAGCCAAATTTGTAGGGACAACTTCAACCAACTCAGAATCAATTTCAGCAACATTTTTCTCATTTTGGTCATAGGCTCTAAAACCTATACCAAACTTGATGTTGCTCTTGATCTGAGCATCAAGCATAATTTCATAACCTTTGCAGGACTCAACCAATTTTTCACAAGTGATTTGAGTTTCTTCTAACTCCTTTTTACAAACTTGGTATTTTTCTACCATAGTTTGGAGTTGGTCCTTGGTTATGCTTGATTCATGTCTTAGGCTACTCATTTCAGAATCTTTTTCACTTAACTTTGATTTTAACTCTTTAATCAGTTTTTCAAAATTAAGTTCATCTTCTAAAATTTTGTTTCTCAGGTTTTCATTCACCTTTTTTATGTTTGCAAAAGCAATGATGCATTTGTCAGAACATAGATCTTTAAGGATCTGAGGTGATACCTTTGTAGCAGCCATAAGAGCACAGTCACACTCATCTTCACACACATCAATGTTCCATGGGTCAGTAGGAGAGTTCTTTTCCTTATCAGCAACATTTTCTCTTTCATCACTTGAAAACACTGTTTCATCACAAACTTTAACTTCATTAGATTTTGACACTATCTCCACAGATTCAACACCTTCAGCAATTGTCTCTAAGGCCATTAAACAAAATTCTTGTTCAACATCATTTTTGGCCATTAAATCAAAGTTTTCATCAGTCAAATCCTCAGGCAAACTGCTCCAGTCAACATAACTTTGTGTGAAAAAGCTTTGTTGACCAACCTCTGCTGTCAGATCCTCAGGCAAACTGCTCCAGTCAACATAACTTTGTGTGAAAAAGCTTTGTTGACCAACCTCTGCTGGACTAGCAGTGGTTTGAGCAGGTTGTGTAACAATGGGTGCTTGCTGAACAAGCACTTGAGGATGAGATGGTGCCTGAACATATTGAATTTGTGGAGCAGTGGATTGAACATAATGCACTGGAACAGTGGTAGCAGGATGTGCAAAGTGGGCAGTGTTTTGAACATGTTGAGCAGGGGCATATTGGGAATAATGAGCAGTGTTTTGTGTGTGCTGAGGTCTAGGGCCAGGATGAGTCACTATTGGTCCAGAACTTTGAGACCTGCATTCTCTGGCAAAGTGTCCTAGCCTATTACACATAACACTTGACTTTTGATTTATCCAGCCCAACCTTCAACCCCCCATGCAAACCTGGGAATTTTCTACCAGTTCTCTTGTAAAACTTACTAGCCCTAATACTCAATAAGGCCAGTTGGTGCAAAATATCCATTTCTTCAAGATCAAAAGGTTCAATGTGTTGCAAGTCATTCAGCTCAAAGGATAGATTGTCAGCGGTTTGGCTTTCCCCACTAGCAGCAAAAGCATAGTTGGGTGCATATGTTTCAGATCCAAAGTTCCCACCAGATGTAATATCTATATAGTGATCATAACTTTGGTCCTTACTGCTGCCAGTACCCTCTTCTTGGCCAAAAAGAGATGTATTACCAATGAGTAATCATCAATCATTTTGCCAGAATCTTGCAACTTCTTTTTCTGGTTTAACTCTCTCTCATAAGTGATGAGTATCCCATGAAGTTGTGTCAACGACATTTCTTTAAACTCAACAGATTTTCGTGTTACATAAGCTACCGTCTCCCACTTATCTGGTAACGATATAAGGAAACCACTATTGACAGTCGAATTAGGAAAAACCACGTTAACCAGTCTAAGTTCACTGATGAGACAGCTGTAACGTTCAAATTGTTACGTTAGAGACTCTCCTTTCAAGTGACAAAACGTTTCATACTGCTGATTTAGAACTTCTCTATTACTTTCTATCACTTCCTCAGTTCCACCGAATTGCTCCTTAAGTGCATCCCATAACTCCTTTGCACTATTGCAATGGAGTAGACCAGCATAAATTTCATTGGGTAAGGCCGAAGCAACTATGCTAAATGCCTTAGCATCCAATTCAATTTTCTGGAAATCCTGCTCCGAAAAGTTTTCAGGATTTTTTGGCACTTGTTTGGTTGGATCTTTTGTGCTTGGAACCATTGGAATATGAGGCCCATAAGCAACAGATCTCCAGCAACCGGTGTTTTGCTGGGCACGGATATGACCCATCCGTCATTGCCAAATGAAATATTCATTTCTTTTGAGCATTGGCGGTTTGAATAAGGAACCAGAATTGGCATCCTGTGTGTTTTGAGACATTTTCAGTTGATTTTTTTCAGATTTTGGTTTTTAAAAACTTTGAACGTAGTAAAAACTCTGAATATAAAACAAAAACAACCAAACTGCTTAGCAAGAGAGCTGATCTGTTCGAACCAAATCGATTGTTAGATCGAATTCGATGAATCAAGCTCTGATACCAATTGTTAGGATCTGAGTTTGAATTACTTGTAGTTTTTGTTTCAAAAATGGAAAATGATTGAATTAAAAGAGATTTGCAGCGGAATAAGATGGAAAACTTTTACTACAAGCAATGGTCATTTGTTTTCATCATCATCATGCTTTCAAGTTAATTAACTTGCATGTGATTCACAAACTCCCCCTCAGCCTTTGCAATTACAGTTTGGTAATGAGAAAATGCAGAGAAGATAATATGCAAAAGTTGATCTTTTAAGAGACAAGTTTAAAGGTTACAAGAGTTGCCTATTTATACTAAACTATCTAACCTCTGAGCATCTTTGATGACGTCAGGGTTGATAGTAACAGGAAACAATATGTAACTAACTCTAAACACTGCTAATACTAAACTATCAGTGCTTGGCACTGTTACATTAATTAACTACGCTAATGACTAAACTTTGATTCCTATCCTCTGTCCTTGTTAACTCTGGCAGACCTTGAAGCTTTGTGAAGGCAAATGATAGGATGAGCAGTCTTTATGGAAAGCAGTGTAAGTGCATTAGAGGATGTAACCTCTAATAGTTGAACCAAAGCTCGGATAGTGTTATTTGGCTTTATATCATCTGTTCCTTTCATAGGGTTCAATCCCAACAACTTGTGTGTAAATACACAAGTTCGAGCGAACTTGTATGGATTTGGTGAGTTTATAGCCAAGTTCGGTCGAACTTGATGGGTTTCTTTGAGAAACCTGTCAAGTTCGGGCGAACTTGTAAGGATTTCTTACTGAGGAGACAAGTTCGGGCGAACTTGCATAGTTTCTTAAGAAACTAGACAAGTTCGGTCAAACTTGTAGGAGATTTGGTGAGATTAGCCCAAGTTCGGTCGAACTTGACCCATTTGGGTGCAAGTTCGGTCAAACTTGACCTGTGGAGCTGGTGATTCTCGAGCGAACTTGATGTTTTCGGGTCCAAAATCTTGCGTTTTTGTGCCGTTTGCTGAGGAAAATCGAGTGTTCATCCCTCCAACCCTGTGCTACTGAGCAAACTTAGGTCGGAGAGGTCTTTTAGAGCTGTTTTAGCCGTTTTGCAAAAGCGTGGGCTAATCCGGGCGAACTCGGGGTTCGTTCGAATTAGTTCGGCTTGTGTAAACCAATATAAACGTCCTTGTGCTTCCAGATCTGGGATCTTGAATGATAGATGCTTCGTTTCATACCAGAAAATGAACAAAACACCATCAAAAGTCCGTATCTTGTGTAGAAATCAATGTTTTTTCAAAGGTTTTTCTCATATCTATCACTTACAAGCCGAAATCTTGAAGATCTCGTGTTTGGGAAGTCTCTACTATCGCCAAACAAACTCGTATTGTGCAGATCTAAGCTAAAAACAGAATTTTGAAGAAAAAGATGAAGGTTTTCGTAAAAGAATGAGTTTTGATGAAAACGAAGGCTACGCCATGTGCCAAAATCGTTGTAAACCTTTGCAGATCGTTGAGAAACGTTGTTGCAGTGAAATCGGGTTGATTCTTACTTAGAACACGAAGGTTTCGGGTTTTGAGAGCTCTGTTTGAACTTGCAGCAAGTTCAAATGAGAGAACAGAGCTTGGTATTTATAGGAGAAGGCAAAAAGTAGAGCTGATAAGACCAAGTTCGGCCGAACTTGCATGAAAACATTCAAGTTCGCGCGAACTTGTGTAATATTTGAAGGGTTTGAGCTAAGTTCGGCCGAACTTGACCCTAGAAGGGCAAGTTCGAGCGAACTTGAGGAGAGTTGGGAGTTCTGAGTTAACCAGCCAAGTTCGGCCGAACTTGGAGTCACCAAGTTCGAGCGAACTTGTCCAAATATTGGATTTTCTTTGTTTGTTTCGCGTTAAGAGTCCGTTTGGTTATTCGGTTCACATTAGATAGTTATATTAAGCGTTAAATTAAAGCGTTAAGTGTTATAGTTGATATAATAGTGCGATTTAGCGATTCGAGAATGCGAGAGCGATGGGATAGCGAGCGTAAACATAAATAACAAACACACATAACACATAAATAATATAAAACCACATAAATAATTGCGATTTGCGATGCGATGAGATTAGCGATTAGATGCGATAATAACGTACAACACCATAATTAATTAACATAAACTTTATTATTAACCGAATCTCAGGATTACAAAAGAAGTACAGCGATAAAAACAAAGAAAAAGATAACAATGAATTTTAGAGTTGTTACAATGATAACATAAATCAAAAACCATAATATCAAATGGAATTATATTATTTTGTCTTACTACGCATGTACTAAACGTTTTCTAACCCGCAAGATAGAAAAATATATGTTATAACGGGCATGTTATAGAATCGAACGTTTACATAAAACGTTAAATAATTCATTTCTCATTATTTTTAATGCACACATGCATATGCAATTAAATGTTTACATAAAACATTTCCATTCATTATGGTTTATACAATGTACAATCTCTAACATTGTATTTGTGATACACATTTTCTAACACACGTGTTAGAAAATTTAAGTCATTATATATATATATATATATATATAACATGACCCTTTGGATTTAGAAATCACAAATTAAAGTTCGTAATAAATCTCACACAACTATACCATCACTCTATGGTCTCACTAATTAGATATTTTATTAGAGACATAAACTCTAATAAAAACTAATAAATTGACATAAAACTCTACTTAAGAGTTTAACTTCCATATGAAAAGTCTAGTAAATGATTTTAATTTCATTAAAGTCATATAACCACACCATCACTTTATCATGATTTAATTCTTGAAGCCAATCAACTTCAATTATAACATTCTATTTCTAAATCATACAAAACATAACATAAGTGTTTATATTCATTGAAATCAATGCTACAACAAATTACTTATATAAAATGTTTACATAAAACATTTCAAAGCATTTGTATTTTAACAATTTTTAACAGTCATGTTAAAATGAACGAAGTTCTAACGCGCACGTTAGAAATATTAACATTTACACAAAATGTTAATCCGACTTGCTATAAACACATATATCGTTCAAATAAATAAGTTATTTCCAATATACACATTAGAAAATGAACAATTAAAAAATTGTTTCCAAATTAACGCTTTTCATGAACGTTTCTAACACACATGTTAGAAGACAAATGATTACAAAAAAAATCATTATAAGACTTATTTGTTCAGCTCAACCCATGGGTGGATGAAGAGTCTACTTTAAATAGAGACTTAAATGGAGACATAAAACTCCAATCAAGTAACATAAACTCTTATTTAAAGACATGGAAATTCTACTCAATAGAATTTAACTTTTACAAAAAATGTATGGTTTACACCCATAATTCCGGTCTAACACACATGTTAGAGAAATTTAACGTTTACAAAAAACGTATGGTTTACACCCATAATTCCAGTCTAACACACAAGTTAGAGAAATTTAACGTTTACAAAAAACGTATGGTTTACACAATAAACTCATTCTAACACAAAGGTTAGAAAAAATTAATGATCACAAAATCGTTTCAAAACCAAACGATTGAACCAAAACTATTCGTTTTGTACCACGATATAGGATTTAAGATTTTACCACAATCTCAATAAATCCAAACACACCAAGTTGTACTACATACATATTTCCCAAAGAAAAATATTTATAAGATCATAATCTCTAAAAATATTTTTTATAATAAATCCTTTGTGAACATAAAATACTTATAAAGTTTAAGATTGTAGCAACAATCTCACGGAATCTGTTTTAAGTTTATAGGAACTATGTTTATTTTTTATTAAAATATATTATGAAATATATAATAACGAGACTCTCGTTATTAATAGGAAATATGATAGTACAATCCGGTTACAAAACTATATAAAATAAATGAAATACAAATACATTGTACCAATCTTGATTCAAGTCGACGTCTTTGGAAAACTTCAACCGCACCTTGTTGTTTGAAATTCCGCTATAAGACAAACAAAAAATTGTTGACAATTTTGGTTGAGGCACGTGTTCAACACGCTTCCCTTAAAACATATTTCGCGCCTCTACTAAAGACGACGCGACTGTTACCCAGGGTACCACAGCCGAAGCAGTATGTACTGTCGGAGATGGTCACACACCCAAGGTTACACCGGATAGAATTATAGTGTTAGAACTTGTGAAAAATTATGATACGAAGGCGATGGAATCATATAGAGAAAACATATCTCTCTAAGTACCCGACACATGGGTCTTCAAGTATTTCATCTTTCAAAGAACTCTCCATGTATTCATGTATTTTTCTTGTAACCTTTCTCTAGTATTTTTCTTATTTTTCCAAGGAGACACATAGCCTACCATTTATACAAGAGTTGTAGGTTACAAGAGTTTTTCTTAATTAATGATTTTATTAGAGACATAAACTCTAATAAAAGTTTCATTTAATTAGTGATTTAATTAGAGACATAAAAAGTCTAATAAAAACTAATCAAGTGACATAAAAACTCCACTCTAAGAGTTTTTCACCATGAAGATTCTAAGTAATATTTATAATTTCATTTAATTATAAATATATTAAATATCCATTCACCAAATTTCCAACACTTTTTTCCTCTACGTTAGGTTGTTGGCATTGTCAACCCTTACTCGTATGGAATCTTCTCCCTCTTCATGGACACAAACAAACTCCTTCTAACTACTCTTCTTCCTCGCATATTGACCTCTCACTATGTCCTTTCGTGGACGTTCGCCCCACAGATGCCTTCATCTCTCTTCTCCACATGTAATAATCTGTTACGTAAACACAAATAACCAAGAATTAAAACATTAAACTCCTTTTATATCTAAAACTTACCAATCATCATAGCTAAAATATAAAAAACTAGTGTATGCCCAAACACTAAAGGGCTTGTATCCCCTAGTATCAACGTGTATGAAAATGCGTTCACTTCTCGTATTAAAAAGTTGAAGTCCCATGCCAATGAGTCTTAGATCAATTAGTTGGAGAGGAGGTAACCCCATGACCTTCCAACGTGGAGGTCATGGGTTGAAGTCTCACTTGATGCAATTTACTTGCAATTTGTTTCAGGTGGGTCAGGTTTTATCAAAGTGGACTTTTGAGCAATGAGTTTTCCCTGAAATGGTAGACGGGCCTGATCGTCATCATTGTCTGCGTGTGTAGGGCGTGGATCGTCTTTCGCCAATGAATTTAGTTGGGTGGCCATGTATTCAATAGAAAAGTTCTAAGTCCCGTAAAAAAATATAGATTTAGAAGTAATTACAAAGTTATTGAGTTAGACTAGTAAACAAAAATGGTAACCCAAACAAGAAAAAATTGTCCTATTCACCGACCACCACAAACCCCTGTATCCAATCACTTGCAAACAACTGAAATACAAAATCTACTACATCTTTAAAACCAGTCACGAAAACTGATCGGACGGCCAATAATCACAGCCGCGGCCTCAGATGATTGCTTCATTATCATCATCATCATGAGTAAGCAATCCCCAATTATTAATTTATCTTTCTCAATTTCACCCAACAACTTTCTCTCTGTAAAACCCTAATTTACAGAAAGTGAAGTACAGAGTGAAAGAAAAGAATATGCCATTCTTCAATAATTCCCCCCATATTTCCGTGGACTTAATCATGCCTATATATATATCTGAGCATCTAACAAACACATATCACTTTTGTCTTTATTCTCCACTCATTAAGGTACTGTATCTCTTAACTTTTGTTCATAAGGTGTGTTTGTTTTGATAATTGCTTCATTGATACTGATATCTAGTGGTTAAACTTGTAATGGGTGTGTTTTGATTTTGATAATTCACCTGTTTTTTTGTTTAAATTTTGAATTTTTGTATTTGGGTTTTCTTTATGAAACCCTAATTTTGTGTATCATTATTTTTTTATTCAAGGGTTAGAATCAAATAATTAGATGTTAAAGGATCTGAATATTTATCATGATGATCACCAGTTATCTGAAATTGATCCTTTAGATCGAAAATTAAACACTTAAAACAGTTTTTTGTGACTTTAGATCACAATAGTAAGTTGGTTACATTACAGTCATCTGGTTAAAAAGCTAGGCTACATTCAGGATCTTGGATTAGATTCTCGTAAAAGTAAAGTAAATCGAGGGTCTGCGGTTCAAGATTAAGGATCAAGATGGGGACAGACAAGGAGCATAGTGGTTTGCTAGATACTATAAACATGATGAAAATGCGGACGATTCTAACCCATACATACCCTTATCCTCATGAGCATTCCCGACATGCCATCATTGCTGTCGCTATTGGTTGTCTGTTTTTTATTTCATCGGACAACATGCATACGCTCATCCAGAAGCTAGACAACAACATCAAATGGTGGTCAATGTACGCGTGCCTACTAGGCGTTTTCTATTTCTTTTCATCTCCTTTTTTGGGGAAGACGATCAAGCCAAGCTATTCAAATTTCAGTCGATGGTAAGTTAGCTTTTAGTTTTTTTTTTGTCTTTCCTTTACCGTAGTATGAAAATACTTTATTTCTAATTATTTTGCAGGTATATAGCATGGATATTAGTGGCGGCTGTATACCATCTTCCCAGTTTTCAGTCAATGGGAGTGGATATGAGGATGAATCTCTCATTATTTTTGACAATATACTTTTCATCTATTTCCGTACTCCTTGTTTTCCACTTAGTTTTTCTGGGACTTTGGTACGTGGGTCTTGTTTCTCGTGTGGCAGGGAGGAGACCTGCGATCTTGACCATTGTTCAAAATTGTACGGTAAGTCTCTTAACGTTGTGTATATCATTGATGTTTGAAGTGTTCATTGTGTGATTATTTGTGTAGGTGTTAAGTGTGGCGTGTTGTGTATTTTATAGCCACTGCGGAAATCATGCTTTGAATGAAAAGCGATTGGGCCGAAGAGATTCAGGCCTGTTTTCACTTTGGAAGAAGGGTGAGCCGAGCATATGGCTGTCAAAGTTTCTTAAAATGTATGAATTAAAAGATGAAATCTGCAAATCTTGGTTTGCTCCAGTCGGCTCTGCGGGTGATTATCCACTTCTCTCCAAGTGGGTTATATATGGAGAAGTATGACTCGTGCTTCTCACTTTGTTCAGTATGTCATTTTATGCGTCGACTTACACTTTTTTAATCTTCCTTTCAGTTCTCATGTAGTGGCCCGTGTGAATCATCGGATGAAATTTCTCCAATTTATTCGTTATGGGCAACGTTTATAGGTCTTTATATGGCTAATTATGTGGTGGAGAGATCAACAGGGTAAGCGGGCTGCTTCTTATTTTACACCAAAATATTAGAAAACGTGACGGTTATTAATTAATGATTTTAATCATCAGGTGGGCTCTTACTCATCCGCTATCAGTTGAAAAAACGGAGAAGTTGAAGAACAAGCAGATGAAGCCTAATTTTTTGGATATGGTTCCTTGGTATTCAGGGTATCTATATTCTTTAAAGTCTCTCTTATATATTTATATTTCTTGGTATATATATTTACTTATCTGTGTTTATTGATGTATCTATGTTGCAGGACCTCGGCTGATCTATTCAAGACTGTGTTTGACCTCCTTGTATCTGTGACTGTATTTGTTGGAAGATTTGACATGCGAATGATGCAGGTTCAAAATCTTTAACAGTATCTGATTTTGGTCTTACAAGTTTCGGTATTTCGTTCTTAGTATGATGAATTTTACATATTTGACCAAAAGTCAAGTATTTTTATCTGATGTTAAATATTTTTGGTATGGAAGGAGTGCCAGTGTCTTAGAATGTCCAATATGTGTGAAGGTGATCTTGATATTATAGATGAAAAATAATATTTTATATTTGTGGGCTTTAGGCGGCAATGAGTAGGGTTCACGAAGGGGAAAAAGAGGATTTTCTATATGATAATTTTAGTGAAAAAGATGAGCTGTGGTTTGATTTTATGGCTGATACGGGTGATGGCGGGAACTCGTCTTATTCGGTTGCTCGACTTCTTGCACAACCTTCACTTAATGCCTTGAATGATGATTCTTTACTACAATTGCCTCGTGGAGACCTCCTCCTTATTGGAGGTGATCTTGCGTAAGTTACACATCTACCCTTCCATCCATGTTGGTTCACCGTTCACTACAAAATAATTTTTTTTTTAACTTGTATTATCTTTTTTGAAAAAAAAAATTATCTTTCAGGTATCCTAACCCGTCAGCGTTTACTTACGAAAAGCGTTTTTTTCGTCCTTTTGAGTATGCTCTTCAGCCACCACCATGGTATAAAGATGTGCATATTGCGGTGGACAAGCCCGAATTGCCCTATGGTGTCTCTCACTTGAAACAATACGATGGACCATCAATGCTTTGTCATACCGGGAAACCATGGTTGGCCTCATCATTTTTTCTGCTTTTTTCTCTTCAATCTTCTTGTGTTTGTTGTGCTTCTACATGTTGTTTGATGTTGTCATAGTCATATAATAAGATGTTTTGAGTATTTGATTAATTCTGATCATTTAAGGAATTAATAATAAGTACACGGATGGTTCCTGTGGTTTGCCAAAGTTTTGGATTTGGTCCCTAGCTTTCCAAAAGTACACGGATGTTCCTTGTGGTTTGCACTTTGTAACGCATTTAGTCCCCAGCTTTTTCCAAAAGTACATGGATGGTCCCTGTGGTTTGCACTTTGTAACACATTTTGGTCCCTAACTTGGACTTGCTAAAACCTTTAGATTTGTTGGTTGGGGACTAAATGCGTTATAAAGTGCAAACCACAGGGAGCATCCGTGTACTTTACTCTTATAGATATAATAAACACAAACGGATAGATGTCTTGTAAGTAAGAATAAAAGTCTATTTGTGGTGTTACAGATTGGTTTGATGGGCTTCAAACGTTTATGAGGTACATTTGTCACAAGAACTGGTTAGGTGGATGGTTAATGCCGCAAAAGAAAAGCTACTTTGCTTTGCAGCTACCAAAGGGATGGTGGGTTTTCGGTCTTGATTTAGCTCTACATTGTGACATTGATATATATCAGTTCAAATTCTTTGAAGATTTGATAAAAGAGAAGGTAGATAAATCTATTTTTTTACATTGATGATATTTGTTCCAGATAAACATATATGTTATATTTTGCAGGTTAAAGTAAACGATTCCGTGATTATCATGACACATGAACCAAGTTGGATTTTGGATTGGTACTGGGGTCATGTTACAGGAAAGAATGTTTCACATCTCGTAAAAGGTCATTTGAAAGGCAGGTGTAAACTTAGGATGGCGGGGGACTTACATAATTACATGCGTCATTCACATGTCACATCTGAAAATCCTGACTGTATACAACATTTACTCATCAACGGTTGTGGTGGGGCCTTTTTGCATCCTACACACGTGTTCAGTAACTTTGATAAAGCGTATGGTACCACTTATGAAATGAAAGCTGCTTATCCTGAAGTTGAAGATTCAAGCAGGGTAAGGCAGGATCGGTTTTTATTTGGTACAACACTATCATTCTTTTGCGCTAAATTGTGCTTTGCAGATTGCCCTCGGAAATATCTTGAAGTTTCGGAAGAAAAATTGGCAGTTTGATTTCATTGGCGGGTTCATTTACTTCATATTGACCTTTTCAATGTTCCCACAGGTACATGCTCGTTATTGTTGGGGTTGGGTCGTGTTCGCGGGTCAAACCCAACACAAACCTGTTCACGACACGATTGCTAAAATCGGGTCATACATATGAATCCAAACATGACACCACACGAATTGTTGCGAGTTGACACGAACTCGCCCGTTTAACCCAGCATTTTCTTATATTACTACCTGAAATTTCAATTTACAACCAAAAATACAAATATACATAAAGTAATTGCATTTAAACTATAAAACCTACTTTTGTTTCTCTTTTATCTTTTAAATTTTTGGCAAAATACTCGATCCGTTTATGTTACGACTCAAAAGATGTATTTTTATAGGTTAATAAAAACAAACGGGTTAACCTCCACAAACAGCCAAGTCGACCCGAACACAGCCAATTTAGCTAAATGTTTTTGCGGTTCGACCGAAACCGACCCTAGTCCCGAACCTGTTTAGACTAAAACCCAAACCCAGTTTGAGTTAGGTTCATGTCGAGTTAGGAATCCACACCCGTGACTAATGTTTCCCGTAAATCTTTACCCGTGTTAGAAATCAGAACATATTGCTTTCTTTTCTTCAGTGCAACCTGGGGCATATTTTACAAAAGGATGACCCGTTTTTGGGCCATGTAAGGAGCTTTTTTAGCACGGTATGGATGCTTTTATGTACATGATCGGGCAATCATATGCATCTTCTATGGGCGCTTTGTTATTGTTGGTCGCTGCAATAGCTTTCGTTCCTTCTAAAGTGTCACCGAAAAGAAAAGTAGCAATCGGAGTTGTGCATGTTTTGGCCCATCTTTCTGCTGCGTTGATTCTTATGTTACTAATGGAATTAGGTGTTGAACTATGCGTTCAACACAAGCTTTTGGCAACTTCGGGTTATCACACATTATATGAATGGTACAGAACAGTGGAGAGTGAGCATTTTCCTGACCCAACGGGTCTTCGGACACGTATAGAGCAATGGACTTTTGGCCTTTATCCCGCATGTATTAAATATCTCATGTCGGCTTTTGATGTTCCGGAGGTTTGTTTTTCATAGTATTGGTACCTTTTTTTATTGTGTTAAATGTTAAATTTGTTCAATCGTCAGGTGATGGCTGTGACACGGGCCAATATATGCAAGAACGGGATGATTTCACTCTCACGAGGGGGTGCAGCCATATACTATGCATCGGTGTTTCTTTATTTCTGGGTGTTGTCGACGCCGGTGGTTTCACTTATATTTGGAAGCTACTTGTATATTTGTATCAACTGGCTTCACTTGCACTTTGATGAAGCCTTTTCCTCTCTACGCATTGCTAATTACAAGTCCTTCACACGTTTCCATATCAAGGATGATGGCGATATTGAAGTTTTCACACTTGCGGTCGACAAGGTGCATTCTGTAATTACAAAACGTGTTAAATATGAGTATAAAATAGAACTAGGATAATATAAAAAAATTAAATAAAGTGATATTGACCCATATGTAGGTCCCGAAGGAATGGAAGCTGGATCCCGAGTGGGATAACGAGGTGAAACAGCCGCAGCAGGCAAGTCATCATAGAAAGTTTCCAAGCAAATGGAGGGCAAATGCCGTCCATCAGGATCCTGTAAACACAGTCCGGATCGTTGATCATTTTGTTATTCAACAAACCGACAGATTACAAGTAAACGGGTCACTGACGATGTAGTTTTGAAACCGATACCCTTTGTTTTTCAGTTGGAGATGGAGAGGCATAGTAGTATGTATGTATACTTGTGGGACAATGTAGGTTTACTTGTCATTGTATTAATGTACATATTCTTTCATGCGAAAGAAATAGATAAAGTGATGTTTTAATCGGAGTGCTAGGGTGATTCGGACATTTCCCCACAACATACTTGCATTTATATAAAAATATAATCATTTCTCAACTTGATAGTTGGTATGCCTTTGGAGATGAATCGGTCTTTTAGAATAGTAACCAAATTTTAAAAATGTTACAATTAGGTCACTTAAGTTTAAAAATGTTTTAATAAGGTTACTCAACATTCATTTTTCATAAAAATTAAGGGTTTTTTTCATCTATTTCACAGGTAACCCTAGTGGATTTTTGTTTCTTTTTTCCCTTTTATTTAATGCTAACGTCGAGTGATGACGTGGATTTTAACTTTTTTTTTATTTTTTAATGTAACTAAAGTGTTTTTATTTTTAATAAATATAATTTCATATATTAAAATAATCCGACCCCAACATCTTATGCTCCATTTTTTTCTTAACACATGGAAAAAATGGCATGACTCGATTTGAATGTTAAGTTATCTAATTGGGCAAAAACGATACGAGTGACCTAATCAAAGAACACTTTTAAAACTTGGTTACCATTTTGTGACATTTTCTTTTTTTTCAAATGCAAATAGATGGGTTCAAATCTATTATGAGCTAACCGAATCCATGTTTTGTGATCCATTTTGGTTAGCAATGTATCGGTTTTTCCATGTTTATATGGGAAGCTTGTTTTGTTTAAGCCCATTACAAAAACTTTATTGAAAATGCTTTGGATTTGCATGGCTGGTAAAAGCCAAGGTGTATAGACTGGTTACTTTTAATAACTGGTTTGGTTAACTGGTTATACCGGTTAATTTGACTTTTTAACTTTAACCGGTTAATCATTTAACCAATTATTACTTTAACCTGTTATTTTTTTAACTGGTCCGGTTAATTAACCGGTTATTTTGCTATTTTTTAATTTTTTTCGGCTAACCGGTCTATCAGTTAATAACAGGTTCCTATACTAAATGGTTATAACCAAACACTAACATATGGTTAAAAATAACTACTAAACAGATTTTCCTAAATCGGTTATTAACCGATTATGATTTTGATTAACAACCGATGACGATTACTTAACCGATTATTTTGTCCACTCTAAGTAAAAGGTTAGTATGGAAAATGATCATCCGTGATAAACTTGATTGCAAAAGTTGGAACACAACAACCCGACTAATCTTTATCCATAAACTTGATTGCAAAAACGTTATCAACCTTTTTTTAATTTTATAATTTTGGCACCAAACCGAATAAAATACATTTTTTGTTATTTTATAATTTTGGCACCATACCGAATAAAATACATTTTGTGGTTTAGAAATATCTACAAACATGGTGCAGTTTTGTTTCTTTAATTTTTTAAGAGTTAACTGTCATTTTTTATTCCTATGGTTATTTATTTTTATCATTTTAGAATAAGTTTAAAAAATGCATCACTTTTTTAGTGACATACTGGAAACGTGTCATTTCAGTCCAGTAATTAAACCCAGTTAAGTGATACTGGTTAAATGAATGGTATTATTTGTTTTTATTTTCAAAAAAAGTGAAAATAAAAAAAATATGAAATGACAATAATACCCATCATTTAACATGTGTGACTTAAATGAGTTTTAATTATTGGACTCAAATGACACGTTTCCAATATGTCAGGGAGGAAACTGGTGCATTTTTTTAAAATTGATCTGAAATAACAAAAGTGAACAAACCACATGAACGAAAATAACGTTTAACTCATTTTTTAAATATGATTCTTTTATTCTACTACTCGATCAACCTATTACAACAATAAAAATATAAAGGGTAAATACAATTTTCGTCCTTTATGTTTGTAGCGGGTTGCAATAGATGCTCTTTAACTTCAATAATTACAGTCACAATCCTTTATTCGAAAAACTCATTACATTTGTCGTCCTTTAGCACTAACCATATTAAAAGTTTAACTCAAGTCTATTCACTTAAAGGTATTCTGGTCATTCATACTTTTATTTAAAATGTCTTTAAATTAAAACAACCACCACCATCGTCGGTTACACCACCACCATCACCCCACCGTCAACCACCACCATCTAAACTCAGCTGATTAGAGATCGAATAAAATGGAAAGTTACTCAATTTGTGTAAAATATGGAAGGCATTATTGGTTTCTAAATCTACAATTGACAATAAAGACGAAGATGATGACTGCATAGTTGCAAAAAGTCATACAACCGAAAAGAAAGACGTGGGTCGTGTTAATTCTTAAAAAAGAACAAGAATTTGACAAAATCCCCAACAAGGTTGGGGTGAATTGACCGGAAATTGGATATAGTTTGTGTTTTTTTTTTCAGGGGTTTGTAACCATATATAGGATTGTTTGGCTAAGCTTTTTAAAACAACTTATTGACTTATTGGCTTTTTGAAAAGTCATAAGCTTTAAAAAGTCTCTTAGGCAATGAGAGTGTATGTGAGAGAAAAAGTCATAAGCTCCAAAAAGTCACTTCATATTGACTTTTCCAAAAAGTTATAAGCCCTTGAAAAAAGCTAAGCCAAACATGGCCTAAGCAACATATGTTATTTTTCTTGGGCTTTTGGAATGTGTGTAGAAAGAAAGACTCGTAATGTGTTAATAATTATCCCATCGGTCGTGTCAAGTCCAACACTTAACTTGAAATTCATTGAACCTACTATCTTCAATAACAATGAGAGACGCGGATCTGAAATTCGCTGAACACTTAATCTCCAAGTCTTCAATTCGTTGAACCTACACCATCGGACACTCTCTCTGTATCTCTGTTAGGTTGCGGATCAGATCTAAAACAGATTGGCGATAGTGAATCGGAAAAACGACTGGTGGCGGTGGCAGGCTTCGGGTGACTGAGAGATACGGTGGTGGTGGCTGGATTTAGTTGTGGTGTGTCACAACCCTGATTTTTGGTGGGCCCGAATTGTAACAGTCGTCAAAATGGTCTCCCAAAATACGACCCGTTTTGAAAATCGATCCGAACCATATTGAATGAAAAAGAAAATATTTGCTATCATCTAATACGATTAATATTGTCGTAAATTAATTAAAATAATTTTGTTCGGGTCAAATATATTTTGTAACTAAGTTTCCATTGTTCGTTGAATTGATAAAAGTTATTAACCACCTAAACAACACCTTTCTTTGCAAACGAGATCCTAAGCCCAAATAACTCTAAGCCAAATGACACCTTCCCTATCTCCATATCTTTATTTTTCGCTACGGCACGCTTTCAAAAAAAAAAGTAGTAATAACATGTTTTTTTGATTGAGTTATAAAAGTTTAGGGTTGTTTAAAAGTAAAACCAAACTGAAAGGTTCGTTGCTATATTATCTAATGTCTTAGGGTTAGAAATTGAAAAAAGAAATTATTATTATTATTTAAATCCCTTCATCTCCTCCAAATATGAGGCCTCTTCACAACCTAAAGCCAAGACTGCCGTCACCCTTCTTTGGCGAACAAGCTTTGTCACAACCACAACGCCTAGCCTCCGCTAAGTTTTTCTTTTGTCGAGTTCTTTCGGTACCCGCCACTAGTTAGAACTACTCATCAGTGTCATCTACTCAGAGCTCCATGGCCCCTGCTCACTGGCTTGAAGCTGTCGCGAACCAGCCCACTATGGACCCGTTGTACCATAACTGCGCCGCGACGCCTTTACTTCACGATTAATAGTTCATTGCCGTCGTCCGCTTCCTGGCAATTGCAACAAACATCATATTTGTTTTTGTTTTCTAGACCTTGCCGTCGTCTATTTAATTGGACTTTGGATACGGTTAGTAGACCAACAACCTTCTGTTATGTAATATTTATTAGTTGTCTTAAAGTTCCCATTCGTTTCCGGCGACTATAGGATTATAAGAAAACTATAGGACTCAATGAAAAATAGAGTTTTGTCTAGTCGTTTTCCGTAATATGCAAGTATCAAGAGGTTATATGTTTGTGTTCCGTGCATGGTGCATTTGCGTATGGTGTGATGTGTGTTTGAGGTTTTTTTTAGCAAGTTGATGCGCATGTGATTCACATGGGTATACAACCAACTTCAGCATATGCTCAATATATACGTTACGTATGTACAAATCGTTTAACAAACATAAAACACAATTACACCTAAAAGCTTTTGGGGGTTAGACGATTGCTTCATAAGAAAATAAATACTCATGTTCAAATTTTAATTTAGGTACTATACTTATTTTTAATAACCATCAAAACTAGTCATGAGTTTTTAAAAATCCTAAACTTTCTTTTTTTAATCTCGTATATTTTTTGGGAATACTCAAACAAAGTGGAGGCTTTGTCAACATTTATAAGTTCACATATTTTGACTATTTTTTATACACTTACAAAATATATGTTTGATATCATATCTAAGGTCGCAAAATGATAACAGACTCTACAGGTCAACTTCTAAGGTCGCAACTCCTTAATGTCAACGCCCCGCAGCTTCCGGCATATTTCGTACTTGTACCTGTATTTTAATCTTTGAAAATACGTCAGTTTACAATGGTAAATACACTCAACCGACTCATTTTGAAAATCCTTTCGAAAATGGTTTAAGGTGCACTTGGCACATTTTTATAAATAACTTGGGATAGTACAAATGACCTTGTATACAGATTTACATGTCAGGCTTTTACATATGGAGCTCAGTACATAAACCGAGACCTGATCGACTGACACACCACTCTGAACTTTCACATAGAAAGCAGATAGCAATTACCCAGTGTATGCCTACACGCCATGCTATATTGTCGTGGCCACTAGTACTTTAGTGAGCCAAGGATATCCCGGATACGGTCAAGTCCACCCCAATGTTTTAGTTTCAGACAAAACAGATCAAAACCGGGTTATGCAAGATTTTAGTTAATTATCACAACTGAATAAAACATAATCCCATGCCCGACCAAGCGGTAATAATTTACCGTATCCCAAGCCGGTATAGGGAAAATAAGTTAACGGTATTTACCTGAAGTTAAGTCTTCGGAAAGTCAGAACTCAGCCGCAGATCAAAGCAAGTACAGGTACAATTTACCGGAAGGCGTTTAGTCTGGAGTGATGGTAATTAATAACCAATATTAGAATGCTAACGGGTCCTTAATTAAGTCCTAGACTTGGACCGGTTAGTCTTACGCTAAAATAAGATACGGTATGTTACGCTAGATTAAGCGGTGACCGGAATAGGATGTTAGTTGGACCCAAAAGTTTATCAACTTGTCTAATATGGGTAAACCAATAACATTCCAGAATTTGATAGAGAAATGACGAAGTTAAACCAGTACCGGTTTAAGTACGTAAATTAGTTACGTAAGCTTAACCGAACGCACATAGGCGAAACTGGGTAACCGAGAGAGTCATATACAAGTTCCATATGAATATATGTTTAAAATATGTTATAAGATCGGTAGCTTTGCAAAAGATAGGCCCGAGGTATATTTAAAAACGAATTATGCCTTATATGGGCATTTTGGTCATTTTAAGGTTTATAAAAGATGTTTAAAATGAATCTGATGTCAAGGTTGTTAATATTCTGTAAAAATATTTATTTTATAACACGATTTTGAAATAATCTATGTCCCGTAAGGGCATTTTAGTAATTTCACACATAGTTTTGAAGCCAAAAATTGGGATTCTGAGTTCGGGACTTGTACTTACTGTTAAGATGTTGAAAATAAGTTTATAAATCAGTAGGTAACAAATCTTGGCTCATAGTTATGGTTTTAAACCATACTATGCACCGGAAAGGCGTAAAAGTCGCTAACTGCCATTATATTCGATTGTTTAAGATAAACTGAGGTTAGGACCTGTTTTGTATAACCAAAATAAGTTATTTATCATGTTTAATCAGTAGGTAAAAGATTTGGTTATAAAAAGTTTTGTTAAAGTCACGTTACGCGAAAAAAGGGTATTTAGTCATTTATCGGCAATTAACGAATCTTAAGCCCTCATTAAGGTTATAATTTGAATGAAAATCCCAAATGGTTTTACTTATCCTATTATTAAACCTTGTTTATTCTTTCCAAATGCCGAAAAGGGCATTTTGGCCGTTTAAATGTCATAAACACGTCCTTTGCGAAAACTTTATATTACAATCAGATTCTTGACACTATCATAAGTTAATAATGTTTACAAATCATTTTATGTCTTAATTTTACATGCATGTATGTTTAAAAATCAAGATTTGCACAAAAGGACCTTTTTGCAAAGTTTATAGATTTTTAGCGGAACTTGTATGTAAACTCAGATTTCTACGGATCGAGTGGCGAAACTTTAGATGGTCATTCTAAGTATAATAATGGTCTTAAAATGGTCAAAATTCAGTAGCAAAGGTGGCTCGAAACTGGAGAACCGAAAGTCAACAGAAGTCAACTGTTGCGACTTTTGGCTACAAACCGAGCCTAGACCAAAACTTGACGAGCCGGATCCGTAGACATATGCTCTAATACTTATTTTTAGGTTGTTAGTGCATCAAAACATATTTTATAACATCTAGATCATTACTTATGATTTTTATAAAAACTGGACACTCTGACTTTATTTGACTTTTCGGTTGACTCGTCAATTGGTCATGAATCTGTGAAAATCTGGAGATGCCCTCGAGATTTATTTTAAGGGGGTAATGGATTAACACCTCCATTAATACATGTTGACGTGACGAATACAAGTGTCCCTAGATGTGTCAAACATGCAAAGAAGGTGCCAAAACTCGACAATGGTGGCAGAACAGGCTGCTGCCACTTTTCTGTTCGCTAGCAGGTCCTTACGGACTGTGTGGGCTTTGCCTTGCGGTCCGTAAGGACCTCTGGCGCCCACAGAATCAGGTGGCCTTGCGAACCGTATGGCTAGAGCCTTGCGGTCCGCAAGGGGTCTACAGAACATGAAAATTTTCAAATTTCATTTAGGTCCACTAACTTCTTTTCTTAAAATAATATTCAAATATTATTATTGTCTCAACGACTTTGGTCCCTCCTGTTCTGTCATACGGCACACGAGGATTACCGGGACACGTGTCGGAAAAATATTTGACGTAAAAACACGAGGTGTTACATCCTCACCCCCTTAAAATAAATCTCGACCTCGAGATTTTAATTAAACAAGTATGGGTATTTCTGTCGCATAACGGACTCAACCTCCAATGTGTATTCAGGACCTCTACGAGCGTCCCATTTCACTTTCACAATGGCACATGCTTCCTATGAAGTTTCTTGACTTGACGGTCTTCAATTGCTATAGGTTTTTCAATGAAACACGAGTTATTATCAATCTGCACATCGTCGTGTGGCATAGCCAACGACTCGTCTGCCAAATGTGGAACACATCATGGATTCCACTGAACTTTTCTGGCAATCTCAGCTTGTAAGCAATAGCTCCAATTGGTTCAACGATTTCAAATGGTCCTACTTACCTAGGACTTAATTTTCCTTTCTTCCCAAAGCGCATAACGCCCTTCCAAGGCGATACCTTTAGCAAGACCTTGTCCCCTACCTGGAACTCGAGAGGTTTACGTCTTCGGTCTTCATAACTTTTCTGCCTATCCCTGGCAGCCTTGAGACGATCCCGAATTTGCAAGATCTTATCTGTCGTCTCCAGGACTATCTCTGGTCTTGTCAGTTGAGCTTCCCCAACTTCTGCCCAGCAAATGGGCGTCCTACACTTTCTCCAGTATAAAGCTTCAAACGGGGCGGCTTGGATACTTGCATGGTAGCTATTGTTGTAGGAAAACTCTATAAGTGGTAAATGGTTATCCCAGCTTCCGCCTAGGTCGATAATGCATGCACGCAACATATCTTCCAGCGTTTGAATAGTACGTTCGCTTTGCCCATCAGTCTGTGGGTGATATGCCATACTAAAATTTAGTCGGGTGCCCAGGGCTTGCTGGAAAGTTTTCCAAAAATGAGAAGTGTACCTTGTGTCCCTATCCGACACAATAGACACTGGTACGCCATGCAGGGATACTATTTCATCCACATAAAGCTTTGCTAGTTTGTCTGAGCTATAAGTCTCATTAATAGGTAGGAAATGAGCCGACTTAGTCAGTCTGTCAACAATCACCCATATTGTATCATTTCCTCACTTCGTTTTTGGTAATTTATTAATAAAATCCATGGTTACACATTCCCATGTGTAACCATTGTATCATTTCCTCACTTCGTTTTTGGTAATTTAGTAATAAAATCCATGGTTACACATTCCCATTTCCACATGGGAATTTCCAATGGTTGCAGTAACCCTGACGGTTTCTGATGCTCGGCCTTAACTTGTGAACACGTCAGGCATTTAGATATATATGTGGCTATCGATTTCTTCAATCCGGACCACCGGTAATCAGGTCTCAAATCCTTATACATTTTGTCACCACCCAGGTGAATCGAATACCTGGAACTATGTGCTTCTTGGAGGATCAAGTCTCTAAGTCCTCCGAAAACTGGAATCCATATTCGTCCACAAAATCTAAGAATTCCAACATTTCCTGGTGTAAGTTGTTCTCCATCTTTCCCAGTTCTTCTTTAGGGAGGTTTGCCTTTAATAAAGCCTGCTTTTGAGCTTCCAAAATTCTATCCTTTAAATTATTCTTCACTTCAATACTTTTAGCATTGATCCGTATGGGTTTAATCCTTTCTTTACGGCTCAAGGCATCAGCAACCACATTTGCCTTGCCTGGGTGGTAACGGATCTCACAATCATAGTCGTTCAGCGTCTCCATCCACTGGCGTTGTCGCATATTCAGATCCTTCTGGTTGAACAAGTGCTGAAGGCTCTTGTGATCGGTGTATATAATACACTTGGTTCCATATAAGTAATGTCTCCATAGCTTCAGCGCAAACACCACAGCACCCAGTTCCAAGTCATGCGTGGTGTAATTTCTTTCGTGTATCTTTAATTGCCTTGAAGCATAAGCGATCACTTTTCCCCGTTGCATGAGTACACATCCCATGCTAGTATGTGAAGCGTCACAGTAAACTACGAAATCTTCAATACCTTCAGGTAGAGTTAACACAGGAGCATTACTTAATTTCTACTTCAATACATCGAAAGCTTCCTGCTGTTTCGGACCCCAAACAAACTTAACATCTTTACGGGTCAGGGTCGTCTAGCTATCCTTGAAAAATTCTCAATAAACCTTTTGTAATAACCGGCCAAGCCCAGAAAACTTCGGATTTCGGATGGTGTCATGGGGGCTTGCCAGTTCATTACTGCCTCGACCTTCGTAGGGTCAACTTGTATCCCACGTTCACTAACCACGTGGCCTAAAAATTGAACTTCACGCAACCAAAATTCACACTTAGAAAACTTTGCATAAAGTCTCTCTTGTCTCAATAACTCCAAAATACACCTCAGATGTTTCTCATGATCTGCCTGACTACGAGAATATATAAGTATGTCATCTATGAATACAATGACAAACTTATCCAGATAAGGCTTGCAGACTCTGTTCATTAGATCCATGAATGCTGCAGGTGCATTAGTGAGCCTAAAAGGCATCACTAAGAATTCGTAGTGACCATACCTTGTTCTGAATGCTGTCTTCGGAACATCTTCCGTTTTGACTTTGAGCTGATGATACCAGACCGTAAATCAATCTTTGAGAAATAACTTGCTCCTTGAAGTTGGTCAAATAAGTCGTCAATTCTTGGCAATGGGTAACGATTCTTAATAGTTAACTTGTTCAGTTCGCGATAATCAATGCACATCCGCATTGATCCATCTTTCTTCTTAACGAATAATATTGGAGCTCCCCAAGGCGAAGAGCTTGGCCGAATAAAACCTTTCTCCAACAACTCTTCAAGCTGCGTCTTTAACTCCTTCATTTTTGTAGGTGCAAGTCTGTATGGTGCTCTTGCAACTGGAGCTGCACCAGGTATGATATCGATTAAATTCTACTTGCCTATCTGGGGGTAGACCAGGCAAGTCTTCGGGAAACGCATCGGCGAACTCCGAGATAACTGGAAAATCTTCAATTTTCGGCTTAGCTTCATCAATGGTTACTTATGCCATGTAAATGACACAATTCTTCTTCAGGCACTTCGAAGTCTTAAGTAGTGAATCTTTCTCGGATAACCCATAATGCACATCACCTTGGATAGATATCAAATCACCAGAAGAGGTTTTGATTTCAATGAGTTTCTTGTTACAGGCTATATGGGCATGGTTACTAGATAACCATTCCATACCAAGAACTACATCAAAACCTGCCAATTTCATGGGCAGAAGTGAAACAGGAATGGAATGATTCTTGATAGATATGGAACATCCATCTAGAATCGTAGAAGCAGTCTCAATCGTTCCATCAGCGAGTTCTACGTTATAGGTTACGTCTAGAGTTCTTATAGGTAAGTTTAATAAGGCACTAAACTTATGATCTACAAAAGATTTATCGGCTCCGGAATCAAAAAGAACTCTAGCATAAACATCATTTATAAGGAACGTACATGTTATCACATTGTCTTCGTTCACAGCCTCCTTTGCTTTTATTTGGAAAGCACGAGCCTTTCCTTTCTTCGCTCCATCGTCCTTAGTAGCATCATCCTTCTTGTACTTGGGGCAGTTAGGTTTAATGTGCCCTTTCTGACCAAAGTTGTAACAAGTGGCTTCCTTCAGATCCTTGCAATCTAGGGCCTTGTGTCCCGTCTTCTTACAAATTCCATAAGGTTTAGACTGAGAGTTGTCCCGACACGATCCAAAGTGTCGTCGATTGCACTTTATACACTTAGGCCTATCATCCGACCTGTGTTGATTCCTGTTGAATCTAAACCTTCGATTCTTGTTGGTGACTTCGTTCATCCTCTCTCTTCCTTTTCCCATCATTTTCTGATTTTCCTGACATTCGTCTCACATAGTCTTGGGTGAGAGAAAGAGATAGCTCGAGAGCTGAGTAGGTGTTAGGCTGAACAGCCTTAACCAAACTCCTTATTTCAGGAGCCAACCCATTAATGAAACGCACAATGCGTTTAGGCTCAGGAGTAACCAAATAAGATACCAATCGAGAATAAGAATCAAAATCAGTGAAATATTTTTGACAGTCAAGATTTCTCATGGTGAGAGCTATGAAATCCATTTCTATATTCTCCACCTCCTGAGGTGGGCAGTAGGTGTCCTTAACCAGATCTACAAACTTGGAGCATCCCAAATTATATAAATGTACCTTCCCTGTTGATTGCATCAAAGCTTTCCACCAAATTAGGGCATTGCCCTTGAAAGACTGAGAAGCGAATTTAACGACACCTTTTTCCGTGCATCCACTGATGTCTAATACCGTTTCCATCTCATCTAACCATCTCAAGGTTTCAACAGCCCCCTTTTCACCATTAAAATCTCGCGTCTTACACGAAACAAAATATTTATATAAGCAACTATCCTTGGAAGTATTATCTTTATCACGAATTTCTTTCTTCTTTGTTTCGCACCTCACATTTGAGGAATGCACAGAACTTTCCTCTTTATCAGAAGGATGAGGCTTCGAGTTGGTCCTCGATAAGGTTCGAGAGTGGGTAGAGCTCGATACTTTAAATTTCTCAATTGCTTTCTCCATTGCCTTCCCTACGGCCGCGTCTATGCGAGCCTGGAAGTCATCTTCATTCATAACTATATTTGCGCTATCGTTCTTTTCCTGACTATTTACTTCGTTAGAGTCCGCCATCTTTCTTGAAACTATAATATTAATATTATAAATTTAAATTAGTCATTCATCCCTGATGACTCGCAACGTATGGTATAGCATAACAAGCCATACAAACTTGTCAATTTTTATGGGGGTGATTAGGGGTGGCATGAAGGCCTGTCACCAAGGACATAAAGAATAGCACCAAAGGCTTAGTCAAAAAGACTTAAATTACAAAATGCTAAGATAACTAAAGGATCGAGAAGTTTCGAGGTTCGAACGTAGTTTTACTACCTCGAGACAGGGAGTCGTAGACTACAACTGTCGATCATCACTAATGGATATAAATATAGCTTGGAAGCTTCACACCACTAATGGGTGTTAAATAAAATAATCATCACACTGATGATCGATCATGATCAAAATAGATCATGTAGGTTTGGGCGTAGTCCTTTACTTAGACGGTTTGTGTGATTCCTTATGTCTTACCAGGAGGTTAATATTTTGAATATATTAACTTTTTAGAATAAGCTCTTGAAGTGATTTAAATAACTAGTCCAGATCAGGCAGACTAGGGAGGTTTAGAACGTAGTTCACCACCTCTGGATAGAAGGGAATCTCAACCTTAACTATCATGGTAGAAAACCATATAATTACCATTTTTCCAATTTGTGTGACCTAATCACTTGGCAGGTGTAAATCATCAAGAGGATCTTTTTGGAAATATCTCACAGATCATAAATTTTGAAATAAAATCGAGACGATCGCTTGAACAACTTGATGAGATGCATACATAATTAAAATTTCCAAAATTCCATTAATAATAATGCGATACAATAGTGTCCATGAATAGGACTTAAATAAGGAAAAATTGTCCTCGCAGGGACTATACTTGAAATAATTAAGATGTCCACACAGAGACTAAATAAGACTTGTCCACGCAGGGACTTAATTTAAATATCAAATACAAAGATAGTTATGAATTTAATCCTTTTTCCCTCTTAGCTTCTTTACTAGCCTTTTCAACAGCTTGTTATTCTTCTTGTTGTCTTTAGCTGTTTGTTCCTGAAGTTCCTTGACCTTTTCTATTGCTTCAGTAAGAACTTCCATTGTTGGTGGCGGTTGCTGCGGTTGCGCTTGAGATTGGGGTTGAGATGGTTCAACCGGATGTTGATAATTATAATAAGGATATCCACCTGGTTGATAGGGATATGGGTTAGGATAGTGAGCATTCATGGCCATTTCTAGATATGGGTCATTAAGAGGTATATTATGACTGTGGCTATGCTCTGGCCAAGTAGAGGGTTCGAATGGGTTATATCCAGGCAGGTTTGAATAAGATGGAACAGGGTTATCAAAACCTGATGGTGGCAGTGGTGGTGGCTCACTTATAAGAATTTGTGGTTGAGGCTCAGGCTCAACAGTTGGTTGTGGAAACTGTTCCACAAACGGCGAGGTATGAGAGGGCCCACCCATTTGTGGGTCCTTGGGAATAATAGGGTAAGGGTTAGGTGAGAGTGACCCTACTCTCGGTCCTAGGCGCACTGACATGCGCGCTCCACGTCTTCTTAGAGGTGGAGGTGGAGGTGGTAGTGGCTGCTCCACTGGTGGTTCTTGTGGTGGAGTGTGGTATGAAGGTGTGTTGTGGTGGGATGGGGTACCATGAACTGAGGGAGTATTGTAGAAAACGTATTGTCCCCACCTCTCCTTGAAACTATCAGTGTAGTGATGAGGGGTTCCATTGTACGAGTTAGAACCGCTAGATATGTCAATGGGGTGACCCATTGATCCTGTTGCTGGCATTTCAGGGTCAGAATCTTCCTCCATTGGTTCCGGAGAATCTTCTAGAGGAGTTACCGAAAGGGAACGGAGGCGTATGTCGGTGTTGTAGTATTCTTGAGATGAATGGGAGTGTTGGTGTTGTTGGGTATGGTGCGAATGTTGCGAATGATGGGAGTCTGACGGTGGTGAGTATTCATGAGGTAACTTCGGGTATGGCTCCCATGGTGACGAGGAATCGTCCATACCTTCATAGGGGTTGTATACGGGTGCTTTGGAAGGCCCTTGTTTTGGGGATCCACTCCTCATTAGTCCTTTTCCTTTTGCTCCACTCAAAAATTTAGGCGGCATGATTCCTGCTTCAGAATAAGTTAAACACAAAACAAGGCATAATAAAATAAGGAAATGAACAATTCCTAGGTCATAGCCTAGACTCGAAGTCTACGGAATGTGTTATTGTGTCGTTTGAGATCAAACACTAAAGACAAGTGTTGAATTCCCTCAAACGTTGGCTCTGATACCAAAACTGTCACACCCCGAATTCCATGTGTATTCCGGTGGGCCCGGTGGGGAGTATCGTGACGTACAGTTGATATCATCATAACCAATTACAACACAGAGCAACACAGCAGAAGGCTTGGAGTAAAATATAAACTATTACAAACCATAAAGTGTCCACAAGTTCGAAACACAAATATACATCAAGGCTTGTAATAAGATCCACAGGCGGATCGGAAATAAACATACACAAAATGATAACAGACTCTACAGGCTAAACTTCTAAGGTCGCAACTCCTTAATGTCAACGCCCTGCAGCTTCAAGTCTATTTTGTACTTTTACCTGTATTTTAATCTTTGAAAATACGTCAGTTTACAATGGTAAATACACTCAACCGACTCATTTTGAAAATCCTTTCGAAATGGTTTAAGGTGCACTTGGAACATTTTTATAAATAACTTGGGATAGTACAAATGACCTTGTATACAGATTTACATGTTAGGCTTTTACATATGGAGCCCAGTACATAAACCGAGACCTGATCCACTGACACACCACTCTGAACTTTCACATAGAAAGCATATAGCAATTACCCAGTGTATGCCTACACGCAATGCTATATTGTCGTGGCCACTAGCACACTACTGAGCCAAGGATATCCCGGACACGGTCAAGTCCACCCCAATGTTTTAGTTTCAGACAAAACAGATCAAAACCGGGTTATACAAGATTTTAGTTAATTATCACAACTGAATAAACATAATCCCATGCCCGACCAAGAGGTAATAATTTACCGTATCCCAAGCCCGTATAGGGAAAATAAGTTAAGGGTATTTACCTGAAGTTAAGTCTTCGGAAAGTCAGAACTCAGCCGCAGATCAAAGTAAGTACAGGTACAATTTACCAGAAGGCGTTTAGTCTGGAGTGATGGTAATTAATAACCAATATTAGAATGCTAACAGGTCCTTAATTAAGTCCTAGACTTGGACCGGTTAGTCTTACGCTAAAATAAGATACGGTATGTTACGCTAGATTAAGTGGTGACCGGAATAGGATGTTAGTTGGACCCGACAAGTTTATCAACTTGTCTAATATGGGTAAACCAATAACATTCCAGAATTTGATAGAGAAATGACGAAGTTAAACCAGTATCGGTTTAAGTACGTAAAGTAGCTACATAAGCTTAACCGAACGCACATAGGCGAAACCGGGTAACCGAGAGAGTCATATACAAGTTCCATATGAATATATGTTTAAAATATGTTATAAGATCAGTAGCTTTGCAAAAGATAGGCCCGAGGTATATTTAAAACCGAATATTGCCTTATATGGGCATTTTGGTCATTTTAAGGTTTATAAAAGATGTTTAAAATGAATCTGATGTCAAGGTTGTTAATATTCTGTAAAAATACTTATTTTATAACATTATAACAGTTCAAATATATGTGTGTTTGACGATTTTGAAATAATCTATGTCCCGTAAGGGCATTTTAGTAATTTCACACATAGTTTTGAAGCCAAAAATTGGGGTTCTGAGTTCGGGACTTGTACTTACTGTTAAGATGTTGAAAATAAGTTTATAAATCAGTAGTTAACAAGTCTTGGCTCATAGTTATGGTTTTAAACCATACTATGCACCGGAAAGGCATAAAAGTCGCTAATGCCATTATATTCGATTGTTTAAGATAAACTGAGGTTAGGACTTGTTTTGTATAACCAAAATAAGTTATTTATCATGTTTAATCAGTAGGTAAAAGATTTGGTTATAAAAAGTTTGGTTAAAGTCATGTTACGCGAAAAAAGGGTAGTTTAGTTATTTATCGGCAATTAACGAATCTTAAGCCATCATTCAGGTTATAATCTGAATGAACATCCCAAATGGTTTTACTTATCCTATTACATCAGTGAATATATCATCTTGATGATTAAACCTTGTTTATTCTTTCCAAAATGCCGAAAAGGGCATTTTGGCCATTTAAATGTCATAAACACGTCCTTTGCGAAAACTTTATATTACAATCAGATTTATGTCTTAATTTTACATGCATGTATGTTTAAAAATCAAGATTTGCACAAAAAGGACCTTTTTGCAAAGTTTATACATTTTAGCGGAACTTGTATGTAAACTCAGATTTCTCAGGAATCGAGTGACGAAACTTTAGATGGTCATTCTAAATATAGTTATGGTCTTAAAATGGTCAAAAGTCAGTCGCAAAGGTGGCTCGAAACGGGTCAGAACCGAAAGTCAACAAAAGTCAATTGTTGCAACTTTTGGCTACAAACCGAGCCTAGACCAAAACTTGACGAGCCGGATCCGTAGACATATGCTCTAATACTTATTTTTAGGTTGTAGTACATCAAAACATATTTTATAACATCTAGATCATTAGTTATGATTTTTATAAAAACTGGACAGTCTGACTTTATTTGACTTTTTGGTTGACTCGTCAATTGGTCATGAATCTATGAAAATCTGGAGATGCCCTCTGGAGGGATTAACACCTTCATTAATATGAACGTATAGGAACTTTCGTTACTCACAATGACGGAGTATTCACGGATTTAGAACAAGGTTAAGACGTAATTACGACGAGAATTTGTTTTAAGCTAAAGGCTATAAGAAAACACTAAATACGAATTTGAACACTTACATAAGATCCAAATAATGCTAGGAACAGAATAGGATGCTTGAGGATGGCCAGGAACTTCTCTATGGTGTGCTTGACAAGCTTCAAGTGAGATGAACTTGTTGCAACACATAGAAGGCATCCTTAAATACATGTTGAAGTGACGAATACAAGTGTCCCTAGATGTGTCAAACATGCAAAGAAGGTGCCAAAACTCGACAATGGTGGCAGAACAGGCTGCTGCCACTTTTCTGTTCGCTGGCAGGTCCTTACGGACCGTATGGGCTTTGCCTTGCGGTCCGTAAGGGCCTCAGGCGCCCACAAAATCAGGTGGCCTTGCAGACCGTATGGCTAGAGCCTTGCGGTCCGCAAGGGGTCTTCAGAACATGGAAAATTTCAAATTTCATTTAGGTCCAACAACTTCTTTTCTTAAAATAATATTCGAATATTATTATTGTCTCAACGACTTTGGTCCCTCCTGTTCTGTCATACGGCACACGGGGATTACCGGGACACGTGTCGGAAAAATATTGAACGTAAAAACACGAGGTGTTACAGAAGACCAGCAATACTTAGCATGTGAGCTCTCAAACTTAACTTGAAATCTTGATTTAAACTATAGTTTTGGCTTTTCGTTAAGAAAGACTTGTATGGGCATGCCTTGCTCTGCTTGCTAAAATGAGAATAATTCCATGGAATTCTCCCAAGGTGAGTGAATCTTACAACTCCTCTTTTATTTTATTTATATGATTTTGGGGTGTATCATGTGTCGCATATTTTCATCGTATTTTACAAGTTCAATTCCGTGCAATTACCATTATGTGAAGTATCTATGTTATGTGTTGTTTGGTTGTTTATCATTTGGTTCATTTTCATACATTTTGGACATCACATCATCATAGGCTTGTTTGTTCCCCATTACCTATGAGCGGAACTTGACGTTGCCAACCATACGAGGACAACACCGTTTGATTGAGCTTAGACCTTGCAGCACACCATAATACCGTGCAACATGCATTCATTCATTGCACAACACAATACCGTTCAACATACATTCATTCATTGGCATACCACAATACCATGCAACATACATTTATTCATTGGCACACCATAATACCGTGCAACATGTATACATTTATTGAATCATTTCAGTTGGCTTTTTTATTGTTTGAGGTTGTGTATGAGTTTGACATATAACATACAGCATGATTACTTACATCGGTTAACGCACGTTTTCTAAATAAATCAAATTTAAACCCTTATTTTAAATTTTCAAATAACAATAACGTTCACCCGCCAACTCTTGTTGACCCAAAAACCATTTTTACACATGATACAGGTGAACAGGTATTAAGAGGAGATTGGACATAGGAGGGGCCTTAGTTAACAAGAATGGATCATGTAGCTAGTGGTTATGATCAGTGTCTCATTTGTAATCATTTATGGGAACTATTTGTTATGTGAAACATATAGTTTGGATTAATGATTAATTAAAACTCGTAATAGCAAGTCATAAGCTCTTTGGATCAACCCAATCATGCCCCGGTCACCTATTCCGCTGTGGGTCGGGGTGTGACAGATGGTATCAGAGCCAATGACTTTAGGGATATATGATAGGTTATTAGACCCTTAGAACCTATACTTTAGTCAACTAGGACCTATGTGTTTATGTCATTTCATGTTTTGTTTAACTTATGATTTGCTATTGCTCACACATTTAAATTCATTACATTTCACACGCGAACGCATGCAATCACACTTTTTGCTACATGATTATGTGATACATGCAATGTGTTATATTTAAAGTCTACATATATATGTCACTCCACCTGAAATGTACCATATGAAACTTATAAAACCCTTATTTATAAAATCTTGACTTCCTTTAAATTTTTGAAACATTTCCCTCTATATTCAAAATACGTATTTCACGTTATTCAAACTTTTGTGATGTTTTGTTTCCAAATCTCATCAAAGTGAGTTCACGTGACGGGCATGTAGTAACTAGAAGGGTTCGAGTACCGGTAGTTGGGACGTCCTGTTTAGGATTGGCATTCGTATAAATCCGAATTAACGGGCCAGTTTGCCTAGCTGGGGACTAACGGTGAGTGTACGAAGGACCTATTATGCCAAAGCATGCCACACCAAACGTCTTGTGAACTAACCCACTTTGAGTTATCATCGTGTCCACACCAGGATACTCTCGGACTTTCATACATTACATTCATATTTCTCGATTTTCTCCAGGTTTTAGTGTACGTTACCACGCTAACACATGCAAACCATACGAAAGTCCGGTAATTATGGGGGCCCACATAATTACGAAGGTGAAGTATGGCAGCATGCAAGGCCCAATTACGAGCAAAGCCCAAGAACACTTTAAAAGTGTTGAATTATCATGAGTTATTGTTTTCTAATACACCCTAACTGTTTTCATTTTATTATATGTTTATATTTTTTGCATACCTGCTAGCAAATCCATAAAAAAATCTCACAATTTCGTTGCATCGATTCTCGAAGAAGAGCCAAAGACAACCAGGATTGAATCATCCTCCCGTTTCGAAGCCAAACAAAAGCGTAACGGTAAAAGTTACGTCGTTGCCTCGACTAACCCAAGTCTACAAGCCGTACCTGTCCAAGCCATCTCAATCACCCAAGTGGAACCCAACTCAGCTTACCCAAACAAGAAACCCTACACTGCTCCTCACCCTCAATGCAACAACTGCCAGTATGACCACCAACCCATCGTTCCTTGCCGACTGTGTGGCAATTGTGGGTGTTATGGTCATTTGGGTAACACTTGTGGCACTCCTCAAAACAAAGCTCCACCTGCTGCCCAGAACATGACCCAACCCTACCAGCAGCTGAACTACCCCATGGTACCCAATGTTAGAGCTTGCTTTAATTGTGGTGATCCTACCCATTTTAGAACCACGTGCCATAGACCGGTTAACATCATCAACGCTCAAGCCCAAGCAAACCCAGTTAACCAAGCGAACTAGGCAAACCTAGCACCCCCACCAGCAAGGGGTAGAGCCTACACTATCAACGCAAACTCAAGTGAGGTCAACGACAACGGTGCGAATGAGCAACCCAACTAGTTGTTCCACCATGAAGACTCAAGGCTCTGCTCTAGTTGTTTAATTTCCGTTCCTAGCTTTTATCAATTTCTTGTTTCGAGTATTCTAGTTACCATTGTTTTCAATTTGGGTTTTAATGTTTCAAGTTAACATTATTTCATACTATTTCTATCGTTGAACTTAATATTGTGCCACATCAATTGTTTTTCATTAAATTTCACATCATGTCAATTTACATCGATTAAATTTCATATCATTTCATGTTATCATACACCATGGTGGACCTCGTCTCATAACTTAGGGAAAGTGGGTCACATCTCACTTTTTCATAGGTTCACCACTTCCTCATAACACAAGATGGAGGATACCGCCATGATTTACTCTGTTTCTTCGGATTCTAAACTCAAGCATTGGTTGTTTGTGTTGGTTAGAATTAGTAGATTTTAGGACGAGTCACATGGAACTAATCATGATTAATAACAAGGCCAATGAAAATGTGACAAGAACAAGGTCGATACGCCGCTGGTACTTCCTATATATAAGTGTGCTTGTCAAAGGATCAAAAGCATTGTTAGATTGTCATGAAAGGTTCTGTGTAAGTAGTGTCAATGTCAATTTGAATAACAATGTGGTTGATGACCTCGTTTTTGTGTTTTCATATATAACTTTATCATTATGGCATTTCGATTTTCTCAAGTCCCTTATCATGATGCAAAATTTCAATTGGACATCATGATTTCAACTCAGTAGTAAATCCTTGTCATGTTACTAGCTATCTCCGTGTTACGACGCTTTTCACTTCTACACCTTTGGCAACAAAGAGCGATTCCTCTACAAGGAACGTTACCGCCACAAAAGAACCTAAACCCTACATAGACTCTATCTTAATGAAAATTCCTAGGGTATATACTAAACAGTTGCCGATTATGGTTTTCCCTTAATTTTGGGACGAAAATTCCTAAAAGTAGGGGGAGACTGTAACAGGCGTCAAAATGGTCTCCCAAAATCCGACCTGTTTTGAAAATTGATCCGAACCATATTGAATGAAAAAGAAAATATTTGCTATCATCTAATACGATTAATATTGTCGTAAATTAATTAAAATAATTTTGTTCGGGTAAAATATATTTTGTAACTAAGTTTCCATTGTTCGTTGAATTGATAAAAGTTATTAACCACCTAAACCATACCTTTCTTTGCATACGAGATCCTAAGCCCAAATAACTCTAAGCCAAATGACACCTTCCCTATCTCCATATCTTTATTTTTCGCTACGGCACGCTTTTAATAACATGTTTATTTGATTGAGTTATAAAAGTTTAGGGTTGTTTAAAAGTAAAACCAAACTAAAAGGTTCGTTGCTATATTATCTAATGTCTTAGGGGTAGAAATTGAAAAAAGAAATTATTATTATTATTTAAATCCCTGCATCTCCTCCAAATATGAGGCCTCTTCATAACCTAAAGCCAAGACCGCCGTCACACTTCTTTGGCGAACAAGCTTTGTCACAACCACAACGCCTAGCCTCCGCTAACCAGACCCGAGTTTTTCTTTTGTCGAGTTCTTTCGGTACCCGCCACTAGTTAGAACTACTCATCAGTGTCATCCACTCGGAGCTCCATGGCCCCTGCTCACTGGCTTGAAGCTGTCGCGAACCAGCCCACTATGAACCCGTTGTACCATAACTGCGCCGCGACGCCTTTACTTCACGATTAATAGTTCATTGCCGTCGTCCGCTTCCTGGCAATTGCAACAAACATCATATTTGTTTTTGTTTTTTAGACCTTGCCGTCGTCTATTTAATTGGACTTCGGATTCAGGTTAGTAGACCAACAACCTTCTGTTATGTAATATTTATTAGTTGTCTTAAAGTTCCCATTTGTTTCCGGCGAATATAGGATTATAAGAAAACTATAGGACTCAATGAAAAATAGAGTTTTGTCTAGTCGTTTTCCGTAATATGCAAGTATCAAGAGGTTATATGTGTGTGTTCCGTGCATGGTGCATTTGCGTATGGTGTGATGTGTGTTTGAGGTTTTTTTTAGCAGGTTGATGTGCATGTGATTCACATGGGTTTACAACCAACTTCAGCATATGCTCAAAATATACGTTACGTATGTACAAATCGTTTAACAAACATAAAACACAATTACACCTAAAAGCTTTTGGGGGTTAGACGATTGCTTCATAAGAAAATAAATACTCATGTTCAAATTTTAATTTAGGTACTATACTTATTTTTAATAACCATCAAAACTAGTCATGAGTTTTTAAAAATCCTAAACTTTCTTTTTTTAATCTCGTATATTTTTTGGGTATACTCAAACAAAGTGGAGGCTTTGTCAACATTTATAAGTTAACATATTTTGACTATTTTTTTATACACTTACAAAATATATGTTTGATATCATATCTACAAGGTAATTAATTGTTATTATAATTAATAGACAGGATGTGCTATTTTCTTTTAGACAATAATAATATAAGCTTGGTATATAGAGCTTATAATAATAATAAATAAATATTGTTTGTGTGTGTTGGTAGTGTGTGTATGCATGAGTGTTGGGTTACATGCACGTGATGTATGGTGTATGTGTGTGGTTCATGACCTATCTATCATGTATGCATGTGTGAGATGTATGTATGTGTCAGGTGTTGTATAAACATGATAAGTAAAATATTTATTTTACAACGTTTTTTATTATCATTTATTTATAACTGTATTATCTAAAAGCTAAACTTTCGATAATGATATGTTTTATTTAGCAATGAAAATCTATTATTTGGGGAACATTAATTACTATACCAAAATAGAAAAAAAAATATTAATGTATCGAGTTAAGGCAATGGACTACATATTTTATAACTAAGAGTGGTTAATAAAAATAAAGTCTTTGTCGCCGGAAATCCTGATTTAAACTATAGTTTCGGCTTTTCGTTAAGAAAGACTTGTATAGGCATGCCTTGCTCTCCTTGCTAAAATGAGAATAATTCCTTGGAATTCTTCTAACGTGAGTTAATCTTACAACTTACCTTTTATTTTATTTATACGTTTTTGGGGTGTATCATGTGTCACATATTTTTATCGTATTTTACAAGTTCAATTCCATGCAATTATCATTATGTGAAGTATCTATGTTATGTGTTGTTTGGTTGTTTATCATTTGGTTCATTTTCATACATTTTGGACATTACATCATTATAGGCTCGTTTGTTCCCCATTACCTATGAGCGGAACTTGACGTTTCCAACCATACGAGGACAGTTCCGTTTGATTGAGCTTAGACCTTGCAGCACACCATAATACCGTGCAACATACATTCATTCATTGGCACAACACAATACCGTTCAACATACATTCATTCATTGGCACACCACAATACCATGCAACATACATTCATTCATTGGCGCACCATAATACCGTGCAACATGTATACATTTATTGAATCATTTCAGTTGGCTTGTTTATTGTTTGAGGTTGTGTTATGAGTTTGACATATAACATACAACATGATTACTTACATCAGTTAATGCACGTTTTCTAAATAAATCAAATTTAAACCCTTATTTTAAATTTTCAAATAACAATAAGGTTCACTCGCCAACTTTTGTTGACCCAAAACCATTTTTACACATGATAAAGGTGAACAGGTATGAAGAGGAGATTGGACATAGGTGGGGCCTTAGTTAACAAGAATGGATAATGTAGCTAGTGGTTATGATCAGTGTCTCATTTGTAATCATTTATGGGAACTATTTGTTATGTGAAACATATAGTTTGGATTAATGATTAATTAAAACTCGTAATAGCAAGTCATAAGCTCTTTGGATCAACCCAATCATGCCCTGATCACCTATTCCGCTGCGGGTTGGGGTGTGACACGAACTTGGGTATATGAGTGACGATTCATACCAGTAATCATAATGCACCAGCGGAAGATGGGATTTTATATTACATATTACAAAAGTACAAACATAAAAGTCCAATGTTCAAAATAATATACAGACGGTTCGTACTAAAAAGATCCACAGTTGGATCGAGATATATGAAATACGACTTACGACTAATAGGGTCTTTCGTTGAGTTGTAAATTCCAAATCGCCTAGACCGAGCATCTCCAGCCTATTCCGTATTCGCTTTATAACCTGCGCTTAATCTTTTGAAAATGCGTTAGTTTTCTTTGGTAAATACAATTAACTGGCTCTTTTTGAATATCTTTTCAAAAAAGTATTTGATACCATTTGGTATATCATTCTAAAATAACGTGGGATAAAACAATGTCTCTTATTACCAGTTTTACATGCTTGTCAATACATATAGGGACCGGAAACTAAATGTCGGTACATGATTAATCGACACGCCACATTTTCATTATCATACGAATATAGCATTAGCATATGTCAGGTGTATGCCTACACCCCGCGCTTAGGTTATGGCTAATCTTTCGCCCATGATTCATTACTTTTGCTAATCTTTACAAATCAAATGTGTTAAGCACAACCGTTAATCAAAACAACTAATACAGGAGCAATTTACTGGAGGCTCCTAGTCTGGAATGAACGGAACTATGATCCATTAGAATGTTAATGGGTCTAAGACAAGTCATTTGACTATGACCGGTTAACTTAAATAGACACATACGGTTCGCTAGATTAAGCGTTGACCGGATAGAATGCGGTTTAAACCCTTCCGAGTACAGGGACTCGTATAATATGGGTTAAACAATCAAACATACTGATTAGAACTGATCGGAATGGTTTTGACCCGATTCAGCTAGTTTATATATTTTATTTCATTTAACTAGCTGTACGCGCATATGCGGTATCAAGTAGTCGGATAGGTCCATGATACGTCCATAATGCCCAAACATATTTCATTATGTTATAAAATCAGTTTTAAACTTATATTACAAACCTATTTGGTTTTAAAACCATTTTTAGATGATAAGGGAAATTTTGGCATTTTAGGCATAATATAAGGACTTTATCACAACACATGTCAAATGATATGATCAAATGGTATAACTGTAGGAACGTCCACGATTAGCACGTGAATTAAATTTGTTGTCTATTGTCCAATTAGGCGGAAACCAATGACAAGTTAACCAAATAACAAGAATTACTATTTGAATGTTGTTTTCATTGATCTAAAGTTCAATACATTCGAGAACCGGATCCGACAGAGCTTCGCCGTCTCTGTGCCAAAATCTCTCCCAATTACAAATGAAATAACCAAGGCACCTATTTATAGTTGCACAAGTTCGTTGGTAGGAGGATGAGTTCGGGAGAACTTGACCTAGTCAAGTTCGGCCGAACTTGACTTCTCACATGCCATCTCCAGCGAACTTGGCCTCCAATCTACTTAAATACGCCTTATTTCTAACAGATTAAGCCCTATTCACTTAGACTCAATACATATTGACATAGGCAACAGACATTTGCACCAATAGACTCCCCCTTGGATGTTGCCGTAGTCATTGACTTTTCTTCCGATCTTTATTTCTTGAATAAATTTTAACATATTGATCTTTATATTCTCTTCCGTCTTCTTGAGCTTTGTCTTGATAAAAGTTTAAAACATCATGCTCCCCCTTGCTTTAAGCTTTGCTCCCCCTAGCTTTAAGCTTTCCGGTATCTTCAGAATTCGCTTTATCAACTCCCCCTCAATCTTTAATTCCTATCTACATATCTTCTGACATTCAAATAAACATTTCAGATTCAATATTTTGAAATTTTGAAACATCAACATTTCAAACTTTAATCTTCTCTTCAATCTTTTCAAAAACTTTTAGTTGTTTCAAGTTCAACTTAATAACCTTGAATGCATTTAATATTGAACTCTTTTAAGTTCTTCAATTTTCACATTTTTATCATTTGTGAAAATCCACTAGTTAATCAAGTCCAAGTTAATGACCTTGATTAACCAAATATGTCAAACCGAGTCCAAATTAATGACCTCAGTTTGAAAACCGTTATGAACAATATGATTTTAAAGTTTCAAATTAATGAACTTTTAAACATTCATCAGATTTTCTTACCAGACTTAGATGATCTGTTCTCCATCATTGGCTCGTTTGAAACTAATGTAGAAACAAAATCTTTTTGTATTTTTTAGAAAGTTTATGTTAAAACACACTGAAAATCTTTTTGATTTTTATCTGTAAAGCAATTTAAAGAAAGTAAACTATGTACACACATATTTACAGACATACTTTTGTGAACTCGTGTCTAAGGATCATATCAGTTGATTGAAACATATCACCAGTACCGTTCACCTTTTAAAGACTTTAAGTTTTAAACTCGTTTACCAAGATTGCCGATATGTTTGTCCACTTAAACTTTACCACGTTTCTCAACTGTTCCAAGATATGTTAGGTAAGAATTATGAAACTTGACTTAACTGTGTTTCCCACTTCTTGAATATACTCCAAAATCCAGATTCCCTAGATTTCATCTTACAGGTGAATATAGCGTAATTGATATCTCTCTTTGGGTTAATGCGAGACCTTGAGAGCTCAGGTTAGTACTACCGTACAGACAAAGAGACGAAGGCTCGACTTTAAGGTGTGTTCCACTTAAGGAATCTTTTAAGAATTGCAAATAATTAGATCTTTCGATTCTTTTCAAGTTTGCATGTAGTTTAGGGGTTTATAACAAAAGCATTATAGAAGTTCTAGGCTATTGCTTCCGCAAAATCAGAAGAACTTGTATAATACCCCAGATATCAACTATCTATAAAGACCTCGTATCTCAGAATCAGACAACCCTTCAATCGAAATTTCGGAGTACTAAGTCCATAATCCAAGATGTGTTAATCCCAAGTTTAAGCAGTTGTAAAATTTAGTTTATATCCCGGAAACAATTTACTGAACGTGTAAAGTCTATCGACACATCCACAGTAAGACTTGTTTTTCACTTTTAAACTTTACAATTTTTTAGCATACCATGATAGTCCACTGATGTACTATCATTTCCTTTTTGAGAACAAAAATTCTTTTTGTCTTTTTTCGATGTTTTTGTACATTTTGAATTTTTAATTGTTTTTTAATTTTCAACTTTTTCTTATGTTTTTTTATTTTTTCTAAAAATTTCTTACTCCCCCTAAAATCAAAAATATATTTTTGGATTTTAGTTTTTAAGAAATACTTTTCTAAAAATGTAACAAACCAATGAGGATCCCGAGAACTCGTCGTCCGATCCTTTTTTTCATCTTCTGCATTATCACCTGTCAGCAGAATAAACCATTAAACTTTGATAACATCAACTTGTAGAAACCACTTGTAAGAATCACTTGCAGGAAATCAATTTTTAAATGATTTTTCAATATAACAATCAGTGTTATGTTCAACGGTGTGGATTTTCTCAAATTTTTAAACATTCTTTTCAATTTTTCTTTTTCAACCACTTGTAATTTCAAAAACAACAAAGATTATGACTTTCTAGATAAGTTAAAAACTCATGGAGCTCCGCTATCCTGTATCAACTTTGATAGAGTGGGTCTTGGGACTCCTGCACAACAAAGGAACTATTTGAAAAATGAAACCCAAGCCTTTTTGGTCTTGGGTTGGATAACAATCTTCATAATCACTTTCCAAACCATCATCATAATCAAAATCATCATCAAACATTTCGTCCGATGTCGATTCTGAAAATATTTTGTCCTTTTCTTTCTTTGTCTGACTTGTTTGTTTTGACATTTTCAGTTTTGTCAGCAACAGACTTTGGTTTTTAAAATGATGAAAACTTTTTCTTAGCAACCAGGATTGTAACTTGTTTCTAGCTTTCTTTATATAGAATCTAGAATCTTTGTTTTCATTAAATCTTGAAGTTTCATCTTTTTCAAATGTTGAGTTTCAAACTTTGAACTCATTTTAGGTTTCACTTCGCATTTAGATTCATAGATTCTATTTGACTCTGTGTTAGATTTCACAATCTCTGGTTGTTTTTGTTTTTCATCTTTTGACACATTTTTTCTTCGTGGAAACACAGGCTTTAGATTCAGACACTTGCGAGCAATATGACCAACAGAATTGCATTTAAAGCAAGTCCGATTATCATAAACATTTCCACTAGTGGGTTTTAATCCACTTGTGGACTTGGTCTTAGCCTTGTCCTGAAGTTCTTTCTCCTTTTTGGATTCATCATTTGATTTCTTACCGATCATATCTTCTTCTTGAACCGTATTCGTCCCATATACAACTTCATGTGTTTACCTTTGTATTCATGAAATGGCGACTTCTGGTTCTTTCTCGGTTCTTCTTCACTTTCCTCCAAACCCAATCCTGCTCTCATGTTCTTAGGAAAATCACCACCAAACTTTCGATAATTGTTAGCATTCCTTTTGGGTTTCGAGTAAAATCTTCTCATTTTTCTCAAGATCATCTGATGAAATTTCTACAAGTTTGAAAAATTTATCAAGTTGATCCTCTTTCACGTTCCGAATCGGAAAACTATCATCGAAGTATAATCTATCAGATTCCTTAATATTGTACATAACAACATTAGGATCATCACTTAGATCATGTTCTGATGATGTATCATCATCTTCAGATTGTGAAATCCGAGTTGTTCGAACTTGTTTGGCGCTTTCAGATCTGCCTTCATCAGAATCATTTCCTAACACATTTTAAACCACATTTTTACCACTGCTTCATTGTCATCATTTGATTTCATAAAGTCTTTGTCAATGTTCTCAGGCAATTTATCTTTCATTTCTGATAAAAGTAATATATTGAATGCCTTTTCAATCTCATCATCTTTCTTGCAGGAATAACTTGCAAGAAGTGGTGGAGGAACACTTCCGTATTCTTTACGCTTTGATTTATCAACATTTTCCCCCGACTTAATCGTAGGAAGAATGTGATCAATGACATAAGCATTTGTGGTGTAACTTTTCAGCAATTATCTTACCCGTTCCGTTTCTATTTTTATATCATGTAGCTCACGCTTTGTTTCAGCAATAATATTAATGTAGATGTTAATTGCTTTTTGTTTTTCAATTACCGTAGCATTTAACATCTTAACATTAGCACTGAGTTCACTATTATTAGCTTTTTCAACATATTTATATTTGCTTGATATTTTGTCATAAGCTTCTTTCATGGTTCTGTAATCATAACGAAAATTTTCGTTGTGTACAGTCAATTCTCTTATGACTTTGACTTTATCAAGGCATGGTTCACAAGGACTTGCGCACTTTCTGCAAGGTTTTTCAACCTCCACAACTTTCACAACTTCCTTTTTAGACATTTAACTCAGCTTTTACCTTTTCTGCCTCTGATTTCAATGCTTCTTGTTTTTGCATCTCAAGGTAAGCTAACTCTTCTTCCTCAGCTCTTTGCCTATAACCTTCCAGAATGGCATTTTCCAAAGCAGCATCAACATACGATGTATCAGATTCATCCACTAACTCTGCTATCATGGCAACACCAGTTTTCTTTCCGATGTATCTGTTCCAGTCGAAACCATCTTCTTCATGATTAGCAACAAGAGCTTTGTTCGGCTTTCTTTGCAGGTTTATCTACAACTTCGACTTGTGTTCTCTTTGGATATGGTTTATATTGAAGAGCTTTCTTGTAGTACTCATTGTTGCTGCCAAAAGGATTTTGGTTTCCGCTTACTTCTTGATTGTTGCATTCTCGTTTGAAGTGTCCCTTTTGTCGACACCTGAAGCATGTGACTTTTGACTTGTCAAATCCAAGCTTGTTGCTTGAATTACCAATATCCCTTCCAGTGAGCGCCACAAACTTGGAAACTCTTCTGATGATAGATGCCAGACTCCACGAACTTGACTTCCACTATACAATCTCAAGCGAACTTGACTCTAAACATCATAAAACTTCGTATTTTGGTCGTGTGTTTGATTCTAACCAATAAAATATTCAACACACGCTCAATCTAGCCTATTCGACAAGTGACGAACACAAAGTGCATCAACAGATCCCCCCTTGTTCGCTACTGTCGAATCTTGGTCTTCAAACGTTAGCCGTGTTTGAATATTCTGCAACTTCAATCAAGGTGTTTGTCGATGTCATCGAAACGCGTCAACAAATTCCCCCTTAATTGATGATCTGGGTTTGCATTATCAACATCTAATTCCCCCTGAAATCTCCAGTTCAGATATTTGTTGCATAGTTTCCAACCTCCTCTGATTTGCTTGACCGACAGATTATCTTGAATAGACACCAATTTGATCTCCATTTCCACTTTAACCACATCCGCGTTCAGTTTAGCGCATCTCCAATGCTCGATATTCCGATCTTTAAGACTCAACCGGCAATTGATAGAAACTTCGAATTACCACACTGGTAAACTTCAAATCAATGTTTACCCGCAAAAATCTGAAATCCCGATTTCCGTAATCACTCCAGATCAGCAAATTGGTAATCTTTTTCAATCAACAAATCTTCATCGGAACCTAATCATCTGGTAACACTTCGAATCTGAGAATCACTCGTCCATGATCAAATCACATTCTTCCTCTTTAGTCATAATGCCAGATATATAGCTATCTCCGGTAGACCAGCGCCACTTAATCACCAAACATCATCATCCAATGGCGGTTAGTCCAAAGAAAAGAATGATTCATCTGCTTGAAGACTAAAAATAATGGCCACCAAAGGCTATCATCAATTAGCGTATCTGGGATAACTTCAGATCTCCTTGGTAATTTTGAAACCATCCGTCTTCGGAGCTAGTCATTAATCCTAACATCATCACTGAACATTTTGAACGTCCTTAGTTCCTTCATCGGTACTAACGACTGCTAATCCAGCTAACTGTTCCTTAACTGGAGATCAGGACTCTAACCCTTAAGCATCAATCTGTATCATGATCTGATAAATCGGAACTTCCTATGATCACAAAATCTCAATGAATCTCAATTCTATGCATTTCCCGAAAATCTGCAATCGGTAACCACCCGGATACTGTTGCAGTAGTCACAAATTTCAAAAATGCCGAAATCTTCAAATATTGAAAATGTTTTATTCCCCCTCATTTTTGCAAATTTTGACCATACTGAAATTTTCACTGAAATTCCCCCTCAAATCCGGATTTTTCAGTTTTCATCAAATGCGGAATTTAACTTTAGGCCCATTGGTAGTCTTCAACCCTAAAGACACCTGTCTTATCAAACCAATTTTTTTAGGCTCCTTGACAAGTTCGGGCGAACTTGTATATGCTAGTGAGACAAGTTCGGGCAGTCAATTTGTGACAAGTTCGGGCGAACTTGGTTGGCCACCACCAAGTTTGGGCGAACTTGCATGAAATAGACAAGTTCGGGCGAATTTGTGCTTAAATGAAAATCAGTCAAGTTCGGGCGAACTTGATGAAAATTCATGAAAAACTTTGTCAAGTTCGGGCGAACTTGATGAAAAGTCTTGAAAAACCATGTTAAGTTCGGGCGAACTTGGTCTCCCAAATAAGCCATTTTTCACATTTTTCGATCCAAAATTCTTATTTCTTCAAATTTCGAGATGATTTCACCATAGATCTGGTCGAAATTGGTTTTCTAACAATCCTATCCGTTCAATTTTGGATTTTTTCCATGGATTGTATTTGATGATTTACGTCTAAAACCCCTCCTAATATCCATAAATGTCCAAATTCATGAGCGTAGGTGATAACCGCACCTCTGATACCAATTGTAGGACCCTGATCAGGCGGTTCTAGACAAAAGTTAGTGGATAAACGTAAACCGATTCGGTAGAATGTTATTACTGAAAGGAGTAGAAGCAAAATACAGCGGAAGTCTTCATTCATGCCGAAAGAGTATACATCTTTAAAAGTCCAGCTGCCGGAGTTCCTGGAGAGAATCCGGCAGCACCTCCCCGTAGGGATGCCAAAATCTTAAATGACAAATGAACCACACACCTATATATTGTATGTCAAGTTCGCTGGTGGGGAAGCAAGTTCGGGCAAACTTGCTTAGTCAAGTTCGGCCGAACTTGACTTCCACAATACAATCTCAAGCGAACTTGACTCTAACCATCATAAAACTTCGTATTTTGGTCGTGTGTTTGATTCTAACCTATACAATATTCAACACACGCTCAATCTAGCCTATTCGACAAGTGACGAACACAAAGTGCATCAACAATTTTTAAACTCAGTTCCATTGTCACTTCTAAAGATTTTTACTGGAAGATCAAATTGCTTTTCTACTTGTTTGACAAAGTTTTGCAAAGTGCTTGCAGTTTCATCCTTTGAATGAAGAAAGAAGGTCCATGTAAACCTAGAGAAATCATCACCTATCACTAGGCAATACCTTTTGTGTTTTAAGCTCATGATTTGCACTGGGCCAAACAAGTCCATGTGCAACAGTTGTAAACACTGGCTTGTTTTGGACTATTCAATTGATTTGAAAGAACTTTTATGTTGTTTGCCTTTTAAACAGGAAACACAATGTTCATCACAGGAAAATTGCTTGTGAGGCAAGCCTCTTACAAGACTTTGTTTTGAGAGTGTGGTGATAGTTTTAAGATTTGTGTGTCCAAGTCTTCTATGCTATAACTCAAGTCTCTTTGCTAGAAGCAACTGAGAATAGACATGTCCCAGACATAGGATTATCTTTTAGCATATCTACCACATACACATTCCCACTTCTGTGTGAAGTGAGTTGTGCTTTGCTCTCAGCAATGATTTGATTAATACTTTTAACAACCTCTGGTCCCACAATTTGAAAAGTTTTCTTAGTGAAGAAGGATCCATATCCTCTGTCACTCATTTGTGAGACACTCAGCAGGTTAAATTTAAGAGTGTCAATCAAATTCACATTTTCAAACTTGAGTTTACCAGCCAGAACCGACCCAGATCCTAAAACCTTTCCCTTTGAGTTATTATCAAAAGATATATCACCCCCCCTCCCATGAGCCATGAAGTCCTTGAGAAGGGCTCTACATCCTGTCATGTGCCTGGAACCTCCACTATCTACATACCATAAGCTATCAAGGCAAGTAGAGGTCCCTGCACATTTAAGTAAATAGATCAGTTAAGATTGGTCTCCAAAGCCAAAATGGCTTTGGATGGGGTCACAGATGGTCCAGCCTCAAGTCTAGGACAATGGTCAGTGGTTTTGAAATTTTCTTGTAACATCTGCTCTTGAACATTTCCTATCAGATGATTGTATCCATAAGGGTGCCTGTTTACTCTTTGCTTTGAAGGCTTTTTTAACCTTCATAAGCATGAGGAACCTTTTATAAGTAGGTTGGCCATACCCTCTTGGAAATGAGTTTGAAGGTGGGGCATCTATCACTTGCACCTCTCTTTGAACAGAGGTTTTGTTTAAGGCTTTTGTAACAGATGTTTCAATTGGTTCAAAACTCTGCTTGGATTTATTTCCAACAGAACTTGAACTTTCTCTTTCAAGTGCTTTTGCCTTGATCACTTTTACCTTTTGTTTATAGTTTTTGAGATAGGCACACTGTTGAGTTGAGTGATTTGTTTTGCTGCAGATGGTGCATTTTGAAGAGTTTTTGATAACACAAGTTTTGTTAATGTGATAGGCTTTTAAAAGAAAACAATCTGCAGCCACATGATTTCTTTTTTCACAAAATTCACAAAACAAGTTTTTTAATCTTTACTCTTCTTTTCCTATCAGACTTTTTCTCAGCAGTGGTTGTAACCTCTGCTGGCACATCTTTGATAGGGATCACCAGTGCTTTTGGGCTTTAATACCATCAGTGGTTGTGAAGTCCATTGGCTTAAAGTTCTCTAAGATATCACATTCATCTGACCAGGTTGGTTTAAACTGATAATTTTCAATTTCTTTATCTTTTGTTGAAACCTCTTGTTTTCCAAAACAATTTTGTTTCCAGCTTTATCTGTGATTTTTATCTCTTCACCAGCCAAATTTGTAGGGACAACTTCAACCAACTCAGAATCAATTTCAGCAACATTTTTCTCATTTTGGTCATAGGCTCTAAAACCTACACCAAACTTGATGTTGCTCTTGATCTGAGCATCAAGCATAATTTCATAACCTTTGCAGGACTCAACCCATTTTTCACAAGTGATTTGGGTTTCTTCTAACTCCTTTTTACAAACTTGGTATTTTTCTACCATAGTTTGGAGTTGGTCCTTGGTTATGCTTGATTCATGTCTTAGGCTACTCATTTCAGAATCTTTTTCACTTAACTTTGATTTTAACTCTTTAATCAGTTTTTCAAAATTAAGTTCATCTTCTAAAATTTTGTTTTCATGTTTTCATTCACCTTTTTGCTGTTTGCAAAAGCAATGATGCATTTGTCAGAACATAGATCTTTAAGGATCTGAGGTGATACCTTTTGACACTATCTCCACAGATTCAACACCTTCAGCAATTGACTCTAAGGCCATTAAACAAAATTATTGTTCAACATCATTTTTGGCCATTCAAGCAAAGTTTTCATCAGTCAAATCCTCAGGCAAACTGCTCCAGTCAACATAACTTTGTGTGAAAAAGCTTTGTTGACCAACCTCTGCTGGACTAGCAGTGGTTTGAGCAGGTTGTGTAACAATGGGTGCTTGTTGAACAAGCACTTGAGGATGAGATGGTGCCTGAACATATTGAATTTGTGTGTGCTGAGGAGGTCTAGGGCCAGGATGAGTCACTATTGGTCCAGAACTTTCAGACCTGCATTCTCCGGCAAAGTGTCCTAGCCTATTACACTTATAACACTTGACTTTTGATTTATCCAGCCCAACCTTCAACCCCCCATGCAAACCTGGGAATTTTCTACCAGTTCTCTTATAAAATTTACTAGCCCTAAAACTCAATAGGGCCAGTTGGTGCAAAATATCCATTTCCTCAAGATCAGAAGGTTGAATGTGTTGTAAATCCTTCAGCTCAAAGGATAGATTGTCAGAGGTTTGGCTTTCCCCATTAGCAGTAAAAGCATAGTTGGGTGCATATGTTTCAGATCCAAAGTTCCCACCAGATGTAATATCTATATAGTGATCATAACTTTGGTCCTTACTGCTGCCAAAACCCTCTTCTTAGCCAAAAAGAGTTGTATTACCCAATGAGTAATCATCAGTCATTTTGCCAGAATCTTGCAACTCTTTTTCTGATTTAACTCTCTCTCATAAGTGAGGAGTATCCCATGAAGTTGTGTCAACGACATTTCTTTAAACCCAACAGATTTTCGCGTTACATAAGCTACTGTCTCCCACTTATCTGGTAACGATCTAAGGAAACGACTATTGACAGTCGAATTAGAAAAACCACGTTAACCAGTCTAAGTTCACTGATGAGACAGTTGTAACGTTCAAATTGTTGTGTTAGGGACTCTCCTTTCAAGTGACAAAACATTTCATACTGCTGATTTAGAACTTCTCTGTTACTTTCTATCATTTTCTCAGTCCCACCGAATTGCTCCTTAAGTGCATCCCATAACTCCTTTGCACTATTGCAATGGAGTAGACCAGCATAAATTTCATTGGGTAAGGCCGAAGCAACTATGCTAAATGCATTAGCATCCAATTCAATTTTCTGGAAATCCTGCTCTGAAAAGTTTTCAGGAGTGGCACTTGTTTGGTTGGATCCTCTGTGCTTGGAACCATTGGAACGTGAGGTCCATAAGCAACAGATCTCCAGCAATTGGTGTTTTGCTGAGCAAGGATGTGACCCATCCGTCGCTGCCAAATGAAATATTCATTTCTTTTGAGCATCGGCGGTTTGAACAAGGAACCAGAATTGGCATCCTGTGTGTTTTGAGACATTTCAGTTGATTTTTCACAGATTTTGTTTTAAAAACTTTGAACGTAATAAAACTCTGAATATCAAGCTAAAAACAACCAAACTGATTAGCAAGAGAGCTGATCTATTCGAACCAAATCGATTGTTAGATCGAATTTGATGAATCAAGCTCTGATACCAATTTTTAGGATCTGAATTTGAATTACTTGTAGTTTTTGTTTCAAAAATGTAAAATGATTGAATTAAAAGAGATTTGCAGTGGAATAAGATGGAAAACTTTTACTACAAGTAATGGTCGTTTGTTTTCATCATCATCATGCTTTCAAGTTGATTAACTTGCATGTGATTCACAAACTCCCCCTCAGCCTTTGCAATTACAGTTTGGTAATGGGAAAATGCAGAGAAGATGATATACGAAAGTTGATCTTTTAAGAGACAAGTTTAAAGGTTACATGAGTTGCCTATTTATACTGACTATATAACCTCTGAGCATCTTTGATGACGTCAGGGTGGATAGTGACAGGAAACTAATATGTAACTAACTCTAAACACTGCTTATACTAACTATCAGTGCTTGGGACTGTTACATTGATTAACTAAGCTAATGACTAAACTCTGATCGCTATCCTCTGTCCCTTGTTAACTCTAGCAGACCTTGAAGCTTTGTAAAGGCAGATGATAGGATGAGCAGTCTTTATGGAAAGCAGTGTAAGTACATCAGAGGTTGTAACCTCTGATAGTTGAACCAAAGCTCGGATAGTGTTATTTGGATTTGTATCATCTGTTCCTTTCATAGGGTTCAATCCCAACATTATGATAGGTAACCACATGATTATTGCCAAAAGTTTGGTTATGTATAAGTCTATTTACGTATATAATACATAAATATATATATATGTGTATATATGTATATATATATATTAAGTCCATTACATATGTCATAGAATTTCATAGAAGTCATGCATGGAGGTAGGATGATGAACATCCATTTAACCTCTTTATATGATTCTCCACTACATATGTTGTCATAGACAACAAGGAGGGTCATGAATATACAATAAGGAATGAAATAATTACAACTAATCTAAGAAAACATCAAGTAATGTGTGGATTTTCAAAGTAGAATAGCCTAAGCTAATCTTATAATCACACAACTTCAAGTTCAAGACTTGTTCATTACTTGTGAGTTAAAACTCTATCAAAACAGAAATTTTATGAGGATTAAACCTCTTGATTTATATGTCACAACCTTGTTTTTAAGCCCAACTAACCATACAATTGATTATGAGCATAAGGACATAGGAATGTGTATGAGAAACCTCAAGTTTAAGTAGTTTAACAAAGTTTAAATCAAAGCAAAAGTTTATGTCACTTTGGAGCCTGTTTTGGTGAAGTTTCAGTTCTGGATTTTCTCATTAAAAACCCCTGGAATCATACCTAAGGTTGTTCCAAGTGACTAGAAAGAAGAATCAATGAAAAAGAAGAAGTAGAAGTGAACTTATGCTCACTTTAGCAACGTGTGACGAATCTGCCAAGCTACTGATTTCCAGCTGAATATGGAGTTGTGTGAGAGTGTTTGAGGGAGTAGGAAAGTGGAAGAAGTGTGGAGGAGGCTTGGGTTTTATAGGGAATGATTAGGGTTAAGTGTAGGTTGGTTTAAATGAAGGTTGGAGGCCATTGGGGTGAAAAGGTGGAAAAACGAGTTCAAAACGCGGCTGATCAAAATTACCCCTGTCAGACCCCCTTAAAGAGGTCTGACGGGGTCATCACTAACTCTTCTTCATATTTCTTGTTGGAAGTATCCCTGATCCCATTGATAACGAGTAGGCCCAAATAATTTGATGGGTGTAGTTGCTGAACCATACCACATAGTTCCGGCAACAACAAAAGCTGCAAAAAAGACAGCAGCGATACTACTAGAAAGGACAATTTCAATATTGCCCATACGCAACCCTTTGTATAGACATTGGGGCGGGCGGACGCTAAGATAGAATAGACCTGCTAATATGCCCAAAGTCCCTGCCGCCATATGATGAGAGGCTTCAGACCCCCCTACGGACCGTAAGCATGTGGCCTTGCGGTTCGTAAGGCTTGTCAGAAGCAAGATTTTCATTTTTAACCCTTGTTGTTTGGTGGTTTGGCCATTTATTCCATATCTTTACTGTGTTAAGTGTTTTTGGACTAATTTAGGGATGTTTAGGTATAAACGGCATACTCTAAGGATTTGCATGTAATTTAGTCACGGGAATACGTATAAACAAGCATGATTAAGCATAAGAATTGAGGATAAGTATCGTATGTATGTGTTTCACGTATTAGCGTGTTTATTACACGTTTTCAAGAATTACGAATTAAGTATCATATGTATAGTGGTTTCAATGTATGAATGTGTAAAGCAAGAATTGTAAGAAAATACGAATTTCATTATGATCCAAGTCTCGGATTTTACAACGATTACAACAAAGAGACGATTACAAGAATACAAGATTCCCAAAAATAGCATTACAATGCGAGCTTTCTAATTATGGAAAGTATGAAAAAGCAGGGTGTTACAGTCTCCCATCCTTTAGGAAATTTCGTCCCGAAATTTAGGAAGATGCAACGAACAGATGCGGATACTTAGTCTTCATATCACTCTTGAGTTCCCAAGTAAACTCAGCGCCACATTTTCCTTCCCATCAAACCTTGGCGATAGGATTTCGAATGCGCCTCAATTGCTTGACTCCTCGGTCCATGGTCTCGACAGGCTTCTCCATGAAGTGCAAAGTCTCGTTGATTTGAAGATCTTCGAGTGGGACTTGAAGTCCTTCTTCAGCTAGACATTTCTTCAAGTTTGAAACGTGAAAGACAGGATGAACGTTGTTGAGTTCTTCAGGTAGGTCCAGTCGATACGCAACCTTGCCAATCCTCTCGAGAATCTTGAAAGGACCTACGTAGCAAGGTGCGAGTTTGCCTTTCTTACAAAATCGAACTACTCCCTTCCAAGGGGATACCTTGAGAAGTACAAGGTCATCTACTTCGAATTCCAAAGGTTTATGATGCTTGTCAGCGTAACTCTTTTGTCGGCTTCTGGCTTTCAACAAGTTGTCTTGAACCTGTAAAACTTTGTCCGTTGTCTCTTGTATAAGCTCGGGACCGGAGATTTGAGCTTCTCCGATCTCGTGCCAACAAATAGGCGAACGAGACTTACGACCATACAATTCTTCGAAAGGTGCCATTTGTATACTCGCGTGATAATTGTTGTTGTACGATAATTCGATCAAGGGCAAGTGCATGTCCCAGTTGCCGCCAAAATTGATTACGCATGAACGAAGCATATCCTCTAGAGTTTGGATAGTACGCTCGGTTTATCCGTCAGGCTGAGGATGAAAAGCGATGCTAAGGTTCAGATGAGTACCCATAGCGGATTGGAATGTTTGCCAAAGACGGGGCGTAAAGCGACCATCACGATCAGAGATGATGTCAATGAGGATACCATGACGACTGATGATTTCATTCGTGTAGATACGAGCTGATTTCTCGACCTTGTAATCTTCACGAATGGCGAGAAAATGAGCGGATTTGGTCAATCGGTCAATGATAACCCAAATACTATCATGACCAGAAGAAGTACGAGGGAGTTTAGTGATGAAATCCATAGTAATGCTCTCCCATTTCCAAATAGGAATTTCTGGTTGTTCGAATAATCGAGAGGGACGTTGATGTTCGACTTTAACTTTGGAAAAGGTGAGACACTTCGAGATGTAGAGAGCGATATCTTTCTTCATACCAGGCCATCAATAAGACGTACGCAAGTCTTGGTACATCTTGTCGGCGCCAGGATGAATGGAATATCGGGATTTATGGGCTTCCTTCATCAAGGAGTCATGAAGGTTGTCACGATTTGGAATCCAGATGCGATTGAGATAGTACATAATACCATTGAATTTGGACACAAGTTGTTCCTCAGCACCACACTTTATCTCGTTGCACAAGTTGTTTTCTGTAATGGATGAGTGTTGTGCTTCACGAATGCGGTCACGAAGGTTATCCAAGGTCTGATAGCAACAAATGCTTTTTACATGAGTCTCATGACTAAGTGCATCGGCTACAACATTCGCCTTACCAGGGCGGTAACGAATCTCGCAATCGTAGTCGTTTAACAACTCTACCCAACGACGTTGACGCATGTTGAGCTCTTTTTGATCGAAGATGTGTTGGAGGCTCTTATGGTCAGTAAAGACCATACACTTGGTACCATAAAGGTAGTGTCGACATATCTTCAATGCAAAAACAACTGCACCAAGTTCAAGGTCGTGCATAGTGTAGTTTGTCTCATGAATTTTTAGTTGCCTCGATGCGTAAGCGATAACTTCGTCTCGTTGCATAAGGACACAAACAAGGCCAAGGTTTGAAGCATCGCAATACACGACGAAGTTGTCGTTACCATTGGGAAGGGCAAGGATAGGAGCATTGCAAAGCATGTCCTTGAGCGTTTGGAAAGACTCCTCTTGTTCAGGATCCCAAACAAAAGGTTTCTCTTTTTGAGTCAAGGAGGTAAGAGGAACGACGATTTTCGAGAACATGGAAATGAAATGACGATAATAACCAGCTAGACCAAGAAACGAACGAATTTCATACGGAGACTTAGGAGAAATCCAATTCTTCACAACTTTGATTTTTGTAGGGTCAACGTGAATACCGAGCTCGTTGACAACATGAGCAAGGAATTGAACCACTTTCAGCCAAAATTCACATTTAGAGAACTTGGCGTAAAGACGTCCGGTATGTAAAAGTTGGAGGATAAGACGCAAGTGTCGCTCGTGTTCTTCTCGCGTCTTGGAATAGATAAGGATATCGTCAATGAAGATGATCACGAAGCGGTTGAGATAAGGTTTGCACACACGATTCATTAAGTCCGTGAAGACTGCAGGTGCGTTGGTCAAACCAAAAGGCATGACTACGAACTCGTAGTGACCATAACGTGTGCGGAAAGCGGTTTTGGGTATATCTCCTTCGAGAACTAACCTTCTTTGATTCTGGTCTTGACTCAGAACAAGATGTCATGAAGTCAGATTCTTCTGATAAACTTGATTCATTGTCAAAATCTGATTGTGGTTTATCTGAAGCTTTTATAGACACTGTAGGATTATCTTTCGTTGGTTTTGTATAACCCAATCCTTCACCCTGATTTTTTGAAGTTGTTTCAATGTAGTCAATGAAATCCTTTGCTTGTTGAAAACCTTTTACATTTACCTTTTTTATGAATTTCTACATACAAAAATTTTCTCTCTTTTCCAATAAAATTGATTTTTGTGTCTTTGATCAAACTTTCTTCATGTAAAAATTTTTTATTTTCTTGACAATGTTTCAAAATGTCTTTAAGTTCATCAGATTTCTTTGTTTCTGTCAAGTATTTCTCCTGTAATTTTGAAAATCTTCCAATAATTTGTTTATTTGATTTTGAAGTTCTTGATCATTTTGACTTACATTGATTTATGATGCCTCCTTGTCAAGTTTTGCCATAAGACATAAGTTGGTCATTTCTTCCTAATCATCATCTGATGAGTCATCAGTCATCCAGGTATCTGTCCCTGCAATCAGCTGGATATGGTGGCCATTTCTTGTTGTTTTTGTTGTTGTGTTTCTTGGCTTCTTCTAGCTTCTTTTCATAGTAAGCTGGATCTTTTAACTTTTTGTTCTTGCATTCTGATGCATAGTGACCCTTTCGTTTGCATCTATAGCATACCACCTCTGACTTGCTTTCTGCTCTTCTTTCCTTGGATCTAGCTTCCATCTTTCCTTTATCACTTCTCTAAATTCTGGAACTTCCTCCCTTCAATCTTTGCTCAAAGGTTTTGGTGAACAAAGCTATTGCTTCAGCAAATGCAGAAAAATGTGATGGATTTTCAGAATTTTCTGATGCTAAGACTAGGTTTTGTGGGTTAGTGGATTGTAGATCTGGTGTGATTGATCTTTGAGAATTTGATATTAAGGCTATAGGTCCACCATATTGTTTTGAGTTTTCAATGATTTGTTGCTCTCTTGGGAGTAGAATGCTTTATAGATCATGTAGGTTCAGATTTCCTAGCTCTAGTGTAGAAGCTATGGTCATGGAAAGATTTTGCCATTCTCTGGACAAAGCATCAAGAAATTTTACATTTCTTTCATCATTGGTTTTTCAACTCCAAGCTTTTTTAGTTCATTTAAATTTTTTGTCAATCTATTGTAAGCATCAGTGAGTGTTTCATTAGGTGAACATTTAAACCTTTCATAAGCGGAGACATGATTTGTTCGCATATTTCTTTTCATTTTGTCTCCTCCTTCACAAAGATTTTCAAGTTTATCCCATATTTCTTTTGCAGATGAGCATGCATCAACATTAGAAAATATGTCATTTGGAAGTGCCATAATCAGAAGTGATTTGGCCCTTTCATCTGTTTCTACTAGTTTCCTGTCTTCTGGGCTCCAATTTTTCTCTTGTTTGGGAGCCCAAGAAGCAGAGATTTCTGGTGAGTCATCAGATGCTGGAACGCCAGGTATTTCAACACGTGGTATATGTGGGCCACATACAATGGATTGTAACAGAGCTCGATCATGTCCGTTAAGGAAATTGATCATCCTGATTTTCCATTGGGGGTACTCCTCCCTGACTAACGTCGGAGGCTTTGACATAGAACCCATGTTGAAAGCACTATTCCAAGACTGAAAGTTTGCCATTTTTAGTCAAAGTTTTTTGAACTTTTGTAAAACAGAGTATTAACAAAGATACTCGAGCAGTTGATCGATTTGAAAATGTTTTATTCAATCTGCTCTGATACCAATTGTTGGTCCCAGATAACAATGCTTTGACTTAAAATGGCAAGTTGATTTCAACTTTATATGAAAATAATGTGCGGAATTAGAAATCAACTTGTAAGAAACAGAGATACAGAATTTTCAAGTTTATATCACTTTTGAAAGATTACAAAAGATGATTGAAAAGTTATTTTCTAATACAAAACAATGCTTAAGAATTCTGTGGGAGTGAAGGGCAATGGAGTATATAAGTTGTAATCCTTGCAATGCTCTTCTCCATCGATCTTCGGTTTGGTGATCTCTATTTATAGAGAACAACTAGCATGAATACACAATTGCTTATTCATGCAAGTGTATATCGTGGCAGATCGTTTCATATGTCATGCTTACTACTTCCACTTGTATCATAAATGTCCTTCAACTGAGTTACCTTATCTTCAAATGCAAGTGGAATTATGATTGGTCGCTAGATTTCTGATGACTTCTGATCAGAATCTGATGAGGTTTCATCAGATTTGATCAGATCTTTTCTGATCCTTTCTTTGAACACTTAGAAAAAGATATTCTCATCAGATCTGATTCAGATACTTCTTCTTATGGCCTATGATCATGCATCTTCTGTTGACTTGATCCTTTGACTTCTTCTTCATCAGATATGATCAGAATCTCTTTCTTCATTTTTCTTCAATACTTTTTTCTTACACATAAAGTTTCCTAACAATTTCCCCCTAAGTATTGTAAGTAAAATGAAGAACTACAACCAAAAACTTACAATCAGAAATACAAGATGAAACAAAAACAACCACTTAAACAACTTTCAAACAAACAAATCAAAGAGAAATTGTTCGACCATAGTAATCATTGTCTTGATAAATTCAATAATAAAAATCTTTCATGCTGGGCTTCCACTTCTGAGGGATTGATTGCTTGCATTCCTCATACATGGTTTCTACGTACTCCCTATCTTGAATCCATTCATGAATGATGTCTTCAATCTGTTTCACCAAGTGTTCTTTCTTCTTATCCTTCTTTTGTTCCTGCTTTTTCCTCATGATCTCTTTAATGTATGTCAAAGTTATGTTTGAAAACTTACATATTTCATTAACTCTGAACACTTTTCTCCCTTCTTCGTCTTTATAGATCACTGCTAGCTTAGGTGTTTCAACAATGCTACCTGTTCTGGCATCCTTCATTGCTTCAGGATTTCAGTGTTTGGTGTTGTGATCAGAGGTTTGCCATTGACCAAGTGTTTGTAGCGAAGGAATAGGTCAAAATCTACTTGGCATATGTTGGTTGTTATCTCCCTTCCACGTTCTGAGAAGCTATGAAGTGCTTTTCTGTTTTCTCTTTTTCTTAGTGATTCTTGTGCATACATTCTTCTTAGCTTAACTATATCCAGTGGATGTAGACGTTCCATAATTTGACTGTCAAGGACCTGTTTTTCTTCACCATCTTCTCTCCTGATATGATACATGTTTTGATGCCATACAACTTCGAGTTGAGTTTTGACTGATCTGTCTGCGATGTATACACTCTTGATGGGATTTCTATATTTCCCCTAGAGACATCCTTCTTGTCTGTTGCCTCTCATTGTCAGGGCATTTCTGGTGATTGGGTCCATCTTGCTAGGAAGAGGTTCTTCGTCTTTTCTGTAATATTCATTTAGAGCAACCTCTGGAAAGAGTACTTCATGGTCATCCACGGTCTGTATGATTCTTGTAATGTTTGGATCTTCTGTTGGAATCACATCAGGCTTCTTTGAGGAAGTACGACCACTTTCTTCCCATTTCCTTTTCTCTCCAGATATACACTGTTTGCTAAATTTAGTTTGACTTGAAATAGTGGGTTCAACAATTTCTTTTCCTTTCTTTTTGTCTCTGGATGAGGACTGAGTTACGTGTTGAGCTCTTGTTCTTAATGATGGTTCTGTTTGTGTTTGAGATTGTAGTGGTGGTTGGGTTGGGTTTGTTTTGATTGAATTTGTGCTGATTGAGGTGATGATAGAGTTTGTGTTGAGGGGTGTAAGATTAAGGCTGTTTCTCTAGAGGTAGGGATAGGATGAGGTGGAAGAGGGAAAGGGCTCATTGTTCTTTGTGGTGGTTCAGGTGAGTCTTTTGGTTTGATTGGTATTGGAGTTGGTATTCTGAAAAGAGGTTTTGTTGATGCAGTTGCAGTTTGTTTGAGTACATCCTTCTGGGTTGTGCCAGGCATTTCTCTTCTTTGAGGAATCTGTTTCAACAAATCTGGCAGGCTCGCCTTAGTGGCTTGTGCAATATTAACACATAGTCTCTTTAATAGATCTTTTACATCTTCAGTCACCTTTGTGTTTGTTGCACTTTCTTCTCTAATGCTTGCCATCTACCCCTATAGTTCTGTTTTGCTTTTGCTCCAGTTCTGCATTTGTTCTTTTAATAATGCACCATCAGATCATTGTTCTTCTCAACTTCCTTCAGCTTTTCCTCCACTTTTGTGAAATTTTCTGCAATACTTGTCAGACTCTGTGCTGCTGTTCTTGATTCAGCCTTTCCTTTTGTCTTCACAAGTTCTTTCATCTCTTCTTTCATAGCTCTGAATTCCTCACCCAGTTTCTGAAATTCATGGGAAATCTTCTTCACATCTTGAGAGGTGACTGGAGATTCTTGCAGTTTGTTCAATTTGTATGTGTTTGCTTCTGCTTGTTTTCTGATGGATTCAACAGTATCTGACAAATTTCTGATGTCAGATTTCTGTTGCTTCATCTCATTCAACAGATTATCCAGGTTTTCTTCAAGAGGAGACTTTCTCTCCTGATTCATTACATCCTCTATCACCTTTTTCAATGATGATTCAAGATTGGCTGTGAATGGGTCATTTGGAACAACAGATGTTCCTGCTAACATACCAGCAGAAAACACATTTCTTGCTGTTTCAGGAACTCCCATGTCTTGATCATAAGACCAACTCATAGGTTTCCTACCAGAATCATGCACCACATGCATTTCCTGGATTTCCTCAAATCCTTGAACAATTCTTTTGGAATGTTCTCTTTGAGTTCTAGGATAACACAAAGTATCCAACAGTTGTCTCTGATCAAGTGGATGTTCTCCACTTGTTGCAGTTTCAACCTCCTCATCATCAGATTCAGAGTTGAAGCTCAGAGCCATACCCAATTGGGCTTCAACATTAGGTACTTTTGTTCTTATTTCAAAATCAACCTCAACAGATTCTGATGACGTTTCATCAGAAGTTGGTTTTGTAAAATTAAGATCAGGGTTTGATTCAAGGTGTGCACCTGTTTCAAGAGTATCATGTTGTTGACCTTCTCCGGCTAGCATTGAATCTGAATCAGTTGCTTCATCTTTAGTGGATGAGACTTCATCAGATTCTTCATTTGTTCCATACTCCTCAGCAATATTTTTGTCACCAGCAGCTGATGTAGACACCATTCTTGATCCATAATCATCTGGTCCTGTTGGCTTGACCAATTCCTCATGCCTTTTGATAAAGGGTGAGTCTGCAGGAATCACCTTCATCATACTTTGAGGCAAGGAAGGAAGATCACTGGGAAGGGCCCAAGCACTTTCTACAGCAGTCCATGGAGTCATCACCACTAGTTTACACACTACATCATGAGTAGGGACTTCCATGTTTCTTTCAGCAAAAACTTTTGTTATGATGATTGACTAAAACCTTGCATGTGGAAGATGTGTTGTTGTTCTTCCTTTATGGGTGAATATGCTGGTTTTCAGTAGTGAAAAGATTTCTTTGGCATAATCTACATCTTCACCCTTTATCAGCCCATACATGATGTTCAATATTGGAATTGTTGTTTGATCAGCACCTCCTATCTTCCCTGTGAGACAGCTGTTGATTATGTCTATAAAGACTTGCCAAAGTCCTGGCAGTTCCTTTCTTTTGAACTGGCTAATTAGAGTGATTGGGGCCTTGTACCCAAGGTTTTTGAATACTGCCAAGAGTTCTTCTTTGACTGGAGGGATGTGATATTCTTGTTTTTCAGGGATCTCCAGCCATCTTCTGATGTTTTCTTCATTGATAGTGATTCTGATGTTGCCCCACACATGTGCAATAAATTCTGTTCCTGACTTCTCTGTTGTATGCACTGTTTGTTGCAGGATTTGTTGAGGAATTTCATAGCCTCCTTAAGCATATTTTATAGGACAATTGATTAGAAACCCTACAACAATTCTGACCCTTTCGTCACGCTGCCCATGATTAGTGTTGAGAGCTAGGTTGTTCTTTTTCTCTGTGTCTAGCCATTTTGATTTCTTGACAAGGGGAACTTCATGTTCCACAGCTGGAATATTGAGATTCATGGAGCCAGAAGAAGACATGATGTTGTAATTTTGAGGTTTTGGCTTGATGAAACAAGGTTATGATTTTTAGGGTTTGGAATTTTGAAAGCTTGAAACTTTTGGAGGTGAATGTGAGAGGTTGTGTATTGGGTCCGTTTATATAAGTCTTGTTGTCCCACGTGATTGGTGATTAGCTGTGTTAATAACCCATTGAATTATATGTTTAATGCTAACACCTTTGGGTTATCTAAAGAAAACTGTTTCTGACAAAAAAAGTTTGATTTTATCTTTTCTTTTATGGTGCCTGCTAACCGCCAATCTTCACTTTTGCACAAGTGGGTCCATGATTTTGAAGAGTGGTCCACTTGCACAAGTGGGTCCACGTTTTTGAAGAGTGGTCCACTTATTTCCTTTCTTCCTGCTAACCGTCAATCTTCACTTTTTGTTGACTCTATCTTCCCCCTTTTCTGTAAGTCAAAAACTCAAAACTCTGGATCTTCATTTTCTGTTGACTTTTTCTTCAACGGATTGTTAAGTGGACTTCTGTTGACTTTCTGTTCAGGTAGATGGACAACAGGAATTTTTTTTAGAGAGAGAAAGAAAGAGAGAGCGAGTAGAAATTCTTCTGAGATACTTACATTGATTTGGAGTGTCTTCAAATAATAATTATGAATTTTTCTGATAAAAAAAGATCAGATTTTCTGATAAAGATGATTAGATTTTCTGATAAAAATGATCAGACTTTCTGATAAACTGATCAGATTTTCTGATAAAAATGATCAGGTTTTCTGATGATCAATGATTAAGAGTGTTTTTCTCATTAAAATGGTCTATTTTCTGATTGTCAACGATTAAGAATTTTTGATGAAAATGATCAGATTTTCTGATAAAAATGGTCAGATATCTGATAAATATGGTCAGATTTCTGATAAAAATGATCAGATTTTCTAATAAAAATGATCAGATTTTCTGATGATAGTAGAAAAAGATGTTGGATTTAAATTGAGAACTTGTTAATCCGCAAATTTTCATCTCCTATCGTCTGTTCGAAAGGTTGCATTGGATGTGGTCAGACTTTCATCAGAAAAAGTTGATATGTTGTATTTGAAACAAGAAAAAGTTGTTGCATTTGAAAAAAAAATTGTTTTCATCAACATATCTTCATCTCCCTTTATTTAACCTTCTTGTTTTGAAATGTTTTCGTTCTTTTGAAAAAAAATTCTTCAAGGTTTCCTCTTATCTTTTAAAACATCAGCAGTTTCTGAAAATTGTGATCTCATATGAGAGTTTTATGATATTATCAGAAATTCTTCTTGAAATGTTGTGGTTATCATAAATTTCCCTGAATTTCTGATCTCATCAGAAATTCCCCCTAGATCTTTGATCTCATCAGAAATTCCCCATGGATTCCTGATCTCATCAGAAATTCCCTCTCAACCAAAATAAAATTGATATAAATATATATATATATATATAAATACAAACATTTAAAACGAAAAACAAAGAAAAGTTAAACTATCTCTTCATCGCTAAGATCGTCATCTCCAAAATCTCCATCTCCATACATGATCTGCACCATTTCCCAGAGAGGTGGTTCATGCCCTGTGTTCTCGTTTGTTGGAATGAGGGCAACAATGTGTTGTTCCTCCTGAACAAGCATTCTTGCTCTGATATATGATGCAGGAATTCCTCCAAAGTCCAGTTGAGAGGTTATGATTTTCATCAAGAACCTTGGGTAGATGAGGAAAGGACGACCTCCTCGTAAGTTGGCCTTAAAGTCATTCAGCAGATAGGAAGAGTAGTTGTAGGGGAGATGATTTACTAAGGCGTCGAGAGGATCCATTATCCTTAGAGTAATCTCATACCAACTTGAGGCTTTCCTCGTAAAGCAAAAGGAAAACTGGGTTACCAGAAACTGCCAAGGTTCAATGAACCCGCTTTTGAAGATGGGGACTCTTCCTTGAGGATCATGGTATCCCATCATAGCCAAGGTAGCCTGCCTGTCTGCCAAGGAGAAGGTGGTTGGGGGACAGCTATCTCTTAGTAAGAGAGCTTCCCTGATAGTGTGCTCATTTAAGCAAATGAGCCTGTCGCCCATCACCCTCCTTGCAATGGTGGTCAGCCTTCCATCATTTACAACCAGCCGTGCAGACTTCCAAAACTCTTGAAGAATGTCCAGAAACACTTGAACGTGCATGGAAAGAGCAAAAGCTATTGGACTGCTCAGTAGCATGTTCAGAATGGTGGAGCAGTTTACATATCTTGTATCATCTACGTTCATCCTTAATCTTGCATTGTGCCTTTGGAAGTAAGGCAAAAGGAATCGATTGCTATCAATTCTTTCCATGGTGGTTGTGTGTGTTAAGTGAAGAAGACGAGTATTTCAAAAAGTTTTCAAGTGAAAATGTATGAGTAAGTGTGTGTCAATTTAAGGACAATAAGTACATGCCTTAAATGTTTTCACCGGTTGATCTTGATTGTACCAATTCTACTCCACTTCAAGATATGGTGTCAGATTCGTTTAGAACTAAAAGTTGCCTTATTCTCCCTCCTCATTTATGTATAGGCGGCACCCTGGTCATTAATTTTCTGTTGAGAGGACAGGTGTAGCCTTCTTTCCTTTAACCGTGCTGAGTACGCGTGTGAAGTTAATGTGATGGGGGTAAAAAAATAAAATAAAATAAATAAGAAAAATGAAAACTTGGGGAGTTATCTTGTGAAGTATACTTTCCTCATGCATTAGATATTCCCAGGTTAGTGAAAAATGAAGTTTGAAAAGAAACTATAAAAAATTTGTACAAGTTATGTGTGAATTCATGATACAAAGGAGATATATGCAAGTTGCACTTTTTCTATTGGGAACAACGAAAAATTTTCTTGCCTCTAATGAATTGATCAGATTTCTGATGGGACTATCAGATTCAGTTTTGACAGAATTCTGATCAGAATTTTTATCAGATTTCTAATCAATTTATTAGAGCCTGTTTAATTATTAAACTTTAGTTTCATCAGAAATTTTTTTGGATTGAGTAGTTTCATCGTATCTCTTGTTTATCATTCCCAATTTGCTGATTAAATAATTATGTCTTTCTCATCCAAAGGCTTTGTAAAAATATCAGAAAACTGATTTTCTGTTGGAACAAAATACATTTCTACATTTCCTTTTTCCACATGATCTTTTATGAAATGATACCTACCCTCAATATGTTTCGTTCGTGAGTGGTGAACAGGATTTGAAGTTATTGCTATTGCACTCTTGGAATCGCACATGATTGGTATTTTTGTCAGATTCACTCCATAATCTTTGAGTTGTGTTTGCATCCACAAAACTTGGGAACAACAGCTTGCTGTTGCTACATATTCTGCTTCAGCTGTAGAGGTGGAAACACAGTTTTGTTTCTTACATGCCCAACATACAAGCTTTTCTCCAAGCATCTGACAAGCACCTGATGTGCTTTTTCTGTCCAGTTTACAACCTGCATGATCTGCATCTGAATATGCAATTAGGTCTAAACTAGTACCCTTAGGGTACCCAAAGCCATGATCAGGAGTGCCTTTTAGATACTTAAAAACCTTTACTGCTTTTAAATGAGATTCTTTGGGATTTCACTAATATCTAGCAAGAAAGCATGTTGAAAACATTATGTCAGGTCTGCTAGTTGTTAGGTATAAGAGTGATCCAATCATTCCTTTGTAGGTTTTAAGATCTACATTTGCACCATCAGGATCAGAATCTAACTTGTTTCCTGTGGCCATAGGAGTTTTTGATGATGAGCAATTTTCTAATGAATATTTCTTTAAAATGGTTTTAGCATATTTTGATTGATTCAAAAATATTCCATCAGATTCTTGTTTTACTTGGAGACCTAAAGAGAAGCTTAGTTCTCCCATCATGCTCATCTCAAAATTGCTAGTCATCAATTTTTCAAACTTTTTACAATGATTTGAGTTGGTTGATCCAAATATTATGTCATCAACGTATATTATACCAACAAAGTGTGCCCTTTGTGTGTTTTGAGAAACAGAGTTGTGTCTATAGTACCTTTGGTAAAACCTGATTGGATCAAAAAGTTTGAAAGAGTTTCATACCATGCTCTTGGAGCTTGTTTCGACCCATACAAGGCTTTGTTCAGTTTATAAACATGTTTTGGAATTTTTGGATCAACAAAGCCTTCTGGTTGCTGCACATATACTTCTTGATCAATCTTACCATTCAGAAAAGCAGACTTTACATCCATCTGATAAACTTTGAAGCCTTTTGAAACTGTATAAGCAAGAAAGATTCTAACTGCCTCCAGTCTTGCTACTGGTGCAAAGGTTTCATTATAGTCAATTCCTTCTTGTTGACTATACCCTTTTACTACCAATCTTGCTTTGTTTCTTGTTATTATACCTTGTTCATCAGATTTATTTCTAAATACCCATTTTGACCCTATGATAGATTCGCCATTTGGTCTAGCTACTAGGTTCCACACTTGACTTCTTTCAAACTGATCAAGTTCTTCTTACGTGGCTTGAACCTAGTCTGGATCCTTGAGTGCTTCATTTGTTGTTTTTGGTTCAGTTAAACTTAAGAAACCAGCATGAAGACATTCATGAACAATTGCTGATCTTGTTTTAACACCATCTTGAGGGTTTCCTATGATATTTTCTGTTGAGTGACCCTTTATCCATCTTCCACTTGTAGTAGTATTTGTTGAATCAAGTGATGGATTTTGTGAAGAACTTGCTGCTTCCTCCTGATCGATGTTCTGTTCTGAGCCTGAGTCTTCAGACATTTGTTCTTGATTTTCTTATGTAGTATCTGATGCCTGATTTGTTATTCCTTGTATTTCATTTGATGGCTCTAAGTTTTCTGCAGAGTTAGAGTGTGACTGGTTTTCTGGTAAATTTCCATAATTTCTCTCCCAGTCATACCCAAGCAGTTCATTTGTCAGTTCTGTCAATAGGTGTTCATTATTTGTTGAATTTTCTTTTTGTGAGAAACTTATGATGTCATCAGAAATTTCTGTTTCTGATGAATCATCAAAAGAGACATACAGACTTTCTCTGATTGTTCTGCTATTTAAAACAAATACTCTGTAAGCTTTTGAAGAGAAAGAGTATCCAAGAAAAATTCCTTTTTCAGCTTTTCTGTCAAATTTCTCTAAACTATCAAAATCATTAAATAAAACATCTACATCCAAAGGTATGTAAAAATTTAACACATGGTACCCTTTTGTTTATGATGTGAAAAGGTTTTTTCTGATGTCTTTTGTTGATGATAGTTCTGTTTTGTGTGAAACATGCATTTGCCACTGCTTCAGCCCAAAAATAGGTTGGCAGTTTGGCATATGCCAGCATTGTTCTTGCTGCTTCTACCAAAGTTCTATTTCTCCTTTCAACAACCCCATTTTGTTGTGGGGTTCTGGGAGCAGAAAAATCATGAGATATTCCTTTTTCTTTTAGGAAGTTCTCAAGTTTTGCAGTTTTGAATTCTATCACATTGTCAAATCTGATTTTTCTTACAGTTAATTTTAACAGATTTTCAATTTTCTTAACAAAATTTATGATCAAATCTGGTGTTTCACTCTTTTGCCTCAAAAATTCCACCCATGTGTACCTTGAATAATCATCAACAATAACTAAAAGGTATTTCTTTTCATAAAAACTTTCAGTGCTTATTGGTCCACAAAGGTCCATATGTAAAAGTTCAAGATTTTCAGAGATAGAAGATTCTACCACAGTTTTGTGTGAGCCTCTTTTTTACTTTCCCAGCTCACATGCTTCACAAAGTTTCTCTTTTCTTGAAGTAATAGAAGGTAATCCTTTTACCAGAAACTTGTTTGCTAATTTGTTTAAAGTTTTAAAATTTATATGAGCTAGTCTTTTATGCCATAACCAACTGTTTCCTTTATTTTCTTTTGTAAATAAACAAAATTGTGGTTCTTCAGTTTTGTTATTGAAGTCAAAGAAATAAATTGATTTTCTTATCCTTTTTCCTCTAATATAAATTTTATCATCTTCAAGACCTATTAATAAGCAAGTATCAGGTAAAAATGTTACCTCAAATCCTTTGTTACAAAACTTACCACAACTTAGAAGGTTATATTTTAAACCTTCTACATGTGCCACTTTCTCAATTGTTATTGTACCATATGTTATGCTTCCAATAACCTTTTACCCTACCCTTGACTCCATTACCAAAATTTACAAATTTACCTAGCTTTTCTACATAGTTGCTAAGTAAGCTCCTATTCCCCAGTCATGTGCTTGGAGCTTCCTGGATCGCAGTACCAAATCTGCTGCACATGATGGTCCTGTAGTGAAGAGGTTAGTGATTTTTTGGTACCTATATTTTCTTGGGTACTTTGTCAGATGAGTACAAAGCATATAATAGTTTTCCTTCACCATCTGTTGATCTTGATATGTCAGAGTCTGTTGATTCAGACTGATCAGCTTTCTTTACCAAATTTGTTGCCATCTGATCAGATCTGATAAGATTTATGTCCAATGCTGAACCACTGAAAGATTGTTGGTTTTTGTTCAGATGCTGTTGAATTACTTTCAGAATATCAACACACAAACATCCCACCTTGTTAGAGATGTTTCATGGAATGATTTTTTATGAAAGCCCATTTTTCTGAGATATTTGAAAAATATTTTGACCCTTTTCTTTTAAGACCCTTTTAGTGTTTTCTTTTGTATGATCTTGTTTTGTCTTTATTTTTTCTTTAGAGCTGACCTTCTTTGATTCTGGTCTTGACTCAAAACAAGATGTCATGAAGTCAGATTCTTCTGATAAATTTGATTCATCGTCAAAATCTGATTGTGGTTATCTAAAGCTTGTATAAACACTGAGGATTATCTTTTGTTGTTTTTTATAACCCAATCCTTCACCCTGATTTTTTGAAGTTGTTTCAATGTAGTCAATGAAATCCTTTACTTGTTGAAAACCTTTTACATTTACCTTATTTTTATGAATTTCTGCATACAAAAATTTTCTCTCTTTTTCATAAAAATTGGTTTTTGTGTCTTTGATCAAACTTTCTTCATGTAAAAAAATTTTATTTTCTTGACAATCTTTCAACATGTCTTTAAGTTCATCAGATTTCTTTGTTTCTGTCAAGTATTTCTCCTGTAATTTTTGAAAATCTTCTAATAATTTGTTTATTTGATTTTCAAGTTCTTGATCATTTTGACTTACATTGATTTATGATGCCTCATTGTCAAGTTTTTCCATAAGACAGAAGTTGGCCATTTCTTCCTGATCATCAACTAATGAGTCATCAGTCATCCAGGTATCTGCCCCTGCAATCAAGCTGACTTGTTTTTGTTGTTTCTTGGCTTCTTCTAACTTCTTTTCATAGTAAGCTGGATCTTTTAACTTTTTGTTCTTGCATTATGATGCATGGTGACCCTTTTGTTTGCATCTATAGCATACCATCTCTGACTTGCTTTCTGCTCTTCTTTCCTTGGATCTAGCTTCCATCTTTCCTTTATCACTTCTCTGAATTCTGGAACTTCCTCCCTTCAATCTTTGCTCAAAGGTTTTGGTGAGCAAAGCTATTGCTTCAGCAAATGTGTTGGTGCATATGTCTGTTGCCTATGTCATTGTATATCGAGCAATCTGTTAGAAACAAGGCGTATTTAAGTGAGTTGGAGGCCAAGTTCACTGAAGATGGTAATGATGATGTCAAGTTCGGCCGAACTTGACTAGGTCAAGTTCGCCCGAACTCCTTCACTTACCAGCGAACTTGTTTAGCTATAAATAGGTGCCTTGGTGATTTCATTTGTAACTAGAGAGAGATTTTGGCGCAAAGACGGCGAAGCTCTGTCGGATCCGGTTCTTGAATGTATTTAACTTTAGATCAATGAAAACAACATTTAAATGAGTAATTCTTGTTATTTGGTTAACTTGTCATTAGTTTCCGCCTAATTGGACAATAGATAACAAATTTAGGTTCCCGTGCTAATCGTGGACGTTCCTACAAGTGGTGTCAGAGTCTGGATACCTAAATTTACTCGAATCAAGTCAAGAATCACTCTATTTTATCTCCATTCTATCATTTTTCTTAACATTTTCACATATTTGAAGATTTCATGGACAAAATTGGCTAAAATTTGAACATATCATGTAAAATACACTTGTGGTAAACCCCTGAGAGTTTGGACATCAAATTCAATCGAATTGATATCAAAAGTTGGAGAAACCATGTTTTGGAAACTAGTTTTGGCCGAACTTAACATCAAGTTCGACCGAACTTGATTAAAATTTCACTGATTTTAATCAAGTTCGACCGAACTTGATCGAATTTTCAAGATTTTTATAGAAGTCCGGTCGAACTTGAAAGATTATTCAACATTTTTAAGTAAGCTCGACCGAACTTGAGTAAATTTCTGTTGAAAATTTTACAAGTTCGCCCGAACTTGATAAAATACTTGAAAGTGCATATAAGTTCGCCCGAACTTATCGCTTTTCATTGAATTTCTTCACAAGTCCGCTCGAAGTTATTCAAGTGTGAAATTTTTCTCAAAATCAACAACAAGTTCGACCGACTTGTCTGTTTGTGAAAAAATTTGAAAATTGTCACCAAAGTTCGACCAAACGTGTTGAAAACTGAAATCAAAATCTGATTTTCACACAAGTTCGACCGAACTTGTCTATTACTAATCAAGTTTCGAGTGTTTTTATCGTACTTTCAGATAAGTATTCAGATTGTCATAATTGAAGATTTCCATAACGTGTTCGTTTCACAAGTGGCTTCTACATCAAATGCTAATACTCTTGCGGCGAACCAGATGAATATCGACAACGAAATGGGTACTACGACAAAACCGCCAAAGCTAATGAGTGTGGACGAATTTGAAGGGTGGAAAGAAAAATTTGTGAATTGGATACAAGCATATCAATTCAACAGTTGGGTTGCAGTTGAAGATGGTTACAAGTGGCCAAAAGATGAGCGTGATCAAGACCTTCCGCTGAACAAGTTTACACCGACTGACAAAGAAAAATATGTCACAGATAAAAGAATGATCAGTTTGATACAACAATCAGTGAAGGAAGATATCTTGATACTATTACCAAATTATGAAACGTCACAAGATTTATGGCACTCTCTCTGTGACAAATTCAAAGGAAGCAACGAAATGATTAAAAGCAAAAAGGCTTTGATTAAGAAAGAGTTCGAGATCTTCTCCATGATTAAAGGAGAGACGATGAAGCAGATGATCGATAGATATTGTCACCTCATGGTCCAGATGCGAAGACATGATATCAAGAGAACTAATGAAGAGCAAATCGAGAAATTGGCCAATGCACTTCCTGAAGGAGAATGGACAACATATCTGATGATTCTGAAGAATAGTCCATCTTGGAGACATTTCAAATTGTCATCTTTCATCGACAAATTAGAAGGTCATGAAATGGAGTTGATGAAGATTGCAAAATCAAAGAATGCTAATGTTGTTCAAGATGTCGGTGTTTATTACAAAGGAGGTGTTCAAGATACTCCGATTCAAAGTCCAAAAATTCAAACAGCATTTAGTGCAAATATGAATTCTTCTCTAAATCAGAGCTCTCCATATGCTGGATATACAAGTGCTAGTTCAAGCTCTTCATTCCAAAATCAGAACAATCAGTCAATCAGACAAATCAATCTAGTTCTGATTCAAATGTTTTCCAGTGCAAAATAGAAGTCGATTTGAAGAATGTATTTCCTAAAAAAGTGGCCAAACAGCACATAGCACTTCTTGCAACTGTTCTAGAATCGTATGAAAGTCTTGTTGCTGGAAAGATCGGTAATCCGGAAATGACCGCCGAAGACTACGATCAGGTGGACGAAGAAGAGTTGGAGCTGATGGATATAAAATGGAGTCTAGCATCTATCATCAAAAGAGTTACAAAGTTTGTGGCACTCACTAGAAGGGATATTAGCAATTCAAGCAACAAGCTTGGATTTGATAAGTCAAAAGTCACATGCTTCAGGTGTTGAAAAAGGGACATTTCAAACGTGAATGCAACAATCAAGAAGCAAGTGGAAACCAAAATCCTTTTGGCAACAATAATGAGTACTACAAGAAAGCTCTTCAATACAAGCTATATCCAAAGAGAACACAAGTCGAAGTAGAAGAAAGATCTGCAAAGACAACCGAACAAGCTCTTGTTGTTACTCATGAAGATGGTTTTGACTGGAACAGATACATCGGAAAGAAAACTGGTGTTGCTATGATGGCAGAGGTAGTGAATGAATCTGAGACATCGTATGTTGATGCTGCTTTGGAGAATGCCATTCTGGAAGGATATATGCAGAGAGCTGAGAAAGAAGAAATAGCTTACCTTGAGATGCAAAAGCAAGAAGCATTAAAATCAGAGGCAGAAAAGGTAAAAGCTGAGGTAAGTATGTCTGATAAGGAAGTTGTGAAAGTTGTGGAGGTTGAAAAACCTTGCACAAAGTGCGCAAATCCTTGTGAATCTTGTATTGAAAAGATCAAAGTCATAAGAGAAATGATTGTACACAACGAAAATTTTCGTTATGATTACAGAACCATGAAAGAAGCTTATGACAAAATGAAAGGCACATATAAAAATGTCGAAAAAGCTAATCTTGAACTCAGTGCTAATGTAAAAATGTTAAATGCCACAGTAATTGAAAAACAAAAAGCAATTAACATGTACATTAACACTATTGCTGAAACAAAATGTGAGCTTCATGACATAAAATAGAAACAGAAAGGGTAAGACAATTGTTGAAAAGTTACACTACAAACGCTTATGTCATTGATCATATTCTGCCTACGATTAAGTCGGAGGAAAATGTTGATAAATCAAAGCGTAAAGAATACGGAAGTGTTCCTCCACCTCTCCTTGCAAATTATTCCTTCAAGAAAGATGATGAGATTGAAAAGGCATTTAATATATTACTTTTATCAGAAATGAAAGATAATTGCCTGAGAACATTGACGTAGACTTTACAAAAACAAATGATAACAATGAAGCGGTGCTAAAAAATGTGGTTAAAAATGTGTTGGGAAATGATTCTGATGAAGGCAGCTCTGAAAGCGCCAAATCAAGTTCAAACAACTCAGAGTCACAATCTGAAGATGATGATACATCATCAGAATATGATCTAAGTGATGATCCTAATGTTGTCATGAACAAGATTAAGGAATCTGATAGATTGTTCTTCGATTATAGTTTTTTGATTCAGAACGTGAAAGAGGATCAACTTGATAAATTTTTCAAACTTGTAGAAGTTTCATCAGATGATCTTGAGAAAAAATGAGAAAAGATTTTATTCAAAACCTAAAAGGAATGCTAACAACTACCGAAAGTTTGGTGGTGATTTTCCTGAGAACAAGAGAGCAGGATTAGGTTTGGAGGAAAATGAAGAAGTGCCGAGAAGGAACCAGAAGTCGCCATTCCATGAGTACAAAGGTAAAAACATAAGGTTTGTATATGGGACAAATACGGTTCAAGAAGAAGGTATGATCGGTAAGATATCGAATGATGAATTCAAGAAAGAGAAAGAACTCCGAGACAAGGCTAAGACCAAGTTCACAAGTGGAGTAAAACCCACTAGTGGACATGCTCCTGATAATTGGACTTGCTTTAAATGCAATACTGTTGGTCATATTGCTTGCAAATGTTTGAATCTAAACCCTGTGTTTCCACGAAGAAAAAATGTGTCAAAAGATGAAAAGCAAATACAACCAGAGATTGTGAAACCTGACACAGAATCAAATAGAAACTATGAATCTAAATGCGAAGTGAAACCTAAAACTGAATCAAAGTTTAAAAACACAATTTTTGAAAAAGGGTGAAACTTCAAAATTAAATGAAAACAAAGATTCTAGATTCTATATCAAGAAAGCGAGAAGCAAACTACAATCCTGGGTTGCTAAGAAAAAGTTTTCATCATCTGAAAAACCAAAGTCTGTTGTTGACAAATCTGAAAATGTTAAATCAACCGAGTTAGTAATCAATCAGACAAAGAAAGAAAAGGTCAAAATGTTTTCAGAATCGACATTGGACGAAATGTTTGATGATGATTTTGAATATGATGATGATTTTGAAAGTGTTTATGATGCTTATCATGTCAAACCCAAAACCAAAAAGGTTTGGGTTTCCTTATTCAAATAGTTGCTTTATGTGTAGGAGTTCCAAAAGATCCGCTTTGTCAAAGTTATATCTGGATAGTGGAGCTCCATGTTTTTAACTTATTCAGAATGTCAAAAATCTTAATCATTTTGAGAAAGAAGTTGGAAAAGGAAAATTTGTCAAAAATCAAATTGTGCAAATCCACACCGTTGAACGAAACACTGGTTTTATAACCATTTATGCATTCATGTTAAAAGAAATTTTAATGGTTCTGTCTTTTGAACAGGTGCAGATACAGATGTTGGAAAAAGGATCGGATGACGAGTTCTCGTGATCCACATTGGTTTGTTATCTTTTAGTATAGTATTTTCTTAAAATATAAAATCCAAAAATATGTTTTTGATTTTAGGGGGAGTAAGAAAATATAAATTTAAAAAAAATTGTTGAGAAAATAAAAAACATATGAAAAAGTTGAAAATTCAAAAACATTGAAAAATTCAAAAAGTACAAAAACATTGAAAAAGACAAAAAGAATTTGGTTGTCAAAAAGAAAATTATAGTACATCAGTGGACTATCACAGTATGCTGAAGAAATGTAAAGTTTAAAAGTAATAAACAAGTCTTACTGTGGATGTGCCGATAGGCTTTACACGTTCAGTAAATTGTTTCTGAGATATAAACTAAATTTCGCAACTGCTTAACTTTGTGGATTAACATTTCTTGGATATATGAACTTAGTACTCCGAAATTTCGATTGAAGGGTTGCCTGATTCTGAGATACGAGGTCTTTGTAGATAGTTGATATCTGGGGTATTATACAAGTTCTTCTAATTTTGCGGAAGCAATAGCCAAGAACTTCTATAATACTTTTGCTATAAACCCCTATATTGCATGCAAAACTTGAAAAGAATCGAAAGATCTAATCATTTGCAATGCTGTAAAGATTCCTTAAATGGAACACACATGTAAGTCGAGCCTTCATCTCTTTGTCGTTACGGTGGTATTAACCTGATCTCTCAAGGCCTTGCATAACCCAGATACAAGATATCAATTACGCTATATTCGCATGTAAGATGAAATCTAGGGAATCTGGATTCGGGAGTATATTCAAGAAGTGGGAAACACAGTTAAGTCAAGTTTTCATAATTCATACCTAACATATCTTGTAACAATTGAGAAATGTAACATTTTTGGTGATCCGATTTGTAACGATTCCGAACGAATTATCAATCAATGAAATTTTTGTATTTTATTTCCGAGATTGTATTTTTATTATGACAATTGCACGTATTCAATTCTTGCACGATTCGGAACTCTTAAACAACTTCTGGAAGTGAAATCGCAAACTATTACGCAAACGTAATTAGTTTAACTCGATGTACACTCCGGAATTATGACATAAGCTAAAAATACCCTAAATACCCTTTACATAACTTAGAAATAAGTTCTGAGGGCTTCGGTATGGCAAAAACATGCTTTTGCAACTTCAAGGGCTATTTTGCAAATTCTGTGAAACTATGCCGATTCGCGTATATCGTTATCCGGAACATGTACGCAAATCCAAAAATTTTTGTAATCATTAAAATCTAGTATTTTAATGATTGGAATGCAAAAATATCATTCGTTACGCGTTTACGGTCATTTGCGCGTTCGTTACATTTCTGTCGTAATTAACCGAAAACCGCAACCGTACGAACGAACGAACCGACACACGGGACATTTTTGAACATATTTCAAGTTCCCTACGTTTATACATCCTTATGGAGCTTAAAAATGGGTTAACGGGTGTTAAAAGTGCCAAAACGCGACGAAAACAAGTTTTGGGGCCATTTCTGCCAATTTTTGAAACTTCTGCCCCTGCAGGGGCCTTAAGGACCGTAAGGCCTAACCCCATACGGTCCGTAAGGGGTCCCCAGCTCAGAAGCTTCATAAAATCAAGCTGGCAGCTTCTTGTTAACTTCCTTGGCCACCAAGTCACGATCTATGCCACCTTTAACCTACATTAGACACCTGGAGGGACACTAATCCATGCCTTAACACCTGGATCAACACTTGGCATGATTTGGGAGCTCCAAGATTAGTATAAATAGGCTTTATCTTCACCATTTCTCCTTGCTCATTTCCATCTTCTTCCTCCCATACTCTTGGAGCTTGCTTCCATCCTTTTAGAGGCCTCCTACTGAGTTCTCTGAGATCTTGGGTGTTCCTAAACACAAGTAAGATCTCATCCTTAGTCTTTTTCATTGCTTTTAGCTATTTCAAGCTATTGTTTGACTTTCGGCTTTGACCATTAATTGGTCAAATCAAAGTTCAATTGAACTTTGCAACGTGATGTAATCACGATGGTTATGATCCTTAGTGATCATACCTACTGATTTACCATGTAACTAGTTGTAGTGACGAGTCAAAGTTTCGGTCAATAATGCACAAAATGCGCATTATACGACGGAACTATTTTCGGGTATCAAAACACTTTGTTTTGATACAAAATCAGTTTTATAAACTTAATTAGACATGTTTGACATGTCTAACTCTCACTTTTAGTTTAGTGCTTGTTTAGGTTCGTAAGTCGAGCGGTCTTGACCACCGCTTTGACTTTCGAATCCGACCCGTTTAGTCAATCTTAGGATCCGACCAAACATATATTTGTGACCATAGTTGTATACGGAATAACCCTCTGAGGTTATACCTTATGGTCACGTCGCTTGGTTAGTATTATGTTAAGTCGCTAGTTATGCCTTTATAAATGACCAAAACGCCCATTTTGCGCATAAATCGATTTTAAGCCTATGTAACCAATGTTTTGACACATAATCTGATGTTACAACATTACTAAACATGTTTTGGCATATTAGACTTATCATAACACATATCAAACCATCCGAACACGTTTTTATGTAAATGGTCCGTTAAAGTAGCGAAAACTACCTTAACGAGTCATGACGGGTCAAAAGCACTTAGGAATCTTTCCAAATCAGAATGTTAACTTTGTTAAACCATTTCAGATGATTCCAACTCTCATTTGGTTTACAAGACCTCATTCTATCTGATCCGCCGATTAAAGTCCCGACATTTACATAGTTACCCAATTTTAGGACACGCTTGATTTCTCGGACATTTGAGCTTGTTTAATCTTTGATTCAAGGTTATTTTGCAACCCCAAGTGAGTACATAATTCCCCTCTTTTATTATTTCAAATATTTTTGGGGTGATTCATATGTGCTAAATTGTTTTCAAGTTTTCAAATTTCAAAAGCTATGGTTTATATTAACACGACGATTTCAATAATGTGAATGAATTTGTTGGTACGTTATACACATGACACGAATAACATTCATTAGCTTTGGCCAAGCCGACCGGTAGTAAGTTATGGTACCATAGGACTGACAATCCCGTTACCAAGGTTCCCGGTGTTTGTGGGGAAGTTCGGGGAACGACCGAAACTGTTTACTTTAACAATTGTTATTGCAATTTAAGGATACCCTTTGGTGGTATAGACGAGTCAACACAGGTTTGAATGTATTCACCAAAACGACTAAAAGATTTCATAATTAAAAACAAGGACGATTTGTTTACACGGACTATGAACAATTGGTTTATGACACGAACAATGGACGAATGATTTATGACACGAACAATGGACGATTGGTTTATGGAAAGTGATTTAGATAACGGTACGTGTGTAATGTGATAAAAGCATGGTGGATACGCCGCTGGTACTTCTATATATAAGTGCTTTTATCGTATTACATTCGTGGCGTTATTTGCATCACTTGGAACAAAGGTTTTCAAACAATGACACGCAACGATTTTCAATTGAAGATATAAACCATACAAAGTTTCTTCAAGACGATTTACTACTCGAATTTACAAAAGAAATGTTTTGGTCAAGATTCATGGCTACAAGGCTTTTATAACCTATAACTAACTTGTTTTAGTTGGTTTGTTATTATTGCAATACCAAATACCTTTTGATAACACAGTTTTCAACTAACGACTCTAGTAGTCTGACGAGGTATTGCAAATACATATTCAAGGCCATGAATTTGACACACTCACAAAACCTATGTACTCGCCGGCATATTTTTGATGACTCGTTTTCACATATGTTTCAGGGAACAATGCTTGATATTGATGCATGCTCACTTAGGATCGGACGTGGACTTAGTGCCTTAAAATATTAAAGACAATAGTTTATTTAGTTGTTTTAATTTCCAAGACAATGTAACTATGGAATTTCAATATTCAATAAAACATAACTTTAATTACCACGTGTTGTTGAAACAATCTGTTAACATGACTCCCCGAAGTTTCCGCCGTGGTTTGTTGTTTTTACGCGGTCGAGGTGTTACAGATTGGTATCAGAGCACTGGTTACAGGGAATTAGGTTATTAGTAATGCTTTGACCTAGACTATAACCTTCCTAGGACCTTAACGCGAGTTTACTTGTGTTTAGATTCATAAAATACAGTACTATCACCTATCCTTAGGTGAATACCAAAAACAATACAAAAGTCACAAAATCTTTCCGAAAACTTTTTGCAAAGAAAAACATCTATTCTTAAATGAATCGTTTTTGGCTAATGCCTTCAAAGTTTTCAAATCTCGTAAAAGTTTAGGGTTTTATTAATGTGAACACATGCAATCTGGAAGGGTGAGTGCCTGTACCCCGAGTTTGTTGTCCAAGTTAGAGTGTTCGTACAAATCCACTTAATCAGACCAGTCACTCTTACCTGGGAACTCTTGGGGTGAGTGTCCACTTATAGGCTAAAGCATGTCTTTGCGATACATTATAAAGACCCATTTACTTTGATTAGTCACCGTGTGTCGTTTATTTGTTTTTAGAAACGAACGAATGACCACCATCCTTATTTCGTCGATATTTTTCAACACCTCTCTTGATTTTCTCACATATCTTCCTCCATGTTTTCTTTTAGAATGCCTCCTAGACGTGATACAACTCAAAATGCCGAAATGGCAGCCATTATCGCTCAGCAAATTGTTGCGGTACTCCCAAATCTCGTGACCCAACTTAATAAAGCGAACAACAATAACAATGCACCAGCTCCGTGCAACTATAAACAATTTTGTTCGGCTAAACCACTCTCGTTTTATGGGTCTGAGGGAGCTACTGGGCTTTTGCAATGGTTCGAGAGCCTCGAAAGTACTTTTCGTCATGTGCAATGCCCGAATGAGCGAAAAGTTGAGTTTGCGTCGAGCGTATTCAAAAGAGAGCTCTTACATGGTGGAACGGTATTATAGAGATAGAGGTGCCGAAGTGGCTTTAGCTCAAACGTGGGAAGAGCTTAGGGCTCTAATGATGAAGGAATTCTGTCCTCGTCATGAGCAGAGGGCGCTAGAAAACGAATTCCATGATCTCAAACAGGATAGTGATGAACATCGCGCTTATACTGACCGGTACGAGGAGTTAAGTTTGTTATGTCCGACGATGGTAACGCCTTTGGATAAGGCAATCGAGAAGTATATCGATGGTTTGCCTGATCCTGTTCAGGACATTGTTACCGGAAGTAATCCAACCACTGTGCGACAGGCCATTGAACTAGCTGCAACTTTGACAGAGTCTCAGGTCAAAAGGGGTAACCTTCATCACAAAGGCGATAAGAAATCATCCGCCAAAACCACTCAAGAGAAACAAAAAGGAAACAAAATCAAGCCTTCTAAACGATCAGAGAAGCGTAAGGCTTCTCAGAACTTTGTTGTTACTACCCAACCCGCTCCAGCCGCTCAACCCAATCAAGCTCCCAAAACCAACCAGCGCAACCTCCTGTGAGGAAGCCATATGCTGGTAGTACACCGTTGTGCAATCGGTGCAACGGTCACCACCAAGTTCATCAACCATGTCGTCAATGTACGACTAGTGGAAGATTTGGTCACCTGGCCAACGTTTGTAGATCTGTTCCAAACCAAGCTGCACAGAACCCTGTCCAACCCCAACCAAATCCCGTTCAACCTCACTTTCCACCCGGGTCATGTTTTAACTATGGCGAGATGGGTCATTACAAAAACAATTGCCCGAAATTAGCCAATGCCAATCAAGCTCGTGGACGGGCATTCAACATTAACGCCAAGGAGGCCCGTGCTGATAACGAAGTCGTTAACGGTACGTTCCTTGTCAACAATCATCCTGCTTCTGTTCTTTTCGATTTGGGTGCCGATAGGAGTTTCGTGTCCTTAGCCTTTGAACCATTGCTTTCAATGCCAAGAACTAAACTAGGAAAGCCCTTGACAGTCGAAATAGCTAGTGGCGAACCTCTTAAACTAGATTCTGTCGTTCATGATTGCCAATTGAACCTCAATAACCATCTTTTTGCCATTAACCTCACACCGATGCAACTCGGGAGTTTCTACATCATCATAGGAATGGATTGGCTAACCAAGCATCATGCCTAAGTTATTTGTTTTGACAAGATAATTCGAATACCTCTTCCCTCTGGTGAAGTCTTAGAAGTTCGTGGAGAGAAACCCGCTATTAATCTTAAACTCATGACCTGTAACCAAGCCCAAAATACCTACGAAAGAATTATGTTGCCTGTCTGGCACATATCGTAGAGTAGAAAGGCAAAGGCAAAACTATTTAGGATATCCCCATTGTTCGAGATTATCCTGCGGTGTTTCCAGAGGAATTACCCGGTTTACCTCCTGTACGTCAAGTTGAGTTCCGCATTGATCTAGTACCTGGTGCCAACCCTATTGCTAAATCTCCTTATCGTCTTGCACCGTCTGAGATGCAAGAATTATCAAAACAGCTCCAAGAACTATCTAATAAAGGATTCATTCGTCCGAGCTATTCACCTTGGGGCGCTCCTGTCTTATTTGTAAAAAAGAATGACGGATCGTTCCGTATGTGTATCGATTATCGTGAGCTAAACAAACTCATGATCAAAAATCGATATCCCCTACCTCGCATTGATGATCTCTTTGATCAGCTACAAGGTGCTACTTGCTTTTCAAAGATTGATCTACGTTCTGGGTATCATCAACTTCGTGTGCACGAAGAAGATATTCCCAAGACTGCTTTTCGCACTCAATATGGTCACTATGAGTTTACTGTCATGCCCTTCGGTCTGACAAATGCTCCAGCTGTTTTCATGGACTTGATGAATCGGATTTGTAAACGTTATTTGGACAAGTTCATCATTATTTTCATCGACGACATTCTTATTTATTCCAAGTCTCGAGCCGAACACGAACAACACCTTCGATTGTATCCTTCCAAGGTGTACATTTGTATCCTTCCAAAATCACTGCAATTAAGGATTGGAACACACCCACTACTCCCACGGAAGTTAGCTCGTTTCTTTGTCTTGTTGGATATTACCGTCGATTCATCGTGAACTTCTCAAAGATCGCGGTTCCCCTCACTGCTTTGACTCAAAAGAATAAGCCTTTTGAGTGGGGACCCAAACAAGAGGAAGCCTTCCAAACTCTGAAACAAAAGCTCTGTGATGCACCTATTCTATCTTTACCCGATGGCAACAATGATTTTGTTGTCTATTGTGACGCATCGAACCTAGGCCTTGGTTGTGTTCTCATGCAACGAGATTAAGTCATAGCCTATGCGTCAAGACAATTGAAAGTCCATGAGAAAACTACACGACTCATGATCTTGAGTTAGGTGTTGTAGTTTTTGCTCTCAAGATTTGGAGACACTACCTTTATGGTACGAAATGTTTGGTTTTCACGGACCACAAAAGTCTCCAACATATATTCAATCAAAAGGAGCTAAACATGAGACAACAACGTTGGGTTGAACTTTTAAACGACTACGACTGTGAAATTCGCTACCATCCTGGCAAGGCGAATGTCATGGCCGATGCGCTTAGTCGTAAGGAACGCGTCAAGCTTCATTGTGTTTGAATTCAATCCGATATTCAGACTCGTATCCTTCAAGCTCAGCGTACTTGTGCTACACAAGGCATGATGGGTAGTGAATTACCACATCAACTTGAGGTTCAACTCGAAATGAGAGACAATGGATTACTCTATTATTTGAATCGTTTGTGGGTTCCAAATCAAGATAACCTCCGTACCTTATTGATGGACGAAGCTCATAAGTCTCGTTATTCAATCCATCCTGGTGCAGACAAAATGTACAAGGATCTTCGTACCCAGTATTGGTGGCCGGGTATGAAAGCGGACATCGCCTTGTATGTATCAAAATGCCTAACTTGTCTTAAAGTCAAGGCTGAACATCAACACCCATCTGGTTTGCTCGAACAACCAGAAATTCCGGTATGGAAGTGGGAGAACATTGCGGTGGATCTCATCATGAAACTACCGCGCACATCTAGAGGTCATGATGCTATTTGGGTAATCATTGATCATCTAACAAAGTCAGCACACTTTTTGGCAATTCGTGAGGATTACTCTGCTGACAAACTCACCAAGATCTATGTCGATGAGATTGTATCTCATCATGGTGTTCCTTTGGACATCACATCTGACAGAGATGCTAGGTTCTCATCTCACTATTGGAAAACCATGCAATCTGCTATTGGAACCAAACTAAATCTGAGCACTGCTTATCATCCACAAACGGATGGACAAACCGAGAGAACAATTCAAACATTGGAGGATATGCTTAGAGCATGTGTGATCGACTTTGGTGGTAGTTGGGATTCACATCTACCGTTGATCGAATTCTCCTACAACAATAGTTATAACGCCAGCATCAACATGGCGCCTTTCGAAGCTTTATACGGTCGAAAATGTCGTTCACCTATCTATTGGAATGAAGTTGGAGAGTCCTAGTTTACTGGACCTGAACTTATTCATGACACAACATACAAAGTCAAGAAAATACGCGATAACCTTCTGACAGCTATAAGCCGTCAAAAGATTTATGCGGACAAGCGACGCAAGCCCTTGGAATTCCAAGTCGGTGATCATGTCCTACTCAAGGTATCCCCTTGGAAAGGAGTGGTTAGATTTGGAAAGAAAGGAAAACTTGCACCACGATACGTTGGACCATTCAAGATCGTTGAAAGAATCGGAAAGGTGGCCTACCTACTGAGCTACCTTCTAAACTTGGGAACGTCCACCCAACTTTCCACGTGTCCAATTTAAAGAAATGTTTAGCCGACACAAATCTTCACGTCCCTCTCGATGAAATTCACGTTGATGACACTATGCACTTTGTCGAGAAACCCGTGGAGATTTTGGACCGTGAAGTCAAGAAACTCAAGCGCAGACGAATTCCAATAGTCAAAGTACGTTGGGAGTCCAAACGTGGCCCAAAATTTACTTGGGAACGAGAGAATCAAATGAAAGCGAAATACCCACATCTGTTTCCGCAAGTTTCCTCTAATTAAATTTCGGGACGAAATTTCCTAAAGTAGGGGAGACTGTAACATTTGTGGTGATCCGATTGTGTAACGATTCCGAACGAATTATCAATCAATGAAATTTTTGTGTTATTTCCGAGATTGTATTTTTATCATGACACTTGCACGTATTCAATTCTTGCGCGATTCCGAACTCTTAAACAACTTCTTGAAGTGAAATCTCAAAGTATTACGCAAACGTAATCAGTTTAACGTGACGTACACTCCAGAACGATGACATAAGCTAAACATACCCTAAATACCCTTTACATAACTTAGAAATAACTTTCGAGGGCTTCGGTATGGCAAAAACATGCTTTTGCAACTTCAGGGGCTATTTTGCAAATTCTGCGAAACTATGTCGATTCGCGTATATCGTTATCCGGAACATGTACGCACATCCAGAATTTTTGTAATCATTAAAATCTAGTATTTTAATGATTGGAATGTAAAAATATCGTTCATTACGCGTTTACGGTCATTTGCGCGTTTGTTACGATTTCCGTCGTATTTAACCAAAAACCGCAACCGTATGACCGAACAAACCGACACCCAGGACATTTTTGAACATATTTCAAGTTCCCTAAGTTTTTTCATCCTTATGGATCTTAAAAAGGGGTTTACGGGTGTTAAAAGTCACAAAACGCAACGAAAACATGTTTAGGGGCCATTTCTGCCAATTTTTTAAACTTCTGCCCCTGCAAGGGCCTTACGAACCGTAAGGCCTAACCCCATACGGTCCGTAAGGGGTCCCCAACTTAGAAGCTTCATAAAATCAAGCTGGTAGCTTCTTGCTAACTTCCTTGGCCACCAAGTCGTGATCTATGCCACCTTTAACCTGCATTAGACACCTGGAGGGACACTAATCCATGCCTTAACACCTGGATCAACACTTGGCATGATTTGGGAGCTCCAAGATTAGTATAAATAGGCTTGATCTTCACAATTTCTCCTTGCTCATTTCCATCTTCTTCCTCCCATATTCTTGGAGCTTGCTTCCATCCTTTTAGAGGCCTCCTATTGAGTTCTCTGAGATCTTGGGTGTTCCAAAACACAAGTAAGATCTCATCCTTAGTCTTTTTCATTGCTTTAGCTCTTTCAAGCTATTGTTTGACTTTCGTCTTTGACCATTAATTGGTCAAATCAAAGTGAAATATAACTTTGCAACGTGATCGTAATCACGATGGTTATGATCCTTAGTGATCATACCTACTGATTTACCACGTTACTAGTTGTAGTGACGAGTCAAAGTTTCGGTCAATAATGCGCAAAATGTGCATTATACGCGGAACTATTTTCGGGTATCAAAACACTTTGTTTTGATACCAAATCAGTTTTATAAACTTAATTAGACATGTTTGACATGTCTAACTCGTCACTTTTAGTTTAGTGCTTGTTTAGGTTCGTAAGTCGAGCGGTCTTGACCACCGCTTTGACTTTCGAATCCGACCAGCTTGGTCAATCTTAGGATCCAACCAAACACATATTTGTGACCATAGTTGTATAGGGAATAACCCTCTGACGTTATACCTTATGGTCATGTCGCTTGGTTAGTACTATGTTAAGTCGCTAGTTATGCCTTTATAAATAACCAAAACCCCCATTTTGCGCATAAATCGATTTTAAGCCTATGTAACCAATGTTTTGACATATAATCTGATGTTACAACATTAATAAACATGTTTTGGCATATTAGACTTATCATAACACATATCTAACCATCCGAACACGTTTTTACGTAAATGGTCCGTTACAGTAGCGTAAACTACCTTAACGAGTCATGACGGGTCAAAAGGACTTAGGAATCTTTCCAAATCAGAATGTTAACTTTGTTAAACCATTTCAGATGAGTTCCAACACTCATTTGGTTTACAAGACCTCATTCTATCCGATCCGCCGATTAAAGTCTCGACATTTACATAGTTACCCAATTTTAGGACACGCTTGATTTCTCAGAAATTTAAGCTTGTTTAATCTTTGATTCAAGGTTATTTTGCAACCCAAGTGAGTACATAATTCCCCTCTTTTATGTTTTCAAATGTTTTTGGGGTGATTCAAATGTGCTAAATTGTTTTCAAGTTTTCAAATTTCAAAAGCTATGGTTTATATAAACACGACGATTTCAATAATGTGAACGAACTTGTTGGTGCGTTATACACATGACATGAATAACATTCATTAGCTTTGGCCAAGCTGACCAGTATCAGTTATGGTACCATAGGACTGACAATCCCGTTACCAAGGTTCCCGGTGTTTGTGGGGAAGTTTGGGGAACGACCGAAACTGTTTACTTTAACAAACCCTTTGGTGGTTTGTTATTGCAATTTAAAGATACCCTTTGGTGGTATAGACGAGTCAACACAGGTTTGAATGTATTCACCAAAACGACCAAAAGTTTTCACAATTAAAAATAAGGACGATTTGTTTACACGGACTATGAACAATTGGTTTATGACACGAACAATGGACGAATGATTTATGACACGAACATTGGACGATTGGTTTATGGTAAGTGATTTAGATAACGGTACGTGTGTAATTTGATAAAATCATGGTGGATACGCCGCTGGTACTTCCTATATATAAGTGCTTTTATCGTATTACATTCGTGGCGTTATTTGCATCACTTGGAACAAAGGTTTTCAAACAATGACACGCAACGATTTTCAATAAAAGATATAAACCATACAAAGTTTCTTAAAGACGATTTACTACTCGAATTTACAAAACAAATGTGTTGGTCAAGATTCATGGCTACAAGTCTTTTATAAACTATAACTAACTTGTTTTAGTTGGTTAGTTATTATTGCAATACCAAATACCTTTTGATAACACAGTTTTCAACTAACGACTCTAGCAGTCTGACGAGGTATTGCAAATACATATTCAAGGCCATGAATTTGACACACTCACAAAACCTATGTACTCGCCGGCATATTTTTGATGACTCGTTTTCACATATGTTTCAGGGAACAATGCTTGATATTGATGCATGCTCACTTAGGATCGGACGTGGACTTAGTGCCTTAAAATATTAAAGACAATAGTTTATTTAGTTGTTTTAATTTCCAAGACAATGTAACTATGGAATTTCAATATTCAAAAAAACATAACTTTAATTACCACGTGTTGTTGAAACAATCTGTTAACATGACTCCCCGAAGTTTCCGCCGTGGTTTGTTGTTTTTACGCGGTCGAGGTGTTACAGATTGGTATCAGAGCACTGGTTACAGGGAATTAGGTTATTAGTAATGCTTTGACCTAGACTATAACCTTCCTAGGACCCTAACGCGAGTTTACTTGTGTTTAGATTCATAAAATACACTACTATCACCTATCCTTAGGTGAATACCAAAAACAATACAAAAGTCACAAAATCTTTCCGAAAACTTTTTGCAAAGAAAAACATCTGTTCTTAAATGAATCGTTTTTGGCTTATGCCTTCAAAGTTTTCAAATCTCGTAAAAGTTTAGGGTTTTATTAATGTGAACACATGCAATCTGGAAGGGTGAGTGCCTGTACCCCGAGTTTGTTGTCCAAGGTTAGAGTGTTCGTACAAATCCACTTAATCAGACCAGTCACTCTTACCTGGGAACTCTTGGGGTGAGTGTCCACTTATAGGCTAAAGCATGTCTTTGCGATACATTATAAAGACCCATTTACTTTGATTAGTCACCGTGTGTCGTTTATTTGTTTTTAGAAACGAACGAATGACCACCATCCTTATTTCGTCGATATTTTTCAACACCTCTTCTTGATTTTCTCACATATCTTCCTCCATGTTTTCTTTTAGAATGCCTCCTAGACGTGATACAACTCAAAATGCCGAAATGGCAGCCATTATCGCTCAGCAAATTGTTGCGGTACTCCCAAATCTCGTGACCCAACTTAATAAAGCGAACAACAATAACAATGCACCAGCTCCGTGCAACTATAAACAATTTTGTTCGGCTAAACCACTCTCGTTTTATGGGTCTGAGGGAGCTACTGGGCTTTTGCAATGGTTCGAGAGCCTCGAAAGTACTTTTCGTCATGTGCAATGCCCGAATGAGCGAAAAGTTGAGTTTGCGTCGAGCGTATTCAAAAAGAGAGCTCTTACATGGTGGAACGGTATTATAGAGATAGAGGTGCCGAAGTGGCTTTAGCTCAAACGTGGGAAGAGCTTAGGGCTCTAATGATGAAGGAATTCTGTCCTCGTCATGATTAGAGGGCGCTAGAAAACGAATTCCATGATCTCAAACAGGATAGTGGTGAACATCGCGCTTATACTGACCGGTACGAGGAGTTAAGTTTGTTATGTCCGACGATGGTAACGCCTTTGGATAAGGCAATCGAGAAGTATATCGATGGTTTGCCTGATCCTGTTCAGGACATTGTTACCGGAAGTAATCCAACCACTGTGCGACAGGCCATTCAACTAACTGCAACTTTGACAGAGTCTCAGGTCAAAAGGGTAACCTTCATCACAAAGGCGATAAGAAATCATCCGCCAAAACCACTCAAGAGAAACAAAAAGGAAACAAAATCAAGCCTTCTAAACGATCAGAGAAGCGTAAGGCTTCTCAGAACTTTGTTGTTACTACCCAACCCGCTCCAGCCGCTCAACCCAATCAAGCTCCCAAAACCAACCAGCGCAACCTCCTGTGAGGAAGCCATATGCTGGTAGTACACCGTTGTGCAATCGGTGCAACGGTCACCACCAAGTTCATCAACCATGTCGTCAATGTACGACTTGTGGAAGATTTGGTCACCTGGCCAACGTTTGTAGATCTATTCCAAACCAAGCTGCACAGAACCCTGTCCAACCCCAAGCAAATCCCGTTCAACCTCACTTTCCACCCGGGTCATGTTTTAACTATGGCGAGATGGGTCATTACAAAAACAATTGCCCGAAATTAGCCAATGCCAATCAAGCTCGTGGACGGGCATTCAACATTAACGCCAAGGAGACCCGTGCTGATAACGAAGTCGTTAAAGGTACGTTCCTTGTCAACAATCATCCTGCTTTTGTTCTTTTCGATTTGGGTGCTGATAGGAGTTTCGTGTCCTTAGCCTTTGAACCATTGCTTTCAATGCCAAGAACTAAACTAGGAAAGCCCTTGACAGTCGAAATAGCTAGTGGCGAACCTCTTAAACTAGATTCTGTCGTTCATGATTGCCAATTGAACCTCAATAACCATCTTTTCGCCATTAACCTCACACCGATGCAACTCAGGAGTTTCTACATCATCATAGGAATGGATTGGCTAACCAAGCATCATGCCTAAGTTATTTGTTTTGACAAGATAATTCGAATACCTCTTCCCTCTGGTGAAGTCTTAGAAGTTCGTGGAGAGAAACCCGCTAGTAATCTTAAACTCATGACCTGTAACCAAGCCCAAAAATACCTACGAAAGAATTATGTTGCCTGTCTGGCACATATCGTAGAGTAGAAAGGCAAAGGCAAAACTATTTAGGATATCCCCATTGTTCGAGATTATCCTGCGGTGTTTCCAGAGGAATTACCCGGTTTACCTCCTGTACGTCAAGTTGAGTTCCGCATTGATCTAGTACCTGGTGCCAACCCTATTGCTAAATCTCCTTATCGTCTTGCACCGTCTGAGATGCAAGAATTATCAAAACAGCTCCAAGAACTATCTAATAAAGGATTCATTCGTCCGAGCTATTCACCTTGGGGCGCTCCTGTCTTATTTGTAAAAAAGAATGACGGATCGTTCCGTATGTGTATCGATTATCGTGAGCTAAACAAACTCATGATCAAAAATCGATATCCCCTACCTCGCATTGATGATCTCTTTGGTCAGCTACAAGGTGCTACTTGCTTTTCAAAGATTGATCTACGTTCTGGGTATCATCAACTTCGTGTGCACGAAGAAGATATTCCCAAGACTGCTTTTCGCACTCGATATGGTCACTATGAGTTTACTGTCATGCCCTTCGGTCTGACAAATGCTCCAGCTGTTTTCATGGACTTGATGAATCGGATTTGTAAACGTTATTTGGACAAGTTCATCATTATTTTCATCGACGACATTCTTATTTATTCCAAGTCTCGAGCCGAACACGAACAACACCTTCGATTAACTATGGAACTACTAAAGAAAGAACAACTTTATGCCAAATTCTCCAAGTGCGAGTTCTCGCTAAAAGAAGTTCAATTCTTGGGACACATAGTCAACGAGCAAGGTGTACATTTGTATCCTTCCAAAATCACTGCAATTAAGGATTGGAACACACCCACTACTCCCACGGAAGTTAGCTCGTTTCTTTGTCTTGTTGGATATTACCGTCGATTCATCGTGAACTTCTCAAAGATCGCGGTTCCCCTTACTGCTTTGACTCAAAAGAATAAGCCTTTTGAGTGGGGACCCAAACAAGAGGAAGCCTTCCAAACTCTGAAACAAAAGCTCTGTGATGCACCTATTCTATCTTTACCCGATGGCAACAATGATTTTGTTGTCTATTGTGACGCATCGAACCTAGGCCTTGGTTGTGTTCTCATGCAACGAGATTAAGTCATAGCCTATGTGTCAAGACAATTGAAAGTCCATGAGAAGAACTACACGACTCACGATCCTGAGTTAGGTGTTGTAGTTTTTGCGCTCAAGATTTGGAGACAGTACCTTTATGGTACGAAATGTGTGGTTTTTCCAGACCACAAAAGTCTCCAACATATATTCAATCAAAAGGAGCTGAACATGAGACAATGACGTTGGGTTGAACTTTTAAATGACTACGACTATGAAATTCGCTACCATCCTTGCAAGGCGAATGTCATAGCCGATGCGCTTAGTCGTAAGAAACGCGTCAAGCTTCATTGTGTTTGAATTCAATCCGATATTCAGACTCGTATCCTTCAAGCTCAGCGTACCTGTGCTACACAAGGCATGAGGGTAGTGAATTACCACATCAACTTGAGCTTCAACTCGAAACGAGAGACAATGGATTACTCTATTATTTTAATCGTTTATGGGTTCCAAATTAAGACAACCTCCATACCTTATTGATGGACGAAGCTCATAAGTCTCGTTATTCAATCCATCCTTGTGCAGACAAAATGTACAAGGATCTTCGTACCCAGTATTAGTGGTCGGGTGTGAAAGCGGACATTGCCTTGTATGTATCAAAATGCCTAACTTGTCTTAAAGTCAAGGCTGAACATCAACACCCATCTGGTTTGCTCGAACAACCAGAAATTCCGGTATGGAAGTGGGAGAAAATTGCGGTGGATCTCATCACGAAACTACCGCGCAGATCTAGAGGTCATGATGCTATTTGGGTAATCATTGATCATCTAACAAAGTCATCACACTTTTTGGCAATTCGTGAGGATTACTCTGCTGACAAACTCACCAAGATCTATGTCGATGAGATTGTATCTCGTCATGGTGTTCCTTTGGACATCATTTCTGACAGAGATGCTAGGTTCTCATCTCACTTTTGGAAAACCATGCAATCTGCTTTGGGAACCAAACTAAATCTGAGCACTGCTTATCATCCACAAACGGATGGACAAACCGAGAGAACAATTCAAACATTGGAGGATATGCTTAGAGCATGTGTGATCGACTTTGGTGGTAGTTGGGATTCACATCTACCGTTGATCGAATTCTCCTACAACAATAGTTATAACGCCAGCATCAACATGGCGCCTTTCGAAGCTTTATACGGTCGAAAATGTCGTTCACCTGTCTGTTGGAATGAAGTTGGAGAGTCCCAGTTTACTGGACCTGAACTTATTCATGACACAACATACAAAGCCAAGAAAATACGTGATAATCTTCTGACAGCTAGAAGCCTTCAAAAGATTTATGCGGACAAGCGACGCAAGCCCTTGGAATTCCAAGTCGGTGATCATGTCCTACTCAAGGTATCCCCTTGGAAAGGGGTGGTTAGATTTGGAAAGAAAGGAAAACTTGCACCACGATACGTTGGACCATTCAAGATCGTTGAAAGAATCGGAAAGGTGGCCTACCGACTTGAGCTACCTCCTAAACTTGGGAACGTCCACCCAACTTTCCACGTGTCCAATTTAAAGAAGTTTTTAGCCGACACAAATCTTCACGTCCCTCTCGATGAAATGCACGTTGATGACACTGTGCACTTTGTCGAGAAACTCGTGGAGATTTTGGACCGTGAAGTCAAGAAACTCAAGCGCAGACGAATTCCAATAGTCAAAGTACGTTGGGAATCCAAACGTGGCCCAAAATTTACTTGGGAACAAGAGGATCAAATGAAAGCGATATACCCACATATGTTTCCGCAAGTTTCCTCTAATTAAATTTCGGGACGAAATTTCCTAAAGTAGAGGAGACTGTAACATTTGTGGTGATCCGATTGTGTAACGATTCCAAACGAATTATCAATCAATGATATTTTGTGTTTTATTTCCGAGATTGTATTTTTATCATGACAATTGCACGTATTCAATTCTTGCACGATTCCGAACTCTTAACCAACTTCTAGAAGTGAAATCGGAAACTATTACGCAAACTTAATTAGTTTAATACGACGTACACTCCGGAACGATGACATATGCTAAACATACCCTAAATAACCTTTACATAACTTAGAAATAACTTTCGAGGGCTTCGATATGGCAAAAACATGCTTTTGCAACTTCAGGGGCTATTTTGCAAATTCTGTGAAACTAGTCGATTCGCGTATATCGTTATCTGGAACATGTACGCACATCCAGAATTTTTGTAATCATTAAAATCTAGTATTTTAATGACTGGAATGCAAAAATATCATTCGTTACACGTTTATGGTCATTTGCGCGTTCGTTACGATTTCCGCCGTAATTAACCGAAAACCGCAACCGTATGACCGAACGAACCGACACCCGGGACATTTTTGAAAATATTTCAAGTTCCCTATGTTTATTCATCCTTATGGAGCTTAAAAATGGGGCTAACGGTGTTAACAGTGCCAAAACGCGACGAAAACAAGTTCAGGGGCCATTTAGACCAATTTTTTAAACTTCTGCCCCTACAAGGGACTTACGGAACGTAAAGCCTAACCGCATACGGTCCGTAAGGGGTCCCCAGCTTAGAGGCTTCATAAAATCAAGCTAGCAGCTTCTTGCTAACTTCCTTGGCCACCAAGTCGTGATCTATGCCACCTTTAACTTGCATTAGACACCTGGAGGGACACTAATCCATGCCTTAACACCTGGATCAACATTTGGCATGATTTGGGAGCTCCAAGATTAGTATAAATAGGCTTGATCTTCACCATTTCTCCTTGCTCATTTCTATCTTCTTCCTCTCATACTCTTCGAGCTTACTTCCATCCTTTTAGAGGCCTCCTATTGAGTTCTTTGAGATCTTGGGTGTTCCTAAACACAAGTAATTAGTCTTTTTCATTGCTTTTAGCTATTTCAAGCTATTGTTTGACTTTCGGCTTTGACCATTAATTGGTCAAATTAAAGTTCAATTGAACTTTGCAACGTGATCGTAATCACGATGGTTATGATCCTTAGTGATCATACCTACTTATTTACCACGTTACTAGTTGTAGTGACGAGTCAAAGTTTCGGTCAATAATGCGCAAAATGCGCATTATACGACGGAACTATTTTCGGGTATCAAAACACTTTGTTTTGATACCAAATGAGTTTTATAAACTTAATTAGACATGTTTGACATGTCTAACTCGTCACTTTTAGTTTAGTGCTTGTTTAGGTTCGTAAGTCGAGCGGTCTTGACCACCGCTTTGACTTTCGAATCCAACCCGTTTGGTCAATCTTAGGATCTGACCAAACACATATTTGTGACCATAGTTGTATAGGAAATAACCCTCTGAGGTTATACCTTATGGTCATGTCGCTTGGTTAGTACTATGTTAAGTCGCTAGTTATGCCTTTATAAATAACCAAAACCCCCATTTTGCGCATAAATCGATTTTAAGCCTATGTAACCAATGTTTTGACATATAATAAGATGTTATAACATTACTAAACATGTTTTGGCATATTAGACTTATCATAAAACATATCTAACCATCCGAACACGTTTTTACGTAAATGGTCCGTTATAGTAGCGTAAACTACCTTAACGAGTCATGACGGGTCAAAAGCACTTAGGAATCTTTCTAAATCAGAATGTTAACTTTGTTAAACCATTTTAGATGAGTTCCAACAATCATTTGGTTTACAAGACCTCATTCTATCCGATCTGCCGATTAAAGTCCCGACATTTACATAGTTACCCAATTTTAGGACACGCTTGATTTCTCAGACATTTGAGCTTGTTTAATCTTTGATTCAAGGTTATTTTGCAACCCCAAGTGAGTACATAATTCCCCTCTTTTATGTTTTCAAATGTTTTTGGGGTGATTCATATGTGCTAAATTGTTTTCAAGTTTTCAAATTTCAAAAGCTATGGTTTATATAAACACGACGATTTCAATAATGTGAACGAACTTGTTGGTGCGTTATACACATGAAACGAATAACATTCATTAGCTTTGGCCAAACCGACCAGTAGTAAGTTATGGTACCATAGGACTGACAATCCCGTTACCAAGGTTCCCGGTGTTTGTGGGGAAGTTTGGGGAACGACCGAAACTGTTTACTTTAACAAACCCTTTGGTGGTTTGTTATTGCAATTTAAAGATACCCTTTGGTGGTATAGACGAGTCAACACAGGTTTGAATGTATTCACCAAAACGACCAAAAGTTTTCACAACTAAAAACAAGGACGATTTGTTTACACGGACTATGAACAATTGGTTTATGACATTAACAATGGACGAATGATTTATGACACGAACAATGGACGATTGGTTTATGGTAAGTGATTTAGGTAACGGTACGTGTGTAATGTGATAAAATCATGGTGGATACGCCGCTGGTACTTCCTATATATAAGTGCTTTTATCGTATTACATTCGTGGCGTTATTTGCATCACTTGGAACAAAGGTTTTCAAACAATGACACGCAACGATTTTCAATAAAAGATATAAACCATACAAAGTTTCTTCAAGACGATTTACTACTCGAATTTACAAAACAAATGTTTTGGTCAAGATTCATGGCTACAAGCCTTTTATAAACTATAACTAACTTGTTTTAGTTGGTTAGTTATTATTGCAATACCAAATACCTTTTGATAACACAGTTTTCAACTAACGACTCTAGCAGTCTGACGAGGTATTGCAAATACATATTCAAGGTCATGAATTTGACACACTCACAAAACCTATGTACTCGCCGGCATATTTTTGATGACTCGTTTTCACATATGTTTCAGGGAACAATGCTTGATGTTGATGCATGCTCACTTAGGATCGGACGTGGACTTAGTGCCTTAAAATATTAAAGACAATAGTTTATTTAGTTGTTTTAATTTCCAAGACAATGTAACTATGGAATTTCAATATTCAATAAAAGATAACTTTAATTACCACGTGTTGTTGAAACAATCTGTTAACGTGACTCCCTGACATTTCCGCCGTGGTTTGTTGTTTTTACGCGGTCGGGGTGTTACAGATTGGTATCAGAGCACTGGTTATAGGGAATTAGGTTATTAGTAATGCTTTGACCTAGACTATAACCTTCCTAGGACCCTAACGCGAGTTTACTTGTGTTTAGATTCATAAAATACAATACTATCACCTATCCTTAGGTGATTACCAAAAACAATACAAAAGTCACAAAATCTTTCCGAAAACTTTTTGCTAAGAAAAACATCTATTCTTAAATGAATCGTTTTTGGCTTATGCCTTCAAAGTTTTCAAATCTCGTCAAAGTTCGGGGTTTTATCAATGTGAACACATGCAATCTGAAGGGTGAGTGCCTGTACCCCAAGTTTGTTGTCCAAGGTTAGAGTGTTCGTACAAATCCACTTAATCGGACCAGTCATTCTTACCTGGGAACTCTTGGGGTGAGTGTCCACTTATAGGCTAAAGCATGTCTTCGCGGTACATTATAAAGACCCATTTACTTTGATTAGTCACCGTGTGTCGTTTGTTTGTTTTTAGAAACGAACGAATGACCACCATCCTTATTTCGTTGATATTTTTCAACACCTCTCTTGATTTTCTCACATATCTTCCTCCATGTTTTCTTTTAGAATGCCTCCTAGACGTGATACAACTCAAAATGCCGAAATGGCAGCCATTATCGCTCAGCAAATTGTTACGGTACTCCCAAATCTCGTGACCCAACTTAATAAAGCGAACAACAACAACAATAACAATAACAATGCACCAGCTCCGTGCAACTATAAACAATTTTTTCGGCTAAACCACTCTCGTTTTATGGGTCTGAGGGAGCTACTGGGCTTTTGCAATGGTTCGAGAGCCTCGAAAGTACTTTTCGTCATGTGCATGCCCGAATGAGCGAAAAGTTGAGTTTGCGTCGAGCGTATTCAAAAAGAGAGCTCTTACATGGTGGAACGGTATTATAGAGATAGAGGTGCCGAAGTGGCTTTAGCTCAAACGTGGGAAGAGCTTAGGGCTCTAATGATGAAGGAATTCTGTCCTCGTCATGAGCAGAGGGCGCTAGAAAACGAATTCAATGATCTCAAACAGGATAGTGGTGAACATCGCGCTTATACTGACCAGTACGAGGAGTTAAGTTTGTTATGTCCGACGATGGTAACGCCTTTGGATAAGGAAATCAAGAAGTTTATCGATGGTTTGCCTGATCCTGTTCAGGACATTGTTACCGGAAGTAATCCAACCACTGTGCGACAGGCCATTGAGCTAGCTGCAACTTTGACAGAGTCTCAGGTCAAAACCGGTAACCTTCATCGCAAAGGCGATAAGAAATCATCCGACAAAACCACTCAAGAGAAACAAAAAGGAAACAAAGTCGAGCCTTCTAAACAACGAGATTAAGTCATAGCCTATGCGTCAAGACAATTGAAAGTCTATGAGAAGAACTACACGACTCACGATCTTGAGTTAGGTGTTGTAGTTTTTGCTCTCAAGATTTGGAGACAGTACCTTTATGGTACGAAATGTGTGGTTTTCACAGACCACAAAAGTCTCCAACATATATTCAATCAAAAGGAGCTGAACATGAGACAACGACGTTGGGTTGAACTTTTAAACGACTACGACTGTGAAATTCGCTACCATCCTGGCAAGGCGAATGTCATAGCCGATGCGCTTAGTCGTATGGAACGCGTCAAGCTTCATTGCGTTTGAATTCAATCCGATATTCAGACTCGAATCCTTCAAGCTCCGCGTACCTGTGCTACGCAAGGCATGATGGGTAGTGAATTACCACATCAACTTGAGCTTCAACTCGAAACGAGAGACAATGGATTACTCTATTATTTGAATCGTTTGTGGGTTCCAAATCAAGACAACCTCCATACCTTATTGATGGACGAAGCTCATAAGTCTCGTTATTCAATCCATCCTGGTGCAGACAAAATGTACAAGGATCTTCGTACCCAGTATTGGTGGCCGGGTATGAAAGCGGACATTGCCTTGTATGTATCAAAATGCCTAACTTGTCTTAAAGTCAAGGCTGAACATCAACACCCATCTGGTTTGCTCGAACAACTAGAAATTCCGGTATGGAAGTGGGAGAACATTGCGGTGGATCTCATCACGAAACTACCGCGCACATCTAGAGGTCATGATGCTATTTGGGTAATCATTGATCATTTAACAAAGTCAGCACACTTTTTGGCAATTCGTGAGGATTAGTTTGCTAACAAACTCACCAAGATCTATGTCGATGAGATTGTATCTCGTCATGGTGTTCCTTTGGGCATCATATCTGACAGGGATGCTAGGTTCTCATCTCACTTGGAAAACCATGCAATCTGCTATGGGAACCAAACTAAATCTGAGCACTGCTTATCATCCACAAACGGATGGACAAACCGAGAGAACAATTCAAACATTGGAGGATATGCTTAGAGCATGTGTGATCGACTTTGGTGGTAGTTGGGATTCACATCTACCGTTGATCGAATTCTCCTACAACAATAGTTATAACGCCAGCATCAACATGGCGCCTTTCGAAGCTTTATACGGTCGAAAATGTCATTCACCTGTCCGTTGGAATGAAGTTGGAGAGTCCCAGTTTATTGGACCTGAACTTATTCATGACACAACATACAAAGTCAAGAAAATACACGATAACCTTCTGACAGCTAGAAGCCGTCAAAAGAGTTATGCGGACAAGCGAGCAAGCCCTTGGAATTCCAAGTCGGTGATCATGTCCTACTCAAGGTATCCCCTTGGAAATGAGTGGTTAGATTTGGAAAGAAAGGAAAACTTGCACCACGATACGTTGGACCATTCAAGATCGTTGAAAGAATAGGAAATGTGGCCTACTGACTTGAGCTACCTCCTAAACTTGGGAACGTCCACCCAACTTTCCACGTGTCCAATCTAAAGAACTGTTTATCCGACACAAATCTTCACGTCCCTCTCGATGAAATTCACGTTGATGACACTATGCACTTTATCGAGAAACCCGTGGAGAGTTTGGACCGTGAAGTCAAGAAACTCAAGCGTAGACGAACTCCAATACTCAAAGTACGTTGGGATCCAAACGTGGCCCAAAATTTACTTGGGAACGAGAGGATCAAATGAAAGCGAAATACCCACATATGTTTCCGCAAGTTTCCTCTAATTTAATTTCAGGACGAAATTTCCTAAAGTAAAGGAGACTGTACCATTTGTAGTGATCTGATTGTGTAACGGTTCCGAACGAATTATCAATCAATGAAATTTTTGTGTTTTATATCCGAGATTGTATTTTTATCATAACAATTGCACGTATTCAATTCTTGCACGATTCCGAACTCTTAAACAACTTCTGGAAGTGAAATCGCAAACTATTACGCAAACGTAATCAGTTTAACGCGACGTACACTCCAGAACGATGAAATAAGCTAAAAATACCCTAAATACCCTCTACATAACTTAGAAATAACTTTCGAGGGCTTCGGTATGGCAAAAACATGCTTTTGCAACTTCAGGGGCTATTTTGCAAATTCTGTGAAACTATGTCGATTCGCGTATATCGTTATCCGGAACATGTACGCACATCCAGAATTTTTTGTAATCATTAAAATCTAGTATTTTAATGACTGGAATGCAAAAATATCATTCGTTACGCGTTTACGGTCATTTGCGCGTTCGTTACGATTTCCTCGTAATTAACCGAAAACCGCAACCGTATGACCGAACGAACCGTCACCCAGGACATTTTTGAACATATTTCAAGTTCCCTATGTTTATTCATCCTTATGGAGCTTAAAAATGGGGTTAACGGGTGTTAAAAGTGCCAAAACGAGACGAAAACAAGTTCAGGGGCCATTTCTGCCAATTTTTGAAACTTCTGCCCCTGCAAGGGCCTTACGGACCGTAAGGCCTAACCCATACGGTCCGTAAGGGGTCCCCAGCTCAGAAGCTTCATAAAATCAAGCTGGCAGCTTCTTGCTAACTTCCTTGGCCACCAAGTCGCGATCTATGCCACCTTTAACCTGCATTAGACGCCTTGAGGGACACTAATCCATGCCTTAACACCTGGATCAACACTTGGCTTGATTTGGGAGCTCCAAGATTAGTATAAATAGGCTTGATCTTCACCATTTCTCCTTCCTCATTTCCATCTTCTTCCTCCCATACTCTTGGAGCTTCCTTCAATCCTTTTAGAGGCCTCCTATTGAGTTCTCTGAGATCTTGGGTGTTCCTAAACACAAGTAAGATCTCATCCTTAGTCTTTTTCATTGCTTTTAGCTATTTCAAGCTATTCTTTGACTTTCGGCTTTGACCATTAATTGGTCAAATTAAAGTTCAATTGAACTATGCAACGTGATCGTAATCACGATGGTTATGATCCTTAGTGATCATACCTACTGATTTACCACGTTACTAGTTGTAGTGACGAGTCAAAGTTTCGGTCAATAATGCGCAAAATGCGCATTATACGACGGAACTATTTTCGGACCAAATCAGTTTATAAACTTAATTAGACATGTTTGACATGTCTAACTCATCACTTTTAGTTTAGTGCTTGTTTAGGTTCGTAAGTCGAGCGGTCTTGACCACCGCTTTGACTTTCGAATCCGACCCGTTTGGTCAATCTTAGGATCCGACCAAACACATATTTGTGACCATAGTTGTATAGTGAATAACCCTCTGAGGTTATACCTTATGGTCATGTCGCTTGGTTAGTACTATGTTAAGTCGCTAGTTACGCCTTTATAAATAACCAAAACCCCCATTTTGCGCATAAATCGATTTTAAGCCTATGTAACCAATGTTTTGACATATAATCTGATGTTACAACATTACTAAACATGTTTTGGCATATTAGATTTGTCATAACACACATCTAACCATCCGAACACGTTTTTACGTAAATGATCCGTTACAGTAGCGTAAACTACCTTAACTAGTCATGACGGGTCAAAAGCACTTAGGAATCTTTCCAAATCAGAATGTTAACTTTGTTAAACCATTTCAGATGAGTTCCAACACTCATTTGGTTTACAAGACCTCATTCTATCCGATCCGCCGATTAAAGTCCTGACATTTACATAGTTACCCAATTTTAGGACACGCTTGATTTCTCGGACATTTGAGCTTGTTTAATCTTTGATTCAAGGTTATTTTGCCCCAAGTGAGTACATAATTCCCCTCTTTTATGTTTTCAAATGTTTTTGGGGTGATTCATATGTGCTAAATTGTTTTCAAGTTTTCAAATTTCAAAAGCTATGGTTTATATAAACACGACGATTTCAATAATGTGAACGAACTTGTTGGTGCGTTATACACATGACACGAATAACATTCATTAGCTTTGGCCAATCCAACCAGTAGTAAGTTATGGTAACATAGGACTGACAATCCCATTACCAAGGTTCCCGGTGTTTGTGGGGAAGTTTGGGGAACGACCAAAACTGTTTACTTTAACAAACCCTTTGGTGGTTTGTTATTGCAATTTAAAGATACCCTTTGGTGGTATAGACGAGTCAAAACAGGTTTGAATGTATTCACCAAAACGACCAAAAGTTTTCACAACTAAATACAAGGATGATTTGTTTACACGGACTATGAACAATTGGTTTATGACAAGAACAATGGACGAATGATTTATGACACGAACAATGGACGATTGGTTTATGGTAAGTGATTTAGGTAACGGTATGTGTGTAATGTGATAAAATCATGGTGGATACTCCGTTGTTACTTCCTATATATAAGTGCTTTTATCGTATTACATTCGTGGCGTTATTTGCATCACTTGGAACAAAGGTTTTCAAACAATGACACGCAACGATTTTCAATAAAAGATATAAACCATACAAAGTTTCTTCAAGACGATTTACTACTCGAATTTACAAAACAAATGTTTTGGTCAAGATTCATGGCTACAAGTCTTTTATAAACTATAACTAACTTGTTTTAGTTGGTTAGTTATTATTGCAATACCAAATACCTTTTGATAACACAGTTTTCAACTAACGACTCTAGTAGTCTGACGAGGTATTGCAAATACATATTCAAGGCCATGAATTTGACACACTCACAAAACCTATGTACTCGCCGGCATATTTTTGATGACTCGTTTTCACATATGTTTCAGGGAACAATGCTTGATGTTGATGCATGCTCACTTACGATCGGACGTGGACTTAGTGCCTTAAAATATTAAAGACAATAGTTTATTTAGTTGTTTTAATTTCCAAGACAATGTAACTATGGAATTTCAATATTCAATAAAACATAACTTTAATTACCACGTGTTATTGAAACAATCTGTTAACATGACTCCCGACGTTTCCGCCCGGTTTGTTGTTTTTACGCGGTCAGGGTGTTACAAGAAATGTGTTGAAGTTTAAGTGGACAAACATATCGACAATCTAAGTAAATGAGTTTAGAACTTAAAGTCTCAAAAGGTCAACGGTGCTGGTGATATGTCTCAGTGAACTGATATGATCCTTAGACACGAATTCATTAAAATATGTCTGTAAATATGTTTGTGCATAGTTTACTTTCTTTAATTGCTTCACAGATCAAAATTGAAAAGATTTTCAGTGTGTTTTAGCACAAACTTACGAAAAATTCAAAAAGATTTTGTTTCTTCATTAGTTTCAACAAGCCAATGATGGAGAACGGTTCTTCGAAGTCTGGGAAAGTGCTATAATGGTGAAAATCTTGATGACATCTGTGAAAAACAAAAAAATGATCAAAAGTGTTAAAAAGTTCATTAAACGGAAACTTTAAAATTGAAGAAAACATTGGTTCAAGTACCATGGTTTCAAACCAAGGTCATTAACTTGAACTCGGTAAATGAAATTGGTTAACCAAGGTCATTAACTTGGACTTGGTCAACTAAGTGGATTTCATAATTGAACAATTTTTAAGTGAACAAAGGTCTTAAATGTTAAAAGTGTTCAAGATCATTAATTTGAACTTGAATAACTAAAATTTTTTGAAAAGATTGAAGTGAAGATTAAAAGTTCGAAATGTTGATGGTACAAAATTTCAAAGTTTGAATCTGAAATGTTTATTTGAATGTCAGAAAGTATTAAGACAGGTAGTAAATATTGAGGGGGAGTTGATAAAGCAAAAGATTGGAGATACCGGAAAGCTTAAAGTAAGGGGGAGAGCTTTAAGCAAAGGGGAGCATGTTGATTAAAGTTTTATCAAGACAAAGCTCAAGAAAGAGGAAGAGGATATTAAGATCAAGATGTTAAAGTTTATTCAAGAACTAAAGATCGAAAGACTCAAAAGATTTTAAAAGTCAATGACTACGGCAACATCCAAGGGGGAGTCTGTTGGTGCATATGTCTGTTGCCTACGTCATTGTATATCGAGTCTGAGTGAATAGGGCTTAATATGTTAGAAACAAGGCGTATTTAAGTGAGTTGGAGGCCAAGTTCGCTGAAGATGGTAATGATGATGTCAAGTTCGGGCGAACTTGAGTGCCTTGGTGATTTCATTTGTAACTAGAGAGAGATTTTGGCACAAAGACGGCGAAGCTCTGTCGGATCCGGTTCTCGAATGTCTTGAACTTTAGATCAATGAAAACAACATTTAAATGAGTAATTCTTGTTATTTGGTTAACTTGTCATTAGTTTCCGCCTAATTAGACGATAGATAACAAATTTAGGTTCCCGTGCTAATCGTGGACGTTCCTACAAAATGCAAAAAAATCTGATGGATTTTCAGAATTTTCTGATGCTAAGACTAGGTTTTGTGGGTTAGTGGATTGTAGATCAGGTGTGATTGATCTTTGAGAATTTGATATTAAGGCTATAGGTCCACCATATTGTTTTGAGTTTTCAATGATTTGTTGCTCTCTTGGGAGTAGAATGCTATATAGATCATGTAGGTTCAGATTTCCTAGCTCTAGTGTAGAAGCTATGGTCATGGCAAGATTTTGCCATTCTCTGGACAAAGCATCAAGAAATTTTACATTTCTTTCATCATTGGTTTTTTCAACTCCATGCTTTTTTAGTTCATTTAAAATTTCTGTCAATTTATTGTAAGCATCAATTAGTGTTTCATTAGGTGAACATTTAAACCTTTCATAAGCGGAGACATGATTTGTTCTCATATTTCTTTTCATTATGTCTCCTCCTTCACAAAGATTTTCAAGTTGATCACATATTTCTTTTGCAGATGAGCATGCATCAACATAAGAAAATATGTCATTTGGAAATGCCATAATCAGAAGTGATTTGGCCCTTTCATCTGTTTCTACCAGTTTCCTCTCTTCTGGGCTCCAATTTTTCTCTTGTTTGGGAGCTCAAGAAGCAGAGATTTCTGGTGAGTCATCAAATGCTGGAATGCCAGGTATTTCAACACGTGGTATATGTGGGCTACACACAATGGATTGAAACAAAGCTCGATCATGTCCATTAAGGAAATTGATCATCCTGATTTTCCATTGGGGGTACTCCTCCCTGACTAACGTCGGAGGCTTTGACATAGAACCCATGTTGAAAGCATTGTTCGAGACTGAAAGTTTGCCATTTTTAGTCAAAGTTTTTTGAACTTTTGCAAAACAGAGTATTAACAAAGATACTCGAGCAGTTGATCGATTTGAAAATGTTTTATTCAATCTGCTCTGATACCAATTGTTGGTCCCAGATAACAATGCTTTCACTTAAAATGGCAAGTTGATTTCAACTTTATATGAAAATAATGTGCGGAATTAGAAATCAACTTGTAAGAAACAGAGATACAAAATTTTCAAGTTTATATCACTTTCGAAAGATTACAAAAGATGATTGAAAAGTTATTATCTAATACAAAACAATGCTTAAGAATTCTGTGGGAGTGAAGGGCAATGGAGTATATAAGTTGTAATACTTGCAATGCTCTTCTCCGTCGATCTTCGATTTGGTGATCTTTATTTATAGAGAACAACTAGCATGAATACACAATTGTTTATTCATGCAAGTGTATATCGTGGCAGATCGTTTCATATGTCATGCTTACTACTTCCACTTGTGTCATAAATGTCCTACAACTGAGTTACCTTATCTTCAAATACAAGTGGACATTATGATTGGTCACCAGATTTCTGATGACTTCTGGTCAGAATCTGATGAGGTTTCATCAGATTTGATCAGATCTTTTCTGATCCTTTCTTCGAACACTTAGACAAAGATATTCTCATCAGATCTGATTCATATGCTTCTTCTTATTGCCTATGATCATGTATCTTCTGTTGACTTGATCCTTTGACTTCTTCTTCGTCAGATCTGATCAGACTCTCTTTCTTCATTTTTCTTCAATACTTTATTCTTACACATAAAGTTTCCTAACAGTGATGGTAGGTGCATTGGTCGCACTTGGGCCAAGTCCCAGTGTAGTTCCTTCTAGGTGGTTCAAGGGTTGTGGTAGCGGAGACTGATTGTAACGGTATTAGGTTTTGCGGAGTAACAACCGCACAATTTTGGCTTGAAGCCTTCCGCTTCTTGCCTTTGTTGTTGTTCCTTGGGGGTTTAGATGGGGTAGGTTCTGTGGTGGTATCGGTGAGGCTTGGTGTGCATTCTTCGTAGGAACCTTATCGAAAGTTCCATGGAGAACATAGTTGTTGTTAAGCTCAACGGCTATGTTATAGGCATCTTCAATGGTTTTGGGACAGGCAGAGGCAACATGGTTAACCAAGGAGGGTGCGAGGCAGCGAATAAACTTGTCTATGGCTTTGGGACAGTGTTGACTTGTCCAGGGCAGAGGATGCTAAGTTGCTTGAAGTGCGTAATCAGACCATCTATGTTGCTCCCCTTCTGCGCCAGGTTCAAAAATTCGTTCTCTAACTTTTGAATTTCGTGAGGAGGACAAAAGTGGTCTCTCATGAGTTGCTTAAGCTCGTCCCAAGGTAAGGCGTGGGCTGCATCATTGCCTCGTTTATTACGCTCGGAGGTCCACCATTCGAGAGCTCTCGAACAAAACACCCATGTCACGTTCAGGGTTCGCATGTCATCGGGACACCCGCTTTGAAGAAAGGTAAGTTCGATAGCATCGAACCAGTTCATCATGGCGGTGGATTATTATTATTGTTTAAAGAGTTTAAATTTAGTTTGTTCACGAGGATTATTATTGTTTTTTATTGTGAGAGACGTGCGAATTGTGTATCGGTTTTGAAATGAACGAGGTAACAAGTATTAAAACACATAGAAATTGAGATAACATAAAAGAGAGGCTTCATATAACATTGGAATGTTTCGGGTAGAGAAACGTCGACTATTCCAAAGTGAATCGAAGGTCCTTTCGAGTTAGGGATACAAGCTTTGGCCTAATAGGTAAAATACTCTCGTCGAGGAGCGATTAATAGTATTTTACCCTTCCAGTTACTACATGTCCCTAATCGATTGGAAAATCGAGACTTTGGCGAGATTGAAAATCGAGGAATGGGACTTAATCGACAAGATGCGGGTTTCACCCCTAACTTGACGATTTCGTACCCTAAGTGTGGTTGATACTCATCGGGTCAAAATTAATTTCGACACTTTGACGAGGGTCCATTAAAATTGAATTGGAAGTTTTCCATCAAGATGTGGATCTCACTCCTAACTTGATGGTGTAACTTCGTGAAAAATCGAATACACGGAATGATGGATTTCACCAAAAACTGTGGGACATTGGGCCTATCTTGGTGCAAATCATCTCGTTTGCATTACGAGGTCTTCAAGTCTTCAAAAGTGTATTGTGTAAATGTCTTAGGAAAGACATATTGTAAATATTAAGACAAAAGAAGTAGGAAGAAGTAAAGTAGGAAGAATAACATTTTAAGCATGATTCAAGAATGGTCAAATGGGGCACTTAAACTATAGACTAGGTCGAACATGGAAATTCTACCTAATTCCCTATAGTTATGGCTCTGATACCAATCTGTCACACCCCAACCGATGGCGGAAACATATGAGCGAGATGAAATAGATTGCTCATCACACATAACACAAATTGTGAAAATATTTAAATCAAAATTGTTTTCATTGCATAACTCAAATTGTCAATTAGATTACATGAAATTCAAATTACAACAAACAAAGGACAATACAACAAGTTCAACATAGCATAATAAATTAAATCTAGTAAATTCTTGGGCTTGTTTCTACTCAAGCCTACTAGATTCATACGTGCATTATCATCAACCTGTAACATGTTTAAAATAAAGTCAATGCAAAAGCAAAGGCGAGTACACAAGTTTTATATAAGTATAGCATAAGTATAAAAGCATTTCCTCGAATCCACATGGAAAATTGTAAACAAGGTAACTAGCATGATAACAATATGTCAAACCCTAGTGTCAACTAGTATTTAGCATCCCTTGCACACATGTGACAAGACTGTTTTAGAATGAAAACTTAACAAGACCTCGACGGGTGGTTTGTTACTCCTATAGCGCTATATATGTTAAGTTTGGGTTAACAAATTTAATAGCATGTATGATTCTAGCATGGACCTAAGTACACAATAGCATGTATAAGGATTGAGATTTCAAAGCATGATTAAGTGTGTGTTGTGAATTTAACATATTAACATGTTACAACCCAAAGTGTTTTAAAAGTAAAAATGGGTCAAGTGTACTCACGGTTTTGCAAGTTTTCCACATGGTAAGTCCGGGAGAGTTGTTGGTTGATTAGGATGGAGCACCTTGTCCTTCTACACGAAGAAACATAGGTGTGAGTATTGGATGATTAACGGAGGATTAAAGATTAGGAATTTAAAGTACGTAGAAAGTATGTATTCAAGAAATAATTATCTTAGACGTTAACTCTCGTTTTGACACTATAAATCTCGTAAAGGTGATTGTGGTTTCATGGGTCATGCCCATTAGAATCGTAACGAGAAGGTTAAGTCTTAGATAATATAACCTACTGCTATGACAAGTAACCACATGATTATTGCCAAAAGTTTGGTTATGTATAAGTCTATTTACGTATATAATACATAATATTTATATTAAGTCCATCACATATGTCATAGAATTTCATAGAAGTCGTGCATGCAGGTAGGATGATGAACATCCATTTAACCTCTTTATATGATTCACTACTACACATGTTGTCATAGACAACAAGGAGGGTCATGAATATACAATAAGGAATGAAATAATTATAACTAATCTAAGAAAACATCAAGTAATGTGTGGATTCTCCAAGTAGAATAGCCCAAGCTAATCTTATAATCACACAACTGCAAGTTCAAGACTTGTTCATTACTTGTGAGTTAAAAAATCAAAACAGAAATTTATGAGGATTAAACCTCTGGATTTATATGTCACAACCTTGTTTTTAAGCCCAACTAACCATACAATTGATTATGAGCATAAGGACATAGGAATGTGTATGAGAAACCTCAAGTTTAAGTAGTTTAACAGAGTTTAAATCAAAGCAGAAAGTTTATGTCACTTTGGAGCCTGTTTTGTTGAAGTTCTAGGTCTGGATTTTCCATCGAAAACCCGTGGAATCATACCTAAGGTTGTTCCAAGTGACTAGAAAGAAGAATCAATGAAAAAGAAGAAGTAGAAGTGAACTTAGGCTCACTTTAGCAACTTGACAAATTTGCCAAGCTACTGATTTCAAGCTGAATATGGAGTTGTTTGTTGGTGCATTTTGTGTTCGTCACTTGTCGAATAGGCTAGCTAGAGCGTGTGTTGAGTATTGTATAGGTTAGAATTGAACACACGACCGAAATACAGAGTTTTCAGTGTAAAATGTAACAAGTTCGCTCGAACTTGACCTGTGAAGGTCAAGTTCGCTCATAATGGTAATGTTGATGTCAAGTTCGCCCGAACTTGACAAGGTCAAGTTCGCCCGAACTTAGATGCTTACCAGCGAACTTCTTACCCTTTAAATAGGTGGTGTGTGTTCATTTGTCATTTAAGTTTTTGGCATCCCTACGGGGAGGTGCTGCCGGATTCTCTCCAGGAACTCCGGCAGCTGGACATATAAAGATGTATACTTTTCGGTATGAATGAAAACTTCCGCTGCATTATGTTTCTACTCCTTTCTGTAATAACATTCTACCAAATCGGTTTACGTTTATCCACTAACTTCCGTCTAGAACTGCCTGATCACGGACCTTCAATTGGTATCAGAGCTACGGTTATCACCTACGCTCATGAATTTGGACATTTATGGACATTAGGAGAGGTTTTAGACGTAAATCATCAAATAAACATACAATCCACGGACAAAATCTAAAATTGAACGGATAGGATTGTTAGAAAACCAATTTCGACCAGATATATGGTGAAATCATCTCGAAATTCGAAGAAATAAGGATTTTGGATCGAAAAATGTGAAAAATGGTTGATTTGGGAGACCAAGTTCGCCCGAACTTGACCTGTCGAGGTCAAGTCCGCCCGAATTTAACATGGTTTTTCAAGACTTTTCATCAAGTTCGCCCGAACTTGACAAAGTTTTTCATGAATTTTCATCAAGTTCGCCCGAACTTGACTGATTTTCTTTGAAATTAAGCACAAGTTCGCCCGAACTTGTCTATTTCATGCAAGTTCGCACGAACTTGGTGGTGGCCAACCAAGTTCGCCCGAACTTGTCACAAACTGACTAAGTTCGCCCGAACTTGTCAGGATGCCAAAAAAAAGACATTGAAAAAATTTATTGTTGGGTTTGATGAGACGGCTGTCTAGAAAAAATTTGGTGATAGAAATTTTTTCGAAATTTTAACGTCTGATACTGACTGTTCGGGGACACCGTCAGAGGCCTTAGAGATAGGCTGAGATGATGAGGTTAGAGATGGTTGAAGATGAGAGGGTAGTCATTGATTCCAAAGCAATTTGGTGATCATTAGAGTTGAAGACTACCGATGGGCCTAAAGTTAAATTCCGCATTTTATGAAAACTGAAAATTCCGGATTTGAGGGAGAATTTCAATAAAAATTTCAGTATGGTCAAAATTTGCAAAAATGAGGGGGAATAAAAAATTTTCAATATTTGAAGATTCCGGCTTTTTTGAAATTTGTGACTGCTGCAACAGTATCCGGGTGGTTACCGATTGCAGATTTTCGGGAAATGCATAGAATTGAGATTCATTGAGATTTTGTGATCATAGGAAGTTCCGATTTATCAGATCATGATACAGATTGATGCTTAAGGATTAGAGTTGTGACATTTGTGGCGATCCGATCGTATAACGATTTCGAACGAATTATCAATCAATGAACTTTTATTTACGAGATTTATATTTTTTATCATGACAATTGCACGTATTCGATTCTTGCACAATTCCGAACTCTTAAACAACTTCTGGAAGTGAAATCGCAAACTATTACGCAAACGTAATCAGTTTAACGTGACGTACACTTCGGAACAATGACATAAGCTAAACATACCCTAAATACCCTTTACATAACTTAGAAATAAGTTTTGAGAGCTTCGGTATGGCAAAAACACGCTTATGCAAGCTCAGGGGCTATTTTGCAAATTCTGTGAAACTATGCCGATTCACGTATATCGTTATCCGGAACATTTACGCACATCCAAAAAATTTTGTAATCATTAAAACCTAGTATTTTAAAGATTGGAATGCAAAAATATGATTCGTTACGCGTTTACGGTCATTGCGCGTTCGTTACGATTTCCGTCGTAATTAACCGAAAACCGCAACCGTACGACCGAACGAACCGACATCCAAAAAGTTTCCGAGCATTTTTCAAGTTCCCTATGTTATTTTCCTTATAAAGCTTAAAAATAGGGTTAACGGGTGTTAAAAGTGCCAAAACGTGTCGAAAAACAAGTTTTTAGGCTGCAGGAACATGTTCTGCCAATTCTGAAACTTTGGAATCCCAGGCGCCACGCGAGAGAGTCACCTAGATCTCCCGCGACGGGCGTGGGATGCCAGTTTTCAGCAATTACTTGGCAGCTTCTTGTTCAATTGACTTAACACCTATAACTCGTTTTTGCCACACTTCTCCTGGTTGTAACACCTCACTAAACACTTGTAATGATCCTACAACATCTCCTAACACTTGGAATGATCTTGTGGCTTCAAAAAAACTATAAATACCCTTGATCTTCAACCAAATTCTTTGCTCATTCCTTCCCTTTCTCTCTATAACTCTAAGTGGAGAACTCCCACTTTGTTTGAGGTCTCCCAACTTAGTTTTCTAAGTCTTTTTCTTCATCCTTGGCTACCTTGAGCACAAGTAAGTGTTCTAACTTAGCCTTGTTCATTCATTTTAGCTATTTCAAGCTAAAAGTCAAACAGTGTTTGACTTTCATCTTTGACCATCATTTGGTCAAGTCAAAGTCCAATTGGACTTTGCAACGTGATTGTAATCACGATGGTTATGATCCTTAGCGATCATGCCTACTGATTACCACGTTTACTAGTCGAAGTGACGAGTCAAAGTTTCGGTCAATAATGCGCAAAATGCGCATTTTACGATGAAACTATTTTCGGGTATCAAAACCCTTTGTTTTGATACCAAATCAGTTTTATAAACTTAATTAGACATGTTTGACATGTCTAACTCGTCACTTTTAGTTTAGTGCTTGTTTAGGTTCGTAAGTCGAGCGGTCTTGACCACCGCTTTGACTTTTGAATCCGACCCGTTTGGTCGATCTTAGGATCCGACCAAACACATATATGGGACCATACTTGTATAGGGAATAACCCTCTGTGGTTATACCTTATGGTCGCGTCGTTTGGTTAGTATGATGTTAAGTCGCTAGTTATGCCTTTATAAATGACCAAAACGCCCTTTTTGCGCATAAAACAATTTTAAGCCTATGTAACCAATATTTTACCATATACACTGATGTTATAACATTACTAAACCATATAATACATATCATAACACATATCTAACCATCCGAACACGTTTTTACGTAAATGGTCCGTTAAAGTAGCGTAAACTACCTTAACGAGTCATAACGGGTCAAAAAGCACTTAGGAATCTTTCCAAATCAGAATGTAGACTTTGTTAAACCATTTCATATGAGTTCCAACACTCATTTGGTTTACAAGACCTCATTCTATCCGATCCACCGATAAAGGTCCCGATATTTACATAGTTATCTGATTTTAGGACACGCTTGATTTCTCGGACATTTGAGCTTGTTTAATCTTTGATTCATGGTTATTTTGCAACCCCAAGTGAGTACATAGACCCTTCTTTTTACATGTTTTGCGGTGACTATGTGAGTACATAGCTCCCCTCTTTTATGTTTTCAATATTATAGGGTGATTCATATGTGCTAAATTGTTTTCAGGTTTTCAAATTACAAATGCTATGGTTTATATAAACACGACGATTTCAATAATGTGAACGAACTTGTTGGTACGTTATATACATGACACGAATGATATTCATTAGCTTTGGCCAAGCCGACCAGTAGTAAGTTATGGTACCATAGGACTGACAATCCCGTTACCAAGTTTCCCGGTGTTTGTGGGAAGTTTGGGGAACGACCGAAACTGTTTACTTTAACAAACCCTTTGGTGGTTTGTTATTGCAATTTGAAGACACCCTTTGGTGGTATAGACGAGTCAACACAGGTTTGAATGTATTCACAAAAACAACCAAAAGTTTTCACAATTAAAACAAGGACGATTTGTTTACACAGACGATGAACAATTGGTTTATGACACGAACAATGGATGATAGGTTTATGACACGGACAATGAACGATTGGTTTATGGTAAGTGATTTAGATAATGAAACGTGTGTAATGTGATAAAAGCATGGTGGATACGCTGTTGGTACTTCCTATATATAAGTGCCTTTATCATAATACATTCGTGCCGTTATTTGCATCACTTGGAACAAAGGTTTTCAAACAATGACACGCAATGATTTTCAATTAAAGATATAAACCATACAAAGTTTCTTCAAGGTGATTTACTACTCGAATTTACAAAACAAATGTTTTGGTCAAGATTCATGGCTACAAGTCTTTTATAAACTATAACTAACTTGTTTTAGTTTGTTAGTTATCATTGCAATACCAAATACTTTTGATAACAAGGTTTTTAAATTAACAACTCTAGTAGTCTGACGAGGTATTGCAATATATATTCAAAGCCATGAATTTGACACACTCACAAAACCTATGTACTCGCCGGCATATTTTTGCTGACTCGTTTTCACATATGTTTCAGGAAACCAAGTTGATGTCGATGCATGCTCACGTAGGATTGGACGCGGACTTAGTGCCTTAAAAAAATGAAAGGCAATAGTTTAATTAGTTTATTTTAAACTTCAAGACAATGTAACTATGTAATTTCAATATCCAATGAAACATAACTTTAATTACAATGTGTTGTTGTAACAATCTGCTAACGTGACTCCCCGACGTTTCCGCCACGGTTTGTTGTTTTTACGCGGTCGGGGTGTTACAAGAGTCCTGATCTCCGGTTAAGGAACAGTTAGCTGGATTAGCAGTCCTTAGTACCGATGAAGGAACTGAGGAAGTTCAAAACGTTCAGTGATGATCTTAGGATTAATGACTAGCTCCGAAGAAGGATGGTTTCAAAATTACCAAGGAGATCTGAAGTTATCCCAGATATGCTAACTGATGATAGCCTTTGGTGGCCATTATTTTTAATCTTCAAGCAGATGAATCATTCTTCTCTTTGAACTAACCGCCATTGGATGATGATGTTTGGTGATCAAGTGGCGCTGGTCTACCGGAGATAGCTATATATTTGGCATTATGACTGAAGAGGAAGAATGTGATTTGATCATGGACGAGTGATTCTCAGATTCGAAGTGTTACCAGATGATTTGGTTCTGATGAAGATTTGCTGATTGAAAAAGATTACCGATTTGCTGATCTGGAGTGATTATGGAAATCGGGATTTCAGATTTTTGCGGGTAAACATTGATTTGAAGTTTACCAGTGTGGTAATTCGAAGTTTCTATCAATTGCCGGTTGAGTCTTGAAGACCGGAAGATCGAGCATGGGAGATATGCGCTAAACTGAACGCTGATGTGGTTAAAGTTGAAATGGAGAAGCTACATTGATGAGCTTCAAATTGGTGTCTATTCAAGATAATCTGTCGGTCAAGCAAATCAGAGGAGGTTGGAAACTGTGCAACAAATATCTGAACTGGAGATTTCAGTGGGAATTAGATGTTGATAATGCAAACCCGGATCATCAACTAAGGGGGAATTTGTTGACGCGTTTCGACGACAACGACAGATACCTTGATTGAAGTTGTAGAATATTCAAACACGGCTCACGTTTGAAGACCAAGATTCGACAGTAACGAACAAGGGGGAATCTGTTGGTGCATTTTGTGTTCGTCACTTGTCGAATAGGCTAGATAGAGCGTGTGTTGAGTATTGCATAGGTTAGAATTGAACACACGTCCGAAATACGGAGTTTTCAATGTAAAATGTAACAAGTTCGCTCGAACTTGACCTGTGAAGGTCAAGTTTGCTCATAATGGTAATGTTGATGTCAAGTTCGGCCGAACTTGACTAGGTCAAGTTCGCCCGAACTTAGATGCTTACCAGCGAACTTCTTACCCTATAAATAGGTGGTGTGTTCATTTGTCATTTAATTTTTTGGCATCCCTACGGGGAGGTGCTGCCGGATTCTCTCCAGGAACTCCGGCAGCTGAACTTATAAAGATGTATACTCTTTCGGTATGAATGAAGACTTCCGCTGCATTCTGTTTCTATTCCTTTCTGTAATAACATTCTACCGAATCGGTTTACTTTTATCCACTAACTTCCGTCTAGAACCGCCTGATCACGGACCTTCATTGTTTGAGAGTGTTTGAGGGAGTAGGAAAGTGGAAGAAGTGTGGAGGATGCTTGGGTTTTATAGGGAATGATTAGGGTTGAGTGTAGGTTGGTTTAAATGAAGGTTGGAGGCCATTAGGGGTGAAAAAGGTGGAAAAACGAGTTCAAAACGCGGCTGATCAAAATTTCCTCCGTCCGACCCCCTTACGGACCGTAAGCATGTGGCCTTGTGGTCCGTAAGGCTAGTCAGAAGCAAGATTTTCATTTCTAACCCTTGTTGTTTGGTGGTTTGTCCATTTATTCCATATCTTTAATGTGTTAAGTGTTTTTGGACTAATTTAGGGATGTTTTAAGTATAAATGGCATACTCTAAGGATTTGTATGTAATTTAGTCACGAGAATACGTATAAACAAGCATGATTAAGCATAAGAATTGAGGATAAGTATCGTATGTATGTGTTTGACGTATTAGCGTGTTTATTACACGTTTTCAAGAATTACAAATTAAGTATCATATGTATAGTGGTTTCAATGTATGAATGTGTAAAGCATGAATTGTAAGAAAATACGAATTTCATTATAATCCAAGTTTCAGATTTTACAACGATTACAACGAAGAGACGATTACAAGAATACAAGATTCCCAAAAATAGCATTACAATGTGAGCTTTCTAATTATGGAAAGTATGAAAAAGCAGGGCGTTACACGAATATACATTGTCTTGTTAATATTTCTGGTTATAAGTTAATTCGTCCGAGGTTCGTTTGTCCGCTTATCATTTGTCCGATTGTTCGCTTACGAATATAATATAAGAGGGGCTCATGTGTATATATTTATTGTATTTTTCCAAGTGAAAAGTATTAAAGTATTTGGTGTGTATTTTCCTATCACTAATACATACACATAATGCACGTATTATACCCCAACTAAGGTATTTAAATATACATATATAATTTTCTCAAAAATTTTACTTATTGTAATACTTATAATTTCCGCCATTTTTAGTTCATAAAAATATCTTTTAGTGTTTAAATAAAATTTTGAATGATTAAGACTTAACCCTTGTCATTAGGGTTTGTCTAATCACGATTAAGGTCGTTAATCACAATCAAGGTTACTAATCACGATTAACCATGCTAATCACCCTGTTAATCACATTTTAATCGCAATTAAGATTTTAGAAAATTTTGCCATAGTTTCCCCTAAACTATGGCGTTTTCCACGTTTTTAAAACGTATTCTAAACATGTTTGCATCCAAAAAAACCTCAAGTACTTTGCAAACCTTTTCAGCCCTATTCCACTCGGCATCGGTGAGAGACCATTCAAAGTTAGAATCTCTTAATGCATAACCTTGAAAGGCAAGTCTGTAATGCATAGCTGATTCAAGCATTCGATGTGTAGAGTTCCATCTAGTTTTTACATCTATGCACAAAGATCGACGAGTTTGAATACCAAGAGTTATAGCAATTTCACCAAACTTAAAAAGACGACCCGAAGACTTCCTTAAATACTTAACCCCTACTCTAATTTTCCCAAGACAACAATCAATTGTTCCTAATCCATCTTGTACAACCAAATTCAATATGTGAGCACAACACCTCACATGAAAAAACATTCCCTCATAATGCAATTTTCCTTCCCTTGAAAAGTATTTTTCAAAATTGAAGCAGCCTTATCATTACTAGAAGCATTATCTAGAGTAATTGTACCAATTTTGTCTTGAATGCCCCATTTATTAAGGCACTCTAAGAATCCATCCGAAATAACCTCACCACTATGTGGTGGTGCCAACTCATTAAAACCAATAATTCTTTTTTGCATTTTCCAGTTAGAGTCAATATAGTGTGCGGTCAAACACATATAACCTATTGTTTGGTTTGAAGTCCAGCAATCACTAGTAATGGAGATCATATCAACACTTTTTAAAACTTTTTTCAACTTCTCTCGTTCGAATTCAACCACCTTTATACAATCCTTCCTAATAGTTGCCCTACTTACCTTTTGATAAAGTGGGTTGTTATACTTCATTAAGTTATTAAACCAATGATACTCGACGAACGAAAAAAGGTAGCTCATGAGTTATGATCATTTTTGCAATCATTTCTCTACATTTTATTTGATCATAACCTCCCATTGCATTAAATTCAGATGCATTTTCATTATTAGATGGCTGAAAATTAATAAAACCTTTTGTACCTTTCAAGTGTTTCACAAATGCACACATCTTCAAGTGTCGCAAGAGATGTGACGTGGTCCGTGAACTTTGCGGTGCATATTTCTTTTTGCAGTGCATACACTCATGCTTCTTAATTATTTTCCCATCTTCCTTCACTTCAGCGGTTGTAAAATGACTCCAAGCTCCAGATGAACTCTTTCATTTTGAGCCATCTCCTTCATTGTCTAGAATTTCATCAACCGTCTCATTTGCTTCCTCATTTAGCTCGATATTGTCTTCATCACTTAACTCAACGGGATCATTATTTGGGGTATTGGCTCAGGCAATAACTTCTTTGTTTGAAGACATCTTGGTTTCTACAAATAAAAGCACAATAATACCTCTTAGTTGAACCATAGCATATTCTTAATAATATCTCTTAGTTGAACCAAAACATATTCTTAGTTGAATCACACACAAGCATAATATATCCATTTTTAGTGAAAATAAACTTGGGGAGTGGTTTTTTTATTTGTATACAAGCTAGAAAATAACACATCTATATACATATCAGTAAATCAAAATCATAGAACTTTTACCTCTAATCCACCAAAACAGTAAGTAGTCAGTAATTTTCTATAAACAAAATAAGAGTTTAGATTCGTGAACTAAGGATGAACATATTTTGTTTCTTATGGTATTTATCAGTGATAAATTAAAAAAAAACTAGGTCAAACAAAAAAAAAACGAACAGAAAAAAAAAGGAAGGAACACATCACATTACCTTATTTTGAGAAGAGGAAGATCGCAGGAGAAGCAAACAGTGAAGCAACAACACCAGTTTATCTCAATCGAAGTCTCTGCGTAGAAGAATGAAGATATAGTTAGGGACTTGGGGCAAATTAGTTAAAAGAAAATACATATAACTAGGGCATCAGAGAAGATTAAGAGTAGAAGATGAAAAGGCAATTAGGGAAGCGAGTTGTCAGTCGGCCGAAGAAGAAGCACTGGATGTGTTTTGATTTTGTTGATCTCTTCGATGAAATTGAAAACTGAAAAAGCACGTATCTTATTAAATATTAATTAAATTATTTCTCTAGATCACAATTAAACATATATTATAAAATCTTACATTCTGTTACTTTCCTTTCGACAAAAAGGGAAAAGATATATTAGGATTTTAATATATATAAACAATATATAACAACTAAACATGTATTTAAATTTAAAATAAAGTCACATTCTGTTCTTTCGAAAATAAGGTAAAACTATTTAGGATTTTAATATAAACTATAATATATGTGTATATATATATATAAATAACGAGCCAGCTAACAAGCGAGCCACGAACCGAACCTACCTTGGCTCGGGCTTGACTCGTTTAGAAATTGAGCCGAGCCGGCTCGGCTCGCTTTAAACCGAGCCAATTTCGAGTCGAGCTTTTTTCGAGCGAACTGCGAGCCGCGAGTTTTTTGAACAGCCCTACTTTTAACACTATTTTAGTGTAAATTATGAGGTTTAATTTTTATAAAAGTTATCTTAGCCATAAACCATTTTCAAGTTTAAAATGAAGTTCAAGGATTATGTGGGTGATGATTTTATTATGATCTAAACATAAGGATGTTTAGATCACCATTACTAGCCTAAATCACACAAGATCATCCATATAATCTTCCTACTTTAACAAGATCAACATATGTATAAGCATCATCTAACACATAATAGCATAATCAACATATGATTCATCATATTTAGTATACTTTTAAGGTGAGTTTAAGGTTTTAAGCTTTCATTTCTTTGCGGAACAAGATGATCAATATGTATATTATTAAACTACATATAATAACAAGCTTAAAATTAATGAAATAAAGTCTTACAACTTTGCAAGATTATGATGAAGATTAAGAAGAGATTAAGCTCCAAATGAAGCCCTAAAAGTCCTCCATGCTTGCACCTTTCTTGAATGATCTTGGAATGGGATTTTAGAGGTTAAAAGGGTGAGTTTAATGTATGAAAAGGGTGGGTTTATGGGGGGTGTTAGGGCTGTAGTAAATAAGAAGGGAGTAGGAGAAGTGTTGGTGATTTTTTTTGTAGTGTATAGAATGTTAGGTGATTTGTTGTAGGTGATCTTATATCATGTCTAAGTCTCAAAGTCAATAACAAATCTATAAGACTCCATACCTCAATCTTCATCCAAGATCACCATGAGTGGGCAAGTGGCATGTGGGCCCCTTGTGTTAAAATGGAGATATTTTGGTAGTTTACTAAGTATGTTGATTAGTGGTTGGTCTTGCATTATTAGGGAGTAATTAGGGGTTTTAGATGTTAATTAATATTAATTAGTTCCCTTGGCTAATTGGTATTAGCTTCGGATGGTAAAAATATTATTAGATCGGTCATCGGGTCACTTTCGGACACTATATGAAAGATGTACGCTAATACCGGAAATATTGTCTCGACTTATTTAATGGTACCACCAATATTGTTTCGGACATGAAGTAGCCTTAACTAGTTCACTGGATGATCCGTTTAGATGTTAGGATGGTAAAAATGTTCTTTACTAGTTCGTCGGACTGATAATATCAGACAAGTTGTGTCAGTTATGGCGTATCACCGGAAACTTATGCTTAGGATATCCTGTTGATATCCCCAAGCTTATTTAGGGTGACCCTATATACAGGTCCTACGACCCTTAAAATGTTGAGTTTCAGCGTTTCGGACATTTTATTTTGTTATAATTTAGCGCGGACAGACGAATTTTAACGACGCATATTTTCCGGAAAGTTAAAGTGTTTTTGTATTTAGTGTCCCAAATTTGGGATTTTTATTTGTATTTCAACCATAAATTGCTTTCGTATCATTCGTTGCTCATTTGGACAGTTTTTTTAAACTTGCTGGCATGAATAGGTGTTCAGGTGAATAGTGCTTTCAGCACTTCGCCAACATATTTGGACATAGTTTGTGGTTTTCTTGCGACGCGATAAATGTAATGACATTATGTGACATGTTTAACCATGTCCTATGATTTCTAGACTTTTCGTGACCTAATCATGCATTAATTAAGTCGTAACGAATGCAGTTAACTATATAATTAAGTTGTTAAGTTGTACGGAAATTACCATTATTTTACCAGTTGTCACATTCACCCCCCGTTAAAGGAATTTTGTCCCGAAATTCAGGCTGCGTTACTGTTTGCAGGGGAGCCTTGGAACATATGTGGGTACTTGAACTTGATTTGATCTTCACATTCCCACGTATACTCGGGTTCGTGACGTGAGTTCCTGTAATGTAACACCCCAACCCGGATAGGGCTGACGTGTCACTATCAACGGTGATCAGAAACATAAGACAGTTCCATTAACATTAAAGTTAGGTTACATTCCAAAAGATAGTTCACAGCCCTAGGCCCAAAATACATATTGATTTTATAAAAGTAATAAACATCTTCGGTTAGCATCCTAGGATTTATTCTTCACTCTTCACCCCTCCCAAAGTAACCTGTGAACCTGTGGTGAGATAAAGTATACGGAATGAGCCGAATGCCCAGTACGGAATAATAGGCTTAAATAACAACAACGATAATAGTAACGGTAACAGTAACAGTAACAACAATAGCAATAACAGTAACAGTAATATGATATGATAATAAAGCAAGTCATCCAGTAAACTTATATAATACGGATGTACCCTTGAGTCGAAAAGTAATAGGTATGATGGGTATGGGCACACACAAACTGTATACCTACAGTAACAGTATTCCTAGAATCGATCCATACGCCTCCTAGTAGCTATGTACCACACTTGTACCTAGGGACGCCGTGAACTAATCTCTCCATCACGTAAGGAGCACATGTTATCGGACCCTCAATAACGTGCCTGTGGGACACTCCATGAAAAGCGTAGAACTCAGGGTAACAGAGCACAATCAGTCATAAACAGTAATCCAGTTTTACAGTAAACAGTAACCATGTAATCAGTATCGGAACATGCGATAATGAGTACAATATAATGATAATTTTATCGCATGATATTAAGTTCAATCTAAAGTCTGAAAAGGAATGAACGGACAGTCAAACGAATCGATATTCCAAAGACGTTAGGAGTTCCAAAAGAAAACGACAACTCAATGAGGTTTATAACCAATCGAACCAGATAACAAAAGAAGAGGGGTAAGGATCCGTAACTTGTTTCTTCATTTGTTCTCTTAAAAGTATATACTTGTCAAAGCGTGCTTGTATAACCTACATCGTGTCCATATATTTCATAAGGTTGTGTTCGTATATATATAAAGTATATATATACATATGTTTATTTCATCTGTGTCTAGTTTAAAAGCTCAAGTTTGCTTAAGTATTACATAAATTAGTTTTTGCTTAGATTAAAGAACACATATGTTTATTTATATTTGAAACATAATTTTATTTTTCGTTGTAAAAACAGTTTAATATATATGTTTGAATAAAATAGAAGTTAATTAAAAATAAATGTCAGTTACGAGATTTGAACTTGTGACTTAAAGGTTGTAAGTAAAAAGTTTTAGCCAGTGAGACACTTAATCATTTGTATTTATCTTATAAAATTCGATTATATAAATAAGTATTTTGATGTTATTAATTATAAAACACCAAAAATCTGATAAAAAAATATGTCACCAATAAGGTGAGAACCCAAGACCTTTAGTTTCTAAGTCCCCAAGAGTTATCCAGTTGGACTACACAACTTTCTGATGCATATTTTGAAATATGATTTATTTAACAAGAAATCTGGTGTGTTTAAATATAATTCTGATGCATTAAAAAGAATGTCTTTGGCAAGATTTGAATTCAAGACCTCTAGGTTGTAAGTTAGAGCTTTAATCAGTAGACCACTTAGTGATTTATGTTTAATTTATTAAATCTGATGTTTATATAAGAATTCTGGTGCATTTAACAGAATTTATGATGTTTTTTTATAAAATTCTGATGTTTCATCAGAAAATATTATGTTTTTACAAAATTCTGATATTCCATCAAAAATTATTCTGGTGTTTCATCAGAATCTGATGTTGCATATAGCTAGTAAAAATATATGTCTCCAACAGGATTCGAACTTGTGACCTTTGGGTTGTAAACCAGCTATTGAACTAACTGGGCTACCAGAACCCTTGTGACTAATCAGTCTCCTTATTTATTTATTTACTCAGTTCACTGGTTTATCTTTTTCTTCTTCATCTTTTATCTAAAACTAACATTCACAAAATAAATTATATATTCCATTTTCATTATAGATTAACCTTAAAGTTTCAAAAATAAAAATTTAGCTTATGGTTACCTTGGTCAAAAACGCGTTTCGGTTACGAGAGACGTCGTCGGGAAGTACGCAAGTATCGCCGGAATTGATATTTCTTCCCCGAAAATGGTCCCAGGTGGTATGTTTTTCATGGTTAGAGCTTTGAGTGGTTCAGTAGGGATAGTTTAGTGGTTTAGTCGGCATAGTTGTGTATGACAAGTGGTGTCGGTATGGTGTTCGGTTTCGGTTACGGTTACCGGAACCGGGTTTTCTTATGTGAAGGTGATAGAAGATGGTGTAGTTTGTAAAGAGGTTGAGGATGGTTTTGTAAGATGATGAGAGCCTCTATTTATAGAGGGAAGTGAAGGTTCTAGTTGAAGAGAAGTTGCAGAGATTTCTAAAAGTCAATTTGCATGAAATAATTCATGCATATATTATTTTATTTACATAAATTCTCATCCATTCATTTCTATCAAATTGTCTCACACTTACCCGTATGCCTATTTTGCAAGTATTCCCACTTGCAAAGGTGAAAGTATTATCTTATTTGTTATTATGAGATTTCATTATTATGTTAACAAAAATTTATTCATTTACTAGTTATTATTTTTTTAAACTTCTAATTTTAATAAAAGGAGACTTATGTATGCACATATAAATTTCGGTTATCACAACTATTACCCCCTTAAAAGAAATTTCGTCCTCAAAATTTGTAAGTCAGAGCATAAGTGATCACAGAAATAACAGTAACAAAATTTCACATCCTATATCAGGAAACATGGTTCACAGTTACCTGGACTAAAGGTTCTGTGACTCGAAGAGACTACGATATGCAAAACGCCGTATTGATTCCTCGGTTTCCCAAGTTGCTTCTCGCTCAGTATGGTTCTTCCAGAGAACCTTAACGAAAGGAATCACTTTCCTCAGCATAACCCTTTCCTGACGGTCTAGTATAGCTTCAGGTTCTTCCTCATAAGGAAGATCCTCGTGAATCATGTGCAAAGGATAACTAATGACATGGAGCGGGTGATAATTGTATCCTCTCAACAAGGACACGTGAAAGACATTATGAACATGCAAGAGTTGAGACGGTAATGCTAGACGATAAGAGACCTCTCCAACTCTCTCAAGAATTTCGAATGGACCGATGGAACGAGGGCTAAGCTTTCCCTTAATTCCAAATATACGGACACCACGACATGGTGATACTTTTAGAAACACATGCTCACCAACTTTGAATTCTAAAGCTCATCTATGCTGATTTGCATAGCTCTTTTGTCGGCTCTGAGCTTCCTTCAACTTCTCTCATGCAACTGTGACTTTCTCATTCGTAATTTGGACTAACTCAGGTCCTTCGATGATCTTTTCCCCAACTTGTCCTAATCGGTGCTCGACATTTCCGACCGTACAAGAGTTCAAAAGGTGCCATACCAATACTTGCTTGCCAATTGTTGTTGTAGGCGAAATCAACAAGACACAAGTATTCATCCCAGTTTCCAGTCCATTCAAGTGCACAGGCACGGAGCATGTCTTCCAAAGTCTGGATCGTGCGTTCTGAGTGTCCGTCTGTCTGCGGATGGAAAGCAGTACTAAACTTCAATCGCGTTCCCCAAGCTTCTTGGAAGCCTTTTCAAAATCGTTACGTGAATCTTGGATCTCTATCTGAAACGATTGAAGACGGAGTACCATGTAGTCGAATAATCTCCTAAAGGAAAATTTTGGATAGCTTGCTGACCAAAAATCCTTACTAAATCAGTAGAAAATGACTGACTTGGATAGTCTGTCGATAATGACCCAAATAGTATCATTCTTCTTGAAAGTCTTTGGCAAGCCCGTAACGAAATACATCAAGATCTCATCCCATTTCCATACAGGAATATCCAACGCTTGCAATAACCCACTTGCGCGTTGGTGCTCAATCTTCACTTGTTGACAAGTGATACATTTACTTACGTATCTAGCAACCTCTTTCTTCATGCCATTCCACCAGAAGTTCTGACGTAGATCCCGATACATCTTTGTAGATCCCGGTGGATAGAAAATGGTGAGCTATGTGCCTTGGCTAACAATGATTCACGAAGGCCAGAATCATCTTGCACACACAGTCTCTTGCCACACCAAATCACTCTGCGTTGGTGTATATGAAACTCGGATTGCTTACCCACCTCAAGATTTTGCACAATTGACCAAAGTTCTCCATCGTTCTTCTGTGCATCTTTAATTCGAGAGATGAGGCTAGGTTCTAACTGCATTCTCGCCAAGTAGCCATCAGAATTACCATCTTGGATGACGATATCTAAAATAATGCGAGGCTAAAATTGAAGACATGATACCGCTCCTACATTCTTTCAACTCAAGGCGTCAGCTACAACTTTAGCTTTTCCAGGGTGATACTGAATATTGGTGTCGTAATCCTTCAAAAGCTCTAACCACCTTCTCTACCTCATATTAAGCTTCTTCTGAGTAAATATATACTTAAGGCTCTTATGGTCAGTAAAGATGTCGCAGGTCTCGCCATACAGATAGCGACTCCATATCTTCAACGCGAAGACAACTACGGCTAGCTCCAAGTCATGTGTCGGATAGTTGACTTCATAGGGCTTCAACTGATGCGATGCATAAGCAATAACCTTCCCATGTTACATTAAGACGCAACCTAAGCCTTTCTTTGAAGCATCACTGTAAATCTGGTAACCGCCTGATCCATAAGGGAGAGTGAGAATTGGAGCAGAAACAAGACGTTTCTTGAGTTCCTCAAAGCTCTTTTCATGTTCCTTGTTCCATGAGAACTTAACTCATTTCCTTAAAAGTTGCATGAGGGGTAAGGAAATGGTGGAGAATCCTTCAATAAACCTTCGGTAGTAGCCGGCTAGACCCAAGAAACTCCATACCTCTGTAGCAGAAGTAGGTATTGGCCAGTTTGTAATGGCCTCAATCTTTGTAGGGTCCATCTTGATTCCATATGTTGACCATGTGGCATAAGAATGCTACTTTATTTAGCCAGAACTCACATTTTGAAAAATTCACATACAACTTCTTCTGTCTCAAGGCTCCAAGTACAACATGCAGATGGTCTCGTGTTCTTCTCGACTCTTAGAGTACACTAGGATGTCATCGATAAAAACTATGACGAATTTGTCCAAGTATTCATGGAATACTCGATTCATCAAGTCCATGAAGACAACAGGTGCATTGGATAGCCCAAAAGGCATAACAAGAACTCGTAATGACCATAGCGAGTCCGGAAGGCAGTCTTAGGAGCATCCTCTTCCTTGATCTTTAGTTGATGATAACCGGATCGGAGATCTATCTTCGAGAAAACTTCGCACCTGAAGTTGGTCAAAGAAATCATCAATGCGGACAGAGGGTACCGATTGTGAATGGGTAATCTTATTCAGCTCCCGGTAGTCAATACACAACCGCATACTACCATCCTTCTTTTTGACGAACAAGACTGAGTGCGCCCCAAGGTGAAACACTTGGTCTTATAAATCCCAATTCTAGCAGTTCCTGAAGTTGCTCCTTTAACTCTTTCAGTTCCAATGGAGCCATACGGTACGATGCTTTAGAGATAGGCTCGGCACCAGGATCAAGTCGATAGTGAACTCTATCTCATGGTCAGGTGATAGTCCCGGTAGTTCATCTGGAAATATGTCAGGATACTCGCAAACAACAGGATGGCTATCGATGCCATTTTCAATAACAGAGGTATCTTTAATCGAAGCTAAGAATCCGGCACAACCATGCAAGATTAACTTATGAGCTTTAAGCGCAAAAATGATCTTAAGAGATTTATGGGGTTGGATCCCCTGATAAACAAAATCAGGCTTACAGAGATCACCGAAAATAATGCGTTTTGAATAACAATAGCTACACAGTGATGAGTTAACCAATACATCCCAAGGATGACATCAAAATCACTCATATGCATCGAACAAAGATCTGCGTTACGCACTACGAATTCAATAAGGATGGGACAGTCTCTGTAAACATGAGTAATTACGATAGAGTTCTCCATAGGAGTAGAAATAGGCAAAGTGTGATCTAACGGTGTCGGTGTGATCTTAAGGTATCTAGTGAACGAGTTAGATACTGTCACACCCCGACCCGCAGCGGAAAAGGTGATCGAGGCATGATTGGGTTATCATCAAAGCTCATGACATTTATTTTAACGTTTCATATTCATTAATACACTTTGATGAAAAATTACAATCAATATTACAACATGTCCTAAATATCAATCTAGGCTTCATTGTTTTCTTCTAAGGCTTTTCCTATGTTTTCCTTGCTTCATCTGTTCACCTGTATCATGTGTAAAAAGGGTTTTTGGATCAACAAAAAGTTGGCGAGTGAATCCTATGGAAAACATTTGAACAAGTTTATTTAATTGATTATGAAATAAAGTGCACAACCACACATGAGCAAAAATAGATGTAAACTTATTCATAAATCAATTTAATATTAAACAATACACACATGAACAATAATGGATCGTTTAGAGGCACGCGTTGCTCAACTCGTCTCTCACGAGGAACTGATGGGCCTAATGAATGAATTTCATAAACATGATAATATGAAAGACATAACTACAAACAATATAAACTCAATAATACACACATGAACAATAATGGATTGGTTTTGAGGCACGCGTTGCTCAACTCGTCTCCCACGAGGAACTGATGGGCTTAATGAATGAATTTCATATAAGTTGACAAAATGAAATACATAATCACAACAATATAAACAATCTAAGTTTAGATCACGATATGGTATGGCACAAGTTTAAATAAACGAGTTAATTATTTTGTGACACATGACACACCCCAAAACGTGTAATTAAAAAGGGGGAGTTGTAAGATTCACTCACAGTGGGTGCGTTCGGTTGATGATGTTGAATGCACGCGAAATGGTTTTAACCACGAGTGAAATTAACCTAGATAAATAGCATTATGGTTTGGTAAGTAAACGGATTTTATTAATCCATTTTAGTAGGATTGTTGGGTGTATTTTTGTGAGTTTAAGGCTATTTCTAACCTTAAAAATGTTATTTTTAAGTATTTTTAATTGATTTTTAATTAAAATAAATAAATAAAAATAATAAAAAAAGTTGACTTTTTTGACCGTTGACCGTTGACCATTGACCTTGACTGTTTGACCGGTTCGTATGCGTGTAAGTGTGCGCTGGGTGAGGCTCGAACCCGAGACCTCCCGTACGCGTGCACGCAGCTCTACCAACTGAGCTACGTGTCTAACCCGAAATATTTCTGTTTTTAATTATATTTATATACTAATTAGATTAATCCGAAAATCAATTTATTTCTAAAAAGATTTTACTGAATCGGACCGGTGCGCTCCACAGGTCTCGAACCCGGGACCTGTGGGTTGAGTTAACACACAGTCCACCGCTGGACTGTGTGTCTAGCTTGTTAAATAATCCGATTTATATTATACTTATGAACAAACTTTATTATTTCATTTCTGCCTTATTTTAAAAAGTTAGATAATTGTCCGAATCGGTGCAGTAGACCGGACTCGAACTCGTGACGTGTGATTAAACATTCACACAGTCCACAACTGGACTGTGTGTCTAACTTGGTTATTATTCCGGTTATTAATAAAATTAACATGTACAGCGGTGACTCCGGTTCGGTTAACAAAAAAAACATTTTTATTAAGGCAGCATGCGTGGGACAAGATTCGAACTCGAGACGTTTACGTGTTTATTGTGCACACAGTCCACCGCTGGACTGTGTGTCTAACCCGAGTTATATCTTGATTTATAATAAACTTATAATTACAGAAACTTCGTCTTCTTCGTTGATTTTAACCAGAATCGGAAGTCCGACTGGTTCGATGTTTTAATCGTGTTCTTTAGTGTTTTGAGGTTAATTACAGATGAGTATGTAAAAAGAATGAAAGATTTAAGCGTAAGGTATACCGACTGGACTCCTCTGTTTCTCCGGCAAACAGCAAAAGATTCCGACGTCGTGTGTCTTGTAGCAGAGAGTCTTCAACAGCTTGAGATGAATGTGGGTAGCTTCGGTATGAGTTCTGAGTGTTCAGTGTTTAGAGTAAGGCACAGAAGTGAAAAACCCGGTTTTCCGGCGATTTGCAGGAGATTTCCGGCGAGTGAGTTTTCGCCGAGAAAGGGTGCGGTTTTGAGCGAAAAAGCTTGCAGAGGTTCGAGGGGGTATTTATAGGCAGGTCATCGAAGGATTTGGTCCGATTTCCGACTTGATTCGTCGGTTAAAAATTCTCCGGCGGTTATAGCTTGTGTCGCGGACTCAGGCGTCGGTTATAACCGATGTAGTGTTTAAGGTTTACGTTATAACTGAAGTAACCGTCCAATCTCGCGAGATCGCCGGGATTTCCGACGACTGAAATTTGGGCGCCGGTTTTGAATTCGAGAATCATGATATGAATTAATTGATTCTAATAATTAACAAGGAACACTAGTGGCGCAGTGGTTGAGTGTGCGTGTGTTAAATTACTGAACCGGTTGACTGACCCGGGTTCGAAACCCGGCAGAAACATATTATTTTTATTTTCTTATTTTTAACAGTTTCAAAAACAATTTATATATTCCAATATAATAATTAATTATGTATCGTTTAAAATTATTTTGGGCATTAAATTCGCAACGAAATTTTTAACTGATTGTTCGGTTAATAAACGGAGCGGGTTTGGTAAAATCCGTTTTTTTACGGATGTTACAGTATCCCCTGCTTTTTAGAAATTTCGTCCCGAAATTTAAGTAGTGTTATATTTAACTAAAAATGATGGTGTTTAGTTTGACAGTTACATACTTAGAAGAAAAGTAAGAGTTTAAATTTTTGTTTGAGGCGGTAACGTCCTTGTAAGGGTTAAGTACCCTATTACAGGAATCGCTTTTTTGTTGCCTACTGTAAAAGTATTGATAAGCAGAATTGATTCGCTAAATATGGTATCATGCATAAGAGTTTGGATATGTTTGGAAGGATATGGTTATATCCTAAGGCAAAACTTCTAATACTACAACCTACATGGAACTTCTCATAACCATCTAACAATACCTCTGATCCTTTGACAAGAATACTTATATATAGGAAGTACCAGCGGCGTATCCACCATATTCTTGTCAAATTTTCATTGGTTTTATCAGTAAGTTATGATTGGTTCTATGACTATAGAACATAAATAAACACAACAGCTAATATTTGAATCCACATTCTGATAGCATATATGTTTGAATGGTGACAGTTCCTCTCTCGTTTGTTATGATGGAGAGGTTAGTTTATGTAGAAAATGGAACACAATCCAATTTCTTTAAATAGCGAGATGATATAAATGTAACACAAATTTCAACCAAGACAATACTAAATCCTACATGGAACTTCTCATAGCCGCCTGATAATGCCTCTGATCCTTTGGCAAGAATACTTATATATAGGAAGTACCAGCGGCGTATCCACCATATTCTTGTCAAATTTTCATTGACTTTATCCACAAGTTATGATTAGTTCTATGTGACTCTACAACAAACATAACAACCACAAGCACTGATAATGAAAATGTCTGTGCGATCAAGGCTCAATCAAACGGAGCCGATCGTATTGCATGTACTGAAAATGAAAATGTCTGTGCGATCAAGGCTCAATCAAACGGAGCCGATCGTATTGCATGTACTGAAAATAATAAATTTAATCTAAACAATAATCACACAAACAGCCTATACATGGAACCTCTCATAACCGCCTGATAGTGCCTCCGATCCTTTGACAAGAATACTTATATATAGGAAGTACCAGCGGCGTATCCACCATATTCTCGTCAAATTCTCATTGTCTTTATCCGCAAGTTATGATTAGTTCTATGTGACTCTACAACAAACACAACAACCACAAGATACTGATAATGAAAATGTCTGTGCGATCAAGGCTCCATCAAACGGACCGATCGTATTGCATGTACTGAAAATGAAAAATGTCTGTGCGATCAAGGCTCAATCAAACGGAGCCGATCGTATGTGGGCACGCCAGGTTCAACCTCATAATGAAATGGGGAACATGCTCAACGCTCATAATGTAATGGGGAGCGGCGGCCTATGAAATTGCATGTACTGAAATAATAAACAATAATTACTCAAACAGTCTACACATGGAACCTCTCATAACCGCCAGATAATGCTTCTGATCCTTTGACAAGAATACTTATATATAGGAAGTACCAGCGGCGTATCCACCATATTCTTGTCAAAGTTTCATTGGCTTTATCCTTAAGTTATGATTGGTTCTATGTGATTCTAAAACACAAAGAAAAACATAAAACTAAACGATTGGAGTCGAATCTGGATCTTCGGTGAAGAGGACTAGTTGGGTATCTTCGTTTGGGCCGTCATTATCTTCGACAGGATTGGCGTTGATGTTGAAGACTCTTCCTCTTGCTGGTGGCCTAGCGGTTGGGTTTTCTTGGTTTACTTGGTTAACTGGGTTTGATTGGGCTTGAGCGTTGATGACGTTAACCAATTGAGGGCATGTGTTTCTAAAGTGGGTAGGGTCGCCACAATTGAAACAAGCTCGAACATATGGGAACATGGGGTATTGGGGTTGTTGATAGGTTTGGACCATGTTTTGAGTAGGGAAGAGATTTGGTTTTGAAAGGTGCGGCAAACCTTGCTCAAATGACCATAGCGTCCACAAGTTGCACATAGTCGACAAGGTAAGGTAAGGGGATGGTGATAAAAACAGTTATTGCATCGAGGGTGAGGTCCAAGATATGGTTTCTTATTTGGGTAAGTTGAGTTGGGTGCCACTTGAGTGATTGGGATAGCTTGGATGGGTATGGCGTGTGAAATTGGTTGATTTCGTTGGATAGTAGCGAAAAGTTGCCCGTCTCTTTTTCTCTTAGGATTGGGTTGAGAAGGGGATTCGGTTTGGGTGTAGTCGGAGGTCTCAGTCGATGCTTTATCCTTCTTCTTCTCCTCCTTGAAGGCTTTGTTCCGGATTCGGTTCTCGGTGAGCGCTGTTGATAGCTGCATTGCTGCTTCCAAAGTTGCAGGCGTGGTACTTATTACAGAGTCTTGAATCTTTGACGGAAGACCACGAATGTAGTGCTCGATCAAACGGTAGAGGGGAGTGAACATGTTGGGAACCATTTGATGTAACTCGAGGAATCTTTTGTTGTACGTGGTGTGGTCGCCTTCCTTTTGCTTCAACAAATAGAACTCATCTTCTAATTTCTTGATTTCGCTCCTTGGGCAAAATCGTCTGGTCATGATTTCTTTTAATTCATTCCAAGTTAAAGTCATAGCATCGCCGACGCCTCGTTTGGCCTTCTCTGTATTCCACCAAGTAAGTGCTATTCCATATAAACGACCAGTAGCATAACGCACTTTGCGATCATCGGGGCAATCGCAGTTTAGAAAAGTGTTCTCCATCTCTTCAAACCAATGGAGGAGAGCAGTGACACCTTCAGTCCCTTTGTATTTCGGAGGGTCGCATGATTTGAAATGCTTGTAGGTGCATTTAGTGGTATTTGGGTAAGAGTTGATAACGTTTTGATTTTCTTGATTGACAGGATTAGCGGTAAGTGCTTGTTGGACTTGGATTACAATGTTGGGTATTATGGCAGCCATTTGTTGAGCGATTAGGGCAGCCATGCGTTCGCGGGCTTTTCCTGCTCTCGTCTTCCTACGGGCGTGGTTAGAAGTCATCTACAAGGAATACATGTCAAGAGTATGAGTTGGATGCTTTTGGGATCATGGGTCGCATTCAGGAATGAACATTCATAAAATAATTATAGAAAAATAAATCTACTACATCCATAGGATGTCTTGGGCTTTGCTCGCCATTAGGCCCTACATGCCGCCATACTTCACCTTCGTAATCATGTGGGCCCCCATGAATACCGGGTTTTTCATATGGTTCGCATGTGTTAGCCTGGTTGCGTACACTAAAACCCGGAGAAAATCGAGAAATATGTATACAACGTATGGTATTCGGAATGTGTCCAGGTGTAGACACGGTGACACCTCAAAGTGGGTTAGTTCGAACGACGTTTGGTGTGGCATGCTTTGGCCTAATAGGTCCTTCGTACTCTCATCGTTAGTCCCCAGGTAGGCAAACTGGTCCGTTATATTGGATTTATACGAATGCCAACCTAGACAGGACGTTCCGACTACCGGTACTTGTACCCTTCCAGTTACTACATGCCCGTCGCAGAACTTACTTTGATGAGATTTGAAAATTACAACAAAATCTTTGAATAATGAAGTATGAAAATGAATTGAATATATGAACATTGATATATGTATAATGAATATGTATATAAGTGTGTATGTTTGACTGTAAGCATAAACAAATATGAAACAAATAAATATCATAAGTTTATATGTAACCACCTAATCAATTAAAGTTTAGGCAGACTATAGTATAGGCTCTAAGGGTCTAATAACCTATCCTATATCCCTATAGTCATGGCTCTGATACCAATCTGTCACACCCCGACCCGCAGCGGAAAAGGTGATCGGGGCATGATTGGGTTATCATCAAAGCTCATGACATTTATTTTAACGTTTCATATTCATTAATACACTTTAATGAAAAATTACAATCAATATTACAACATGTCCTAAGTATCAATCTAGGCTTCATTGTTTTCTTCTAAGGCTTTTCCTATGTTTTCCTTGCTTCATCCTGTTCACCTGTATCATGTGTAAAAAGGGTTTTTGGATCAACAAAAAGTTGGCGAGTGAATCCTATGGAAAACATTTGAACAAGTTTATTTAATTGATTATGAAATAAAGTGCACAACCACACATGAGTAAAAATATATGTAAACTTATTCATAAATCAATTTAATATTAAACAATACACACATGAACAATAATGGATCGTTTAGAGGCACGCGTTGCTCAACTCGTCTCTCACGAGGAACTGATGGGCCTAATGAATGAATTGCATAAACATGATAATATGAAAGACATAACTACAAACAATATAAACTCAATAATACACACATGAACAATAATGGATTGGTTTTGAGGCACGCGTTGCTCAACTCGTCTCCCACGAGGAACTGATGGGCTTAATGAATGGATTTCATATAAGTTGACAAAATGAAATACAAAATCACAACAATATAAACAATCTAAGTTTAGATCACGATATGGTATGGCACAAGTTTAAATAAACGAGTTAATTATTTTGTGACACATGACACACCCCAAAACGTGTAATTAAAAAGGGGGAGTTGTAAGATTCACTCACAGTGGGTGCGTTCGGTTGATGATGTTGAATGCACGCGAAATGGTTTTAACCACGAGTGAAATTAACCTAGATAAATAGCATTATGGTTTGGTAAGTAAACGGATTTTATTAATCCATTTTAGTAGGATTGTTGGGTGTATTTTTGTGAGTTTAAGTCTATTTCTAACCTTAAAAATGTTATTTTTAAGTATTTTTAATTGATTTTTAATTAAAATAAATAAATAAAAATAATAAAAAAAGTTGACTTTTTTGACCGTTGACCACATTGACCTTGACTGTTTGATCCGGTTCGTATGCGTGTAAGTGTGCGCTGGGTGAGGCTCGAACCCGAGACCTCCCGTACGCGTGCACGCAGCTCTACCAACTGAGCTACATGTCTAACCCGAAATATTTCTGTTTTTAATTATATTTATATACTAATTAGATTAATCCGAAAATCAATTTATTTCTAAAAAGATTTTACTGAATCGGACCGGTGCGCTCCACAGGTCTCGAACCCGGGACCTGTGGGTTGAGTTAACACACAGTCCACCGCTGGACTGTGTGTCTAGCTTGTTAAATAATCCGATTTATATTATACTTATGAACAAACTTTATTATTTCATTTCTGCCTTATTTTAAAAGTTAGATAATTGTCCGAATCGGTGCAGTAGACCGGACTCGAACTCGTGACGTGTGATTAAACATTCACACAGTCCACCACTGGACTGTGTGTCTAACTTGGTTATTATTCCGGTTATTAATAAAATTAACATGTACAGCGGTGACTCCGGTTCGGTTAACAAAAAAAACATTTTTATTAAGGCAGCATGCGTGGGACAAGATTCGAACTCGAGACGTTTACGTGTTTATTGTGCACACAGTCCACCGCTGGACTGTGTGTCTAACCCGAGTTATATCTTGATTTATAATAAACTTATATATTACAGAAACTTCGTCTTCTTCGTTGATTTTAACCAGAATCGGAAGTCCGACTGGTTCGATGTTTTAATCGTGTTCTTTAGTGTTTTGAGGTTAATTACAGATGAGATATGTAAAAAGAATGAAAGATTTAAGCGTAAGGTATACCGACTGGACTCCTCTGTTTCTCCGGCAGAACTCCGGCGACAGCAAAAGATTCCGGCGTCGTGTGTCTTGTAGCAGAGAGTCTTCAACAAGCTTGAGATGAATGTGGGTAGCTTCGGTATGAGTTCTGAGTGTTCAGTGTTTAGAGTAAGGCACAGAAGTGAAAAACCCGGTTTTCCGGCGATTTGCAGGAGATTTCCGGCGAGTGAGTTTTCGCCGAGAAAGGGTGCGGTTTTGAGCGAAAAAGCTTGCAGAGGTTCGAGGGGGTATTTATAGGACAGGTCATCGAAGGATTTGGTCCGATTTCCGACTTGATTCGTCGGTTAAAAATTCTCCGGCGGTTATAGCTTGTGTCGCGGACTCAGGCGTCGGTTATAACCGATGTAGTGTTTAAGGTTTACGTTATAACTGAAGTAACCGTCCAATCTCGCGAGATCGCCGGGATTTCCGACGACTGAAATTTGGGCGCCGGTTTTGAATTCGAGAATCATGATATGAATTAATTGATTCTAATAATTAACAAGGAACACTAGTGGCGCAGTGGTTGAGTGTGCGTGTGTTAAATTACTGAACCGGTTGACTGACCCGGGTTCGAAACCCGGCAGAAACATATTATTTTTATTTTCTTATTTTTAACAGTTTCAAAAACAATTTATATATTCCAATATAATAATTAATTATGTATCGTTTAAAATTATTTTGGGCATTAAATTCGCAACGAAATTTTTAACTGATTGTTTGGTTAATAAACGGAGCGGGTTTGGTAAAATCCGTTTTTTGACGGATGTTACAGATACTACATAATGTGTTGCTCCCATATCGAATAACACATAGATACTATGTTCACCAAGCTGTAGAGTTCCAGATAGAGCTCGTGGAGCATTAATAGCATCAGTGGCAGAAAGCACGAACACTATTCCTCCAGTGTTGGCAGTGCAACATTTCCTCCGGTAGTCAAACGAGTATCAGGCTTAGTGCATTCTTTGACCTTGTGTCCAGTCGGACCGCATCTAAAGCATGCACCCATTGCCTTAAGACATGTACCCTAATGTTTCTTGCCACAAGTGTTACAGGAAGGAGTCGGCGTCTGCTTCGGGTTTCCAAGTTGGTTCAGTGGCTGAGCTCTCATAGGCGTATACGGCTGAATCTGATTCTGAGAAGCTTTCTGGTTCTGGGAACGAAGCTGCCATGAACGGTTCTGATTCCCGGAGTTTTGGATCGCTTGAGACTTTCGATCTAGATGGTGTACGGTAGTAGTGGAGGATTGACCCGATGCATGCTTGGGCAATCCATCCCGGTCTCTCTTCTTGCTTTCTCAAGTTCGAGCAAGGAATTCCTTCCTCTCGAATTCAAAGGTCTTAATGGCATCAGCCACCTTAGTAAGATCTTTGAATTTCATGAGCATGATTTTCTTCCGAATTCGGTCACAGACAGCCCACTTACACTTCTCGGCTTGAACTGCTGCAGATCCTGCTGCATCTCCCATGATACTAACAAGTCTTGAGGAACGGGTAATGAACTCTGAAGCTGGTTCGTCATTTCCTTGACAGATGACAGCGTATTCCCTGATGTAGGCTTCCCTATTAGCATTTGAGAAATACCTCTCGTAAAAGATGTCACCAAATTCAGCCCATGGAAGGGTAGCGGCGTAAGCATCTCCTCCTTTGACTTGCTTGAATCCTTCCCACCAAGTTTGGGCATTATCTTCCAGTTTGTAGGTGGCAAGTCTGAGCTTGTACTGGTCAGCAACTCCTAGTGCTTTAAAGATCTTCACAACATGGGCTATCCAGTTTCTTGCTTCAATCGGGGTAGTAGCGTTACTGAAAGATTTCGGGTGTTGCTTTTAAAATAGCTGGAGCCACACATGGATTCCTTCGGTGGTGTTGTTAGCGATGTTCTCACCAACAACGCCTCCAGGATTGGCGTTAGCACGTTCATCAGTGCGGGTCTGCTGAATAACCGCCTCTATAGTTTGCGCAACAAGATTGGGAAGCAGGCCAAAAAGAGCCTGGTTGATAGCAGTGACGACGTTCGGATCAACCGGAGTTTCGTTCGAAGCGGTGTCATTAGTCGTGCGGTTAGTCCTACGAGATTGGCGACGAGGAGGCATCTATCAAAAGAACGTGAGGTTAGCGTAAAGAGTAAGGAAGCACTTATCTTAGAGTTTACCCATCCTCATAGGCCTAATTACTAATGTTTAAGTTTTCTACAGGAACGAGCCTTAGCTCTGATACCATGGCTGTAACACCCTAACCCGGATAGGGCTGACGTGTCACTATCAATGGTGATCAGAAACATAAGACAGTTCCATTAATATTAAAGTTAGGGTTACATTCCAAAAGATAGTTCATAGCCCTAAGGCCCAAAATACATATTGATTTTATAAAAGTGATAAACATCTTCGGTTAGCATCCTAGGATTTATTCTTCACTCTTCACCCCTCCCAAAGTAACCTGTGAACCAGTGGTGAGATAAAGTATACGGAATGAGCCGAATGCCCAGTAAAGAATAATAGGCTTAAATAACAACAACGGTAATAGTAACGGTAACAGTAACAGTAACAACAATAGCAATAACAGTAACAGTAATATGATATGATAATAAAGCAAGTCATCCAGTAAACTTATATCATACGGATGTACCCTTGAGCCGAACAGTAATAGGTATGATGGGTGTGGGCACACACAACCATACACCTACAGTAAAAGTATTCCTAGGATCGATCCATACGCCTCCTAGTAGCTATGTACCACACTTGTACCTAGGGACGCGGTGATCTAATCTCTCCGTCATGGAAGGAGCACATGTTATCAGTGCCTCAATAACGTGCCCGTGGGTCACTCCACGAGAAGCGTAGAACTCAAGGTAACAGAGCACAGTCAGTCCTAAACAGTAATCCAATTTAACAGTAAACGGTAACCATGTAATCAATATCAGAACATGCGATAATGAGTACAATATAATGATAATCTTATCGCATGATATTAAGTTCAATATAAAGTCTGAATAGGAATGAACGGAAAGTCAAACGAATCGATATTACAAAGACGTTAGGAGTTCCAAAAGAAAATGACAAGTCAATGGGGTTTATAACCAACCGAACCAGATAACAAAGGATACAGGTAAGGAGCCGTACCTTGTTTCTTGATTTGTTGTCTAAAAATATATACTTGTCAAAGCTTGTTTGTATAACCTACATCGTGTCCATATATTTCATAAGGTTGTGTTCGTATATATATAAAGTATATGTATACATTTGTTTATTTTATCTGTGTCTAGTTTAAAACCTCAAGTTTGCTTAAGTATTACATAAATTGGTTTTTGCTTAGATTAAAGAATACATATGTGTATTTTTATTTGAACCTATTTTTATTTTTAGTTATAAAAATAGTTTAATATATATGTTTAAATAAAATAGAAGTTAATTAAAAATAAATGTTAGTTACCAGATTTGAACTTGTGACTTAAAGGTTGTAAGCAAAAAGTTTTAGCCAGTGAGCCACTTAATCATTTGTATTTATCTTATAAAATTCGATTATATAAATAAGTATTATGTTGTTATTAATTATAAAACACCAAAAATCTTATAAAACAATATGTCATCAGTAAGGTTTGAACCCAAGACCTTTAATTTCTAATCCCAAGACTTATCCAACTCGACTACACAACTTTCAAATGCATATTTTGAAATATGATTTATTTAACAAGAAATTTGGTGTGTTTAAATATAATTCTGATGCATTAAAAAGAATGTCTCTGGCAAGATTTAAACTCAAGACCTCTAGGTTATAAGTTAGAGGCTTAACCAGCGGACCACTTAGTGATTTATGTTTAATTTATTAAATCTAATGCTTTATATAAGAATTTTGGTGCATTTAACAGAATTTCTGATGTTTTTATAAAATTCTGATGTTTCATCAGAAATTCTAATGTTTCAACAAAAAATCTGATGTTTTTACGAAATTCTGATATTCCATAAGAAATTCAGAAATTCTGGTGTTTCATCAGAAAATCTGATGTTGCATCAGATCTAATGCATTATATCAGAATCTGGTAAAAATATATGTTTCCAGCAGGATTCGAACTTGTGACATTTGGGTTGTAAACCAGCTGCTGAACCAACTGGGCTACCAGAACCCTTGTGAATAATCAGTCTCCTTATTTATTTATTTACTCAGTTCACTAGTTTATCTTCTTCTTCTTCATCTTTTATCTAAAACTAACATTCACAAAATAAATTATATATTTCATTTTCATTATAGATTAACCTTAAAGTTTCAAAAATAAAATTTAGCTTATGGTTACCTTGGTCAAAAATGCGTTTCGGTTACGAGAGACATCGTCTTGAAGTACGCAAGTATCGCTGGAATTGATATTTCTTCACCGAAAATGGTTCCGGGTGGTACGTTTTTCGTGATTAAAGCTTCGAGTGGTTAGTAGGGATAGTTTGGTGGTTTAGTAGGCATAATAGTGAATGATAAGTGGTGTCGGTATGGCGTTCGGTTTCGGTTACGGTTACCAGAACCGGGTTTTCTTATGTGAAGGTGATAGAAGATGGTGTAGTTTGTAAAGAGGTTGAGGATGGTTTTGTAAGATGATGGGAGCCTCTATTTATAGAGGAAAGTGAAGGTTCTAGTTGAAGAAAAGTTGCAGAGATTTCTAAAAGTCAATTTGCATGAAATAATTCATGCATATATTATTTTATTTACATAAATTCTCATCCATTCATTTCTATCAAATTGTCTCACACTTACCCGTATGCCTATTTTGCAAGTATTCCCACTTGCAAAGGTGAAAGTATTATCTTATTTGTTATTATGAGATTTGTTAACAAAAATTTATTCATTTACTAGTTATTATTATTTTAAACTTCTATTTTTAATAAAAGGAGAAATATGTACGCACATATAAATTTTGGTTGTCACATCTAACACCTCAATCGCGTAATTCAACAAACTGCGGTGGAAACATCGAGAGTCACGTTACAGGAAATTGTTTCACAACACATGATATTTAAAGTTTTGTTTCATTGAATTGATGAATTACATTGTTTTGAAACAAATCAAACAAATAAAAACAATTTTCTTTCCAGTTTTAAAGTAAGCTAAGGTCCGAGTCCATCCTATGTGTAGCATGCGTTAACAATCATCATATTATCTATAGTATATATAATATGCATATATGAAAGACTTCTTAAAGTCATTTGCCATTTCCTTAAAACACCCCCTAAAACATAATGTACAAGTCTTTAAGCACCAGAAAACATCACTTTCCAGTTATAACCTTCTACTAAAAAAACGCGGGATACATTAGGGTTTCACATTCATTTCAAAACATTTCAAAATCGCCCGCTTCCGCTCTCTCTCTCTCTCTCTCTCTCTCTCTCTCTCTCTGGATCTAGGGTTTTTCTCTAAGGCGATTCAAGATCTAGCCTTTCTCATCAACACCAGATCGATAAACAAATCTCAATGCATTCTCCATTCAGATCTAGCCTTTCACGAGAGATTCGGAGACCCCAATTGCAGCCACCACCGCCGTTCGCAACCACCACGACCGCTCGCAACAACCACCACCGTAAGTCCTCTCAATTTCAACCACCACTTATGTGTCGTATCATGCTACGTGACATTTGCAGAAGAGCCGGTGCTCTGCGTGTGGGTATCCTGCTGCTCTTTGATTCGAAAAATTAGGGTTTTTGGTTATTTATTAGGCAATATTTTGATGTAATAGTGTAAATCTAGGTCTGTTTGTTGTATTTTGGATGGATAATTTTGGGTTATTCTCTGGTGTTTTTTAGGTCTAAAAATGGTTTTTACCACGGATTCTCCTTCCATTGATTATCTTGAATGTAAGTTTTTGTTTTCGATTAGTATCATTGATAAGTGATTTGTGCCTTTGATTGTACCAATTGATTAATTAGGGTTTAGGACACTTTCAATTTGGTTCTGTAACTACTTCTTTAAATTTTAGGGGAAGCCTTAATTCTTTTAGCTTTAATCTTATTTGATATACAGATTTGAGTCTTCTGTTATATCCCATGGCCTGTGAGCTCAGGGGGCTACCCTCTTGATTCCCAGCACTCATGGTAGGGTGAATAGCCGTAGACTATGCTTTCACACAAATAAGTTCCACCATAAGAATTAGAAACTTTTTATGAAATTTGTTGCAATTTTTTTGTTATTTTTATTCATTTATGTTATATTAATTGATGGCAAAAAAAATCTGTTGCAGCTATCCTTATCCAGGATATCAGATCCTTATAGCTTGGAATTATGGTTAAAGGTAATGTACTCTTGTACTGTTTGAATTTGGATATTTCTGTCAAATGTTTCGTCGTGGGATCCGGAGTTGAAGGAGTTTGATCTGGAGAATAGATGGTATTGGCATACAGTTTAATGCAGTCATCGAAAAATAGGCGATATGAGAAATTAGGTTGATTCTATAATTGAGATTGTGGTCACGATAGTCAATTTGACACATTTTTCCTTCCTTTGAAATTGGAGGTACTGGTTAATAGTAAGTTTATTTAAATGTGTTTAAAACGTGTTAAACTATTGGTCGTATAACTTGTGCTATATTTCGTGTGGTTTTTAGTTAAGAAATGCTTTATATTTTGCTATTGATGTGTTGTTGAATCTACTCTTAAAAGCTAAAGAAAACTTGAGAAGTTCAACTCTATTAAGTATATTACCCACAAAATTTACCATTTTTAGCCCTAACCTATACATATAAATTAATCTCATTTCATCATCTGATTTCATCAAACAGTATCCTGAAGCTTGTAGAACTTATAAATCATTAAATCGTGAGCAATATCATATTCATTTATTTTCTCGCTCTGCTTTTCGTTTGTGAAAACACGTATAAGGTTAGAAGTTTGGAAACTGAAGATGATGAAAAATGCTCAAGTGAACATGGTATCAAGACTCTCGTACATGTTGATAGTTTTGGTGCTGTTGGAGATGGTGTTTCTGATGATACAAAGGTGAATATGAGGATATTATTCGACTGTTAATAAACTACGTTCACTTGTTGAATGTAGTTATTCAGGATAGTAAAATTGGAACAGGTTCTAAAAATCTTGACTTTTATTTGTCTATTTAAATTCTTGTTCATCTTAAAGGATGCATCTTGAAATTAATTTCCATGAAAATGATTCATATAGTTTTGCATGTGATACTCAGGTGATGATTGCATCTCAATTGTGAACGGTTGCTCTAATATCAAGATGAAGTCGATATTTTGTGGGCCGGGTCATGGAATCAGGTGCTTATTTATTGATTTTGTTAATTAGTTTTTTCACAACAATATTTATTGACTAATATAAAAGCACAAAAAACTAATCCTAATTATTTTGGACAATTTTTAATTATGTCAGTATAGGAATAAACAACACATCCAAACGGGCCAAAGTAGGATAAATTTAAAAAACATGTAAGAGTTAATAGGTTAAATCGGTTCAGCTCAGCCGACCTTTTGTTTTTCGTTTTATCTTTTATCAAAAGTATAGTATTAAAGATGACACTACAAGAGCTACATTGTTTAATAACAATTTTTACAATTTATGAATAGACCAGTGTGTAGTGATTCTTGGGTTTTTTTAGTTGCATTGCATCTTTTATGAACGTAGCGTGTTATTTCAACTTCGTACCATAGAAAATATGAAAGCATGAGTCGGTTGGCATGAGATTTTAATAGGTAGTTATAGAAGATTAAGAACGATATTTTGTTGCATTGCTTTTTTTATGAATGTACCTGAGTGTTTCTGTCTGCAACGGTTTTTTTTTCTATATGCCTGCATTTCAATAAATTTTTTTAAGTACCTGAGTTTTAAGTGTTTTCTTTTTCGGATTTGTATATTTAAAATTATTGTGGAGACCTGAGAGTTTCTAATCGTAGAAGACATCAATACAACAGTTGATGATATTATTATTACTTTTGCATAGTACATAATCTCTATAATCTAGGCTGACTCATTTTGCTCTTTTTGATTATTAATTTAATATATATAGTGGTTTTCGTATTCCTTATAGATAATAATAGTAATCTATCAATTTAAGTATTGGCCTTCTCTCTTAGTGATGAAAGTACTAAAATCCTGCTCTGATAACTAACTGCTTTCTCTAGACCATACTTTGATTCTCCCTTGCTTTTGATGATTTTAACCTAGCCTGATGAAGTCTATCTATACTTTTGCTGAATAGTTGCCTTGGTTTTTTCAGTTTGACCCAGGGATTTTGATCCTATATTTGATGAATGGGGCGAATATAAAGGGTAATGTTTGCATCGATATGTGGTCAAAGGGGTGCTGGGAAGATTGGGTTTTAAAGTTGTGGTGAAGACCAAGCATTGGGCTTGGCATATTATGGCCGCTACTATTGGGATAGATTGGAGATTGAAGATGAGGCTGCTACGGTGCTACCTGTTGGTTTCTTTTTTATTGTTTTTGAGTATTACGTTTATTATTGTTTTAGTTATGTGGTTTTGTAGTTTCATTAAAATCGAGTTGTGATTATCCTCTTGGGTATATTTTTTTGTATTGCTTTACTGATGTGAGTGTTATACCGGTATTTTAACAAATATTGTTACAAATCGACACTATAGAGATGTAATATACATTATATCCCCAAAAAATTGTTAAATTAATCGAAAATGAGTAATGCAAGACTAAACATGGATTTTGAAGTCAAATGATGACTTTCCAACTTCCACCCTGATTTTGAAGTCAGACCGAACCGCCCCGTACATAGCCCTAAACTCACCAACTTAAGTGATATGTTTCCCGCCGCATCGCACGGGTAAATGACTAGTAGTACCTGAAACATATGTGAAAAGAGAGTCAACATATAAATGTCGGCGAGTACATAGGTTTTGTGTGTCAAATTCATGGCTTTGTAATCATATTGCAATACCTCGCTCGACTTTGAGAGTCGATGAGTATAATCCTTAAAATCATAAAGTGTTTGATATTGCAATATATTTAACCAACTTAACAAGTTGATATAAATAAAATAAAACCTTGTAGCCATGAATCTTGACCAAAACATTTCTTTTTGTAAAACCGAGTAGTAAATCGATTGTAAAAGAAAACTTCGTATAGTTTATATCTTTAAATGAAAATCGTTGTGTGAAATCGTTTGAAAACATTTGTCCAAATGATTCGGATAACGCTATGATATGTAATACGATAAAAGCACTTATATATAGGAAGTACTAGCGACGTATCCACCATGCTTTTATCATGTTACACATGTATCGTTATCTAAATCACTTACCATAAACCAATCGTCTGTGTTATGAACCATTCGTCCGTGTTATAAACCAATTGTCTGTGTCATAAACCAATCGTCTGTGTTTAATTTGTGAAAACTGTGGTCGTTCTTTAATGAATACATTCAAACCTATGATGACTCGTTTAGACCACCAAAGGGTCTCTTTAAATCGACTAACAAACCACCAAAGGGTTTGTTAAAAATACAGTTTCTGTCGTTCCCTAAACTTCCCCACAAACACCGGGAATTTTGGTAACGGGATTGTCAGTCCTATGGTAACATAACATACTACTCGTTGGCTCGGCCAAAGCTAATGAATGTCATTCATGTTATGGATAACGCACCAACAAGTTGTTCACATTATTGAAATCGTATTGCTTTATATATATAAACCATAGACTTTGTTTTGAAAAACTAGAAAACGATTTAGCACATATGAATCACCTCAAAACATTTGAAAACATAAAAGAGGGGAACTATGTACTCACTTGGGATTGCGAAAGTGTCCTTGATCAAGAGAATGAACAAAGCTCAAGTGCGTCTTGTGTTAGGAACACTTAAGAGCTTAGAGTTGGAGGCCTCCAAAAGCTGGAAGCAAGCTCCATGGGAGAAAGAAATCTGAAATGAGCAAGTTGGAAAGGATGAAGATTACGTCTATTTGTTGATGCATTTTGTGTTCGTCATTTGTCGAACAGGCTAGATTGAGCGTGTGTTGATTATTGTATAGTTTAGAATCGAACACACGACCAAAATACGGAGTTTATAGTGTAAAAGGGAACAAGTTCGCCCGAACTTGACATGTGGCAGACAAGTTCGCTCGAACTTGTCATATGGTAGACAAGTTCGCCCGAACTTGTCCTCCTATGCACATGTCAAGCGAACTTGTGTGTTTCCCTATAAATATGTGGTGTGTGTTCATTTGTCATTTAAGTTTTTGCCATCCCTACGGGGAGGTGCTGCCGGATTCTCTCCAGGAACTCCGGCAGTTGGACTTATAAAGATGTATACTCTTTCGGTATGAATGAAGACTTCCGCTGCATTCTACTACTACTCCATTCTTAATAACATTCTTCCGAATCGGTTTATGTTTACGCATTCCGTCTAGAACCGCCTGATCACGGACCTTCAATTGGTATCAGAGCTACAGTTATCACCTACGCTCATGAATTTGGACATTAGGAGGGGTTTTGGACGTAAAACTTGAAATAAACATACAATCCATGGATGAAAAGTAAAATTGAACGTATAGGATTGTTAGAAATTGATTTCGACTAGATCTATTGTGGATTCATCTGCCAAATTCGAAGAAATAAGGATTCTGGATCGAAAAATGTGAAAAAGGCTGATTTGGGGGACCAAGTTCGCCCGAATTTGACAAGGATTTTCAAGATTTCTCATCAAGTTCGCCCGAACTTGACTGATTTTCTTTGAAATTAAGCACAAGTTCGCCCGAACTTGTCTATTTCATGCAAGTTCACCCGAACTTGGTGGTGGCCAACCAAGTCGCCCGAACTTGTCACATACTGACTAAGTTCGCCCGTACTTGTCATACAAGTTTGCCCAAACTTGTCAAGAAGCCTAAAAAAAGTATGGAAAAATTTTGTTGATTGTATTGATGGGATAAGTGTCTAGAAAAAATTTGGAGATAAAATTTTTTTCCGGGTTTTTGATGAACGAAATGGGATGTTCGGGGACACTGTCTAGAGCTTCAGAGTATAGATTTGGTGATACGGTCACAAAATTTTGAAGATAACGGGAGAGTCATTGATACCGATGTAGAATGTTGATCATTTGGGTGTCGTGACTAGTAATGGGACTAAACGTTAAATTCGCATATGTTAATAACTGAAAATTCCGGATTTCAGGGGGAATTTCAGTGAAAATTTTCAGTATGGTCAGAATTTGCAAAAATGAGGGGGAATAAAAATTTTTCAATATTTGAAGATTCTGACATTTTTGAAATTCGTGACTGCTGCAACAGTATCCGGGTGGTTACCGATTGCAGATTATCGGGAAATGCAGAGGATCGAGATTCTCGGGTGATCACAGGAAGTTCCGAATTTTCAGTTCATTATACAGAGTGATGCTTAAGGGTTAGAGTCCTGATCTCCGGTGAAGGAACAGTTAGCTGGATTAGCAGTCGTTAGTACCAGTGAGGAACTAAGAACGTTCAAAACGTTCGGTGATGATCTTAGGAATTGATGACTAGCTCCGCAGATGGATGGTTTCAAAATTACCAAGGAAATCTGATGATAACCTTTGGTGGCCATTATTTTTAGTCTTCAAGCAGATGAATCATTCTTCTCTTTGGACTAACCGCCGTTGGATGATGATGTTTGGTGATTAAGTGGCGCTGGTCGGAGATAGCTATATATCTGGCATTACGACTGAAGAGTGTGATTTTGGTCACGGACGTATGTTTTCCAGATTCGATGCATTACCAGATTATCTGTTTCCGATGAAGATTTGCTGATTGAGCAGATTACAGATTTGCTGATCAAATCTTTCTGAAGGGTGCTTAACTATGATTACGGAAATCAGAATTTCAGATTTTCGAGGGTATTCGTTGATTTGAAGTTTTCCAGTGCGGTGATTCAAAGTTTCTATCAATTGCCGGTTGAGTTTTTGATATTTTAGGAGTGTGCGGAATAAACTCTCGATGTTCAACGCTTATTCAAAAACTGAACTCGGATGCGGTTATCGTCAAAATGGAGAAGCTGCTGTATTAATTAGCTTCAAGTTGGTGGTTATTCAAGAAAATTTGTCGGTCAAGCAAATCAGAGGAGATCGGAAACCGTGCAACCAAATATCTGAACTAGAGATTTCAACGGTATTGAAAGTTGATAATGCAAACCCGGATCATCAATTAAGGGGGAATCTGTTGTCGCGTTTCGACGACATCGTATTTCCCGTCGACTTCATTGTCTTATATATGGAGGTCGATGAGAAAGTTCCAATCATTCTAGGCCGCTCGTTCCTTCATACCGCCAAGGCAATAACCAATTTCTATGACGGTAAAATCTCACTTCATGCAGGGGACGAGATTGTCACATTTGAGATAGATAAAGCCATGCAACACCCTAGTGATAGTGATGATCATAGCCGTTCGTGTCATTCCGTTTACTTCCTAGATTCATTCATATCGTGCGTTGATCAGTGTATTAGTTACATTAGTGGAGATGATATAGTTGGTCAGGATGAGAGTGAGCTTGAGAGTGAGGATGAGGGAGTTGAAGAGGATCCGGAGTGGATTCCGGAAACGTTAGAGTTATGTGAGGTTAGGGAGGAAGTTGAGAGCAAACCTTTAGAGTTGTCACCTTTAGAGCTTAAGGTTCTTCCGTCTCATCTAGAGTATGCCTTCTTAGGAGAGGAGTCTAGTTTACCCATCATCATATCTTCCAAGTTGACGGAGGAGGAGAAGTGTAGGTTGATTGAGGTGCTACGAGAGCATATAGATTCCAGCTTGGAGATTGTCCGATATCAAGGGGATTAGCCCCACTTTTTGCACACACCGGATTCTCATGGAGGACGAATTTAAACTGGTGGTGCAACCATAGAGGCGTCTAAATCCTAACATGAAGGAGGTGGTTAGGAAAGAGGTGATTAAGTTAATGGAGGCTGGGTTAATCTATCCTATTTTCGATTCGGCATGGGTTAGTCCTACCCAAGTCGTCCCTAAGAAGGGAGGGATGACCGTTGTCGTGAACGCCCAAAACGAGCTTATTCCTTCCCGTACGGTCACCGGTTGGCGTGTGTGTATCGACTACCGCAAGCTTAATGACGCCACCCGGAAGGACCACTTTCCATTACCTTTCATCGATCAGATGCTCGAGCGTCTTGCGGGCCAACAGTTCTATTGCTTTCTCAACGGTTTTTCCGGCTACTTCCAAATCCCAATCGCGCCGGAGGACCAAGAGAAAACCACTTTCACATGTCCTTACGGCACTTATGCGTACCGACGCATGCCCTTTGGATTATCTAATGCACCGGCTACCTTTCAGCGGTGCATGGTAGCTATCTTCCAAGACATGGTAGAAAACTCTATGGAAGTCTTTATGGATGACTTCTCGATTTACGGTAGTTCGTTCGACCAATGTCTAGGTAATTTAGATAGGATGATGAAGAGGTGTGTGGAGAAGAAGTTGATGTTGAATTGGGAGAAGTGTCACTTTATGGTGACGGAGGGGATTGTGTTAGGACACAAGATCTCCAGAGCGGGTATAGAGGTAGACAGAGCCAAAATAGATACCATTAGTCATTTACCGCCACCCACTAGTGTTAAGTCGGTTCTAAGCTTCTTAGGTCATGCGGGCTTCTATAGGCGTTTCATTAGAGATTTTTCTAAGATCACTCGCCCCATGACTCGTCCTCTAGAGAAAGACGTTCCTTTCGTCTTTGACGAGGAGTGTCTAAAAGCCTTCAAGTTCTTGAAGGAGAAGCTTCTGAGTGCCCCCATTCTTATCTCGCCCGATTGGAGCTTGCCGTTCGAGCTCATGTGTGATGTGAGTGACTACGCTGTTAGAGCGGTTTTAGGACAAAGAAAGGACAAGCACTTTCATCTGATTTACTACGCGAGCAAAATGCTAAATGATGCTCAAGAGAACTACACCACCACGGAGAAAGAACTCTTAGCCGTAGTATTCGCATTTGATAAATTTCGCTCATACCTCGTGCTTTCCAAAACCATCGTTTTCACCAACCATTCTGCATTGCGTTTTCTCTTCCAAAAGAAAGATGCTAAACCCCGACTGATTCGGTGGATTCTTTTGCTTTCCGAGTTTGACATTGAGATTAGGACAAAAAGGGGGCCGAGAATGTAGCCTCCGATCATCTTTCGCGGTTAGAGGATCCGAGTAGGGAGGAGATTCGTGAGGAGGCGATAGGAGATAGATTCCCTCATGAATCCATAGATTTTATAGAGGCCGAGAGAGGGGGTCTACCTTGGTTTAGCGATCTTGCGAATTATTTAGCCAATGGGTATGTCATGAAGGATATGAATGCCCAACAAAAAAGAAGTTGTATAGGGATGCGAGAAGGTACATATGGGATGATCCCTACTTGTTTAGGATAGGAAGCGATCGTATTCTTCGAAGGTGTGTTAGTAAGAAAGAGGGGGTAGAGATTCTTAGGCATGTCCACGAGGGTTTGACAGGTGGTCATCATGGTGCTCACACTACCGCACAAAAAGTATTTGATTGCGGCTTCTATTGGCCCACGGTAGTTGAGGATTCGGTCGAGTTTGTTAGGAGGTACGATGCTTGTCAACGCACCGATAATATCTCATCCAAGAATGAGATGCCCCAAAATCCGATTCAAGTTCTCGAAATTTTTGATGTATGGGGCATCGATTTCATGGGACCTTTTCCCCCTTCTTGTGGGAATCGGTACATCCTTGTGGCAATCGATTACGTTCTAAGTGGGTTGAGGCTCAAGCTTTGCCTATGAACGATGCCTAGGTGGTGGTGAGATTCCTTAAAAAGTTGTTCACACGTTTCGGTACACCCCAAAGCCCTTATAAGTGACCGAGGTTCGCATTTTTGTAATGCCGTGATGGAGAAGGCATTGGAGCGTTATGGAGTGACCCATCGTTTATCCCATACTATCCATAAACGAATGGTCAAATTGAGAATGCGAATAGGGGAGTGAAGAGAATCCTAGAGAAGATGGTTGGGAAGTCTAGGAAAGATTGGTCGGATAAGCTTGATAATGCTTTGTGGGCATTTCGTACCGCCTACAAAATACCTTTAGGGACCACACCGTTCATGATCGTCTATGACAAAGCTTGCCATCTTCCTGTAGAGTTAGAGCACCGGGCACTTTGGGCCCTTAAGACCGTTAATTTAGACATGACCGAAGCAGCTAGGAGAAGATACTTCCAAATTCATGAATTGGAAGCGCTTAGAGACGCAGCTTATGAACGATCATGGAGTATCAAGGAAAAGTTGAAAGCTTTACATGATTGGAAGTTGAAAGAGTTGAAAGAATTTAAAGCCGGTGATAAGGTACTTCTTTATAATTCACGGTTTAAGTTATTTCCCGGTAAATTGAAGTCGAAGTGGACGGGACCGTATATTGTGCGAGAAGTGTTCCTGCATGGTGCGGTCGAGTTACTAAATGAAGTCGACGGGTGTGTATGGAAAGTGAATGACCATAGATTAAAGCACTACTTAGGAGGCCCGATCGATAAAACCGAGAAGGAGGTAACTCCTCTCGAAGACATGCCAAACACCACCACTTAGTGTCTTGAGTAAACGCTCAAGTGTAGAGTTTGTACCGATTGTAATCTTGTTTATTTTTATAGCTAACGGTTGTTTTTGGTAGTTTGTCGGTCCTTGTTTTGTGTTTTCAAGTCATTTTGCAGGGATTCATAGCCGAGGATGCACGAGATTTGACGAGAAAACAAGGTTCCAGGTAAGTTAAAGTGTTAGAAATATTTTGGATTAGTTTTGGGAGGATTGGTAATGTTCAGAATTTTTTCTAAGGCATGAAACCTCACAAAACAACGAAACTTTATGTTGAAATTGCCTGGTCGCGGGGCGCGCGCTCCCTACCCTATACCCACTTGCGGCCCGCGAGTCCCCTAATTTTGCTAACGTCATTTACATGGTCGCGGGGCGCGACACCCTCGACCATATGGGTCGCGGCCTGCGAGTCCCAATTTCTGCAGACCTGAACGCTTTAAACCCCAAATGTATCAGTTTTTGCCCTAGTTTCTCACTACTAGACCGCCACAAACCACCATAAATCCCCATAAAACTCCGAATTTCACCAATTTCCACCCAGTTCAGCCATCTCCAATCACCAACCACCATTACCCCATCGATTTCATCCATCAATCTTCATCCTTTCACCATAAAAACGGGATTTTCACAAGGGTTTCAAGTTTCAACCGCCTTCACTTTAGTTCTTCTTGTTTAACTCGAATCCAAGGTATGTTTTCTTGTAATTTTTGTACCATGAGTCCATTATTTCAGTTTCTAGTTAGTCTAGTGGTAGTTTTCGTGTCGGGTCTTGGTCGAGGGTTGTGTTTTGAGCTTATTAGTGGAAGTTTGAGGCTGCGGATGGTTTGGGCTGGGTAGTTTAGCATAATGCAGGTAGCGGAGGGCTTGGTTTAGGTTGAAACACTTGTGTTTGCGGCTGCCATAGTCTTGGGGTAGTAACATTGAGTGTGGGGATTCAGGATGGTAATGTTAGTGATAAAAATGCGATTTTTAACATATGTTTGACCCGTTTCACTGGATCCACTATAAAGTTTGCAACTTTGCTTGGTTTTGACACTCAATGTCATTTTGTTTTGGCACTAGAACTTAATTGAGGACAATTAAAGAGCCAGAAAGGGGTAGTTGCGTATATTGAGTCGTGTATTTTCAATCGTTTAATCTTGATTCTTGTTTGGTCATGGGTTTTACTTATATGCATGTACAGGTACAAAACGCCTCGCCCGTACTCAATCTCCATTCAGGAGAGGTTGTTTATAACTTATGCTTTTGTAAAGAGTAACTCGATTTTTGCTTTCATTTTATTTTCGGGTTCAACCGCGAATGAAATGCTATACGGTTGTTTTCATTTTAAAAAAAAAGTTAAAAAAACCAAAAAAATTAAAAAATTAAAAATACCAAAAATAGTTTGTGATTACTAATGATCTGCTTTGCTTTGTCTTATCAAATTTGAATTGTTTTGCAGATGTCAGGTGAAGGTTCCTCGAGTAAGAGAGGTAGAAAGAGAGGGCCGACAGCTCGTAAGGAGCTCTAGCTGCGCCAGTGCAACAGGATAATTATGTGTATTATAGGGAAGTAGATTATGTGGGACCAGGGGTCCCACAAAGTTAGAGTACTAGGATTGGGGATAGCCCACTGTTGCAGTTTGAACGTAACTCGGGGGAATTCGAAAGGTTGGGTACATTGATTTCGGTAGATTTGCTACCGTCTAGGAGGATCAATTGGGATTTGATGGATCGCCTAGGGGCGAGGGCAAGGATTGAGCAGTTGTTAGGGCCGAAATTTAGAAGGGTTTTAGATTGCCATGCACGGCAATATAAAGAGATCATCTTGGAGTTTCACTCCACATTTGACTACAAGCAGGGGAATTTTAGTGAAAATGATGTGGTTTTCTTCGCCTTGGGTAGGCAATCTTATGAGATGACGATACCGCAATTTGCGGTGGCTACGAAGTTTTATACGGAAGAGGAAGTGGATACTGAAGAGCTTAGGACGAGTTTGCAGGGGGTTTTCAAGAAGGATCATCCACATAGTGTACCAGTGAGCGAGCTAGCTAGGTTTTGGGGGACGATTTCCCGGATGCCTTATTCGAATAACATGGTTGCAAGTGACATCACCGACCCGGTTCTTAGATTCGTTCATAAGATTTTGGCGGCTACTTTGGTTGGTAGAGGTCAGGGGGATAATAAGGTGAACCAAGTTAGTTTGTTTTGCTTGATGTGTATGGTTGAAGGGAGGACCGCGAACTTGGCGAGGTGTTTACATGGTCGATGAGGAGACCGTGGAGGGGTGGTTCGGCATAGAGGATCTATTGTGGGCCATGTGTCACGTGGTTGGCGGAGAGTTTAGGAGTGTTTGGTAGGTATACGGCCGATAAGATGAGAGAGGGTCCTAAACCGTGTTTAATGAAGGTTGCGGATCTTCAATCCGCGGGTATTTTGACATATGATGACCCGCTGACATGGGATTATGTTCGTCAGGGTCCACAGGTTCCGCCTCCACCAGGGTCAGCTGCTGCTACTATGCAGTCTGCCATTCCTATTCGCTATCAGAGGCAGACGACCCGACAGGAGATTCCAGCCAGACAGCACCCACTGAGACAGCCACGTCCCGAACCGCTTACTATGGATTATCTGTATGATAGGATGGAGACAAGATTTGGGGATTTACGGGGTTACGTTGATGAGCAATTTGGTAGTGTCAGACAGATGATGGTGGAGAGCTGGAGGGTTCACCAGCAGGGTCAGCAGAGGTTGGAGGATGGCATGAGGTTTATGATGAAGGGTACGAATTTAGGTGTTCCCCTGTTCTTTAGGCAGCCACAGGCGGGGCCTAGTAGTATGCAGGGGTGGAGCCGTATCATGTCTACCAGCAGGAAAAGAAGGAGTCGGAAGATGATCAGTGATTGGAGACAGCAGCAGCGGAGCTGGAAAGCAGTATCTTTAGCTTTTATTTTTATTTTTATGCTGTTTTTATCTCTATTTGGTCTGTACTCCTGATATTTGATGTTTTGGTACTTGGTTGGTTGGGTAGGGTTGTTTGATACTTTGGGAGGTTTGTTTGGATAGTTGAACAGGTTGTTTGTGTTTGTTGGATGGTTGTGGACACTATTATCTATCGTATTATGTTGGTATGTTATGTTAATTTGATAGGTGTGGTGTTTATTTTTGCCGCTTCCGTTTGCGTGTCCGAGAGATAGGAGTTGTTTGCTGAGCGTATTCGGATTGGAGGGTATATGTGGAATAGAATGGCACTTTGACAGTCTCGCATATATTCAGCTTAGTCGTTTCCACTTCTAAATATTTATTTATTTTAGTTATTTAGTTTTTAGTTGTTAGTTGCTTTGTTAGGTAGTTTGGGTCGTGTTTCGTTATTGCATTAGGGACAATGCAATCTTTAAGTGTGGGGATGGGATACATAGTTTTTAGTTTAGCTTGAGTCTTAAAATTTGAAAAATACAAAAAAAAAAAAAAATAGAAAATAAAAAAATAAAAAAATTGAAAAATTAGAAAATGTCTTTTGAATAAAGGAGTTTGCAAATAAAGAACGGAAATAGAAAAGATGGGTTTTGTTTGGGTTCGAATAATAATAATATGAGAATAAAGTAGTTGAGCTTGTGTCTAGTTTGGGATATGCGGGTAGGCTCGACTCGATTCTAGGTTCCTTTGATCTTAATATACCTTAATTGTCGGTTTGCTAGTGGGTACTCATCTACTAAAAATGGGAAACTGAAACCGCCAATAATAGTATAAAGAATATCGTTATAAGCTAAAATTGCTAGAATTTTTAATCATAAAAAAATATTTGATAATTGAGCTTTGAAACTAAACAAAAGTAGCGCAGGCCTATGTAATCTTCGTTGGGGGTGGTAACTCTGACTTAGAATGCCTCTGGGATGTGTCGAAATTAAAATTGCAAAAAAAATACCGACGCTCACGTTGTCACTCTCGGGGATCGTGACTCTGGTTGTGATAGCCTCTGGGTTAGGTAAAGCAACGTCTAAGCTCAAAAAAAGGAAGAAAAAAAAAGAAAAAGTTGTTTTTAAATTCTCTTGATTTTGGTATAAAACGGTTGGGAAATAGTCCAGTGATCGTTCCCTTTGTTCTATAAGCTTGAGGCGGGATTAGATGGACTGTGGCTTCTGGCGTGAGACCCTAGGTAAGCTGATCGCACTTGAACATAAAATGCATGATAAGGGCTTGGAATCGGGTTTGGTCTTAAGAGGATAAGTATACTTGCAATTGTGGCTAACACAAGTTTTGAGTTTAATACGTAACTTATACTTTTGACCCGAGTGATTGTCTGTTTCTGATTCCGTTTGCATAGATTCTTTTTCGAGGATGAAAAAAGAGTAAGTGTGGGGATATTAATACATCAGTTTATCGTGTTAAGTTTGTATGGTTTTCGTTAGTTTTAGTTTCGTTATTCGTAGAATAGTTAGACTTTTCATCCAATTGCGTTTTGCAGGTCTTGTTAGCTTAAAACAGCTGGAAATTGAAGAAAACGAGTTAAAATATGAAAGTGTCAAGTCCTGGAACGAGTTGGAAGGCTCGGGAGCTGAAACGAGTCGAATTTGCTGGTTTTAGGTCTTCTGGCGGGCCGCGACTAGCTAAGAGATAGCCACTCACGACCAGCAAGTGGCTAATAATGTACTGACGTCATGAAGGCGGTCGCGGGTGTGACAACCGACATTTTCTGGTATTTTTCATACAACTTAAAGTCACCTTTATTGTGCAATTATATGATTTAAAGCGTCGTTTTTAGCATGTTTGCATCTCATACATCTATGAATGTTATGTGATACATTTTATTAGTGCCTAAGGTTCAACTTAGATACTTCAACTCAGGAAATTTAAGCAATGCACTAAATCAACTAGTAAACTAGTCGGTTAGACTTGCTATGTCAGCACGATTCCGGTACTCAGCTAAACGATTAGAGTAGGACTTGGATGGAAGTCCAACATCAACTATACACTAAATCATATGTGTGAAAAACAAGGAATTATTATAACACTTTCCGGAAAATAATATAAGCACTAAAATTTGCCAAAACGAACTACAAATAAAAATTCAACACATCTAAGCACAATTCAGCATCTGATAGTTTAATCTAGTTTCAGAAATCAAGTTGAACATTTTAATTCATCTGGAAAACTCTCAAAGTATCGTGTGAAATCAAAAACACCTCATATCATACAATTCATACAACTTAATATTTTAGCAACCCGGTAACAGAACGAGCACCCGAACATAACTAGACATCCTATGAACTAGTTACTATCATTTTGGTGTCATGAAGCTAGAAAAAATCATTTACTAACTTATTACACTTAGAAATCACTAGTACAAAATAACACCTAACTAAATCCATCACATTCTAATTATATCTCTTAACTACCATCACCACCCAACTAATACCCCCCCTTGCTAACTTACGGTCAACATGTGGGTCCCCATGCCCACATGTTGTCTAGTGATGTTGGGTGAAAGCTTAGTGGGTAATGAAGTTTTTTAGTGGAAGAAAGTTTTGCAAGAAGTTTATAACAACACCTTATCCCAACATAATCTCACAACTCTCAACACCAAAGATTCAAACCCTCACCTCCTTCTCCTTCCTTCTTGCTCACGGCCACAACCACCTCACTCCACCTCCATTTTCCTTTGATCTTACAACATTTCAAGTATGTCCAAGGGTTCATGAAGATCATCTAAGAAGGTTTCAAGATTTAGAAGTGGAAGGACCTCTTCAAGGAGTTTTATCCATCAACTTTGTCTCGTCTTCTCTCCCAGTCTTCTTTGCCACTTCCCTGGCCACAAGAGCTAGTAGTAAGCCCTCTAATCTTCATTTCACTTCTTGTTACTAGAATAAATATGGTGTACAAGCTCAACCATCTAAAAGACTCACTTCAAAATGATGAACACATGAACTTGTAACATCACATAAAGAAAATAATCATAATCTTGAAGTAATCACATAAAGAAAATAATCATAACTTGAAGTAAAAAGAAGTTGTATTGTTTATTTTGTGCTATGGATGATATCCATCATATGTAGACTTGTTAAATGTGTAGATCTAACAAGTGTACATATGGATCTTAGAAGATCCACGAAGAAATATGTTGGTGAACTAGATGAACATGAAATGGACTTATTAAAGTGATTAATACAAGTTTTTGATGAATACGAACTTATACAAAAATAAATGGATGAAGATGTTAAACATCATTTTTCTATAAATTTGTGTAAAAGGTGACAATTCATGTTTTTTAAGATTGTTGAACATACTAAAGCTTATGTTAAAAGACTACATGATTTTGCAAACTTTCAAGTTCATCACTTACATGAAAATTACATCTTATGTTTATTTTTAGACTTGTTAATGTATTATTAAGTCACTTGATGAATTTTAATCATTTAAACACATGTTTGAAACATGGGAACCTCCTAAATCTAGGGGAGACTATGGCGAATTTTTTGGAGAAATTAAACACTTAGAAAAATATAATATTTTCAAGACTTTTGTTACCCAAATGTTGAAAGAAGTTAAACAAGGTTTTTCCCTAATTTTTATATAAAATACAAGTCAAGAAATAATATTTTCTAAAAAGATTTGAACAAGTATAAATATATATATTTTTGGGGAAAAATATATATGTTTAAGTGATCACAAGAATTAGCTATGTTATGTAAATATTGTGTGTAATATGTAATATTAGTCATGTAGGACTTTTAAAATTCGAAATACTCACAATGAGTATAAATACAATATACTCAAGAAATACACAAGTATATTGAACACATACAAACCCACACTTGGTGTAGGATAATCAAACCGGAAATATATTATAAATAATCACACATAGTTAGACTTGACATTTGGTCAACTATATATATATATAAATATATAATATATATATATATATATATATATTATATATATAAATATTAATAAATATATATATATATATATATATATATATATATATATATATATATATACACACATATATATATATCCCGGGTTAGATGTATATAAAATAGAGCTTGGTAAATATCGTATTCAAAACCGACAAGTAACAAAGTATACATATTCATGAAAATACAAGAAGTATTATGTTATGTCCACCACAAAAATATATTATTTTTGGGTATGTAAAAAATATACGTCCTACAAACATTATAAGAATATATTATTTTTGAGTTTACAAAAATAATATATATTTCTTAAAAGTATTTTATTTTGAAGTATGTGGAAGTATATATATTTCACAAGTATTACAAATATATTGTTTTGATGAGACTCTAAAAATTGTATATATTTTCCAGAGATTTATCTTAAAAATAAACTATTTTTAAGATTAATGGAATGCCTCACTTACCAAGCTTAGGGATATATAAACACATATAAGTCCCCTAATTACATCTTAGAATTCATATGGCAAGGAATACAATATTTTGGATAATAATTACAATAATAACAATTCTGGAAAGTTAAGTCAAGAATAAATATTAAGTGTTACGATGCTTAATACAAGTGCTTATATACCTATACATGTATACTTTCCTAAGTATACTTTTAATGGGAACGACAAATCATACAACTCACCATACAAATATACATGTATTGAAAATAATAATAAAATTATTATTATTTTCTCAAGTTATATATATTTAACGGAGGATACATATACACACAAAATTAGACGATGTATAACTATTATTTTTAAAAGGTAAACTATATATATTTTATGAGTATAAAATATATTCGTTTACAACATTGTCAATCCAAACGTATGAGATCCGACTCCTACATGTCGAGTAGACGTTCATTTTATTCGTGCGAGGCACGAAGTCAAGAGGGCTAGGCCCTTTCTTCAACTTATGAGGCACAAGAATATATATATTTGGAATACATGCACAACTTATAAATTATTTAACTAATACACAACTCAACAATGCGACAACTTAATACAACTAAGAAAAGTCTTAATGATAATTCGTGATGGAAGACTTGTACACAAGTAAACGTAGACCTAAGTGTCTAACGGTGATTAGGACACTTGTAGGTTACGTCACGAGACTGAGTAATCATCTTTGATTCATACGCATCTTACGGAATGCAAATCAGTGAGTTCATGCCCCCTTTCTACTTTAAAGGCTTTTCAGTTTTACAACTATCGGGGAAATACATGTTCAATGGTATGATAAGCTAAGGAATGGAAATACAACTTAGAAATGCAACTTAGATCATGTGCGAATAGGGTGGTTCTTAAGCACCATTAATCATGTTAGACCGAGGTACAAAGGTTAGATCTAGCGGGTTTTGGCGAGCCCCACTCTCGGTCATGGACCCACACAGGAGAGTGCATTTGTTGTCCCAATCGAAGTGTAATCGATGGAAATTCGTCAAGGGTTGGATTGCTTCCTATGTCGGCACACATACCCAGCTACACATTAATGATCAACGTTTTCCTTAGAGTTTATACATACCAGTTTTCATTTAAAATACAACTCATGTTTCAAAGCTTCGTTTTATTTAACTCAAACTCATGAACTCGCCAACTTTTGTTGATTTTTCAACTTAACATGTATTTCAGGTAATTAGTGGACCGAGCAGGGATTTCATATCAAGAAAGCAAGTATCAAGACTCCATGCCAACTTTTGAAGGGTTTGCCCGTTATATACCGCCTTGCGGTGATATAGGGGTCAAAGCCTTATCATTTTATAACTTGCATTTTAGGTTGTAAAATATTTAACAACTTAATTCTCAACTTATGGTTTGTAAACAACTTATTCAACTTATGTTGCGTTTTAGAAACCATCATGGAATGGAATTTGGAGTTTATTTTATTCATTTAGTATGTTCACTTATACTGTATGCAATGATAATCGATCAGATCACACCGCGCGCTTCCGCCTATGAGCGGGTGTGACAGATTAGTATCAGAGCTTCGATTGTAGTGAACCAGGATTCCTTTTCGAGTCTAGTCTACATCACTAGGATCCTCTCACGAGAACTGTTTTTACAAAGGTTTTCATTGCATAAACATTTCGCAAGGTCCACTACATAAATTCATTTTACAAAATAATGCAAGGACAACATGAGACTTAGCCTATAAGGAATAGACACAAAACATTAAGTTTGATTCGCACAAGCAAATGGAACAAATTGAAATGAACATTATGTGATCCTTTCATTGCAGACAATGAGTCGAATCCTGAGGAGGATCCGAACTGAGTCTTAGACGATGACTTAGACGACTTTCAGCCGTTCGCATTACCAGACGGCGCTGTAGAGGACGTCCCTCTGGAGGACGATGTTCTAGCTGCACCTCCTATAATTAATGACAGTCATTATCGGCCACCCCGAGGGCAAGCACGTGGTCGACATCATACCCTTTCATGCTATCCCTCCCGCTATGGTACCCCCTGTCATCGACCTTGATGACGACGACGATGATGTACTAGTCTTTCGCGTCGATTAGCCCGACGAGGAACTCGGGGACAGGGAGGTCTTAGACATTGCTATTCTAGAGGTCGCGTCACCCGTTGTTTCTGTTGTTGACGACTCATCTGATTCTGATTCAGACTCTGACGCCGACCCTAGAGCGTCAGTTACTTCATCCGCAATCCAGGCCGCTGGCCTAGAGGCGTACCCAGCCAACACCAATGATGTTCGGGCACTCGAGCAGCAGGTGCGCACTTTACTCCGTCGAGTCCTTGAGCTCGAGGAAGAGACTATCCCCTTTCGTAGCCTGATTTTCCCTACTCCACCACCATCCCTACCTGTCCCTTAGATTTTAATTGCAAGTACTTCGACATAGGAGATGGATACCCGTTTTTGTGAAAACCATGAATCAAGTCTTGAAGACAACTTGAAGGCCGAAGATTGCTGAAGTGAATGGAGAATTTTGTTTGATATATGTAGTAAAACTTGTATGACCAGGCGATGTAGCCCGAGCACATTTTGTTTTCCTTTACAAACAATGACGTAACAAGTTGTCTTACTATATATGAAAACTAGATGTCTTCGTTATCATGCATTTCTATCTACTTGCTATATGGATTGTGGTGTGTATGAGTTGATTTATTTGGATGATGGATTGTTTACGTGTTGGTTTATTAGTATGATGGATTGCTTGGTTTTTGTTTACTCATATATGCATATATATATATATATATATATATATGGTTGTCTATTTATTAATATTATTAGCTGAAATATTATATATTAAACGAACATCTAATCCTTACTATCGTATTTCCTTGGAAGATCATGGCACCCAAGAGAAGAGCCCCACGAACACGAACTGTGAACCCACTCCCACCGCCACCTCCGCTACTACCTCGAACCGAGGCGGAACTAAACTCTTTACTGGAACAAGGGATATCACAGGCCTTAGCATGGTATGAGGCAGCTCGCGTTGAAAACAGCAGAGGCACCGGCGGATCGGGCGGTAATGGACAAGGCGGATCGTCGGGAGGAAACACTACTAATGGTAATATTTAGTTATTATCACAATTTACAATCCTTTTAATAATCTATTCGTGCGTTTCATTATTTGCTCAATAATGGCTCGTTTATGCAAATTTCAGGATGCACGTACAAACAGTTCTTAGACTGTAAGCCACTCAACTATGATGGCACCGGCGATGCCGTGGCGTTTGTACGATGGACTGAGAAAACTGATTCCGGTATCTGTATGAGTAGGTGCTCTTCTGATCAACAAGGGACTTTTGTCACCGGACTGTTTGTTGATGAAGCACTAACTTGGTGGAATCTGCAAGTTCAAACTTTAGGCGATGATGCTGCGTATGGGATGTCTTGGGAAGATCTGAAGGAAAGGATGAGGGAAAAGTATTGTTCAAGGGCTGAACTTCAAAAGTTGGAAACTGAATTTCGGAACCTCACCATGATAGGAGCTGATATCGTGGGTATACTCAAAGGTTTCACGATCTCTCACGTGTGATTCCTTATCTGGTGACACCTGAGTTCAAGCGTATTGAGCGCTACATCTAGGGTTTGGCACCTGAAATCCGTAGTATGGTTACTGCAACAAACCCTACAACTATTACTCAAGCGGTGACCTTAGCCGTTAGTCTTACGGAAGACGCGGTAAGGATGAAGAAACTGTCTTTGAAAGGATCTGATAAGAAGGAATCACATGCTGAGTCTGCTAGTGATGGCAAGAGGAAGTATTCGAATTTAAAGAAAGGCACCCGTGTGAACAACAGTAACGGCACCAACCACAACAACAATCACAACAACAAAAGGAGAGAAGCAAATCAGCCTAGAGATGCGAGAGCTTTTGCAGCCACGACTGAGACCGGGCACAAGAAGTACAATGGGCCCCTGCCAAAGTGTGATCGATGCAAGGACCATCACTTGGGTGCTTGTCGGGTAATCAAATGTGATAAGTGTGGCAAGACTGGCCACCGCATGGAGGCATGTTGGGCGACGGGAACTTGGGGAGGAGCAGGAAATGGAAATGGAAATGGTAATGGTAATAGGAATGGTAACGGGAATGGAAAAGGGAAAGGGTGCGGTCAAGGATGTTATGGTTGTGGAAGCAAGGATCACTGGAGAAAGGATTGCCCAAAAGAGAACCAGGCTCGTGGGAGAGCTTTCGTGCTCGGGGCAAGGGATGCGCGCCAAGACCCCAACGTGGTCACTAGTACGTTTCTTATCAACAATCATTACGCATCCATATTATTTGATACTGGTGCTGATTTTAGCTTTATCTCCCTAGAATTTAAAAATATACTTGGTATAGAAACAAGTAAGTTAGACGTTCCTTATTCCATTGAATTGGCAAACGGTAAACTAGTCAAATCGGGGGAAGTCATTAAAGGATGCTCTTTGGAACTGGGCGAACGAAAATTCACTATCGACTTATTACCCGTCCAATTGGGTAGTTTCGATGTAGTGGTCGGCATGGATTGGCTATCCGACAACCGAGCCGAAGTCGTATGTCATGAGAAGATTATTCGTATTCCACTGCTAGATGAAGAGACCCTCGTTGTCCATGGGGAGAAGCGCGACACGCCTTTGAGAATTATTAAAAGTATGAGAGCTCAGAAGTGCTTAAGGAAAGGTTGCATAGCCTTCCTAGCTCATGTGGTCGACAAGAAGGCCGAGGAGCCTAAGCTTGAAGATATTCCAGTCGTGAAGGAATTCCCAGAAGTCTTTCCTCAAGACTTGCCGGGATTGCCTCCACAATGACAAGTCGAGTTTCATATCATCAAGCACCTTCGGAGATGCAAGAGTTATCCACACAACTTCAAGAGTTGTTGGATAAGGGATTCATTCGACCAAGCTTCTCGCCTTGGGGAGCTCTATTTTTGTTTGTGAAGAAGAAAAACGGGACGTTCCGAATGTGTATAGATTATCGTGAGTTGAATAAACTTACTATCAAAAATGGCACCCACTACCGAGGATTGATGATTTATTTGATCGACTTCAAGGTTCGAGCTTCTACTCCAAGATAGACTTGAGGTCTGGATATCATCAATTGCGGATACAAGAAGAAAGCAAACCAAGACGACTTTTAGGACTCGTTATGGTCATTACGAGTTTCTTGTTATGCCTTTTGGTTTAACAAATGCACCGGCAGTATTTATGGACTTAATGAATCGTGTGTGCAAGCCGTACCTCGATAATTCGTAATAGTATTTATCGATGATATATTAATTTATTCACGGTCGAAGGACGAACACAAGCAGCATTCGAGAACCATTTTGGAGCTATTAAGGACGGAGAAACTTTATGCGAAGTTTTCTAAGTGCGAATTTTGGATTCGCGAGGTGCAATTTCTCGGACATGTGGTGAACGAGAAAGGCATTCATGTGGATCCGTCGAAGATTGAAGCAATTAAGAATTGGGAAGCACCCAAGACTCCAACCGAATTTCAACAATTTTTGGGATTAGCGGGCTATTATCGGAGATTTATTGAGAACTTTTCCAAAGTTGCTCAACCGCTAACCTCACTCACGCAAAAAGACAAGAAATTTGATTGGGGCGAAAAGCAAGAAGAAGCATTTTAGCTCCTTAAGGATAAGTTGTGCGATGCACCGATCTTATCACTTCCTGACGGTACGGATGACTTTGTGGTATACTGTGATGCTTCGCATCAAGGATTAGGTTGCGTGCTCATGCAACGGGAAAAAGTTATCGCGTACGTGTCACGTCAACTTAAGGTTCACGAGAAGAATTATACCACGCACGACCTCGAGTTAGGCGCGGTGGTATTCGCTTTGAAAATTTGGCGGCATTATTTATATGGTACCCAGTGTACTATATTCACAGATCACAAAAGTCTTCAACATATATTCAATCAGAAGGAATTAAACATGCGTCAACGACGATGGGTTGAATTGTTGAACGACTATGATTATGAGATTAAGTATCATCCGGGCAAGGCGAACGTGGTAGCGGGACGCCTTGAGCCGCAAGGAACGAGTAAAGACACTAAGGGTTCGAGCTCTAGAGATGACAATTCAAACGAACCTTACCTCACGCATTCGTGGTGCACAACTAAAAGCACTCAAGGAAGAGCATATTCAAGCGGAGTCACTTCGAGGTATGGAAAAACAACTTGAGTCAAAGGAAGATGGAACCCTGTACCTTATGGGCCGAATTTGGGTTCCACTCTTTGGCGGCCTTCGAGAGGTTATTCTTGAAGAGGCACATAAGTCTAAGTACTCGATCCATCCCGGATCGGACAAAATGTACCAAGACCTGAAGGAATATTATTGGTGGCCAAATCTCAAAAGCGACATTGCGACGTATGTTGGAAAGTGCTTAACTTGCGCGAAAGTTAAAGTCGAATACCAGAAGCCCTCGGGTCTGTTACAACGACTCGAGATTCCGGTATGGAAGTGGGAATAAATATCCATGGATTTTATTACAAAATTACCCAGAACCTCAAGAGGTCACGACATGATATGGGTAATAGTGGATAGACTAACAAAGTCCGCACACTTCCTACCGATACGTGAGAAAGATAGCACGGAGAAGCTATCTGAACTGTATCTTAAGGAAATAGTGGCTCGCCATGGAGTGCCTATTTCTATCATCTCGGACCGAGACGGTCGCTTTGTGTCAAGAATTTGGCAATCATTTCAAAAGGCCTTTGGATCACGATTGGATCTAAGCATGGCCTTCCATCCACAAACTGACGGCCAGAGCGAATGGACTATCCAAACACTCAAAGATATGCTTCGGGCATGTGTGATGGATTTGGGCGGCAACTAGGATACTCACCTACCCTTGGTAGAGTTCTCCTACAATAATAGTTACCATACAAGTATTCAAGCCGCGCCATTTGAAGCTCTTTATGGTCGAAAATGCCGCTCTTCGCTATGTTGGGCGGAAGTCGGCGATAAACAACTAATTGGTCCCGAGTTAGTCCAAGAGACTACCGACAAAATATTTCAAATCCGAGACCGTATCAAGGCGGCTCATGATCGATAGAAGAGCTACGCAGACAAGAGACGAAAACCAATATCCTTCAAGGTCGAAGACAAGGTCTTGTTGAAAGTCTCGCCTTGGAAGGGCGTAGCTAGGTTTGGTAAGCGTGGAAAGCTTAACCCACGGTACATCGGTCCTTTTGAAATCTTGGAAAAGATTGGTACCGTTGCTTATAAACTGAAATTGCTGACCGAACTTAACAATGTACACGACACATTTCATGTGTCGAACCTCAAGAAGAGTCCAACACAAGAAACGGTTATCATCCCGGCGGATGAGATTCATATTGACGACAAACTCCACTTTACTGAAGAACCCGTTGAGGTTACAAACTGGAAGGTCCAGAAAACAAGGAGGAGTCGTATCAAATTAGTCAAAGTTCGTTGGAACTCTCGACAAGGACCCGAGTATACTTGGGAACGTGAAGATCAAATCAAAGCCAAGTACCCTCACCTGTTTAAGAAGACTCCTGCAACGGATGACTCAGCTTGAATTTTGGGATGAAATTCTTTTTAACAGGGGGAGTATGTGACAACCGGCATTTTCTGGTATTTTTCATACAACTTAAACGTCACCTTTATTGTGCAATTATATGATTTAAAGCGTCGTTTTTAGCATGTTTGCATATCATAAATCTATGAATATTATGTGATACATTTTATTAGAGCATAAGGTTCAACTTAGATACTTCAACTCAGGCAATTTTTAAGCAATGCACTAAATCAACTAGTAAACTAGTCGTTTAGACTGACTATGTCAGCACGATTCCGGTACTCAGCTAAACGACTAGAGTAGGACTTGGATGGAAGTCCAACATCAACTATACACTAAACCATATGTGTGAAAAACAAGGAATTATTATAACACTTTCCGGAAAATAATATAAGCACTAAAATTTGTCCGAAACGAACTACAAATAAAAGATTCAGCACATCTAAGCACAATTCAGCATCTGATAGTTTAATCTAGTTTCAGAATCAAGTTGAACATTTTAATTCATCTGGAAAACTCTCAAAGTATCATGTGAAATCAAAGACACCTCATATCATACAATTCATATAACTTAATATTTTAGCAACCCGGTAACGGAACGAGCACCCGAACATAACTAGACACATCCTATGAACTAGTTACTATCATTTTGGTGTCATGAAGCTAGAAAGAATCGTTTACTACCTTATTACACTTAGAAATCACTAGTACAAAATAACACCTAACTAAATCCATCATATTCTAATTATATCTCTTAACTACCTTCACCACCCAACTAATGCCCCCCCCTTGCTAACTTACGGTCAACATGTGGGTCCCCATGCCCACATGTTGTCTAGTGATGTTGGGTGAAAGCTTAGTGGGTAATGAAGTTGTTTAGTGGAAGAAAGTTTTGCAAGAAGTTTATAACAACAGCTTATCCCAACATAATCTCACAACTCTCAACACCAAAGATTCAAACCATCACCTCCTTCTCCTTCCTTCTTGCTCACGGCCACAACCACCTCACTCCACCTCCATTTTCCTTTGATCTTACAACTTTTTCAAGTATGTCGAAGGGTGCATGAAGATCATCTAAGAAGGTTTCAAGCTTTAGAAGTGGAAGGACCTCTTCAAGGAGCTTTTATCCATCAACTTTGTCTCATCTTCATCTCCTAGTCTTCTTTGCCACTTCCCTGGCCACAAGAGCTAGTAGTAAGCCCTCTAATCTTCATTTCACTTCTTGTTACTAGAATAAATATGGTAAGCTCAACCATCTAAAAGACTCACTTCAAAATGATGAACACATGAACTTGTAACATCACATAAAGAAAATAATCATAATCTTGAAGTAAAAAGAAGTTGTATTTGTTTATTTTGTGCTATGGATGATATCCATCATATGTAGACTTGTTAAATGTGTAGATCTAACAAGTGTACATATGGATCTTACAAGATCCATGAAGAAATATGTTGGTGAACTTGATGAACATGAAATGGACTTATTAAAGTGATTAATACAAGTTTTTGATGAATATGAACTTATACAAAAATAAATGGACGAAGTTGTTAAACATCATTTTTCTACAAAGTTGTGTAAAAGGTGGATAATTCATGTTTTTGAAGATTGTTGAACATACTAAAGCTTATGTTAAAAGACTACATGATTTTGCAAACTTTCAAGTTCATCACTTACATGAAATTTACATCTTATGTTTATTTTTAGACTTGTTAATGTATTGGTAAGTCACTTGATGAATTTTAATCATTTAAACACATGTTTGAAACATGGGAAACCTCCTAAATCTAGGGAGACTATGGCGAATTTTTCGGAGAAATTAAACACTTAGAAAAATATAATATTTTCAAGACTTTTGTTAATCAAATGTTGAAAGAAGTTAAACAAGGTTTTTCCTTTAATTTTTATATAAAATACAAGTCAAGAAATAATATTTTCTAAAAAGATTTGAACAAGTATAAATATATATATTTTTGGGAAAAAATATATATGTTTAAGTGATCATAAGAATTAGCTATGTTATGTGTATATTGTGTGTAATATGTATATTAGTCATGTAGGACTTTTAAAATACAAAATATTCACAATGAGTATAAATACAATATACTCAAGAAATACACAAGTATAATGAACACATACAAACCCATACTTGGGTGTATGGATAATCAATACCGAAATATATATAGTTATAAATATATTCCCGACATAGTTGAAGACTTGGACAATTTGGTCAACTATGTATATATATATATATATATATATATATATATATATATATATATCCCGGGTTAGACGTATATAAAATAGAGCTTGGTAAACATCGTATTCAAAACCGACAAGTAACAAAGTATACATATTCGTGAATACAAGAAGTATTATGTTATGTCCACCACAAAAATATATTATTTTTGGGTATGTAAAAAATATACATCCTACGAACATTATAAGAATATATTATTTTTGAGTTTACATATGTGGAAGTATATATATATTTCACAAATATTAAAATATATTGTTTTGATGAGACTCTAAAAATTATATATATTTTCCAGAGATTTATCTTAAAAATAAACTATTTTTAAGATTAATGGAATACCTCACTTACCAAGCTTAGGGATATATAAACGCATATAAATCCCCTAATTACATCTTAGAATTCATATGGCAAGGAATACAATATTTTGGATAATAATTACAATAATAACAATTCTGGAAAGTTAAGTCACGAATAAATATTAAGTGTTACGATGCTTAATACCAAGTGCTTATATACCTATACATGTATACTTCCTTAGTATACTTTTAATGGGAACGACAAATCATACAACTCACCATACAAATATACATGTATTGAAAATAATAATAAAATTATTATTATTTTCTCAAGTTACATATATTTATCAGAGGATACATATACATACAAAATTAGACGATGCATAACTATTATTTTTAAATGATAAACTATTATTTTTAAATGATAAACTATACTTTTATGAGTAGAAAATATATTCTTTTACAACATTGTCAATCCAAATGTATGAGACCCGACTCCTACATGTCAGTAGACATTCATCTTATTCGTGTGAGGCACGAAGTCAAGAGGGCTAGACCCGTTCTTCAACTTATGAGGCACAAGAATATATATATTTGGAATATATGCACAACTTATAAATTATTCAACTAATACACAACTCAACAATTCGACAACTTAATACAACTAAGAAAAGTCTTAATGATAAGTCGAGATGGAATACTTGTACACAAGTAAACGAAACGTAGACCTAAGTGTCTAACGGTGATTAAGACACTTGTAGGTTACGTCACAAGACTGAGCAATCATCTTTAATTCATACGCATCTTACGGAACGCAAATCAGTGAGTTCATGCCCCCTTTCTACTTTAAACGCTTTTCAGTTTTACAACTATCGGGGGAAATACATGTTCAATGGTATGATAAGCTAAGGAATAGAAATACAACTTAGAAATGCAACTTAGATCATGTGCGAATAGGGTGGTTCTTAAGCACCATTAATCATGTTAGACCAAGGTACAAAGGTTAGATCTAGCGGGTTTCAGTGAGCCCCACTCTCGGTCATGGACCCACACAGGAGAGTGCATTTGTTGTCCCAGTCGAAGTGTAATCGAGGGAAATTCATCAAGGGTTGGATTGCTTCCTATGTCCGCACACATATTAATGTCCCAGCTACACATTAATGATCAACGTTTTCCTTAGAGTTTATACATACCGGTTTTCATTTAAAATACAACTCATGTTTCAAAGCTTCATTTTATTCAACTCAAACTCATGAACTCGCCAACTTTTGTTGATTTTTTAACTTAACATGTATTTCAGGTAAGTAGTGGACCGAGCAGGGATTTCATATCAAGAAAGCAAGTATCAAGACTCCATGCCAACTTTTGAAGGGTTTGCCCGTTATATACCGCCTTGCGGTGATATAGGGGTCAAAGCCTTATCATTTTATAACTTGCATTTTAGGTTGTAAAATATTTAACAACTTAATTCCCAACTTATGGTTTGTAAACAACTTATTCAACTTATGTTGCGTTTTGAAAACGATCATGGAATGGTATTTGGAGTTTATTTTATTCATTTAGTATGTTCACTTATATTGTATGCAATGAGAATCAATCAGATCACACCGCGCGCTTCCGCCTATGAGCGGGTGTGACAGCGGGCCGCGACTCAACCAGTATGTCCCTCTCGCGGCCCGCGAGAGGGTTATATCTGTAGACTTATTAGAGCTGTTGCAGGGTTTTTGAGAGGAATCATATATAAACTCAATTTTTACCATTACAAACCCTAACTTACGAATTAAGAAGATCTTGGGCGATTTTGAGGCAGAGATTCAGAGTTTTTCAAGCATTCGGAGCTATTGGATTGAAGGACGAAGTTGGAGAAGCGTTCGGTTCGCATTGGTGACAATCGGGTGTCTTTACTTTCGTTTCTTTCTCGTAACCATGTTTAGTTTGACCGATTATACTTTGTTTCTTATGTTTTTCATGACTATGATCGGCTAAATTACTTGTACTACCTAGATTGGATGATAGATTGTGTAAAGTTTGATTTTTATTATGGATTTATGGATTCTATGGATTATTTATGAATTGTAGGCGATTCGTTCTCTTGATTAGATGTGTGTGCATGCTTGATAGTGTTTGGTTATTGTTTATTACTTTTCATGAATCTTGATGACGGTCTTTATCACATAATAGAGTCATGTTAGGTTCCATTGTTTGGTGACTGTCTATATCACGCAATAAGCTAGAGTCTTTAGGGTTATCGTGCACAATTAACCTTAAAAGTAATGTTCGGTAAACTTATAAAATCAAGTGTTCTACTAATCATCAATAGCTGTGAGGTGTGAGATTATTGCTAGGTCTAAGTCATTAAGCTGCAAGGTAGGAGCTTTCTTAGGAAGTAAACCCGTTGGCTATTGTCTAGCAAGTCTAATCGAGAGTCTAAGTTTACCTTAGTTTTAGATCCTGTGAGGGAGTGATCGTGTAAGGTACTTTCATAAATCCATTAGGGTCTTGTGAAAGAGTCTGACAACCGGTAGTCTAAACAACCTCTAGGGTGTTACAGCATGCTCTTGAGAAGGGTTAGGAGTCCTTTAGATATCCCGAAAGGCGTGAACTTTATGATCCCGGTTCCATAGTTGAAAACTTCCAAATAAAGATCATTACTAAAAGCAATCAGGATTCCAGTCTAGGTAGTGTTTTCCACCATCAGAGTAAAGTCCAGTTTAATTCGTATTCTTTAGTTAACTTAGTTAATTTACTTTAATTTTAATTGCTTTATTAGGAATTGTTAGAAACCCCCCCCCCCATCAAACAAACAAACATTGTAGTCCGTGTCCGTCAGAGTCTAAATAAAGTAGTTAACGTAATTAATAGAGTCTCGTGGGTTCGATATCCGAACTTACTTGAGCTATACTAGAGTCGATCGGTACACTTGCCGGTTAGTAGTTTAGTGTGTCTTAGTGAGTCTAGAGTATTACTTAGAGTCTAGATTTATGTTAATTGAGCTACTTTTAAGTGAACTACTTTTAGCACATCAGATACCGGCGTAGACGGGGGCGTAGACTGCCCTATGAGGCGTCTATCAGCCCCACGTGTTGATGACGCTAGGCAGGGGCATCGCTGACACCCCCTGCAGCTCCGTGTCTGGTTTTCTTTCTTTTGTGTGTTTCAGCCCCCATTCGTGCGTCCCGAAGGTCCCAAAACGTAAATTAACATTTTTCCAAGCCCCCAAATCATTCTAACACTAAATCTTATGTCCTCATAACCAAAACCTATAAGAAGTGAGTTCGGGACCCACTTACCTTAGTACTCCTATTACTTATCGGTTCTTACTTGATTCCTAATAACCATGTACACAAAACATCATTCACCTGACAAGAAGTGAAATCGGGAATCACTTACCTCGAGCCCTCCATGTTCATGCTAGTTTCCTTACCTCCTCTTGACTCATTAGCCTTTCATGCTTGAATCCATCTCGAGATGCAGGGGGATCTATGAGGAAGGCAGGGGTTGCATGGGATATCCGCCAACTTTTTTTGCGAAGTGTAATTTTTTATCTTTTTTCTCATTTTATGTATAGGATAGATCTTAACAAAATATTAGTATACCCCTAGATCTCACTAGAGTTGAAAGAAGAATGAAAAAAAGAGAGGTTTTAAAGTTTTCGACAGGTGTCGGAGGCCCGGAAGCTGTGAAGAAGGCGATGTATCACAACTTATGAAGGAAAGACCGTGTTAAAAGTGTTTTTATGGGCTTTTAAAGAGTCGGCCCAACTATAAATTACAAAAGTCAAAGCTTGATAATTTATTGTTGTTTATTTTCTAAGTTTTCTGTAACCGACTCAAAAGTTACTAACACCTTTATAGGATGGAGCCACACATCAGCATTTGCAAAGTTACTAACACCTTTATAAAGTATACTAGCTTATTACCCCGTGTGTTACACGGGTCAAATAAATATAATTCTATATACTTCATAATAAAAATAAATTATGATTAAAAAATATGTATATTGTACGAACTGAATAAAACCATGTATCATACTGCTTAAACGTCATCTGTTAACAAATGGAGTCGTTAAGACATATCTTTAAAAATGAATTTTGATGTGAAATTTATAAATCCTGTTCAGTTAATTATAGTACATATTTGTTTGTTTTCTCGCCTCTCTCCTACTTACTTATTATACTTATCTTTTTATAATTAACAATATTCATTATATATAGCTAAATTTTTATCGTAATAATAATGTGATCAGGATAATAAATAAAACATAAAAAGCCACCGATAAAGCCTTGATATCGTATATTTTAATCCAAAATATGATCCAGGTGAATCAAATTTAAAGGAATATCAAATGCTAAGTCGTCAACCTCACAAATTCGAACTCATATGCAGATAATGTCCATTATAGTATTAGAAATCACCCATAATAATAATTATCACTATTATTTTTGTTTTTTAATATTTTCACCGACACCAATTTTAAAGTTGATGATACTTTTAAGTAAAAAAATATAATAAATTTCATATTAAATTCGTTTGTAAAATTAATGATTAAGATTTTCAAAACTTAACCATGAATTATGATTCCAAACTTTCAAAAACAAAACATTAAGAGTGTATTTGAAATTTCCAAACTTTCTAAAATAAAATTAAGAGTTCGGCCAGCATCGATGGAAACATATAAATACTTCAACTTATTTATAATTGTTTTGATTCAATATATTTATAATTGTTTGGATAAATGTTTTTGGAAAAAAAAGCATTTATCTTAAAGCATAATCTTTAATAAAAAATAAGTATTTATATTTAAGTAGGATAATAATATTAATTACTATTTATTTAATAGATAAGTAAAAAAGAGGCGGAAAAAACACAAAATTAGATGCGTTCAATGAATGACATGTGTCACACATTAATTTACTTTATTATATAGTAAAGAGAGATATAGATATAAATTTCTTTTCTTGTTTCATTAAGTATATTTCTTTTCTTTTTCTTTTTTAATATTTAATTTCTAATTGTAATTTTGATAAACAATTACAAATAATATTTAATTTTTTTGACTTTTGAGAAAAAAAAATTTTAAAAAACTTTTTGGATGACTTAGTTCTTACGATTCTCACAAATCAAGTGGTTCTCATTTTAACCCATCTCTCTTTATAGATAATATATACATACGCTAATCATTAAGGAATCGTATTTGAGGGTTTTTAGTATGAAATCATTTAATAAGTATATAATGATAAAATTTGTTAGTAAACTTATGATTTTATATTGAAATGTAAAAATAAGGTAACAATTGTAATTATATATTTAATATATATTTATTATTGAAATAATATTCTTAATCAGTTGCCTTTTACGAATAACTCGGTTTGCTAGAAATCACGTGCTTTTAGGGTTTTTTTTTCGATTTGTATTGCTTTTTATCCGATCACAAGTTTTTTTAGATTTGTATTGCTTTTCATCCGATCACTCTATTTGTTTAAAAATAATGATTTATTTTTTATATAATCATATTACATTATATATTATATAAAATATACCATTAAAGGGAATAGTGTCAAATAGTTGTCTGATACTTCGTCATTGACCATGCCTTTTTTTTCTTGCAAATATTTTGTATTTTACTTTAAACATTTAACTTCACTAATAGATATCTTTAGCACCTCTATTTTTAATACATCTTTTTTATTGGTTAACTTTGTGTAAATGTGTGTTTAGTCTTTTTGGTTTAACTATGGTAGCTATAGCTGGGAATAGTTACTATTTTGTATTTTATTTTTAAACCTTTAACTTTACTAATATACGTCTTTAGCCTCTCTTTTAAAAAAAACTTTTTTAGTTAGTTAACTTTGTGTAAATGCGTGTTTAGTTCCCCTGCTTTAACTTTGACAGTATACATGTTTGGTCCCTCTATTTTTATTCCTTTTGGTATTTCATCTTTTAATCTTTTCTCCGTGCTATACTAACGAAACAATTTTGGGGAATAGTGATCACTTGCTATTGGTGGACAAATCCTGATGCTCCTAAACTTTAATAAAGTTGCTCTACAATTCATAAATTTAGTCAGTGACGGAACTAACCTATTAAATCAGGGTATCCTAAAAAGTTTTTTTACTGTGCAATCATACAACATAATAAAACAACAATAAATAAATAAAGTAAAACAAATACCTAACTAATTAGGCCACAATTTCATTCATATTATTAATAATTTGGGCAATTGGGCTACTGTTTCAATCGGGCTCCCTTATTCTACAAGTTTGGGTTGATTAAGGGGATCCTTCTATTATTTTAGGGGTATCCTTGGTATAAAGCGGAAAATAAAAATAAAAAAATACACTACGAATATGCACTTGAGCCGTAGCCCGTGCTACGGCTGCTAAACAATTAGGTCCGCCCCTGAACTTAGTTAAAAAAATTCTTTGATGACAATATTTGTATCTACCTCTAAATGTAACTTTTATTTAGATTATGTTATAAGTAGTATGTACAAGTAGCTGAAACACATACATGCATGTTATCAAACAGAAAAATTTTCACTCTTACCAGCCCACAACACGGGTGGGCATAAACCTGGTATATATATAAAATAGAACAGAATTTTGGTAAATTTTTGCGTGTAAAAACATAAGGTTCGTCTTCCACTTATTCTTATAGTCTTATCCGACTGGAGTCGTCATATTTCTAGATTCTGTTGTATCTGATTCTTCATCTTAAACCTCAGATATATATTCGATCAGGTAACTTCTTCTCATAATCCCTATTGTATTTTCATTTCTAAAATTTGATGATCCTCCAAATTAGGGTTTACAGCTCTAGCTACCAATTTAAGTTAGATTTTGTTTACATCGGTGTTGTTGTTATACAAATCAGTACTATTTTGTATCATTCGATTGCATATTGTTTAATATTATGCTTATTGTGAGTTGATTTAGATGGTTAAGGTTATAATTGACTTGTATTTCTGTTGTAGATATTTACATTTATAGGATGGGGGAAGTTCAGTTGATGATGATTGGGAGTTCACAACTCCTTTGAATGCGGTGCGGACACTTGTTTTGGTTGGAAGGACAGGGAATGGAAAAAGTGCCACAGGAATAGCATCCTCGGAAAGAAAGAGTTCCTGTCGAAGGCGAGTTCGGCTGGTGTAACGAGTACATCCGAGCTCAGGACAACTGTGTTGAAAGATGGCCAGGTGCTTAATGTGATATATATATATATATAACATGTTGTTAAGTTTGTTGTACTCACTTAGCTGGTTGATTTGTTAGGTTTTTTAGAAGTAGTTAAGATATACTTGGCATAAATAAGTAGTCATATGTATTGAAGTATATTAATGTATACAAACACATTTTCTATTTTTTTTAAAGTTAGTTTAGTTTAGGTTATTCTTTACACCACCTGCAATGGGATCTTCAGGGACAGTGGTCGCATCCTCCAATGATAGATCCCCTATTATCTCCCTTTGTCCATCCATGTTTTTGATGTGTTTGTTCTTGTGGAAGGATGTTCCCACGAATGAATTTGATGTCCCACTAACATGCGTCAGCCAAGTAGATTGCTAAATATAATAAAGGGAACCCAACCAAAAAATGCATGGACAAATGTATTGCTTGGGTTTGTTATTAATATTTAAAAGTTGATGTCGCATGATGTGAAAATGGCAATGATCTTGTTTATGTTTGTTATGGATGTTTACTTTTAGATTGCTAACGGCTAACATAATGGTAGGACTATTTGATTCTTCTGTTGATACTGAATATATTGGGAAAGAGATTGTGAAATGTATCAATATGGTGAGGGATGGTATCCATGCTGTTCTTGTTGTCCTCACAGTTCGAAATCGGTTTTCAAAAGAAGAAGAAGCTGCAATAAGTAGTTTGAGGACTTTGTTTGGGAGCAAAATTAATGATTATATGATTGTGGTTTGACTGGTGGGGATGAACTTGAGGAGAATGAACAAACTTTGGAAGAGTTTTTAGAAGACTGCCCTGAATCATTAAAGGTGAGGCAAATTCATTATTACACAATGTTTTATTTATTTATTATTTTTATTTTCTTTTACTCTCCAGACTTTAAACTAACTGATATTGCCTATTCCTATAAAATATATGTCACTAATGGTAACGTTTCAAATATTTTGTTTGTTTGTGTCATTCTTTATGCACTCTTGTTATATATGATGATAATGAAATTAAAGTTTGTCAAGCAATTCATATTAGTGCATAGGCTTTATGTGCTTATTTCTCATCGTTTTATATGTTGAACTTTGTTTTGTTGACTTCTAACTAAGAGCATTCACAATGAAATATTTAAAAATATGTGAGGGAGTATAGTTATATTATAAAGAGTGGTTTTGTGTGGTTGTGAGTGGAGGAGAGAGAAAATATATGAGAAAGTTACTGTTCATCTGTAAATATATGAGAAAAAAAATATGGAGAGAGAAAACTGTATAAATTTTTTAATGTTTTTAGAAATGATTGTGAGTGAAGGAGAGAGAAAAAGTAATAAATATATTATTTAATTGAAAAGGAGAGAGAACAAATGGTTGTTTTTAGTGAAAATATATGGATATGGATAGGGAATTCATTGTGAATGCTCTAAATGGTTCAACATTTCTTTGTATATCATGCTGCAAAGGTCTCATCCATGGTTTTAAAAACACGTTTGAGGCGTGCGCCTCAAGGCGCTCCTGGAGGCGAAACGACCAATAAACGAGCCTGCGCCTCAGGGTGTTTTTATTGTATATGCGCCTCAGAGGGGCTGAGGCGCTAAGAAAGGCTGCGCCTGGGGATTTTGATAGTTTTTTTTTTACTGTTCGTGTCAATTTCAAGCATTTCATGTCTTTTTTTATGTGTGTTTTTGATGACTTTGATGAATCTGATGATGAAATTAGTTAGTATTATTATTATTTTTATAATATATATAATTTTTATATTTATTTATTAATACCGCCTCGTGAGGCGAAGGGAAAACGCCTCAAAATCTCGTTTCCTTTCTTTTAAACCTTGGTCTCATCGACTAATTCTTGTCTCCAAATGATCCCAATCTTTTCCACCTCTTCTTTAAAATGGTGGGCAGTATGTATGACCATGTTACTTGTTTGTCATCAACCCATATACGACCGTTTAACCCATTTATTACAATCTGATAACACGTCTATGATCCATTAAACCCACTTACAACTTGATTATCTTTCACTTACAACTCGTCAAGTGTTTATAACCCATCAACCATTTGACTCGTTTAGATAAAATGAACTATATGTGTTATGTTCGGGGTACGTGCTATTAAGTACTTCCAATTTAGGGTTGATTTCCTTGGCACGAAAAATATGGGTTGTGTTCGGCTTTATCTTCAACCTTCCAATCCAGAACCCGTCTATCTGACACGATTGCCTCCTCTACTGAAAGCAAGTAGGGGTTGTTTTGGAAATCGAAAAATGGTATTATTCACATGTTTTCCATATTAAGCATCCGGTATAATCAAAACTAGCTGGTATGTTGTTTATCTTGTTTATTTGAAACTATTGACTAATTAAAAATTGGCTATTGATTCAGGAAACCCTTAGCCTATGTGGGGATAGATGTATCCTTTTTGAAGGACAAAAGATATTAAAAAGAAAACACATCAAGTACAAGAACTTCTCTCGCTTGTCAACATGGTGTTGACCAAGAACAATGGGAAACCATACACCGATGAGATTTTTAGTGAATTGAAGGTGAAACACATTATTTTTTATTTCAGTTTTTCAACTTTAATTTTTATACAAAGTGGATATTTACTTGACAGAGAGGGACTAGGAAGCTTCATGAACAAACCGAAGAAGTTCAATCATTGCAGGGGTATACCAAACAGGAAATATCCGAACTGACAGAGCAGATGCATAAATCATATGAAGAGCAGCTTAAGCGGATCACCGAAATGGTATCTTTGCTGTTATTTTAAATACGCATTGGTATACAATCTTCATATTAGTTGGATAGCATATTAGTCGTGCCCTCATGATATACTCGAGATAGCTCACTAAAAACTCGAATCAAGCAGAGCTTAAACATGCTCTAACCCGACTCGAGCTTAAGCTTCTTATACTGAGGTTGACTAAGCTTGCAATCCTAAAGAAGTCACCTATTATTTACATAAATATAATATTTTTGAAATTTCCTATCTAATATATATGAAAGTATAGTCACCTAATAAATATTATTATATGCCTAATTATGATCAAAATAACTAAATAATATACATTATGTTTATAGATATCAATTAAAATTCTAAATAATTACATATGTATATAAGAAAAATAAGTAATCAATGATAACAGGTTGAGCCTGCGTTTGAATAATTACTCACGAACTGAGCTCTATACATAGAACTCGAAATGAGCCAAGCTCGAGTTTGAAAAATTACTCACGAGCCTAGCTTGAACTCTCTTAAGTTAAGCAAGTCGAGTTTGGGCTTGGCTTTGCTCGGCTTATGTACACCCCTAGATTATGTTGACATGCACACATTTTCTGTCAGCTTCTTTTTTTAATAGTTATTGCATTAAGCATGAACTTGTATTACGACAATTATTATCTAAGCATTTTAGGAGTTTGTTTAGTCCTTTAAAACGATTCTTTGGGCGAGTTTTTACTTTTGACTGGTTCTTTTAGTTGTAGTGTACCCATTTGAAATATAAGACATAATCTATAGTGGCCCATTTATAGACAAAAGGGCCAAGATTGCCAAATACTTGAATAAATGGATATATGCTGTTGCACAGGTCGAGTCAAGGCTGAAGGAAACAACAATTAGACTCGAACAACAGTTGGCAGAAGAACAACTTGCACGGTTAAAGGCTGAAGAGACGGCTCAAGCTGCTCAAATGAAATCCAATGAAGAAATCCGTAAGCTCAGAGAGAGCCCAACAGGAGACCGAGGAGCTCCGTAAGAGAGCTGAAAGTGGCAAATGCGTAATTTTGTAACTCGAAATGCCTCCTATAAGTTTGTTTGCCACTGCCTTAACTGTCTTATGTTCCAACTCAGTTGGACTTCTTATTTGTGATATAAACCTAACTGTGACTAAAAAAAACCTACAGTGTACGTAAGTGTTACTAGATCTACTGTCAATGGGTTGGGTCTTGATTGGGATCTAGAGCTGACCTGATCTGATCCAGTCAGTGGTTCGAGATCCAGTGGTTCATGATACAGAAAATCTTCTTGTTATTATAATGATTATGTTATAAGATGTGGATTAAGCTACAACTTGATGGCCCTCTTTTTTTTTCTGTTATGCCACTTCTAGTTGAACCTTAATTTATCAGTCCTTACCCGTAACCGAAACATGTAAACTTTATTTGGTTTATGTTCTTTTTCTTTATTTCAACTGTTGGAAGGCGAGGGGTTAATTTGTAGTTTCTAAACTTTTAGAGTAAGTTAATACGATTGGTCCTTGTGGTGTGCTCAAATTGCGGTTTTGGTGTTTAATTTTGAGAAATTACAGGTTTAGACCAATAGTTTTCATGATCGTAACATTGATGTAGCGGACATGAATAGACTTATAACATTTTCTGTTAAGTGCCTGTAAAATGACCAAAATACCTCAATACCTCTTGATATAAAAGTAGATGATAAAATAAAACAATATACAAAGCCAGACCAATTTCTCCGGCAACAATCACCCCTCTTTGTTCCCCTTGCTGCCCCATTCATCCATCTCTTTAATTGGTTTAATGAAACACTGATGGAAACACGGGTTCTTAGTTTTTACCAGTACCATGACTAAAAAACCCCTACTTCCATTCTGCCTGTCTCGCGATTTTCCAACTGTATCTTTATTAGGGTTTGAAGGTTTGGTTTGGTTTCTATCAAGAATTTGGTAGTTTGTTTGGTTTATTTTCTAACTCGGGGATGCCATCACACATGACTGAATTGAGAGCAAGATTTCCATGAGTTTTGTAGACTTCTTCAATTTAAATAAATAAAATATGCAGTAATTAAATGTATGTATATGGACATTATTGATAAAAATGGTTAAATTATATGATATATTAGAATAAGGGGTTGTTTGGCTAAGCTTATTTTAGAGTGACTTATGACTTATTGACTTTTTGAAAAAGTAAATAAGTCAGAATAGAGTGACTTATTGAATTATTCCTCTCACATAATAAGCTAACTAAACACCTTTTGACTTTTTAAAAATTCAATAAATAAATAAGTCACTAAAATAAGTTTAGCTAAACAGTCTCTAAAAATCTTTATTAACCCAAAATTGCATCCAATAAACATAAGAAAACTCTACGATGCAAACTAAAAACCTCGAGCATCAACCCTATGCTTCAACTTTAATGTCACCATTTTGAGCACTTATGAACTCCTCATCACATTCCAAAGCCATCATATATTCCGGCAAAAGACAAACTTCTACACCAATATTCTCACCACGGTCCTGCCCGCAAACATTGTAATTTCCCCATCGGCCTTGTTTGCGCAACTACTTCTAGCTACAACCGCTTTACCCAACCCGAATTCACACCCGTACATGTCAAACCTGAGTGAGCTTCCAATGCTCACACTATTCGGATCAAACACACATTATCAATGGATTTTTACACCATCAATGAACCCACTGCCGTATCATCATGGTTCCTCACTGCTTCATGTAACCGCAAAGCCGCCCAACCAAGCCCATGATCCATCTACTTCGGCACCTTCGCTGTTCCCCTCACAAGTCACACCGGGTTACCGAAATAATCATCCGACAAAGGCGGGTCTAGCCTGTGACGGTTACTCTTCGCGAGTTTGCGTGAGGTTTCAGTGTCTGGAGGTGCACATCGTGCTCGTGTTATGCACCTCCACATAAGGGCGGACACTACTTGCAAACTCGAGATCTTTTGTGTATTGCATTCGACATTCACCTTAGCTTTGAGTTTATAAATCGCCCACGATGAGAAGCTGTCGAAGAATCTCTCTTTGAGCTGCGGAGATTTCAACCGTTCAATGAACTGATCGTGATGGGTGTAGGGAAGATTTATGATAGGATCAAGTCCTTCAATGGTTGTTCGTCTGAATACCCGTGAACTTGATACAAAATCACCATTTTCGCCGCTGTTGGATCGGAACCTTTCGCTCCAAGCAGCCATGAACCGCCAAAAAGAAGTTCCATCGGCTACAACATGGTTAATGGTGCAACCGAGGAAGATTCCATCCACAAGCTCAGTCACCTGAATAGATAAATCAAACATATCAAGTAAAATCCCACTCATACAGAGGGCTTTCAAAAAATTCTTTTTTTTTCTTTTTCCATATAGTGTAGGAAACCAAATAAAGCACAATCATAGTAGTCACCTGAATGGATAATAATGGCAATGTATGATCGTCGTGGTTAATGGCATTATTAAGGTCGAAAAACGAATGACCTAATGGCACATCGGTAATCACAAGGACATCCGAGACGGTTACATTTGTGGTTCCGTGGAAAAATTTGATGCCGGGCCTGTTTCAGGGTCTAAGTAGATAACACACGAACACAGGTTTGTTTCTTTCCGAGTGGCCAACCGGCCCGTAAAAGGTAAAAATGAGTGAGGGTGGTCGAGAGAGCGCGATGGAGTTGGTCCAAGTAACCAGCAATTGAAAAATGTTGATTTTTCGAGTTTTTCCAAAAGTAGCGTTGCTAGAAAACTAGTTACTACAATAGTGTTGTTGAAGAAAGATTTACCAAAATAGTGGTTTTGAAAAAATAACTTATTTCTCACTCCTAATTTTATTTGATAAAACTCAATTTAATAATAACCAATTAAATAAGCTAACAACAAAATTATTTTTGTTTAATCAATCATTACAAAAGTATGGCATATAACTATTAACATATTTTCTATGGTTTTTATCAGGTTATTATTTTTATATTGTGAATACCATTATATTTCTTGTCAGGTGTCAACCACATATCTTTTTTTTCTTATGTATATTTCCAAAATTTCGATTTCGTCATATTCCATTCAAACTTTATCCATTTAACCGAAATCCATTCAAAATTTCGAGCTTTAAAGCCTTTTGAGTAAATGAATTTATCTTTTAATATTGTAATATGAAATAACAAAGACTAAGATAAATTTAAATTTGATACGGTACCAGTTTTACAAGAAGGCATAAAATTGTATGAAAAAAAGTTGTTTATTATCACGAACACATAAGCAAACGAATTCTCCTGTTTGTGTTTGCTCTTTAAGAAAACGAGAATGTTTGTATTCATTTGTTAACATTCTAATCACATAGTTCATTAACATAAAAGGAACATAAATGATTAATACCGCTAACAATCAAGTATTTAACAATTAGCGAATCAGGTTTTAATGTTCATTTGTTTCTTTTTGTGTTTAATTAAATGTTATTTGATTTACAGAATGTTTAAAAGATGAATTAGTAAAAAAATGTTGGAATTGAAATATGAAAAAAATTGAAATCCGAACAAAAATGAATCAGATAGAATTTTATTCATAACAATTTTAATTAATAACTTAAAATTCATAACAATTTTAATTAATAATTTAAAAATGTAAATTTGTATTAAGATAACGCTAATCAAATACAAAAGAAAACATCTTAACCATTAAATACTTATATATAATCTATAATCGAATCAAAATATTAATAAAAGACTACAATTAATGCCAGATAACATTCTCTCCTTCAACCTATAATTTAAAAAAATAAAAAATGTTCAAATTTTAATTAAAAAACTTTATCTTTTATTCTTTTTATCTAAACTAACATTAGGGATGCAGATAACTATAAGATTTCTAATTTTGTCACATGTTGATTAGAAAATGAATTGTATTAAAAAAAGATTTTTAAAAGTTTTGACATATACATATATATATATATATGGATCGGTTTAAGAGAGAACCATTCACAGTTATGAGAATCATGAGAACCACTCTCCATCAATCAAATTATGACACGTATGTTCTATTAATTTAAATCTGAAAGGATAGTTTGGTAATTTACTCCAAATGTCTAATCCCCCCTCTATCTCCTCTTTAAAGCCACAGACTTTTAAGTCTGTCATTCACATACATCCTTCAACTCTCTCTCTCTTCTCCTTCTCTCACCACCAACCGCCGACCAGCACCACCTTCTCCACCACCAGCACTACCAATCGACCCCCACTACACATACATACTGCTGCAAACCACCAACAGTTGATTCGTGCATCGAAACCCTAGATCTGGGCGTATCACCACCTACGGCGGCGGTGGTTTATGGCGGCGAGAACGACGGCGATGAGGTGTACGGTCTCTCTCTCTCCCTCCGCCTCTATGGGTTGGTGTTTGTGGTGGTGGGTGAAGGTAGGGAACGGTTTTTTTTTTTTTTGCGGTGGTGAACAGTGGTTGTGTCGTTGGGGTTGGACCACTAGGCGGTGGTGGTGGGTTTTGAGGGGGGGACTGTGGTGAAGGGTGTTTTGTGGTGGTGGGTTTTGACCGGGGGGGGTTGTGGTGGTGGGTAGAGGAGTAGAGGTGGGTCTGCCGGTGGTCCCGACGGTGGCGGCGGTGTTTTGCGGTGGTGAGAATGATGGTGTTGAGGTGCACATTTTGATGAGTGTGAAGGCTGTGAAAGCGTGAATTTTGTGGTCTTTGATTATGTTCGGCTGAAGGCTGTTTTTGGGTATTATCCGGCATCGAAACCCTAGAACTGATTCTGTTTTGGGGATTACCCGGTGATTTGATTTGTATTATTTGATGTTGGGGGTTGTTTTGTGTTATTTAATTTCTGCGGGTTTTTTGTGTGTTTTGCACACAGTGATTCTGGTTTTGTAAATGTGATTCTGGGGCGCAAAAGTGATTAAGTTTTTGGGGATTCTCCGGTGATTTGATTTGTGTTTTTGATATGGGGGGTTGAGTTGGCTGTGATGACTTGAAACAAATTGCCGACAATTGATGACGATGGCTCGGCGAGGATGGCGGAGGGTAGGTTTTCGAACCTGCAACCCCACTTTTGCAACCATTTTTTTTCATTGAAAACTCTGAGCCAAACTCCGTTTTTTTTCAAGTGTTTGAGTCGCGTTTTTGGGGGTGAGTTTGTTTGTTAAAACACTGGTGAGTCGTGATTTTTGGGTGATTTCGTTTTATTTAACATGGACAAGTTCATTAGGTTTGAACAATAAAACATGACATGTTTTTGGGTTTTTTAGTTTTACGTTAGGTGTTTGGTTGGTTTACTTTCGGTTTTTTTATATTTGTGTCCGGATATTGGTTTGTTTACATGCGGGTTTGGTTGGGTTTACTTTGGGTTTTTCATATTTGAGTTGGGATATTGGTTTGTTTACATGGAGGGTTTTCTCAGATGGTTTCACATTTGTGTCGAGTTTATTTGGATTAAAACCGAGACGTAAAAAAGGTTAAAACCCGGGTCGTAAAATAAGTTTAAAACAGGGCGTAAAAAAAACATAAACATGTAAAAAACATTTATGTGTGGGTTTACATTCAACTTTTTAAAATAAACCGTTTACATTCGACACCATGCGCCAAAAAAAACCGTTTAAATCGGGGCGTAAAAAAAGTTTCAAACCGGGGTGTAAATTATTTTTTAAACGGGGCGTAAATTTTTTTAAACGGGGCGTATAAAAACGTTGCGTAAAAAATCGACGCGTAAATTTTTTAAACGGGGCGTATAAAAACGACGCGTAAAAAACGTCGGGCGGTAAAAAAACTGGATGTATAAAACTGCGCGTAAGTAAAACGGGGGGCGTAAAAACAGTTTAAACCCCGTGGGCGTAAAAAAAAGTGTAAACCCGGGGTGTAAAAAAAGTTTAAACCCGGGGCGTAAAAAAAGTTCAAAACCGCGGCGAAAAAAATTAAAACCGAGGCGTAATTTTTTTTAATAGGAGCACCGGGGTGTAATTTTTTTTAAACGGGGCGTAATTTTTTTTAAACGGGCGTGTAAAAAACGTCGCGTAAAAAAACCGGCGAAAAAACGGGCGTAAAAACGATGCGTATAAAAACGGCGCGTAAATGCAGTTTAAACCCCCGAGGGCGTAGAAAAAGTGTAAACCCGGGGTGTAAAAAAAGTTTAAACCCGGGTCGTAAAAAAAGTTTAAAGCCGCGGTGTAAAAAATTAAAACCGAGGCGTATTTTTTAAATCGGGCGTAAAAAAAGTTTCAAACCGGGGTGTAAATTTTTTTTTAAACAGGGCGTAAATTTTTTTTAAACGGGGCGTAATTTTTTTTAAACGGGGCGTATAAAAAACGTCGCGTAAAAAAACGGGCGTAAAAACGGCGTGTAAAAAACTAGATGTATAAAACGGCATGTAAAAACTGTTTTTTTTTGTAAAAAAATCTTGAAAAAATTTTGTTTTTTTGTAAAAAAATCTTGAAAAAAATTTGTTTTTTTGTTAAAATATCTGATTTTAAATTATTTAAAAAAAATCTGATTTTAATAAAAAACATTTAATATAATAAGACAAAAAAGTAATAAAAAGCAATAAAAACAAAAAGACAAAAAATCAAATTTACTAAAATACCCTTTTAACATTAAACTATTAAAAATATAATAAGACAAAAAGATTTAATATTAGTTTTAATTACTTTTAATCTCATCCATTTATCTCAAAAGATCTAATGGTTAGAAAGTGGTTCTTACGATTCTCGCAACTGGAGGTGGTTATCATTTTACACATCTCATATATATATATATATATATATAAATTTTAATGTCACTTTATTTGATCATAGTAAAATTAAATATATATTAATTTTTGTATTATTTACATAATTCAATTAAATGATAAAGTACTTTTAAAAAAAATATAGTAATAGTAATTGTCATTTCTTTTTTTTATTAAACAACTTTATATATTATAATTGTTATTTCTTTTTTTTTATTTCAACAATATCGTACTTTTAATAAAAGATTACTATTAATGGTATGTGATATTTTCTCTTTTAATCTCACTCTTAGAGTCCCGCTAATTTATATATCTTTTCTAATTTGAGTTTTAAACCTTTCTCATAAAATATAAAACCGCTATGTTTGGTAAGTCCAATATTTTTAAAAGAATTTAAAACATAGATCATTGTTGATAATGTAAAAATAAAAATGGTCAATTAAAGAAACAAATTTCATGTACAAAGAAGTGTTTAAAGATTTGTAATTGTAGTTGTAATTTCATTTTTTTTATTGTTGTATGTAATGTAAATTTTTAAATAATGTAAGCTATAATATAATTCTAAACACATTCTGTTCTACAAAACCGTGTAATACACGAGACTATAATTTAGTAAATTATAATAAATCAAAACCATCCTAGGCCACATTTCAATCACTTAAGCTATTAATTGTCACGTGACATTGTTATAATCATTTTTATTTTGTTTTAGGAAGGAAAACACAAGACTTTTGTTTAACTTATATTTGTCACAAATTTTAAAGAAATCAAACTCTCATTTTTGTGCGAACTATTTCCTTTTAAAGAATTTACTTGCAGAAAATATTATGGATTTGTCCTATTTTTAAAGTATATCCATTGTCCTTTGTTATATTTTATAATACTATTTACTTCATCAAAAATTATTTGCAGAAGCCTACGTATGATTAGTTATTTTACACCGATTTTTAACTAGGTATTTGTTGATCCGTTAAATTTTTCAATATTTAATTACTTTAACATTTAGGTTCAGTTGTATCCTTTGATTTATTGATATATAATAATATTCTTTCCATTCAATATATATATGTCAATGGTTTATTCAAGATTATATAAATTTAATTTTTTTCAAACTTTCTATAATAAATCTTAATCAATTAACGATTGCATACATATTTTTTATTAAATAATAAAAAATGTTTTTGATTATTTTGATGTATCACTGATTTTTAGTTATATTCCTTTTTAAGATTAATCAAATCATTTTTATGTTTATGAGATTTTTTACTTTAGTTACGAGATTGTGTTCTCCTTTATATAAAGTTCGTTCTGTAACTAAATTGTAAATGCACTTTCGTTATAACTGTCATATTTTTTTTCCTTCTTAAAGTTGTCATTCTTAAAACACTCAATAAAATACAATGACGTTTAAAAATATAATATGTAATTGTAACTGAAATTATAACTGACTTTTAAATATTATAATATATATTTAACGCATTCAAGTTATAAAATGTAACACCTCGAATTTTCGTGTCCAAATAAATCTCGACACGTGTCGCGCTGATCCTCGAATGCAACATGCTAAACGAAAGGGACTAAAGTTGCCGTTATGTTAGTCTAATAACCTCTGAACAATAACTATAAACTAGAGGGACCAAATGTGACAACATGCCATTTTTATGGCCTCTGAGTGTCCCTTACGGAGCGTAAGCCTTGGTGCTTACGGATCGTAAGAGTGAATGGAGCTTTGGAACTGAGACGCGGTTACGGAACGCAAGGCTAAGTCCTTACGGTCCGTAACGATTTCAAAACCAGGGGCGCTTAAAGGCTTACAGACCGTAAGCCTTACTCCTTACGGTCCGTAAGGGACTGCCAGTGACAGTTTGTTTGGCAGCCTGCTGTGCTGCCACTTATCCCGCAAATTGCCACCATGATGCAGCTCCTTACACGTCCCTAGCCACATGGAGAGCTCTTGGAGCATCTCTAACACCTGGCACCAGCTCCAAACACTTCCCTTGGTAATAAATAACATCCTCTTGAGCTCATTTTCCTTGCTCATCCTCTTCTTTCTCCTCTCTTGCTCACTTGGAAGTTCTTGAGCTATTTGGGATCATCCTCTGAGCTTATAAACTTTTCTTGGATCACATGTAAGTGTCCCAACTTGTTCTTTTCATTTTTGTAGGCTTTAAGCCAAAAGTCAAAGCATTATCGTAATAATGCTTTGACCTTCGGTTAAGACCCCTATGGTCCAGCCATTGTTCGGTACGAACATGGCTACGTGATCGTAATAAAGTAGGTGTTAATCCCTAAAAAAGGCACCGCCTGGAAATCACGTTTGCTTGGTCAATTGACGAGTCAAAGTTATTAATGTAAATATTAACAGGTCAGTTTTTGAAATAATTCATATCTGATAATGTCAGGTGTTATAAAATATGTTTTGTCACTTAAATAACTTGGTAATAATTGTTAGAACATGTGTAAACATGTTCAGCTCATCAATTCCAGGTTTAAGGTCGGTTCGCAACCGAAAGTCACGAAGTTTGAGTTCTGCATTGACTTTCAGTTCTGACCCGAATTAGCAACTTTAGCTATTGAATTTAAGTTGTATTATAACCATGTTATATTGTAGAATAAACCTCTAGAGTTATACTACATGGTCATATAGTAATATGAGTTTTTATGCAAGTCTCCGTTAATATGCCTGATGTAAACTATTATGCCCTTTTTGCCAAAAATGAGGTTTTAGATATAAAAGAGCATGCAAATGAAGTATAAATTGATATACTAACTTGTTAAACTTATTTAATGTTATAAATCTAGTTATAGGCTGAGTTTTGTATAATATTGTAAATTATGTTTTAAGATGCCTAAAATGCCCTTTTGGCACAAAGAATGGTTTTAAACATAATTCTTTCACCAAAAAACATTACCTACTGATGTAATGTCATAAGAAGGAATATTTGGGATACCAAGTCAGATTACAAACTGAGTTTATACACAAGTCCTTGTATTAAGTCCTTAAATGACGTTATTGCCCTTACGACACTTAAAATGAGTTTTAATCATTCTTTATGTACAAAACCTTATACTCACTGATATGTTATATTAAAAAACATGTTTTTATCATATAAACGTGATCCTTACTTCAGTTTTCATTAAACATTGCTTAAATCGTCATTTAGCGACTTTATCGCCATTTCGGCGCATAGTATGGTTTAAAACCATATTTATGGACCAAAACTTGTTACATACTGATTATTAAACTTATTTTAAATATTTTTACAGTAGGTAGATGTTCTAAACTCAGAATCCCAAATAAGCTATCGAAACTATGTGTGAAATGACCAAAATGCCCCTACGGCGCATAGTTTGGTCTTAAACTATAAACCACATATATATTTGATGTCCTACTGATATAACACCATAAATTAAATAATTTTTTCCAGATTGTTTATGACCATGACATCAGTTTACTTGCAAAATCCTTTTATAAGTCGTAAAATGACCAAAACGCCCTTTTGAGTCTTAAGTTGATTTTAAAACCTTAACGGGCATACATGTTGATATCCTTCTGATATTGTAACATGTTTAATGTATAATGGAATATGGAACTTGTCTATGACTCACCCAGTTACCCGGTATCGCTTATATGCGTATGGTTAAGCGTATGTAACTAGTTTACGTAATTTAACCGAAACGGGTTTAACCTTATCATTTTTATCTCAAAATCCAGAATGTTATATGTTTATCCATTTTATAAAGTCTTAGTACTTGTCGGGTTTAAACTACATTCTATTCCGGTCATCGCTTAATCTAGCGTATTATACCTATTTCATTATTTAAGACTAGCCGGTCCGAGTCTATGACTTAATAGGACCCATTAGCATTTTAATTGGTTATTAATCCCATCATTCCAGACTAGAAGCCTTCCAGTAGATTGCTACCTAAAACTTTTCTCTTGTTTAACGTCTGAGCTTTTAACCTATTTCCCTTATACGGGCTTGGGATACGGTATATTATTACCACTTGGTCGGGTATGGGATCATGTTGTCCGATTGTGATTTAACTAAATCTCATAACCCGTTTTAATATGTATTGTCTGTTAACTTAAACATTGGGGGTTAACTCGACCGTGTCCTGGATATCCTTGGCTCATTTAAGTTACTAATGGCCACAACCAATGCACGGGGTGTAGGCATACACCCGTCAGATGCTAATGCTAAATTATTTTTTATACACTCCTTGGAGTTATTTAAGTGGTGTGTCAGTTAATCAGGTTATTCGGTTTTTGCACCGGACCTCATATGTATTGACAGACCTGTAAAACTGTATACAAGATCATTTTGAATTGTCCCAAGTTATTTATGAAAATGTGTCATGTGCACTTAAATTAATTTTGAAAGATTTTCAAAATGTGTCGGTTATTTGTATTTACCAGTGTAAACTGACGTATTTTCAAAAGACTAAGCTACAGGTACAACACGTAATAGGCTGGGAGCTGCTTGGTAGCGACGTAGAGGATCTTGCAAGTCCTTAGTTGTGCCCAAAGTTTGTTGATCACTTTATGTATATTTTACAATCCGCCTGTGGATCTTATTACAAGCCGTCTGTATTATTATTTTGAATATACTAACATTTACGGTTTGTAATATTATTTTAAATCCAAGACTTTTGTTTGGTTATGATGTTATCAATCTTACGTCACAATACTCACCACCAGGCCCACAAGGATCTACGTGGAAATCGGGGTGTGACAAAATAATTAAAGTTTTAGTTATGTTCAAGAATTGTAATAGTTTAAATTGCCTTCTTTTTTAGATTAAATAAATTAATATAATAGTTATTACCTTTTGTGTATTGTTATTATTATTTTTAATGAAATATTGAATGATAACTGCAAATCATTTCTATTTAAAATGTCTGCATAACTTATAAATAAACAACAGCTTGATGTTTAGTCAATGATTGTTAATAAAAGTCAAACATAATCACCATTAAAGGTTGGTTTGTACTTAAAAGAATCATTTTTTTTCTCATTAGTAGTGACACTACAAAGAATTAAAAGAAGATACAAAGTTTAGTTACTAATATTATACAAAGATGAAAATCTTACAAATAAGACGATAAATGTGGGTACAAAGAAATATTCAGAGATTTATAGATTACTTATATGTTTATTACTTATATATTGTAATTACTAATGACGTTGGTGATCAATGTGCAGAGGTAAAAGCATTTAGGTACACTAAGATTTGAGATTTTCGGTTCAAGACTTCAAATCTCATATACAACAGAAATAAAGAACAAAAAACTTGTATATTGTAATTTAACTTTTTCCATATTTAATGCATCATTTCGTATTATTATAAAATGAATTATACTATATATTAAATAAAGTAAAATATATTATATAAAAAGACCTGTGATTTTTTTGTATGACACTATTAAGAATAAAAAGAAGATACAAAGTTTAGTTACTAATATTATACAAAGATGAAAAATCTTACCGACAATGTGGGGTATCAGAGATTTATAGGTTGCATATATGTTCATTACTTATATATTGTAATTACCATTGACGTTGGTGATCAATGGGCAAAGGTAAAAGCATTTAGGTACACTTAGATTTGAAGCTCTTAGGTTTAAGACTTCAAATCTCATATATAATTTCGTATTATTATAAAATGAATTATACTATATATTAAATAAAGTAAAATATATTATATAAAACGAATTGTGATTTTTTTATATTTATTCGACGATAACCGCATCCGAGTTCAGTTTTTGAGAAAGCACTGTAGCACCGAGAGTCTATTCCGCAAACTCCTAATTTTTCAAAAACTCAACCGGCAATTGATAGAAACTTCGAATCACCACACCGGAAAACTTCAAATGAATGAATACCCGTGAAAATCTGAAATCCCGATTTCTGTAATTGTAGTTAAGCATACTCCTGAAAGATTGATTAGCATATCGGTAATCTGCTCAATCAGCAAATCTTCATCAGAATCAAACCATCTGGTAACGCTTCAAATCTAAGAGACATTCGTCCGCGATCAGAATCACATTCTTACTCTTCAGTCACAATAACAGATATATAGCTCACTTCGCAAACGCTAACGCCTTGAAACTACAACACATCCCCATTTCAAGATTACCCGCCCAAAACAGTTCATATGCGTTGCAGAGTTAAAGATAAGTAGTCGTGTATGCATCAACCCCACATCGAAGATCAGGCTTTTAAACCCCTAAGCATCAATCTGTCTTACGATCTGAAAATTATGAACTTCATGTGATCACGAAATCCCAAGTATAATCTGTTTCGTGAGCAACTGGTACACAGCTTTGTCTGAAAGATTCATCATATCGTCTTCTTTAGTCATGATTCCTCGTACAATCCAGAGCAACTGAAACTACAAGGCATCCCTTTTTTCTGGTGGTTAGTCCGGAAAATAGTTAATATGCAATGCAGAGTTAATGATAGGCTGTCGTGTGTGCTTCCACCACCATACGAAGACTTTGGTGTCAATCCACAATCACGACCTTAGAATCTGATAAACAACTCCTGCAAAACTCAGTTATGTAACCCTCCGCTTCAACAAAAAGTAGACATAAACTTGATCTCTTTACAAATGAATCTAGATCCTCTACATTTCCCAGATAATCTGCAGTCGGTAACCACCCGGTACTGTTGCAGCGTCACGAATTTCAAAAATGCCGGAATCTTCAAATATACTTTGAAATTTTTATTCCCCCTCGTTTTTATAAATTTTGACCGTACCGAAATTTCACTGAAATTCCCTCTCAAATCTAGAAAAATCAGTTTTCAACAAATGCGGATTTAACGTTTAGGCCCATTGATAATCACTATACCAAAAGATCATCGTTCATCATCGGTATTAGTGACTACCCCAATATCTTCACAATTTGCAATCGTATTATCAAATCTATACTCTAAAGCTCTAGACGGTGTCCCCGAACATGCCGTTTCAGTCATCGAAAACACGAAAAAATTTCTAACACCAAATTTTTCTGGACACTCATCCCATCAATACGACCAATAAAATTTTTCAATGCCTTTTTTTAGGCACTAATCTCACTTCGTACGAATTGGACCCCTACTTCGTACGAACTGGCTCCCTAGTTCCTAGTTCGTACGAATTGGCCACTTCGTACGAATTAGGTCTTCACTTCGTACGAATTACAGCTCTCTCAAAGTGATTCTAGTTACGTTTTTCGATCCAAAATCTTTATTTCTTCGAATTTCGAGATGATTCCACTATAGATCTGGTCAAAAATGATTTTCTAGCAATCCTATCCGTTCAATTTTACATTTTTTCCATGGATTGTCCTTTGTTTTGATGATTTACGTCTAAAACCCCTCCTAAGTCCATAAATGTCCGAAATTCATGAGCGTTTGTGATAACCGTAGCTCTGATATGCTTCGATAAAGGCATTTTTCACAAATTCAGCGCCCCCTATACTCCTTAACAAAATGGAGTAGCTAAACATAAGAATCACACACTTATTGAAACGGCAAGAACGATGATGGCTGATTCTAAATTGCCTGTGAGTTTCTAGAGTGAGGCTGTTGCTTCGGCATGTTATACTTTGAACCGGGTGTTAACCGTTAAACCATTTAAGAAGACATGCTTCAAACTTCTCAATCAAAAAAACCTAACTTGGAGTTTCTTGAATCTTTCGGATCTCCTTGTACGGTAATTGACCCTGATGGCAAATTTGGATCAAAGTCGCTTGAAGGTTTTTTTGTTGGTTATGCAAGTCCACTACGGAGGGTATATTTGCCAAGTTTGAATCAAGCGGTTCTTGCACAACATGTTGATTGTAGAAGATACACGTCGCCAACTCAAAAACCTGGAGATTCTTAGATGTTTAACTACGACAGTTTGTGGGATTCTTTTGAATTGCCAGGATAACCAAATGAAGAGGAACTTGCAGTGTTATATCAAATGCAACATCAGCAAATCAAGAACATGTCTCAAGACCAATAGTGGTAACACAACTGTCACACCCCGACCGCGTAACACAACAAACCGCGCAGAGACGTCGGGGAGTGTCGTAACAGAAGTATTGTTTCAACAACCATGGAAATTAAAGTTTTATATTATTGATTAAAAATTGTTTACATTGTCTTGAATTTAACGGAAACATAACATAAATTTATTTGTCTTGCTAATTTTTAAGTCACTAAAGCCCAAGTCCGCCTAAGTGTAGAACAACCTCAGATATTAGCTCCTGAAACACATGTGAAAATAAGTACGCCAGCATAAAAATGGCTGTGAGATGCATATGTTTTGTTGATGAAGATTCATGACTTGAAGTTAAAATAATAGTTTAACGAAATGTAGTCATGAACCTTGTAAAATGTTTTCTTTTATAAAATCTTATGAAAATCAAATGATTTAAAAGAAGGATGTATGGTTAAATAATTAACCGGATGAAAATGAATTGTATAAAATATTCCATTTGTAAAACAATGTCTTGTGAAAAATATATGTTATTTGTACCAAATGTGTCATGTCTTTGTCTTTGACGAAGTGGTTTAAATAACGCTACGATATGTAATATCATGAAAGCACTTATATATAGGAAGTACCAGCGGCGTATCCACCATGCTTTTATCATATTACACACATCTCGTTATATAATCACTTATCGAATAACCACCCAAAATGTCTTGTCAAACAAATGTCAAATGTCATGTGTAAACAATGTAATATGTCACAATGTTGTGTATAAACCATGTCTTGTATAACAAATATCTTGTATGGCAAGTAAAGAAAAAGACTTTACTCGAACCATATGTATAACCAAATGTCTTGTACAAAACAATGTTTTGAATAAACCAAAGTTTAAATCAAAAGTCATGTTTTGCAAAACCAATGCTTTATTTGATATGAACATTTATGTGTTATGTTTATCGCATACATTCAAGCCTTGAGGCTGTTGGATAAACCCTTATCAAGTCAAAGGTTTATCAAAAATGTATTTGGATTCTGTCATTCCCTACTTCTAAACAACCCTAGGAAGCCGGGAACGAGATTTGTCAAGTCCTATGGTACCATTACATACTACCGGGCGGCATGATCAATGTTAATGAATGTATTATGTCCCGTTAAACACACCAAATGTCTTAGTCAATGTAAGCAATGTCATGAAAAATGTCTTTAAACCATGTACTAAGTATGCTAAGTCAACATACGAAGTAGGAATGTCCATAAAATCGATGTGCTAGCATGCTCAGTCAACATACATAGCAAAATGTAATGTAAATTAATATGCTCATATGCTAAGTCAACATATGCCGCAAAAGATGTCTTTGAAATCAATATGCTAGCATGCTCAGTCAACATCCATAGCAAAACATAATTGAAATCATGTACTATATATGTACTAGATGAACATAGAAAGTATACGTCATGAAAGCGTGAAAACATGAAAGTATCGAGTAGGCACATGTGTTTCACACACAAAATATTTGAAAAATATAGAATAGGGCCTATGTACTCACTTGGGGTTGCAAAAGTATCATTGTTCAAGAAGAATGATATCAAGAGTATGAGGAATCAAATGGTTCCTAAGATCAGATAACTATGTTAATAAGTCGGGACTTTAATCGGCGGATTGGATAGAATGATGTCTTATAAATCAAATGAGTGTTGGAAGTCATATGGTATGATTTAATAAACTCAACATTCTGATTTGGAAGTGATCCTAAGTGCTTTTGACTCATAATGACCCGTTAAGGTAGTTTACGCTACTTTAACGTGTCATTTGCGTAAACGCATGATCGGATGGTTAAAGATGTCCTATGATGAGTCTTAAATGCCTAAACATGTTTAATAATGTTCTAATATCAGTTTATATGTCAAAACTTTAGCCACATATGCTTAAAATGAATTTATGCGCAAAAAGGGCATTTTGGTCATTTATAAAGGGCATAATAACGACCTATCATATACTAACCAAACGACGTGACCATAAGGTATAACCTCAGAGGGTTATTCCCTATATAACTATGGTCACTACTATGAGTTTGGTCGGATCCTAAGATCGACCAAACGGGTCGGATTCGAAAGTCAAAGCGGTGGTCAAAACCGCTCGACTTACGACCCTAAACAAGCACTAAACTAAAAGTGACGAGTTAGACATGTTTAACATGTCTAACTAAGTTTATAAAACTGATTTAGTATCAAAACAAAGTGTTTTGATACCCGAAAATAGTTCCGTCGTATAATGCGCACTTTGCGCATTATTGACCGAAACCTTGACTCGTCACTTCGACTAGGAAAACGTGGTAATCAGTAGGTATAATCACAAGGGATTATAACCTTCGTGATTACGATCACGTTGCAAAGTTCAATTGAACTTTGACTTGACCAAGTAATGGTCAAAACCGAAAGTCAAACAGTAAGTCAAACTATTTGACTTTTAGCTCGTAATAAGCTAAAAGAATGAACAAGGCTTGGTTAGAGCACTTACTTGCACTCAAGGAAGCCAAGATTATTAGAAAAACTCAGATGGGAGGCCTCCTAATAAGGTAGCAACTCCACTTAGAGTTTAGAGAGAAGAAAGATGGAAATGAGCAAGGAATTTGTTTGAAGATCAAAGGTATTTATAGTTGTTGGAGAGCTTTAGGATCATGCCAAGTGTTAGGAGATGTTGTAGGATCATTACAAGTGTTTAGTGAGGTGTTGCAACCAGGAGAAGTGTGGCAAAAATGAGTTATAGGTGTCAAGTCAAATGAACAAGAAGCTGCCAGGTATTTGCTGAATTTTGGCATCCCCGCGCATCGCAGGAGGTTTAGGTGACTCTCTCGCGTGGCGCCTGGAAATCCAAAGTTTCAGAATTGGCAGTTTTAGTCCCAGCAGCCTAAAAACTTGTTTTTTTCGACGCGTTTTTGCACTTTTAACACCCGTTAACCCTATTTTTAAGCTTTACAAGGATGTTAAAGAATAGGGAACTTGAAATATGCTCGGAAACTTTTCGGATGTCGGTTCGTTTGGTCGTACGGTTGCGGTTTTCGGTTAATTATGACGAAAATCGTAACGAACGCGCAAATGACCGTAAACGCGTAACGAATGGAAATTTTACATTTAAATCACTAAAATGCTCTATTTTAATGGTTACAAAATTTTTTGGATGTGCGTATATGTTCCTGATTAGGAATACGCGATTTGGCATAGTTTCGCAGAATTTGCAAAATAGCCCCTGAAGTTGCATAAGCATGTTTTTGCCATACCGAAGCCTTCAAAACTTATTTCTAAGTTATGTAAAGGGTATTTAAGGTATGTTTAGCTTATGTCTTTGTTCCGGAGTGAACGTCGCATTAAACTGATTACGTTTGCGTAACGGTTTGTGATTTCACTTCCTGAAGTGATTCGAAAGATCAGAATTGAACAAGGATTGAAAATATGAATACCATATATAAATAAATAAATCTTGGAATAAAACACAATATTATAAAATTAAAAAGTTGATCGGAATAGTACGATGATTAAAATACACAGATGTTACAGTCTCCCCTACTTTAGGAAATTTCGTCCCGAAATTTAATTAGAGGAAACTCGTGAGAAAAGATGTGGATATTTCGCCTTCATCTGGTCCTCTCGTTCCCAGGTGAACTCTGGGCCACGTTTGGACTCCCAGCGAACTTTTACAATCGGTAGTCGTCTGCGCTTAAGCTTTTTGATTTCAAGATCCAAAATTTCCACAAGTTTCTCGACAAAGTGCAACGTGTCATCAACACGAATTTCATCAAGAGGGATGTGGAGGTTTTCATCAGCTAAACACTTTTTCAAATTGGACACGTGGAAGGCTGGATGAACATTTCCAAGTTCAGGAGGTAGCTCAAGTTTGTAGGCCACCTTTCCAATTTTCTCAATGATCTTGAATGGTCCAACATATCTAGGTGCAAGTTTTCCTTTCTTTCCAAATCTAACCACACCTTTCCATGGGGATACCTTGAGTAGGACATGATCACCGACTTGGAATTCCAAGGGCTTGCGTCGTTTGTCCGCGTAACTCTTTTGACGGCTTCTAGCTGTCAAGAGATTATCGCGAATTGTTTTGACTTTGTCTGTTGTGTCTTGAATGAGTTCAGGTCCAGTAAATTAAGATTCGCCGATTTCATTCCAACAGACAGGTGAACCATATTTTCGACCATAAAGAGTTTCGAAAGGAGCCATGTTAATGCTGGTATGATAACTGTTGTTGTAGGAGAATTCGATCAAAGGTAGATACGAATCCCAACTACCACCAAAGTCGATCACACAAGCTCTAAGCATATCCTCCAGTGTCTGGATTATCCTTTCGGATTGTCCATCCGTTTGAGGATGATAAGCAGTGCTCAGGTTAAGTTTGGTTCCCATGGCAGATTGCATGGTCCTCCAAAAATGAGATTAGAATCGATCATCACGATCGGATATGATGTTCAAAGGAACACCATGACGGGATACAATTTCATCCACATAGATTTTAGCAAGTTTGTCAGCAGGGAAATCCTCACGGATTGCTATAAAGTGTGCTGACTTGGTTAGACGATCAACGATTACCCAAATGGCATCATGACCTCTAGATGTACGCGGTAATTTGGTAATGAGATCCATTGCAATGCTTTCCCATTTCCAAACCGGAATTTCTGGTTGTTCAAGCAAACCAGAAGGGCATTGATGTTCTGCCTTAACTTTGAGACAAGTAAGACATTTAGATACGTACAAGGCAATGTCTTTCTTTATACCCGACCACCAATACTGGGTACGAAGATCCTTATACATTTTGTCTGCACCTGATGAATTGAATAACGAGACTTATGAGCTTCATCCATTATTAAGGTGCGGAGATTGTCTTGACTTGGAACCCACAAACGGTTCTGATAATAAAATAACCCATTGTCTTTTGTTTCAAGTTGAAGCTCAAGATGATGTGGTAATTCATCACCCATCATGACTTGTGTAACACAAGTTCGTTGAGCTTGGGAGATATGGTTTTGAATATCAGATCGAACTTGAACACAATGTATTTTGACTTGTTCTTTACGACTAAGAGCATCGGCTACGACATTCGCCTTACCAGGATGGTAGCGAATCTCACAGTCGTAGTCGTTCAGAAGTTCGACCCATTGTCGCTGTCTCATGTTTAGTTCTTTCTGATTGAAAATGTGCTGGAGACTTTTGTGGTCTGTGAAAACCACGCATTTTGTACCGTATAGGTAATGTCTCCAAATTTTGAGAGCGAAAACAACAGCACCCAACTCAAGATCATGAGTGGTGTAGTTCTTCTCGTGAATCTTCAATTGTCTTGATGCATAGGCTGTAACTTTGTTCCTTTACATGAGAACGCAGCCAAGGCCTAAGTTCGATGCATCACAATATACGACAAAGTCGTCATTACCTTCAGGTAAGGATAAAATAAGAGCATTACAAAGCTTCTGTTTCAAGGTCTGAAAAGCTTCTTATTGTTTAGGTCCCCACTCAAAAGGTTTATTCTTTTGAGTCAAAGCAGTGAGGGGAACCGCAATCTTTGAGAAGTTTGCGATAAATCGACGGTAATAACCCGCGAGACCAAGAAATGAACGAACTTTGGTAGGAGTAGGTGTATCCCATTCCTTAATCGCACTGATTTTGGCAGGATCTACATGAATACCTTGTTCGTTGACAATATGTCCCAAGAATTGAATTTCCTTAAGCCAAAATTCGCACTTGGAGAACTTGGCATAGAGTTGTTCTTTCTTTAGGAGTTCCATCATTAAGCGGAGATGTTGCTTGTGATCGGCTTGAGACTTTGAGTAAATCAAAATGTCATTAATGAAAACAATGATGAACTTGTCTAAATAAGGCTTACAAACCCTATTCATTAAGTCCATGAGAACAGGAACATTTGTCAGACCAAACGGCATAACAGTGAACTCATAATGACCGTATCGAGTGCGGAAAGCTGTTTTGGGAATATCTTCTTCGAGAACACAAAGTTGATAATACCCAGAACGTAGATCAATCTTTGAGAAGCAAGTAGCACCTTGTAGCTGGTCAAAGAGATCATCAATATGGGGTAGGGGATATCGATTCTTGATTGTGAGTTTGTTGAACTCACGGTAATCGATACACATACGGAAAGATCCATCCTTCTTTTTCACAAATAGGACTGGAGCGCCCCAAGGTAAAAAGCTTGGACGAATAAATCTTTTGTCAGATAACTCCTGAAGTTGTTTAGATAACTCTTGCATCTCAGACGGTGCAAGTCGGTATGGGGATTTGGCTATTGGGTTGGCACCAGGTACAAGATCTATACGAAACTCGACTTGTCGTGCTGGGAGTAAACCAGGTAGTTCTTCAGGAAACACCTCAGGACAATCCCGAACAACAGGGATGTGCTGATTAGATTTGCCCTTGCCTTCCTCCTCTATGACATGTGCTAAGAAAGCAACATAATTCTTTCGTAGGTATTTATGGGCTTGGGTGCAAGTCATGAGTTTAATGGTACTAACGGGCTTTTCTCCTTGAACCTCCAGGATTTCACCAGATGGGAGAGGTATATGAACGATCTTATCAAAGCAAATCACCTCAGCATGGTGCTTGGTCAACCAATCCATTCCTGCTATAATATCAAAGCTCCCGAGTTGCATTGGCGTGAGGTCAATGGCAAAAAGGTGGTTGTTAAGGTTCAATTGGCAATCACGGATGACAGAATCAAGTTTAAGGGGTTCACCACTAGCTATTTCGATTGACAAGGGCTTTCCTAGTTTGGTTCTAGGCATGGAAAGCAAAGGTTCAAAAGCTAGGGATACAAAACTCTTATCGGCACCCGAATCGAAAAGAATTGAAGCAGGATGGTTGTTAACAAAGAACGTACCGTTGACTACTTCATTGTCAGCCCGAGCCTCATCAGCTTTAATCTTAAATGCTCATCCACGAGCCGGGTTTGCAGTTGCCAACTTCGGGCAGTTATTTCTATAGTGGGTAAGATCCCCACAATTGTAGCAAGACCCAGGTGGATAGTGAGGTCGTGCAGGCTGCTGAGCAGGGTTTTGGGCTATTTGATTCTGGGTAGGAGCAAAATGACAAGTGTTGGCAAGATGACCAGATTTCCCACAGTTAGTGCAAATGCGGCACTGTAAATGTGGTTGATGGTGACTATTACACTTGTTGCACAGAGGTGCATTGCCAACGTACTGTTTCTTGGCCAGTGGTTGAGCAGGCTGATTAGGAGCAGCTTGGTTAGGTTGTGTAGTGAGAGTGAAGTTCTTGGAAGCCTTGCGCTTCCTCGACTTCTTGGAGGTTTCAGCTTTGATACCCTTTTGCTTCTCAGGTTTAACAGACGGTTTCTTGTCACCCTCTCAATGAAGCTTACCCTTTTTAACTTGTGATTCAGTAAGGGTTGCAGCTAGCTCAATGGCTTAACAGACAGATGTAGGGTTACTGCCAGTGACGATGTCCTGGACAGGATCTGGCAGACCATCTATGTACTTTTCAATCGCCTTATCCAAAGGCGTCACCATCTCAGGACATAATAGGCTCAACTCCTCATACCGATTGGTATACGCACGGTGCTCACCACTATCCTGGTTTAGGTCATGGAACGCATTCTCAAGCGCCCTCTTTTCATGACGGGGGTATAACTCTTTCATCATTAGAGCTCTAAGTTCCTCCCATGTTTGGCCCATCGCAACATCAACACCCCTATCTCTCACCACTCCGTTCCACCACGTGAGTGCCCTCTAATGAAATACACTAGAAGCAAACTCGACTTTACGATTATCAGGACACTGAACATGGCGAAAAGTATTCTCAAGACTCTCAAACCACTGTAGGAGCCCGGTTGCTCCTTTAGAACCACTAAACTTGAGTGGTTTAGCCGAGTTAAAATGTTTGAAGTTGTAAGGAGCATTATTATTGTTGTTGGCTTAGTTGATTTGAGTAATGAGATTTGGTAGCATAGCAGCCATCTGTTGTGCTATGATAGTTGCCAGTTCGGTGTTAGGTGGTGGTACGTTTCATCGAGGAGGCATTCTAAAAGAGGAAAATATATGAGAGAAAGCGAGTGAGATGAATGTTCGGGCAATCAATATGAGATGTCATAAAAATCGACGAAATGAAAGGATGGTGGTCATTCGTTCGTTTACTTGCAACAAGCAAACGACACACAGTGACTAATCAAAGTAAATGGGTTTTTATAATGTATCGCAAAGATATGCTTTAGCCTATAGGTGGACACTCACCTCAAGAGTTCCCAGGTAAGAGTGACTGGTCCGATTAAGTGGATTTGTACGAACACTCTAACCTTAGACAGAAAACTTAGGGTACAGGCACCCACCCTTCCAGATTGCATGTGTTCACATTATTAAAACCCAAACTTTGACGAGATTTTGAAAAACATTGAAGGCAAAGAGCGCCGATGATTTGCTTTGGCTTTTATAATGAATTATACTTTGTTTTTGGTAATCACCTAAGGATAGGTGATGGTATTGTTTTAATATCTAAACACAAGATAACTTGTGTTAGGGTCCTAGAAAGGTTATAGTCTAGGTCAAAGCATTACTAATAACCTAATTCCCTATAACCATTGGCTCTAATACCAATCTTTTCTGTCACACCCCGACCGCGTAAAACAACAAACCGCGACGGAGACGTCGGGGAGTGTCGTAACAGAAGTATTGTTTCAACAATCATGGAAATTAAAGTTTTGTATTATTGATTAAAAATTGTTTACATTGTCTGGAATTTAACGGAAACATAACGTAAATTTATTTGTCTTGCTAATTTTTAAGTCACTAAAGCCCAAGTCCGCCTAAGTGTAGCATGATCAACCTCAGATATTAGCTCCTGAAACACATATGAAAATAGGTACGTCAGCATAAAAATGCATGTGAGATACATAGGTTTTGTTGATGAAGATTCATGACTTGAAGTTAAAATAATAGTTTAAAAAAAAGTAGTCATGAACCTTGTAAAATGTTTTCTTTTATAAAATCATAGGAAAATCAAATGATTTAAAAGAATGATGTATGGTTAAATAGTTAACCGGATGAAAATGATATGCCATTTGTAAAACAATGTCTTGTGAAAAATATATGTTATTTGTACCAAATGTGTCATGTCTTTGTCTTTGTCAAAGTGGTTTAAATAATGCTACGATATGTAATATCATGAAAGCACTTATATATAGGAAGTACCAGCGGCGTATCCACCATGCTTTTATCATATTACACACATCTCGTTATTTAAATCACTTATCAAATAACCACCCAAAATGTCTTGTCAAACAAATGTCAAATGTCATGTGTAAACAATGTAATATGTCACAATGTTGGGTATAAACCATGTCTTGTATAACAAATATCTTGTATGGCAAGTAAAGAAAAAGACTTTACTCGAACCATATGTATAATGTCGTGTATAACCAAATGTCTTGTACAAAACAATGTTTTGAATAAACCCAAGTTTAAATCAAAAGTCATGTTTTGCAAACCCAATGCTTTATTTGATATGAACATTTATGTAGTTATGTTTACCGCATACATTCAAGCCTTGAGAATGTCAGATAAACCCTTATCAAGTCAAAGGTTTATCAAAAATGTATTCAGCAACTGTCATTCCCTACTTCCAATAAAACCTAGGAAGCGGGGAACGGGATTTGTCAAGTCCTATGGTACCATTACATACTACCGGGTGGCGTGATCAATGTTAATGAATGTATTATGTCCCGTTAAACAAACAAAATGTCTTAGTCAATGTAAGAAATGTCATGAAAAATGTCTTTAAACCATTTACTAAGTATGCTAAGTCAACATACGAAGTAGGAATGTCCATAAAATCGATGTGCTAGCATGCTCAATCGACATACATAGCAAAATGTAATGTAAATCAATGTGCTCATATGCTAAGTCAACATATGCCGTAAAAGATGTCTTTGAAATCAATGTGCTAGCATGCTCAGTCAACATACATAGCAAAACATAATTGAAATCATGTACTATATATGTACTAGATGAACATAGAAAGTAGTCATGAAAGCATGAAAACATGAAAGTATCGAGTAGGCACATGTGTTTCACCCCAAAATATTTGAAAAATATAAAAGAAGGGTCTATGTACTCATTTGGTGTTGCAAAAGTATCCTTGTTCAAGAAGAATGATAAAGCTTAAGAGTATGAGGAATCAAATGGTTCCTAAGATTGGATAACTATGTTAATAAGTCGGGACTTTAATCGGCGGATTGGATAGAATGATGTCTTATAAATCAAATGAGTGTTGGAACTCATATGGTATGATTTAATAAACTCAACATTCTGATTTGGAAGTGATCCTAAGTGCTTTTGACCCGTTAAGGTAGTTTACGCTACTTTAACGTGTTGTTTGCGTAAACACATAATCGGATGGTTAAACATGTCCTATGATGAGTCTTAAATGCCCAAATATGTTTAATAATGTTGTAATATCAGTTTATTTGTCAAACCTTTAGCTACATATGCTTAAATGAATTTATGCACAAAAGGGCATTTTGGTCATTTATAAAAGGCATAATAACGACCTATCATAGTACTAACCAAACGACGTGACCATAAGGTATAACCTCAGAGGGTTATTCCCTATACAACTATGGTCACTACTATGAGTTTGGTCGGATCCTAAGATCGACCAAACGGGTCGGATTTGAAAGTCAAAGCGGTGGTCAAAACTGCTCGACTTACGACCCTAAACAAGCAATAAACTAAAAGTGACGAGTTAGACATGTTTAACATGTCTAACTAAGTTTATAAAACTGATTTGGTATCAAAACAAGTGTTTTGATACCCGAAATAGTTCCATCGTATAACGCGCACTTTGTGCATTATTGACCGAAACCTTGACTCGTCACTTCGACTAGGAAAGTGGTAATCAGTAGGTATAATCGCAAGGGATTATAGCCTTCGTGATTACGATCACGTTGCAAAGATCAATTGAACTTTGACTTGACCAACTAATGGTCAAAACCGAAAGTCAAACAGTAAGTCAAACTATTTGACTTTTAGCTCGTAATAAGCTAAAAGAATGAACAAGGCTTGGTTAGAGCACTTACTCTCACTCAAGGAAGCTAAGATTATTAGAAAAACTCAGATGGGAGGCCTCCTAATAAGGTAGCAATTCCACTTAGAGTTTAGAGAGAAGAAAGATGGAAATGAGCAAGGAATTTGTTTGAAAATCAAGGGTATTTATAGTTGTTGGAGAGCTTTAGGATCAAGCAAAGTGTTAGGAGATGTTGTAGGATCATTACAAGTGTTTAGTGAGGTGTTGCAACCAGGAGAAGTGTGGCAAAAACGAGTTATAGGTGTCAAGTCAAATGAACAAGAAGCTGCCAGGTATTTGCTGAATTCTAGCATCCCCGCGCGTCGTGGGAGGTCTAGGTGACTCTCTCGCGTGGCGCCTGGAAATCCAAAGTTTCAGAATTGGCAGTTTTAGTCCCTGCAGTCTAAAAACTTGTTTTTTTCGACGCGTTTTGGCACTTTTAACACCCGTTAACCCTATTTTTAAGCTTTACAAGGATGTTAAAGCATAGGGAACTTGAAATATGCTCAGAAACTTTTCGGATGTCGGTTCGTTTGGTCGTACGGTTGTGGTTTTCGGTTAATTACGACGAAAATCGTAACGAACACGCAAATGACCGTAAACGCGTAACGAATGGAATTTTTACATTTCAATCACCAAAGCTATATTTTAATGGTTACAAAATTTTTTGGATGTGCGTATATGTTCCAGAATAGGAAATACGCGAGTTGGCATAGTTTCACAGAATTTCAAAATAACCCCTGAAGTTGCATAAGCATGTTTTTGTCATACCGAAGCCTTCAAAACTTATTTCTAAGTTATGTAAAGGGTATTTAAGGTATGTTTAGCTTATGTCTTTGTTCTGGAGTGTACGTCGCATTAAACTGATTATGTTTGCGTAACGGTTTGTGATTTCACTTCCAGAAGTGATTCGAAAGATCAGAATTGAACAAGGATTGAAAATATGAAATACCATATATAAATACATAAATCTTGGAATAAAACACAATATTATAAAATTACAAAGTTGATCGGAATAGTACGATGATTAAAATACACATATGTCACAACAACCACTCGTTGGTACTTCAAGTATTGAATATGTTCAAACAAATGCTACAGTTGAACCAGTTGCTGCAACAAATCAAAATTCATCTGATCTCATTCTTTCTCCAACATGAGTTTGATTCTGATTCTTCACCAACGCATGATCAAGATGGTGATTCAAGTTCTGATGATGAATCTGAGCAGATCACAAGTTTGTTGAATCAATCTACTGGTCCTAGTTCAAGAAATGAAGCATCTACAAGTGGTACTGTTGCTGATCTGTGACTGAACAAAATATTACTAATCTGGAGAACGAAGTGGCTGTTTCTAATGATGTGGTTCCTCGAAATCTATCATATCATCCTTCATACAACATCATTGGTGAATTGCGTGCATGAGTAAAAACGCGGAATCAAATTAACAAAGCACTTAGTTGTTTTCACACTAAAGTAGCTCATGTTCAGGAATATTGTTCTTTTCACTGTTTTATCTCACAGGTTGAACCTAAGCATTGGAAGGAAGCAATTGCTGATGAAAGCTGGGTCAATGCTATGTAGGAGGAACTGCTACAATTCGAGAAGTTAGGCGTTTGGAAGCTCAAAAGGCAATTGATACTTAATGGGTCTTTAAGTGCAAGCGTGATGATCGAGGAGTAATTGCGCGCAACAAAGCTTGGCTCGTTGTCAAAGGTTTTCATCAACAAGAAGGAATTGATTATACATAAGTGTTTGCTCCGGTTGTGAGACTGGACCAATTCAAATTTTCTTAGCGTCTGCGTCGTGGAAGGGCTTCAAGGTATATCAACTAGATGTCAAATAAGCTTTTCTCGATGGAAAAGTTAAAGAACGTGTTTTTGTCGGACAACCACCAGGGTTTGTCGATCCACAGAACAAAGACAAGGTATACTTACTGGATAAAGCACTTTACAGGTTGCATCAGGCCCCGAGAGCCTGGTACGAGACTCTGTGTCAGCACCTGTTAAGCAAAGGCTTTATCAGAGGCACTCTGGATAGCACACTCTTCATCAGAGAAATTGGTGGACATTTGTTGATTGTACAGATTTATGTGAATGACATAATCTTTGGTTATACAAAGGACGATTTATGCCAAGAGTTTGAAGAGATAATGAAGAAAAGGTTCAAGATGAGTTCGATGGAAGAGATGAAATTCTTTCTAGGATTATAGGTTGATCAATTATCCGATGGTATATTCATTCATCAAACTAAACACGTGCATGATATTTTGCAGAAGTTTGAAATGACGAGTTCTAAACCGATATCTACACCATTGGCGATCAATCATGGTCTCTGCCCTAATGAACACGGAACCAAAGTGGATGAAACGCTGTATCGGTAGATGATAGGGTCACTAATGTATCTGACAGCTTCAAGGCCAGACATTATGCATCCTACCTGCATATGCGCCCGCTATCAGTCCTGTCCAAGAGTATCACATCTGATGGTCGTAAAGAGAATTTCTGATATCTGAAGGGTTGCCCAAGCACCGGCTTGTGGTATCCTAAAAACGATGGTTCTGATCTCGCTGGATACGTAGATTCTGATTTCGGATGTGATAAACTTAATGCTAAATCTACTACAGCTGGTTGCCAGTTCTTTGGAACTCGTATCATTACTTGGCAGTGCAAGAAATAGACCACAGTCGCTCTCTCAACTTTTGAAGCTGAGTACATTTCATCTTCCAATTGTTGTTCCCAACTTCTGTGGTTACAACAATAGATGAGAGACTTTCGTTTGCAATTTCTTAAACACACCGCTGTATGTAGATAACAAGGCATCAATCGACATAACAAAAAATCCTGTTTAACATTATAAAACGAAACATATTGAAATTCGATATCACTTTATCCGTGATTGTCATGAGAAAAAGTTGATTCGAATTGTAAAAATCCACACTGATTAATATAAGGCAGATTTTTATACCAAAGCTTTTACACGAATAAGATTTAAATATCTTCTGAGATTAAACGGTATGAAAAACCTTTCGTCAGATGGGAAGGATGTTGAATATGGGTCTGACGATGAGTTTTCGTAATCCTCATTGGTTAGTCACTTTATTTTAGTTAGCTTTTTTTTCTGTCTTAAAAATAAAAAATCCAAAAATATGTTTTTGATTTTAGGGGGAGAAATTTGGAGAAAATATAAAAACATATAAAATTCAAAAAGTACAAAAACATAAAAAAGGAAAAAAGAGTTTTGTGTAAAACGAGGAAATGATAGTACATCAGTGGACTATCACAGTATGCTAAAGATTTGAAGTGTTTAAAAATTTGAGAAAACAAATCTCACTATGGATGTGCCAGTAGGCTTTGCACGTTCAGTAGATTTTTTCTGGGATATAAACCTAAATTTACAACTTCTTAAATTGTGGGTCAAGATCTCTTGGATATACAGACTTGGTACTTCGAAATTTCGTTTGAGAGATTGCCTGATTTTGAGATACTAGGTCTTTATAGATAATTGATATCTGGGGAGTTCTTCTGATTTTGCATAAGAAATGGCCTAGAACTTATATAATACTTTTGCTTATAAACCCCTAAACTACAGCGAATTGTAAGTATCGAAAGATTCAAACAATTGCAGTCAAAAGATTCCATATTGGAACAATACCTTAAAGTCGAGCCTTCATCTCTTTGTCGGTACGGTGATACTAACCTGAGCTCTCAAGGTTTCGCACAACCCAAATACAGATATCAGTTAAGCTATACTCACCTGTAAGATGAAATCTTGGGAATCTTGATGCTGGAGTATATTCTGAGGTGGGAAACACAGTTAAGTCAACTTCTTAGTTCTACCTTAACATATCTCGGAACAATTGAGAAATGTGTTGAAGTTAAATATGACAAACATACTGACAATCCAGGTGAATTGGTTTTTGAACTTAAAGTCTTATAAAGGTCAATGGTACTGGTGATTTGTAACAAAAACTAATATGATCCTCAAAAACAAACTCACAAAAAATGTCTATAAATATATTTGTATATAGTGCTTTACATTTCATTTTCATAAGATCCCAAAAATATTTTCGGTGTGTTTTATCATAAACTTTGGAAAATTCAAAAAGATTTTATTTCTATCTTAGTTTCGACTACCAATGATGGAAAGCAGATCTTCAAAATCCAAAGAAGGAGTGTGCTGATGAAAATCTTGACACAACGGGCTAGGAGCTGATGAAAAATATGAGAAGCTTTGAATGATTTAAAAAGTTCATTAATTTGAAACTTTAAAACTTCCGAAAATTTCAGTTTGTTCATAAAGCGTCAAACCAAGGTCATTAAGTTGGACTTGGCAGACAAATTGGTTAACCAGGGTCATTAACTTGGACTTGGTCAACTAAGTGGATTTTTAAAACTGATAAAATGGTAAAACAAGAGGGTTTGAAATGTAAAATTTGGTAATTCACTATCTGTGTGTTCTCTCTGATTCTTTCTGTGCGAATTAGAGAATTTGTTAAAAACACGTCGTTACTCTGACCAAATTTGATTAGATCTAGGCGATATGCACACCTATTTCTATGGCTCAGGTATTAAGATCTTGTTTGAACCTTGAAACTTCAATCAATCGGACTTGTCGGGCGTTATAATGCTAGATTTGATAGTTTTAATGGTTAAAATTTGAAATTGAACTTATAAAACTGTTAATTAGCATAAATAACATCAGGATGAACCATCAATTTCAAGATTTGAACATGTTTGAGTTTGTAGTTTATTTGGGGAAGATGACCTAATTCGTACGAACTAGGTAGTCAAAGTTTCAAAATGGATTTAAGTCTAGTTCGTACGAACTAGAAGATATATGAAATGAAATGTTAAAAAGTTCTGATTCGTATGAATTACTTCTTAATTGTGATAAACTTTTGTAACATCAACTCTTAATTCGTATGAATGAAAAAATGTTTTGAAAAGTGTTTCAGTTCGTGCGAATTAAAGGTTTGATTGGATGATTTGAGTTTATTTGTGACATAGTTTGTACGAATTACCCTATAAAATGTTAAATTATTGGTAAATATCTAAGGGTTTGTGTTTTGTTGTTGTTGATGCAGTTGGGATATTCAAAGTTTCACAACACTTGCGTTGTTCTAGAGAAGAAGGTATTTCCTGGATTAGAACCATTTTCTGATATTTTAGAGTTTATGGGATGTCTGCCGGTGACAAAGGCCTTAACAGATCAGCATACTACGGATCGTTCACATGTCTCGTATTTTTGGAATGCGACATCTTATAGTGAGACTGACAAAACAATTACTTATGCAGTAAAGATTGGAAATTACAATAAGGAGATAAAAGTCACAGAAGCATACATTCGCAGGGTGTTGGAATTCAATGACAATGCATCAGGCCTACTGGCTTTCCAGAACGTATGGTTAAAGGATGATTTTACCGAATGGGGTATCGAGGATACGTTAACGCTACATCTTTCAAGAAGGGAGGTCTTGGTTTACCGTACAAGTTTTTCTTACATGGTTTGATTCATGCGTTTAGCCATCGCAAAGGAGGGTTTGATGATATGCAAGACTATATTTTGAACATGGCTACAACGTTGGTACTGAACAAGAAATTCAACTATTCTCACGTCATTTTCGACTACATGTCTAAGAACACTGGAAAAGACAAAATCATATTATATCCGAGATTCGTTCAAATGCTGATCGATGAGAAGTTTAAAGACATTGAGAAGAAAGCTAACGATGTGTATACTTACATCATATGGACGAAGAGACGTTGAGGAAATTAAAGATTTATTTGAGGCAAGATACATCTCCGATAGCTAAGCCGATGTTTGGAGCAATTGTTAAAGTTGATTATGTATCACCACCTGACGGTAAATGGAGAAATGCAGGCAGTGGTGATGAAAGTGCTGAAGCTGAACAACTGGAAGATTTTATAGAAAAGAAAAGCCGCTGCTACATCAAATCTGAACCAGAAAAGAAGAAACGAAAGAGATCTTCTAAGAAAGCTGATACACTATTAGTCGATGAACCAGAAGATGAACCTGTAAATGTTGAAGAAACTCCAGAAGTGAGTACTGCTGCAAATGTTGAAGCAGAGAATGTAGTGATTGAAAATGTCGAAGATCAAAACATTGAAACAGAGGTTCATGGTGTTATTAGTGCTACATCTGATAAAGATGATTCTGAAGATCCTATTGATGTGAGAGAACAACAAATTAGAGAGGAGTTGGAACAAGAAAGACTAAAGAAACAGGGAGATGATCTTTACGAACCTTCTGAGCATGAGTCTGAGGAGGAAAGGCCTAAGAACAAATCTAAGCGTGTAAAGTCAAAGGCTGGTGAAGGCAAAAAGGCTACATGATCTCCAGCAACAAAAGGGACAAAACTGCCAAAAAGAAGGTATCTTAGACAGAGAAAGAAAGTTGATACACCACCACAAGCATCTCCTATGCAAGAGCAACCACCACCAACATCTCCAACTCATGTTATACCATCATCAACTAATGTTCAAACACCACCAGCTACTACACAATCGATTCCTCCGCAACAATAATCAACTCCAAAGCAAGCAACAAGAAGCTCAGTTCCAAAGCAAAGAACACCTGAAAGTCAAACTACTTATTCATTTGCTGATATGTTTAACGAATCAAAGACTAAAGAGTTAGAAAAAAGAATTAAAGTTCTTGAAGATAAGATCAAACAGAATGAAGCTGAGAAGGAGATCATGGAAAAAAGAGTTAAATTTTTAGAGAATGATCGTGATTACATGAAGGCAGTTGTTGAAAGTCATGGATCTAACAACGATAGATTGTGCAAGTTGATTGCAGAACTTAAAGCATAAAAGTTTCAGAATAGCAAAAGATTCAACATGTTACAATGTGTATTAACTAACAGCTTGGGCATAGATTTCATTGCTGAGTACAATCGTATTGAAATACAAGATGCAAAAGAACGTGCTGAGAAAGAATTGGCTACACAAGGAAAGGGTAAAGGTCTTATTGAAGGATCTACTGTACCTATAGTTGAAAATGTTGCTGAAACGATCATTGAAGAGGTTGTTGAAACTATTGTTGAAGAGATTAATGAACCTATTGCTGAAGGAAGTATAGTTGTAGTGGGTGAGGTTGTTGATGTCGTTGATAATCCTATTCTTCAAAGAATAGCTGATCTAAGACGTCTAAGAGCAGAGAGAGTTATGACTGAAGAAGAAAAGGATGAAGATGAAGAGAAAAACGATGATGACAAAAAAGATGATGATAAGAAAGATGATACTGAGAAGAAAGATGATAATGATGAAGATGATGATGGTCAGGGTGGAATTGGTATTACTGTTGAATGATGAGTTTGACTATGATTCGATCTTGAATGATGAAGGGAATGTTGAAGATGTTCAAACTCAGGGGGAGCAATCAGGGCCAACAATGACTGAAGCTTCAGGAATCTTCATAGCTAATCCTGGTACAGCTGTTCCTAATAGCTACAAACCTATGATGTTAATGTTGAAGCACAATGTTGAACAAGGTGAGTTTGTGCATAACTATTCGAAGGAAGAACTTGCTAAGCTACTAGAGGTTGATGAAGAATCAATTGATTTCGACTTCGAAGAAGAGTTGGTGAATATTAGCACGTTTGAGCCAAACAGTTATGTATACAAGAAAGTGACAGAAGCAGATGATTATGATCGTGTTATTATTGAAGACGCTTCTGATGATGAGGTTGAGAAATATTCTGGAGCTAACACTGATAGTTTTCCAACGTTCGAGGAAATCATGAAAGAAGTTTATCTGGAGCTGTTGAAAGGAAAGATTGACGAAGTTATTAAAGACGGAAGCATTCCTAAACGTTTATCAAAAGAAGAGATAGCTGAAGCGAAAAAGTCTTGGTTTAAAGAGATGCCGAAAGAAAGAAAGTTTAAACGTCCATTGGCATTCTTTACACGAGACAAAGACAAATCACTTGGAGACATTCTTAGCTGGGGTTGGATCAGTGAGCTGAATGTCCATGCTATAAAGAGGGAATTTGGTGTTCAATATTTCCGATATCTAAATGATTTCCATTCTGGGATGTTGAAGAATTGGTTCAGACGAAGAATAGCAGTTATCGGATGAAGTTTAACGATCAACGTCTGTGGAAAATGATAAATTTGAAGCAATGCATGGTTTCAATCACTGGAAACCATTTATTCCTAAACGTAGAGTGAAGATCAACAAAGTGACGAAAGAAAAAGATGTTACATAGATAATGAAGAGGCCGAAAGTTATGAAGAATATGCCTCTTAAACCAATCGAGCAAGATTTCCATCCATACTTCTTGTGGTGGCAAACAGATCCTGAAACATGTGAAGAAGTGATTGTGCTTAGAGCTGATGGTATATGGGATGTCACTAAGGAAGTAATTCCTGAATTGATAGAACGTCGAAGAATTTGGAGTTTATGGACGACGATAAGAATACTAGACCCGATGTGGCTAGTGAATTGCTTGAAAGAAGATGTTAAATGTCTATTCTTTAACCAGATATGTTATGACAAATGCGAAGAGAGTCAAGCGAAGTAATACCAAGGTGTGATCAACGTTTGCTACGCACATGGTATTAATTCTGGTCATATGTAGGAGTCTAAGTGGCGTGAGCTTGAACGTGAAGAATTTTTGAAAGAAGAAAAGCGTTTAGAAGAGATACACGACCAACAAAAATGAAACTTAAGAGATCTTATTAAGTGTGCAAAATTCAGATTTAAGAGATCTTTGATGTGGGGTTGATGCATACACGACTGCTTATCTTTAACTCTGCAACGCAAATGAACTATTTTGGGCGGGTAATCCGGAAATGGGGATGTGTTGTAGTTTCAAGGCATCATCGTCTACGAAGTGAGCTATATATCTGTTATCGTGACTGAAGAGAAAAAATGTGATTCTGATCACGGACGAATGTCTCTCATATTTGAAGCATTACCAGATGGTTTAATTCCGATGAAGATTGCTGATTGAGCAAATTACGGATTTGCTAATCAATCTTTCAGGAGTATGCTTAACTGCGATTACGTAAATCAGGATTTCATATTTTCATGGGTATTCATTCATTTGAAGTTTTCCGGTGTGGTGATTCGAAGTTTCTATCAATTGCCGGTTGAGTTTTTGAAAAATTCGGAGTTTGCGGAATAGACTCTCAGTGCTACAGTGCTTACTCAAAAACTGAACTCGGATGCGGTTATCCTTGAAACAGAGAAGAAGCTGCATTGATTAGCTTAAAGTTGGTGTTTATTGGAGAAAATTTGTCGGTCAAGCAAATCAGAGGAGGTCAGAAACCGTGTAAACAAAGTTTTGAATTGGAGTTTTCAGGGGAATTTAATGATGATAATGCAAACACGGATCATCAATTAAGGGGGAATTGTTGACGCCTTTCGACGACATCGGCAGATACCTTGATTGAAGTTGTAGAATATTCAAACACGGCTCAGAATATATATATATAGGATTCGGTTCAAGAGAGAACCAATCCCAGTTGCGAGAACCATGAGAACTCCTATCATCCAATAGCATATTTACACATTACACATAACCAAATTAAATCAAAAGTGTATTTTAGTCTTTTACTTCCTATGTTACATCTTTTCTCTCTCTTCTATTTAAAAGTTAACATGTCGCATCTTTTCTCTCTCTTCTATCTAAAAACCAACATGTCACATCTTTTCTCTCTCTTCTGTTTAAAATTCAACATGAGACATATATTGAGTCGTGATTTTTGGGTGAGTTCGTTTGGTAAGATCCTCAAATTTCGTAAACCCGAGATCGGGGTGTCGGAGGCGTAAAAAGATGTTTGATGTAAAAAAAATTTGTAAAAATGTTTTTGAAAAAAATTTGTAAAACAGTTTTTGTAAAAAAAGTTTTTTTTGTAAGAATAAATTATTTTTGTTTGGCGTAAAATATTTTTTTGTAAAAAGTTTAAACCCGTAAAAAAATTGTTTTTTTAAAAAAAATTGTTTTAAAGTTTAAAACAACGCGTAAAAAAAGTTTAAACCCGCACGTAAAAAGTTTAAAACCGGCGCGTAAAAAAGTTTAAAACCGATGCGTAAAAAAAGTTTAAAACCACGCGTAAAAAAAGTTTCTAAAATGACGCGTAAAAAAAGTTTGAACCCGCGCGTAAAAAAGGTTTAAAACCGCACTAAAAAGAATTTGAAACCGCGCGTAAAAAAGTTTAAAACCGGCGCGCAAAGAGAATTTTAAACCGGCACGTTAAAAAAGTTCTAAACCGGCGCGTAAAAAAGTTCTAAACCGGCACGTAAAAAAAGTTTAAAATCGCGTGCAAAAAGTTTTAAACCGGCGTGTAAAAAAAGTTTAAAATCGGGCGTCAAAAAAGTTTGAACCCACGCGTAAAAAAAGTCTGAACCCGCGCGTAAAAATGTTCAAAACGGCGAGCTTACTGCATGATTTTTCAAAAATAACATTTGTTAAACCACAAACATTAATTAAAGTACAATGATTACAACTACTTTATTGACTTTTAATCTCATCCGTTAAAAAAATTTGATCAATGGCTTATATTGGTTCCTATGGTTCTCACAACTCAAGGTGGTTCTCATTTTACCCATCCCATATATATATATATATATATATATTATAGAGGGTTAGGGTAAAATGAAAACCTATACAAGTTGTGAGAACTTAGAGAACTCGGCCTTACGAAATGTTTTTTCAATTTTTTTTACCAAAAATCCTAAAAAAATCAACTTTTCCAAAAAAAAAAATAATCATAAAAAAACTTGTTTTTTCTTCATTTACGAAATGCTGGAAAAAATGATGTCATGCTTATGTAATCACCATTTATAGCTACTGTAAGGGGCTGAAAAACACCACTTCGAATTTTTTTTATGGTAGTGTTTTCTAACATTTTAATATAGGGGTGTGAAAAAAATGAGGGCAAAACTCGCACGGGAAGGTCGAGTTCTCTAAGTTTTCACAACTCGGTGTTGGTGCATTTTATGTGACAACAACTTAGGCTTGGTCTTTGGATATTAAACAAGATTGGATCATGAAAACTTAAAGGAATTCGAGTTTGTTATGAAGGCCAATCAAGTACAAGTTTGTATACAAGTTGTTTAAGCCCGAATTATGTTATAATTGTATACGGGCTTGGCCCAATTCGTATGTATGCTATGTGTATATAAACAACATTGAGTTATAGAGTTAGGGTTAGACATTCAACCATTTGTTAGAGAGTTCGAGACTTTTGAGAGTGTGCAATTCGAGTTTGTGAGAGTTTGAAAGAATACACAGAAATCGGCTGTGAGTTCTCGGTAGATCTTGAGTGATTGTAAAACAGTTTCGTGTGTTCGATAATCACATAAGATTAGTTTGAATATTGTGTGTTCGATTTTATTCATCTTATAAAAAGTTGATTGTTTGTGTGTTTCTAGGAGATTTTTTTTGGAAAGTTTTTAAAGCAAATTGTTTTTTAGAAGATATTGTGTTTCGAAAGTGTTGATATTTCGCGATTGAGTTGATGATTGGCTGGATTCAAAAGTTGAAAATAGAGTGCGAGACAAGAAGAAATTGGTTAATTGTGCGCCATTTTGAGTGGGTTAAATTTATCAGTGTGCGAGGTCTACTGTGCGAGGTCAAGTGTAACTGAAGTGTACGGTTGAAGTTAGTGTACGAACTCAGGTGTGCGACTGGTTAAGTGTGCGACCTGGTTTATACACGGCCCAAATGTCACCGTGTGGTCCAGTAACACAAGTGTGCGGCCCAATAAATTGAACTGTGTGGCCCAGTTAAAGACTGTATAAACTAGAGTGAAGTGTGCGACCTACACCTATGCGACCCTTTCACTGGTGGAATTTTCCTTGCCTGTCGTAGCTAAACATTCACGTTTTTGTGAATAGAAAATCATTTGTAGCTTATCTCAGTAAATCGTTTGCACCGTTGGACTCCACGGATTTTTAGGAGGAAAAAAAGGGCAAAAAAATTCCTAAAAAGACCTCGGACATTATATATCATTTGATTCGTCTTGTCGAGACGAGTCTAACGGTACAATTTGGTAAACACACATTTCGGACAAGTTTTAAACTTTTTTAGCGAGCCGATTCGGTAAAAATGTCGAATATGTCGAATTTGAATGAGTTGTTGAGAATGGAACATGAGGTTGGCACGACTAACAAACCACCAAAGTTGACGAAGGTCGAGAATTATCTTACATGGAAAGACTAGTTTCAGTCGTTTATTGAATATCAGGACACACGGATGTGGATCTGTATTCAAGATGGGTATGTGAATCCAACTCATGATTTTGAAGGCAGACAACGGGTCACTGCCTATGTTAACATGTCAGAAGCTGAAAAGAGAATGTATGTGTCTGAGAAGAAAGCCTTAGCAGGAATCAAGGTGTCGTTACCAGATGGCATCAAACATACTTTCAAGCGATATACAACTTCTAAAGAAATGTGGGACGCTTTAGAAAAGAGGTATGAAGGAAACAGTGATGTGAAGAAGAACAAAATAGATCTGCTGAAGAAGCAATTTGCTGTCTGCAAAGGCATGAGAAACAAGTCCCTCGAAGATATTATCACGAGATATTATAATCTAATGTCAGAAATGGATAATTATGACATAGAGGGATACACTGATGTTGAGATTGACGATAAGTTGCTAGATGCTTTACCTGCCAAGTGGGATATTTATACTCTCATGATAAAGAGAGAAGCTGATTATGATGATATGGACTTAGAAGAAGTTGTTGGGAAGCTGAGAGCTTATGAGCTCAATATGAAGAAGGAGATTGGATATGATCAGGTTCAAGATCCGGGAGTTTATAAAGGAATTCCATCATCTTCTTCCCACAATGCATCGAGTGATTCAGCGAATGCATTTCTATCATGTGAAAATGAGCAAGTTGTGACAAATTCTGATGGTGATGTATGCTTTGTTGGTGCTTCAGGAGGATCATTAGGGGAAAAAGACAACAATCTAGCAGTAATAACAACAAAACTAGATCTATGCCTCTGAGTGTCAAGGCTGCTGAAGAGCATCTTGCCTTGTTTGCTTCTTTTGTTCATCATACGAGAACTACATTCACGGGAGAATATCTGATCCATCTACAATGAAGATTATGACGAGATTAACCCTGATGACCTAGCGGAGATGGATTTACAATGGCATATGGCCATGATCTCTAGACGAGTGAAGAGATTCATGAATAGGACAGGCAGAAAGTTTGTGGGCAAAAGTGTTGGTTTTGACAAGTCCAAAGTTAGGTGTTACAACTGTTAAAACTATGGACATTTTGCTAGGGAATTTCAAAGACCAAAGGCAGATTCCCATCCTGACTCCTCATTTCAAGATTCTCCAGGTCAAGGTTCAGGCAACAGAAATACATCTAACAACAACAACTCCAGAGCCTTAATTTCGACTACACATGAAGGTTCTTATGATTGGAGTGTTCATCTGGAGGGTGATGACAATGTCACACAAGCGTTCATGGCAGAAATAACCTCAGTTGAAGATGCAGAAGTGAAGGATGATATTGAGGTCGAGTAGGAGACTGTAGCTGAAAAAGTTGATGCTGATCAAACAATTGAAGTTAAATCTGATAGTGTATAGTCGGATGAAGAAAAGAATGCTGCAGATAAGGATATGGCTGCAGATTTTGCTGCTTTCATGGCAGATTTGAGCAAATCAATAGGAGAGGTAAGTTCTAACCCTGTTAGTTCTTTTTGTTTAAAATGTCATGAATTGCAAGGTGAGGTTGACAAGTTAAGCAAACAAAACCAAAGTCTGGCAAATGACCTCTCGAACTTAAAAGAAACAAAGTTTTTTGTAAAAAGAAATGAGTCATTATATTTGAAGAAAATTAAGGGTTATGAAGAAGAAATAAATATTTTAACCTGTAAATCAAATGAAAAACTCAAGTTATTGACTTAGCTCATGATAGGATGAGGAGAAAACAAAAGAGATTTCTGAAAAATGCAAACAGTTGTCAGATGCACAACTGAAAATTTGTGAACTCGAAAAGAAATTAAACCACTTCAGAGATTCCTCTTTTGTAATGAATAAATATGATGAGTGGCTTGAAGAAAAGTAATGACAAGAAAAGTGTGGGCTTCAGGGCTTCAATGAAGTTCCACCACCTCTTGGTCATGACTATTCTTTCTTGCCAGACGAAGAGGATTTAACTGACTTTGCGTCAACTACACCTAGTAGTTCCACATTAGGGAGTGTTGATGTGTTTAAATATTATGATGTTAGTGTTAAGAAGGATAATAGAAGGGAATCGATTTTGAAAACAAAGAATGCACAACCTAAGAATAAAAGGAAAACTTTTGTGAAAAAGGTTGATTTTGTTTAAGGGAGTGATATGAAAGATGAAACCGTTGTTATTGAAAAAGAATCAAATATGCAGTTTGCAAAAAATAAAAACAAAGGGAAATTTGAATTTGAGCAAACTAAATCAAATCCTTCTAAGACATCATCATCATCATCATCACCTGATGGATCTAACCAGAGACTTCAGTTAAGAAGTCTTTGTCAAAAAGATCATGCTTCAAATGTCACACCAAGTGACATGTAGCTAGCTGCTATCCTAATAAAAATAGTGAAGCACAGGTGAGTGAGAGGATACGAGAAAAATCACCAGAAAAGAAGGGTGATGGTGAGCAGAAAGTGTCTGACTCACCAAAGATGTCTACTTCTAAGCAACAAGAGGGTGTTGCTGTTGGTGTAGATAGGGCTGAAAAAGAAACTCAACAAGTTCCTCATTTTCAAAGAAATCAACGAAGATTTCATCCTGAATCTACATCAGGCAGATATGAGAGACCTAGAAGTGTTTCACCAAGAATGTTTAATTCAAAGGTCAAACAAATAATTTTAGAAGTCAAGGTCAATATCAAAATCGATACCAGAATGTTGGTAATCGAACTTTTTATATCAATGGCTTTCGAAATTATCAAAATCAAAATTCTTGGAATCAATCAAGGTTACAAAACCAGAATTTCCAAAGGTCACAGAGTCCAAACTTATATAAGAGACCTCAGGACAAGAGACCTCGTGGAAATCAACCTCATTTCCATCAACAGGTCCTAGATCTAAGACTCCAGTTAGGAGTGATGGATATTGGATGGATGTTAAAGTAGTTGATGAATTTGGTAGACCCAAGACCATTCAGGCTTGGGTCCCCCAATCTAACTAATATCTGTTGGTTTGTGCAGGAGCTGCTAAGGAGGATTATCAAGTTGTGGTATGTTGATAGTGGCTGCTCTAGGCACATGACGGGGGATGCGAGATTGTTGACTGAGTTTGAAAATATCGATGGAGGTTACGTGAATTTTGTAGGTGCTAAAGGAGGTCACATTACGGGTCGAGGAAAAGTGACCAACGAGAAGATCACACTGGACAAAGTGAACTATGTCGAGCAGCTGAAGCACAATCTGATGAGCGTGTCACAAGTCTGCGACAAGGGTCACTCGGTCCATTTTACTAAGTCTGAAGCTTTGGTGTTGAAACCGGGTTTGGTGATCCCGGAAGATTGGATAGTTATGAGAGCGCCGAGGAGGAATGACACTTATGTCATGGACATGGGTGCTAAGAATTCTTCAAATGTGGTGGCGTGTTTGTTTTCCAAAACATCTGAGGCTGAATCAATGTTGTGGCACAGACGGATGGCCCACATCCACTACCACAAAATGAATTACATAATTAAGAACAGTTAATGGAAGGGGTGCCAGTGCAGAGGTTTCATGTGGAAGATAAATGTCTTCCATGTCAAAAGGGAAAACAACATAAGAAACCTCACAAGTCTAAAAAAAGTAAATTCCATTAATGCCCCTTATGATTTACTTCATATGGATCTTTTCGGTCCAGTGAACGTAAGGAGCATAAGTGGAAAGTACGATTGTTTAGTTGTCATAGATGATTACTTACGTTATTCATGGCTTTCTTTTTAGGTACAAAGGATGAGACAGCTGAGTTGCTGATTGATCTTTTAACAAAATTAGAGAATGTCCATGAAGCACGCATCAAGAGGATAAGGAGTGATAATGGCACGAAGTTCAAGAATCGGATTCTGGATCTCTATTGTCTGCGCAAGGGAATTGAACATCAATATTCTGCTCCTAATACACCTCAACAGAATGGAGTCGCTAAGAGAAAAACATGACGTTTATTGAAGCCGCTAGGACTATGTTGTCTGATTCCAAGCTTCTAGTTCTTTTCTGGGGAAAAACTGTGAACACAACTTGTTATGTCCTAAACAAAGTGTTATCTATGAAACGTTTTAACAAAACATGTCATGAACTTATGTTTAACAAGAAACCAAATTTGAAAGGCTTTGAACCTTTTGGATTACCCTGCACAATTGTGAAAAATAAAGATAAACAAAAGTTCGATGAGGTAGCTGACGAGGGCTACTATCTAGGTTATGTACCTGGAACACTGAATAAAAGGGTTTTTAATCTAGGTAAAAGTGAGGTTGTGTTTAATGTTGATATCACTACTTACTCACCTCAACAATCAACGAGTGGTCCAGCTATATTATATGATTATAGTGTGTTTAAATCATTTAATATTCTGGAGTTTTCCAATGTAGATGAGTCTCAGTTGATCCAAACAGTGATTAGTGAGGATGAAGAGGGTGACTTTATGCCGAGATCGAGTATATCGATGACAGATGCTCCGGAATCTTCCTCTAATGCTGCTACACAAGATTCAAGTGATAGTGAGTCTGAACCTATTCAGGGGGGAGGATTTCATGGATCCATTTGGGAATCCGAATATTCAGGGGGAGGTTGGATTCAATCTAGGTAACAATTTAGAAGTTGATGCCATTGCTACTACACGAGCAAACAGAGATCACCCAGTTGAAAACATTATAGGTGATGCTGTTGCAGGTGTTCAGACTACAAGAGGTGTGATTGAAGGTTCCTGTTTGTTTGCTTCAATACAAAAGACAAGAATTATTAATGAGTGTTTGTATAGCTGCTTCATTGCCCAAGAGAAGCCGAAGAATGTGCATATGGCTCTTAAAGATAATTCATGGGTTGAAGTGATGCAAGATGAATTAGCCCAGTTCAAGAAATTGAAGGTTTGGGAGCTAGTTGAGCTGCCTCGCACTAAGTGGGTGTTTAACTGCAAGAAAGATGACTGAGGGATTGTGACAAGAAAAAAGGCTCGGTTAGTGGTTAAAGGGTTCAATCAGCAAGTTGGAATTGATTATACTGAAGTGTTTGCACCAGTGGCAAGGTTGGAAGCAATTCGTTTGTTCCTAGCTTTCACTTCCTTCAAGGGCTTCAAAGTTTATCAACTTGACGTGAAAAGTGCATTTCTTTACGGGAAAGTCCAAGAAGTGGTGTATGTCTCACAACCAGATGGGTTTAGTGATTCAGAATATCCAGATCAGGTGCATAAGCTGAATAAGGCATTGTATGGATTACATCAGGCACCCAGGGCGTGGTATGAGACACTGTCAGCTCATTTGTTGAAAAATGGTTTTGAAAGAGGTCAGATTGACAGTACACCGTTCATTAAGAGAAAGAAATAAGATTTTCTGCTGGTACAGGTATACATAGATGACATTATTTTTGGGTTATTTGATGAGAGCACGTGTCATGAATTTGAGGAGGTGATGAAGAGCAAGTTAGAGATGAGTGCGATGGGTGAGTTGTCCTACTTTATGGGATTAAAGTTGAATAGAAGAAGGATGGAATGTTTATACATCAGACAAAGTATGTGTGTGACATTTTGTCTCGTTTCAAAATGGAGGATTGCACTACATTCAACACACCTATCTGCGAGAATCACAATCTTGGTCTAGATCATGAGAGTGTGGAAGATGTTGATCCAACTCAATACAGGGCAATGATTGGTTCTCTTATGTACTTGACTGCTTCACGACCAGACATCATGTTCGTAGTGTGCCTTTGTGCCAGATATCAAGCGAATCCAAAGGAGTCACATATGAAGGCAGTGAAGCATATTCTTCGTTACTTGAATGGGAAACCTAAACTTAGGTTGTGGTATCCAGCTACTAGCGATTTGAAGTTTGTGCTTGCACTGATTCAGACTTTGGAGGATGTAAGTCTACCAAAAAATCTACTACTGGTGGTTGTCAGTTCTTAGATGGGAGGATTGTGTCTTGGCAATACAAGAAGCAGTCTTGCATGTCTACCTCTACGTGTGAAGCTGAATATATTGATGCGGGTAGCTGTTGCTCTCAGGCTCTCTAGATACAACAACAAATGCGCGATGACGGTTTGAATTTCACTCGTACTCCTATAATGATAGATAATAATGTTGCTATTTCAATCACAAACAATCCCGTAGGGCATAGTAGAACAAAACATATTGACATTCATCATCATTTTATACGGGATTGTGCTGAAAAGAACTTGATTGAACTTCATAGAGTCGACACATTAGATAACCTTGTAGATCTTTTCACAAAAGCATTTGACATGGCTCGTTTTGAACATCTAGTCAAACTTAACGGGATGAGGAATCCTGAATAACCAGTTTTTCATAAGAATTTTGTAAATCTTTTATTTCTTTCTTAAAAATAAAAAAACATAAAAAAAAATAGAAAAGCGTAAAAATGAAAACAAAATAGAAAATCAAAAACGAGTTGTCACTGTGTGCAAAAGGAGAGATGATAGTACATCAGCGAGTTAGACTTTCACACTAAATTTGATATCAAACTGCATAAGTTTGATAGTAGTTCCACATATGATGTACTAGTAGGCAAAAAGCATGAAATAATCAACTTACCAAAGTGATATAAACCTAACGAACTATGTATGAGTGGGTAACATATCAGTGGCGTATGGTTTAGTGACCTAAAATCATGCGTTGATAGATTGCCAAAATATGAGGTTTTGGGTCTTTATACCGTTATTTCATCCGGGATATCAGGGTTGTCCTTCTTCTGCATCCAGATATATGCTGACCTAGGCACAACCAGGATATCTTAAAAGAGCTAAAATGCCAAAAACCCAGAAATGAAGAAGCTCTCCTAGAGAGTCATTCAAATGTGCAAAATGCATAAATCGTACCAAAATATGTGGTCTTTGCCTTAACCCTCATTAGATATTGGTCTCTCTGTTGTACGGAAGTACTGACGTGATCACTAATTATCTAACGTTGTAAAACAAAAAGATGAATTCCGGTATACTCACCTACTACGAGGAAGCTTTGTGCATACCTTGATCGCGAGGGTATGTCCTAAAGTTGGACACACTAGTATATCAGTATAATAATACCTTATCACATGATAATGGAACTTGAAATGTTCGAGCATTTTGTTTAAGTGGACAAACTACTGGTAATCGTCTTGGACTGCTTTTCACGAAAATTAATTAAAGAATTAAGTGATAGTGTGAAAAACAGTTTGATTTTGCTGATATGATCTTTTTACTGGTGATTCTCACAAAAATAGAGTGTTTATGTTTATGTTATTTATGTGCTTTCAGAAAATATAAAAATCAAAAAATATTTCCTTTTTCGTTAAAGTTCTTAGTATACGGAAAAATGGTTGTTTATGGAGGACTTATTACTGATAGGGGGAGACGGTGTTAGAAGATGTAGGACCGTTGAATTCCTTAGCAAAGGTGCCTAGATTTGTATCTAATCCATGTATGTGGAATTTACGTGAATTAGTGACAATCAACACAAGATATTCAGTTTAAACGTCAGTTTATTGATTGTTCAAAGTGTACATTCAAGTTCCTAAACTGACAGAGCTCCGCCGTCTAGCTCACAAAACTATTACAATGAGAATCCAGACTAGACTATATATAGAGGCTGAAGTTCATACCAAAACATCTAAGTTCTAGTTCGTACGAAGTACTACTTCGTACGAACTACAACAATACATCAATACTAATTCGTACGAACTTCAATACTAACAAACATGAACGTAACAAATATACATTAAACCCTAATCACTTAGACTCGATCCGAGACATAGACAATATACATCATGTACCAACAGACTCCCCTTTGAATGTTGTCGTCGTCTTGATCAGTCTTCAAAATCTTCATCTTCGCTGGAAGAAATTCTTGTACTGCTTTTTCTGTCTTTCTTGTGATGGAATGGGCGTTTGATCTATAGGAGGTGCCCACTTCATGAATTGAAATCTTCTTAGACGTGCCTCTCTTCCTTTTTCATGTATCTCTTCCAAGCGTTTCTCTTCTTTCAAAAACTCTTCTCGTTCAAGTTCACGCCATTTAGACTCCCACATATGACCAGAATTAATACCATGTGCATAACAAACATTGATTATTTTAGTGATTTGGATCGTCTATGGTGGTCCATGTCTTGAGTACTTATTGATGCGCTCGAAAGTTCAAAACCTGTTACTGACTAATGATAATTTGATGTAGACCTTATAATGAATGTAATTTGGTCTAAACCTTATAATGAATGTAACTAGGATTAGTTAGGTTATCAATTACTTGATTGGTGTCTATTATAATTAAGGATTTTTTAAAACCATTGCTCCCTTAAAATATCTTTTTATAAATAATTTCCACTGTTTCAAATGTTAAAATTATTTAACTTAGCAGTTTTTTTGTCTATAAAATCTGCAAAAAAGTAAAATGGTTCTTGCACCACCTTTTGGTCATTAAAGACCAAATCAATGCATTTAATCTGATAGAATTCAAAGACGTTGATCTGGGCAAGTTAGTTTTGTTGAGTAGTACTGCCCACATGGTGAAAAAAATCCAACATAGAATTCAACTGTTAAAATTATTTAACTTAGCAGTTTTTTTGTCTATAAAATCTGCAAAAAGTAAAATGGTTCTTGCACCACCTTTTGGTCATTAAAGACCAAATCAATGCATTTAATCTGATATAGTTCAAGGAAGTTGATCTGGGCAAGTTAGTTTGTTGAGTAGTACCTGCCCACATGGTGAAAATTTCCAACATTTGGACACCACCCGACCCTGAGCTATTAGACTTTCTGAACCTAAGGCGACAACTCGAAGGTAAATTTTTGGGTCCTCTCAAAATTGGTTGGTTTTTCCCATCAATACGTATTTACTTAATTTACATTAAAATAAAATGGGGGCTGCTAAATATACTCCGTTTGCCTTATTTTTACTTGTTATACCCCTTCCTCTTAAGTTTCAAATATATACAATCAAAGCTTCAACGTTTGTTTTTTATTTGTTTTGCATCTACTTTAATTTATCATCAGATATGCATACGGATTGAACTTGTTTTATTATTGTTTATGTATTTGATACTCTTCTTAAAATTTAAAATTTATGCATCAGAATTGCAATTATACCTAAACAATTGCACTTCAAGTCTTCAATCAATTATTAACAGTTACCATTTGCATCGGAAATTAACTTTTTAATCACCAAATTGTGTACCATTGAACTTCTATACATTATTTACGTGCATAGCATGATACAGATTAAATTATCAAATTATTACATTCCATGGTTTCAATTAGTATTTAATTATACCATCGAATTCTTGCCAGATCAATATTTCAAGTATTTTTGAAAACTAAATTGAACATTCAATCAATGTAAAATTGATTGAATATTAAGAAGTATAGTATATTTGTAAAATTAAATCGAACATTAACTCAATATTAATTTAATTAAATAATAAAAAGTAATATGATAACCATTATAAATCGAACATTCAATTAACCACTCAAATTTCCATGCCTTGATTCTTACCCGCCGAGTTAGCCCCATACTTGGAGAGTCATTTACTTAGATCCTTCCATTATCAACACCTCTATTTAGAAATTAAAATTTCTATTTAACCAATCTCATCATAAATAACGCTATTTATTTTGTTGGTGATGATCGCATGAGTATAACCAGATTAAGAAGCCCACCTCTATTGTTTAATGGATATTTTTTCCGATGTCTAATATCTAATGATTGTTTTTTTTTATCATGACTATAATTTTTATTAGTCTTCTAACCAAAATCAATGCAGAGCTATAGGTGGTGGTTATCCATTTCCAGTTGAACCACTTGGACCTTCAAACCATGGACGATCATCCCGTCAACATTTAAACATTCCGCTTCCAAACCCTCCAACATCAAACCCTGAAGTGGCAAACCCTTTTCGTCCGGTCGTATACTGTCTTCCAACTTCAAACCCTCCCCCGATGACAAACCCCCCTCTCCCCGTTGACAAACCCTCCTTCGGTGACAAACCCTTAAGATGATCCATTTTTTGGACCGATGAAGAGTTGAATTGGGTGTATGACTATACCTTTGCTCAACTACAACTTGGTGGACTACGAATTGGGGAGGGGCATCACTATCCGGTGGCAAACTCTCCTATAGTGCCAAACCATCCTGCACCTTCAAAGCCCCTTCATGTGGAAAACCCCAGTCAAACACAAGAACTACCGACCTGGGCTGAAGGGTACGAAACTGACCCCGGGGCGGAATACGAACCACCCTTGGATGAAGACATGATTTGGGAACCTTAAAACAACTTTGATGATGGCCGTCTCCACCGCGATGATGATGATAATGATATATTTTGTGGTTTTTCTAATATTTTAGTATGGTTTAATTAATTGAATATTAATTAGGTTCATGTTTTAGTTTTAATTATGTATTAGTTTAAATTTATATCTGTTGTTTAATTTTAATCATGTTTTAGATTAAATTTTAATTGGGTATTTAAATCTTTAACTTAATTATTAAACTAAAACCATAGACGATGGCAAGATTAAGCAACCCCCCTCCCCCCAACTTATCTACTAGACTTAAAAATCAAATTGATATAAATTTAAATATATAGTTTTCATTTCTAAACAATATTGAACACTTAATAGGACATGTCTGATCATTTTTCCGTTGAAGAATTTTCGTCATTGAGAAATGATAGAGCATGGTATAATCTAATTTTTGTTATGGTGGAGTTTATCTGGCATGACGTAGGTGAAAAGAGATTAGTGGTTATTTTTCTGGATCAACATGCAAGGACATTATTTTAATTTGCTTTTACGAGTAAACATTTCTTCACCACTAAATTTGTTTTCTTTTTAGAAACAAAAAATTGTTGCGATCATCCCACAACATTTGATACACATATATAATGACGCGACATTGATTGGTGGGTTTTTTCTTTGAATCATTTCCAAATTGAGAATCTCAATATGATGAGTACCCAAAGTACCAGAATTACGTGTTAGTTTGTTTGGAGAAAAAACATGATCAACGAATATACAAAGCTTTCTTCACTTATGCTTACGATTCCAAGAGGTGCTTCTTTATATCCAGTGGTCCCTTCCATTATAAAATTGAAGCATGACAGGAGACCTCAAAAATTTATTGTTGGTATGTATGAAACTGAGACTATTTTTTTTTATTAAATATATAAAAGTTCATATCTTTATATAGTATAGATAGTATAGATAATAAGTGTATACGGTTTGGTTGTAGATGTGGTTGGAAGAATAGTAGAAGGTAAACGCGATCGATGTGGTTTTGAACTTTCTCTTCAAGATAAGACGTAAGTTATTATCTATTAACAAATTACAAACATAATATTTGCATCAGATGACAGAAAAAATTATTATTATTATTATTAAAAGGTTTTAACCCAAGATCGTTATCTACAGTGGTCACACAATACAAATGTTTTTGTCCGCCTTGAAGCATTCCGATGTTATACGTACCATTCGAGCCGTGCAACAAAAGTCTATCATATATGTATCGCGTGTGAAGTTGGTTCATCTACCAGATAGTATATTATGCTTTACAAATGAACTTTCTTAAAATTAGTTACATTTAATGGCTCATGTAATTTAATAAAAGTTATATTTATTTGTTATTTTAGTTAATATTTTGAAGTCTACGAAGTTGAGTACGATTATGTACGAACCAGATATGGTTGAGGCACGAGATATTTAAATTATGGATAGTTATCCATGTCTGTGTTTATGTTAAAAACATTTGGTCATGTTATATGTTTAGTTGTTGAACATTAAAGTCCATGTTGGTGTTTTGTGTTTCGCTTTTGGTTAATTGCCTTTATGTTTCCTTCCTACTTGTAGAAGTATACCATAGTTTGTCTAATATTATATTATGTTGTAACAAGTATGTTATATTACTTTATTTACAAGTAATGGTTACACTTATTTTTCACCAAACTATAATCTTGATATGTAGGACAACTGAAAACTTATTATTTATCTTGGTATTGTAAGGTATCACTATGGCTGACCTTCCCATTGAAGCAAAATTTGAGATATTAACGAGGGTGCCAGCAAAGGTTGTAGGACGTTCTAAGAGTGTTTGTAAGGAATGGTATGCGTTGTTGTCAACTCGAGATTTCATAAGGGTACATGATTCTCGCTCATTAGTTTCATCTAACCAGAGAGTTCTCTCAATTGACGACCTAACATGCTCTGTTCATACGATCATCTTTCAATCCTATGATTATGGGCCAAGGTCAATAGTTACATTACCATTCGACCACCAAAATAATGATTTGTCAATACTTTCACATTTGAATAGATTGTTGTGTGTTTGCTTGAATCATACAAACGAGTTACTTCTTTGGAATCCAACAACTATTGCTTTCAAGCGTTTGTCAACACCTGATTCTCATGGAATCTATATAAATAATCTTGATGCCGTTGTTTTGTATGCTGATGATGCCTATGATTTCAAGGTCTTGCATATCAAGCGTAGGTGTGGTGTACATGAAAGCTATGTTTATTCTAGGGAATTAAACTTTTGGAGAAATATTCCTTTCTGAACAAGATAAGAGTACCTTAGCCCCCATTTCTATTGGTCACCTGGCACATTTTGTGGTGGTACTCTGTATTTCACTCTTTGTGAATGCTGGGTTGGAGGTACAAATCTGGTGATTTGTTTTGATATTAATTCAGAGAAGTTCAAGGAGATAAGCTTTCCACCTATTCCTTCTATGGGATTTTTTGAAGGTGTTTTAGTGAATGTAAAACATGAGCTTCACATGTTTGCTGCGACTGGCTGGTTTGAGATAACAATTGACCTGCGGACACTAAAAGAGGATTACTGGATTAAGGTCTTATCGTGTCCTCCGATCCCCACAATATCATTGTCATTGTGGGGCGATATAACAAATTATGTGACAAATGGTAATTGGTTTGTGATGACTAAATTAGGGAAGCTTTTTATCATTGAAATGGATACGAAGCCCTTCGAAATTCTTTATCCAGTTACTTGGTTTTGTTGTTATAAGGGTGCTGTGTTTGTGGAGACCGTCGTTTTACCAAGTATTTAGTTTGGCTTTCACTTAATGTTATCATTATGTATTTCAATGTTTTAAGAATTTTGGTTTTTTATTTATGGTAATCATGTTATTATGTTTAAGTTTCGTGTACTTATCTTGTAATAATTTCAGAATTTCATCATCTATGATAACTATCTTTTATTTAATTTGCAAGGTATTTGACACGTTAACAATTTACAATGACTAATGTACAACCAAACCATCTTAATCAAGCTTCTAGCTCGAGTTCATCTACTAGAGCTGAAAAATGAAAAGAGTATAACAAAAGATATTATGCTGCACGCAAAGAAAATAACAAAGTCCAGAAATTTGGGAGTGGTGAGGTCTCCCGAAGTGCTTCATCACTAACTTTAATGAGTAATAGATCAGCAGAAAGGACGCCTTTAAGAAGTTTACACACTAATGTTACTCAATTTACCCAAATGACAAATGAGAACGCTTTCAAGTATTTCTACCGTTAAACGTAAGGAGTACAATGGAGTGCGTATTTCAAATGGTAGTCAAATTACATCAACCCCGACCGATGATGCTACGCCAAAAACCACATTCCCCAATGTAATTGATGAAGTCATTACCAGAACATCACGAGGTTTCTATTTATTTAATAGTGATTTCTTTATTGAACTTAACATCTTTAATAGCCTTTGTTACTTAAGACAACGATTTTTTTAGGTGTTCGAATTCAACCGCGTACACTTTTACCTCAATTTCGTGAAGTAGTTGATCAACCTTCCTTCCAAGATGAGAATGTAGAAGATGATCCATATAACTTTGTTTACGATCGTGTACCTAGAGAGCATTGTGTTTTAAAAGAACTTGGTGCATGTCATGATTGTGGAGCAAAACGTTTTCAATTTGAATTTGATATCTTTTATTGTATGAGTAGGAAAACCGTGTTAGCAAATTCTGAAATTCGAGAGGAATTGCATCGACTTTTCACATCGCAAGATGAAATTGGAAATATCTTTAGGCAATTCGTGCTTATAACACCAATTTTTCTTTTGTCTCAATGGGAGTGACGTTAGATGATACATTGAACAATATGAGAGACGGTGTATATACTTTTCGTGAACATAGAGGAATATATCACAAAATCGACCAATTAGTTCCGAGGAATGGAACCCCTAGGTACCTGCAGTTGTATTTTTATGATCCTGATGCCGTGATCTCAGACTCCAATGGCCAAATCTTGATCGTCGTATTACTCAGATTTTGACACGCATTTTGTCTACAAACCCATATGTTGATACATTTAAAAGACTTGCGGAACTAGGACCTTTGGACAACTATAGTGTCACTTTGAATACTTCGGTTGAACTTGACCAAAGGGTGTACAACCGACCAACGACATCGGAGGTATATAAGATATTATATTAATTACAATTATTTAATAGTATTGCTTATTTTATTTACTTATAGTTGACGATTATATTGGTTGCTGGTATTTGGGTTGAAGGTAATGACAATATCACTTCGTATAAACGAAGTATTGTTGTGTATGGTAGGTCTGAATATAGCCAAACTATTCAGCCGTACTTCAGTTGTTACGATCCATTGTCGTATCCTCTATTTTTTCCTAATGGTGAGTCGGGTTGGAATGCTAACATACCACGTCATGGAGTATCGGTCGATGAGGTTCTTAACAATGACAACATCGAAGGAGAAATGGAAGGTACCAACAATTATTATCCTTTTAGGTGTCGATCATAAAAAGACACTAATGCGTTTTTATTTTTATTAGCTGTTTGTTTCTAAAATTTCTTCATCGTTCAAAGGCTAACACACGAAGTGGTAGGACAACCGTGGCTATGAGAGAGTACTATTGTTACAAGTTCCAGATTCGATCTACCGAAAACGTGCTTCTTTTTGGTGGTAGACTGTTACAACAGTTTGTGGTAGATGTTTACATAAAATTGAGACGTCACGTTTACAATTTTGCGAGAGAAACCAGGTTAAGATATGGGCCGAATTGTACCAATGTATAGTGGATTGCGTCAATGCTGTTGAGGTTCACGCAAACAGAGTCGGAAAAAGAATTATGTTGCCAACATCTTTCATCGGAGGGCCTCGCGACATGCGACGTCGGTTTCTAGATGCGATGACTTTAGTTCAAGATGACGGCAAGCCTTATATATTCCTTACAATGACGTGTAATCCTAAGTGGCCTGAGATATGTGATAATTTACATGTTGGTCAAACTGCACAAGATCGTCCAGACCTTGTTTCAAGAGTGTTCCAGGCTAAATTAGAAGATCTTAAGGAACAACTCTTCAAGAAACATATCCTCGGGGAAGTTAAGGCATACGCTTATGTCATCGAATTTCAAAAGCGTGGGTTGCCACACGTACATTTTCTCCTTATCATGTACCCGCAACACAAAATCAATAACGCGGACCCTTATGATAAGGTTGTGTGTGCTGAAATTCCTAACAAACTAAGACATCCCAAATTGCATGAGATTCTTGTCAAGCACATGATTCACGGTCCTTGCGGCAATTTAGAATAAGCAGTCCTTGTATGCAGGGTGATCCTAAAATTTGTCGTTTTCGTTATCCTAGACAATTTAATGAACAGACAACACAAGGAGAAGATGCATATCCGATGTATCGCAGGAGATACACAGGAATAAAAATGGACGTACCAGGAACAACACTTGATAATAGATGGGTCGTCCCATATAGCCCAAGGTTTTTGATGATGTTTAACTGCCACATAAATGTTGAAGTTTGCTCAAGTATAAAATCTGTGAAATATCTTTTCAAATATGTTTGTAAAGGACATGACAAACAAGTTATTCAAGTGGATCAAAGTGAGCAAGGGGGTGTTATTAATGAGAAAAAGAGATTTCAAGATGCACGCTACATATCGCCCCCAGAGGCTATGTGGCGCATTTTTTCCTTCTCTCTTTCTTAAATCTTTCTTTCTGTCCTAGCCTTACAACTTCATCTCCCAAATAATCAGATGGTTAGATTTAGAGATAATGACAACATATCTAATATTGTTGATAGGGAAAGGGATAAGAGAACCATGCTAACAGCATTTTTTGAAAAAAAATAGAACCGATGCAACAACAAGGGTATATTTGTCTAAAGGATTTTCCAAAGAGTAAATTGCACAAAACATCCTTTATGTTTCCTCAAACTTGCAGGTTCCAGCCTTAATGTTTAAAAGTTGCTAAAAACAGCCTTTAAGTTTATTTTTGTTGCGGGTTCAATCCTTTACAGCTAACCACGTTATTTTCTTCAGTTAAGTTCCCTCACATGCATAACATGTGAGGGTATATTCATCATTTTGGTTGATCTTCCACCCACTTCAATTATAAAAAAAAATATTTAAGTTTTAACCTAGTTTAAACAAAGTTTGGTAAAACGTACGCGACTACAGAGGAGCACGATTACCGTTTGATAGTGTTTAAGTCTAACTTGCGGCGTCCTAAGCGTCACCAGTTGCTGGATCCGACTATTGAACATGGTGTTACGAAGTTCTCTGATTTGACGGCATCGGAGTTCCGTGAGAAGTATCTAGGGTTGAAGAGTCGTTTGTCGTTTCCGTCTGATGCGAATAAGGCGCCGATTCTTCCAACTGATGATAATCCTGAAGAGTTTGATTGGCATGATCAAAATCTGTGTTAATTTTTACAGCTTAGTGGGCTAGCTTAACAAGATTCCTGTCTTAATTCGGGTTCGCCGGAATCCGGCGAAGTCGCCGGAGAAGAAGACCGGAAAAGAGGGTGTTTGGTTTTTAAAAGTTTGGTTTTATTGCACATTAGTCCCTGCGGTTAGAATTTTTCTAAAATAGGTTAAACCTTAAATATTCTTTTTTCTTATAATTGACGTGGGTGGAAGATCAACCAAAATGACGAATATACCCTCACATGTTATGCATGTGAGGGAACTTAACTGAAGAAAATAACGTGGTTAGCTGTAAAGGATTGAACAAATAAACTTAAAGGCTGTTTTTAGCAACTTTTAAACATTAAGGCTGGAACCTGCAAGTTTGAGGAAACATAAAGGATGTTTTGTGCAATTTACTCTTTTACAAAACACTTCACGTGGAATGGAAGCACGCGCCGATGGAATCATCGTTTTGGTAAAAAAACAAAGAGGTCGTATCGTCTCCGCTAATCCGGCCGAAGGAGAAAGGTACTACTTACGCCTACTTTTGTCAAATGTCAGAGGGCCTACTTATTTTGAACATCTTTGCACAGTTAATGGTCGAAGGTGTGAGACATTTCGAAAAGCAACTCTTGAGTTAGGCTTAATAGAAGACGATGAATATCTATCACAACGTCTCGAAGAAGCATCTATGTTTCAGTTTCCCAATGCTCTTAGAAGGTTATTTGCTACCATAATGATTTTTTGCCAACCTGGAGATATTCGAAAGTTATGGAATGACCACTTTGATTCACTGTCTGAAGATTATTAGTTACACTGTCAAAGTATCGAACGAGTTCAAAATATGGTTCTTACCGAAATCAGTGTCTTTCTACAATCCATGGGTAAAAATATCAAGAGGAGTATGGGATTGTTTTGGAACCTGAACACTTGAGTGCCAAAGATTCACTTAATCCAGACCAAAAAACGTGTTTGATGAGATCATGATGCATGTTGATAATGATCTTCCACACGTCTTCTTTATTGATAGTCCAGGTGGAACTGGAAAAACATTTTTGTACAATGCCTTGCTTGCTGAAATTCAGTCACGTGGTCTTATTGCTCTCGCAACAGCTTCATCAGGTGCTGCGGCTAATAATATGCCCGGAGGTAGAATGGCTCACTCGAGATTCAAGATTCCTATTAATCTTGAAAATAATTCAATGTGCAATATCAAAAAACAGAGTAGGGCCGCTAAACTAATTGGTTTGCCAAAATAATCATTTGGAATAAAGCGTCGATGGCTAAACGACAGGCGATAGAGGCAGTTGATCGTACATTGCAGGACACTATAGGTGTTAGTCTCCCATTTGGTGGGAAGGTAATGTTTATGGGAGGTGACTTCAGAAAGGTGTTTCCGGTTATTAAATGTGGCACTCGAGCACAAATTGTAGACTCCAGCCTACGATTGTCACCTCTTTGGTCTTTGACTAAACAGATGCGGTTGACCATAAATATGAGAGCGCTGAAAGATCCATGGTTTTCTGAATTTCTTTTAAGAGTCGGCGATGGAACTGAAGAACCAATCGAAGGAAACTATATCCGCATACCCGATGACATGACAATTCCGTGCAACAATAGAGAAAACTCTATAAAAGAATTGATCAATGCCATCTTTCCATCAATTGAAGATAATGTATATTCTTCGGATTATATAATCTCTAGAGCAATATTGTCCACTAAAAATGAGAGTGTTGATGAGATTAATAATCAAATTATTGACATTTTTCAAGGAGAGGAAAAAGTGTATTACAGTTTTGACGAAACTGAAGATGATCAACACAACTTCTATCCGAACGAGTTCTTAAACTCGCTAAATGTTAGTGGCTTGGCGCCTCATAAGCTTCGTTTAAAAATTGGATGCCCGATAATATTGTTACAGAATATCGATCCATCACATGGCCTGTGTAATGGCACGCGGTTGATATGTAAAGGTTTCATGCGAAATGTTATTTGATGCAGAAATTACAGTCGGTCAACATGCCGGTAAACGAGTATTTTTGCCAAGAATCCCTATAACCCTTTCTGAAGATGACATGTTTCCATTCAAGCTGAAAAGAAAACAATTTCCAATTCGACTAAGCTTTTCCATGACGATTAATAAAGCTCAAGGTCAAACAATTCCGTACGTTGGTATTTATTTACCGGATTCTGTATTTTCACATGGAAAACTTTACGTGGCATTATTAAGAGGGTTTTCAAGACAAAATACGAAGGTGTTGGTACATCTCGCCAAAGATTTTAAACAACTCGGAGTTTACACATCAAATGTTGTCTACCAGGAAGTGTTGCGTGATTAATGAACCGCATTCGTATCAAAACTAAGGTAAGTTAGTAGATTTTGTGCCTTAATTGCTTCCAGAAATTACTTTTTTAAAACCTCTGTAAGCATCTAACATTGTTTTTTTATGTGCCGAAATCTGTTACAGTAGAGGAGAAGATACAAGAAAGTGTTGGGATTGAACCCTGCAAAAAGGAACAGGTGATATAAAGCCAAAATCACATCAGATGTTTGGTCCTGATAACAAAGTTTACAAGCTCTTTCAATAAACTCTGCCCTGCCTAAAGCTCTATCTTCTATCATCTGCCAACACTAAACGACAAGATCAAAGGTCTGCCAGAAGACACAACAGAGGATAGAGATCAGTGTTTAGCTATAATAGTATTATATTCAATGTAACAGTGCTTGGCACTAATCAGAGTTTAGGTAGAGCAGTCCTTAGAGTTAGTTTTATTTGTTACATGTCACTATCAACCCTAACGTCATCAAAGATGCTCAGAGGTTAGAAGTGTTAGTATAAATATGTGATCGTTTGTACTGTTTCATCTATCTATCTAAAAGATCATCCACCTATCATCTTCTCTGCATTTCTGTACTATTCAAACAATCTTATTGGGCCAAGGGGGAGTTTGTGATTCACATACAAAAACTATAAGTTTGAAAGCATGATGATCAAAACAAACGACCATTAGTTGTGATAAAAGTTTTCCATACATTTCCGCTGCATTATCCTTTGATTTCTACGTTCACTTTCCATTTTCTGAAACAAAAATCACAACTAATTCAAACTTAGATTCTAACAATTGGTATCAAAGCTTGGTCAATCTTTGATTTAACTATCAATTTGATTTGAAAGATCAGCTCTCCCTGCTAATTTGTTTGATAGTTTGTGGAAAACAGAGTTTGATTGCATTTAAAAGCTTTTAAAACAAAAATATGTTGAAAACCATAAGAAATGTCTCAAAACACACTGATTCCAACGTTGGATCGATGTTTAAACCACTGGTACTGAAAAGAAATGAATATTTCATATGGCAGTGTCGGATGGGACACATTTTTGCTCAACAGAACAACGGTTGTTGGCGATCTGTTGTATTTGGACCTAACATTCCAATGGTTCCAAGTATAGAGGATCCCAATACTCAAGTGCCAAAAAGTCCTGATCTATACTCCGAGCAGGATTACCAGAAAATAGAGTTGGATGCTAAGGCGTTTATCATTGTTGCTTCTGCCTTACCCAACGAAATCTATGTTGGACTGCTCCACTGCAATAGTGCGAAGGAGTTGTGGGAAGCACTAAAAGAGCAATTCGGTGGTGCTGAAGAGGTTATTGGAAACAATAGAGAAATTCTGAATCAACAGTATGAAACCTTTTATCACGTCAAAGGTGAGTCGTTAACACAACAGTTCGAATGTTTTAGATGTTTAATCAGTGAACTCAAACAGGTGAACGCTGTATTCTCAAATTCGACTAGCAATAGTCGTTTCCTTCGATCACCAGAAAAATGGGACACTGTAGCTTACTTTACACGAACATCTGTGGTTTTAAAGAGATGACACTCACACAGCTTCATGGCATACTCCTCACTTATGATAGAGAGTTAAACCATAAAAAGAAGCTACAAGAGTGTGGTGAAATAACGGAGGATTACACTTCGGGTAACACAACTCTATTTGGCCAGAAAGAGGGTTCTGGCAGTGGAAAGGATCAGGGTTATGATCATTTTATTGATATAACTTCTGGAGGAAACTTTAACTCCGATTGTTATCACTCAACTATGCATTTACTGCAAGTGGGGAAAGCCAAACCTCTGACAATCTCACTTTTGAGTTAAATGATTTGCAACACTTTGAACCATCTGATTTGGAAGAAATGGACATTTTGCACCAACCGGCTATATTAAGTGTTAGAGCTAGTAAATTTTACAAGAGAACAGGTAGGAAATTCCCTAGGTTGCATGGGGGTTGAAGGTAGGGTTAGACAAGTCTAAAATCAAGTGTTATAAGTGCAATAAGTTAGGACACTTTGCCAGAGAGTGCAAATCTCAAAATTCAGGACCAGTTGTAACACATACTGGCCCTAGACCTCAGCACACACAAAGCACTGCCCAATATTCCTAATATACCCCTGCTCATCAAGTTCAAAACACTGCTCATTTTGCACACCCAGCAACCAGTGTTGCAGTGCATTATGTTCAAACCACTGTTCCACAAATTCAATATGTTCAAACACCACCACCTCAAGTGCATGTGCAACAAGCACCTCATGTCACTCAAACTACTCAAACCACTGCTCCAGCAGAGGTTAACCAGCAAAGCTTTTTCACTCAAGGCTTTGTTGATTGGAGTAGTTTGCTAGAGGAATTAACTGATGAAAATTTTGCTCTTATGGCCAAAAATGATTTTGAAAATGAAAATATTTTTTTAATGGCCTTAGAGACAATTGTTGAAGGTGATGAGTATGTGGAACAAGTGTCTAAGTCTGATGAGTTTCAAAGTTGTGATTATACAGTGGTTTCAAAAGATACTGTTGATGAAGAAAAGAACTCTCTATCTGATCCATGGGATACATATGTGTGTGAAGATGATTGTGACTGTGCTCTCATGGCTGCATCTAAGGTATCACCCCAGATCCTCAAAGATCTATGTTCTGAAAATGCATCATAGCTTTTGCAAACATAAAAAGGGTAAATGAAAACCTTAGAAACAAACTTTGGAAGATGAACTAAATTTTGAAAAACTCACAAAAGAGTTAAAAACAAAATTGGTTAACAAAGATTCTGAAATTAGCAGCCTGAAGCATGAGGCAAGCATAACCAAAGACCAACTCCAAACTATGGTAGAAAAATACCAAGTTTGTAAAAAGGAGTTAGAATCCACACAAATTACATGTGAAAAATGGGTTGAGTCTTGTAAAGGTTATGAGATTATGTTGGAAAACAGGTCAAGAGCAACATAAAATTTGGTGTTGGTTTTAAAAACAATGATCAAATTTCTGAAAATGATGCTAAATTGATTCTAGATTGGTTGAAGTTGTTCCCAAAAACTTGGCTGGTGAGGAAATAAAAGTCACAGATAAGAATGGAAACAAAATCATTTTGAAAAAACATGAGGGATCCTCAACTTTTGAGGTGGTTGAGAAATATAAAATTTAAACCCACATGGTCAGATAAGTGTGACATTTTAGAAAATTTCAAGCCAATGGACTTCATAACCATTGATGGTGTCAAAGCACCAAAGGCAAGAGTCATTCCTATTAAGGATCTTCCAGCAGATGTTACAACATCTGCTGAAAAGAAGTCTGATAAAAGGAAGAAGGAAAAGGTTAAAAACCTGTTTTGTAAATTCTATGAGAAAAGAAATCATGTCACTGAAAACTATTTCCTTATCAGAGCATATGACATAAACAATGTTGATGCATATATCTGTTGCCTACATCATCGTATAATATCGAGTCTGTGTTTTAGAGCAAAACGTTAAGTTTATGTATGATATGAGACAAGTTCGCCCGAACTTGTAGAGCTTGTGAAGACAGGCAACATTCCGAAACGTTATACTAAAAAGAAAATATCCGAAGCTAAGAGGTCGTGGTTTAAAGAAATGCCAAAGGAAAGAAAGTTTAAAAGGCCGCTAGCATTCTTCACTCGTGACAACGACAAATCTTTGGGTTACATTCTAAGCTGGGGATGGATACGAGATCTTGATGTGTATGCCAAAAAGAGAGAATTCGGGGTTCAGTATTTCAGACATTTGACAGACATTAGAACATTACTGTTCTGGGATGTTGAAGAATTGGTAAAAACAAGGAATATTAGTCTGCAAATGAAGTAAAATGAACAAAGGCTCTAGAGGGTGATAAAGTTTGAAGCATCAAGAGGTTTCGAGTTGTGGAAGCCGTTTCCCTAAACGCAGAATAAAGATTAACAAGAAAATGGGTGAAAAAGATATTACGCTAGTGATGAAGGTCCACGAGAAATGAATAATATGCCACTGAAGCCCATTGAACAGGATTTTCATCCTTACTTTATGTGGTGGCAAATGGATCCAGAGACATGTGAAGCAGTGATTGTGTTGCGTGCTGATGAGACATGGGATATTACGAAAGAAAAGGATCCAGAACCGATTGAACGAAGGAGGATTTGGGGGCTGTGGAGAACGATACGAATACTAGACCCGATGTGGCTAGTTAATTGCTCGAAGGAAGATGTGAAATGCTTGTTCTTCAACAAGATATGTTTTGACAAGCGTGAAGAAGTCCAAGCAAAGCAATACCAAGGTGTGATTAACGTTTGCTATGCACATGGTATTAATTCAGGTCATATGTGGGAATCCAGATAGACAGAGTTGGAAAGAGAAGCGTTCTTAAAGAAAGAAAAGCGTTTAGCAAAGATACACGAAAGGGGTAAAGAAGTAAGAATAAGAGATCTTGTGTACTAGGCGGGGAAGCTCTGTCCAAGTGTTTCCAGTATTTGTAATGTTGACTATTAATGAAACGGTGTTAAATAGAAACAAATGAGTGTATCCAATGTCGCCTAAGCAAACGAATTCTGCACATTTACCTTAGGTTTGTCAGATTAGTGCCTGAACGATCCGTACAACAGACTGTCAATTGGTATCAGAGCAGGAGAGGACTAATTTGAAGACATTGGACTTAGAACATCACATCTTCTACTCATTTCTTTATATTTTAATTTTTCTTGGACATTTCACGGACAAAATGGACTGATTTTCAAGTATAATACGTAAAATCCATAATAGTAAAACCCTTGAAAAGATCAGAGCTAAAAACAACTGATTTCATGTCAAAAAATGTCAAAAAACCATGTTTGAATGCTCAACTTCGCTCGAACTTAGACTACAAGTTCGCCCGAACTTGGCTTAAAATCTTCAATTTTGTTGATTTTAACCAACTTCGCTCGAAGTTGTAGAAATTTTTCAGTGAATTTTGATCAAGTTTGCCCGAACTTGTAAAGTTGGATTTTTTTTTTTCAAAAACCATCAAGTTTGGTCGAACTTGTTGAATCTGATAGTGTTTTCTGAACAAAAACGTCTCCGACATTAAAATCCTGAAAAACATCTCGGACATTATATATCGTTAGATTCGTATCGACGAGACGATTTTAAAGCTATAATTGGGTAAAAACAGTTTTCGGAAAATAATTAAACGTTTATAGCGAACTGATACGTTAAAATTGTCGATTAAAAAGTCAAATTTTGCATAAAATTTATGAACACTACATTTTTCATTGAAAATGAAAGATATTGATTTTGAAAAAAATGAATGATTGGGAAGAATTGTCTTCTGATTTGAATCATGATAAACGTATGGTCATTTGGGAAGAAAGATTTGAAATATTTAAATGCAAAAAACATGAATCTATACTTGAACTAGTACAACGTTTTTTTTGTTGTCATGAATAGGGGTTTAACTCGTTATAATGGGTGTTATCTTAGTCTTGAAGATAAGTTTTTGAAATTAGAACATGCATTACCATCAGAACGGGATGATTTCGTGAAAGAATCAAAAAAGAAATTTAGATTTACCATCAATCATCTTTATGAATTTATAAGCGATATTTGCAATCACGTTCTTGTGATTGAAAAGATGAAAGATTCAAAAAATTGAAGTGAGTTTGTGATTAAAATGGAAAATTCTGAAGTTTGTCAATCTTTTGTAGGTATAATTAGTGAAGGAAATGATCGGGAATCACAAAGTTCAAATGATCAGTTGAAGAAAGAAGGGAGTATAATGGCTAAGAACTGTGAAGCACAAGTTTCAAGTACATCTGCAAATGAGTCTTCAAGTCTAAACCAATCTGCCCAGTTTTTGATGTAGAACGATTATCTGGCAGATAATGCCAAACTCTTGACCAAACTGGAGAGTTTGACATTAGAAAATAAAAAGTTAAAAGAAAATGAAAAGATTTTTGAAAATAGAATAAAAATTTTAGAAAAAGAAAAATCTGTTTTAAATAAAAATGATTTTGAAACACAAATTATAATAAACTCGCATCTTGAAAAAATCAGGAAACTTGAACAAGATATTAAGAATGCTAAAAATAAAGCTGTTGATTTAGAAAAGAAATTGAAAGGTTTTGTGACCTCGTCATTAATGTTAGACCATATATGTCCAAAACCAATCAACGTAAATAAAAAGAAAATTCCAATAAGTGACAATGTCGCAAATTATGACAACGTAATGATTGAGGATTGTGATGATAATACCGATGATGAAAGTGTTAAAAAGGATAAAAATGAAATATTTTTAAAACTAAAAGAAAAATTTCAAGAAACTGTTCTACAATCTACTGAAAAAGGTGAATGCTCAACACAAAAACCTTCTAAGCAGAATGGAAAACGAAAACAAAAAGAAAAACAAAGTTTTAAGAATTCTAAAAATTTTCAAAAGAAAAATAACAGTTCATCGGTACGATCATCCAATCATTATAAAAATTCAAAAAAATTTGAAAATAAGTGGTGCAGGTCGGACCGCAATACTTCAACGTCAAATCATTTTTATAGAAGAAACAAGAAAGTTGGTTATCACACACCAAATCAATGTTACGATTTAAGTGTATGGTTTGATAGAAAAGATCGATATGATAACATGTTGTGTTACAAATGTGGGATAGCTGGACACATTGCTAGAAAATGTTTTTAAATTAAACCTAAACCTGTTCATATTGATAAGAAAAATTTTGAAGATTTGAAAATACCAACTCAGGTTAGAAAACAATGTAAAGAAACTACAAACAAGGTGAAACCAGTAATTACTAAGTTTTCAAATTTTGAAACTGGTGAATCTTCGAATAGTAATGAACAAAAAGTTTCTACATTGTATTTCAAGAAAGCTTTAACGAAAAATCAAACATGGTTAGTGAAAGAAAAAGAAGTCATACAATCAGTAAAAATTGAAAGTTTAGAGGACTTTCCAAAACTTGAGAAAGTCCAAAATAAACCGATTGTGAAAATGTCAAAATTAAGGTTGAAGAAATAACGCCTAAGACTGAAAAGGCTTGGGTGTCATTATTCAACTAATTGTTTGAATTTTTGTGCAGGAGCTTCTAAGATAAAAGCAAATTACTGAGAATGGAGTTCCATAGCACATATTGAAGACGGGCCGGATTATCAAGTTCTATATAAGGCCTTATTATATTCAAATAACGTTTACTTTACAATTTTTGAAGACATGTTTTAATAATGTTTACTTGAAAAGTTTACAAAATTTTGAAGAAAATTTGAAAGAATTTCACAGAACCCTCACTGTTGAACAGACAAAACTCAGGGATATAAATGTTTTATTAACATAAAAGTGTCAAGGTTTTTGTCATCATTAGGGGGATAGAGTTTAAAAGATAAATTGTGAAGCAGTAATGGATGGAAAATTGAAGTGATTCTCATCAGTAGGTCAATGTTTTTCTATAAATCAAAAATTCCAAAAATATGTTTTTGAATTTTAGGGGGAGAAAAAAATTTCAGAAAATCCAAAAACATATAAAATACGAAAAGTACAAAAACATTGAAAAAGACAAAAAGAATTTTGGGGATAAAAGGAAATGATAGTACATCAGTGGACTATCACAGTATGCTAAGGATTTGTAAAGTTTAAAAAGTGATAAACAAGTCTTACTGTGGATGTGTCGATAAGCTTTACACATTCAGTAAATTGTTTCTGGGATATAAACTAAATTTTACAACTGCTTAAACTTGTGGATTAACATCTCTCGGATATATGGACTTAGCACTCCGAAATTTCGTGAGAGATTGCCTGATTCTGAGATACGAGATCTTTATAGATGATTGATATCTGGGGTATTATACAAGTTCTTCAGATTTTGCGGAAGCAATAGCCTAGAACTTCTTTAATGCTTTTGCTAAAAAACCCCTAAAACTGCAACAAAATTGAAAGAATCGAAAGATCTAATCAATAGTAGTGCTTAAAAGATTCCTTAATTGGAACACACCTTAAAGTCGAGCCTTCATTTCTTTGTCGATACGGTAGTATTAACCTGAGCTCTCAAGGCCTCATATAACCCAGATACAGATATCAATTACGCTATAATCACCTGTAAGATGAAATCTAAGGAATCTTGATACGGGAGTATATTCTAAGATGGGAACCATAGTGTCACACCCCGACTCGTAGCGGAAGACAATTGCAGGGTGCGATAGACACATGGTAATTTCCCCATACTTTAAAAACATGTTATTACATAAAGAGGGAACCTCAGTCGCAACATATATGGAGTATCGTATTACACACCACAAGTGCAAGTACAGTACTGCGAGCTGCTACAGCTCTTATTCAGCTACAGTTACTACCCAAGCCATCCACACGCACATTGATTACTCCTGCTTAGCTTTACCTGAAATGCATGTTACTTTTGAAAAGGGTCCGCTATATGCTGCGTGAGTTCCACTGGTTTAATGGTCGTGTAACAATATGTGTTAACAAGTTTAATTGCACTGGTCACAGTCACATATACTGTCACGGTCACAGTCACAGTTGTCACACCCCGACCCGTAGCGGAATAAGAGTCGGGGCATAATTGGGTTATCACCAAAGCTCATGATAATTACTATTATGTTTCATATTTATTTAAATCGAAATTACATTCTCAATAATCCAAACATGTCCATACAAATTCAAAGAAATTAACCAACTAAACAATTCCAAGCTCTAAATCATTTTATTCTTCTAGTCCAATCCTATGTGTTTCTGGCTGCAGCTGGTTCACCTGTATCATGTGTAAAAATAGGGGTTTTTAGGTCAACATAAGTTGGCGAGTGAACCTTGTTAGATAAACATTTATTATTGATTTACTTGTTATTTTATCAAGGAAAAATTGTGCATAATCATAAGTGAGCAAATGATAAATAATCAATCAGTAACAATGTTAACTACAAATTATAACATACAATAACATACCAACAGCATACCATAACATATCAACTTGCATAAATATAAAACATGAATGAAACTGTGCGATCAAGGCTCAATCAAACGGAGCCGATCGTATGTTGGCACGCCAGGTTCACGCTCGTAATGTAATGGGGAATATGCTCAACGCTCATAATGTAATGGGGAGCGGCGGCCTATGAAATTGCATGTACTGAAAATAATGAATTAAATCTAACAATAACCATACAAACAATTGATTCAAACTGAATACACATTTGTCCATGGTATGATGTATGCACAATGATTTAAGTATAATAAGTAGCAAGACACATGATACACCCAAAAACGTGATTAAAACGGGGAATTTGTAAAGATTCACTCACATTGGGTGCGTTGGATTGGAGATGGTGAGATGCGCACGAATTGGAAGAGCGGAACAACGAGAAATAACTAACCTAAAATAATAACGGAAAATATAGTAAATGAGTGGATTTTATTAATAATTTTAATAGGATTTTTAGATATATTTTTGTGAGTTTAAGGCTATTTCCTATCTTTAAAAACATTATTTTTAAGTATTTTTAATTGATTTTTAAATTAAATTAAATAAATAAAAATATAAAAATGTGTTGACTTTTTCGTTGACCGTTGACCGTTTGACTTGTTGACTTGTTGACCGGTTTATTGTGTAATTGCAATGCGCTGGGTGAGGCTCGAACCCGAGACCTCCCGTACGCGTGCACGCAGCTCTACCAACTGAGCTACGTGTCTAACCCGAAATAAATCCGTTTTTAATTATACTTATATATTAACTCAGCTTATCCAAAATTCTTTTATTTTCAAAAACATTTTACATCATCGAACCGGTGACACTAACAGGTCTCGAACCCGGGACCTGTGCTTTAACGTTACACACAGTCCACCGCTGGACTGTGTGTCTAACTTGGTTAATATACGACTTTTTATTATACTTAACAACTAACGTAAATTAACCCGGTTCAGTTAGAAAAAAATAAACGTTTTTATTACATAGAGGGTGCGTGTATCAGGGATCGAACTCTCGGCGTGTGCGTATTATTTGCACACAGTCCACCGTTGGACTGTGTGTCTAACCCGTTTAAAATACCAATTTTAATTATCCTTATAATGTTAGCCAAGTTCATTTTCCCCGTTAGTTTTTACAGACAGTAGATTACCCATCTGATTTCTTGTTTTAAAACGATTAACACATTCATAAGACTGAGATGAAATGACAAAGACTGTGTTGGAAACAAACATACCGGAGGGATGATTTATCACAGAAATTCCGGCAAGGTGTCAGCTCTGATTTTTATGAACTGTCACTGAGCGAACAAAGTAACCGATTTGATTAGTTAATCGCGGAATTGAAGTGCTAAACAAACGTTTACAGAGTGTTTGAATGTCCTTACCGTTTCACAGATGAAAAATAAGGATTTCCAGAAGTTTTCCGGCGAACTGGAATTATCCGATAACAGCGTCTGAATTTGATTTCAATTGAAAGGTCCGAGTTAGAAATAGCTTAACAATTGATAGACCACGACGATATTGAAAGACTTACCGTTTTGATGAAGCATACGGTTTTCCGGCGACCTGCAGAAACTTTCCGGCGAGTTCAAATTGCTTCTCCGGTGGACTGAAAATTGTGCGGAAATGTAATTGAGAGTTTGTAGAGTGTGTTTACGTCGCGAGAGAGAACAGAGATTGATGTTATGCTGGAATTGAAAGTTTTCGGTTATAAAAACCGATTCACTTCTAGAATTCAAGTTCATTCAAAGCAACTTGATTGAAAACGTCAGTGTAGCGGTTATAAAGTTAATCGCGGAATTGAAGTGCTAAACAAATGTTTACAGAGTGTTTGAATGTCCTTACCGTTTCACAGATGAAAAATAAGGATTTCCAGAAGTTTTCCGGCGAACTAGAATTATCCGATAACAGCGTCTGAATTCGATTTCAATTGAAAGGTCCGAGTAAGAAATAGCTTAACAATTGATAGACCACAACGGTATTGAAAGACTTACCGTTTTGATGAAGCATACGGTTTTCCGGCGACCTGCAGAAACTTTCTTGCGAGTTCAAATAGCTTCTCCGGTGGACTGAAAATTGTGCGGAAATGTAATTGAGAGTTTGTAGAGTGTGTTTGCGTCGCGAGAGAGAACAGAGATTGATGTTATGCTGGAATTGAAAGTTTTCGGTTATAAAAACCGATTCACTTTTAGAATTCAAGTTCATTCAAAGCAACTTGATTGAAAACGTCGGTGTAGCGGTTATAATCGGTAAACCGAGATCAACCAAACGTCTTTGGACGTTTGACGACCGATTTCGGTTACAGATGGCGTAACCGGTTGCTTCATGGGAGACCATAAAATTTTATTGTTTCTTAATACTAACAGAAAACAACAAGTGGCGGAGTGGTGATGTGTGTGTGTGTTAAGTCTTTGGGTTTCAACCCGGCTGACCCGGGTTCAGTCCCGGCAGCCTCATTTTATTTTTATTTATTTTATTTTTACTTTTTATCAATTATAATTTTTATAGTTTAGTTTGTTTATTAATTATGTATCATTAAAAATCAAAATAACCATAAATACGCAACGTGACATTTAAAACTTGATATTCGATTACAAAACGGAGCGGGTTTGGAAACCCGTTTTTGACAAATGTTACAGTATCCCCTACTTTTAGGAATTTCGTCCCGAAATTTTAAGTAATAGTAGTAGGAAAAAGGTGCGGGTATTTTTCGCGCATTGAGTCTTCACGTTCCCAAGTAAACTCAGGTCCCCGTTTCGACTCCCAGCGTACCCTAACAATTGGAATGCGACTTCGTCGAAGACGTTTTTCTCCGAAGTCTATGATCTCTACCGGTCTTTCAATAAAATGCATAGATTCATCAATCTGAATATCTTCCAGAGGAATGTGGAGGTTTTCATCAGCGAGGCACTTCTTCAAGTTCGACACGTGGAATGTGGGATGAATCCTGTTGAGTTCTTCTGGTAGATTAAGCTTGTATGCTACAGGTCCTACTCTTTCGAGTATCTTGAAAGGTCCTACGTAGCGTGGTGCTAGCTTGCCTTTTTGACCAAAACGAACCACTCCCTTCCACGGTGAGACTTTTAGAGGTACATGATCACCAATGTTAAACTCTAAAGGCTTTCGTCGTTTATCTGCATAACTCTTTTGATGACTTTGAGCCGCTAGAAGATTGTTTCGGATTTGATGGATCTTGTCTGTGGTTTCTTGGATCAATTCTGGACCAGTGATTTGAGCTTCCCCAATTTCGTGCCAACATACTGGAGATCGGCACTTACGACCATATAAAGCTTCAAAAGGTGCCATGCCGATGCTTGAATGATAGCTGTTGTTGTACGAAAATTCGACTAATGGTAGATGAGCGTCCCAATTTCCCTTGAAGTCTATAACACATGCTCGAAGCATATCTTCAAGAGTTTGAATGGTGCGTTCAGATTGTCCATCAGTTTGAGGATGATAGGCGGTACTGAGATCTAATCGCGTACCCATAGCGTCTTGTACTGCTTGCCATGTTCGTGAAGTGAAACGACCATCACGATCAGAAATAATGCTTAACGGTACACCATGTCGGCTTACGATTTCGCTGATATAAATACGAGCTAGCTTTTCGTTCTTGAAATCTTCGCGGATAGGAATAAAGTGAGCTGATTTTGTAAGTCGATCAATAATTACCCATATAGTGTCATACCCACCAGAAGTGCGAGGTAACCCGGTAATGAAATCCATGGTTATGTTTTCCCACTTCCATACAGGTATTTCAGGTTGGACCAGAAGTCCTGAGGGTCTTTGGTGTGCAGCTTTCACCTTGGAACATGTAAGGCACTTAGAAACAAAAACAGCAATATCCTTTTTCATTCCAGGCCACCAATAGGTGTATCGAAGGTCTTGATACATCTTATCGGCTCCTGCGTGTATAGAGTATCGTGTTTTTTGAGCCTCATTCATAAGAATTTCACGAAGATTGTTGTGGTCAGGAATCCATATGCGATCTAGATAGTACAGAATACCGTCGGATTTAGTTTCAATTTTCAGTTCAGCTCCACAGGACAACTCCTTTCGTACATCATCATCCGTTACTGAAACATGTTGGGCTTCTCGAATTTGATCTTTAATGTCATATATGATTTGCGAACATAGAAGACGAATGGAGTTCGCATAACCCTTTCGACTGAGTGCATCAGCCACCACATTTGCTTTGCCAGGGTGGTACCGAATTTCACAGTCATAGTCATTTAGAAGTTCGACCCATCTTCGTTGCCTCATGTTTAACTCCTTTTGATTGAAGATATGTTGAAGACTCTTGTGGTCAGTGTATATTTCACACTTAGTACCATAAAGATAATGTCTCCATATCTTAAGAGCGAACACAACGGCTCCAAGTTCTAGGTCATGGGTGGTGTAGTTATTCTCGTGAGTCTTGAGTTGTCTCGAAGCATAAGCTATAACCTTTCCTCTTTGCATTAGAACACAGCCTAATCCTTGCCCTGACGCGTCGCAATAGACCACTAAGTCATCACAACCTTCAGGAAGAGTGAGGATTGGTGCATCACAGAGTTTTTGTTTAAGGGTTTGAAAGGCTTCTTCTTGCTTGGGTCCCCATATGAAAGGTTTTCCCTTATGAGTTAAAGCCGTGAGTAGTACAACAATGCGTGAGAAGTTTGAAATGAAACGACGATAATAACCAGCCAAACCAAGAAAAGATCTTACTTCCGTTGGTGTACGTGGCGCTTGCCATTCTTGTACCGCTTTGATCTTTGAGGGGTCGACATGTATTCCCTTGTCATTGACTACATGTCCGAGGAATTGCACCTCTTTTAACCAGAACTCGCATTTGGAGAATTTGGCGTAAAGCTTTTCATTCTCTAGAAGTGTAAGGATGAGTCGAAGATGTCGCTCATGATCAGACTTAGACTTTGAATAAATGAGGATGTCGTCGATGAAGACTATAACAAAACGATCGAGATAAGGTTTGCAGACTCTGTTCATTAGATCCATGAAGACAGCTGGAGCGTTGGTTAAACCAAATGGCATGACCATGAATTCATAATGACCATAACGAGTTCGAAAAGCGGTCTTTGGGACGTCTTCTTCATGCACTCTAAGTTGATGATAACCAGATCGAAGATCGATTTTTGAAAAGCAGCTGGCACCTTGAAGTTGGTCAAGAAGATCATCGATGCGAGGTAATGGATAGCGATTCTTGATTGTTAACTTGTTGAGTTCTCTGTAGTCGATGCACATGCGAAACGATCCATCTTTCTTCTTTACAAAAAGGACAGGTGCACCCCAAGGCGAGGAGCTAGGGCGTATGAATCCCTTGTCAGTCAACTCTTGCAATTGACTGGCTAGCTCTTGCATTTCAGAGGGGGCTAACCTATAGGGAGACTTTGCAACTGGTGTAGCACCAGGTATAAGATCAATACGGAATTCGACTTCTCTAACTGGAGGAAGTCCTGAAATGTCGTCAGGAAAAACTTGCGGGAAATCTTTTACTACTGGGATGTCTTCAAGTTTCTTCTCCATGGTTCCCTTTTTGATGATATGAGCTAAAAACGCGACATAATTCTTACGAAGATATTTTTGAGCTTGAAGACAAGACATTAAGCTGAGCCCATTCGACGAGGTTTCTCCAAAGATTCGAAGAGTCTGACCGTTTGAAAGAGGAATGCGTATAAACTTTTCGCGACATACAACTTCTGCCTGATGTTGACTAAGCCAGTCCATACCGATTATGATATCAAAACTTCCCAACTTTATAGGAATAAGGTCAACTAGAAAATTATGGTCGTTTAGAGTAAGAGTGCAATTACGTATAATAGAGTTCAATGAGACCGGTTTCCCGTCAGCAACTTCTACTGTTATGGATTCCATGAGCTTATCACGATTTTGGTTTAAGATAGGTTCAAACTCTAAGGACACAAAACTTTTATCCGCGCCAGTTTCAAACAACATGGATGCAGATCGACCATTAATAAGGAACGTACCGTTAACCACATTGCCGTCAGCTCTAGCCTGATTAGCGTTAATGTTGAAAGCTCTTCCTCTTGCAGGTGGAGGAGCTTGGTTCGCTTGATTCACCGGATTGGCTTGGGCCTGAGCATGAATAATGTTCACCAACCTTGGACAAGTATTTCTAAAATGGCTTGGGTCTCCACAATTGTAGCAAGCCCGCATAGGTTGTACCATAGGATAGTTGGGTTAGTAATATGTTTGGGCTAAATGTTGGGTGGGTGGTAATGGTAGGGGTTGTTGGGCTTGACCCATTATTTGCTGGTGGGTTTGGGTTGAAGGCTGGTGGCGGTTCGTTTGCTGAGGCATGCGGCAGGTTTGAACAGTATGACCTGCGCGACCACAGCCGGTGCAATATTGGCATGGATGATCAGGAGAATGGTGGTATTGGCAACGGTTGCATTTTGGTAACGGGCCAGAGTATGGTCTTTTGTATGGGTGCAGGTGAAGGGGCGACTTGGGTAATGGGTGCAGCAGGGATAGGGTAATTGGTTTGAGTGACAGCGAAGTTTCTGGTGTTGCGCTTCCTCTTGTTAGCAACTTAGAGGAGGAGGTGGAATGGTTTGAAGTTTGTCCCTCAACAGGGGCTTTCTTTTTCTCTTCTTTAAACTTACCGTTGCGAATTCGATTCTCGGTAAGTTCAGTCGCTAGCTCCATAGCAGCTTCAAGTGTTGCTGGTGAAGTGCTGAGAACTGAATCTTGAATTTTCGAGGGAAGTCCTCGAATATAATGCTCAATCAAGCGGTAAGTTGGGGTGAACAAGTTAGGGACCATTTGGTTCAACTCTAAGAACCTCTTGTTGTAGGAGGTATGATCTCCCTCCTTCTGCTTCAAAGAATGAAATTCGTCCTCCAACTTTTTAATCTCACTCCTAGGACAGAATCGCCTAGTCATAATTTCCCTTAACTCCTCCCACGTTAAGGCCATTGCATCATCAATTCACCTCTTCCCCTTTTCTGTATTCCACCAGGTGAGAGCTACCCCAAATAGTTTCCCGGTGGCGTATCGAACCTTGCGATCCTCAGGACAATCGCAGTTGAAGAAAGTGTTTTCCATCTCCTCAAACCAGTGGAGGAGAGCAGTGACACCTTCGGTCCCTTCAAATTTAGGAGGATCACAAGACTTGAAATGTTTATATGAGCACTTGCTGGTAGGAGGGTTGCCGACGTTCTGGTCGTCTTGTTGGGGAGGGTTAGTAGGATTTGTAGCGAGAGCTTGTTGTACTTGAACCACAATGTCAGGAAGCACCGTGGACATTTGTTTCGCGATTTGTGCGGCCAAGCGTTCGTGAGATCTTCCTGATCTTTTACCCCCTCGTTGTTGTCTAGCCGACATCTACAGGAACATACATAAAAAGATTGTGAGTTTATGGAGTCCTTTTAGGTGTCATGTGTCTTTAAGAAAATGAAAATAGCATAAATATAAATAATGCAACTACATCCATAGGATGTCTTGGGTTTGCTCATGTTAGGCCTCAAATGTCCCCCATACCTTCACCTGTATAGTCATGTGGGCCCCCATGGCTATTGGCTTGGTAGGATTCACATTAGTATTGGCGATTTAACACTTGCATCACCCGAATGCAAACCACAAAATATGTTTACGAGATGTATGGTCGGAATGTGTCCAGGTGTAGACACAATGACAACTCAAAGTGGGGTTAGCTCACACGACGTTTGGTATAGCATGCTTTGGCCTAATAGGTACTTCGTACTCTCATCGTTAGTCCCCAGGTAGGCAAACTGGTCCTTTATTTTGGATTTATACGATTGCGAGCCTAGACAGGACGTTCCGACTACCGGTACTGGTACCCTTCCAGTTACTACATGCCCGTCATGAGAACTCACTTTGATGAGATTTGAAAATACAAAAATCGTTGTAAAAGCAATCATGAAAATGATGTGATGTGTGCTTTCATGGATATGATATGTTATGAGAATATGATTCATGATAAGCATTATATGATAATATATACTTATGAACATGCTTGCATAACATTGAATGTAACATTTAACATAAACATATTAGCATCATGAAATTTGGCATGTAACACACAAAAATCTTAAAAATTTCTAAACAACTATAGTATAGGCTCTAAGGGTCTAATAACCTATCCTATATCCCTATAGTCATGGCTCTGATACCAATCTGTCACACCCTGACCCGCAGCGGAATAAGAGTCGGGGCATAATTGGGTTATCACCAAAGCTCATGATAATTACTATTATGTTTCATATTTATTTAAATCGAAATTACATTCTCAATAATCCAAACATGTCCATACAAATTCAAAGAAATTAACCAACTAAACAATTCCAAGCTCTAAATCATTTTATTCTTCTAGTCCAATCCTATGTGTTTCTGGCTGCAGCTGGTTCACCTGTATCATGTGTAAAAATAGGGGTTTTTGGGTCAACATAAGTTGGCGAGTGAACCTTGTTAGATAAACATTTATTATTGATTTACTTGTTATTTTATCAAGGAAAAATTGTGCATAATCATAAGTGAGCAAATGATAAATAATCAATCAGTAACAATGTTAACCACAAATTATAACATACAATAACATACCAACAGTATACCATAACATATCAACTTGCATAAATATAAAACATGAATGAAACTGTGCGATCAAGGCTCAATCAAACGGAGCCGGTCGTATTGCATGTACTGAAAATGATAAATGTCTGTCCGATCAAGGCTCAATCAAACGGAGCCGATCGTATGTTGGCACGCCAGGTTCACGCTCATAATGTAATGGGGAACATGCTCAACGCTCATAATGTAATGGGGAGCGGCGGCCTATGAAATTGCATGTACTGAAAATAATGAATTAAGTCTAACAATAACCACACAAACAATTGAATCGAACTGAATACACATTTGTCCATGGTATGATGTATGCACAATGATTTAAGTATAATAAGTAGCAAGACACATGATACACCCCAAAAACGTGATTAAAACGGGGAATTTGTAAAGATTCACTCACATTGGGTGCGTTGGATTGGAAATGGTGAGATGCGCACGAATTGGAAGAGCGGAACAACGAGAAATTACTAACCTAAAATAATAACGGAAAATATAGTAAATGAGTGGATTTTATTAATAATTTTAATAGGATTTTTAGATATATTTTTGTGAGTTTAGGCTATTTCCTATCTTTAAAAACATTATTTTTAAGTATTTTTAATTGATTTTTAAATTAAATTAAATAAATAAAAATATAAAAATGTGTTGACTTTTTCGCTGACCGTTGACCGTTTGACTTGTTGACTTGTTGACCGGTTTATTGTGTAATTGCAATGCGCTGGGTGAGGCTCGAACCCGAGACCTCCCGTACGCGTGCACGCAGCTCTACCAACTGAGCTACGTGTCTAACCCGAAATAAATCCGTTTTTAATTATACTTATATATTAACTCAGCTTATCCAAAATTCTTTTATTTTCAAAAACATTTTAAATCATCGAACCGGTGACACTAACAGGTCTCGAACCCGGGACCTGTGCTTTAACGTTACACACAGTCCACCGCTGGACTGTGTGTCTAACTTGGTTAATATACGACTTTTTATTATACTTAACAACTAACGTAAATTAACCCGGTTCAGTTAGAAAAAAATAAAACGTTTTTATTACATAGAGGGTGCATGTATCAGGGATCGAACTCGCGGCGTGTGCGTATTATTTGCACACAGTCCACCGCTGGACTGTGTGTCTAACCCGTTTAAAATACCAATTTTAATTATCCTTATAATGTTAGCCAAGTTCATCTTCCCCGTTAGTTTTTACAGACAGTAGATTACCCCTCTGATTTCTTGTTTTAAATCGATTAACACATTCATAAGACTGAGATGAAATGACAAAGACTGTGTTGGAAACAAACATACCGGAGGGATGATTTATCACAGAAATTCCGGCAAGGTGTCGGCTCTAATTTTTATGAACTGTCACTGAGCGAACAAAGTAACCGATTTGATTAGTTAATCGCGGAATTGAAGTGCTAAAGAAACGTTTACAGAGTGTTTGAATGTCCTTACCGTTTCACAGATGAAAAATAAGGATTTCCAGAGTTTTCCGGCGAACTGGAATTATCCGATAACAGCGTCTGAATTCGATTTCAATTGAAAGGTCCGAGTTAGAAATAGCTTAACAATTGATAGACCACGACGGTATTGAAAGACTTACCGTTTTGATGAAGCATACGGTTTTCCGGCGACCTGCAGAAACTTTCCGGCGAGTTCAAATAGCTTCTCCGGTGGACTGAAAATTGTGCGGAAATGTAATTGAGAGTTTGTAGAGTGTGTTTGCGTCGCGAGAGAGAACAGAGATTGATGTTATGCTGGAATTCAAAGTTTTTGGTTATAAAAACCGATTCACTTCTAGAATTCAAGTTCATTCAAAGGAACTTGATTGAAAACGTCGGTGTAGCGGTTATAATCGGTGAACCGCGATAAACCAAACGTCTTTGGACGTTTGACGACCGATTTCGGTTACAGATGGCGTAACCGGTTGCTTCATGGGAGACCATAAAATTTTTTTGTTTCTTAATACTAACAGAAAACAACAAGTGGCGGAGTGGTGATGTGTGTGTGTGTTAAGTCTTTGGGTTTCAACCCGGCTGACCCGGGTTCGAGTCCCGGCAGCCTCATTTTATTTTTATTTATTTTATTTTTACTTTTTATCAATCATAATTTTTATAGTTTAGTTTGTTTATTAATTATGTATCATTAAAAATCAAAATAGCCATAAATACGCAACGTGACATTTAAAACTTGATATTCGATTACAAAACGGAGCGGGTTTGGAAACCCGTTTTTGACAAATGTTACAACAGTTACAATCACATGGAATTACACGAGAACACAAGTGAAACCTTGACTGTTTTGCCTCGGGCCGTGTCATCCCAGACACTGCCGCCCACCGGACCGTGTCACGCAAACACTCCCGGCCCACCAACTGCGTCACGTTTAGTTCAACGCCCCAATGTAGTTATGCCTAACAACATAACCGAATTCAGGACGTGTGCAGACCTTGTTGCCGACATCCCGTCGGGCGGCGCCTGGGTTTGTCAGACCAATAGTACTATTCACTGTCCACGGCTTACGCTAATCACTTGTAGGTAGTTCGTGTGTTAGATAATTCACATCATCACAAGTTGGTGCAACTAACATAGTTTGTACATGCAAGTCACTCCAAAAATAGTATAACACAGTTTGAAAGTGGTGGGGGTGAAGCTCACTCCCAACTTGGTGTAATCAACACAGTTTTTAACATGCAAGTCCCTAGAAAACAGTAAAACCATTTAAAAGTGGGGGAAGTGAAACTCACAGTACGAGTAGTCTCAACAAAAGAGTGATTAAGCGACTGGATTAGTTTTAACAACACATATGCAAATATGGACTCAAATCAGTATCTAAGTTGGTAATGGTTATAACTTGGATCTGATCAGGAGTTTTTACTCCGGATTGAGTCTATAGGACACTGGTATGGTGATGGAGGTCAGGGTAATATTAGTGTTCGGATAATGGTACGGGAATACTAATAGTGGAAACACGTTGTTATTTAAGAATGATTGACTTTTCATTAAGGGAGTTTGAGTGTTTGGGGAGTTTAGGTCGCCCAAAATTGAGTTTCCATTTTCACCGTCGGGAATTCTCCCGAAATGTCTTAGGACACACCCCTAGTGCCCAATCTGCTCGGGAATCTCCCAGAATACTCCCGGTGTTCTAATTATAGTGTTTATTGGGTTGGGTCAGTTCCCGGTTCCGGCAGGTTCGTTATACCGTGAACTGCCGAAATGAATTTAAAATAACCCATTTTTAATCCCATAAATTCCCATTTAATCTAGAAATTGAATAAAATTCTGTATATTTTTATAAAAATCAGTATAATCTGTAGATTATGGCAAAAATTTCTGGGAAGTTATTTTGGCATTTTACTTATTTAAATGAATTATATATAAAACCATTTTTAACCACATAATTATCATTAAATACCATAACTGGTTCAAAAATTCCCAAAAACTTCCAGAACACTTCTCACATATCCACAAACTACTCATTAAAATTTGAGATTTTTCCGATTTCGTTTCGGTGCGTTTTCAGCTACCGAAAACTCGCAAAAACGCGGATTTTTAACCCAAATTAAAACTCAGCCAATGGACTCAGAATTATCCCAAATCATTCTCCATAGGTTCCTTAGTGTCTCTATAAAATTTGGTGATTTATTGAATGCGTTTGATAATTTTTCCCAAATTCTTTTGGTAAAAAAATTAAAAATCCACCAAAAATCGTTGAAAATTCCACAAATTCTAAAATTTTACATGGACCTTCCTGACAATACCCTACATCACCACAACAACTTTCAGCTCAATCCAAGTATCACGGACCAAGTTATAGCTAATACAATATTCTGCCTATGCTAGTTCGGTTCTCGGATGGTATACCTAGCGAAAGCTTCGATTCCAAGCACTTCTTGAGAGTCCAGAAGGGTGTAGGAGCTATATTCAGTACGTACACATCAAGTACAATCCAAATATACTAGAACTTAGATCAATCAAGCTTTATTTCATTGTTTTTCGGTTAATCAAATAGTTATGCGATTTATGTCGAATAGGTGTTAATTAGGGTATCAAACCCCAATTATTTGTGATCTTGGCTGCCATATAACACCAGGGAAATACCAAGGTGTTCTTATTCAGCCCATAAACATGTTTAAACCTTTAAAAATCTTGGATTAAAATGAGTTTTTCAGTTAGATATTGCGTTTAATCAAGAAAACATGATTAAAACCATAAGAACCAAGGTCTACACCTTTGATTTGATGGTGTTTGAAGTTGTATTCAGCTGAAGAAGATGATGAATTGCAGAATTTTTGAGAGGAAAGGTTGATTTTCTTGGAATTAAAATGGAATGAAAAAGAAAAAAATAAATTTAATATATAAAAGGTTTGGAGGTTGGTCCCATGTGGGACACCTCGTGCTTCGTAACACGCGCTAAAAGATGATGTTTATCTTCCGTTTGTGTTTAGGTTCGTTTTCGGGTCCCGGGCGCGTCTCCGATTTGCGAAACAGGCTCCGTTTTTCGCGTTCTTACTGTCAAAAGACTCGGTTTTAAAAACTGAGCATAACCGTCTCGAAATCCGAGCACGGTTACGTTTTAATCATAAAAACCTCGTTTTACGTTGGTTTGAGTGTTTTTAAGCTTGATTGACCATTCCTTGCATGTTTGGGTTGTCTTTCGCAGCTCTTAGAACCAAACGTTTCCCTAACAGGGAACCGTCTCGTTTTGCGTGCCCGAGCTTTGATTAACTTCAAACCTTATGTCACAGTCTATGCACAAAACCAAGTTGTTTCTGGAACTTGGAATCTTAAATGATGCTACCGATAACCTAATAATCAACGTCAAAGGTTTAATGCGCTGTTAAACGTCAAGTCTCCATTTAACACGTTGTTCAAGGCTAAGGACACCAACTTCGCACCGTTGGCCCTTATTAGTGTCATGTCAACCATGACGTGCTCTCGGATTCCTTCGAGACATAATAACGATTGCTCAGTATAGCACACAAGGCATACAATTTCGCAAAGTTTACGCACAATTATTGTTTTAATCATGCTTAAATTTTAGGACCAATTAAGGGGTACCCGGTTTTGTCATGGGTATCACAGTCTCCCCTGGTTAAGAAATTTTGTCCCCGAAATTTACCATGTCTAGCTAGGGGAAAAGGTGAGGATATTTTCTACGAAATTCATCCTTCCGTTTCCAGGTATACTCAGGCCATTGTTTCGGGCTCCATTGGACTTTAACCAGTGAAATTTGTTGTGCCTTAATTGCTTAACCCTGCCATCAACTATTTCTACCGGTTCTTCCACAAAGTGGAGTCTATTGTCAATATGTATGTTTTCCAAAGGTATTTGAGTGGCTTCGCCTGATAAGCACTTCTTTAAGTTTGAAATATGGAAGACATTATGATTGGCACTAAGCTCGGTTGGTAGCTTCAAACGATATGCTACGGGACCTACTTTTTCTAGGATCTCGTAGGGTCCAATGTATTGCGGGGTTAACTTTCCGGTCTTTCCAAATCTGATAATGCCTTTCCATGGCGACACCTTTAACAATACTCGTTCACCAACCTCGAACGATAACGGTTTCCTGCGAACATCAGCCCAGCTCTTTTGTTAATTCTGGGCAGCTTTCAGTCGATTCTGAATCTGATGGACCTTATCGGTCGTTTTCTGTACTAATTCAGATCCCGTTAGATGAGTGTCACCCACTTCGGCCCAACAAAGTGGTGATCGGCACTTTCGACCATAAAGTGCCTCGTACGGGGCTGCCTGAATACTACTGTGGTAACTATTGTTATATGAAGATTCCACCAATGGAAGATGTTTGTCTCAACTTCCTCCAAAGTCCATGACACAAGTGCGAAGTAAGTCTTCAAGTGTTTGGATCGTGTGTTTCGATTGGCCCTCGGTTTGCGGATGGTAAGCAGTACTCAAATCACTTCACGTCCCCAAGGCTTCTTGTAACTTTTGCCAGTACTGCGAGGTAAAATGGCTGTCTTGGTCGGAAATAATAGCAATCGGAACGCCATGTCTAGCTACTATCTCATTAGTATAGATTTTGGCCAACTGGTTGGTCTTATAGGTAGTACGGATTGGAATAAAATGTGCGGATTTGGTCAATCGATCAGCGACTACCCAAATCGCATCATGACCACGAGGCGTACTTGGAAGATGGGTCACGAAATCCATCGTGATTTGTTCCCTTTTCCATTGCGGTATCTCGGGTTGTTGTAACATTCCCGAGGGTTTCTGATACCCGGCCTTGACTCGTGCACAAGTCAAGCATTGGCTCACGTACTCGGCCACGTCCTTTTTCATTCCCGGCCACCAATAAATCCATTAAGGTCGTGGTACATCTTGTCTGTACCAGGGTGAATCGAATACTTCGATTTATGAGCCTCATCCATGATTAACTGTCTCAGTTCTGCACTTGCAGGAATCCACACTCGATCCTTGAAATATAACACCTCGTCCATTTTCTTCACAAAGCTTTTCTCATTTCTGTGTAATCCTTCGCCAGGTAACCGGCTTTCCTCCAAAGCCTGCATTTGCGTGTTCCGGATTTGATCTATCAGGTTTGTCTGCACCATCATTCCCAAGGCTCTCACTCGGAAGGTTTAATTCGATCTTTCCTACTTAGCGCATCCGCTACCTCATTAGCTTTCCCCGGGTGCTACTTTATTTCGCAGTCATAATCATTTAACAACTCCCCCATCTGCGCTGCCTCATGTTTAAGTCTTTTTGGTCGAAAATATATTGGAGGCTTTTGTGATCCATATATATAGTACACTTGGTACCATATAAATATGTCTCCAAATTTTTAGTGCGAATATAACGGCGCCTAGTTCCAAATCATGCGTCGTGTGATTCTTTTCGTGCACCTTCAACTATCTAGAAGCGTACGCAATAACTTTATTCCTTTGCATAAGGACACATCCAAGCCCTTGTCATAATGCGTCACAATATACGACAAAGTCGTCACTGCCTTCAGGTAATGTTAGGATTGGGGCCTCACATAACTTCTTCTTTAACAATTGGAACGCTACTTCCTGGTCTTCACCCCATTTATACTTCCTATCCTTCTGCGTCAATGCGGTTAAAATGCTAGGGAAATTTTCAATGAACCGACGGTAATATCCTGCCAGTCCCAAGAATTGGCGTATCACTTTTGGGATTTCGGCGCTGGCAAATTCTTAATGGCTTCTATCTTGCTTGGGTCCACATGAATTCCATACTAATCCACGACATGTCCTAGAAATTGAACAGCTTGCAACCAAAAGTCGCACTTAGACAACTTAGCGTACAATTGCTCCTTTCGTAATACCTCCAATAGAGCACATAAATGATACTCGTGCTCGTTTTTGCTCTTGGAGTAGATCAGAATATCATCAATAAAGACGATGACGAACTTGTCGAGGTAGGGTTTACATACCCGATTCATGAGGTCCATGAATACGACAGGTGCGTTGGTTAGTCCGAAGTGCATAACCAAAAATTCATAGTAGCCATAACGAGTTCGAAACACTGTCTTAGGAATATCGTCCTCTTGGACCTTCACTTGATGGTAACCTGACCGAAGATCTATCTTAGAAAAATGTCGGGCTCCTTGTAGCTGATCGAAAAGATCATTGATCCTTGGAAGAGGGTAACGATTCTTGATAGTGACCTTATTCAATTCTCGGTAGTCGATGCACATTCGGAAGCTACCGTCCTTTTTCTTCACAAACAAAACTGGGGCCCCCCAGGGGGAATAACTAGGACGGATGAAACCACGATCAAGTAACTCCTGCAGCTGCGTCGATAGTTCTTGCATCTCGGACGGTGCAAGACGATATGCGGCTTTGGCAATGGGTGCCATTCCCGGTATTAGGTCGATGCGAAACTCGACTTGCCGATTAGGCGGCAATCCGGGAAATTCTTCCGGGAACACATCAGGGTATTCACATACCACCGGGATGTCTTCAATACACTCCTCCGCTGGTTCCTCCGTCGTGACGCTGGCTAAAAACACGTCACATCCCTGTCGTATATACTTCAATGCCTTGAGGTGAGATACCATGGTACCTAACTTCTCTCCCCTTGCACCATAATTACATCCATCGGGGATAAAGGAATCTTTACAACCTTTTGTTCACATAACACCTCTGCGCGATGGTTGGATAACCAGTCCATTCCTACTACGATGTCAAAACTACCCAATTCTACGGGTAAAAGGTCAATAGAGAATTGGTAATCATTAAGGGTTATAGGGCAGTTACAAATGAGTTGGTGACTGGTGATTGGTTTCCCGCTGGCAAGTCCGACGGTATACGGTTGTTTCAAGTCAATAAAAGGCATATTCAAGAGTGGCAAAAATGCAATCGACTCATAACTTCTATCGGCTCCCGTATCAAATAACACTGAAGCAAATTGATTGGAAACGAGGAAGTACCTGAAACTACGTTGGGATCCTGGCGTGCGTCACCAGACCCCATGACAAAGGTACGACCTCGAGCTGCATTCGAGGTAGAAGCTTGGCCTTGCGTAATTCCTCCTGCTATTTGCTAAACTAACTGCGGGCAATTTCTGAGGAAATGCCCCGTACGGCCACAATTATAGCACGTACGGGGTAGGTAATCTGTTGTGTTGGTTGTTGGGGTCGCTGTTGAAGAGGTTGAGGCCTAGGGGGTTGGAAGCGAGTTGGTTTAGGGTCTGGTTCAACCGTCATTTTACAGTCGTGGGCCGAATGCCCATTCTTATGACACCTCGAGCAAGTCCCTGCTTGGCATGCACCATAGTGGTGGAAAGCGCACTTGTTGCACTTTGGGGCCTTTCCTCTATAGTTATCAGAGTTACCGGTTGGGGGTAATCATGGTGCAACTCTGGCTAGTTGCTTTCCCTTTCTTCGGTGTTGCTGCCACGACTCGAGTACCTCCTGGGGCTTCCCGCTTATTTCCTATAACTAATCCATTCGGTCCTTCAGTTCCACTAACTTCCATTGGGTTGTAGTCCATGACGTGCGTATACGTGTAAACCAGTCTAACCTTGTTTTGAACGTTGTTTGGATTGTCTTTTTGACCTACAGGTCCTGGTTGCGGGTTCGGTTGTGGGTTAGCATTCATACCGGCGCAAACCTGCGCCACAATTGTGGGAATAACTACCTGAAGCTGTTGCGCTATCATTTGCGCAATTTCTGCCTCAGTCATCTGTGGTGCACGTTTTGGGGCCATTCTATTATAAATAATAGATATGTTTGCATCAATATCACATAGTCAATCGTCACGTATCACACAATTGCATCACACACATAGTTCATAACATGCATAACCCAAAAACATCATCATCATATAGATATACATATATATATATATATATATAATAATATCTGTCATCATATAAGCTTCAAAATTTGCACATAGACTTAACTCATAAGGGCCAGTGCTTATATGTGCTGTTAAAATTGGTCACCACGGTGACGTACATATACCATATACACAGAGTACGAAACAAGAAACACAGACACCATGACTAATTCACCACCTCTACATGGACATAACCTAGTGCTTGGTAGGATGTGCAAAAGATGCATCATTATCGTCTATACTATAAAAAAAACCATACTAAGAACGCCACATCCACCATGCCACCCACCAAAACCTGCTACCAAACCTACAATGGCATCGATACATCCGTATACCAACGCCCGAAATTGATCCTGCTCATGATGTACATATCCCATACCCTGCTGTAAGGCAATGATCGTCTGCTGTAAGAAGATCAGGTAGTCCCCATCGACTTCCTCTGCTACTCATCCTAATCTCGCGCCATCCGTAACAATGAAATCTGCTCAAATAGAAACCCTATCAAGCTGCTCTCGGTGATGGGAGCAGGCACCTCCTGAGGAGGAACGAGTATGCCCCAGACACGGGGGGGGGGGGGGGTAGACTCTCTAAACGGCTGGGACGGGCCACCTCGCTCGTAAGTGTGAAATGGGGAAGGGTCCTCCCGAGGTGGTGTCAGAAAACGGGTGGTAAAATGCTGCTGGGTCCCTATGGGTGCGGGTATCGGACGAATAGGCGAAACGGGTTGTGTAAAAACAGGCATAGGGATAGGCACCCTCCGACGAGCCGTCTGTCGGAGGCGGATAAGGGGTACTTCCTGAGAACTAGGTGAGGAGGGTGAATAAGCACTCGAAGTGGAAGGAGTATAAGGGTCAGGAGGAGTAGGAATCCGAGGAATAGGTCCTGCTGGTATAACAGCATCCAGGGTACGACTATGCTCCGAGGAACTAGTCGGGTGGTGAGGTGGGAACGGTAGGCGCTCGAGACCTCTCCCTCGCGCCTAGTATGAGGTCTGGGTGGGTAAGGACCACAACAGTAACTAGAGGGATCCGGCTCGTTGCTCGATGTCAATGCGGGTATCAGCGGATCCTCCTCAGGATCGATCTCCGTATGAGAAGTAGTCTTGCGATTCGAACGAGCGACATGATATCTGAAGAAAGAAAACCAAATACAACGCTGATTCGACTGACCGAAATAACCGAACTCAATATTCCACAGATATACACACAAACACGTATGGCACAAAACTTTGATTTTAAGATTTTAAAATTATCCGTGGTTGGTGACGTTAGTAGACGCATTCCCGTCTTATCTCAATGACTTTCCCAGAACTCCCGAGTATAAGCAGATAAATTATTGTGTTCCGGACCACAATATTTTGTTTGCCCCACCAGGGCTTCCTGGTAATAGCCACACTACCAGTCTCTAGGGGTTCTTAGTGTGCAGAGACTAACTTAGGATTATAGTCTAGGTTCTTTAGAGATACCTAGTTCGCTATAACCAAAGGCTCTGATACCATTTTCTGTCACACCCCGACTCGCAGCGGAAGACAATTGCAGGGTGCGGCAGACACATGGTAATTTCCCCATACTTTAAAAACATGTTATTACATAAAGAGGGAATCTCAGTTACAACATACAAGGAGTATCGTATTACACACCACAAGTGCAAGTACAGTACTACGAGCTGCTACAGCTCTTATTCAGCTATAGTTACTACCCAAGCAATCCACACGCACATTGATTACTCATGCTTAGCTTTACCTGAAATGCATGTTAGTTTTGAAAAGGGTCAGCTATATGCTGCGTGAGTTCCACTGGTTTAATGGTCGTGTAACAATATGTGTTAACAAGTTTAATTGCACTGGTCACTGTCACATATACTGTCACGGTCACAGTCACAGTTACAATCACAGATGGAATTACACGAGAACACAAGTGAAACCTTGACTGTTTTGCCTCGGACCGTGTCATCCCAGACACTGCCGCCCACCGGACTGTGTCACGCAAACACTCCCGGCCCACCAACTGCGTCACGTGCAGTTCAACGCCCCAATGTAGTTATGCCTAACAACATAACCGAATTCAGGGCGTGTGCAGACCTTGTTGCCGACATCCCGTCGGGCGCGGCCTGGGTTTGTCAGACCAATAGTACTATTCACTGTCCAAGGCTTACGCTAATCACTTGTAGTGGGGAGGTAGTTCGTGTGTTAGATAATTCACATCATCACAAGTTGGTGCAATTAACATAGTTTGTACATGCAAGTAACTCCAAAAACAGTATAACACAGTTTGAAAGTGGTGGGGTGAAACTCACTCCCAACTTGGTGTAATCAACACAGTTTTTAACATGCAAGTCCCCGAAAACAGTAAAATCATTTAAAAGTGGGGGAAGTGAAACTCATAGTCCGAGTAGTCTCAACAAAGGGTGATCAAGCGACTGGATCAGCTTTAACAACACATATGCAAATGTGGACTCAAATCAGTATCTAAGTTGGTAATGGTTATAACTTGGATCTGATCAGGAGTTTTTACTCCGGATTGAGTCTATAGGACACTGGTATGGTGATGGAGGTTGGCTTCCGGGCACCGTTTCGCGTGTCAGCCAAAGTCAGTAGTTTAACGTGTTCGGATAATGGTACGTGAATACCAATAGTGCCAATACGTTGTTATTTAAGAATGATTAACTTTTCATTAAGGGGGTTTGAGTGTTTGGGGAGTCTAAGGTCGCCCAAAATTGAGTTTCCATTTTCACCGTCGGGAATTCTCCCGAATTGTCTTAGGACACACCCTAGTGCCCAATCTGCCCGGGAATATCTCCGAATACTCCTGGTGTTCGAATTATAGTGTTTATCGGGTTGGGTCAGTTACCGGTTCCGGCAGGTTCGTTATACGGTGAACTGCCGAAATGGATTTAAAATAACCCATTTTTAATCCCATAAATTCCCATGTAATCTAGAATTCGAACAAAAATCTGTAAATTTTTATAAAAATCAGCAATAATCTGTAGAACATGGGAAAAAGTTCTGGGAATTTATTTAGGCATTTTACTTATTTAAATAAATTATATATAAAACCATCTTTAACCACATAATAATCATTAAATACCATCAGTGGTTCAAAAATTCGCAAAATATTTCAGAACACTTCTCACAAGTCCAGGAACTACTCATTAATATTTGAGATTTTTCCGATTTTGTTTCAGTGAGTTTTCAGCTACCGAAAACTCGCAAAAATGCGAATTTTGTTCCCAAATCAAAACTCAGCCAATGGACTCAAAATTTTCCCAGGTCATTCCCCAGAGGTTCCTTAGTGTCTCTATAAAGTTTGGTGATTTATTGAACTCGTTTGATAATCTTTCCTAAATTCTTTCGGTAAAACAGTTAAAAATTCACCAAAAATCATAGAAAATTCCAAAAATTCTAAAACTTTACATGGACCTTTCTGACATTACCCTACATCACCACAACAAATTTCAGCTCTATCTCAGTATCACGGACCAAGTTATAGCTAAAACAATATTCTGCCTATGCTAGTTTCGGTTCTCGGATGGTATACCTAGAGAAAGATTCGATTACAAGCACTTCTTGTGAGTCCAGAAGGGTGTAGGAGCTATATTCAGTACCTACACATGAAGTACAATTCAAATATGCTAGAACTTAGATCAATCAAGCTTTATTTCTTTGTTTTCGGTTAATCGAATAATTATGCGATTTGTGTCAAATAGGTGTTGATTAGGGTATCAAACCCCAATTATTTGTGATCTTGGCTGCCAAATAACACCAGGGAAATACCAAGGTGTTCTTATTCAGCCCATAAACATGTTTAAACCTTCAAAAATCTTGGATTAAAATGAGTTTATCGGCTAGAAATCGCGTTTAATCAAGAAAACATGATTAAAACCATAAGAACCAAGGTCTATACCTTTGATTTGATGGTGTTTGACGTTGTATTCAGCTGAAGAAGATGATGAATTGCAGAATTTTTGAGAGGAAAGGTTGATTTTCTTGGAACTAAAATGGAATGAAAAAAAAAAATAAATTTAATATATAAAAGGTTTGGAGATGGGTCCCATGTGGGACACATCGTGCTTCGTAACGCGCGCTAAAAGTTGATGTTTATCTTTCGTTTGTGTTTAGGTTCGTTTTCGGGTCCCGGCGCGTCTCCGATTTGCGAAACAGGCTCCGTTTTTCGCGTTCTTACTGTCAAAAGACTCGGTTTTAAAAACTAGCATAACCGTCTCGAAATCCGAGCACGGTTATGTTTTAATCATAAAAACCTCGTTTTACGTTGGTTTGAGTGTTTTTAAGCTTGATTGACCATTCCTTGCATGTTTCGGTTGTCTTTCGTAGCTCTTAGAACCAAACGTTTCCCTAACAGGGAACCGTCTCGTTTTGCGTGCCCGAGCTTTGATTAACTTCAAACCTTATGTCATAGTCTATGGCACAAAATGTGACATCCCGGTATTTCGGATAACTTAAACGCACTACGTCACGGTTATTAATTCGGATACTTGAATTTGCATGCTCGAAATAATTACGATAAATTAGTGAACTGGTCAAATGAAGTATGTGCTATGTGTATTAAACGTTTGTGAGTTGGTGAATATGTGATGTTCGATTACGTGATTGTTTTAGTTATAAAATATTTATGGTAAATATGTACACGAACCGAACCCCGACACGAACCAACCTCGATTCCTTGTGACTCTAGGAGTGAACCAAGTTTTAAACCCAAACCTTAAACCCACCCAAACCATTCGGCCGCAAGCACACACCCAAACCGCAACCCTCCCCTTTTCCTTTCACCTTGTTGCGCTATATATACACACACATGCATGAGGCTTTGATTTCACAAAACAAAAACACACCAAAACCCTAGTTGAGAAAGACAGCCGACGGCAGCAAATCCTCCATCTCCTCGATCGCAAACAGCCCCCTTTGCACTCCCTTCGGTCGCGAGCAGCCTCCCCTTTCAGCCCCTCGACCGCAGGCAGCTTGTTACAATTCCTTTCATCCTCTCGGTCGCAACTATCCTTGATCATTGGTTCCTCATCTCACTCACGGTTCGTTTACCTTATCATTAAAGATTAAAATTTATCATTTGTTACAAGATCATATTCGGATATGTGTGTTTGAATGAAGTGATTGTGTTGTTTTCGGATTGTTAATGCTAGATTGAAAGTTGGATGTTTGTTTGAAAATCTGAAATCATAGGCTGTATTTGTTTATAAATACTAGAGATGTTGATTAGGGTTTGCATGGATGTGATATTGGTATTGATCTATGATTAGAAAAATCAGTTCTTGATCGCCTAGGTTCATTATATCGATGGTTTATGCGAAATAGTAGTGATAGAATGCTGAAACAGTTTGCTGAGTAATAGTTAAAGCCGATTTCATCTGGCTGTAACTCGGTCATTAGTTGTCGAAAAACGGATTTTTTGATGTCTAGAACGTAGAGATTTGAATAACTAATCTAATGGCGCTGGATTCATATTTTTTCTGAAGTCGTTTGATATTTTTAAATGGCCAAATAAGTTCAGTAACTAAAGCTGTGAAAATCCTGAAATTTTGTTAGTTGTTTATCGAGTTGGATTTTATAATCAGTAGGGAGTCGTGTCATGAATTTTGTACAGCAACTAGGTATGGAAATTTCCGGGCAACTCCAACTGGAATTTTGTTAATTGGACGATCAGTGATTTTTAAATAAATTCTTCCGTGGACTGCAGTCAGAAAGCGACGAATCTGACTGCAGGCTTGTATATTAATATTTATGGTTAATTGGTAAAGATTTAGGACTTGGAAAATTTATATAAATTTCTACAGTATAAATGTCACCTGCTGTAAAATAATTGGAATTTTTGGAACGTTGGAACTATTTTATAAAAATCCTAGAAAACAGCTGAATTATGAGTATTAAGCTGAAATTTGATAACTTGTGATTGTGTGCACCAAATTGTTGCATGGATTGGATTATGTTCATGATAAATTGTTTTGATTACTATGTTCACATGAGGATACTTGCATGCATGTTTGAGTGTTAGGTATTTTGTTGTGTGTATCACTTTGTGCGTAAATTACGTGTAGAATTTGTATTGGTGTGTTCACACACTGACTTGAAATCAATTGGTTTGTTAGGACGTAATTAGCGGTCCCATCCCTTACAACTTTTTTGCTACACTAACCGAGCAACTAAAGGTGAGTTCACGGCCCCTAATTTTATCCGGTTTTAAACAACAGGGGGAGAAACATGTATACGCTCTTCAACTCAATCTCTTTACGTTATATGAAATTAACGTCACACAACTATTCGGTAACTAAGTTAATGTTAATGTAATGTTATGGTCACTAAGCAGCTATATCACTTAAGTCCTCGTCAATCTCTCGGATCGTTAGTATTGGGTTTTAATAGCGGGGGAATTATAAGTAGTACTACTGGGCCCGACAAGCCCCATCCGAGCTAGTCGCGCTAGCCGACCGGGTATGGTCAACGGGTGAATAATTTGGCCTAACCTCGCCATGGTCAGTGATAGGCCTGGCAACACGGAGGCACAACAGTCAGCTTCGATCGCGAACTCTTACGTGACATAACTTTAGGCTAGCTACCTATATATGTTAACATTGAACTTAATTACGAATCAACTATATTATCCCGGGTTGGGGATAATGGAAACAACAACTATATTATCCCGGGTTGGGGATAATGGAAACAACAACTTTATTATTTCGGGTTTGGAATAATGGAACCAACATCATTATATTCCGGTTAAGGAATAATGGAACTATCGGTATTATTCCGGGTTGGGAATAATCGACTAAATCGTTATCCCGGGTTAGGGATAACGGGGGAATCAAACTCATAACCGAACAAACGAATTTATGAAAACCTGTGAACTCACTCATCTTTAATGTTGACACTTGTTTCTTTACATGTTTCTCAGGACGCTAGGAGCTCTAGGTGCACTCACATGCATTGAACAAGACATCTTTTATCGAGTCTCATTTACAAACGTTGTTTTGGGTTTTTCATTTGTGTTGGCGTTTGTGTTGGCGCCCGTTTCTCTACTTATTTTATGCTTCCGCTCAACCACTTAAACTAATGCTTCTGCTAAACTTTGGTAACTAACTAAGACAATCTAAAATCTACGATGATTGGTTAATCAAATGATTTTTGGAAAACGTATTATCAAATCATATAGAGTCGTTCGACGTACTAGTGTTTCAGATTCTGGTTTGTTCACACGCCTCGCGGTAAAACTCCGCAAGTGGAAATTGAGGGTGTGACAGATTGGTATCACAGCCACTAGCTATAGAGAACCAGGTTTGCATTAGAAGTAGACCTAAACTATAGCTGATTTCACGACACTAGACTTAGTTTGGCACCGAACTGTTATATCTTGTTATGTGATGTACCACAACTATGTTATGTGAAATATGAATGCATAATTGAAACGAATGCAACTCGTAACTAACTACACAACCTAAAGGCAATGTCATCATCATCCTCATCATCATCCGACAAACTTACGCAACCAAGGGCGCCAGGAAAGGCACCTATGGTGGAACCCTTACCATCTTATGGCGTGGAGACACGCTCAGCTGCTAGGAAAAGACTCGCTCTAGGGGAGGAGTCGTCCTCACGCCCGACCATCGCTGTGACGGTCGAACCGGTTAACTCGTTAGAAGTAGGGGACGACCTACTTAGAGATATGATAAGAACGCAACAAGGACAACTAGAAAGAATGCATGAAACCATCCTAGCACAGGGATGGATGATACGATAACTGACAGGTAAAACTGAGTCGCTCGAGGAAGAGCAGCATACGAGTAAGATAGCTCGTAACACCTTAGCCAGAGATCTTCGTGCTGAGCAGCTAAGGGCTGACTGGCTAGAGGACAGAGTTCTTGAGTCTAGCTGGAGAATTCAAGAACCGGAACAAAATCAGGCACCTGCACCAGTACCTGCTCCAGCACCGGCCCTCCAATGCCGGTAGAGGATCCAGAGGAGGATTCAGAGGAGGAAGACCCAGCTGTAGAAGCTGGAGACGCCGCGGGGGATGACGGCAACGATAGCGAATTGGGGGATGGAGACGTAGAAGACTGACACGTCTCGCTTATTTTATTTACTTTCCTTCAGTCTATTTATTTTCTACTTAGATCTAAAATGGCAACTGGACGTCGCGGAAATCTCAACATGACGCCTTAAGAATTAGCCGCAATGATCCAAGAAAACGTGAATGCTGCTCTGGCAGGTGTTCAAAACCCACCAACAGCAGGAGGGGTCTTAACCCCTACAAGATGTTCCTCGATACGAAACCGAGCAATTTCACGGGTGCAGAAGGACCCATAGGACTGGTCCGTTGGATCGAAAAATCCGAATCAGTGTTCGAAATGTGCAATTGCCTTGAGGCCAATAAGGTCAAGTATGCTGCCTCAACGCTGGAAGATGGGGCATTAATCTGGTGGAACGCGCAAGTCCGAACGCGTGGACTTATTGCTGCAAATGCTATGGCCTGGGCCGAGTTTAAGGCCCTAATCAAAGAAGAGTACTGTCCGCGAGACAGAGTGCAACAGTTGGAGCAAACTTTATGGAACCACAAGATGGTGGGATCTGAAATAGAGGCATACACAGCAAAACATCATGACTTGGTATTTCTATGTCCCGATCTGGCCAACACTGTGGAGAAAAGACTCGAGTTCTATCTTGGGGGTCTGGTCCCGGAGATTCAGGGTATGGTAATGGCTAGTAACCCTGTAACTGAACATCAAGCAATCCGATTGGCGCACAAACTCACCGATAAGGCGGTGGAACAAAAGAAGTTGCCAGCCCGGGGTACAACTGAAGTTGCCCCTGATAACAAAAGAAAGTTTGAAGACTCGTCTGCTCGACAGTCTTCGTCATCCCAGCCGCAACAGGGGAACCAGAAACGGTTCAATCATTACAACAGCCACCGGGGTCACCAAAATCAGCCCGCCAACAACAACAACAACAACCAGAACGCAAGCGGCTATGCAGGTCGAAAGCCGCAGTGTAACCGCTGTAATCTTCATCATAACGGCCCTTGTGCCGGAAATCGCTGCCAACGATGTGGCAAGATGGGACATGCGGCAAAGGATTGTCTGGGGAAATCATGTCCCGACAGAACCAAAATCAACCCCAAGGCCCACAACAGGGTGATTACCCGGGGATGCTATCAGTGCGGTAGCACTGCCCACTTCAAAAGAGATTGCCCACAACTCCGTAACAACAACAACAACAATGGTGGGAACAACCACAACCACAATAACCACAACAACAACAATAATAACAACAATAATGGAAATGGTGGCACAGGAGGTGCCAAAGGTCGCGCATTTACATTGGGCCGCGGAGACGCCAGAAACGACTCGAACGTGGTCACCGGTAAGTTTCCCCTTAATGAACATTTTGCTACTGTGCTTTATGATACGGGTGCGGATAGGAGCTTTATATCTGAGTCTTTTAGGGAGAACCTAAATCTCACGCCTAAACCATTAGAATCCTCTTATGTTATAGAATTAGCCGATGGTAATTCTGTAGATGTGACCCATATAGTATCCGGCTGTCAACTCAAACTCGCGGATCACACTTTTACCATTGATCTGATGACAACTACCCTGGGTAGTTTTGATGTGGTAGTCGGAATGGACTGGCTATCCGACGTCCGGGCTGAAGTTCTCTGCTTCGAAAAATCTATCCGTATTCCGCTCTCTAACGACGAAATCTTGATGGTACAAGGCGATAAGGCAAGCACCGTCACAAACATCATCTCTTACATGCAAGCGCAGAAGTATCTTCGGAGGAAGAACTCCTTCGCTTTACTCGCACTGGTTACCGAACAGCCTAAGAACGAGAAACGTATAGAAGACATCCCTGTCGTCCGTGATTTTTCCGATGTATTCCCAGAGTAATTACCTGGTCTTCCACCCCATCGACAATTGGAGTTTGAAATTGAATTGGCGAACCATGCAACTCCTATCGCCAAGGCTCCATACCGCCTAGCTCCAGCCGAGCTGCAGGAGCTGTCTACCCAACTTCAGGAGCTGTTAGAAAAGGGATTTATCCGACCAAGCGCTTCGCCATGGGGAGCTCCAGTCCTTTTTGTCCAGAAGAAGGACGGGACCTTCCGCATGTGCATCGACTACAGGGAACTCAACAAGGTTACTGTCAAGAACCGATACCCGTTACCTCGCATCGACGATCTTTTTGACCAACTTCAAGGGTCAAGCTACTACTCCAAGATTGATCTACGGTCCGGTTACCACCAGCTACGCGTCAGAAGGAGGATATCGCTAAGACAGCATTTCGTACTCGGTATGGCCATTATGAGTTCTTGGTCATGCATTTCGGTCTCACCAACGCACCCGCGGTGTTCATGGACCTCATGAACCGCGTGTGTAAACCATACCTCGGCAAGTTTGTCATTGTGTTCATCGATGACATACTCATCTACTCCAAAAGTGAAGAAGAACATGCTGAACATCTACGATTACTGCTAGGATTACTTCAACAGGAGAAACTATATGCCAAGCTTTCGAAATGTGATTTCTGGATTCGAGAAGTTCAGTTTCTCAGGCATATCATAAATAAAAAGGGTATCCATGTAGACCCTGCCAAGATTGAAGCCATCAAAAACTGGGAAGCACCCAGGACACCGACGGAGATCCACCAATTTTTGGGTTTGGCTGGTTACTACAGACGTTTCATCGAGGGATTTTCAAAGATCGCACAACCGCTTACTACCCTCACCCAGAAAGGCATCAAGTATGCTTGGGGTGACAAGCAAGAAGCAGCATTTCAATTGCTGAAACAGAAACTTTGCAGTGCACCCATTCTGTCCTTGCCGGAAGGGACAGATGACTTTGTAGTATATTGTGATGCTTCCATTCAGGGGTTGGGATGCGTACTCATGCAACGCGATAAGGTCATCGCGTATGCGTCGCGACAACTGAAGGTTCACGAGAAAAACTACACGACGCATGACCTGGAATTGGGTAGTGTTTGCACTTAAGATTTGGAGACACTACCTCTATGGAACGAAGTGCACAATCTTTACAGACCACAAGAGCCTCCAACACATCTTTGATCAGAAGGAGTTGAACATGCGATAGTGTCGCTGGGTCGAACTCTTGAACGATTATGAGTGTGCCATTCGGTATCACCCGGGTAAAGCTAACGTGGTAGCTGATGCCCTCAGTAGGAAGGAACACTTGAAACCTCGCCGTGTACGAGCATTACAACTCACTATTCATTCGGGGCTACCCGAACAAATACGCGACGCCCAGTTAGAAGCAGTTAAGGAGGAAAACATCAAGGCCGAATCAGTGGGAAAAATGGAACGCGATTGGGAAGTAAAACCCAATGGAGCCCGGTATTTCATGAATCGCATATGGGTACCTCTCTACGGAAACCTCAGAGAGCTAGTCATGGACGAAGCTCACAAATCCCGATACTCTGTCCATCCGGGTTCGGATAAGATGTATCAAGACCTTAAAGCTGCGTATTGGTGGCCCAACATGAAAGCCGATATAGCCACCTACGTGAGTAAATGTTTGACTTGTGCAAAAGTCAAGGTAGAGTATCAAAAGCCATCAAGGCTACTCCAACAACCTGAGATCCCAGTGTGGAAATGGGATCAGATCTCGATGGATTTCATCACTAAACTCCCGCGAACTTTGGGTGGTTGCGATACCATCTGGGTGATTGTGGATCGTTTAACTAAGTCCGCACACTTCCTAGCTATTAAAGAGACAGATAAGATGGAGAAGTTGACTCGCATCTACATTAAGGAAGTAGTTTCTCGGCACGGAGTGCCAACGTCCATCATCTCAGACAGAGATGCTCGCTTCACATCCAACTTTTGGCAGTCACTTCAGAAAGCGTTGGGAACACGCTTAGATATGAGCACAGCCTATCACCCTCAGACTGACGGTCAAAGTGAAAGGACCATACAGACCTTGGAAGACATGCTTAGGGCATGCGTAGTAGACTTCGGAAATAGTTGGGAAATTCACCTGCCTTTAGTGGAATTCTCATATAACAACAGTTATCATACGAGTATTTCGGCAGCACCGTTTGAGGCATTATACGGTCGTAAATGTAGATCACCGGTCTGTTGGGCAGAAGTCGTGACAGTCAACTCACAGGCCCTGAGTTAATACTTGAGGCTACTGAAAAGATTGTACAAATCAGAAACCGCATGGCGGCGACACGGGATCGACAGAAAAGCTACGCTGATCAACGACGCAAACCGCTCGAATTTCAAGTAGGCGACCGCGTCCTACTAAAGGTGTCACCCTGGAAGGGTGTAATCCGCTTCGGAAAACGGGGCAAACTAAACCTAAGATACGTAGGTCCGTTTGTGATCTTGAAACGTATCGGACCCGTAGCCTATCAATTAGACCTTCCTGCCGAACTCAGTGGAGTTCACAACGTATTTCACGTGTCAAATCTGAAGAAGTGTCTATCAGATGAAACTCTAGTCATTCCATTGGATGAGATCCAAGTGGATGAACAACTACACTTTGTGGAACAGCCTATCGAGATCATGGATCGTGAGATTAAGACTCGAAGGCACAGCAAGATTCCGATCGTTAAGGTTCGTTGGGACTCTAAGCGTGGACCGGAGTTCACGTGGGAAAGAGAGGACCAAATGAAAAGCAAATACCCACACCTCTTCGCAACTGAGCAGCAAACTAACGATACTAACAACTAAATTTTCGGGACGAAAATTCTTTCAACATGGGGATGATGTGACAACCTGGAAATTTCTCATACTTTCGCGTACCATTGTTAACTAAGTCCTTGTGCATGGCACTTGGGAATCTTTGTGCATGGCACTTGGGAACTTCTTGTAACTTCGCGTACCATCATAAACGAACAAACTCTTTGTGCGTGGCACTCTAAACATGTACGCTGCATTTTAACCGCGTTTACTCAATTTTCGGGACGAAAATTCTTTCAACATGGGGATAATGTGACATCCCGGTATTTCGGATAACTTAAACGCACTACGTCACGGTTATTAATTCGGATACTTGAATTTGCATGCTCGAAATAGTTACGATAAATTAGTGAACTGGTCAAATGAAGTATGTGCTATGTGTATTAAACGTTTGTGAGTTGGTGAATATGTGATGTTCGATTACGTGATTGTTTTAGTTATAAAATATTTATGGTAAATATGTACACGAACCGAACCGCGACACGAACCAACCTCGATTCCTTGTGACTCTAGGAGTGAACCAAGTTTTAAACCCAAACCTTAAACCCACCCAAACCATTCGGCCGCAAGCACACACCCAAACCGCAACCCTCCCCTTTTCCTTTCACCTTGTTGCGCTATATATACACACACATGCATGAGGCTTTGATTTCACAAAACAAAAACACACCAAAACCCTAGTTGAGAAAGACAGCCGACGGCAGCAAATCCTCCATCTCCTCGATCGCAAACAGCCCCCTTTGCACTCCCTTCGGTCGCGAGCAGCCTCCCCTTTCAGCCCCTCGACCGCAGGCAGCTTGTTACAATTCCTTTCATCCTCTCGGTCGCAACTATCCTTGATCATTGGTTCCTCATCTCACTCACGGTTCGTTTACCTTATCATTAAAGATTAAAATTTATCATTTGTTACAAGATCATATTCGGATATGTGTGTTTGAATGAAGTGATTGTGTTGTTTTCGGATTGTTAATGCTAGATTGAAAGTTGGATGTTTGTTTGAAAATCTGAAATCATAGGCTGTATTTGTTTATAAAAACTAGAGATGTTGATTAGGGTTTGCATGGATATGATATTGGTATTGATCTATGATTAGAAAAATCAGTTCTTGATCGCATAGGTTCATAATATCGATGGTTTATGCGAAATAGTAGTGATAGAATGCTGAAACAGTTTGCTGAGTAATAGTTACAGCCGATTTCATCTGGCTGTAACTCGGTCATTAGTTGTCGAAAAACGGATTTTCTGATGTCTAGAACGTAGAGATTTGAATAACGAATCTAATGGCGCTGGATTCATATTTTTCTGAAGTCGTTTGATATTTTTAAATTGCCAAATAAGTTCAGTAACTAAAGCTGTGAAAATCCTGAAATTTTGTTAGTTGTTTATCGAGTTGGATTTTATAATCAGTAGGGAGTCGAGTCATGAATTTTGTACAGAAACTAGGTATGGAAATTTCCGGGCAACTCCAACTGGAATTTTGTTAATTGGACGATCAGTGATTTTTAAATAAATTCTTCCGTGGACTGCAGTCAGAAAGCGACGAATCTGACTGCAGCCTAGTATATTAATATTTATGGTTAATTGGTAAAGATTTAGGACTTGGAAAATTTATATAAATTTCTACAGTATAAATGTCACCTGCTGTAAAATAATTGGAATTTTTGGAACGTTGGAACTATTTTATAAAAATCCTAGAAAACAGCTGAATTATGAGTATTAAGCTGAAATTTGATAACTTGTGATTGTGTGCACCAAATTGTTGCATGGATTGGATTATGTTCATGATAAATTGTTTTGATTACTATGTTCACATGAGGATACTTGCATGCATGTTTGAGTGTTAGGTATTTTGTTGTGTGTATCACTTTGTGCGTAAATTACGTGTAGAATTTGTATTGGTGTGTTCACACACTGACTTGAAATCAGTTGGTTTGTTAGGACGCAATTAGCGGTCCCATCCCTTACAACTTCTTTGCTACACTAACCGAGCAACTAAAGGTGAGTTCACGGCCCCTAATTTTATCCGGTTTTAAACAACAGGGGGGGAAACATGTATACGCTCTTCAACTCAATCTCTTTACGTTATATGAAATTAACGTCACACAACTATTCGGTAACTAAGTTAATGTTAATGTAATGTTATGGTCACTAAGCAGCTATATCACTTAAGTCCTCGTCAATCTCTCGGATCGTTAGTATTGGGTTTTAATAGCGGGGGAATTATAAGTAGTACTACTAGGCCCGACAAGCCCCATCCGAGCTAGTCGCGCTAGCCGACCGGGTATGGTCAACGGGTGAATAATTTGGCCTAACCTCGCCATGGTCAGTGATAGGCCTGGCAACACGGAGGCACAACAGTCAGCTTCGATCGCGAACTCTTACGTGACATAACTTTAGGCTAGCTACCTATATATGTTAACATTGAACTTAATTACGAATCAACTATATTATCCCGGGTTGGGGATAATGGAAACAACAACTATATTATCCCGGGTTGGGGATAATGGAAACAACAACTATATTATCCCGGGTTGGGGATAATGGAAACAACAACTTTATTATTCCGGGTTTGGAATAATGGAACCAACATCATTATTATTCCGGTTAAGGAATAATGGAACTATCGGTATTATTCCGGGTTGGGAATAATGGACTAAATCGTTATCCCGGGTTAGGGATAACGGGGGAATCAAACTCATAACCGAACAAACGAATTTATGAAAACCTGTGAACTCACTCATCTTTAATGTTGACACTTGTTTCTTTACGTGTTTCTCAGGACGCTAGGAGCTCTAGGTGCACTCACATGCATTGAACAAGACATCTTTTATCGAGTCTCATTTACAAACGTTGTTTTGGGTTTTTCATTTGTGTTGGCGTTTGTGTTGGCGCCCGTTTCTCTACTTATTTTATGCTTCCGCTCAACCACTTAAACTAATGCTTCTGCTAAACTTTGGTAACTAACTAAGACAATCTAAAATCTACGATGATTGGTTAATCAAATGATTTTGGAAAACGTATTATCAAATCATATAGAGTCGTTTGACGTACTAGTGTTTCAGATTCTGGTTTGTTCACACGCCTCGCGGTAAAACTCCGCAAGTGGAAATTGAGGGTGTGACACAAAACCAAGTTGTTTATGGAACTCAGAATCTTAAATGATGCTACCGATAACCTAATAAGCAACGTCAAAGGTTTAAGGCGCTGTTAAACGTCAAGTCTCCATTTAACACGTTGTTCAAGGCTAAGGACACCAACTTCGCACCGTTGGCCCTTATTAGTGTCATGTCAACCATGACGTGCTCTCGGATTCCTCCGAGACATAATAACGATTGCTTAGTATAGCACACAAGGCATACAATTTCGCAAAGTTTACGCGCAATTTTTGTTTTAATCATGCTTAAAGTTTAGGACCAATTAAGGGGTACCCGGTTTTGTCATGGGTATCACACATAGTTAAGTCAAGTTTCATAAGTCTAACTAAGATATCTTGGAACAATTGAGAAATGTGTCAAGGTTTAAGTGGACAAACATATCGACAATCTAGGTAAACGAGTTTAGAACTTAAAGTCATCATAAGGTCGTACTGGTGATACGTCTCAATCAACTGATATGATCCTTAGAAACGAATTCACAAAAATATATTTGTAAATATGTTTGTACATACTTAGTGTTTGGTATTCATTTCATAAAACAAAAAGATTATATTATCTTTTAGCTTCGACCACTGATGATGAAAAGCTGATTTTCAAAATCTAGAGTTGCTGAACAAAATCTAAAAACTTTTGAAAATTGATCTAAAAAGTTTAAAAGTTCATTAAGTTGAAACTTACATTTGAATAAATGTGTCAGTTTAGTGTCAAAATGTTTAATCAAGATCATTAAGTTGAACTTGATACATGAATCAGATATTCAAGGTCATTAATTTGGACTTGATTAATTAGAGAGGGTTTAAAACTGATAAGAAGATTAAAATTTGAAATGTTTGTGTTTAAAAATTTCAAAGTTTGAATATGAAATGTTTATTTGAATGTTTGAGGAACTTTGAAACATTAACTAGGTTTTAAGGGGGAGCTGGATAAAACGTTGATTAAAGATACAGAAAGCTCAAAGTAAGGGGGAGAATGATGATTAAAGTTTTATCAAGACAAGCTCAAGAAAAGCTAAAAGGATTGAAGAAATGATGAGGACGTTAAAGTTATTCAAGAAATAAAGATCAAGAACATATTAAAGACTCTGGAATTTAATTGAAGAATGATGAATACGGCAACATCCAAGGGGGAGTATGTTGATGCATATGTCTGTTGCCTACGTCATCGTATAATATCGAGTCTGTGTTTCGGAGCAAAACGTTAAGTTTATGTATGATATGAGACAAGTTCGCCCGAAGTTGTCCTGTGAAGGACAAGTTCGCCAGAACTTGGCCATGGCTCATTTCAGGCGAACTTGATCCTCTATATATAGGGTTGTTGTGTTTTCATTTATAAGAATCAGAGATTTTGTGTACTGGACGGCGAAGCTCTGTCCAAGTGTTTCCAGGATTTTTAACATTGACTATTAATGAAACGGTGTTAAATAGAAACAAATGAGTGTATCCAATGTCGCCTAAGCAAATGGATTCCGCACGTTTACCTTAGGTTTGTCAGATTAGTGCCTGAACGATCCGTACAACGGACTATCAAACAAAACTTGTGTGATCCCATATTCCTCAAAATGTATCATCTGTGGTAAGAGATCAAAACAAAAGCTCAAGAAAGTGCCTGAACGATCCGTGTTTACTTTAAAACCTATGATGAAAAGGTAAAAGAGATCAAAACAAAAGCTCAAGAAAGTCAAAGTTCAAGCTCTGCTAGAATTAATCTAAGCAGATCTTTGAACCTGTTGAAACATCTGTTACTAAATCACTGACCAAAACGTCTGTTCCTAGAGAGGTACAAGTGACAGATGCACCACCTGCAAACAGGTTTCCAAGAGGATATGTCCAACCTGTGTATCAAACGGTTCCTCTTAGCTATGAGGGTTACAAGAAACCCTCAAAGCCAAGGGTCAATAGGCATCCTTATGGTTACGAACATCTGACATGAAATGGTTCACAACAGTGGTTACAAAGACAAACTCAAACCACTGACCATTCTCCTGAATTTGAGATTGGACCATCTGTGACTCCATCCAAAGCCATTTTGGCTTTGGAAACCCACCTGAACTAATTATTTACTTGTGTGCAGGGAGCTTCTAATTGCCTTTATAGTCTATGGTATGTAGATAGTGGAGGCTCCAGGCACATGATAGGATGTAAAGCCCTGCTCAAAGATTTCATGGCTCATGGAGGGGTTATATATCCTTTGGAAATAATTCAAAAGGAAGGTGTTGGGGTCTGGGTGTGTTCAAGCTGGGAAACTCAAATTTGAAAATGTAAATCTCATTGACAATCTAAAATTCAAACTTCTGAGTGTTTCACAAATGAGTGACAAAGGATATGGATCCTTCTTTACAAAGAAAACATGTCAAATAGTAGGACCAGAAGTTGTTAAAAAGATTGATCAAATCATTGCTGAGAGTAAAGCACAACTTGTTGCTCATAGGAGTGGTAATGTGTATGTGGTTGATATGTTGAAAGATAACCCAATGTCTAATATATGCCTGTTCTCAGTTGCCTCAAACAAAGAGACAGAGTTATGGTATAGAGACTTGGGCACACAAATCTCAAAACTATCTCCACTCTCTCAAACAAAGTCTTGTCAGAGATTTACCTCAAAAACAATTTACTTGTGAAGAGCTTTGTGTTTCTTGTTTAAAAGGTAAACAACATAAAAGCTCTTACAAGTCCATTGAAGAGTCCAAAACAACCCAGTGCTTACAATTGTTGCAGATGGATTTGTATGACCCTGTAAAAATCATGAGTCTCACAAAGAGAAGGTATTGTTTGGTTATTGTTGATGATTTTTCAAGGTTTACATGGACTTTCTTCATGCATTCTAAAGATGAAACTGCTAACATTTTGCAAAATTTTGTAAAACAAGTTGAAAAGCAATTTGACCTACTGGTAAAATTTTTTAGAAGTGACAATGAGACAGAGTTTAGAAACAAGGAGTTGGATGCCTTCTGTGAGTCAAAAGAGATTGTTAGGCAATATAGCATCCCAAGGACTCCAGAACAAAATGGGGTGGTTGAAAGAAAAAATAGATCTTTAATTGAATCAGCAAGAACTATGCTTGCAGACTCGGGTTTACCTTTGTCTTTCTGGGCAGAGGCTGTAAACACTGCTTTCTATGTTTAAAATAGAGTTTTGATTAACCCCAGGCATCAAAAGTCTGCCTATGAAATTCTTTACAAAATCAAACCTCTGATCTCATATTTCAAAGTTTTTGGTTGTCCATGTTTCATTCTAAACTTAAAAGATTCAATCTCAAAGTTTGCAGCCAAAGTTGATTGTGGTTATTTTCTGGGATATTCAACCACTACCAAAGCCTATAGAGTTTTTAACTCTAGGACAAAGTGTGTTGAAGAAACTTTGAATGCGAAGTTCAATGAATGTAGGTCTGTTGTACAGATCTTTCTGGTCCTAATTTGGCAAACCTAAGGTAAACGTGCAGAATTCGTTTGCATAGGCGACACTGGATACACTCATTTGTTTCTATTTAATCACCGTTTTATTAATATTCAACGTTACAGATCCTGGAAACACTTGGACAGAGCTTCGCCTCTGTCATAACAAAATCTCTGAAAGTTACAAATGAAATGACAAGACTCCTATTTATAGGATGTCAAGTTCGCTTGTGGGATGCAAGTTCGGGCGAACTTGCTTAGTCAAGTTCGGCCGAACTGGACTACAAAACATACATTTCAAGCGAAGTTGGCCTAAAACATACATAGACTTCGTCATTTCGCTCCTAAATACAGACTCGATATTATACGATGACGTAGCCCTTGGATGTTGCCGTAGTCATCATTCTTCAAATAAGTTCCTGACTCTTTTAATGTTCTCTTGATCTTTATTTCTTGAATAACTTTATCATCCATGCTCCCCCTTACTTTAAGCTTTCTGTTATCTTCAATCAATATGTTTATCTAGCTCCCCCTCAAATGATGCTCCGAATCTCTAAGATTTGTCGATTAAGAACAATCACACGTATCCACACACAGACAGTTTCTTAACAGTCTCGTTGGTATGGCTCACATTCAACATTATTAGGTTTCCATGAAAGATATGAGAAAAAATCTTTTTGGATTTTTAATATTGAATGTAGAAATGTAAACATATTAAAATGTAATATTTACAGTTTGTATTTTTGTGAGAAAACGTGCTAGAGGATCATATCAGTTTTTGAGACATGTCACCAGTACCGTTGACCTTTTAATGACTTTAAGTTTTAAACTTGTTTACCTAGATTGTCGATATGTTTGTCCATTTAAACTTTAACACATTTCTCAATTGTTCCATAATATGTTAATTAGAATAATGAAACTTGACTTAACTGCGGTTCCCACTTCTTGAATATACTCTCGTATCAAGATTCCTTAGATTTCATCTTACAGGTGAATATAGCATAATTGTTATCTGTATCTGGGTTGTGCGAGACCTTGAGAGCTCAGGTTAGTACTACCGTACAGACAAAGAGATGAAGGCTCGACTTTAAGGTGTGTTCCATTTAAGGAATCTTTTCAGCACTGCAAATGATTAGATCTTTCGATACTTTTCAAGATTGCATGCAATTTAGGGGTTTAATATCAAAAGTATTATAGAAGTTCTAGGCTATTGCTTTCGCAAAATCAAAATAACTTGTATAATACCCCAGATATCAACTATCTATAAAGACCTCGATCTTAGAATCAGGCAATCTCTCAAACGAAATTTTGGAGTACTAAGTCCATATATCCAAGATGTGTTAATCCACAAGATTAAGCAGTTGTAAAATTTAGTTTATATCCCGGAAACAATTTACTGAACGTATAAAGCCTATCGACACATTCACAGTAAGACTCGTTTATCACTTTTAAACTTTACAAATCCTTAGCATACTGTGAAAGTCCACTGGTGTACTATCATTTCCTTTATTCGCACAAGTAATCTCATTTTTCATTTTTCAATGTTTTTGATATTTTAAGATTTTCTATTTTTTTGGCTTTTTCAATCATTTTATCTATCTAAAACGATTTCGAAACGATGTTTTTCAATTTAAAAGATTTTTTTACAATTTTTTAAAATTTTTCTCCCCCTAAAATTGAAAACATCTTATAAAAGCGAAAATACGAATCTTCCATTTTAACCATTTAACGACTTTTTACGAATGTGAACGTGAGACTACCATTTTGTTTGTGTGGAATATTACTCTTGTCTCTTGTCTCTCTGAATGAACAACCACCACTTCTGAAATGACCTTTGGCTTGAAGCTTGGTTATCCTGCACATTCAAACAAACTTTAATCAGTTTTGAATTGGAACCCAATCCATTCTGGATTTAGGTTTACCAAAATCATTAACATCTGAAGTAAACAAACATTCACACTCTTTTTGATATTCAAACAGTTTGATAGAAACTTTATTCAAAATTTTACTTTCTTTGATTTTTTAACTGTTTGAATTATCAAAATTTTCTCCACTGCTCTCTCTTTTGTCCTCAGATTTGTATCTGATGAATTCCTTTTACTTGACTGTGAGTAAAATGATTCACTAGAACTTTTATCTGATTTCTTAGACGTATCCGAGGACAAAATCTTTTCCAAATACTCTCTAACTTTTTTCCTCTTTTTTCTCAATCTGTCTTTTTGTCCTTGTGATAACTTGACTTTTTGTTCTTTGGGCTTCTTTACAGTTTTCTCATTTTTCTTCTCTGTTTTCTTCTCCTCTGTTCCTTTCTCCCTGTGAGATTTAACTGATCTTCTTTTCAGATTAGTCGGACAATCCTGGAAATATGACCTTTGATTTGACATTTACAACATCTTCTGTCTCAAATCTCTTTTTCAGGCAGTTAACAGCAATGTGTCCACCAAATCCATAGTTGTAACACACTCTGTTATCGTACCAATCTCTACATTCAGACCAAACACCCAAATCAGTACATTGATTTGACATGTAGTAGTCATCTTTCCTGCTTCTTCTGTAAAATTGATTTGACTTTAAAGCACCGTGGTCCGATCTGCACCACTTATTCTCAAATTTTTGTGAGTTTTTATAATGATTGGATGATCGTACCGATGACTTTTATTTTTGTTTTGATAATTTATAGAATTTTGTTTTTCATGTTGTTTTTGTTCTCCATTCTGCTTAGAAGGTTTTTGCGTTGAGCATTCACCTTTTTCTGCAGATTGTAGAACAGTTTCTTGAAATTTTTCTTTTAGTTTCAAAAATATTTCCTTTTTATCATTTTTATCATTTTCATCATCGGTATTATTATCACAATCCTCAATTATGACATCGTCATAATTTTTGACATTGTCACTTATTGGAATTTCCTTTTTATTATTATTGATCGGTTTTGAACATATATGATCTAACTTTAATGAGGAGGTCACAAAACCTTTCAATAATTTTTCTGAATTAACAGCTTTATTTTTAACAGTCTCAACTTCTTTTTCTAATATGAGAATTTATTGCTATTTGATTTTCTATATTTATTTTTTCAAAAACAATTTTTTTATTTTTAAACATTTTTATTTCATTTTGAAAATCTACTACCATTTGTAATTTTTCATTTCTAAATTTTTATTTTGTTTTCAAAATTCTTTTCATTTTCTTTTAATTTTTTATTTTCTAGTGTCAAACTCTCAATCTCATTCAAGAGTTTGGCATTATCTGCCTGATAATTGTCTACATCATAGACCGGGCAGACCGGTTTAGAACCTAAAGACTCATTTGTGGATATACTCGAAACTAGAGATTCACAGTTCTTAACCACTACACTATCTTGAAACTTATTCTCCAGAGATGTCCATAATTCTTTCGCAGTCTTGTATTCTGGTAAAAGTATCATGATGTCTTCCTTAACCGATTGCTGGATAAGGTCAATCATTTTCTTTTCAGCAAAATAATCATCTTTCTGTTGAGTAGAATATTTGCACTTCTCCAGAATTTTCTGATTCTCATCTCTAGGAACGACATAACCTGTCTCAATCGCGACCCAACTGCGGAAATGCATAGCTTAGACCCAGCTCTCAAATTTTCCTTTCCAAACTTCATACTCGTTCATACTCATCAACTTTGGCGGCTTCACAGACCCCATTTCGTTTTCCAAACTAATCTGTCATTCAAAACACTTGAAAAATGATTAGCAAATAGACAATTTTTAGAAAAAAATGACTTTTTAATCGACAATATTAACGTATCGGTTTCTAAAAACGTTTAAAATTTTTCGAAAAATGTTTTTACCAGATTAGAGCTTTAAACTAATCTCGTCAATACGAATCTAACGATATATAATGTCCGATACGTTTTTTGGGATTTTCATGCCTTGGACAAGTTCGTGCGAACTTGTCACAACTTGTAAAATCAGCTACTTAACAAGTTCGGTCGAACTTGTTGAGATTTTATGAAAAATTCACCTTGAATACAAGTTCGAGCGAAAAAATTTGTGAAAGATTTCAAGAAAAACAGCAAGTTCGGGCGAACTTGTAAGAATTTCAAGAAACTTTACAAGTTCGGGCGTACTTGTAATATTTTTCAACAATATTTATTCAAGTTCGAGCGAACTTACCCCAAAAATCTTGAAAAATCAATCAAGTTCGGGCGAAATTGATGAAAAATGTGAATTTTTCAGTCAAGTTCGAGCGAACTTGATGTCAAGTTCGAGCGAACATGTGTTTTCAAACATGGTTTTTTCAATTTTCGACATGAATTCGATTGTTTTAAGCTCTGATCTTTTCAAGGGTTTTACTATTATGAAATTTACGTATTATACTTGAAAATCAGTCCATTTTGTCCGTGAATTGTCCAAGAAAAGTTAAAAATAGAAGAAATGGGTAGAAGATGAGATGTTCTATGACCAATGTCTTCAAATTAGGCCAATTCTGCTCTGATACCACTTGTAGGTCCGTTGTACGGATCTTTCTGGTCCTAATTTGGCAAACCTAAGGTAAATGTCCGGAACTCGTTTGCATAGGCGACATTGGATACACTCATTTGTTTCTATTTAATCACCGTTTCATTAATATTCAACGTTACAGATCCTGGAAACACTTGGACAGAGCTTCGCCTCTGTCGTGACAAAATCTTTGAAAGTTACAAATGAAATACAAGACTCCTATTTATAGGATGTCAAGTTCGCTTGCGGGATGCAAGTTCGGGCGAACTTGCTTAGTTAAGTTCAGCCGAACTTGACTACAAAACATACATTTCAAGCGAACTTGGCCTAAAACATACATAGACTTCGTCATTTCGCTCCTAAATACAGACTCGATATTATACGATGACGTAGGCAACATAAAGTTCGCCTGAACTTGACTACAAAACATACATTTCAAGCGAACTTGGCCTAAAACATACATAAACTTTGTCATTTCGCTCCTAAAGACTCAATATTATACGTTGACGTAGGCAACATACATATGCATCAACAATGAACTTTCTTCATTGAAAATCCCAGCAAATCCTGCTGAGTTGTTTGATTTAGAAAAAAATTACATTTGAAGATGTGTCTATCAAGACTAACCGTGTAGGTACATCACAATCAACACATCAAGATCAAGGATATATTGTGTCCTTCCAAACTTCAAAGTCAGTCATGTTACCAGAGGAGCAGATGTTAGTAACAATGGCGAAAGCTCTGCTGTTTCAACAGTTGTTGATCCACAAACCTCTGCTAGTTCTTAAAACCAAACAACTGTTGATAAAAGTCCACACAATATGGACAAAAATCAACACAATCACACATCCATACCTCAACCACCATTCCAATCAAAGGCTGGACCTTCAAATTCACCAGTAGAGGTTAGGTCAGATGATACACATTTGCAGCCTTCACCTCAAAATGCAATTGTCCCATATAAAGGTGAATTAATCTTCCTCAAAAGCCATCCATTGGATTAAGTTATTGGCAACATAAATGAGGGAGTGCTTACAAGAAGCCAATCCTAAAACATTTACCTCTTTGCTGGTTTCTATCACTCACATAACCTATCAAGTACCAAGAGGCACTGAAAGACAATAGTTAGGTAGAAGCTATGCAAGAGGAGCTCCTTCAGTTCAAAAGACAACAAGTCTGGGAACTTGTACCGTTTCCTCAGGATGTATGTCCTATTGGCACAAAGTGGTTCTTCAAGAACAAAACTGATGAAAGGGGTATTGTTGTCAAGAACAAAGAAGGCTCGTGGTTCAAGGCTACAGACAGGAAGAAGGCATTGATTATGATGAAATCTTTGCTCATGTGGCAAGGTTAGAAGCCATCAGACTGTTCTTAGCTTTTGCTACCAACCATAACATCAAAGTGTATCAAATGGATATCAAAAGTGTATTCTTGTATGGAAAGATCAAGGAAGAAGTGTATGTGTGTCAACCTCCTGAATTTGAAGATGCATTCTATCCTGATCATGTGTACAAGTTAAACAAAGCACTGTATGGTCTAAAACAAGCACCCAGAGCCTGGTATGAAACTCTTTCCACTTTTCTCTTATCCATTGGATTTTCAAGAGGTAAAATTGACAAAACCTTATTTTTGAAATGGAGAGGAAAAGATTTGATGCTTGTCCAAATTTATGTGGATGACATCATATTTGGATCCACATGCACTGCCACGTGTGAAGAGTTTAGACAACTCATGGCGGCTGAGTTTGAAATGAGTGCAATGGGTGAACTACAATGTTTTTTTGGTCTTCAAGTTAAACAAAAACACAATGGCACTTTCATTCATCAAAATAAGTATGTCAAAGAACTACTTAACAAATTTGAAATGAATGATTGTAAACCTTGTAGCACACCCATGGCAACCTCAAAGCTTGTCACTGTTGAGGACAAAGATGACTTGGTTGATCAAACTCTTTATAGAAGTATGATTAGGTCCTTGTTGTACCTAACTGCTTCTAGGCCAGACATTATGTTTGCAACATGTGTTTGTGCCAGATCCCAGACAACACCTAGAAAGTCAAACTTAATTGCTGTGAAGAGGATATTCAAATACATAAAAGGTGCTCCCACAATTGGTATCTGGTATCCTGCTAATGGAAACATTGAGCTTTAAGGTTACTCAGATAGTAATTTTGTTGGTTGCCACACCACAAGGAAGTCCACATCAGGAGGAGTTCAATTCCTAGGTGATTGCCTAGTGTCTTGGCAAAGCAAAAAGCAAGTTGTAGTTTCCACATCCACTGCTGAGGCAGAATACATTGCTGCTGCAAGTTGCACCCTGCTTAAATTTTGTGGCCTTAGAACCAACTGCTGGATTTTGGTGTAACTGCTTTAAAGACTCCTCTCAAGATAGACAGTCAAGCAGCTAAAAACATCATCAAAAACCCTGTCTCACACTCCACAACAAAGCACATTGACATCAGACATCACTTTGTGAGAGATTTCTATGAAAAATGTTTGATTTCTATACAACATGTCCATACTAAAGATCAACTAGCAGATGTTCTAACCAAAGCATTAGATACATCTACTTTTGAAAGTTTGATCTCTAGAATTGGAATGCTAAACATGGATTGAAAACAAATTTTTGTGTTCCATGTGTAAATAGCAATAAAATGTTTTCAGAAAATCAAAATGCATCCTTAAAAATAGTCAGAATTGAAGTTTTCAATAAATCTCAAAAGTCTGTTCAATCCACTGCTCTTTCAAAACATTGATAGGCTTGGAAAATCTATCCACTTGACAAAGTGTATCCTCAGCTTGGTCAAACTACTATGTTGACCTTATCCACTGATAGTGTAAATTCAAAACACTGCTTTCCATCCATTGTTGACACACAACAGTGTTTACCATAACAACCGTCTTCCATACACTATCAGAGGATACACGTGGACAGATGATAGCCGTCAGATCTTTGCCATGTCATCATCACTTTTTCACTTTATAAAACCCTGTTTTATCCAAATCAGAGTTTTTACCATCTGCCGTATTGAATTCAAAATTCTCAAAGCGGTTTTCTCTCAAATCTTCTCCATTTTCACAACTGTTTTCATCGTCTTCAATCATGGTGATCCTCAATTTCAAAACCCCACACAAATACACTGCAATTTTTGAAGAAACGAACTCAAATACGCAATATCATTCAATGATTAAAGCGTTGAAAGAGTTAAAGTACAAAGAACTCATGCAAATCACTGCTCCCATTTATCGAACATCTTTAAGAGAGTTCCGGAAGAACGCCAAGGTGCATTACACAGACAAGGTAGCTTATCTTATTGTTACTACGGTGGGAAAAATATTGTTGGAAGTAACACCTGCTTCGAGTTCAGAGGTTTTTGGGTTAAATGACCTAAATCATGCCACTACCTTCCCAATCGCAGATTTACAACACGAGTTCATCGAAAGAGGGTATGTTGGTCAACTTAAAGGTAAAACTATCTATAAACCTCAATTTCCTGCTGAAATGAACTTTTTCTTCCACACTTTGTTAACTTGCATGTCTACCAAGTCAACGGCTTTTAATGAGATACCATTGAACATGCAATATTTGGGTTATGCTATTTTAACAAAATGTGATTTTAACTTTTCCCAAGTATTGTTCAATGACTTGGTAACAAATTTTGAAAACATTCAAAAGGATCGCTCACCTTTTCTGGTGCATCCAAGATTTCCAAGTGTTTATCTTGAAAAGAAGATTGGTGATGATGTTAAACAAGGGGCTGTGACACCACATGGCCGCCTTACACACGAAACTTTTACTCGCATCACCAATCAATCAAAATAAAAAACACAAGTAGAGGAGGCTGAGCTTGTTTTAGAAGAACATAATGATCAATCTCAACCCCTGCTACTGAGCCCACTGCTCTTGGTGATTAGGGCACTACAACTAGTATCTTGAAACCCACACCAAAAATCACCAAAAAGAAAACCAAGAAACAATCCAAAAAGCCCACCAAACCATGAAAGAAAAAGGAACTTCTGGAAGATGAGATCCCAGAAGATAACCAACTGACAACACAAAAGTCACTTAAAAACACTGCTGCTACTTCTTCACAGCAGATGTTAGAAAGATCTCAACCTGCTTACCAAACTTCTCCTTCATCCTCACAACAGGATAAGGTTGTAAACACAGGGATACGAAATTATGAAGCTCTAGATCCACTTAGCTCTATCTTCCACAGCCCCTCTCCCAGGCAATGTCTCTTTCTTATCCACAACCTCCTCCCATATCATTACCACCACCATATTACCTTTGTTGAATGAAATTGATTTGGAACATACATTAACCAATTCTTCTCAACAACCTATCACTGAGAATTTACCTCTAAATGTGACTGGGTCTGATTCTTTAATCTTTGCTAACCCATCAACAAGTGAAGATGCTACATCCCTTGGGTTACAACTAACCCTTGGTGATAATTCAACAAGAGCAGCTACTACAATTGCAAAACTCCCTAGTTTTCAATTGGACAGTGGTTACATATATAAGACTCTGTTGAAGGCAACAACTGCTGAGGCTACCAAGGTATCCTCTGATAAAGTTGGACGTCCCCAGTACCAAGACAAAGGGGCATCTGTGTTTGAAGCAAGTTTTGAAACCTCTGCTCATGATAACACAGATAAAACTACCACAAGTGGTAGGAGTTCAGATGATCCAATTAAGTTAGGTGATGAGTGTAAGTGCAGCTCCCACTGGGTAACTGTGTATCAGTTCTGGGTCAACAAAGTCAATGTCCAAGTCAAGAGAAGTCAAAGAATAAACCAAGTCTTGTCCGAGTTTGTTAGTTTGTCTGGTACGAATTTATTATAAGTTCGGATAGTTTTGTCAGGACATGTTGTCCTGGTTTGTTAGGTTTAGTCCCTAGCCTATATATGTGGTGTATAGATTAGATTAAAACAAGCCTTTTGGCAACTCTTAAAAACCCTAGCCACCCTCCATCAGTGGGTGCACATTCTAGAGAGAGAGAGACTATGTGTTAGTGAGAGAGAGCTAGGTTTAGATCTTAGTGATCTAAACCAGCTTGTAGATGATGTATGCTCTTTCGGTTTGTAAATCTGTGATGATTATTTCAATATTAAAGAGATTCATCTTCTACATCTTTTTATCTTTTATGTTTTTGTTGATTTCATATCTTGTTCGAGGGCAGTGGATGTTGTTCGTCATCGATCCAGGGGGTCCCGAGGACTTTCAATGAGCTAAAATACAAGGATTTGACGGAGAGAGTCACAAAGATTGAAACATCTATCAATGAGCTCAAAACTATGATGTAGCAGATGTTAGCTTCAAAAATTCAATCCTCTGTTCAAACAACTGCTGAGCTATGGCAATTGATGTATCCTCTGCTACAACAACAACGAGAACATGCTGACATTCAACATGTACAACACATGGAGAATTTCAGGAATATGGTTGAAGTAAGGTACAATGACACAAGTGCAAACATCAAGGCTATAAAAGCTCACCTTCTCTAAACCACTGGCACTTCTCATCCCATTGTAATTCTGGTCAATACAGATGATGCAAAAAAGGGGGAGAAATTCAACCAAAGAGAAGTGCTAAAACTCAAAACTGATCCATCCTCAAGACCAACAGTGGTTATCCCAAGGCCTGATGGCACTAAGAGAATTGATGAAACAGAAAATATTCTAGCCAGGGAAAAGAACAAGAATAAACAAAAGGTGATAGATGAGAACAGAGCTGTGGTTGAGCAAAAGATTGCTCAACAAAAGGAAAAAAAAGAAGAGGTTGGTACTTCTCATTAACAGAAGAGATCTCGAAAAACAAGACAACCAACATCCACACCTTCTAAAACCAAAAATGTTGAAAATCCAATCACAACCTCTGCTCCCACAAAATCTCAAACACCACCACCTACAACACCACCCACAACCTCAACAGATGTTACAACTACTGTTGTGTCAACATCTGTTGATGCATCAGTGGTTATAACAGATGTTAACAAAACGACTGCCATGATCACATTTCCAACCTCCACTCAACAAATCTCCACACCCACAAGAATTCCTCAACCACCATCACCCAAACTCATCTTTAAAAGAAGAAAAATGACAAATGTCATAAAAGATGAGAACATTATCCATTCACCACTTCCATTATCATCACAACCACTGACCACAACATCTGTTTCAAAACCCATCTCTGCAAGACCTCAAAACATTTTCCAACCAATACCTTTATCCACTCAGTTCCCTCTAGATTACTTGCTGTGAAAGAAGAGATAAAGTCTTTCTTTGATGAAGAGGATCTAGACAAAAGGGATTTCCCATCTCTTGAAGGATATCCTAAACCAAGGAGTCTGGATGAATATCTGAACTTAAAAGGCAAACAAGCAGAGGATATTACCAAAAGAGAAACACAGGGAAAGGGTGATAGACAGGTGCAGAGTCACATGCAGTATCAGTTAAGCAAGGTCAGGAAACTTGAAGATTTTTCCAGAGACTTGAGCAAAAGACTATCAGAAAACGATGATGAAGGCTTAAGAGCATATTATATTGAACACATCATGCAAAACAAGCAATACAAGGCCACAAGGACACAATTCAAAGACTGGACTGTGAGTGAGTTAAAGCAAGAAGTGGAGAGAATGCGAGAAATGTTAAAAGATCCACTCAAAAATCCTACTCCTCTAGACTAGGACAAGTACAAAAAGAAAGTGCCAGATAAAGTGTTGAAGCTCAAAAAATGAAAGAAGAACTGATAGCAGCAAACTATGGGTCAAAGAATCAGATCACCAGATGGTCAGAGGTTAAGGTGATTGATACTTATAAGAGGCTTGAAGAAAGAAGAAAGACAGATCTTACTTTGCCAAAGAATCCTGAATATCCATCAGAGGTTATAACTCACCAAACCCAACCTTCTCAAAAGTCATCTGCAACATCTGCTCATTCCATCCTGGCCTTGAATCAAAGAAAAAGGTAGAGAGAGATGTCAAAAGAAGACGAGAAAAGGTATGAGTTGGATCTCATTAAAGAAGGAATCAAAGATCAAGTCCAGTTCCACACTGATGATGCAAGTGATTTGTTAAGAGAAACATTGTAAAAAATTGCACATTAACTTCCACCATCTATCTCAACAATAACGAGCCAGTCTAGAAAGCCTTCTAATCAAAAGGTTCTAAAATGGAAGGTCAACAAAGACAACCATGAATTGACCCTGCTCAAATTAGATGGCCAAGCTACCAAAATGAAAATGGAGGATGCATACGGGTTAGGTGCAGAAGACCTCCAAGATCTGATGAATTTGGAGCTTGAAAAGGATGTGGATGATATAGAGTTTCTTAACTTTGAACTTCCATTCAAAGGCCAAATAAGTGAACTCCTGTTGAGAAATAAAGACCAAGAATAAATGTGTTTTGGCATCATCTGTTCCAGGGGGAGATTGTTGGGATTGAACCCTGCAAAAAGGAACAGATGGTATAAAGCCAAAATCACATCAGATGTTGGTCCTGATAACAGAGTTTACATGCTCTGTTCAATAAACTCTGCCCTGCCTAAAGCTCTGTCTTCTATCATCTGCCAACACTAAAAGACAAGATCAAAGGTCTGCCAGAAGACACAGCAGAGGATAGACATTAGTGTTTTGCTATAATAGTATCATATTCAATGTAACAGTGCTTAGCACTAATAAGAGTTTAGGTAGAGCAGTCCTTAGAGTTAGGTTTATTTGTTACATGTCACTATCAACCCTAACGTCATCAAAGATGCTCAGAGGTTAGAAGTGTTAGTATAAATATGTGATCGTTTGCACAATTTTATCTATCTATATAAAAGATCATTCACCTATCATCTTCTCTGCATTTCTGTACTATTCAAACAATCTTATTAGGCTAAGGGGGAGTTTGTGATTCACATGCAAAAACTATAAGTTTGAAAGCATGATGATCAAAACAAACGACCGTTAGTTGTGATAAAAGTTTTCCATACATTTCCGCTGCATTATACCTTGATTTCTACGTCACTTTCCATTTTTTGAAACAAAAATCACAACTAATTCAAACTTAGATCCTAACAGAAAGTCATGAGCGAACAGATGTATTGGTAAAACAAGAAGAGATACAAGAGACTCCTTGTATTTTGTTTTTGGTGTTTTGCCCAACTACTTGCTTGTATTGTACTCTTCTTGTTTTTAATATTATGTTGGAATAAAGAGGACTAAAAATATTAAATATAAATTTACCTTTGATTTCTACAAGGAATAAAATAAAATATGATTTTTTTGAACTTTGCTTTGGTAAAAAATTACCGAAGCAATTAAGTGATCAAATTTAGTTTGTGAGGTAGTGTGCTATGTAAACTTGAAAAAATGTTTGTTTGGTTGATTATGAAAAGGGACTCAGGGTATAGTTTCAGGATAATGAACTATATCGAAATGACAAATAAGTGCAATAAATGTAAATGCTGACAAAAGATGTATGAGGAAAGCCCTTGATCAGTCTGGATCTCTGGCACAAAACCTCGGGAGCTGACAACTGTCATCTGCCTTGTTCTTCTTATTGATTGCAAAAGTAGGATACAACTTCAGGATATTGCTTGGACCAGCTCTAAGTGTTACAATGATCATATAATGTAAGTGTTGTGAGTGTTTGTGATTGTTACTGCAATTAGAAAGTGAAAGTGTACGAGATTGTGTGTGTTCTACTGCTGATCTAGGCCCCCTATAAATAGTAATCGAAAATAACCAACAACCCTATATTCTAGGGATGCCTTGAATATTCCCTTGTGACCTTTGTAGACTCTCTCTCCAGCTCCAACGTTCGTATCCTAACCGTCTTTAGCGAGTCTTCGGGGAAACTAAGTCTTCATATCCATTGGTACCTTGCAACCAAAGATTAATGTTAATAGCGAGTAGGATATCCCTGCAGGATGTTACCAATATATTTGTTCAGTATCCCGGTCGCAGCATTATATATATAGTATCAGGATATGTCATCAGGATGTAAGTAAGAAATTTCACCCATAACAATTGTCCCCAAAAATAAAACTGTTGGGATCCTAGAACCCAAATGGGGATATTTTTCCTTGCGTAGATCGAGGCAATTAAATGGACGCGACTATTGATTTGACAGGCTGCAACTCCCCAAGCGAATTTCACTCCGTTCCTATCTATCTTGCGCCTATATCTTCTCTTTTTCTGTTTGAAAATCAGCCATCCTTCTCAGAATTTCTAGGTATATTTTCTTCCTCTCTCTCTAAAAATTATATCTGTCTATCTCTTTCGATGGCCGCAAGAACCCAATCACACTCTGACGAATCGGCCTCCCCTTTTACCATTCAAAACCTGCTCAAAAATCCCGAGAATGAGATATGCTCCTTTGATAACTCCGACATCGCGGCACTCAGGGCCTCCGGTGCTTTCCCCGACGGAGTGGTGATCCGTCCGTTTGACCGAACCCTTCGGTCAGACGTGTCGTCCCTGGAGTGGATCTGCTTTTCGGCATATCCTTTCTCTCTCGGTGTCCGGTATCCTTTCCCCGAGTTCATAATGCAATTTTTTCGTAAAAATGGTCTTAGCTTTGCTCAAACAATGCCCATGGTTTGGTGGGTGTTATTTGTACTCAATCAAATCAAAACCTTCCACTTCCCTGATCTCTGCATTGAGGACATCCCCATAGCCTACTGTCTTCGTTCCCATGGCAACAGCCGATTCTTGCTCTTTTTCACTTCTAACAACCCCCTCATCTCAAAGTAACAAAAAATGAGGATGAGTGGAAACGTAAATTTTTATTTGTTAGACGTGACTCCATCTCCAATGAGGACAGCCTTCCGGTGAAGTGGTTGACCACTGGTAGGATTTAGGGTTTTAGATTATCCCCAAACATATCTTGATATTATATCCCAAACTGATATCCTCATTTCTTCCATGCAGCAAACTTCAAGGAACCAGCTCCTCCTACTGCAGAGTCTGAAGAGAGAATCAAAGCAATTTACAAGTTACCTGAAAGTGACAGAAGCTTCTCGTCTCATAACCCAAGTTCAAGCCAATACTCTTCATCCAACATGTCTGGTAAAGACTATATATATTTTTGTGCGTAATTACGTAATTATGAAATTAAAGTTAAGATTGAGAATCTCCCTTTTATGCAGACCCGGTCAAAATGCCTCAGGTTTTTGATCTTGAAGAACTTGACAACTACTCTGGCCCTGTCCAAGTGAAGAAGGAACCTAGCAAACCATCCACTGTATCCAAGCCTGCAACTAGTTCCAAGGGAACGGTCATGCCTAAGCCTTCTCCTACCACAAAGCCACGCGCTTCCAGTTCTCGTAAAAGAAAAGAGGTAGACTCTCCTGCTACCCCTGAGGCTTTCCCCTATGAGAGCCATGGATTCCTTGAATCTAGTGGATTCCTTGAATCCAGTGGATTCATGACTTCCTTCGTTAACCAGGTATGTATCCTTATCCTGTATCCTGCACACATATGCTTAATTGGTATCCTGATTAAATTATATATGCTGATACCTGCATTCTGGATTGTAGGGTCTTGAACGCCTGACAAGCCTCTACGAGGAAGCCTGTGGGACCGCCAAGATGCTGGAAGCCAGGTTGAAGAAGGCTGTGACCACCATTGTGGATCAAGGGAAGATAATCGCTGCCAAGTCTCAGCATTACGAGGACAAATACAAAGCTGTGACCCGGGAAGCTCAGGTCGCTGTCAAGAAGGCTAACCAGGATGCCTAGGCCAAGATGGATGCTGCTCAACTCCAACATGAGCAGGATATGAACTTCTATCGGGAAGGCCTCAAAGGTTCTGTTGTGATTTCCATCCTCCAAGCCAGGCTAAAGATGGCTTACGAAGCCAAGGCTGCGGGCTTCGAATGTCTAGCTTGGGATATTGATGCTTGGGAGGCAAAGTTTAAGGATCTTGGTGGGAATCTCGTGGAGTATCCCGCCAAACCCGAGGTTGTAGCTTCATCCAGGGCAGCTGAGGTGGCTCTATAGGCAGGTGGCAAAGCTGACAAGGATCCTGTGGTTGAAGCTGATGCAGGTGCTGGTGGAGATGGTGAAGCTATGGTTGAAGGTGCTGCCCCGTGAGAGGGTGGCTTAGTGGGCGATGATGGATATTTGTGCCTAGGATGGAGCCCACTTTTTTAAGTTTGATGGTTAATGCCTTTTGTCGAACAATTTACTTTTCTCGCTGAACAATTTTACTTTCCTGCACTTTAAATACAATATGATGGCCAAAGGTGGAGGGATCCTGAGTTTCAGGACGAAGCCCTTGGTCACCAATGTTAATATGCTTTAAAAACTTAATTGTATTCTTGGCGGATGGGTCTCGTTTTGAGATGAAACCAAGAATACAATCCTTTGCTATGTTAATAATAAAGTGACCTTTTTAGCCTTACCCGTTGTTGCCATATTTTTACTTTTGAAAGTTATGCTTCATATATTTTGACTGAATATCCTACTTAGGTTACTGATAAAATGTTCAACACTTTTGTCATCTTTAAAAATGTTAGAAAAAAACTTGGTTAAATATGACTTTAAAAACAAATTTAGATCATTTAGATAAGGCTTTCAAAACTTGAAGAATAAAAATCATACCGGAATACTTAGATAATAATTTCCAACTTCAATCTTCGAACCGTTTGCAATGTCCCCAGCATGGATGTCCCCTGTCTGTGCAGGATATTGCATCAGTGCATGCCATACTTGAGTATTTCTTCACTTAGTGATTAAACTTGACAATGTTTTATGTGTGTAGACACAATCACAATTTGGAATTTTTCAAAGACTTTAATTTCACTGGGGATAAATCCTTAGTATCATGGGGATAAACCCTTAGTATCCTGAGGATAAACCCTTTATTCTCATGCGCTACAGGCGGGAGTGTATAAACTCCAAGACTTAGAAAGGCGAAAACCTTTACACCTTAGAGAGTATGAAAATACCCTTTCACGAGTGAGGGTGATCAATCCTCATATACCGTAAGGATCCAGGATATAGCCAATAGTAACGAAATTGTCAGCCACTGTTACATGAAATGGTCCTGCCATCTTGAACTATACCCGGATAACTTGCGCTCCAGGCGGGGTGTTTAAACCCAATTCGGAAGAAAGGTGAATACCATTAAAACCTGTGAAGGGATCTGAATCCCTTAAACGTGAGAGAGGGGGCCAATCCTCTAGTTTTTCGATCCATCTTTAGCAAATATCCTGGAGTATTATCCTGAAGCATATCCTATAAAAAACCTTTAAACTAAGGTGGGTGTTAGCTTGGCTAACACCCCAAGCTAACACCCCTCCGATGCTTAAGTCAGTATTGGGTTTCAAAGTATAATAAACTAAATTAAATATATTTTAAAAGAGATAGAATTCCTACCATCCTGAGTTAGAAATTAAATTCTAAACTCACTTGAAATAAGCTTTAAGATGTATAGCATTCCAGGATCTTGGTATCATATCTCCTTCCATGGTTTTGAGCCGGTATGCTCCCTTTCCAGATTCTGATTTAATCTTGTATGGCCCTTCCCATTTTGGAGCTAACTTCCCATCAGTAGGATTAGTCATATTTTGAAACGCTTTTCTCAATACCCAATCTCCAACTTGGAATCTTCTAGTTCTTAAATTCTTATTGTATGACTTGGCTATCCTTTGCTGATATGCTGCCATCCTTAGCTTTGCTGCATCCCTCGTTTCATCAACGGTGTCTAATTCCTGATATAAGACTTCAGGATTCGCTTCAGGATCCCGTAGACTCGATCTAGCTATTGGTATTACCATTTCTGTTGGAATCACTGCTTCTACTCCAAATACTAACAAGAACGGGGTTTGCCCAGTAGCATTCTTCACAGTTGTTCTATCTGCTCATAGGAGAAATGGTAGTTCCTCTATCGATTTTCCTTTTTTGGCACCTAACCTCTTTTTAAGGTTATTGACAATTATCTTGTTTGAGGATTCTGCCTGTCCATTAGCTTAAGGATGCATCGGTGTTGATGTGATCATTTTGCTTCCCAAACTCTTACAAAAATCTGTAGTTCTTTTGCTGATGAATTGAGAGCCATTGTCGCATATTATCTCGGCCGGTATCCCAAACCTTGTCAAGATATTCCTTTTGATTAAAGACACCACTTCTTGATCCATAATTTGGACAAACGCTTCTGCTTTCCATTTGGAGAAATAATCCGTTGTTGCTAGCATGAAAACCTTTCCTCCAGGAACTTTTGGGAGTATTCCCACTATATCTATCCCCCATTTCATAAATGGCCAAGGAGATATGATAGGATATAATGGTTCTGCAGGCTGATGTAGTATGTTGCTATGTCTTTGACAGGCATCACATTTCTGAACATACTCCATAGCATCCTTTCTCATGGTTGGCCAGTAATACCCTATTCTCAACACCTTCGAGAATAAAGATCTGCCCCCAGTATGGTTGCCACAATCTCCTTCGTGTATATCCTGAAGTACCTCCTTGGTTTCAGGATCCTCTAAGCATCTTAGGTATAGACCTGCAAGAGATTTCCTGTACAAGATATTATTTATTATTGTAAAACGAGATACCTTCATCCTGAAAGCTCTAGGATTCTCGTCCTTTGGAACATCTCCTTCTTGTAGATACTTCATGATTGGAACCATCTAGGATTCAGGATCCTTTTCATGATACCCATCATCCGGATCTTTTATACTTGCTACATGCTTATCCTGGGACTTAGGATGTGTCACACCCTCAATTTCCACTTGCGGAGTTTTACCGCGAGGCGTGTGAACAAACCAGAATCTGAAACACTAGTACGTCGAACGAATCTATATGATTTGATAATACGTTTTCCAAAAATCATTTGTTTAACCATTCATCGTAGATTTTATATTGTCTTAGTTAGTTACCAATGTTTAGCGGAAGCATTCGTTTTTATGGTTGAGCGGAAGCATAAAATAAGTAGAGAAACGGGCGCCAACACAAACGCCAAAACAAATGAAAAACCCAAAACTATGTTTGTGGATGAGACTTGATAAAAGATGTCTTGTTCAATGCATGTGAGTGCACCTAGAGCTCCTAGCGTCCTGAGAAACATGTAAAGAAACAAGTGTCAACATTAAAGATGAGTGAGTTCACAGGTTTTCATAAATTCGTTTGTTCGGTTATGAGTTTGTTTCCCCCATTATCCCTAACCCGGGATAACGATTTAGTCCATTATTCCCAACCCGGAATAATACCGATAGTTCCATTATTCCTTAACCGGAATAATACTGATGTTGGTTCCATTATTCCAAACCCGGAATAATAAAGTTGTTGTTTCCTTTATCCCCAACCCGGGATAATATAGTTGATTCGTAATTAAGTTCAATGTTAACATATATAGGTAGCTAGCCTAAAGTTATGTCACGTAAGAGTTCGCGATCGAAGCTGACTGTTGTGCCTCCGTGTTGCCAGGCCTATCACTGACCATGGCGAAGTTAGGCCAAATTATTCACCCGTTGACCATACCCGGTCGGCTAGCGCGACTAGCTCGGATGGGGCTTGTCGGGCCCAGTAGTACTACTTATAATTCCCCCGCTATTAAAACCCAATACTAACGATCCGAGAGATTGACGAGGACTTAAGTGATATAGCTGCTTAGTGACCATAACATTACATTAACATCAACTTAGTTACCGAATAGTTATGTGACGTTAATTTCGTATAACGTAAAGAGATTGAGTTTGAAGAGTGTATACATGTTTCTCCCCCTGTTGTTTAAAAACCGGATAAAGTTAGGGGCCGTGAACTCACCTTTAGTTGCTCGGTTAGTGTAGCAAAGAAGTTGTAAGGGATGGGACCGCTAATTGCGTCCTAACAAACCAATTGATTTCAAGTCAGTGTGTGAACACACCAATACAAATTCTACACTTAATTTACGCACAAAGTGATACACACAAACAACATACCTAACACTCAAACATGCATGCAAGTATCCTCATCTGATCATAGTAATCAAAACAATTTATCATGAACATAATCCAATCCATGCAACACTTTAGTGCACACAATCACAAGTTATCAAATTTCAGCTTAATACTCATAATTCAGCTGTTTTCTAGTATTTTTATAAAATAGTTCCAACGTTCCAAAAATTCCAATTATTTTACAGCAGGTGACATTTATACTGTAGAAATTTATATAAATTTTCCAAGTCCTAAATCTTTACCAATTAACCATAAATATTAATATACTAGGCTGCAGTCAGATTCGTCGCTTTCTGACTGCAGTCCACGGAAGAATTTATTTAAAAATCACTGATCGTCCAATTAACAAAATTCCAGTTAGAGTTATCCGGAAATTAACATACCTAGTTGCTGTACAAAATTCATGACTCGACTCCTTACTGATTATAAAATCCAACTCGATAAACAACTAACAAAATTTCAGGATTTTCACAGCTTTAGTTACTGAACTTATTTGGCCATTTAAAAATATCAAACGACTTCAGAAAAATATGAATCCAGCGCCATTAGATTCGTTATTCAAATCTCTACGTTCTAGACATCAGAAAATCCGTTTTTCGACAACTAATGACCGAGTTACCGCCAGTTGAAGTCGGCTGTAACTATCACTCAGCAACCTGTTTCAGCATATTGTTACCATAAATTCGCATAAACCGTCCATATAATTAACCTAGGCGATCAAGAACCGGTTTCCTAGTCATAGATCAATACCAATATCACATCCATGCAAACCCTAATCCATACCTCTAGTTTTTATAAACAAAACATACTAGCAAACTTATAAGTTCCGAAAACAATCATACATGTAAACAATGATCAATCAGCCGATTAACAACATAATCATTACATTCAAACACATATAATCCGAATATAATCTTGTAACAAAAGATAAGCCCTAACCTTTAATGACTAGGTAAATAAGCCGGGACTTGGACAAGAATGGATTCGGCTGTTCAAGCAAGATCACGACCGAATGAGATGAACAACCTGCTGTCGCGACCGAGAGATGATGATGGAGTTGTAACAAGCTGCTTACGGTCGAGGGACTGAAAGGAACAAGCTGCTTGCGATCAAAGGGACAAGAGTAAGGCTGCCGACGGCTGTTTTGCTATTAGGGTTTTGTGTTTTGTGAAGGATGCATGCATGGTTAGTATATATAGGCGCAAAGAGATGAGGGAATGGGTTGCGGTTTGGGTTTGATCTCGCAATGGGTTTGCGGTTTGGGCTTGTTCTCGGCCGAGAGTGGTTTGGGTTGGTTCGGTTTGGGTTGCACGCGGCTGAATAGTTTGAGTTCAAAGTTTAAAACTTGGTTAACTCCTAGAGTCACAAGGAATCGAGGTTGGTTCGTGTCGCGGTTCGGTTTGGTTCGTCTACATATTTACTATAAATATTTTATAACCAAAACAATCACATAATCGCACATTACGTATTCACTAACTCGTACACGTTTAATACGTAGCATACAATTTATTCGACAAGTATTGCGTTTAAGTTATCCGAAAAACCGGGATGTCACATTATCCCCATGTTGAAAGAATTTTCGTCCCGAAAATTGAGTAAACGCGTTTAGAATGTAGCGTATATGTTTAGAGTGCCACGCACAAAGAGTTAGTTCGTTTATGATGGTACGCGAAGTTACAAGAAGTTCCCAAGTGCCATGCACAAAGATTCCCAAGTGCCATGCACAAGGACTTAGTTAACAATGGTACGCGAAAGTATGAGAAATTTCCAGGTTGTCACATCATCCCCATGTTGAAAGAATTTTCGTCCCGAAAATTTAGTTGTTGGTATCGTTAGTTTGCTGCTCAGTTGCGAAGAGGTGTGGGTATTTGCTTTTCATTTGGTCCTCTCTTTCCCACGTAAACTCCGGTCCACGCTTAGAGTCCCAACGAACCTTAACGATCGGAATCTTGCTGTGCCTTCGAGTCTTGATCTCACGATCCATGATCTCGATAGGCTGTTCCACAAAGTGTAGTTGTTCATCCACTTGGATCTCATCCAATGGAATGACTAGAGTTTCATCTGATAGACACTTCTTCAGATTTGACACGTGAAAAACGTTGTGAACTCTACTGAGTTCGGCAGGAAGGTCTAATTGATAAGCTACGGGTCCGATATGTTTCAAGATTACAAACGGGCCTACGTACCGTGGGTTTAGTTTGCCCCGTTTTCCAAAGCGGATTACACCCTTCCAGGGTGACACCTTTAGTAGGACGCGGTCGCCTACTTGAAATTCGAGCGGTTTGCGTCGTTGATCAGCGTAGCTTTTCTGTCGATCCCGTGCCGCCGCCATGCGGTTTCTGATTTGTACAATCTTTTCAGTAGCCTCAAGTATTAACTCAGGGCCTGTGAGTTGACTGTCACCGACTTCTGCCCAACAGACCGGTGATCTACATTTACGACCGTATAATGCCTCAAACGGTGCTGCCGAAATAATCGTATGATAACTGTTGTTATATGAGAATTCCACTAAAGGCAGGTGAATTTCCCAACTATTTCCGAAGTCTACTACGCATGCCCTAAGCATGTCTTCCAAGGTCTGTATGGTCCTTTCGCTTTGACCATCAGTCTGAGGGTGATAGTCTGTGCTCATATCTAAGCGTGTTCCCAACGCTTTCTGGAGTGACCGCCAGAAGTTGGACGTGAAGCGAACATCTCTGTCTGAGATGATGGATGTTGGCACTCCGTGCCGAGAGACTACTTCCTTAATGTAGATGCGAGTCAACTTCTCCATCTTATCTGTTTCTTTAATAGCTAGGAAGTGTGCGGACTTAGTTAAACGATCCACAATCACCCAGATGGTATCGCAACCACCCAAAGTTCGCGGGAGTTTAGTGATGAAATCCATTGAGATCTGATCCCATTTCCACATTGGGATCTCAGGTTGTTGGAGTAGCCCCGATGGCTTTTGATACTCTACCTTGACTTTTGCACAAGTCAAACATTTACTCACGTAGGTGGCTATATCGGCTTTCATGTTGGGCCACCAAAAAGCAGCTTTAAGGTCTGGATACATCTTATCTGAACCCGGATGGACAGAGTATCGGGATTTGTGAGCTTCATCCATGACTAGCTCTCTAAGGTTTCCGTAAAGAGGTACCCATATGCGATTCATGAAATACCGGGCTCCATTGGGTTTTACTTCCCAATCGCGTTCCATTTTTCCCACCGATTCAGCCTTGATGTTTTCCTCCTTAACTGCTTCTAACTGGGCGTCGCGTATTTGTTCGGGTAGCCCCGAATGAATAGTGAGTTGTAATGCTCGTACACGGCGAGGTTTCAAGTGTTCCTTCCTACTGAGGGCATCAGCTACCACGTTAGCTTTACCCGGGTGATACCGAATGGCACACTCATAATCGTTCAAGAGTTCGACCCAGCGACGCTGTCGCATGTTCAACTCCTTCTGATCAAAGATGTGTTGGAGGCTCTTGTGGTCTGTAAAGATTGTGCACTTCGTTCCATAGAGGTAGTGTCTCCAAATCTTAAGTGCAAACACTACTGCTCCCAATTCCAGGTCATGCGTCGTGTAGTTTTTCTCGTGAACCTTCAGCTGTCGCGACGCATACGCGATGACCTTATCGCGTTGCATGAGTACGCATCCCAACCCCTGAATGGAAGCATCACAATATACTACAAAGTCATCTGTCCCTTCCGGCAAGGACAGAATGGGTGCACTGCAAAGTTTCTGTTTCAGCAATTGAAATGCTGCTTCTTGCTTGTCACCCCAAGCATACTTGATGCCTTTCTGGGTGAGGGTAGTAAGCGGTTGTGCGATCTTTAAAAATCCCTCGATGAAGCGTCTGTAGTAACCAGCCAAACCCAAAAATTGGCGAATCTCCGTCGGTGTCCTGGGTGCTTCCCAGTTTTTGATAGCTTCAATCTTGGCAGGGTCTACGTGGATACCCTTTTCATTTACGATATGCCCAAGAAACTGAACTTCCCGAATCCAGAAGTCACACTTTGAAAGCTTGGCATATAGTTTCTCCTGTTGAAGTAATCCTAGCAGTAATCGTAGATGTTCAGCATGTTCTTCTTCACTTTTGGAGTAGATGAGTATGTCATCGATGAACACAATGACAAACTTGTCAAGGTATGGTTTACACACGCGGTTCATGAGGTCCATGAACACCGCAGGTGCGTTGGTGAGACCGAAGGGCATGACCAAGAACTCATAATGGCCATACCTAGTACGAAATGCCGTCTTGGCGATATCTTCCTCCCTGACGCGTAGCTGGTGGTAACCGAACCGAAGGTCAATCTTGGAGTAGTAGCTTGACCCTTAAAGTTGGTCGAAAAGATCGTCGATGCGAGGTAACGGGTATCGGTTCTTGACAGTAACCTTGTTGAGTTCCCTGTAGTCGATGCACATGCGGAAGGTCCCGTCCTTCTTTTTGACAAACAGGACTGGAGCTCCCCATGGTGAAGCGCTTGGTCGGATAAATCCCTTTTCTAACAGCTCCTGAAGTTGGGTAGACAGCTCCTGCAGCTCGGCTGGAGCTAGGCGGTATGGAGCCTTGGCGATAGGAGTTGCATGGTTCGCCAATTCGATTTCAAACTCCAATTGTCGATGGGGTGGAAGACCAGGTAATTCCTTTGGGAATACATCGGAAAAATTACGGACGACCGGGATGTCTTCTATACGTTTCTCGTCCTTAGGCTGTTCAGTAACCGGTGCGAGTAAAGCGAAGGAGTTCTTTCTCCGAAGATACTTTTGCGTTTGCATGTAAGAGATGATGTTTGTGACGGCGCTTGCCTTCTCGCCTTGTACCGTCAAGATTTCGTCGTTAGAGAGCGGAATACGGATAGATTTTTTGAAGCAGAGGACTTCAGCCCGGACGTCGGATAGCCAGTCCATTCCGACTACCACGTCAAAACTACCCAGGGTAGTTGTCATCAGATCAATGGTAAAAGTGTGACCCGCGAGTTTGAGTTGACAGCCGAATACTATATGGGTCACGTCTACAGATTTACCATCGGCTAATTCTATGATATAAGGGGTCTCTAAGGGTTTAGGCGTGAGATTTAGGTTCTTCCTAAAAGACTCAGATATAAAGCTCCTATCCGCACCCGTATCAAAAAGCACAGTAGCAAAATGTTCATTAAGGGGAAACTTACCGGTGACCACGTTCGAGTCGTTTCTGGCCTCTCCGCGGCCCAATGTAAATGCGCGACCTTTGTCACCTCCTGTGCCACCGTTTCCATTGTTGTTGTTGTTATTGTTGTTGTTGTGGTTATTGTGGTTGTGGTTGTTCCCACCATTGTTGTTGGTGTTACGCAACTGTGGGCAGTCTCTTTTGAAGTGGGCAGTGCTACCACACTAATAGCATCCCTAGTTAACTCCCTGTTGTGGGCCTTGGGGTTGATTTTGGTTCTGTCGGGACATGATTTCCCCACGACAATCCTTTGCCGCATGTCCCATATTGCCACATCGTTGGCAGCGATTTCCGGCACAAGGGCCGTTATGATGAAGATTACAGCGGTTGCACTGCGGCTTTCGACCTGCATAGCCGGTTGCGTTCTGGTTGTTGTTGTTGTTGTTGGCGGGCTGATTTTGGTGACCCCAGTGGCTGTTGTAATGATTGAACCATTTCTGGTTCCCCTGTTGCGGCTGGGATGACGAAGACTGCCGAGCAGACAAGTCTTCAAACTTTCTTTTGTTATCAGGGGCAACTTCAGTTGTACCCCGTGCTGGCAACTTCTTTTGTTCCACCGCCTTATCGGTGAGTTTGTGCGCCAATCGGATTGCTTGATGCTCAGTTACAGGGTTACTAGCCATTACCATACCCTGAATCTCCGGGACCAGACCCCCAAGATAGAACTCGAGTCTTTTCTCCACAGTGTTGGCCAAATCGGGACATAGAAATACCAAGTCATGATGTTTTGCTGTGTATGCCTCTATTTCAGATCCCACCATCTTGTGGTTCCATAAAGTTTGCTCCAACTGTTGCACTCTGTCTCGCGGACAGTACTCTTCTTTGATTAGGGCCTTAAACTCGGCCCAGGCCATAGCATTTGCAGCAATAAGTCCACGGTTTTGGACTTGTGCATTCCACCAAGTTAGTGCCCCATCTTCCAGTGTTGAGGCGGCGTACTTGACCTTGTTGGCCTCTAGACAGTTGCACATTTAAAATACTGATTCAGATTTTTCGATCCAGCGGACCAGTCCAATGGGTCCTTCTGCCCCCGAGTATTTGCTTGGTTTCGCGTCGAGGAACATCTTGTAGGGGTTAAAACCCCCTCCTGCTGACAGAGAACAGGTAGTCAGCGAGGAATTCTGCTAGCCCAACTATTAGATTTTCACACGAAAATTTAATAATGGTTACCTGCCTGTTGGTTCTGAACACCCGCTAAAGTTGCGTTCACGTGCTCTTGAATCATGGCAGCTAGTTCTTCGGGCGTCAAGTTAAGGTTTCCACGTCGTCCAGTTGCCATTTAGATCTTCGAAACACAACACAAACACACCCCGATAAGTCTATATATCCAATATAGTTATCCTACTTCGTACTTTAATAATTATCAAGTTATGTCAACTCAATATATTAAATAGTCACAAGAAATACTTGATTAAATGAAATTTCAACGTCTTACAAAGTGCCAACCAAACATATGAATTCACTATATGGTTGCCACAATCTCCTTCATGTATATCCTGAAGTACCTCCTTGGTTTCAGGATCCTCTAAGCATCTTAGGTATAGACCTGCAAGAGATTTCCTGTACAAGATATTATTTATTATTGTAAAACGAGATACCTTCATCCTGAAAGCTCTAGGATTCTCGTCCTTTGGAACATCTCCTTCTTGTAGATACTTCATGATTGGAACCATCTAGGATTCAGGATCCTTTTCATGATACCCATCATCCGGATCTTTTATACTTGCTACATGCTTATCCTGGGACTTAGGATGTGTCACACCCTCAATTTCCACTTGCGGAGTTTTACCGCGAGGCGTGTGAACAAACCAGAATCTGAAACACTAGTACGTCGAACGACTCTATATGATTTGATAATACGTTTTCCAAAAATCATTTGTTTAACCATTCATCGTAGATTTTATATTGTCTTAGTTAGTTACCAATGTTTAGCGGAAGCATTCGTTTTTATGGTTGAGCGGAAGCATAAAATAAGTAGAGAAACGGGCGCCAACACAAACGCCAAAACAAATGAAAAACCCAAAACTATGTTTGTGGATGAGACTCGATAAAAGTTGTCTTGTTCAATGCATGTGAGTGCACCTAGAGCTCCTAGCGTCCTGAGAAACATGTAAAGAAACAAGTGTCAACATTAAAGATGAGTGAGTTCACAGGTTTTCATAAATTCGTTTGTTCGGTTATGAGTTTGTTTCCCCCGTTATCCCTAACCCGGGATAACGATTTAGTCCATTATTCCCAACCCGGAATAATACCGATAGTTCCATTATTCCTTAGCCGGAATAATAATGATGTTGGTTCCATTATTCCAAACCCGGAATAATAAAGTTGTTGTTTCCTTTATCCCCAACTCGGGATAATATAGTTGATTCGTAATTAAGTTCAATGTTAACATATATAGGTAGCTAGCCTAAAGTTATGTCACGTAAGAGTTCGCGATCGAAGCTGACTGTTGTGCCTCCGTGTTGCCAGGCCTATCACTGACCATGGCGAAGTTAGGCCAAATTATTCACCCGTTGACCATACCCGGTCGGCTAGCGCGACTAGCTCGGATGGGGCTTGTCGGGCCCAGTAGTACTACTTATAATTCCCCCGCTATTAAAACCCAATACTAACGATCCGAGAGATTGACGAGGACTTAAGTGATATAGCTGCTTAGTGACCATAACATTACATTAACATCAACTTAGTTACCGAATAGTTATGTGACGTTAATTTCGTATAACGTAAAGAGATTGAGTTTGAAGAGTGTATACATGTTTCTCCCCCTGTTGTTTAAAAACCGGATAAAGTTAGGGGCCGTGAACTCACCTTTAGTTGCTCGGTTAGTGTAGCAAAGAAGTTGTAAGGGATGGGACCGCTAATTGCGTCCTAACAAACCAATTGATTTCAAGTCAGTGTGTGAACACACCAATACAAATTCTACACTTAATTTACGCACAAAGTGATACACACAAACAACATACCTAACACTCAAACATGCATGCAAGTATCCTCATGTGATCATAGTAATCAAAACAATCTATCATGAACATAATCCAATCCATGCAACACTTTAGTGCACACAATCACAAGTTATCAAATTTCAGCTTAATACTCATAATTCAGCTGTTTTCTAGGATTTTTATAAAATAGTTCCAACGTTCCAAAAATTCCAATTATTTTACAGCAGGTGACATTTATACTATACAAATTTATATAAATTTTCCAAGTCCTAAATCTTTACCAATTAACTATAAATATTAATATACTAGGCTGCAGTCAGATTCGTCGCTTTCTGACTGCAGTCAACGGAAGAATTTATTTAAAAATCACTGATCGTCCAATTAACAAAATTCCAGTTAGAGTTGCCCTGAAATTTCCATACCTAGTTGCTGTACAAAATTCATGACTTGACTCCCTACTGATTATAAAATCCATCTCGATAAACAACTAACAAAATTTCAGGATTTTCACAGCTTTAGTTACTGAACTTATTTGGCCATTTAAAAATATCAAACGACTTCAGAAAAATATGAATCCAGTGCCATTAGATTCGTTATTCAAATCTCTACGTTCTAGACATCAGAAAATCTGTTTTTCGACAACTAATGACTGAGTTACAGCCAGTTGAAGTCGGCTGTAACTATCACTCAGCAACCTGTTTCAGCATATTGTTACCATAAATTCGCATAAACCGTCCATATAATTAACCTAGGCGATCAAGAACCGGTTTCCTAGTCATAGATCAATACCAATATCACATCCATGCAAACCCTAATCCATACCTCTAGTTTTTATAAACAAAACATACTAGCAAACTTATAAGTTCCGAAAACAATCATACATGTAAACAATGATCAATCAGCCGATTAACAACATAATCATTACATTCAAACACATATAATCTGAATATAATCTTGTAACAAAATATAAGCCCTAACCTTTAATGACTAGGTAAATAAGCCGGGACTTGGACAAGAATGGATTCGGCTGTTCAAGCAAGATCACGACCGAATGAGATGAACAACCTGCTGTCGCGACCGAGAGATGATGATGGAGTTGTAACAAGCTGCTTACGGTCGAGGGACTGAAAGGAACAAGCTGCTCGCGATCAAAGGGACAAGAGTAAGGCTGCCGACGGCTGTTTTGCTATTAGGGTTTTGTGTTTTGTGAAGGATGCATGCATGGTTAGTATATATAGGCGCAAAGAGATGAGGGAATGGGTTGCGGTTTGGGTTTGATCTCGCAATGGGTTTGCGGTTTGGGCTTGTTCTCGGCCGAGAGTGGTTTGGGTTGGTTCGGTTTGGGTTGCACGCGGCCGAATAGTTTGAGTTCAAAGTTTAAAACTTGGTTAACTCCTAGAGTCACAAGGAATCGAGGTTGGTTCGTGTCGTGGTTCGGTTTGGTTCGTCTACATATTTACTATAAATATTTTATAACCAAAACAATCACATAATCGCACATTACGTATTCACTAACTCGTACACGTTTAATACGTAGCATACAATTTATTCGACAAGTATTGCGTTTAAGTTATCCGAAAAACCGGGATGTCACAGGATGTTCCATCGCAGGATACAGGATATGTAGTATTGGTATCTGAGTTCCTTCTGGTATCCTGACAGTAGATCCTAGATTTGCTAAAGCGTCCGCTTCAGCGTTTTCTTCTCTTGGTACCTGTTCAAGTGTAAAGTTTTCGAAATGTCCTGCTAATTTCTTAACAATTTCAAGATATTCAGCTAACTTTTCACCTTTGACTACATAAGATCCATTGAAATGGTTAGTAATCAATAGGGAATCGACATACACTTGTAAACATTTAACATTCATATTCTTAGCCAATTCTAATCCTGCTATTAGGGCTTCATACTCAACTTCATTATTAGTAGCAGGAAATTCACATCTAATAGCCTGGACCTGTGGCGATTTTAGTAGTATACCTAATCCCACACCTCTTATGTTTGATGCACCATCAGTATACAATATCTAAGATCCTGAATTCTCACCTAATTGTTGTACTTCTAGGTCAGCTTCATTTTGAATATCGCTACTAAAATCAGCCCCAAAGTCTGCTAAGGCCTGAGACTTTATAGCATTTCTAGGTTCATATACTAAATCATACACACTTAGTTTTACGGACCACTTAGCCATCGTACCAGACTTTTCAGGTTTCCTAAGCACATGTTTAACAGGATAATTGGTTTTAATATGAATCCTATGTGTTTCAAAGTAATGTCTAAGCTTAGTTGATGCCATAACTAGAGCTAATATCAATTTTTCTAAGTGTGAGTATCTAGTTTCAACATCTAATAAACTTTTACTAACATAATAAACAGGATACTGCTGACCTTCGTGATCCTTTACCAAAACAACACTTACTGCATTCCCTGATACTGCAAGGTATAGGGATAAGGGTTCACCATCCTCAGGCTTCATTAGCAGAGGTGCACTTGAAAGGCACTGCTTCAATTCCTGCAGGGCAGCTTCATGTGTTTCTCCTCATTCAAATTTTTTGTTCTTCTTCAGGATATCATAAAATTCTTTGCATTTCTCTGAAGATCTTGAAATGAATCTGTGCAATGCTGCTACTCTTCCAGTTAATCTCTGTACATCCTTCATATTGGATGGTGATTTAAGATCCAGGATAGCTTTAATCTGTTCTGGACTTGCTTCTATCCCCCTCTTTGTCACCAAGTATCCTAAAAACTTTCCTGCCCCCGCTCCAAAATGGCATTTAGCAGGATTCAGCTTCATATTATACTGGTCCCGGATATTGAAGGCACACTCTAAATCCTGGAGGTGATTCTCCGCTTTCTTGGATTTCACCACCATATCATCAATATATACTTCCATTGTGTCCCCGGTTCGTCTTTAAACATCATATTGACCAGCCTCTGATACGTCGCACATGCATTTTTTAGACCAAAAGGCATGGCAGTATAATAGTATATACCTGTGGGTGTCATGAATGTCGTGTCTTCTTGGTCGGATGGCTCCATTTGGATTTCTTGAAATCCTGAGGATGCATCCATAAAGGTCAGCATTTCATGGCTGGCAGTAGCATCTACCATCGAATCTATGTGAGGTAATGGGAATGGGTCTTTAGGACAGGCTTTATTGAGGTCTGTGTAGTCTACACAAACTCTCCACTTCCCATTCTTCTTTTGGAACACCACCACGTTTGCTAGCCACTTTGGAAACTTGACTTCCCTAATCATTTTGGATTTGAGCAACCGTTCCACCTCCTCTTATATAATTGCATTCTTTTCAGGAGCGAATTTCCTTCTCTTTTGTTGAACGGGCCTGAAAGATTTATCAATTCCAAGTTTGTGAGTTATAATATCTTTCGATATACCTATCAATGTCTTCGTGTTTCCATGCAAACGTGGACATCCTGCATTTCAAAAAGTTAGTAAGCTGATTCTCATTATCCTGAGGGATATTGGCCCCTATAAACACCGAGACATCTGGATTATCCTGATCCAGGATAACTTTCTTAACATCTGCTCTGAAGTTTTCATGATATCCTGGGCCTGTTTCTTTAATTGCTATCATGCCCTGGCTTTTGTTGATGCCTTCATTGAAGAGGAATAGCATTCCTTTGCCTCTTGTTGGTCGCTTTCCACTTTAACTATCCCCCAAGGAGTAGGGATCTTGACACACTGATGATAGGTGGAAGGTACAACTTTCATATCATGAATCCATCGCCTGCCTAATATAATATTATAGCAGGATAATGAGTCCAGGACACAAAATCGTTGCATTGAATTCACTCCTTCAACATATACATGCAGCTTTATCTCTCCATCTGTGCCTCTTAACTAAATCCTACAAGGACAGTGGACTTCGAGGTAATCTCCATTTCTGGGATGTTCATTCTTATCAGGGTTTCCAACTAGATGATGTTGACCAAGCTGCCATTGTCCACCAATATCCTGCGTATAAAATGGTTAGCAATATACAAAGTAATTACCAGACCATCATGGTGAGGATCCTGGATGTTATCCCGGTCTTCGCTATCGAACGTTATCACTTTATCATTCGTGAGCATTGCCATCCTGGTTAGTTTGTCTCATCTTTCTGGCTTTGCTTCCTTTGCATGCCTTTTAGCCGCAGAATACGAAGTCCCACAAATATCAGATCCCCTACATATAAAATTGATTATCTTGGCATCTGATGGAGGTGATGCCGCTCGTTCAGGATCTTTATCAGTATCCTGACCCTTATTCTTCTTTTTACCGAGAAGGTCTTTTAAGTAACCTTTGCTCAACAAGTAGCTTATCACCTTCCTTAGGGCTATGCAATCTTCTGTTACATGTCCAAAATCTTCATGGAAGGCACACCACTTTGATTTATCCTTCCAATTAGCCTTTTGCTGGTTCTTCATTGGCCACCTTGCTTTATCTCCTACGCCCTGCATGGCGTATATCAATTCATGAACATTAACAGAAAAACAATATTATGATAACTCAGGATATTCTTCGCTATCCTCATCCTCAACAGCGTTCACTTTCTTGTTGTCGTTTCTACCATACGACTTAGAGCGGTATGTTTATATGAGGATTCCGACTTCATGTTTGCTGATTCGTATCTTGAGGATGCATTCATCCTCTCTTGCATTTTCTTGTCATCTTCAAGCCTGATATATCTTAGAGCTCTGTTTCGAGCTTCGTCCAAGTTCCTGTAAGGGTTCATCATAAGATCCTAACAACATTGGGAGTCCTTCTACAATTCCATATTGAATGTCTGTACAACTGTAGCAAGATCAAGGTGTGGGATATCCAAGGATTCCCTGCTGAACTTGTTTACGTAATCCCTTAAGGATTCTTGAGGGCTCTGTGTTATCCTATAAAGGTCACTTGTTAGTTTTTCAAAGCTTCTACTTCAAGAAAACAGACTGTTAAACAGATTAACCAAATGAGAAAATGATGTAATTTGTTAGGGATAGAATTTTAATGTTCGTGGATCATATATCCTTCTATATGTCTGGATCATGGATCCTCAAGACACGGTGCAGGAAGGCTAAGGATCATTGATCCTCATTATTGTTCTAATTAGCTAACAATTGTTTCCAATGTATTATGGTATGGTTTTGTAGGAGCTTTATGAAGATGACCTACCCGCCGAGAATCAAGGGGAGTATACCATTATTCCAGCACGTGCCAGGAGTTTGTGACCGTTATTGGTGAACGTGGGATATTGCCAAAATTTTCGGATAGTTAGTTAAGGATAATTTTTAGTTGAATAAAAGGGGTACTGAGCTTGAATAAGATAGGAATTCGAACACACACATATGCGACCTACACTACTCTCTAATACGCACATTAGCAACATTGTAACAAGCTCAATATTTCCAAATTGTAATCTTTCTTGTTGAATATAATTGGTGATCGGTAGTTTCCATCACCCTAGGTTTTTTGTGCCGGAGATCATCTCTCGATCAAGGGCTTTTTCCTCGTACAAATCATTGTGTTCACTGTCATTTACTTTTGTTATTTGTTCATACACTTGTTCGTTTAACCAAGCATCCAACCTCACAAAAATCAGATTTGGTTACATTATCCTTGTGTGATTTTTGACCAAAATCGTTTTGCACCCACCGTGGGGCAATCGGTGCTTCAATTCTAAAAAGTCCGTTTGTTTCATTCATTTCTGTTCATTTCCATCAATTACATAGCTTCTCATGGAAAATCTGCTTCAAGTGCCATGCCGGCGGTTACCACATCTCAGCCTAGTGCATCATTGCCACCCATTCCTCCTGCATACCAGAAGAGTGCTGAGAATCTCTAGAAGAAAACTACACTTATTTATACAGGATCAAAAACCTTGTTGTTTCCTCATCTACTCAACTAACAGTGACCTTTCTACTTTGATTTTGCAGATGAAAGGATACATGGAACAACTAGACAAAACTAACCAGAGGATCCTCAGGGAGATTGATGAAATCAAGAAGCAGAAGAGATCAGTGGAGGATCACTCTCCGCTAATGCCCAGACCATTGGATTTCATCTTCTCCGGCGTCAACAATCCAGCATTCAAGGGGATCTGGTCTTCAAATTCAAGGATCCTCCAATTACCAGCAGGGATCAATGGTGATGACACAGGCTCAAGAATCCTCAGGATTACAGCATGGATCATTAGCAATGACGCAACCACAAGCATCTCATTACCAACCTTATGGATCCTCAAATCAACATCAAGGAGGCTATCTCAGCTCAGGAGGATATTTGGAGTCGGTTGCACCAAAGGAATCCTATTTCCAGCATCAAGGATCCTTTTCTAAGGATCAAGGATCTTGCGCTTGGGATAAGGTTCAAGGATCCTCCTCTAAGGTTCAAGGATCCATGCAGTATCCTTTAAGGCCCTCAGCACCCGTGTATCCTGGACCCAATGTCTTTCAGGATCAAGGATCCTCAGGAAGTCAGATATTCAAGGATTCTAAAGTTCACAAAGGGGACTTCATCCCTATGCAGACTATTGCTTCATCTGATCTAACTGTTGCACCTGAAGTGTCTACTTTTGGATACACTTCTGCGATACTGGTTCCAACCCAATCAGGAGGTAACAATTTCAATACATCTTTTGGTACTATTTACGGTTCCATGCAGGATACAGGTATCAATCAGGCTATGGCACGGGAACTTCAGAAGCTTAAGGATATGATATCCAGCGTCCCAAGAGTGGTTAAGCCCATTCCTGAGATCCCGGATGGAAGTCACAGGGTGTCTCGTTTTGCAACTCCTATATGCAATGCTGAGATACCAAAACGCTTTCAAACCCCCAACATGAAGTGTACGATGGTACGACTGATCCAGAGGAGCATGTGGCACAGTACTGGGAAAGAATGAAGATCAACCCCATTCCAGAAAGGTTAAAAGAAGCCTGTCTTTGTAAGGGCTTCGGATCCACACTCACTGGATCAGCACTGAAATGGCTGCTAAGTCTTCCTCCCTACTCAATTACTTCATTTTCTCATTTAGTTAATTTGTTCAATAATCAGTTTTCATGTAGTAGAACCTTTAAATGATTAACTAGTGATTTATATAGGGCAACGCAGGATTGTGATGAATCATTAAGAGATTACATCACTAAGTTTAGTCGAGAATCCTTAGAAGTTCCTAATTTGGATATTGCCACTGCTGTAGAGGCTTTCAAAATGGGCTTGCTTAAGGATTCCTCATTCTATGATGACCTTGTTATGATACCTTGCAGGAATTTAGATGAAGTAAGGAACAGGGCATTGAGGTTTATTCGTTTAGAAGACGACAAAAGGATCCAGGAGAGACTCTCAGGATCCTCAAAACAGGAAAAGCGAGGATCATTCTTTAAGAATAACCGATCCAAGTCATACTCTAAACATGACAATCACAATGTGAATGTAGTTGAACAAGATGAAGACGATGAGGATTATCCTCCAATATCTGAATATTGTTTTTCTATGGATAATCATGAACTAATACTTGCTATGCAGAATTTAGGTGACAAGGCTAGATGGCCAAGGAAAACTGATAAACCTGGAGCCACTAAGGATAAATCCAAGTGGTGCGCTTATCATGAGGATTTTGGGCACCTTACCGACGAGTGTATAGCGTTGAGGAAGGCAATTGGCTATCTTCTTAGAAAAGGGTATTTGAAGGAACTACTAGGAAGGAAACATTCAAGGACTCAGGATACTGAGAAAGTGCCTGAGAGAGCTCCTCCACAGCCAGAAGATGCTCAGATCATTAACTTTATTTTCGGTGGTTCTGATATATGTGGAACTTCGTTTTCAGCGGCTAAAAGGCATGCTAAGGAGACGAAGATGGAGAATGGGGAGAGACCAGTTCGAACATCTACCCTAACACAACAAAAAGTGATATCTTTTGATGAGGAGGATCGTGTAGACATTCAGGATCCACATCATGATGGTCTTGTCATTACTTTGTTTATTTCTAATCATTTTGTTCGCAGGATCCTTATCGATGGAGGGAGTTCAGTGAACATAATCCAGTTGGATGTCCTCAAAAAGATGAATATCCCTGAATCTGAGATCATACCAAGATCATCGGTGCTCGTGGGATTCAGTGGGGAAACCAAGAATACATTGGGGGACATCAAGCTTCCTATTTACATAGAGGGAGTGAATTCTATCCAAAAATTTTGTGTAATAGATAGCTTATCTTGCTGTAATGTTATCCTTGGCAGGCCATGGATACATGAGATGAAGGCGATCCCATCAACATACCACCAATGCGTCAAGCTTCCAAGCCCATGGGGGATAGTCAAGATAGAAAGTGATCAGCAGGACGCGAAGAATTGCTACACTTCCTCAATGAAACTTGCTTCCAAGTCTAGGGAAGCATAGCAATTAAAGCATCCTCCAAGAGATGTCATGGAGGCAAGAGAACATGACGTCAAGGATATACTCTTAGATCCTGATGATCCGGAATCCAAGGTGTATATAGGATCCGGGATCCAGGAGAGCATAGAGCAGGATCTAGTATCCTTCCTTAAACGAAGGAAATCTACCTTCGCCTGGAAGCATGAAGATATGACAGGTATATCTAAGGATGTTATTACTCATAAAATTGGTATTCACAAATCTTTCAGGCCAATACACCAAAAGAGGAGAAAGTTTGCTCCTGAAAGAAATGCGATCATCCAAGACGAGGTAGACAAGTTACTAAGGGCAGGTATGATTAGAGAAGTCAAGTATCCAAGATGGTTAGCCAATGTGGTTGTTTTCAAAAGAAAAATGAAAAATGGAGGGTATGTGTCAATTTTACTGACTTAAACAAGGCATGTCCCAAGAATCCTTTCCCTTTACGCCATATTGACTCCATGGTGGATGCTACGGCGGGTCATGAGTTGTTAACTTTTATGGATGCTTCGTCTGGATTTCAGCAAATTCAGATGGAACCATCTGATCAAGAGGATACAGCGTTTATGACACCCACCAGCATATATTGCAATATTGCTATGACCTTTGGTTTAAGAAATGCAGGTGCTACATACCAAAGGCTGGTGAATATGATGTTCAAAGAACAACTTGGACACACGATGGAGGTATACATAGATGATATGGTGTTAAGTCTAAAAGAGCTGAGGATCACCTTAAGGATCTCGAAGAAGCATTCAATATCCTTGACCAATACAATATGAAATTGAATCCTTCTAAATGCCATTTCGGAGTCAAAGCTGGAAAGTTCTTAGGATACATGGTAATCAAGAGAGGGATCGAAGCAAGTACTGAGCAGATAAAGGCTATAATCAACATCAAGTCTCCTGCCAACGCTAAGGATGTGCAAAGATTGACAGGAAGAATCGCCGCCCTGAACAGATTCATCTCAAAATCCTCAGAAAGATGCAAGGATTTCTGTGATATTCTAAGGAAGAATAAGAAGTTCGAGTGGACGGAGAAACATGAAGCTGCTCTACAGGCTCTCAAGGATTACCTATCCTCAGCACCGGCTTTAATGAAACCTGAAAATGGGGAACCATTATCCTTATACATAGCTGTTTCAGGTAAAGCAGTAAGTGCGGTCCTTGTTAAGGATCATGAAGGCCAACAACATCCGGTGTATTATGTAAGTAAAAGTTTACTTGATGCTGAGGCCAGGTATTATCATTTAGAAAAACTTATTCTTGCTCTAATCATGGTGTCTACTAAATTAAGACATTATTTCGAAACTCATACTACTGTCGTTAAAACTAACTTTCCTATCAAGAATGTTCTTAGGAAACCAGAGATATCGGGGAGAATGGCAAAATGGGCTGTTAAACTAAATGCATATGACAATAAGTATGAGCCTAGAACTGCTATTAAATCCCAGGCTTTGGCTGACTTTGTGGCTGATTTCAGTAGTGATCTACAAAGAGAAGCTGAATTGGAGGTACAACAACTTGAGAGACCAAGGATCCTTGGACACTCTTCACAGATGGAGCCTCGAATGTCAAAGGAACTGGACTAGGTGTACTACTAAAATCACCACAGGGGGATATTATACCCCAATCAATAGCATGTGAATTCTAAACCACTAATAACGAGGAAGGGTATGAGGCCTTAATAGCAGGTTTGCAGTTAGCTAAGCATATGAGGATCAGGTATCTTCAAGTGTTTATGGATTCTTTATTAATTACTAATCATTACAATGGTTCTTATGCTGTTAAAGGTGAGAAGCTAATTAAATATTTGGAGATAGTCAAGAAATTGGCGGATTCTTTTGCTTTTTTCAGTCTAACAAGGTACCCAGGGAAGAAAATGAAGAAGCAGATGCCTTAGCTAATCTAGGATCCTCATTGAAGATGCCTGATGATGTGAAGATACCCATTATCCATGTTCTAACTCCTGCAATCGAGGAAAATGAGACAATGGAAATAGTGGACGATGCTGCAATCGTACCTAGGGATGATGCACAATCAACTCTAGGATCGTGGATCCTTCCAATCCTGAATTATATCCAAAATGGGGAAGTTCCCATTGGGGAAAATCCTAGAGCCTTCAAGATAAAGGTATCCCAATTCACTATCATTAATAACATGTTATATAAGAGATCTCTTGCAGGACCCTATCTACGGTGCATTGAGGATCCTGAGATCCAAGAAGTCTTGAAGGATTTTCATGAAGGAGATTATGGAAATCATACTGGGGGCAGAGCACTATTTTCAAGGATCCTCAGAACAGGATATTATTGGCCTACAATGAAGAAGGATTCTGTGGAGTATGCAAGGAAATGTGATGCTTGCCAAAGACACAGTAGTATCCTTCATCAGCCCGCAGAACCTCTGCATCCTATATCCTCCTCTTGGCCATTTATGAGATGGGGAATGGATATAGTAGGCAAGCTTCCCAAGGCACCATGAGGAAAAGTGTTCATGCTAGCTATGACAGACTATTTCTCTAAGTGGATAGAAGCTGAAGCTTTTACCCAAGTCAGGAAAAAGGAAGTTATATCCTTTATTAAAAGAAATATCATTACTAGATTTGGTATTCCTTCTGAGATTGTTTGTGATAATGGATCCCAGTTTATTGGGAACCCTACTACTTTTGTGACAGCTAGGGGATTAGGATGATTACATCAACACAAGTCCACCCACAAGCTAATGGGCAGGCATAATCATCCAACAAAATCGTCATCAACAACTTGAAGAAGAAGCTTGGATCCAAAAAGGGAAAATGGGCCGAGGAATTACCTTATGTCTTATGGGTAGATAGGACAACTCCCAAGAATGCAACGGGTCAGACTACCTTCTCCTTAGTCTTTGGAGCCGAAGCAGTGATCCCTATAGAAATGATAGCACCAACAGCCAGAACAAGCATCCGTGATCCTGAAGCAAATGTCGAGACTCTAGTTCAAGACTTGGATACCGTGGAAGAGCTTAGAGATATGGCAAGAACAAGGATGGTTAGCTATCAACAAAGAGTGGCTGGTGCTTACAACAAGAATGTAAGGGTCAGAAGGTTTCAAGTTGGTGACATGGTATCAAGGAAGGCGTTCCAGAATACCACGAATCCTTCCGATGGTAAATTAGCACCAAAATGGGAAGGCCCCTATCTAATTGAAGCCGAGGCAGGAAAGGGGCATATCGATTACTAACTATGGATGGTGACCTTCTACCAAGAGCTTGGAATGCTATCCACCTAAAAAAGTATTTTCTGTAAAGGATCAGGGATCCTTAAGTATCCTAGTGATCAATTCAGATCGAAGGATCCTCAAAGGATATGAGATTCTTGATTCGGTAACGTTTAACTAATGCTTTCATTTTTATTATACTTCTTATAAAGTAAGGATGTTGAATTTTCAAAATTCAAACTTATCAAGCTTTAAGTTTTGCAGAAGTTATTACAAAGGATCAAGAGGTTGGCCACCTCTCCAAGACTTTGGGCATGTCCCCAGTTTAAGGTATCTAATACCTTCTAAGGTTTAAATGTTTTTTACCTTTCACACGAATTGGATTTCAACACCCCGCCAGTAGCACACGTTATCCAAGTATAGTTCGAGGCAATGGGACTAGTACCCGCTTTAGGGGCTGACAATTTCATTGTTGTTGGCTATATGTAGGATCCTAAGTATAATGGTAGACGTACCATACATCCGTTCCTAAGGTTTCTAAGGTTTCGGCATTTTCATGTCGCTTACGTTTGGATAGACGCTAGTTTGGGCCATACTCCAGCTTACGCAAGTTTATTTGGGCTTGTCCCTAGTTTATTTGGGCTTGTCCCCAGTCTATTTGGGCTTGTCCCAGTTTATTTGGGCTTGTCCCCAGTAACTAATGATTCCTTCATTTGATGTTTGGCTTAGGCCCAAGTTAAATATTGCTACAGGTTTATGAAGTTTAACTGTTAAGGATCCTAATCCTAAAGTCTTATCGATTGTTATGCTTTGGTTAACACGACTATAAGGTTTGAGGATAAAAAATCCTAACTTGGATTCACTGGTATGATCTTTCTATTGCATTTGCTTTATTTCTGGCTTATTTATGTTACCCTAATCCTTTGACAACAGGGTGTGTGATCCTTGATCATAAGACGATCAATTCTTGAGCAATATGTTTTTATAAATACTTAGAATTCTTTTTAACACCTTATGGATGTTTCAGTTAAATATCTAGAAATTTTTCAACATGTATAACGATAAACATACTAAAAAAGAAAAGGAACAACAACAAAGATAGTCAAAAGCTTAAAGTTTTATTTATTTATAAAAAACCCTTTTTTAAAGGTTGTCAAAATTGCTAACCCAAGCTTCTACCAGCAAATCGTGGCCCATCCACTTGTGTTGGCAAAGGGTGTCCATACTAACGAGTCAATAAGTGCAGGAAAGTAAAGACGAGGACATCAAGGGCTTCATCCTCCATAAACAGAAGGACCCATCCACCTTTGCTACCCCCTATCGTCAAAAGGATTAGTGATCCTTAACCTAAAAACTATTGTTCAAATACAGACCAAATTGTTCGCCATAAAAATACCAACAACCAAAAAACATAAAAAATGGGCTCTGGCCATGTCTAAAATTATCCATCATTGCCCATTCATGCAACCTACTCCATGGCTGCCTCACCACCATCACCTCCTTCTCCCTTGCCACCAACCGCTGCCTCTGCCAGATCCATCACGCTGCTTGGCTCTGCCTCCGGGATGGGTGCCTGCTCAGGACTTTCTTCGTCACCCAGCTCGATCAACCTCTGCTTCCAAGCAGCCACATCCCACTCAGCCCTGTCAAAGAAGGATTCATGGCCTCTTCAACCATCTTCATCCTATCTTTGAGGATAGACCTAACGGCAGAAACCTTCGCCTCGTCAGCAGCCTCCAATCTCTCTTTGTTAGCCCGGATCTGATCCACCAAGATCTCCTTCTCCAAGCGCTTGACCTCCTTTTCCAAATTGGAGATTCTTTTGTCCTTGGCAGCAGTAATGGCATGGAGCTCATCAATGTGCTCTTCAACTTCAGTTAGGAGTTTTCCTTGGAGGGCTTCGAGTTGGGCTATTTTCTGCATAAGTCAAAATTTTCAGGATCAGTGATCCTCAAAGTTCAAGTGTAATTCAAGAATAGGTGATCCTTACCTCAGCAATGAAGTCAGAGATTTGCTGCTTGATCTGGGAGGTGTCCTCGGTTGGCTCGCTCGGTTTCTTCCTTTTGCTCCCGGATTTGGCTCTGGAAGGCATGGCCCTTGTTCCTGGATTACTTTGGCCTGAGGCCAGCTCAGCCTTGATGGAGCGGGGGAGATGATACTTTGAAGTTCCCCGAGATCAAACTTGGTGGCAGATTTGGATGTAGACTTGGCAGCACCTATGCAAATCAAACTCAGATAAGTATCTATAAGCTCTCTCTTTTTTTGAATATTTTCATATACTTGTATACAAATACTTACTTGACATCGTGATAGAGGTAGAGGTATTTTCTTCTAAATCCTTGATCTTGGGGTAAAAACTCCTCACATATGAATCAAGTGCCCAAAAGGCAGCAATCCTTATTGGCGTGGCAGGTAAATCTCTCAAGGTAGCGTAGCTAGTCACTGCATGCACAAAAAACAGGATCAGTTATCCTCAGTGTAACAAAAACTAACATGTCCTAAATCCTACCCTTCAAGTTCCACTTTTTAGGAAGATACTCCCCCTGAGGAATGGAGTCTCTTCTCACAAAGAAGAACTGGTTTTTCCAGTTGGTGTCATTCTTTGTGATTTTGAGCAGTGGGGGTGAGTTTTGGATTTGGATTTGAAAAGATATCGATAAGACCCATGAGTCACAAGGCTATACAGGTTGGGAAGTTCGGTGATACCAAAGCTTAGACCCTCGTTCTTGATCAACTGTTCCAGAGTATACAATACCCTCCACAGCATAGGCATGGCCTGGTTGTAGCACATGCTGGTATGAGAAAAGAAGGTTTGAGTAAACACTGGGAAAGGATATGTATAGCGAATCAAGAATGGAGCTGCAGGAAAACAGATCCAGAAGTCTGATTAGCAATCACTTCTCAGTGATGAATCAAAGGGTCTGAAAACTGTTTCCTCCGGGAAACAGGGGCGTATTTGATCGATTTCGGGATCGGTTAAAACGGCAAAGCTCCTCCGAAGGATTTTTCAGAAGGTTTTGGCTCTTGGGAGTGTGATCTTGTGGTTGATCTTTGATAGGAGAGGATTGGGTTACCATCTTTCCCATGGATAAGAATAATGGAAAAACAGAGGATTGAATAGAGAGAGAAAGAGGATACCTATTTGATGCTCTGGATATGCGTATAAAAAGGCAGAGATCAAGCTTAAATAAGAGATTTGATCTCTATCCCTATGCTATAAATAATGATGTTTGTTGCAGTTTATAAAATCAAGTGACGTCATACTGTGCAACGGATATATGCAAGTGGCAACAGCTAGTTTCTTTCTAACGGAAACATGACTAATCGTTAGGGCATTTAATTAGTCATGTTTGGGGGCAATTGTTAGGGATATAATTTTAATGTTCATGGATCATATATCCTTCTATATGTCTGGGTCATCGATCCTCAAGACACGGTGCAGGAAGGCTAAGGATCATTGATCCTCATTATGGTTCTAATTAGCTAACAATTGTTTCCAATGTATTATGGCATGGTTTTGCAGGAGCTTTACGAAGATGACCTACCTGCCGAGAATCAAGGGGAATATGTCATTATTCCAGCATGTGCCAGGAGTTCGTGACCGTTATTGGTGAAAGTGGGATATTGCCAAGATTTTCGGATAGTTAGTTAAGGATAATTTTTAGCTGAATAAAAGGGGTATTGAGCTTGAATAAGATAGGAATTCGAACACACACATCTGCGACCTACACTAATCTTTAATACGCATATTAGCAACATTGGAACAAGCTCAATATTTCAAAATTGTAATCTTTCTTGTTGAATATAATTGGTGATCGGTAGTTTCCATCACCCAAGGTTTTTTTGTGCCGGAGATCATCTCTCGATCAAGGGTTTTTCCTTGTATAAATCATTGTGTTCACTGTCATTTACTTTTGATATTGTTTCATACACTTGTTCGTTTAACCAAGCATCCAACCTCAAAAAAATCAGATTTGGTTACATTATCCTTGTGTGATTTTTGACCAAAACAAACGTTTAAAAGCCATTTCAAGGCTGATCCTATTAAGGTGGAACCGAAGCCTTTGCACAGGCATGCTTCCTTAAGATCTGGTGGGATAGGGTTTACTTCCATCCTCTCCCTATACTGAGCAATATGTTCTTCAGGATCTGTTGTGCCATCATAAAGCTTCATGTTGGGAGCTTGGAATTTCTTGGGAATTTCAGCATCACAAATATGGTGAACAAAGCAGGATAAGTTGTGACTATCCTGGGATACTTCCGGTATTGGCTGCACTACCCCAGGCACACTTGATATCATATCCTTCAATTTTTGGAGTTCCCTGGATAATGTTGATGTTGCATTTGTATCATGCGAAGGTTCAAAGTTGTTAGTAGTAGGCATATTAGTGTTAATGGTCAAGTTACCATCTTGGCGATTTTGCCCATATCCTAGAGCATATCCAGATCCCTGACAGTGGATATCCTAGCCGATAAGGGGATATCTGGGATATTGCTCCGGGAGTGACTTGGTATGACGTTGCCCTGATTATCTGTCACACCCCAACCACGTAAAACAACAAACCGTGACGGAATCGTCGGATAGTGTCGTAACAGAATTATTGTTTCAATAACCATGGCACATAAGTTGAGTTTCATTAATTAATATTGTTTACATTATCTTGGATAAAAACAGAAATATAACAAAAGTTAAGCTATTATTCTGATTTTATAGTCACTAAGGCCCAGTCTGCCCTAAGTGTAGCTAGCTTGACATCAAACATTTGCACCTGAAACATATGTGAAAATATGTACGTCAGCATAAAAATGCCTGTGAGTAGCATAGGTTTTGTGTTGATGCTTCATGGCTTTGATTAGTTTAAGAAAAGTTTAAAGTAATATAAAAGTTGCCATGAACCATAAAAAGTTTCTTTTATAAAAACCATATGAGAAATCAATATGATATAAAAGAAATAATATTTGGTTAAATAGATAACCAAAAGTAAGTTTTTGTCTTGTGTAATAAGTCATGTCTTGTATTTTTTTTAAATGATTTCGATAACGCCACGATATGTAAGGTAATAAAAGCACTTATATATAGGAAGTACCATCGGCGTATCCACCATGCTTTTATCATATTACATACGTCACGTTATTTAAATCACTCACCATAAACCATAAGCAAATGTCGAGTAAATAAATGTCATGTGAACAAATGTCATGTAAACAATGACGAGTAACAATGTCATGTAAACAATGTTGAGTAAACAATGTCATGTAAATAATGTCATATAAACAAATGTCGAGTAAACCAATGTCGATTAACCAATGTCGAGTAAAAATGTCGAGTTTTATAAACCATTTGCCTTTATTGTTAAAACATATATTATGGATTGTTGGCGAATACATTCAAGCCTTGTTGACTGTTGGATAAATCCCTATCCGGTCAAGGGTTTATCAATGTTCATCGGATTCTGTCATTCCCTAAGGTCACTTCCAAACAAACCTAGGAAGCGGGAACGAGATTGTCAATCCTATGGTACCATTACATACTACCGGTCGGCGTGATCAATGTTAATGAATGTATCATTGTCGAGTTCAACACACCAAAATGTCAAATAACAAATATAAGCATGTCTTGAAAGGTCTTGAAAATGTCTTTGAAAATGTCTTTGAAAACCACGTACTAGTATGCTAGGTCAACATACATAGCAAAAATGTCTTTGAAAACCCAATGTTTTAATTATGCAAATCAACATGTAAATCAAATGCAATAAAAGTCATTTAGTATATGTACTAGTAATCAAAGCATGTAATATGCCATGAAAACACGAAAGTAATCATAGGCACAATATGTTTCACCCTAAAACATTTGAAAACGTAAAAGAGGGGGACTATGTACTCACTTGAGATTGCAAGTATCCTTAATCTAGTGAACTAACAAAGCTCGGAAAGTCAAGGAATCAAGTGGCACCTAGTATGGAATCACTATGTTAATAAATCGGAACCTAAATCGGGAGATCGGATAAAATGAGGTCTTGTAAACCAAATGAGTGTTGGAACTCATATGATATGGTTTAACTAAGCCTACATGCTGATTTGAAAGCAATCCTAAGTGCTTATGACCCGTTACTACTCGTTAAGTTAGTTTAAGCTACTTTAATGTGTTGTTTGCGCAAAAGCGCGTTCGGATGGTCTAACTAGTCCTATCGTAAGTCTTATATGCCTAAACATGTTTAATAATGTTGCACAATCAGTTTAAGTGTCAAAATTTAGGTTACATATGCTTAGATTGAATTTATGTGCAAAAAGGGCATTTTGGTCATTTTCCTAAGCCATATAAACTACATATCATACAACTACTTAAACTAAGTAACCATAAGGTATAACCCCTAAAGGTTATTCCCTATAAAACTATGGCCACAAAATATGTTTGGTCGGATTCTAATGATCGGCCAAACGGGTCGGGTTCGAAAGTCTAAGCGGTTGTCAACATAAGTTTTAAAAATGTTTTGGTATCAAAACAAAGTGTTTTGATACCCGGAAATAGTTCCGTCGGATAATGCGCATTTATCGCATTCGGATGGTCTAACTAGTCCTATGATAAGTCTTATATGCCTAAACATATTTAATAATGTTGCACAATCATTTTCCTAAGCCATATAAACTACATATCATACAACTACTTAAACTAAGTAACCATAAGGTATAACCCCTAAAGGTTATTCCCTATAAAACTATGGCCACAAAATATGTTTGGTCAGATTCTAATGATCGGCCAAACGGGTCGAGTTCGAAAGTCTAAGCGGTTGTCAAGACCGCTGACTTACGACCCTAAATAAGCACTAAACTAGAACTGACGAGTTAGACATGCTAAAACATGTCTAACCTATGTTTTAAAAATGTTTTGGTATCAAAACAAAGTGTTTTGATACCCGGAAATAGTTCCGTCGGATAATGCGCATTTATCGCATTCGGATGGTCTAACTAGTCCTATGATAAGTCTTATATGCCTAAACATGTTTAATAATGTTGCACAATCAGTTTAAGTGTCAAAATTTAGGTTACATATGCTTAGATTGAATTTATGTGCAAAAAGGGCATTTTGGTCATTTTCCTAAGCCATATAAACTACATATCATACAACTATTTAAACTAAGTAACCATAAAGTAAAACCCCTAAAGGTTATTCCCTATAAAACTATGGCCACAAAATATGTTTGGTCGGATTCTAATGATCGGCCAAACGGGTCGGGTTTGAAAGTCTAAGCGGTTGTCAAGACCGCTGACTTACGACCCTAAATAAGCACTAAAGTAGAACTGACGAGTTAGACATGCTAAAACATGTCTAACATAAGTTTTAAAAATGTTTTGGTATCAAAACAAAGTGTTTTGATACCCGGAAATAGTTCCGTCGGATAATGCGCATTTATCGCATTATTGACCGAAACTTTGACTCGTCACTACGACTAGTCAACATGGTAATCAGTAGGTATCGTCGCATGGTCTATAACCATCGTGATTACGATCACGTTGCAAATATCAAATGAACTTTGTCTTGACTAATTCATGGTCAAAGCCGAAAGTCAAACATTATTGACTTTTAGCTTGAAATAGCTAAAACAACTAAAGAGATCAAGACAGAACACTTACTTGTGTTCTAGGATCCAAGAATGCTCAGTAGGAAGCCTCCACAATAATGGTAACCTCCAATCATGGGTATTTATAGGAATTCTTGAACCATTGGATCATGCCAAGTGTTTTGGGTGGTGAACAAGAAACAATCTACACCATACACTTGTTAGGCTAGGAATTAAAGCCTTGGTGATCACACAACTTGGCCCCCAAGAATAAAAACAAGGGGCTGCCAAATTCTGGTTCTGGGCATGCCTTACGGACCGTATGGTCCATGGCTACCGGTCCGTAAGCGTTGTGCAGGGGCTGAAGTTTGCAAAAGTTGCAGTTTTGGTCCCTGTAGCCTTTAAACTTGTTTTTCGACGCGTTTAACCCCTGTTAACCAACTTTCCAAGCTTCATAAGGATGAGAAAGCATAGGGAACATGAAATATGTTCAAAAATGTCCCGGGTGTTGGTTCGTTCGATCGTACAGTTGCGGTTTTCGGTTAATTACGACGAAAGTTGCAACGAACGCGAAAATGATTCAAATTGCTAAACGAAAGGTATTTTTGCATTCCAATCACTAAATATGATATTTTAATGATTACAAAAATTTTTGGATGTCCGTACATGTTCCGGATAGCGAAATACGCGAATTGGCATAGTTTCGCAGATTTTGCGAAATAGCCCCTAGAGCTGAATAAACATGTTTTTGGCATACCGAACCCTTCAAAACTTATTTCTAAGTTATGTTAGGGTTATTTAAGGTGTTCAACTTATTCCCTTGTCACGTAGTGTACGTAGTGTTAAACTGATTAAATTTACGCAACGGTTTGCGATTTCACATCCAGAAAATGTTTAAAGGATCGGATTGAATCAAGGATTAAAAATATACAAATGTCATGAGTAAATATTAAAAAATCATAAAATGTAACACAAAATTTTATTGATATAATATTGTCGGATACAATACAAAGATTAGAAAGCACAGATGTCACAGTCTCCCCTACTTCAGGAAATTTCGTCCCGAAATTTAGCTTGAGGAAACTAGTGAAAAAAGATGCGGATAATTCGCTTTCATTTGGTCCTCTCATTCCCAAGTAAACTCTGGGCCACGTTTGGATTCCCAGCGAACTTTAACAATCGGTATACGTCTGCGCTTTAACTACTTGACTTCACGTTCCAATATTTCCACGGGTTTCTCAACAAAATGCATCGTGTCATCAACACGAATTTCATCAAGAGGAATGTGGAGGTTTTCAAAAGACAAACACTTTTTCAAATTGGATACGTGGAATGTTGGGTGAACGTTTCCAAGTTGTGGAGGTAGCTCAAGTTTGTAGGCCACTTTTCTGATTCTCTCAACGATCTTAAATGGTCCAACATAACGTGGCACAAGTTTTCCTTTCTTCCCAAATCTAATCAATCCTTTCCAAGGGGATACCTGGAGTAGAATGTGATCACCGACTTGGAATTCCAAGGGCTTGCGTCGTTTATCCGCGTAACGCTTTTGATGGCTTCTAGCTGTCAGAAGGTTTTCGCGAATTAACTTGACTTTATCCATTGTGTCTTGAATAAGTTCAGGTCCAGTGAATCGAGATTCACCAATCTCATTTCAACAGACAGGTGAACGACATTTTCAACCATAAAGAGCTTCAAAAGTGCCATATCAATGCTGGAGTGATAACTGTTGTTGTAGGAGAACTCGATTAATGGTAAATGCGAATCCCAACTACCACCAAAGTCAATCACACAGGCTCTTAGCATATCCTCCAATATCTGGATCGTCCTTTCAGATTGTCCATCCGTTTGAGGTTGATAAGCAGTGCTCAAATTAAGCTTGGTTCCCATGGCAGATTGCATGGTTCTCCAAAAGTAGAGATGAGAATCGAGCATCGCGATCAGATATGATGTCCAAAGGAACACCATGACGAGATACTATTTCATCCACATAGATTTTGGCGAGTTTTCAGCAGAAAAATCCTCACGAATGGCTATAAAATGTGCTGACTTTGTTAGTAGATCAACGACTACCCAAATGGCATCATGTCCTCTAGGTGTACGTGGTAATTTGGTAATGAGATCCATGGCGATGTTCTCCCATTTCCAAACCGGAATCTCTGGTTACTCAAGCAAACTAGAAGGACACTGATGTTCGGCCTTTACCTTAAGACAAGTAAGGCATTTAGAAACGTACAAAGCTATGTCTTTCTTCATACCTGGCCACCAATACTGGGTACGAAGATCCTTGTACATCTTGTCTGCACCAGGATGAATTGAGTAACGAGATTTATGAGCTTCGTCCATTATCAAGGTGCGGAGATTGTCTAGACTTAAACCCACAAACGGTTCAGATAATAAGATAACCCATTGTCTTTCGTTTCAAGTTGAAGCTCAAGATGATGTGGTAATTCATTACCCATCATGCCCTGCGTAACACAAGTACGTTAAGCTTTAAGAATGCGTGTCTGGATATCAGATTGAACTTGGACACAATGTAGCTTAATGCGTTCTTTAAGACTAAGAGCATCAGCTACGACATTCGCCTTACCAGGATGGTAAAGAATTTTGCAGTCATAGTCGTTCAGAAGCTCGACCCAACGTCGTTGTCTCATATTAAGTTCTTTCTGATTGAAGATGTGTTGAAGACTTTTGTGGTCCGTGAAAACCACACATTTCGTACCGTATAGGTAATGTCTCCAAATCTTAAGAGAAAACATAAAACACCGAACGCAAGATCATGAGTGGTGTAGTTCTTTTCGTGAACCTTCAGCTGTCTTGATGCATAGGCTATAACTTTGTCTCTTTGCATGAGGACACAACCGAGACCTAAGTTAGACGCATCACAATATACAACGAATCCGTCGTTACCCTTGGGTAAAGATAGAATAGGAGCATCACAAAGCTTTTGTTTCAATGTTTGGAAAGCTTCTTCCTGTTTGGGTCCCCACTCAAAAGGTTTATTCGTTTGAGTTAAAGCAGTGAGGGGAACTGCAATCTTGGAGAAGTTAGCAATGAAACGGTGGTAATAACCTGCGAGACCCAAGAATGAACGAACTTCAGTAGGAATAGAAGGTCTATTCCAATCCCTGATTGGACTGATCTTTGCGGGATCCACATGAATACCTTGTTCGTTGACAATATGTCCCAAAAACTGATCTTCCTTAAGCCAAAATTCACACTTGGAGAATTTGGCGTAAAGTTGTTCTTTCTTTAGGAGTTCCCTTGTTAAACGAAGATGTTCTTCATGATCGGCTCGTGTCTTGGAATAAATCAAGATGTCCTCAATGAAAACAATGATAAACTTGTCTAAATAAGGCTTACAAACCCTATTCATCAAGTCCATGAAGACGGCAGGAGCATTGGTTAAACCAAAGGGAAAAACAATGACCTCATAATGACCGTCACGAGTGCGGAAAGCTTACTTGGGAATATCTTCCTCGAGTACACGAAGCTGATGATACCCAGAACGTAAGTCAATTTTCGAAAAGCAAGTAGCACGATGTAGTTTGTCAAAAAGATCATCAATGCGAGGTAGGGGATATGGATTCTTGATTTTGAGTTTGTTAAGATCACAGTAATCAATACACATGCGAAAAGATCCGTCTTTCTTTTTCACAAATAAAACTGGAGCACCCCAAGGTGAAAAACTCGGACGGATAAATCCTATGTCAGAAAGTTCCTGAAGCTGTTTCAATAACTCTTGCATCTCAGACGGTGCAAGACAGTAGGGAGATTTGGCTATCAGGTTGGCTCCAGGTACAAGGTCTATACGGAACTCAATTTGACGAGCAGGAGGTAAACCAGGTAGCTCTTCAGGAAACAACTTAGGATAATCCCGAACAACAGGAATATCTTGAATAGTCTTGCCCTTGCCTTTCTCCTCTACGATATGTGCTAGGAGTGCAACATAATTCTTTCATAGGTGTTTGTGGGTTTGGGAACAAGACATGAGTTTAATGCTACTAGCGGGTTTTTCTCCTCGAACTTCCAGAATTTCACCAGACGGGAGAGGTATACGAACAGCTGTATCGAAACAAACCACCTCAGCATGATGTTTGGTTAACCAATCCATTCCCATAATAATGTCAAAGCTCCCAAGTTGCATAGGCGTGAGGTTAATAGGAAAAAGATGGTTATTAAGGTTCATTTGGCAATTACGGATGACAGAATCAAGTTTAAGGGGTTCGCCACTAGCTATTTCGACTGTCAAGGGCTTTCCTAGTTTAGTTCTAGGCATGGAAAGCAAAGGTTCGAAAGCTAGGGATACGAAACTTCTGTCGGCACCCGAATCAAAAAGAACAGAAGCAGGTTGGTTGTTAACAAAGAACGTACCATTCACCACCTCGTTATTTGCCCATGCCTCGTTCACATTGATGTTGAAAGCTCGTCCATGAGCCTGGTTCGCATTTGCCAATCTCGGGCAATTGTTTCTGTAGTGGGTAAGATCCCCATAGTTGTAGCAAGATCCTGGTGGGTAATGTGGTCGTGCAGGATTGGCTGGCTGCTGAACATGGTTTTAAGCCACATTGTTCGGGTTAGGAGGCGAGCGACAAACATTTGCCAAATGACCAGATCTACCACAGTTTGTACAGATACGGCATGGAAGATGAGGCTGGTGATGGCTGTTGCACCTGTTGCACAAAGGTGCAGTGCCGGTATATTATTTCTTTGCTGGAGGCTGAATAGGCAGGTTTGGAGTGGCTTGGTTAGGTTGAGTTGTGACAGCAAAATTCTTAGAAGCCTTGCACTTCCTCGACTTCTTTGAAGACTCAGCTTTCTTACCTTTTGGTTTCTCAAACTTGTCAGACGATCTCTTGTCACCCTTCTGGTGGAGCTTACCCTTTTTAATCTGCGATTCAGTCAGTGTCACAGATAGCTCAATGGCTTGCCTGACAGTATTGGGGTTGCTGCTGGTGACAATATCCTGAACCGGGTCAGGAAGACCATCTATGTATTTCTCGATTGCCTTATCCAAAGGCGTCACCATCTCAGGGCACAACAAGCTCAACTCCTCATACCTGTCAGTATACGCACGGTGCTCACAATTGTCTTGCTTCAGGTCATGGAACTCATTTTCAAGTGCCCTCTTTTCATGTCGGGGGCAAACCTCTTTCATTATTAAGGCCCTGAGTTCCTCCCAAGTCTGACCCACAGCAATGTCAGCACCCCTGTCTCTCATCACTCCGTTCCAATATGTCAACGCTCTCTTTTCAAACATGCTTGAAGCAAACTCAACCTTGCGCTCATTCGGACATTGCACATGACGAAAAGTGTTCTCGAGACTCTCAAACCACTGTAGGAGCACAGTTGCTCCTCAGAACCACTAAACTTGAGCGGTTTAGCCGAGTTAAACTGTTTAAAGCTGCACGAAGCAGGGGCATTATTGTTATTGTTGGCTTGGTTCATTTGAGTTACAAGATTCGGTAGTACAACAACAATCTGCTGAGCTATCATAGCTGTCATGGCGGCGTCCGGATTTGCATTTGGGTCTCGTCGAGGAGGCATTCAAAAAGAGAGTAAACATGAAAGGAAGCGAGTGAGATGAATGTTGGATAATCAAAACGAGATGACAAAATATCGATAAATGTAAGGATGGTGGTCATTTGTTCGTTTCTCAAAACAAACAAAAGACACACAGTGACTAATCAAAGTAAATGGGTCTTTATAATGTATCGCGAAGACATGCTTTAGCCTATAAGTGGACACTCACCCCAAGAGTTCCTAGGTAAGAGTGACTGGTCCGATAATGCGGATTTGTACGAACACTCTAGCCTAAGACAGAATACCCATGGTACAGGCACCCACCCTTCCAGATTGCACTTGTTCACATTAATAAGACCCAAACTTTGACGATATTTTGAAAACTTCAAAGGCTTAATCGCCAAAAACAAATCATCTAAGGATAGATTATTATTTTCAAAACCGAATTGAAATTTGTGGATTTGTTTTTTTTTTTTGTAATCACCTAAGGATAGGTGATGATAGTGTTTTAAATTCTAAACGCAAGTAAACTCGCGTTGGGGTCCTAGAAAATTTATAGTCTAGGTCAAAACATTACTAATAACTTAATTCTATATAACCATTGGCTCTGATACCAATCTTTTCTGTCACACCCCGACCACGTAAAACAACAAACCGTGGCGGAATCGTCGGGGAGTATCGTAACAGAATTATTGTTTCAATAACCATGGCACATAAGTTGAGTTTCATTAATTAATATTGTTTACATTGTCTTGGATAAAAACGGAAATACAACAAAAGTTAAGCTATTATTCTGATTTTATAGTCACTAAGGCCCAGTCCGCCTTAAGTGTAGCTAGCTTGACATCAAACATTTGCACATGAAACATATGTGAAAATAGGTACGTCAGCATAAAAATGGCTGTGAATAGCATAGGTTTTGTGTTGATGCTTCATGGCTTTGATTAGTTTAAGAAAAGTTTAAAGTAACACAAAAGTTGCCATGAACCATAAAAAATTTCTTTTACAAAAACCATATGAGAAATCAATATAGATAAAAGAAATAATATATGGTTAAATAGATAACCAAAAGTAAGTTTTTGTCTTGTGTAATAAGTCATGTCTTGTATTTTTTTTAAAATGATTTCGATAACGCCACGACATGTAAGGTAAGCACTTATATATAGGAAGTACCATCGGCGTATCCACCATGCTTTTATCACATTACATACGTCATGTTATTTAAATCACTCACCATAAACCAATAAGCAAATGTCGAGTAAATAAATGTCATGTGAACAAATGTCATGTAAACAATGACGAGTAAACAATGTCATGTAAACAATGTCATGTAAATAATGTCATGTAAACAAATGTCGAGTAAAAATGTCGAGTTTAATAAACCATTTGCCTTTATTGTTAAAACATATATTATGGATTGTTGGCGAATACATTCAAGCCTTGTTGACTGTCGGATAAACCCCTATCCGGTCATGGGTTTATCAATGTTCAGTGGATTATGTCATTCCCTAAGGTCACTTCCAAACAAACCTAGGAAGCGGGAACGGGATTGTCAATCCTATGGTACCATTACATACTACCGGTCGGCGTGATCAATGTTAATGAATGTAACATTGTCGAGTTCAACGCACCAAAATGTCAAATAACAAATATAAGCATGTCTTGAAAATGTCTTTGAAAATGTCTTTGAAAACCATGTACTAGTATGCTAGGTCAACATGCATAGCAAAAATGTTTTTGAAAAACCAATGTGTTAATTATGCAAATCAACATGTAAATCAAATGCAATAAAAGTCATGTAGTATATGTACTAGTAATCACATGTAATATGTCATGAAAACACGAAAGTAATCATAGGCACAATATGTTTCACCCCAACACATTTGAAAACGTAAAAGAGGGGGACTATGTACTCACTTGAGATTGCAAGTATCCTTGATCTAGTGAACTAACAAAGCTCGGAAAGTCAAGGAATCAAGTGGCACCTAGTATGGAATCACTATATTAATAAACCGGAACCTAAATCGGGAGATCGGATAAAATGAGGTCTTGTAAACCAAATGAGTGTTGGAACTCATATGATATGGTTTAACTAAGCCTACATTCTGATTTGAAAGGAATCCTAAGTGCTTACGACCCGTTACGACTCGTTAAGGTAGTTTAAGCTACTTTAACGTGTTATTTGCGCAAAAGCGCGTTCGGATGGTCTAACTAGTCCTATGATAAGTCTTAAATGCCTAAATATGTTTAGTAATGTTGCACAATCAGTTTAAGTGTCAAAATTAGGTTACATATGCTTAGATTGAATTTATGCGCAAAAAGGGCATTTTGGTCATTTTCCTAAGGCATATAAACTACATATCATACAACTACTTAAACGAAGTAACCATAAGGTATAACCCCTGAAGGTTATTCCCTATACAACTATGGCCACAAAATATGTTTAGTCGGATTCTAATGATCGGCCAAACGGGTCGGGTTTGAAAGTCTAAGCGGTTGTCAAGACCGCTTGACTTATGACCCTAAACAACCACTAAACTAGAAGTGACGAGTTAGACATGCTAAAACATGTCTAACCTAAGTTTTAAAAATGTTTTGATATCAAAACAAAGTGTTTTGATACCCGGAAATAGTTCCGTCGGATAATGCGCATTTATCGCATTATTGACCGAAACTTTGACTCGTCACTACGACTATTCAACGTGGTAATCAGTAGGTATCGTCGTATAGACTATAACCATCGTGATTACGATCACGTTGCAAAGTTCAAATGAAATTTCTCTTGACCAATTCATGGTCAAAGCCGAAAGTCAAATATTATTTGACTTTTAGCTTGAAATAGCTAAAATAACTAAAGAGATCAAGATAGAACACTTACTTGTGTTCTAGGATCCAAGAAAATGAGCAAATTGGAATGAAGAGTGATCATGGGTATTTATAGGAATTCTTGAACCATTGGATCATGTCAAGTGTTTTGTGTGGTGAACAAGGAACAATCTACACCATACACTTGTTAGGCTAGGAATTAAAGCCTTGGTAATCACACAACTTGGCCTCCAAGAATAAAAACAAGGGCTGCCAAATTATGGTTCGGAGCATGCCTTACGGACCTTATGGTCCATGGCTTACGGTCCGTAAGCCTTGTGCAGGGGCTGAAGTTTACAAAAGTTGCAGTTTTGGTCCCTGCAGCCTTTAAACTTGTTTTTCGACTCGTTTAACCCCCGTTAACCAACTTTCCAAGTTTCATAAGGATGAGAAAGCATAGGGAACATGAAATATGTTTAAAAATGTCTCGAGTGTTGGTTCGTTCGGTCGTACGGTTGTGGTTTTCGGTTAATTACGACGAAAGTTGCAACGAACGCGAAAACGATTCAAATTGCAAAGCGAAAGGAGTTTTTGCATTCCAATCACTAAAATATGATAATTTGATGATTAAAACTTTTTTGGATGTCCGTACATGTTCCGGATAGCGAAATACGCGAATTGGCATAGTTTCGTAGATTTTGCAAAATAGCCCCTAGAGCTGAATAAACATGTTTTTGGCATACTTAACCCTTCAAAACTTATTTATAAGTTATGTTAGGGTTATTTAAGGTATGTTCAACGTATTCCCTTATCTCGGAGCGTACGTTGCGTTAAACTGATTAGATTTACGCAACGGTCTGCGATTTCACATCAAGAAAATGTTTAAAGGATCGGATTGAATCAAGGATTAAAAATATACAAATGTCATGAGTAAATATACAAAACTCATAAAATGTAACACAAAATTTTATTGATATAATATTTTCGGATACAATACAAAGATTAGAAAGCACATATGTCATATTATCCTCAGCATATACTGCTGAACTAAAGTTCAACATTCTTGGTTGCAAAGGGGTAACAATATCCTCAGCAGGTCTCTTGGAATTGGACTTCAAGAGTTGTATTTCGTTCATCATGAGCTGGTTAGTTTCCTGTTGTTTCTTCATTTGATCCTGTATATTACCAAACAAAGATAAGATTTCATCATTAGAAGCAAAAATCAAGGTTCTTCCTAAGACTCTGGATCCGGAAGGATTTTGAGCAACAGTTGTGTCTCGAGCTATTTGCCTTTCATTCCTCCTTTGGGAAGCCTGGACTGGTGGAGGTGGAAGAGGTAATGAACCAGATGCAGCAGAGGTTGTAGCAGGTATGGAGGAAGAGCTTAAACCTGACTGAGAAGCCATAAAAAATAATCTTGCAAAAAGATTAGAGAACAAAGAACTGATTAGTGTTTTTAGCAAAGTTTTGATTAAAAATAGCACCACTTGCCCCACGGTGGGCGCCAAATTGTTTTGGTCAAAAATTACCGAAGCAATTAAGTGATCCAATTTAGTTTGTGAGGTAGTGTGTTATGTAAACTTGATAAAAAAATGTTTTTTGGTTGATTGTGAAAACGGAATCACGATATAGTTTTAGGAAATGAACTATATCGAAATGAAAAATAAGTGCAATAAATGTAAATGTTGACACAGGATGTACGAGGAAAGCCCTTGATCAATCTGGATCGCCGACACAAAACCTCGAGAGCTGACAATTGTCAGCTGCCTTGTTCTTCTTATTGATTGCAAAAGTAGGATACAACTTCGGGATATTGCTTGGACCAGCTCTAAGTGTTACAATGATCGAATAATGTAAGTGTTGTGAGTGATTGTGATTGTTGATGTAATTAGAAAGTGAAAGTGTATGAGATTGTGTGTGTTCTACTACTGATCCAGGCCCCCTATAAATAGTAACAAAAATAACCAACTACCCTATATTCTAGGGATGCCTTGAATATTCCCTTGTGACCGTTGTAGACTCATTCTCCAGCTCCAACGTTCGTATCCTAACCGTCTTGAGCGAGTCTTCGGGAGACCAAGTCTTCATATCCGTTGGTACCTTGCAACTAAAGATTAATGTTAATAGCGAGTAGGATACCCCTGCAGGATGTTACTGATATCCTAGTTCAGTATCCCGGTCGCAGCATCATATATATAGTATCAGGATATGTCATCAGTGTCACACCCTGACTTTCAGCGGAAGAAAAAATACGGGATGCAACAAACACCTATGGTACAAGCACATTGTTTATAAAGACACTACATTTTATTACTTACAAAATGTTGATTACATACTACATGTATGTTACAACTTCGTGTTCCCATGAACCACATAAGTCTTCTATGCCACATGCGTCTATATCAGGGTTCGCCTACAAACATGTCTTGAACAACATACACGGATCACACCAGTCTCAAGTTACCTGAAATGCATGTTAGTTTTAAAAAGGATCAGCTAAACGCTACGTGAGTTCCACTGGTTTAGTTGTTGGGTAACAATATGGGTTCACAGGTTTAATTACGGTCACAGTCACAGATGGAATTACACGGGGACACAAGTGAAACCTGGACTTTTGAACCGTGTCTCCTTCGACACTTCAGCACCTCGTGCCGTATCTCACTTGACACGTCAGCACATCGGGACGTATCTCATTCGACGCGTCAGCCCGTCGGCTGCGTCTGGTGTAGCCCAACGCCCCGAATGTAGTTATGCCTAACAACATAACCAAGTTTAGGACGCGTGCAGTTGCCTTGTTACCGGCCTCATGGGTCCGGAGCAACTGGGTTTGTCAGACCAATAGTACTATCCACTGCCTCATAAGGCTTACGTTAATCACTTATAGTGGGGAGGTAGTTCATGTGTTAGATAATTCACATCATCACAAGTTGGTGCAATAAACACAGTTTGTAATATGCAAATCATTCTAGAGAACAGTAAAACACTTTAACAGTGGGGAAGAGAAACACACTCCCAATTTGGTGTAATCAATACAGTTTTAACATGCAAGTCCCCAGAAATTAGTTAAACAATTTAAAAGCAGGGAAGTGAAAACTCATAGGATAATAGCATCACAGGTAGCAATAGGAGTATATGTAAGCTTGTTCGGCTTTAACAGCAATCATGCAAGTAATTACTAATATCAGTCGCAAGGTCGGTAATGCCTATAACTCGGGTCCAAGTGGGTAGTTTCAGTCCATGTTGTACATATAATATCCTAGTGTGGTGATGGATGTTAGGGTAGGATTAGTTTCGCATTTGGCTCCCAGACACCGGTTCACGTGCCAGCTAAAGTTGGTTGTTTGACACGTTCGGATAATGGTGCGGGAATACCAATAGTGCCAACGTGTTGTGATTTAAGAAAGATTAACTTTTCATTAAGGGAGTTTGGGTGTTTGGGGAGTTTAGGTTGCCCAAATTTGAGTTTCCATTCTCACCGTCAAGGATTTTCCCGGACGGTGGTGGAACACACCCAGAGTGTCCTGCTTACCCTGGAACCTCCCAAAATACTCCTGGTATTCCAATTATAGTCAAGTTAGGTTTCGGTCCGTTCCCAGTTTTGGCAGGTTCGTGGTTCAGTAAACTGCCGAATTTAGTTAAAATAAGTGTTTTAAAAGTCAAAAAATCCCATTTAATCTACATAGTTCATAAATTCTGGTAATTTTTGTAGAACTCAGTAAAGATATATAGATTCAAGGAAAAATATTTTGGGAATTTATAACGCTCTTTTAACTTGTCAAATAAATCATTTGTAAAACAGTATTTAACCGAATAATTCACTTTGTTTATCATACGATGTCCAAAAGTTCCTAAAATACATGGAACTTCCTTACATGCCCAAAAACTCCTTGTAAAAAGTTGGGATTTTTCTGATTTCATTCCGGTGCGTTTCTGGCTACTGAAAAATCATAAAAACACGGATTTTTAACCCAAATCAAAACTCAACCAATGGACTCCGAAACTTTCCAGAACTTTTCTTATATGTTTTTTAGTGTTTAGGTAAATTTTGGTGATTTATTGACTTTGTTTGGTATTTTTTTTCTGAATTTCGTTTTGTAAAACAGAGGTAGTTTTGTAAAAGATGACTAAGTAACGAGTCATCGAGTCAAGATTCCCCATCAACAGAGCACCCCTCGCAGGGTAGGAACATAGACACGCTGGACTAACGTTTCATAAGGATATCGTTAATGGAGCCAAATGAGAAGTAATCATTTCCCATCATTTTCTCGAAAGATTACCTAATGCATAGGCGAATATAGCCCATACCAGTCACAAGGTGGTTAATCATCACTTAACCGTCTCTGTCTCGTGGTTTTTCGAGTCAAATTCGGACTTGGTATGATCTGAACTGTATATCAGTATAAAAAAGATATAATGCCTTCCCATCTTGGCACTTCCGCCATTTGAATCACCGATTAAACGTAAGGGTTTTGTCGAGTTCGTTCATGCCAAACCATTTTGGTTTAGATTGAGAAATCGTGTGGTTTTATGAACCCATGGGCTAAAGCCCGAATCCATAGTCACCCTAGTTCCGATAGGGACAGTTGACCACTGAATCTAATTTTTCCCGTTAGTCTCATATCTGTAACAATGTGAACAATAAAAGAAGATCCGGCCCTCGAGTTGGTCAAGACTAGGGTCGTTGAGTTTCTCGACCGTTTTTCTTAGGATTAATCAGTTATGTTTCTCAATAGGACAGGGAAGGAATACGGGCTACTGAGAAGTGTCATAACATAGATCCATAATCGTTCGGCAACCTCGAAAATAACAGAAGCAGTTTCAAGAAGGCTGAATGAAAATCGTAATCAATCGAGGTGAGTCTAGCACTCTAACGACTAGGATACGAATAAAGGTTATGAATGCCATTTCACAGCCAGTTGGTGCATCCAACCAAGCACCGATTTACACATTGGTCATTTAGTTTGACTTGGTATCGCACATCTAGGTATTTACAATTCGTAGCGTGTGTTAAATAACTTTCCAAATTTGAAGAGAATTAGTTATCGCGTCAAAGTCTTATTCCTCTTTTAAGTATATAATACGTGCTTATTCACACAATTCCCCTCTGGATAGCCATGATATCTGAGGGACGTATTCGGAAGATTCACTAGTCCCTTCATCTGGAATGATTGGGACTACTAGATTTCTAGTTTAGCTTTCCCCAGGTGGGTTCAGCGCACAAAAGACACCAATTACGATATTCGGATGACTCATGATTACTCCTAGTTCAAAGAGAGTTTGATTTTAATCGTGTTCCTTCATGCTGGGTAGTTCGTGCTTTTCATAGTATGGCACATATTCGTCACTCCAGTGACATGTTTTGACCGCGCATTTAAGCACTGGCCCTTTTGGGTTAAGTCTAAGTGCAAATTTTAACAGTCGTATGATGACGGATATCATTATATACATGATAATGATGTTGGTTATACATGTTGTGGACTCATGTGTCCGACGAAATTGTGTAATATGGGATGATTGAATATGCGACATTAATACATGTACATATATATTGTTTATAATAGAATAGCCCCGAAGCGCTCACCACAAATGACCGAGGCGGAAATTGCGTAAATGATAGCGCACAGCTTTCGACAATCATCCCCACGATCGTGAATTTCACTCGTGGTATGAATACCCAGGTATATATGTATATATACAGTATTATACTTAAGATTTCTCCCGTTCTTATTTCTATCGGTAACACAAGAATTTTCGTCACTCGAAAATAACGAGGAATCGGGTTTCTTGGTAGCATCGTATTTTACGAATACTTATTTAAATCGACCAAACTGAATATCAATTGAAGGTACCAACCATTCAAAGGAAAACGAGGGGTGGTTCAACAATACTCCCCGAATCTAAAGAATTTATTTCTCGTATACTCACGAGGATAAGCAACACCGTTTAACGGATACTCTTGGTTACTCACAAGCGTAGGGTATCGTTCACTTTGGGTCCAATCGACAGATGAAAGTCAGTGTATCTCGTGCATCATTCTCCTACTCACGTAGGAGACCACTACCAAATAACACCTTTACAATGGCCCGAAGGGAGTTTCGATCGTCCTCTATGAATCGTGAATTCATTATGTATAAAATTTGGACTCCTCGGGTGTTTCATTGAGGAGGAAGAGGCGTATGGCGTCCTCCAGGTATTATTATCGTAGCGTTGGGGAGTCAATATGTTTTATGGGCATACAAGTATCTGAGTTAGTCCATACTCAGGACCACTCGCACGGCTGTAGTAGGTATCATGACATGAAAAGCCTTAATCGCAAAGAAACATGTATCCCCTCATGCGATTTCTAGCTTGACTACACCGCCCTTATACGGGTGATATTGATTCAAGACTTAGTATCTCAGGGTTACCGAAAGAACTCAGGTCAGGACCCCGTGTAGTCTAGAGTTTGAAGATGTAAATAAGAGTTGTCACATAGGTTAGTCATCGTATTACGGTACCTGAATACTACTCAAAGGCGATATCGTCTTTCATTAGAACATATTTTCACTAAGTTATGCGAGGCTGAAAACAAGGGATCGTTTGATATATAAAAATTTTATACGATTCTTTTAAGTACCGTCCTTTGAATTAGACATATATATATACATAAAATAATCATCCGACGGAAATTTGTTTTGTATCATTTTGTTTCCTAACTATGCATTAAAAGGTAGCTTCGTTAGGGTCCTTCGTACCGTTCCTTCATTACTTCTTCGAGTTACTGGGGATTTGTCTTGTATCAGGTTGAACCAAATCGATAGGATTCACGGTTGTATGCCACTTAGTTCCATCATTGAAATACCTGCCATAATTCCATAGGAAGCTAACGTACCGTAGCATGGCTAAACATTTATTAAAAGGATAAGGTGTATCAAACTAGTAATTTATATGTACCGGACCTCAACACTTCCCAATAGTGTTAGTAAAGAGAATTGAATTGATTTGAAGCAATTATTCGAATTATTTCCTGATTATAATTTTCTGATTTCGCCCGGGGATTACGTCACCCCCGACCAAGACTTACCCAAATGACACTTGGATTGGACCGCATATAATGTAGTGTATTTATAAATAAGTGTATATATATGAGTGTCCTGTTCGTACGAAGTATTAATGGTTACGAGGAATATAGACAAAAATGCTTCTGCTTCCACGAGTCTTAATATACTCCGATTCACATCCACACACTACTTGCCGAACTTTGATTACACCGAATAAGTTTTTTTTTCCATTGATATGTTACCCCTTAATCCCCTTGGGTTATCAATACCGAAGCTAATTACACGTCCTTATTAAGAATTAGAGATTGTATCATTAGCGAACGACAACTAATAAAGGAAATATGCGCTTCAACCGAATAGCTTCCTAGACGACAGTCGGTGACATAAGTATAATTGGTTCATCGTATCGTAATGATTTCAAATAAATGGATATACATTCTAGCAAATCCCGCCAAAACAAATAAATTACGTTGAATTGTTTTACCAAAGACAGAACATTGTAACTTATCCCGAATTAATCATTGGGTAATCGATGTGGGTAAGCTATCACCGGCTATACCCAAATGGTGCAGTACAGAGTACTACCGAGGTGTAGTACCCCTAGAAAGTCGTACTACATATTCTAAGAAGGACCTTCCCAGGATTAACCCCAAGGGTCGTTATATGTTGACCCAAATCACCTTTCATTTAAAATCACCGCGAACATATACAGATATTGTGGTTATGACAACTATGGCATCATCTATCGCATCAAACATGGTCAAAGTCCCAACACCGCATTGCCCAAAACATAACCAAACGAATCGCAACATGAAGCCCGTCTGCCCTGAGTAACGGTACCTTGATCATGTAGCGAGGTGTTTATATATAGGAAGTACCACAACGTATCCACCACACCCATATACCTGATCAACGTTCCGTTCACCAAGATATTCGACCTAATATTGCTTTTCGTGACTAGTCACTGAAATCCGAAACAATCAATAATCGTAATAGAACACAATGTAACCGATGGTCACACGAAATGATGTTCCACAATGTAAAACATTTCAAAGGAATCTGTACCATCACAAACTTTATATCCCAAGGAATTGAATGACAACAGGAAGGGTAACTTATTCACGCATTCCATGCCATCTCCATGACCCAAAGATCGTCATAATCAGGTATAACATATATCAAAACATGTGCTAAGGAATACCACTGAGTATCATAGTATCACGTGACGAGAAAGCTAAAGCCAATATTGTAAGCAAAAGAGGAATCCATCGGACAATCAAATGAATCGTGGATTCAAGGATGAAAAGTTTCGTAAAATGTTTGAACTCTGTGATTGTATAACAATCGAATGTGAAACAACGAGAAGTGGAATAAGGATCCGTACACATCCTCCCAGTCTATTAGAACGACCCACGCGTTCTTTATGTATCTATGTTCTTTTTGAAATACCATTCTGGTATGCAATCGTTGTTATAATACTTATAAGGATCGAGTTGGTGAGATCGTATTGTAATAAAGGCTTGGGTTCTCACATCATAATGTATAAGTAACAACTGTGGGAGTGATATGAATCCAACTCTAGGGTATATTAAACAAGTGGTCAATAGGAATGTGGAATGGACTGTAATACCATTTTTCTGCCTATCCCAAAGGCATATGTAGTAACGCATTATCCACTAATCCCAATTCATGTATCAATTCACGTACAAACATTCACACACTATCACCTTGGTACACGTATGTATCATTCCACATATTTAAGTGTGTTTATTACCGCGGCTTTCCCAACAGTGCCTCGTATGAGCAAGTCTGTTATTACGTTCCGGACTATAATAACCCACTTGCCCCACAAGGCCATCCTGGTACTTGCAAATAGGATACTTTACAGTGTTCACTAAGTACCTTTAATGGAGGTTAATTTTTCCAATGATGTCCACTAAAGTCCGAGCCTGTATTTATAGTCTAGGTTTGCTTAAAGGCACCTAATTCTCTATAACCAATGGCTCTGATACCATCTTCTGTCACACCCCGACTTGCAGCGGAAGAAAAAATACGGGATGCAACAGACACCTCTGGTACAAGCACATTGTTTATAAAGACACTACATTTTATTACTTACAAAATGTTGATTACATACTACATGTATGTTACAACTGCGTGTTCCCATGAACCACATAAGTCTTCTATGCCACATGCGTCTATATCAGGGTTCGCCTACAAACATGTCTTGAACAACATACACGGATCACACCAGTCTTAAGTTACCTGAAATGCATGTTAGTTTTAAAAAGGGTCAGCTAAATGCTGCGTAAGTTCCACTGGTTTAGTTGTTGTGTAACAATATGGGTTCACAACTTTAATTGCACTGGTCACAGTCACATATGGAATTACACAAGGACACAAGTGAAAGCTGGACTTTTATGCCGTGTCTCCTTCGACACTTCAGCACCTCGTGCCGTATCTCACTCGACACGTCAGCACATCGGGCTGTATCTCATTCGACACATCAGCCCCCTCGGATGCGTCACGTGCAGCCCAACGCCCCGAATGTAGTTATGCCTAACAACATAACCAAGTTTAGGACGCGTGCAGTTGCCTTGTTACCGGCCTCACGGGTCCGGAACAACTGGGTTTGTCAGACCAATAGTACTATCCACTACCCCATAAGGCTTACGTTAATCACTTGTAGTGGGGAGATAGTTCGTGTGTTAGATAATTAAAAACATCACAAGTTGGTGCAATTAACACAGTTTGTAATACACAAATCATTCTAGAGAACAGTAAAACAGTTTAACAGTGGGGAAGTGAAACACAGTCCCAATTTGGTGTAATCAATACAATTTGAACATGCAAGTCCCCAGAAAACATTAAAACAATTTAAAATCGGGGAAGTGAAAACTCACAGGATAGTAGCATCACACGTAGCAATAGGAGTATATGTAAGCTTGTTCGGCTTTAACAACAATCATGTAAGTAATTACTAATATCAGTCGCTACGTCGGTAATGCCTATAACTCGGGTCCAAATGGGTAGTTTCTGTCCATGTTGTACATATAGTATTCTGGTGTGGCGATGGATGTTAGGGTAGGATTAGTTTCACATTTGGCTCCCGGGCACCGGTTCGCGTGCCAACCAAAGTTGGTTGTTTGACACGTTCGAATAATGGCGCGGGAATACCAATAGTGCCAACGTGTTGTGATTTAAGAAAGATTAACTTTTCATTAAGGGAGTTTGGGTGTTTGGGAAGTTTAGGTTGCCAAAATTTGAGTTTTCATTCTCGCCGTCGGGGATTTTCCCGGACGGTGGTGGAACACACCCAGAGTGTCCCGCTTACCTGGAACCTCCCAAAATACTCCTGGTGTTCCAATTATAGTCAAGTTAGGTTTTGGTCCGTTCCCAGTTTTGGCAGGCTCGTGGTTCAGTAAACTGCCGAATTTAGTTAAAATAAGTGTTTTAATAGTCAAAAAATCCCATTTAATCTACATAGTTCATAAAATTCGGGTAATTTTTGTAGAACTCAGTAAAAATATATAGATTCAAGGAAAAATATTTTGGGAATTTATAACACTGTTTTAACTTGTCTAAATCATTTGTAAACAGTATTTAACCGAATAATTCACTTTGTTTATCATACGATGTCCAAAAGTTCCTAAAATATTCATGGAACTTCCTTACATGCCCAGAAACTCCTTGTAAAAAGTTGGGATTTTTCTGATTTCATTCCGGTTCGTTTCTGGCTACTGAAAACCCATAAAAACACAGATTTTTAACCCAAATCAAAACTCAACCAATGGACTCCGAAACTTTCCAGAACTTTTCTTATATGTTTTTTAGTGTTTAGATAAATTTTGGTGATTTATTGACTTTGTTTAGTATTTTTTTCCGAATTTCGTTTTGTAAAACAGTAAAAAATTCACCAAATATCGTAGAAAATTCCAAAAATTCTAAATTTTTACGTGGACCTTCCTGTCAATACCCTACATCACCACACCAAATTTCAGCTCAATCCAACACCCACGGACCAAATTAAGGTCCAAACAATATTCTGCCTACTCTAGATTCAGGTTTTGGGTGATATACCTAGTGATTCCTTCGATTCCAAGCGTTTTTCTTGAGTCCAGAAGTGGGTGTGAGTCATATTCATTACCTATATACTAAGAGCAATCCAACCATGCCATAACCCATGTCAATCAAGCCTTGTTTCATAGTTTTTCGGTTAATCAAATAGTTACGCGATTTTGGTCGAATAGGTGTTGATTAGGGTATCAAAACCAAAAGATTTGTGTCATGGCTGCCATAGAACACCAGGGAATTCACAAGGTGTTCTTATTCAGCCAAGAACCCTTGTTAACTCATCCATAAACATGGATTAAAAAGGGTTTTCTTGGTCTAAATCATGTTTATTCAAGAAATCTTAATCAAAACCTTATAAATCGTGAAAATTACCTTCAAATTTGCTGAATTAGAATGATACTAAGCTGTGTTCTTGAGCTTGAAGGCAAGTTTTGGTTGAAAAAAATGAAGAAAAATGAAAAAAAATAAAGAAAAAAACTTTTATATAATAAGGTGGGGTGCCCCTACCCCACCCTCGCTTTGTCGTGCTTCGCCTTTTCATGAAAGATGATGTTTATCTTCTGTGGCGCGTTTATGTTCATTTTCGAGTCTCAGACGCGTACCGGATTTGCGAAACGGACTCCGTTTCTCGCGTTCTTAGTGTCAAAAGACTCGGTTTTAAAAATTATGCATAACCGTCTTGAAATCCGAACCCAGTTACGTTTTAATCATATTGGCCTCGTACTAGGGTCGTTTAAGTGTTTTTAGGCTTGATTGATCGTTCCTTTTGTTTGGTTGTCTTTCATTGCTTTCAATAAACTAATATTATAAATAAAAAATCAAGCTTGATTGATCGTTCCTTACGTTTCCCTCACCGGGAAATTCCTCGTTTTGCGTGCCCATTCTCTGATAATATATAATCCTTAGGTCATTGTCTATGGCTCGTATCTAAGATGTTTCGTGAACTCAGAATCTTAAATAGCCCTACCGTTGGCCTAATGATCATCGTCAAATGTTTAATGCGTTGTTAAACGTCAAGTCCCCGTTTAACACGTTGTTAAAGGCTAAGGACACCAACCTCACCTCGTTGGTCCTTAATAGTGTCATGTTAACCATGACGTGCTCTCGAATTCCTCCAAGGCATAACATATATCGTTTAGCATAGCACACAAGTCATGCATGTTTACTAATACCTATTCCCAGATTCTTCAATCCAATCACGTCTTTATCTTGCCATTTAGGTGACGCATAACGTCAATGTAATGTTTTTGGTAATTACTGTACATATACTCCCATTATAGTCAGTGTCACATGTTCCAGAATTCATATCATTACACATAATCACCACAAATATCATGATATACATGTCACGTCCGGTTACCACGGACTTGTACCAATCAAAGTTTACCGGGATTTTTCACAGTTGTCACAATCAGTGTTTTGTTCAAAAATTACCGAAGTAAGTGATGAAATTAGTTTTATGAGGTAGTGTGCTAGAAATATTCGTAAAAAGTATGCTGGTTGATTTGCTTATGAAAACGGTTTTAGGATATAGTGCCAGGATATGGAACTATATCAATAATCAAACAATGAGCTGAAAAGAAAAAATGGACACGGGATATACGAGGAAAGCCTATCAACTTAGATCTCCGGCATAAAACCTCGGGAGCTGACAATCGTCGGCTGCCTTGTTCTTCTTATTGCTTGAATATTCAGGATACAGTGCAAGATAATGTACGGATCAGCTAAGTGTTACAATAATTTTTTAGTGTTAATGAATGTGATTGCGAATGGTTGTAGCTGCGGTGAAAGTGTGTGTGAGCAGGTGAAAAGAGGTGTGTTTCTATTGATCCGTACATCTCTTTATATAGTAAGTAAAGATAACAAACTATCCTAAAATCCGGGGATACTTCGGTATATTCCTTTTAGAACGTTGTAGACCTGGTCTTCCAGCTTCAACGTCCATATTCCAACTGAAAAGAGCGATTCTTCAGGAGAAAGGGTCCTTGTGAACGTTATGATCTTGTAACTATGTTCTGCAAGCAAATCGTTAGCGACTACCAGGATACTGCATCAGGATATTACCAACATCCTAGTGCGGTATCCTGATTATATATAGACACGGATTTCCCAGGATACAATTCAGGATATGGACTCAGAATTTCATCCATAACAATTGTCCCCAAAAATGTTGCCGTTGAGGATCTTAAGTCCCAACGGTTACATTTTTACGTTGTTCGAGGCTATTAAGGGATAAGACCTGTGATTTGATGGCTTGCAACTACCCAGGTTAAATCTACTAATTACCTCCTATATCTTCTCAAGTTGATCTCTATTTAATCAACATCAAGAAATTGAAAAGGTAAACCTCCCTCTCTTCTCTTCATCTTTCTCTTTCCTTTGTATTTTTCGATAAAAAATGGCGAGACAAACCAGGTCGAGCTCCAGCGACTCAGCCCCTACATTCACACCACAAAATCTTCTCCAACACTCGGAGAAAGAATTTTGCACGTTGACAACGCCCATTTATCAGCCCTCCAGTCCTCCTGTATCTTCCTGGACGGTGCTATATTCTGGCCATATGACCGGGAACTCCGATCGGACATGTCGTCCACTGAATGGCTCTTCTTTAATGCCTACCCTTTCACATTGGGTCTCCGATTCCCATTTTCTGAGTTTATTTCTGATTTCTTTCGTATCACCAGTCTCAACTTTTGCCAAATCATGCCCATGCTTTGGAGAGTTTTAGTACTTCTTGATCGCATCAACAGTGAACACGTTCCTGATCTTTGTGTCAACGATCTTCCTATCGCATACCGGCTAAGGTCTCATGGCTCTAGCAGGTTCCTGTTTTATTCCACCACCAATAATCCTCTCATTCTTTGGGCCACCAAAAATGAGGAAGAATGGAAAACAAAGTTCTTCTTTGTTAAAAGGAGTTCAATCCCAGATGGGAAGGATTATCCTTTGAAGTGGTTAACCAAGGGTAGGAATTAGGGTTTTAGGGTATCCTCAGACATATCTTGCTCAATATCCTACTTAACATCCTGCTCTGATGTCTTTTGTTTTTTGTTGTGCAGCGGGTTTTAGGAAACTAGCACCTCCTCTTACCGACTCAGTGAAAGGATTGAGGCTATCTACAAGTTGCTAGAGATTGAACGAAGCTTTATTCCAAACCCAACAGCATCAAGCCAACACTCCAGTTCCAACATGTCTGGTAAGTCTTTGTTTTGTTTTAAAGTCCCTATATCAGTTTAGTTAGAAGAAATATTGAATATTCAAGTTTAAAACTACTCCCTGTATGCAGCACCAGCCAAGATTCCTAAAATCTTCGATCTTGAGGAGTTGGATAGCTATTCCGGACCTGCTCCGGTGAAGATAGAGTCAAGCTCCAAACCCTCCGTTGTACCAAAGTCCTCCTCTAGCTTCAAGCCTTCTGCTGCGTCCAAACCTTCCTCAGGTTCCAGGCCCTGAGCCTCTAGTTCTCGTAAAAGAAAGGATACCGATTACCGTGCCGCTTCTGCTGAAGTCCCTCCTTCCTATGAGAACCTTGGATTTGCATAATCCAGCAGCCTCATGACTTCCCTTCTTAACCAGGTAAATATCCTCACCTATATCCTGCGAATATATGCTGAACTGATATCCTGGTTAGTTATACTGACGTTCATACCTCCTATTGTAGGGTCTTGAGTGCTTGACACATCTCTAGGTCTTGGCTTGTGATTCTGTAAAGGCGTTGGAGATCAAACTAAAGTAGGCAGAGATTGCTAACGAGGACCAGAGGAAGATCACCGAGGCTATGTCACAGCATTACGAAGACAAACTTAAGGCAGTGACCCGGGATGCTAAGCTTGCTGAAGAGAAGGTAGCTCAAGAGGCTCAAGCTAAGTTGGATGCAGCTCACCTTCAACACGAGAAGACCTGATCGCCTAACGAGAAGGCCTCAAGGTTTCCGTTGTCATCTCCCTCCTTCAAGTCAGGCTAATGATGGCTTATGAAGCTAGAGTCGCGGGCTTTGAATGCCCTGCCTAGAACATTGAATCCTGGGAGGCGATATTGAGGGACCTTGGTAGCAAGCCCGTGGAAGGCATTACCAAACCGGCGGTTGAGGAGTCTTCGAAAGTGATCGAGGTGGCGGTTGTGGCTGACAAGGATCCTGGGACTGATGCTGGAGCGGATGCTGGTGGCGATGCTGCTGCTGAGAAGGTGGTGAAGGTTGGTGAAGATGCTGTTGCGTGAGAGCATCGAAGTGGGCAATGATGGATATTATTTCTTAGGCCGGGGCCCACTTTTTTTAAAAATTTGATGGTGTGTAACCACTAGACAATTTACTTTTCCTGCACTTGAACCATTTACATTTCCTGCACTTTAAACATTAATATTTTACGATGACCCGAGGTGGAGGGATCCTGAGTTTCAGGACGAAACCATCGGTCATCAATGTTTATATGCTTTAGGACTTACCACACTCTTGGTGGATGGGTCTTGGTTTAAGACGAAACCAAGAGTGTGGCATTTTAGTTTGCTGATAATAGATTAATCTTTTGACATTTTCTGTCATTGGTATGTTTTTCTTTTGAAAAATACATTTTGAATATCCTGATCAAATATCCTGGTCAGGATACTAAAAAGTTTTTGTCACCTTCAATGAAAAAATGTTAGACATGAAAGCTTAGGTTACTCAGATAAGATCTCCCAAACTTGATAAATAAGAAATCATACCAGGAATACTTAGGTAAAAACTTTTGATTCCAACTTTTAAATCCTTTGCAATGTCCCCAGCATGGATGTCCCCTGTCTGTGCAGGAGATCGCATCAATGCATGGCATGCTCAAAGATTTATTTACTTAATGATTGACCTTCATAATGTTTTATCCACAAAAGGATGTGTGTAAACACAACCACAATTTGGAACTTTTCAGAAGACTTTAGCTTTGCTGGGGATAAACCCATAGTATCCTGGGGATAAATCCTTAGTATCCTGGGGATAAACCCTTGTTTTCATGCGCTCCAGGCGGGAGTGTATAAACTCCAAGACTTAGAAAGGTGGGAACCTTTTAAACCTTAGAGAGTATGAAAATACCCTTTCGCGAGAGAGGGTGATCAATCCTCATATACCTTAAGGATCCGGGACATAGCCAACAATAATGAAATTGTCAGCCACTTTTACATGAACTGGTCCCGCCATCTTGAACTATGCCCGGATACTTGCCCTCCAGGCCGGGTGTTTAAACCCGATTCGGAAGAAAGGTGAATACCTTTAAACCTGTGAAGGGATCTGAATCCCTTAAACGTGAGAGAGGTGGCCAATCCTCTAGTCTTTCGATCCATCTTGAGCAAATATCCCGGAGTATTATCCTGAAGCATATCCTACAAAACACCATTAAACTAAGGTGGGTGTTAGATTGGCTAACACCCCTCCGATTCTTAAGTCAGTATTGGGTTTCAAAGAATAATAACTTAAATTAAATACATATTCAAAAGAGATAAAATTCATACCATCCTGAGTTAGAATTCAAATTCTAAACTCACTTGAAATAAGCTTTAAGATGTATAGCATTCCAGGATCTTGGTATCATATCCCCCTCCATGGTCTTGAGTCGGTATGCTCCCTTTCCAGATTCTGATTCAATTTCATAAGGTCCTTCTGATGTATTGCAAAATACATCGGTTATTCGTGTATAGTTTGTATAGATTTCTGTTAGTTTTAGTGTCGTTTTCATTAGAATGTGCATACTATTGATCCAATTGCGTTTTACAGGACTTGTGAGATTAAAACAGCTGGAAAGTGCGGAAATTGATATAAAACACGGAGGGATCAAGTCTTAGAGCGAATTGGAGAATTCGCGTACTGGAAACAAAGTAAAATTCAGGAAATCATGTCTCTGGCGGCCCGCGACAGCATGTGAAGATCCTCTCGCGGATGGCGAGAGACGAAAAAGAAAGAGTGAGAAAGAGACACGGTTGCGGCCGCGATAACCAATTTTAATCCTCTCGCGGGGCGCGAGAGGGTTGTATCTGCAGATTCTTTCAAGTTGCTGCAAGGTTTTGAAGGGAATCATATAAAAACTTAACTTCATCATTAGAAACCCTAAGTTAGACGAATTGGGAGAGCTTGGGACGAGAAGTTTGCATCTTCACTAGTATTTGCAAGTGCTTAGAGCTGCAAGTTGAGGAAGGAAAGCTTAGGAATCAATCGGCTCAGAGATTTGCCGTTCCGGTGTTCTTATTCTCATCTCTTCTTTACACTATGTTCAAAACTCTTGATATTACTTTGTTTTTTATGTTATCCATGACTTTGTTTGGCTAATTTCCATAGACTGTCTAGATTGGATGAATGATTGCATAAAGTTTTGATTTTTATTTGATTTATGGATTCTATGGATTGTTTATGAGTTGTAGGCGACTTGTTCTCTTGGTTAGATGTTATGCATGCTTGATTGTGTTTGATTATTGTTAATTGCTTCGCTTGATTCTTGGTGTCGGTCTTTAGCACATAATAGAGGCTTGCTAGGTTTAAGAATTAGGTTAGTGTCTATATCACATAATAAATCTTTAATCTTTAACATGAAATCGGCCAATTAACCTTTGGAGTAATATTCGGTAATCTTATAAAATCAAGTGTTCTACTAATCATCAATAGCTGTGAGGTGCGGGATTATTGCTAGGTCTAAGTCATTAAGCCGCAAGGTAGGAGCTTTCTTAGGAAGTAAACCCGTTGGCTGTTGTCTAGCAAGTCTAATCGAGAGTCCAAGTTTACCTTTGGTTTAGGTCATGTGAAGGAGTGAATCTTGTAAGGTACTTCCATAAACCCATTAGAGGTCTTGTGAGATAATCTAATAACCGGTAGTCTAAACAACCTCTAGGGTGTCATCGTGTCTCTTGAGAAGGGTCAGGGGTCCTTTAGATATCCTGAAAGACGAGAACTTTAAGATCCCGGTTCCGTAGTTGACAACTTCTGAATAAAAAGCATTACTTGAAGCAATCAGGATTCCAGTCTAGGTAGTGTTTCTTCACAATCAGAGTTTAAGTCCAGAGTAATTCCTTTAATTAACTTAGTTAATTAATTTAGTTTATTTTCATTGTTTTCTTTTTTTATAAACCCCCCAATTAAACAAACAAACATTCTAGTCCGTGTCTGTTAGTGTCATAATAGAGTAGTTAACTTAATCAATAGAGTCTCGTGGGTTCGATATCCGAACTTACTTAGCTTTAATAGAGTCGATCGGTACACTTGCCGGTTAGTAGTTTAGTGTGTTTTTAGTGAGTCTAGAGTATTACTTAGAGTCTAGAATTAGGTTAATTTAGTTGCTTTTACTAAACTATTTTTAGCACATCAAGTTTTTGGCGTCGTTGCCGGGGACTCTTGGCGATCGCGTTAATTACTTTGTTTTGACATTCTTGATATCATACGTGCTATTTATTTGTCGAGTCGTTTTTAGAGTCTTCTTACTTGTTTGTTTTTGGTTTTTTAGTGGATGCTCCATACGCGTTCGCAAGGACCTCATCGAAGGCACCCACGGACAAGTCTTACTTCTCATCCTCTTCGTTCAAGGTAAGTACTCCTATACCATCATCTTCCACCTGTTCTGACTCTACACTCCACTCTAAACCATCGAACTTTGACTTCCCACCAAAGTCTTCCCCACATAATTCCCCACCACCTTCCCGTCCCCAAAGTCCACCACCCGTTTTCCAAATGGCCAACCGAACCTTTTACCAACAAGCCACCACCGGCTTCACCGGTGCGAACTCACCCATCTCCCTACCCAAAATCACCAACGGAAAAATCTTGGCAAATCCCATCCTACGTCATGACCACTATTACCAACTCCTATCAGTTCCACGGTCGTGAGGATGAGGATGTGCCACCTCACATCAACCCCATCACTCGTCTCTGTGGCACTTTCTCTATTGAAGGTGTCAACCTTGATGTTCATTACTTGCAGGTCTTCCCATTCTCACTTGCTGGCCGCATGGCCGTCTGGTTCGATTCGCAACCAAAAGGTTCTTTCCCTACTTGGGCAGGTTTACGGGATGCTTTCTTAGCTAAATATTACCCACCCGCAAAGGCATCCCGCCTACGCGATCAAATCCATTCGTTCCGGATGGAACCTGATGAGCCCTATCACCTGGCCTGAGAGAGGTTCTTAACCCTTCTTGCTCGTTCGCAGTATGGCTTGTCAGATTGGGCGCTCGTAGAAAAGTTCTACAATGGTCTCACCCCTAAGATCCGAGCCCGGTTTGACACTTCAGCTGGGGGGCAACTCATGGGCAAGAAAACGACAGCTGAGTGTAAAGATCTTTTCGAGAGTTTTGCCCATTCCGATATGGATTATAGCGCTGCCAGCAGGAATTCCATTCCTGTTTCTGGCACCTCTTCGACTACTCGAGGGGTGAACCAAGTTGGCTTGAATTCATCGGTGGCTGTTGCCCTAGATCGAATGGAGAAAACTTTCACTAAGGAGTTGAATGAGATTAAGAAAAAGGTCGATAGGTGTGAGGTATGTAAAGGGGGTCACGACACCATAGATTGTCCCACCATTACGTTAGAACAGGTAGAGTTCATAGCCGGTCAGAATAAGGGTCAGTTTAACAACAATTCCAATTATAACTCCAACTGGCGAAATAACAATAATACCAAATTCCGCTCTTCTGGTAAACCCCTGGTTTTCCATCGGGTCAGTATCAAAACAGGGGCAGGGTTTGTTCACTAGTTCAGGTTCGGGTCAACAGGGTCAATTTGGTAATTCAGGGTCGAATCAAGAGGGTCAGGGTAGTGATAAGGGCTCGGGGAGTAGTCTGAATAGGATTAAGGAGATGTTCGCTCAGATTATGGTTAGAGACCAGGCCACTCAGAAAACCCTAACTGATTTTAACGGTTTCATGAAAAGTCAAGATCAATTAAATAAAAATCAGGAACTTCACAATAAAAACCAATAGGCTGCACTCTTAGATCTTCAAAGACAAGTAGGTGGTCTTTCCAAACAGTTGCAAGAGAACCCTCCTGGCCAGTTTTTGGGTAACACTTACCCAAACCCGGCTAATCATTCAGCTAAGGCTATTACTACTCGTAGTGGTAGGAACCTATAAGAGGTAGTTAGGGAGAGTGTAGAGATAGAGAGCGAGGAATAAGTAGATGAGGAGATAAAGATGGAAGCTTCCGGTAAGGTGCACGATAGGCTAGTCCCAACAAGTACCACACAAACCGAGGAGCCTCTAGTAGAGAAGAGGGCAGCAAAACAACCATTAGGAGTTAAGCCATCCCCTTTAGTTGATCATTCGCGCGTTCCTTACCCCGCCCGCCTAAAGCATCAGAAATATGCTAAGGAATATGGGCACATTTTAGAGATGTTTAAGCAGTTAAAGATAAACCTTCCTTTCATTGAGGCTTTGCAATCCATGCCTAAATATGCCAAATTCCTCAAGGATCTTTTTAAGTGAAAAGATAGGCTAGGTGAGCTTTTTAACATTCCGTTAACCGGCAGTTGTTCCGCGATGTTTTTGAACAAGCTATCGGAGAAACTAACCGATCCGGGCACTTTCACTATTCCATGTCTATTTGGGGGCGCCGTTGCCCCTGCTCATGCGTTAGCCGATTTAGTGCGAGCATTAACTTGATGCCATTTTCCATATAAAAGAGGCTAGGTATAGGAGAGCTTACACCCACGCATACGTCCTTGTCTTTAGCCGACCGTTCGGTCAATCCTAGGGGTATCATAGAGAATCTCTTAGTTACGGTCTGTAAGTTCGTATTTCCGGTCGATTTCGTCGTCTTAGATATGGAGGCCGATGAGAAAGTTCCAATCATTCTAGGCCGTCTGTTCCTTCGTACCGCCAAGGCAGATGTCTATGATGGTAAAATTTCACTTCGTGCGGGTGACGAGATTGTCACATTTGAGATAGATCGAACCATGCAACATCCTAGTGGTAGTGATGATCAAAGCGGTCCGTGTCATTCCGTCTACTTCTTGGATTCCTTCATTGTTGATCAGTGTATTAGTTACATTAGTGGAGGGGATCAAGAGTGGATTCGGAGATTGAGCTTGAGAATGAGGATGAGGGAGGTGAAGAGGATCCGGAGTGGTTTCCGGAAACTTTAGAGTTATGTGAGGTTAGGGAGGAAGTAGAGAGCAAACCTTTGGAATTGTCACCTTTAGAGCTTAAGGTCCTTTCGTCCCATTTAGAGTATGGGTTCTTAGGAGATGAGTCTAGTTTGCCCGTCATCATATCTTCTAAGTTGACGGAGGAGGAGAAGGGTAGGTTGATCGAGGTGCTACGATAGCACAAAGATGCCATAGCTTGGAGATTGTTCGATCTCAAGGGGATTAGCCCCACGTTTTGCACACACCGGATTCTCATGGAGGATGAATTAAACCGGTGGTGCAACCTCAGAGGCGTCTAAATCCTAACATGAAGGAGGTGGTTAGGAAAGAGGTAATCAAGTTGATAGAAGCCGGGTTAATCTATCCTATTTCCGATTTGGCATGGGTTAGTCTACCCAAGTCGTCCCTAAGAAGGGAGGGATGACCGTTGTCATGAACACCCAAAACGAGCTTATTCCTTCCCGTACGGTCACCGGTTGGCGTGTGTGTATTGACTACCGAAAGCTTAATGACGCCCCCCGGAAGGACCATTTCCCATTGCCCTTCATCGATCAGATGCTCGAGCGTCTTGCGGGCCAACAGTTCTATTGCTTTCTCGATGGTTTTTCCGGCTATATCCAAATACCAATCGCGTCGGAAGACTAAGAGAAAATCACTTTCACATGTCTTTACGAAACTTATGCGTACCGACGCATGCCCTTTGGATTATGTAATGCACCGGCTACCTTTCAACGGTGCATGGTAGCCATCTTCCAAGACATGGTAGAAAACTCTATGGAAGTCTTCATGGATGACTTCTCGGTCTACGGTAGTTCTTTCGATCAATGTCTAGGTAATTTGGAGAGGACGATGAAGAGGTGTGTGGAAACAAGGTTGATGTTGAATTGGAAGAAGTGTCACTTTATGGTGACGGAGGGGGATTGTGTTGGGACACAAGATTTCCAGAGTAGGGATAGAGGTAGATAGGGCCAAGATAAATACCATTAGCTGATTACCCCCACCCACTAGTGTCAAGTCGGTTCCAAGCTTTTAGGTCATGCGGGCTTCTATAGGCGTTTTATTAGAGATTTTTCTAAGATTACTCTCCCCATGACCCGTCTTTTGGAGAAAGATGTCCCCCTTCGTCTTTGATGAGGAGTGTCTAAAAGCCTTTGATTTTTTGAAGGAGAAATTGGTGAGTGCCCCTATTCTTATCTCGCCTGACTGGAGCTTACCGTTCGAGCTCATGTGTGATGCGAGTGACTATGCCGTTGGAGCAGTTTTAGGACAAAGAAAGGACAAGCACTTCCATCCGATATGCGAGCAAAACGCTCAATGATGCTCAAGAGATCTACACCACCACGGAGAAGGAACTCTTAGCCGTAGTATTCATATTTGATAAATTTCGCTCCTACCTCGTGCTTTCCAAAACCATCAACGATCATTCCGCGTTGCGTTTTCTTTTTCAAAAGAAAGACGCCAAACCCCGACTCATTCGGTGGATTCTTTTGCTTTCCGAGTTTGACATTGAGATTAGGGACAAAAAGAGGGACGAGAATGTAGCCGCCGATCATTTGTCGAGGTTAGATGATCCGAGTAGGGAGGAGATTCGTGAGGAGGCCATAGGAGATAGATTCCCTCATGAGTCCATAGATTTCATAGAGGCCGAGAGAGAGGGTTTAGCTTGGTTTAGTGATCTTGCGAATTATTTGGCCAATGGGTATGTCATGAAGGATATGAATGCCCAACAGAAAAAGAAGTTGTTTAGGGATGCGAGAAGGTACATATGGGATGATCCCTACTTGTTTATGATAGGGAACGATCGAATTCTTCGAAGGTGTGCTAGTGATTATTAGGCATGTCCACGAGGGATTGACAAGTGGTCATCATGGTGCGCACACTACCGCACAACAAGTCTTTGATTGCGGCTTCTATTGGCCCACAGTAGTTGAGGATTCAGTAGAGTTCGTTAGGAGGTGTGATGCTTGTCAACGCACCGGTAATATCTCATCCAAGAATGAGATGCCCCTAAATCGATTCAAGTTCTCGAAATTTTTGATGTATTGGGCATCGATTTCATGGGACCTTTTCCCCTTCTAGTGGGAACCGGTACATCCTTATGGCTATCAATTACGTTTCTAAGTGGGTTGAGGCTCAAGCTTTACCTACGAACAATGCCTGGGTGGTGGTGAGATTCCTTAAAAAGTTGTTCACGCGTTTCGGAGTCCCCTAAGCCCTCATTAGTGATCGAGGGTCTCTATGGCAAGGCTTGCCATCTTCCTGTCGAGTTAGAGCACCGAGCACTTTGGGCTCTTAAGACAGTTAATCTAGACATGATCGAAGCGGCTAGGAGAAGGTACTTTTAAATCCATGAGTTAGAAGCGCTTCGGGATGCGGCATATGATAGGTCGTAGAGTATAAAAGAAAAGACAAAAGCTTTGCATGACCAGAGGTTGAAGGAGTTGAAAGAGTTTAAGGTTGGTGATAAGGTACTTCTTTATAATTCAAGGTTTACTTGTTTCTCGGGAAGTTGAAGTCCAAGTGGACGGGACCATACATTGTGAAGGAAGTATTTCCGCATGGGGCGGTCGAATTACTGAATGAAGCCGATGGATGCGTATGGAAAGTTAATGGCCATAGGTTGAAACACTATCTAGGTGTCCGAATCGATAACGCCGAGCAGGAGGAAACTCCTCTCGAGGATTTGCCAAATACCGCCGTTTAGTGTCTTGAGTAGAAGCTCAAGTGTAGAGTTTGTACCGTTTGTATTATCGTCTATTTTGATATTTTCTCGTAACTAATGATTGTTTTTTGTAGTGTTTCGGCCTTTGTTTTTGGGTTTTGAGTTGTTTTGCAGGAATTCATTACCGAAGATGTACAATAATTGGCGCGAAAACGAGTTTCAGGTAAGTTCCAGTGTTAGAAAAATTTTGGGTTGTATTTTGAGAGGTTTGGTTAAGGTTGAAAAATTTTCTAAGGCATGAAACTGACCAAATTCTCAAACTTTCTGTTAAAATTACCCTCTGGTGGGGCGCGAGAGAGTCTCCTCTCTCGGTCGCGGCCCGCGAGAGGGTAATGGGTCCGGAGAAACTTGACTCGGTCGCGGCCGGCAGAACCTCTTGCTTTCCTGTCGTGGGGCGCGACAGCCCGTATCTTCAGCTTTAGACGATTAAAACCCCAATTTGCTTCACTTTTGACCTAGTTCTTCCACTACTACCCGTCGCAAACCATCCAATATCATCATCAAACACCGAATTTCACCCATTTTCACCCCAAATTTCACCACCTTTCACCCTCAGTCATTATACCTTCGATTTCAAGCATTAATTTCACCATTTACACCATAAAACCGGGATTTTCAAGTGGGTTTCATGTTCAACCGAGTTTACACTAGTCCTTCTTGTCTAACTCGAATCTAAGGTATGATTTCTTGCAATTTTTGTACCATGAGTTAGTTATTCAGTTTCTAGTTTAGTTAGTGCTGGTTAGTGTGTCGGGTCTTGGTCTAGGGGTATGTTTTGAGCTTGTTAATATAAGTTTGAGGTTGCGGAAGGGTTCTTTTGGGTTTAATGTCTTGTATTTTGCGGCTATGGTTTAGGGGGTAGCAACATTGAGTGTGGGGATTCGGGTTGGTAATATAGTGCTAAAAATGCGGTTTTTAACCATATTCGTGTCCCGCTTCACTGATTAAACTTAAAGTTTGCAACTTTACTTGGTTTTAACACTCATTGTCGGTTTGTATTGGCACTAGAACTTAATTGAGGACAATTAAAGTGCCGGAAGGGGGGTAGTGTACATTGAGTCGTGTATTTTGAGTCATTCAGTTCAAGTTTTAGTTTGGTCTTGGGTTTACTTATATGCACGCACAGGTTCAAGACACTTCGCCCGTACTCAATCTCCATTCAGACGAGGTTGTTTATGACTTATGCTTTTGTAAACGGTAGCCCAATTTTTTTTCTAATTTATTTTTCGGTGTCAACCGCGAAAGAAATGCTATACGGTTATTCCATAATTTATTAAAAAAAATTTAAAAATTAAAAATACCAAAAATAGTTTGTTGCTAATAGCCTGCTTTGTTTTGTTTTGTCAAATTTGAATGTTTTGCAGGATGTCAGGTAAAGGATCGTCAAGAAGGTCAGGAAGGAAGCGGGGTCCACCAGCTCGGCCGCGAGGAGGTCCGGCGAAAACCGGAATATGAGAGGGTAATTGAGTATATGGGAGCAGGAGTACCTCATGGTCAAAGTACTCGGATAAGAGATAGTCCGCTCCTACAGTTTTATGGATAGGTTGGGAGCAAGAGCTCGGTTGGAGTAGTTATTAGGTCCAAGGTTTAGAAGAGTTCTGGATTGCAGTGCAAGGCAATACAAGGAGATCACTCTTGAATTCCATTCCACTTTTGACTACAAGCTGGGAAAGTTTGATGATAAGGAAGCAATATTCTTCACCTTGGGTAGGCAATCTTATATGATGACTATTCCAGAGTTTGCTATTGCTACCCAATTTTATACACCTCAGGAAGTACAGTCTACTGAGTTTCGTAATTGTTTGCAAGGGGTGTCTAAGAAGAGGCTTCCGAATTTTGTTCAGGTTGACGAGTTGGTTAGATTTTGGAATACGATATCGTCGGTTCCTTACTCCACTGCTTTGGTTACTAGTGACATCTTAGATCTGGTTTATCGTTTTATCCACAAGATTTTGGTAGCTACATTAGTTGGAAGAGGTCAGGGAGATAACAAAGTGAATCAAGTGAGTTTGTTCTATTTGATGTGCATGGTGGAGCAAAGGCCGGTGAACTTGGCTACTGTTTTTGCGTGGTCGATAAAGAGGTTATGGAGGGGTGGTGCAGGAGCTCATATTTACTGTGGCTTGTATGCTACATGGTTGGCTGAGAGTCTCGGGGTGTTTAACAGGTATCCAGCAGATAGGATGAGAGAGGGGCCAGACCCCTGTTTGATGAGTGTTCGGGATTTGCAGGTTGCTAACATTCTTACGTATGAGGAGCCGTTTAGTTAGTCAGGAGTTTGTCAAGGTCCTCAGGGTCATCCCCCACCATGTTCGGATGCAGAGGCAGCCATGCAGGGGGCTATTCCTACCCGATATCAGAGACCCTGTACCAGGCATGAGATTCCAGCGCCTCAGTATCCTCTTAGGCCGCCACGACCCGACCCACTTACGTTAGACTCTTTGTATGATCGAATGGAGACAGGGTTTAGTGATTTGCGTGGGTATGTGGACGAGCAGTTTGGGGGTGTTAGGCAGGTTATGATGGAGAGTCGTAGGATGCATGAGCAGGGTCAGCAGAGGTTGGAGGATGGTATGAGATTCATGATGGAAGGTATGCATCTTGGGGTTCCCCCGTTCTTTAGGCAGCCACAGGTGGGGCCGAGTGGCATGCAAGGGGTTGAGCCTTATTGGGTTTATGAGCAGGGACCGGAGGAGTCAGGTGGCGATGATGAGTGATGGCAGAGAGCAGCTGAAGTATGAAGTAGTATCTTTTATTATTTTTCTTTTATGCTGTTTTTATCTAATCCAGACTGTACCCCTAACTTTGGATATTTTGATACTTGGTTGGTTGGGTTGGGGTAGTTGATTTGGTTGATACTCTGAGGTTTGGATGGTATGTTCGAGACACTATGATCTATCATATGGTATGCTTTTGTTTTTATGATTATTGTTTATAGGTTTGGTGTTTATTTTTGCCGCTTCCGTTCGCGTGTCCGAGAGTTAGGAATTGTTTGCTGAGCGTGTTCGAAGTGGAGGGCATATGTGGAATTGACTGGCACATTGATAGTTTCGCATATATTCAGCTAAATCGTTTCCACTTGTAAATATTTATTTCTTTTATTCATTTAGTTTTTAGTTTTGCTTGTTTTGTTAGGTAGTTTGAGTCGTGTCTCGTTCTTGCATTAGGGACAATGCAATCGTTAAGTGTGGGGATGGGATACATAGTTTTAGTTTAACTTGAGTCTTAAAATTTGAAAAAAAAAAATATAAAAATTAAAAAATCCAAAAAATTGAAAAAATGAGAAAATGTCTTTTGAATGAAGAAGTTTGCAAAATAAAACGGAAAATGATAGAAAAGATGGGTTTTTATTCGGGTTCAAATAATAATAATATGAGAATAATATAGTTGAGCTTGTGTCTAGTTTGGGATGTGCGGGTAGGCTCGACTTGGTTCTAGGCTCCTTTAATCTTAATATACCTTAATTGTCGGTTTGCTAGTGGGTACTCATCTAGGAAAAATGGGAATTCGAAACTGCCGAAAATAGTATAAGGAATGTCGTTATAAGCTAAAATTTTTAGAATTTTTGATCATGAATAAAAAAAGAAAAAAGAAAAAAATAATAATTGAGCTAGAAACTAAGAAGAGTAGCGCAAGCCTACGTAATCTTCGTTGGGGATGGTGACTCTGACTTAGAATGCCTCTGGGATATTTCGAAATCAAAATTGTGAAAAATTACCGACGCTCACGTTGCCGCTCTCGGTGATGGTGACTCTGGTTGAGACAGCCTTTGGGTTCGGTAAAGCAAAGTCTAAGCTCAAATGAAAAAAAGGGAAAAGCAAAAGAAAAATTTTGATTATAAATTCTTTGAATTTTGGTATAAAACGGTTAGGAAATAGTCTAGTGGCTGTTCCTTTTGTTCTATAAGCTTGAGGCGGGATTAGATAGACTGTGGCTTCTAGTGTGAGACCTTAGGTAGATTGACCTCACTTAAACTAAATTTGCATGATAAGGGCATGGAACCGGGTTCGGGATTAAGAGGACAAATATATATATGCAATCTGGTTAACACAAGTTTTGACTTTAATAAGTATACATAGCTTTTGACCCGATTATTTACTTATCTCTTATTCCGTTTTGCATAGATTCTTTTTCGAGGACGAAAAAAGAGTAAGTGTGGGGATTTTTGATGTATTGCAAAATACATCAGTTAGTCGTGTATAGTTTGTATAGATTTCTGTTAGTTTTAGTGTCGTTTTTGTTAGAACGTGCATACTATTGATCCAATTGCGTTTTGCAGGACTTGTGAGATTAAAACAGCTTGAAAGTGCGGAAATTGCGATAAAACACGGAGTGATCAAGTCATAAAGAGAATTGGAGAGTTCGGGTGCTGAAAACAAAGTAAAATTCTGGAAATCATGTCTCTGGCGGCCCGCGACAGCATGTGAAGATGCTCTCGCGGGTGTGGCGAGAGTGGAAAAAGAAAGAGCGAGAAAGAGACACGGTGGCAGGCCGCAATACCCAGTTTTACTCCTCTCGCGGGGCGAGAGAGGGTTGTATCTGCAGATCTTTCTAGCTGCTGCAAGGTTTGAAGGGAATCATATTAAAACTTAACTTCATCATTAGAAACCCTAAGTTAGACAAAATGGGAGAGCTTGGGACGAGAAGTTTGCATCTTCACCAGTATTTTCAAGTGCTTAGATGCAAGTTGAGGAAGGAAAGCTTAGGAATCATTCGGCTCGGAGATTTGCCATTCGGGTGTTCTTATTCTCGTCTATTCTTTACACTATGTTCAAAACTCTTGATATTACTTTGTTTTTGATGTTATCCATGATTTTGTTTGGCTAATTTCATAGACTACCTCGATTGGATGAATGTTTGCATAAAGTTTTGATTTTTATTTGATTTATGGATTCTATGGATTGTTTATGAGTTGTAGGCGACGTGTTCTCTTGGTTAGATGTATATGCATGCTTGATGGTGTTTGATTATTGTTAATTGCTTCGTTTGATTCTTGATGACGGTCTTTATCACATAATAGAGGCTTGCTAGGTCTAAGATTTAGGTGAGTGTCTATATCGCATAATAAATCTTTAATCTTTAAGGTGAAATCGGCCAATTAACCTTAGGAGTAATATTCGGTAATCTTATAAAATCAAGTTTTCTACTAATCATCATTAGCTGTGAGGTGCGAGATTATTGCTAGGTCTAAGTCATTAAGCCGCAAGGTAGGAGCTTTCTTAGGAAGTAAACCCGTTGGCTGTTGTCTAGCAAGTCTAATCGAGTGTCCAAGTTTACCTTTGGTTTAGGTCCTGTGAAGGAGTGAATCTTGTAAGGTACTTCCATAAACCCATTAGAGGTCTTGTGAGAGAATCTAATAACCGGTAGTCTAAACAACCTCTAGGGTGTCATCATGTCTCTTGAGAAGGGTCAGGGTCCTTTAGATATCCTGAAAGGCGAGAACTTTATGATCCTGGTTCCATAGTTAACAACTTCTGAATAAAAATTATTACTTGAAGCAATCAGGATTCCAGTCTAGGTAGTGTTTCTTCATCATCAGAGTTTGAGTCCAGAGTAATTCGTTTAGTTAACTTAGTTAATTAATTTAGTTTGTTTTCATTGTTTTCTTAGGAATTGTTAGAAGCCCCCCAATTAAACAAACAAACATTCTAGTCTGTGTCTGTCAGTATCATAATAGAGTAGTTAACTTAATCAATAGAGTCTCGTTCGTTCGATATCCGGACTTACTTAGCTTTACTAGAGTCTATCAGTACACTTGTCGGTTAGTAGTTTAGTGTGTTTTTAATGATTCTAGAGTATTACTTAGAGTCTTGAATTAGGTTAATTTAGTTGTTTTTACTAAACTATTTTTAGCACATCACCTTCCCATTTCGGGGCTAACTTCCCGTCGACAGGATTGGTTGTGTTTTGAAAGCTTTCCTCAAAACCCAATCTCTGACTTGGAATCTTCTGGTTCTTAAATTGTTGTTGTATGACTTGGCTATCCTTTGTTGATATGCTTCCATCCTTAGCTTTGTTGCATCCCTTGTTTCATCAATGGTGTCTAACTCCTGATATAAGACTTCAGCATTCGTTTCAGGATCCCGTATACTTGACCTAGCTGTGGGTATCTCCATCTCTGTTGGAATCACTGCTTCTTCCCAAAATACCAAAGAAAATGGGTTTGCCCGGTAGCATTCTTCACAGTTGTTCTATCAGCCCATAGAACAAATGGTAATTCTTATGCCCATTTTCCTTTTTTAGTCACCTAATCTCTTCTTCAAATTATTGACAATTATCTTGTTCGAGGATTCTGCCTGTCCGTTAGCTTGAGGATGCACCGGTGTTGACGTGATCATCTTAATTCCCCAACTTTTGCAAAAATTAGTAGTCCTCTTGCTAATGAATTGGGAACCATTATCACAAATTATCTCAGCTGGTCCCGAATCTTGTTAGAATATTCCTCTTGATGAAAGATACTATTTCTTGATCTCTACTTGAACAAATGCTTCTGCCTCAACCCACTTGGAGAAATAATCCGTCATTGCTAACATAAAAACTTTTCCTCCAGGAGCCTTTGGAAGTTTCCCCACTATATCCATTCCCCACTTCATAAATGGCCAAGGGGATATGATAGGATATAATGGTTCTGCAGGCTGATGCATTATATTGCCATGTCTTTGACAGGTTCCATAGCATCCTTTCTCATGGTTGGCCAGTAATATCCTGTTCTTAACACCTTCGAGAATAAAGATATGCCCCTAGTATGGTTGCCACAATCTCCTTCATGTATATCCTGAAATACCTCCTTGGTTTCAGGATCTTCCAAGCACCGTAGATACGGACCTGCAAAGGATTCTTATACAAATGTTTTGGTCAAAAATCACACTAAGGATAATGTAACCAAACTTTGAATGTGAGGTTGGATGCTTGGTTATATGAACAAGTGTGTGAACAAAAAATAGAAGTAAATGACAATGAACACAATGATTTCTACAAGGAAAAACCCCTTGATCAAGAGATGATCTCCGGCACAAAAAACCCCGGGTGATGGCAAATACCGATCACCAATTGGTATTAAGCAAAAACAATTACAACTTCGGAAATATTGAGCTTTTTACAATGTTGCTAGTGTACGTATCAGAGAGCAGTGTAGGTCGCAGATGTGTGTGTTCGAATCCCTTTCTTATTCAAGCTCAATATCCCTTTTATTCAGCTAAAAACTATCCTTAACTAACTATCCGAAAATCACGGCAATATCCCACGTTTACCAACAACGGTCACGAACTCCTGGCATGTGCTTGAATAATGGCATATTTCCCTTGATTCTCGGTTTGTAGGTCATCTTTGAAAAGCTCCTGCAAAACCATGCCATAATACATTGGAAACAATTGTTAGCTAATTAGAACAATAATGAGGATCAATGATCCTTAGCCTTCCTGCACCGTGTCTTGAGGATCCATGATCCAAACATATAGAAGGATATATGATCCATAAACATTAAAATTATATCCCTAACAATTGCCCCCAAACATGACTAATTAAATGCCCTAATAATTAGTCATGTTTCCGTTAGAAAGAAACTAGTCGTTGCCACTTGCATATATCCGCTGCTCAGTGTGACGTCACTTGATTTGATAACCTGCAACAAACATAATTATTTATAGCATAGGGATAGAGATCAAATCTCTTATTTAAACCTGATCTCTGCCTTTTTATACGCATATCCAGAGCATCAAAGAGGTATCCTCTTTCTCTCCCTATTCAATCCTCTGTTTTTCCGTTGTTTTAATCCATGGGAAAATGGTAACCCGATCCTCCCCTCTCAAAGATCAACCACAAGATCACACTCCCAAGAGCCAAAATCTTCTGAAAAATCCTTCGGAGGAGCTTTGTCATTTTACCGATACCAAAATTGATCAAATACGCCCCTGTTTCCCGGAGGAAATAGTTTTCAGATCCTTTGATTCATCACTAAGAAGTGATTGCGAATCAGACTTCTGGATCTGTTTTCCTGCCGCTCCATTCTTGATCGGCTATACATATCCTTTCCCAGTGTTTACTCAAACATTCTTTTCCCAGACCGGCATGTGCTACAACCAGGCCATGCCTATGCTGTGGAGGGTGTTGTATACTCTAGAACAGTTGATCAAGAACGAGGGTCAAAGCTTTGGTATCACTGACCTGCCAACCTGTACAGTTTATGACTCATGGGTCTTATCGATATCTTTTCAAATCCAAGTCTAAAATTCAAACCCCACTGCTCAAAATCACCAAGAATGACACCAACTGGAAAAACCAGTTCTTCTTTGTGAAAAGAGACTCCATTCCTCAGGGGGAGTATCTTCCCAAAAAGTGGAACTTGAAGGGTAGGATTTAGGATATGTTACTTTTTGTTATACTGAGGATAACTGGTCCTGTTTTTTGTGGATGCAGTGACCAGCTACGCTGCCTTGAGAGATTTACCTGCCACGCCAGTAAGGATTGCTGCCTTTTGGGCACTTGATTCATCTGTGAGGACCTTTTACCCCAAGATCAAGGATTTAGAAGAAGATACCTCTACCTCTGTCACGATGTCAAGTAAGTATTTGTATACAAGTGTATGAAAATATTCAACAAAATAGATAACTTATAAATACTTATATGAGTTTGATCTGCATAGGTGCTGCCAAGTCTACATCCAAATCTGCCACCAAGTTTGATCTCGGGGAACTTCAAAGTATCATCTCCCCCCGCTCCATCAAGGCTGAACTGGCCTCGGGCCAAAGTAAGCCAGGAACAAGGGCCATGCCTTCCAGAGCCAAATCCGGGAGGAAAAGGAAGAAACCGTGCGAGCCAACCGAGGATACCTCCCAGATCAAGCAGCAAATCTCTGACTTCATTGCTGAGGTAAGGATCACTTATTCTTGAATTCCACTTGAACCTTGAGGATCACTGATCCTGAAAATTTTGTCTTACACATAAAATAGCCTAACTCGAAGCCCTCCAAGGAAAACTCCTAGCTGAAGCTAAAGAGCAGCTTGATGAGCTCCGCACAATTGCTGCTGCCAAGGACAAAAGGATCTCCAACTTGGAAAAGGAGGTCAAGCGTTTGGAGAAGGAGATCTTGGTGGATCAGATCCGGGCTAACAAAGAGAGATTAGAGGCTGCTGACGAGGCGAAGGTTTCTGCCGTTAGGTCTATCCTCATAGATAGGATAAAAATGGTTGAAGAGGCCATGAATCCTTCTTTTGACAGGGCTGAGTGGGATGTGGCTGCTTGGAAGCAGAGGTTCATCGAGCTGGGTGACGAAGAAAATATTGAGCAGGCACCCATCCCGGAGGCAGAGCCAAGCAGTGTGATGGATCTGGCAGAGGCAGCGGTTGGTGGCAAGGGAGAAGGAGGTGAAGGAGGTGAAGCAGCCGTGGAGTATGTTGCATGAATGGGCGATGATGGATAATTCTAGACGTGGCCGAAGCCCATTTTTTAGGATTGTTGGTTTTTGTTTGATGGTATTTTGATTTCAAACAATGATGGTCTGTAACTAAACAATAGTATTTAGGGTTAAGGACACTGATCCTTCAAACAATAGGGGGTAGCAAAGGTGGATGGGTCCTTCTGTTTGTGGAGGATGAAGCCCTTGATGCCCCCACCTTTTATTTCCTGCACTTTTAAACTCTGCAATGTATGACCCGTTAGTATGGACACCCTTTGCCAACCCAAGTGGACGGGCCACGTTTTGCTGGTAGAAGCTTGGGTAGGCAATTTTGATATCTTTGGTGTCACCTAGTTATTTTACGTTTTGAATATCGTTGCATCTATAATTATTGGTCAATTCCCTATATGATTTTGGAATTTATAAGTTGTTAAAAAGAACACCGAATATGTGTCAAAACAAGTTCTATCTTAAAGACTTTGCATCATATGATCAAGGATCACACACCCTGTTGTCAAAGGTTGAAAGGTAACATAAATAAACCAAAAATAAAACAAAGGCAAATGAAGGATCGTACCAGTGAATCCAAGTTAGGATTCTATATCCTTAATACTTATAGTTGTGTCAACCAAAGCATAACAATCGATAGGACTTTAGGATTTAGGATCCTTAGCTGTTAAACTTCGTAAACTTATAGTAGTATTTAACTTGGGACGAAGCCAAACATCAAATGAAAGAATCATTAGTTACTGGGGGCAAGCCCAACAAACTGGGGACAAGCCCAAATAAACTGGGGACAAGCCCAACGTAAGTGACATGAAAATGCCAAAACCTTAGGATTCTGGTGTATGGCCCAAACTGGCGACTAACCGATCGTAAGTGACATGAAAATGCCAAAACCTTAGCTAACGTGAAAACGTTAGAAACCTTAGGAACGGATGTATGGTACATCTACCATTATACTTAAGATCCCACATATAGCCGACCACAATGAAATTGTCAGCCCCTAAAGCGGGTTCTGGTCCCATTGCCTCGAACTATACTTGGATAACGTGCGCAACTGGCGAGGATGTCGGAACCCAATTCGTGTGAATGGTAAAGACCCGTAGGAGGTAATAGATACCTTAGCTAGGGACAAGCCCAAAAACTTTGGAGAGGTGGCCAACCTCTTGATCCTTTGTCATAACTTCTGCAAAACTTAAAGCTTGATAAGGTTGAATGTTGGAAATTCAACATCCTTACTTTATAATAAATAATAAGAGGTATAATACAAATGAAAGCATTAGTAAAATGTTACGAAGTGAGGATCATATATCCTGTGAGGATCCTTGATCCTTACATAAAGTACTTCTTTAGGTGGATAGCATTCCAGGCTTTTGGCAGAAGGTCACCATCCATAGTTAACAAACAATATGCCCCCTTTCCTGCATCAGCTTCAAATAGATAGGGGCCTTCCCATTTTGGTGCTAACTTGCCATCAGCAGGGTTCGTGGTATTTTGGAATGCTTTCCTCAATACCAAGTCACCTACCTGAAATCTTCTGACCCTGACATTCTTTTTGTAAGCTCCAGCCATCCTTTGTTGATAGCTAGCCAACCTAATTCTCGCCAAGTCTCTAAGTTCTTCCACGGTATCCAGGTCTTGAGCCAGAGTCTCAGCATTTACTTCAGGATCACGGATGCTTGCCGTGGCCATAGGGACTACCACTTCTGTAGGGATCACTGTTTCAGTTCCAAAGACTAAGGAGAAGGGAGTCTGACACATTGCATTCTTGGGAGTTGTCCTGTCTGCCCATAAGACATAAGGTAATTCCTCAGCCCATTTGCCCTTTTTGGATCCCATCTTCTTCTTCAAGTTGTTGATGATGATCTTGTTGGATGATTCTGTCTGGCCATTAGCTTGTGGGTGGACTGGTGTTGATGTAATCATCCTAATCCCCCAGCTGTCACAAAAGTTAGTAGTACGACCCCCAATAAATTGGGATCTGTTATCACAAACAATTTCAGAAGGAATTCCAAATCTAGTAATATATTTCTTTTAATAAAGGATATAACTTCCTTTTCCCTGACTTGGGCAAAAGCTTCAGCTTCTATCCACTTAGAGAAATAGTCTGTCATAGCTAGCATGAACACTTTTCCTCCCTGTGCCTTGGGAAGCTTGCCTACTATATCCATTCCCCACCTCATAAATGGCCAAGAGGAGGTATAGGATGCAGAGGTTCTGCCGGTTGATGGAGAATGTTACTATGCCTTTGGCAAGCGTCACATTTCCTCACATACTCCACATCATCTTTCTTCATTGTAGGCCAATAGTATCCTGTCCTGAGGATCCTTGAAAATAGTGCTCTGCCCCCAGTGTGGTTTCCACAGTCTTCTTCATGAAAATCCTTTAAGACTTCTTGGATCTCAGGATCCTCAATGCATCGTAGATAGGGTCCTGCAATAGATCTCTTATATAACATGTTATTAATTATAGTGAATTGGGATACCTTTATCTTAAAGGCTTTAAGATTCTCGCCAATCAGAATTTCCCCATGCTGAATATACTTCATTATAGGAAGGATCCAGGATCCTGAATTCGACTCCGGATCATCACTGGATAGAATTGCAGTATTACCCACTATCTCCATTGTTCATCTTCCTCAATTGTAGGAGTTAGGACATGGATAATAGGTATCTTTACATCCTCTTGTATCTTTAGTGAGGATCCTAGATTGGCCAAGGCATCTGCTTCTGCATTTTCTTCTCTAGGTACCTGTGTAAGGCTGAAAAAAGCAAAAGAATCTGCCAATTTCTTGACTATCTCAAAATATTTGATTAGTTTCTCACCTTTAACAACATAAGAACCATTATAATGATTAGTAATTAATAGAGAATCCACAAACACTTGAAGATACTTGGTCCTCATATGCTTAGCTAATTGAAAACCTGCTATCAAGACCTCATATTCTGCATCGTTATTAGTGGTTTTGAATTCACATGCTATTGATTGGGGTAGTGGTGATTTTAGTAGTAGGCCTAGTCCAGTTCCTTTGACATTCAAGGCTCCATCTGTGAAGAGTGTCCAAGGATCCTTGGTCTCCTCAAGTTTTTGTACCTCCAATTCAGCTTCTCTTTGTAGATCACTACTGAAATCAACCACAAAGTCAGCCAAAGCTTGGGATTTAATAGCAGTTCTAGGCTCATACTTAATGTCATATGCACTAAGTTTAAAAGCCAATTTTGCCATTCTCCCCGACATCTCTGGTTTCCTGAGAACATTCTTGATAGAAAAGTTAATTTTAACGATAATAGTATGAGTTTCAAAATAATGTCTTAGTTTGGTTGAAGCCATAATTAAAGCAAGAATAAGTTTTTCTAAATGAGAATACCTGGCCTCAGCATCAAGTAAACTTTTACTTACATAGTATACCGGATGTTGTTGGCCTTCATGATCCTTAACAAGGACCACACTTACTGCTTTACATGAAACAACTAGGCATAAGGATAATGGTTCCCCATTTTCAGGTTTCATTAAAGTCGGTGCTGAGGATAGGTAATCCTTGAGAGCCTGTAGAGAAGCTTCATGCTTCTCCATCCACTCGAACTTCTTATCCTTCCTCAGAATATCATAGAAATACTTGTATCTTTCTAAGGATTTTGAAATGAATCTGTTCAGGGCGGCGATTCTTCCTGTCAATCTTTGCACATCCTTAGTGTTGGCAGGAGACTTGATGTTGATTATAGCCTTTATCTGCTCCGGACTTGCTTCAATCCCTCTCTTGGTCACCATGTATCCTAAGAACTTTCCAGCTTTGACTCCGAAATGGCGTTTGGAAGGATTCAATTCCATATTGTATTGGTCAAGGATATTGAATGCTTCTACGAGATCCTTAAGGTGATCCTCAGCTCTTTTAGACTTGACCACCATATCATCTATTTATACCTCCATCGTGTGTCCAAGTTGTTCTTGAACATCATATTCACCAGCCTTTGGTATGTAGCACCTGCATTTCTTAAACCAAAGGGCATAGCAATATAGCAATATATGCCGGTGGGTGTCATGAACGCTGTATCCTCTTGATCAGATGGTTCCATCTGAATTTGCTGAAATCCAGACGAAGCATCCATAAAAGTTAACAACTCATGACCCGCCGTAGCATCCACTATGGAGTCAATGTGGGGTAAAGGGAAAGGATCCTTGTGACATGCCTTGTTCAAGTGAGTAAATCGACACATACCCTCCACTTTCCATTTTTCTTTTGAACAACAACCACATTGGCTAACCATCTTGGATACTTGACTTCTCTTATCATACCTACCTTTAGTAACTTGTCTACCTCTTCTTGGATAATTGCATTTCTTTCAGGTGCAAACTTCCTCCTTTTTTGGTGAATTGGCTTGAAAGACCTGTCAATACCAAGCTTATGAGTAATGATATCCTTCGAAATAACTGTCATATCTTTGTGCTTCCAGGCAAAGGTAGATTTTCTTCATTTAAGGAAGGATACTAGATCCTGCTCTATGCTCTCCTGGATCCCAGACCCTATATACACCTTGGATTCAGGATCCTCAAGATCTAATAGTATTTCCCTGACGTCCTGTTCTCTTTCCTCCATGACGTCTTTTGGAGGATGCTTTAATTGCTATGCTTCCCTAGACTTGGAAGCAGGTTTCATTGAGGAAGTGTAGCAATTCTTCACCTCCTACTGATCACTTTCTATCTTGACTATTCCCCATGGACTTGGAAGCTTGACACATTGGTGGTACGTTAATCGGACCGCCTTCATGTCATGTATCCATGGCCTACCAAAGATAACATTACAGCAAGATAAGCTATTTATAACACAAAATTTTTGGATAGAATTCACTCCCTCAATGTAAATTGGAAGCTTGATGTCCCCCAATGTATTCTTGGTTTCCCCACTGAATCCCACAAGCACCGATGATCTTGGTATGATCTCAGATTCAGGGATGTTCATCTTTTTGAGGACATCCAACTGGATTATGTTCACCGAACTCCCTCCATCGATAAGGATCCTGCGAACAAAATGATTAGAAATAAACAAAGTAATGACAAGACCATCATGATGAGGATCCTGAATGTCTACGCGATCCTCCTCATCAAAAGATATCACTTTTTGCTGTGTTAGGGTAGATGTTTGAGCTGGTCTCTCCCCATTCTCCATCTTTGTCTCCTTAGCATGCCTTTTAGCCGCTGAAAACGAAGTTCCACAGATATCAGAACCACCGGAAATAAAGTTAATGATCTGAGCATCTGCTGGCGGTGGAGGAGCTCTCTTAGGCACTTTCTCAGTATCCTGAGTCCTTGAACGTTTCCTTCCTAGCAGTTCCTTAAAATACCCTTTGCTAAGAAGATAACCAATTTCCTTCCTCAACGCTATACACTCATCAGTTAGGTGGCCAAAATCCTCATGATAAGCACACCATTTGGATTTATCCTTAGTAGCTCCAGGTTTATCAGTTTTCCTTGGCCATCTAGCCTTGTCACATAAATTCTGCATAGCAAGTATTAGTTCATGATTATCCACAAAAAAACAATATTCAGATATTGGAGGATAATCCTCATCGTCTTCGTCTTGTTCAACTGTGTTCACATTGTGATTGTCATGTTTAGAGTATGACTTGGATCGATTATTCTTAAAGAATGACCCTTGCTTTTCCTGTTTTGAGGATACTGAGAGTCTCTCCTGGATCCTTTCGTCATCTTCTAAACCAATAAACCTCAATGCCTGTTCCTTACTTCATCTAAATTCCTGCAAGGTATCATAACAAGGTCATCATAGAATGAGGAATCCTTAAGCAAGCCCATTTTGAATGTCTCTACAGCAGTGGTAATATCCAAATTAGGAATTTCTAAGGATTCTCGACTAAACTTAGTGATGTAATCTCTTAATGATTCATCACGACCCTGTGTTACCCTATATAAATCACTAGTTAATTGTTCAAAGGTTCTACTACATGAAAACTGATTATTGAACAAATTAACTAAATGAGAAAATAAAGTAATTGAGTAGGGAGGAAGACTTAGCAGCCATTTCAGTGCTGATCAAGTGAGTGTGGATCCGAAGCCCTTACAAAGACAGACTTCCTTTAACCTTTCTAGAATGGGGTTGATCTCCATTCTTTCCCGGTATTGTGCCACATGCTCCTCCGGATCAGTTGTGCCATCGTACAGCTTCATGTTGGGGGTTTGAAAGCGTTTTGGTATCTCTGCATTGCATATAGGAGGTGCAAAGCGAGACACCCTGTGACTTCCATCCGGGATCTCAAGAATGGGCTTAACCACTCCTGGGACACTGGATATCATATCCTTAAGCTTCTGAAGTTCCCGCGCGATAGCCTGATTGATACATGTGTCCTGCATGGAACCATAATTAGTACCAAAAGATGTATTGAAATTGTTACCTCTTGACTGGGTTGGAACCGGTATCGCAGAAGTGTATCAAAAAGTGGACGCTTCAGGTGCCACGGTTGGGCCAGATCAGCAATAGTCTGCATAGGAATGAATTCTCCTATATGCACTTCAGAGTTCCTGGACGGTTGGCTCCCTAAGGATCCTTGATTCTGGAACGAGTTGGATCCTTGAACTTGAGATAAGGATCCTTGATGTGGTGCATAGAATCCTCTGGGCTGGTACATCCGTTGCGATCCTGCAGGTTCATAGAAGAATCCTTGAGGATCCGTAATTCCTAGTGATCCTCGCTGAAAGATAGGTGATCCTTGAGGTTGGAAGTAGGATCCTTGAGCATGTGTCATTGCCAATGATCCTTGATGATAGTTGGAGGACCCTTGCATTTGGACACCGGATCCTTGAGAATATTGGATCGTCGATGCTGTAGAAGCAAAATCCAATGACCTGGGCATTAGTGGAGAGTGATCCTCCACTGATCTCTTCTGCTTCTTCATTTCATCAATCTCCCTAAGGATCCTCTTGTTGGTTTTGTCCTGTTGTTCCATGTATCCTTTCATCTGCAAAATCAAAGTTAAGAGGTCACTGTTAGTGGGAGTAGATGATGAAACAATAGAGGTTTTCGATCCTGTATAAACAGGTGTAGTTTTCTTCTAGAGATTCTCAGCACTCTTCTGGTATGCAGGAGGAATGGGTGGCAATGATGCACTAGGCTGAGATGTGGTAACCGCCGGTATGGCACTTGAACTGGATTTTCCTTGAGAAGCCATGTGATTGATGGAAATGAATAGAAATGAATGAAATGAATGAGTTTTTAGAATTGAAGCACCCATTGCCCCACGGTTGGCGCCAAACTGTTTTGGTCAAAAATCACACTAAGGATAATGTAACCAAACTTTGAATGTGAGGTTGGATGCTTGGTTATATTAACAAGTGTGTGAACAAAAAATCAGAAGTAAATGACAATGAACATAATGATTTGTACGTGGAAAAAGCCCTTGATCAATAATGATCTCCGGCACAAAAAAGCTCGGGTGATGGCAAATACCGATCACCAATTGGTATTAAGCAAAAACAATTACAACTTCGGAAATATTGAGCTTGTTACAATGTTGCTAGTGTACGTATCAGAGAGCAGTGTAGGTCGCAGATGTGTGTGTTCGAATCCCTTTCTTATTCAAGCTCAATATCCCTTTTATTCAGCTAAAAACTATCCTTAACTAACTATACGAAAATCACGGCAATATCCCACGTTTACCAACAACGGTCACGAACTCCTGGCACGTGCTAGAATAATGGCATATTCCCCTTGATTCTCGGTTGGTAGGTCATCTTCGAAAAGTTCCTGCAAAACCATGCCATAATACATTGGAAACAATTGTTAGCTAATTGAACAATAATGAGGATCAATGATCTTAGCCTTCTTGCACCGTGTCTTGAGGATCCATGATCCAGACATATAGAAGGATATATGATCCATAAATATTAAAATTCTATCCCTAACACAAAACATTATTTATAATAGTAAAACGGGATACCTTCATTCTTAAAGCCTTGGGATTTTCATCCTTTGGGATACCTCCTTTTTAAAGATACTTCACGATTGGAGCCATCCAGGATTGAAGATTCTCCTCAGGGCTTCCATCACCAGGTTCCTGGATACTTGCTACTTCCTTATCCTTAGGCTTGAAGAGTTCCATCACAGGATACAGGATATGTAGTATTGGTATCTGAGTTCCTTCATGTATCCTGACAGTAGATCCTAGATTTGTTAGAGCATCTGCTTCAGCATTTTCTTCTCTTGGTACTTATTCAAGTATAAAATTTTCGAAATATCCTACTAACGTTTTAACAATTTCAAGATATTCAGCTAACTTTTCACCCTTGACTGCATAAGACCCATTGAAATGGTTAGTAATTAACAGGGAATCAACATACACTTGTAAACATTTAACACTCATATTCTTGGTCAATTCTAATCCTGCTATCAGGGCTTCATACCCAGCTTCATTATTAGTAGCAGGAAATTCACATTTAATAGCCTGGGGTAATATGTCCCCCTGTGGCGATTTATTAGTATCCCTAATCCTACACCTCTTATGTTAGATGCACCATCAATATACAATATCCAACATCCTAGTTGTTGTACTTCCAAGTCAGCTTCATTTTGAATATCACTACTAAAATCGGCCACAAAGTCTGCTAGAGACTGAGACTTTATAGCATTTCTAGGTTCATATACTAGATCATAGGCACTTAGTTTAACAGACCATTTAGCCATTCTACCAGACATTTCGGGTTTCCTAATCACATTTTTCACAGGATAATTAGTTTTAACATGTATCCTATGTGTTTCAAAGTAATGTCTAAGCTTAGTTGATGCCAGAGCTAATATCATTTCTCTAAATGCGAATATCTAGTTTTAGCATCTAATAAGCTTTTACTAACATAATAAACAGGATACTACTGACCTTCGTGATCATTTACCAAAACATCACTTACTGCATTCCCTGATACTGCAAGATATAGGGATAAGGGTTCACCATCCTCAGGCTTCATCAGCAGGGTGCACTTGAAAGATATAGCTTCAACTCTTGCAGGGCAGCTTCATGTCTTTCACCCAATTCAAACTGTTTGTTTATCTTCAGGATATCATAGAATTCCTTGCATTTTCTGAGGATCTTGATATGAACCTGTTTAATGCCGCTACTCTTCCCGTTAACCTCTGAACATCCTTCATGTCGGATGGTGATTTAAAATCTAGGATAGCTTTAATCTGTTCTGGACTTGCTTCTATCCCCTCTTGGTCACCAAGTATCCTAAAAACTTTCCTGCCCCACTCCAAAATGGCACCTAGCAGGATTCAGTTTCATATTATACTGGTCTAGGATATTGAAAGCACACTCTAAATCCTGGAGGTGATCCTCCGATTTCTTGGATTTCACCACCATATCATCAATATATACCTCCATTGTGTCCCCCAGTTTGTCTTTAAACATCATATTAACCAGTGTTGCACCTGCATTTTTTAAACCAAAGGACATAGCAGTTGTTATTGGTGAAATTCTAAGCTTGTATCTTGACTTATATCTTGACTAATTAATGTCTGTTTGTGACCAGGATACCACGATAGGATATTGGTAACATCCTGATGGAGTATCCTGATTGCTACTAATATTTTACGTGCAGGAGATGGCTGTAGGACTTGCAACGTATACGAAGACCTTTTCCTCTAAAGACTCGCTCCTTTCAGTTGGAATATGGACGTTCAAGCCGTCAAGACCGGGTCTACAACGTTCAGAATGCAATATTCCGGAGCACCCAAGTTTATAGGAGAATTTGTTTATTTCTTGTAACTATATAAAGGATGAGCCAGATCATAGGACACACATCGATCATCACACTTCACTCTCTGCTCTCTTACTCTCACTCATTTCTATTGCAGTCACACACAAACACTTTACACTAGCAATCTTTGTACAACTTAGTAGCGATCTGAGCATTCTCCTACACTGTATCCTGATTTTCAAGCAATAAGAAGAACAAGGAAGCAGACGATTGTCAGCTCCCGAGGTTTTATGCCAGAAATCTAGATTGATCAAGAGCTTTCCTCGTGTATGCCGTGTCCATTTTTCTTTTGCATCTCATTATTTAATTGCTTCGGTAATTTTTGACCAAAATAATTTGGCGCCCACCGTGGGGCAAGTGGTGCTATATCTATTAAAAGCTTTGTTAAAATTATTGCTTGGCTTTTTATTTTCAAAACTTTTTTCACGACTGTTTTCGATGGCTTCGAAATCAAACATGAGCTTTTCCTCCACACCTGCTACAACCCCTGCTACAACCGGTTTAGTGCTTCCACCACCTCCATCCCGAGACACTCTGCCTGCTCAGAATGTCTACAAATCTGTTGTCTCAGGGAGAACTCCTATTATGGCTTCTAATGATGAAATTTTAGCTTTGTTTGGTAATATACAGGATCAGATTAAGCAACAGTAGGAGACTAACCAGATGATAATGAGAGAAATACAACTCTTGAAGTCCAACTCCAATAGACCTGCTGAGGATGTTGTCACTCCCTTGCAGCCCAGGAATCTGAACTTTAGTTCAACGGTGTATACTGAGAATAATCAGGGCAATATCGTACCAAGCTGTTCCCAGAGCAATGTTCCTGAGATACCCTCATCAGCCAGGATATCAACTGTGAGGGGCCCAGTATACACTCTAGGATATGGCCAGAATCAACAGACTGGTAACTTATCTAATAATGTTGATACTCCTGCTACTAACAATGTTGGATCTTCGCAGGATACAAGTGTAACCTCAGCACTCTCTAGAGAGCTTCAGCACTCTCTAGAGAGCTTCAGCACTCTCTAGAGAGCTTCAGAAGCTGAAGGATATGATATTAAGTGTACCTAGGGTAGTGCAGCCCATACCGGAAGTATCCCAGGATGGTCATAACATATCCCGCTTCGTTCACCACATTTGTGATGCTGAAATCCCAAAGAGATTCCAAACTCACAACATGAAGTTTTATGATGGGTCGACGGATCCTGAAGATCATATTGCCCAGTATAGGGAGAGGATGGAAGTGAATCCTATTCCACCGGATCTTAAAGAAGCATGTCTCTGCAAGGGCTTCGGCTCTACTCTGATAGGATCAGCCTTGAAGTGGCTCTTAAGCGTTCCACCTCATTCAATTACATCATTTGAGCATTTGGTTAATTTGTTTAACAGTTAATTTTCTTGTAGTAGAAGCTTTGAAAAACTAACAAGTGACCTCTACAGGATAACACAGGGACCTCAAGAATCCCTTAGGGATTATGTGAACAAATTTAGTAGGGAATCCTTAGATATCGCACATCTTGATTTTGCTACAGATGTACAAGCATTCAAGATGGGATTACAAAAGGATTCTCCATTTTATCAGGATCTTGTGATGAATCCTTGCAGGAACTTGGACGAAGCTCGAAACAGGGCTCTAAGATATATCAGGCTTGAAGACGACAAGAAAATGCAAGAGAGGACGAATTCATCCTCAACATACGGATCAACAAACAGGAAATCAGAATCCTCATACAAACCGTACCGCTCTAAGCCGTATGGTAAAAACGACAGCAAGAAAGTGAATGCTGTCGAGGATGAAGATGGCGAAGAATATCCTGAGTTATCTGAATACTGCTTTTCTGTTAATACTCATGAACTAATATATGCCATGTAGGGTTTAGGAGATAAAGCAAGGTGGCCAAGAAAGAACCTACAAAAGGCTGATTGGAAGGATAAGTCCAAGTGGTGCGCCTCCCATGAAGATTTTGGACATGTAACGGAAGATTGCATAGCTCTGAGAAAGGGGATAAGCTATCTGCTAAGCAAAGGCTACTTAAAAGATCTTATTGGCAGTAAGAAGAATAAGGGTCAGGATACTGACAAGGATCCTGAATGAGCAGCATCGCCTCCCCCAGATGCCAAGATAATCAATTTCATATATGGAGGATCTGATATATGCAGAACTTCTTATTCTGCGGCAAAAAGGCATAAAGTAAGCAAACGCGAAAAGAGGAGACAAACCAACCAGGATGACAATGCTCACGAATAACAAAGTGATAACATTCGATAGCGACGACCGGGATAACATCTAGGATCCTCACCATGATGGTCTGGTAATTACTTTGTATATTGCTAACCATTTTGTACGCAGGATATTGGTGGACAATGGCAGCTCGGTCAACATCATTCAACTAGAGACCCTGAAGAGGATGAACATCCCAGAAATGGAGATTACCTCGAAGTCCATTGTGCTTGTAGGGTTCAGTGGAGAAGCAAAGAACACTATTGGAGAGATAAAGCTCCCTGTATACGTTGAAAGAGTGAACTCAATGCAACGGTTTTGCGTCTTGGATTCATTATCCTGCTACAATATTATATTAGGCAGGCCATGGATTCATGATATGAAAGTTGTACCTTCCACCTATCATCAGTGTGTCAAGATCCCTACCCCTTGGGGGGGTAGTCAAAGTGGAAAGCGACCAACAGGAGGCGAATGAATGCTACTCCTCTTCGATGAAGGCGTCTACAAAATCCAGGGCAGGATAGTAGTTAAAGATACAAGCCAAGGATATCGTGGGAACTTCGGAGCAGGATGTTAAGAAAGTTATCCTGGATCAGGATAATCCAGATATCTCTGTGCTTGTAGGGGCCAATATCCCTCAGGATATTGAGAATCAACTTACTAACTTTTTGAAACATAGGATGACCATGCTTGCATGGAAACACGAAGATATGACAGGTATATCGAAAGATATTATAACTCACAAGCTTGGAATTGACAAATCTTTCAGGCCCGTTCAACAAAAGAGAAGGAAATTCGCTCCTGAAAGGAATGCAATTATACAATAGGAGGTTGAAAGGTTGCTGAAGTCCAAGATGATAAGGGAACTTAAATTTCCTAAGTGGCTAGCAAACGTGATGGTGGTCCAAAAGAAGAATGGGAAGTGGAGAGTTTGTGTAGATTACACAGACCTCAATAAAGCATGTCCTAAAGACCCATTCCCATTACCTCATATAGATTCGATGGTAGATGCAACTGCCGGTCATGAAATGCTGACCTTTATGGATGCATCCTTAGGATTTCAGCAAATCCAAATGGAGCCATCCGACCAAGAAGACACAACATTCATGACACCCATAGGTATATACTGTTATACTGCCATGCCTTTTGGTCTAAAAAATGCAGGTGCAACATATCAGAGGCTGGTCAATATAATGTTTAAAGACAAACTGGGGGACACAATGGAAGTATATATTGACCATATGGTGGTGAAATCCAAGAAAGCGGAGAATCACCTCCAGGATTTAGAGTGTGCTTTCAATTTCCTGCACCAGTATATTATGAAGCTAAATCCTGCTAAGTGGCATTTTGGAGTGGGGACAGGAAAGTTTTTAGGATATCTGGTGACCAAGAGAGGGATAGAAGCAAGTCCAGAACAGATTAAAGCTACCCTGGATCTCAAATCACTATCCAATATGAAGGATGTACAGAGATTAACTGGAAGAGTAGCAGCATTGAACAGGTTCATTTCAAGATCTTCAGAGAAATGCAAAGAATTTTATGATATCCTGAAGAAGAACAAAAAGTTTGAATAGGGAGAGAGACATAAAGCTGCCATGCAAGAATTGAAGAAGTACCTTTCAAGCGCACCTCCGCTGATGAAGCCTGATGATGGTGAACCCTTATCCCTATATCTCGCAGTATCAGGGAATTCAGTAAGTGCTGTTTTAGTAAAGAATCATGAAGGTCAGCAGTATCCTGTTGATTATGTTAGTAAAAGCTTATTAGACGCTGAAACTAGATATTCGCATTTAGAGAAATTGATATTAGCTCTAGTCATGGCATCAACTAAGCTTAGACATTACTTTGAAACACATAGGATTCATGTTAAAACTAATTATCTTGTTAAAAATATGCTTAGGAAACCCGAAATGTCTGGTAGAATGACTAAGTGGTCTGTAAAACTAAGTGCATATGATTTAATATATGAACCTAGAAATACTGTAAAGTCTCAGGCTCTAGCAGACGTTGTGGCAGATTTTAGTAGTGATATTCAGAATGAGGCTGACCAAGAAGTACAACAACTAGGTGTGAACTAAGGATCTTGGATATTGTATACTGATGGTGCATCTAATGTAAGAGGTGTAGGATTAGGGATACTACTAAAATCGCCACAGGGGGACATATTACCACAGGCTGTTAGATGTGAATTTCCCGCTACTAATAATGAAGCTGAGTATGAAGCCCAGATAGTAGGATTAGAATTGGCTTAGAATATGAATGTTGAATGTTTACAAGTGTATGTTGATTCCCTGTTGATTACTAACCATTTCAATGGATCTTATGCAGTCAAAGGTGAAAAGTTAGCTAAATATCTTGAAATTGTTAAAAAATTAGCAGGATATTTCGAAAATTTTACACTTGAACAGGTACCAAGAGAAGAAAATGCTGAAGCAGATGCTCTTGCAAATTTAGGATCTACTGTCAGGATACCGGAAGGAACTCAGATACCAATACTACATATCCTGTACCCGGCTATGGAACTTTTCAAGTCTTAGGATAAGGAAGTAGTAACTATGCAGGATCTTGGTAATGGATATCCTGAAGAGAATCCTGAATCCTGGATGACTCCAATTGTGAAGTATCTTGACAAAGGAGGTATCCCAAAGGATGAGAATCCCAAAGCTTTCAGAATGAAGGGTATCCCGTTTTACTATTATAAATGATGTTTTGTATAAGAAATCCCTTGCAGGTCCATATCTAAGGTGCTTGGAAGATCCTGAAACCAAGGAGGTACTTCAGGATATACATGAAGGAGATTGTGGCAACCATACTAGGGGCAGATCTTTATTCTCAAAAGTGTTGAGAACGGGATATTAATGGCCGACCATAAGAAAGGATGCTGCAGAGTATGCTCGAAAATGTGATGCATGCCAAAGACACAACAATATACTACATCAGCCTGCCGAACCATTATATCCCATCATATCCCCTTGACCATTTATGAAGTGGGGTATGGATATAGTGGGGAAACTACCTAAGGCTCAGGGAGGAAAGGTTTTCATGCTGGCAATGACGGATTATTTTTCCAAGTGGGTTGAATCGGAAGCCTTTGTCCAAGTAAGGGATCAAGAAGTGGTATCTTTCATCAAGAGGAATATCCTGACAAGATTCGGGATATCGGTCGAGATAATTTGTGACAATGGCTCAATTCATCAGCAAAAGAACTACTGATTTTTGCAAAAGTTGGGGAATTAAGATAATCACATCAACACCGGTACATCCTCAGGCTAATGGACAAGCGGAATCCTCCAACAAGATAATTGTCAATAACTTGAAGAAGAGGTTAGGTGCCAAGAAAGGAAAATGGGCAGAGGAACTACCATTTGTCCTATGGGCTGATAGAACAACTGTGAAGAATGCTGCTGGGCAAACCCCATTTCTTTGGTGTTCGGCGCAGAAGCAGTAATTCCAACAGAGATGGTGATACCTACATCAAGATCAAGCCTACGGGATCTAAGCAAATCTTGAAGTCTTAAGTTAAGAACTAGATACTATTGATGAAACAAGGGATGCAGCAAAACTAAGGATGGCAGCATATCAACAGAGGATAGCCAAGTCATATAGCAAGAATTTAAGGACTAGGAGGTTCCAAGTTGGAGATTGGGTTTTGAGGAAAGCGTTTCAGAATACAACCAATCCTGCTGATGGGAAGTTAGCCCCAAAATGGGAAGGACCATATGAAATTGAATCAGAATCAGGAAAGGGAGCATACCGACTCAAGACCATGGAGGGGGATATGTTTCCAAGATCCTGGATTGCTATACATCTTAAAGCTTATTTCAAGTGAGTTAAGAATTTAATTTCTAACTCAGGATGGTATGAATTCTATCTTTTTTAAATATATTTAATTAAATTTATTATCCTTTGAAACCCAATACTGACTTAAGCATCGGAGGGGTGTTAGCCTAGCTAACACCCACCTTAGTTTGAAGGTGTTTTGTGGGATACGCTCTAGGATATTACTCCAAGATATATATACAAGATGGATCAAAAGATTAGAGGATTGGCCCCCTCTCTCACGAATAAGGGATTCTGATCCCTTCAAAGGTTTAAAGGTATTCACCTTTCTCCCGAATTAGGTTTAAACACCCTGTCTATCCGGGTATAGTTCAAGATAGCGGGACCAGTTCTTGTAACTGTGGCTGAAAATTTCGTTATTATTGGCTATGTCCTGGATCCTTAAGGTATATGAGGATTGATCACCCTCTCTCGCGAAAGGGTATTTTCATACTCTCAAAACTTTAAAGGTTTCACCTTTCTAAGTCTTGGAGTTTATACACTCCCGCCTATAGCGCACGAAAACAAGGGTTTATCCCCAGGATACTAAGGGTTTATCCCCAGGATACGAAGGGTTTATCCCCAGGATACTATGGATTTATCCCCAGTAAAACCAAAGTCTTTGAAAAGTTTCAAACTGTGATTGTGTTTACACACATTCTTTTATGGATAAAATATTACGAAGTTCAATCACCAAGTGAAGAAATTTTCAAGCATGCCATGCACTGATGCAAAATCCTGCGCCAGATAGGGGACATCCATGATGGGGACATTGCAAAGGATTCAAAGGTTGGAATTGAAAGTTTTTGCCTAAGTATTCCTGGTATGGTTTCTTATTTATCAAGTTTTGGAAACTTTGTCCAAAAGATCTAATTTTTCTATGTAAACAAAGTTTTTGTCTAACATTTGGACAAAACTTTTTACAGTATCCTGAACAGGATATTTGATCAGAATATTCCAAACATATCTTTCAAAATAAAAACATAACAACAAAAGATAAAGCAGAAAGGTTAGTTTATTATTAACAAATTAAATTTCACACTATTGGCTTCGTCTTAAACCAAGACCCACCCACCAAGAGTATGATAAGTTCTAAGGCATATAAACATTGGTAACCGAAGGCTTCATCCTGGAACCCAGGATCCCTCCACCTCCTTTCATCACAAAATACTAAGATCTTAAGCATGCAGGAAATGTAAATTGTTCAAGTGCAGGAAAAGTAAATTGTTTAGGGGGTACAAACCATTCAAATTAAAAAAGTGGGTTGCAGCCTAAGCAACAATATCCATCATTGCCCACTTCAATGCTCTCACACAACAGCATCTTCACCAACCTTCACCACATCCTTAGCCTCAGCATCTCGACCAGCATCACCACCAGCATCCGCTCCAGCATCAGCCCCAGAATCCTCGATAGCTTCAACCGCCTTTGGAGGCTCCTCAACCGCCGGTTTGGCAATGCGCTCTACGGGTTTGCCACCAAGGTCCCTCAGTTTCGCCTCCCAAGCTTCAATGTCCCAGGTACGGCATTCAAAGCCCGCGACTCTGGCTTCACAAGCCATTTTTAGCCTGGCTTGAAGGAGGGAGATGACAACGAAACCCTTGAGGCCTTCCCGGTAGGCGATCAACGTGACATTTATGGTGATTCGATCGTTTAACAAATTCCAAACAAATTATCAATCAATGAAATTTTTGTGTTTTATTCATGGGATTTTTATTTTTATCATGACAATTGCACGCATTCAATTCTAGCACGATTTCGAACTCTTAAACAACTTCTGGAAGTGAAATCGCAAACTATTACGCAAACGTAATCAGTTTAACACGACGTACACTCACGAACAACGACATAATCTAAACATACCCTAAATACCCTTTACATAACTTATAAATAAGTTTTGAGGGCTTCGGTATGGCAAAAACACGCTTATGCAAGCTCAGGGGCTATTTTACAATTCTGCGAAACTATGTCGTTACGCGTATTTCTTAGAACGGAACATGTACGCCCATCCAAAATTTTCGTAATCATTAAAATCTAGTATTTTAATGATTGGAATGCAAAAATATCATTCGTTACGCGTTTACAGTCATTTGCGCATTCGTTACGATTTTCATCATAACTAACCGAAAACGGCAACCGTACGACCGAACGAACCGACACCCGGGACATTTTTGGATATATTTCAAGTTCCCTAAGCTTTATCGTCCTTATAGATCTTAAAAATATGGTTAACGGGTGTTAAAAGTGCCAAAACGCAGGCCCTGTTATACCAACTTTCGAAAGTTGCTGTGAGCTAAGGGGCTTATGGACCGTAAGCCCTTAGCCCTTACGGTCCGTAAGGACTCCCCAGCTCAGCAGAAACTTGGCAGCTTCTTGTTTACTTCCTTGGACACTAATCTTTCAAAATTGCCACACTTCTTCTGGTTGAAACACATCATTATACACTTGTAATGATCCTACAACCTCCTCTAACACATGGAACGATCTTGTGCAAGCTCCACAAGTATAAATAGGTGGGATATGCAACCACATTCTTTGCTCATTCATTCCCTTTCTCTCTATAACTCTAAGTGGGGAACTCCCACATTGTTGGAGGTCTCCCAGCTGAGTTTTCTAAGTCTTTTTCTTCATCCTAGGCTGCCTTGAGCATAAATAAGTGTTCTAACTTAGCCTTGTTTATTCATTTTAGCTATTTCAAGCTAAAAGTCAAATAGTGTTTGACTTTCAGCTTTGACCATTAATTGGTCAAAGCAAAGTCCAATTGGACTTTGTAACGTGATTGTAATCACGATGGTTATGATCCTTAGCGATCATACCTACTGATTTTCCATGTTACTAGTCAAAGTGACGAGTCAAAGTTTCGGTCAAAAGTGCGCATTATGTGCATTTTACACTTTGTTTTGATATCAAATCAGTTTTCTAACTTAGTTAAACATGTTTTAACATGTTTAACTCATCACTTTTAGTTTAGTGCTTATTTAGGGTCGTAAGTTGAGCGGTCTTGACCACCGCTTTGACTTTCGAATCCGACCCGTTTGGTCAATCTTAGGATCCGACCAAACACATATTTGTGACCATAGTTTTATAGGGAATAACCCTCTGAGGTTATACCTTATGGTCACGTTACTTGGTTAGTATTATGTTAAGTCGCTAGTAATGCCTTTACAAATGACCAAAATGCCCTTTTTGCGCATAAATCAACTTTAAGCATATGTGACCAATGTTTTGACATATAAACTGATGTTGCAACTATATAAAACTTATTTTGGCATATAAGACTTATCATAACACATATCTAACCACTCTAACACATATTTACACAAATGGCATGTTAAAGTAGCTTAAACTACCTTAACGCGTCATAACGGGTCAAAAGCACTTAGGAATCTTTCCAAATCAGAATGTAGACTTTTTTAAACCATTTCATATGAGTACCAACACTCATTTGGTTTACAAGACCTCATTCTATCTGATCCGCCGATTAAAGGCCCGATATTTACATAGTTATCCGATTTTTGGACACGTTTGATTTCTCGGACTTTTGAGCTTGTTTGATCTTTTATTCAAGGTTACTTTGCAATCCCAAGTGAGTACATAGCTCCCCTATTTCATGATTTCTAAATGTTTTGGGGTGATTCATATGTGCTAAACCATTTTCAAGTTTACAAAACAAAAGCTATGGTTTATATAAACACGACGATTTCAATAATGTGAACGAACCTGTTGGTGCGTTGTATTCATGACACCAATAATACTCATTAGCTTTGGCCAAGCCGACCAGTAGTAAGTTATGGTACCATAGGACTGACAATCCCGTTACCAAGGTTCCTGGTGTTTGTGGGGAAGTTTGGGGAATGACCGAAACTGTTTACTTTAACAAACCCTTTAGTGGTTTGTTATTGCAATTTAAAGATACCCTTTGGTGGTATAGACGAGTCAACACAGGTTTGAATGTATTCGCCAAAACGACCAAAAGTTTTCACAATTAAAATAAGGACGATTTGTTTATACGGACGATGAACTATTGGTTTATGACACGAACAATAGAAGATTGGTTTATGACACGAATAATGAACGATTGGTTTATGGTAAGTGATTCAGATAACGGAAGATGTGTAATGTGATAAAAGCATGGTGGATACGCCGCTGGTACTTCCTATATATAGGTGCTTTTACCATATTACATTCGTGGCGTTATTTGCATCACTTGAAACAAAGGTATTCAAACGATAACACGTAATGATTTTCAATTTAAGATATAAACCATACAAGGTTTCTTTCAAGACGATTTACTACTCGGATTTACAAAACAAATGTTTTTGTCAAGATTCATGGCTACAAGTCTTTTATAAACTATAACTAACTTGTTTTAGTTAGTCAGTTATCATTGCAATACCAAATACTTTTGATAACAAGGTTTTCAATTAACGACTCTAGTAGTCTGACGAGGTATTGCAATACATATTCAAGGCCATGAATTTTTCACACTCACAAAACCTATGTACTCGCCGTCATATTTTTGCTGAGTCGTTTTCACATATGTTTCAGGAAACCAAGTTTGATGTCGATGCATGCTCACGTAGGATCGAACGCGGACTTAGTGCCTTAAAATATGAAAGACAATAGTTTATTTAGTTTGTTTAAATTCCAAGACAATGTAACTATGTAATTTCAATATTCAACTAAAACGAAACATCAAATACCATGTGTTGTTGTAACAATCTGTTAGTGTGACTCCCCGACGTTTCCGCCGCGGTTTGTTGTTTTTACGCGGTCGGGGTGTTACAGATTGGTATCAGAGCACTAGTTATAGGGAATTAGGTTATTAGAAATGCTTTGACCTAGACTATAACCTTCTTAGGACCCTAACGCGAGTTTACTTGAGTTTAGATTCATTAAATACAATACTATCACCTATCCTTAAGTGATTACAAAAAACAATACAAAAGATACAAAAATCTTTCCGAAAACTTTTTACAAAGAAAACATCAATTCTTAGATGAATCATTTTTGGGCTTTACGCCTTCAAGGTTTTCAAATCTCGTCAAAGTTGGGTTTTATTAATGTGAACACATGCAATCCGGAAGGGTGGGTGCTTGTACCCCGAGTTTTCTGTCTAAGGCTAGAGTGTTCGTACAAATCCACTTAATCAGACTAGTCACTCTAACCTGGGAACTCTTGGGTGAGTATCCACTTAAAGCATGCCTTCACAATACATTATAAAGACCCATTTACTTTGATTAGTCATCATGAGTCGTTTGTTTGTTTTGAGAAACGAACGAATGACCACCATCCATATTTCGTCGATATTTTCAACACATCTCCTGATATATTTCAATCTCACATACCTTCCTTCATGTTTACTTTTAGAATGCCTCCTTGACGTGATGCAACTCAAAATGACGAAATGGCAGCCATTATCGGTCAGCAAATTGCTGCTGTAGTCCCAAATCTTGTGACCCAACTTAATCAAGAGAACAACAACAACAACAATAACAATGCACCAGCTCGTGCAACTATAAACAATTTTGTTCGGCTAAACCACTATCATTTTCTGGGTCTGAGGGAGCCACTGGGCTTCTGCAATGGTTTGAGATTTTTGAAAGCACGTTCTGATTTGTTCAATGTCCAAACGAGCGAAAGGTTGAGTTCGCATCGAGTGTATTCAAAAAGAGAGCTCTTACGTGGTGGAATGGTATTATGAGAGATAGAGGTGCCTATGTGGCCTTAGCTCAAACCTGGGAGGAGCTTAGGGCTCTAATGATGAAGGAATTTTGTCCTCATCATGAGCAGAGGGCACTCGAAAATGAATTCCATGATCTCAAACAGGATAGTGGTGAGCATCGTGCTTATACTGACTGGTACGAAGAGTTGAGTTTACTCTGTCCTTCAATGGTGACGCCTTTGGATAAGGCAATCAAGAAGTATATCGATGGTTTACTTGACCTTGTTAAGGACATTGTTAATGGAAGTAACCCAACCACTGTCCGATAGGCCATTGAGCTAGCTGCAACTTTGACCGAGTCACAGGTCAAAAAGGGTAACCTTCATCGCAAAGGCGATAAGAAATCATCCACCAAAACCACTCAAGAGAAACAAAAGGGAAACAAAGCCGAGCCTTCTAAACGATCGAAGAAGCGTAAGGCTTCTCAGAACTTTGCCGTTACTACACAACCCGCTTCAGCCGCTCAACCCAATCAAGCTCCTCAAAACCAACCAGCTCAACCTCCAGTGAGGAAGCCATATGCTGGAACTGCACCATTGTGCAATTGGTGCAACGGTCACCACCAAGTTCTTTAGCCATGTCATCAATGTACTACTTGTGGAAGATTTGGTCACTTGGCCAACATGTGTCGATCTGTTCCAAACCAAGCTGCACAGAATCCTGTCCAACCCCAAGCAAATCCCATTCGACCTCACTTTCCACCCGGGTCATGTTTTAACCGTGGCGAGATGGTCCATTACGAGAATAATTGCCCGAAATTAGCCAATGCCAACCAAGCTCGTGGACGAGCATTCAACATTAACGCCAACGAGGCCCGTGCTGATAACGAAGTTGTTAACAGTATGTTCCTTGTCAACAATCATCCTGCTTCTGTTCTTTTTGATTCGGGTGCCGATAGGAGTTTCGTGTCCTTAGCCTTTGAACCATTGCTTTCATTGCCAATAACTAAACTAGGAAAGCCCTTGACAGTCGAAATAGCTAGTGGCGAACCTCTTAAACTAGATTTTGTCATTTGTGATTGCCAATTGAACTTCAATAACCACCTTTTCGCCATTAACCTCACACCAATGGAACTCGGGAGTTTCGACATCATCTATAGGAATGGATTGGTTAACTAAGCATCATGCTGAAGTTATATGTTTTGACAAGATAGTTTGAATACCTCTTCCTCTGGTGAAGTCTTAGAAGTTCGTGGAGAGAAACCCACTAGTAATCTTAAACTCATGACCTGTAACCAAGCCCAAAAACACCTACGAAAGAACTATGTTGCCTTCATGGCACATATCGTGGAGGAAAAAGGCAAACGCAAAACTGTTTAGGATATCCCCATTGTTCGGGATTATCCTGAAGTGTTTCCTGAAGAATAACCTGGTTTACCTCCTTTACGTCAAGTCGAGTTCCGCATTGAACTAGTACCTGGTGCCAACCCAATTGCTAAGTCTTCATACCTTCTTGCACCGTCCGAGATGCAAGAGTTATCGAAACAGCTTCAAGAGCTATCTGATAAAGGATTCATTCGTCCGAGCTATTCACCTTGGGGCGCTTCTGTCCTATTTGTGAAAAAGAAGGACGAATCTCTCAGTATGTGTATCGATTATCGTGAGCTCAACAAACTCACGATCAAAAATTGATATCCCCTACCTCGCATTGATGATCTCCTTGATCAGCTACAAGGTGCTACTTATTTTTCAAAGATTGATCTACGTTCTGGGTATCATTAACTTCGTGTGCTCGAAGAAGATATTCCCAAGACTGCTTTTCGCACTCGATATGGTCATTACGAGTTTACTGTCATGCCTTCCGGCTTGACAAATGCTCCAGCTGTTTTCATGGACTTGATGAATCGGGTTTGCAAACCTTTATGGACAAGTTCATCATTGTTTTCATCGACGACATTCTTATTTATTCCAAGTCTCGAGCCAAACAAGAACAACACCTTCGATTAATTATGGAACCAGTAAAGAAAGAACAACTTTATGCCAAATTCTCCAAGTGCGAGTTTTGGCTAAAAGAAATTCAATTCTTGGGACACATAGTCAACAAGCAAGGTATACATGTGGATCCTTCCAAAAGCACTGCGATTAAGGATTGGAACACACCCACTACTCTCACAGCAGTTCGCTCATTTCTTGGTCTTGCTGGATATTACCATCGATTCATCACGAACTTCTCAAAGATCATGGTTCCCCTCACTGCTTTGACTCAAAAGAATAAGCCTTTTGAGTGGGGACCCGAACAAGAGGAAGCCTTCTAAACTGTGAAACAAAAACTCTGCGATGCTCCTATTCTATCTTTACCCCATGGTAACAATGATTTTGTTGTCTATTGTGACGCATCGAATCTAGGCCTTGGTTGTGTTCTCATGCAACGAGATAAAGTCATAGCCTATGCATCAAGACAATTGAAAATCCATGAAAAGAACTACATGACTCATGATCTTGAGTTAGGTGCTGTAGTTTTTGCTCTCAAGATTTGGAGACATTACCTTTATGGTACGAAGTGTGTGGTTATCACTGACCACAAAAGTCTACAGCACATATTCAATCAAAAGGAGCTAAAGATGAGACAACGACGCTGGTTTGAACTTTTAAACAACTACGACTGCGAAATTCGCTACCATCCTGATAAGGCGAATGTCGTAGCCGATACGCTTAGTCGTAAGGAACGTGTCAAACTTCATTGTGTTTGAATTCAATCTAATATTCAGACACGTATCCTACAGCACAACGTACGTGTGTGAACCAAAGCTTGTTGAAAAATGAGCTACCTCAAAATCTCGAACTTCAACTCGAAACGAAAGATAATGGATTACTATATTATTTGAACCGTTTGTGGGTTCCAAGCCAAGACAATCTCCGCACCCTATTAATGGACGAAGCTCATAAGTCTCGTTATTCAATCCATCCTGGTGCATACAAAATGTACAAGGATCTTCGTACCCAGTATTGGTGGCCGGGTATGAAGAAAGACATTGCCTTATATGTATCTAAGCCTAACTTGTCTTAAAGTTAAGGCTGAACATCAACGCCCATCTGGTTTGCTCGAACAACCTGAAATTCTGGTATGGAAGTGGGAGAACATTGCGATGGATCTCATCACAAAACTACCGCGCACATCTAGAGGTCATGATGCTATTTGGGTAATCATTGATCGTCTAACAAAGTCAGCACACTTTTTGGCAATTCGTGAGGATTACTCTGCTGAAAAACTCGCCAAGATTTATGTCGATGAGATTGTATCTCGTCATGGTGTTCCTTTGGACATCGTATCTGACCGAGATGCTCAGTTCTCATCTCACTTTTGGAAGACCATGCAAACTGCTATGGGAACCAAGCTAAATCTGAGCACTGCTTATCACCCTCAAAAGAATGGACAAACTGAAAGAATAATTCAAACATTGGAGGATATGCTTAGAGCGTTTGTGATCGACTTTGGTAGTAGTTGGATTCGCATCTACCGTTGATCGAATTCTCCTACAACAATAGTTATCACGCCAGCATCAACATGGCGCCTTTCGAAGCTTTATACGGTCAAAAATGTCGTTCACCTGTCTGTTGGAATGAAGTTGGAGAGTCTCAGTTTACTGGACCTGAACTTATTCATGACACAACAGACAAGGTCAATAACATACGCGATAACCTTCTGACAGCTAGAAGCCGTCAAAAGAGTTATGCGGACAAACGACGCAAGCCCATGGAATTCCAAGTTGGTGATCATGTCTACTCAAGGTATCCCCTTGGAAAGGAGTGGTCAGATTTGGAAAGAAAGGAAAACTTGCACCATGATACGTTTGACCATTCAAGTTTGTTGAAAGAATCGGAAAAGTGGCCTACCGACTTGAGCTACCTCCTAAACTTGGGAACGTTCACCCAACATTCCACGTGTCTAATGTAAAGAAGTGTTTAGCCAACCCAAATCTTCACGTCCCTCTCGACGAAATTCACATTGATGACACTATGCACTTTGTCGAGAAACCCGTGGAGATTTTGGACCGTGAATTCAAGAAACTTAAAAGAAGACGAATACTGATAGTCAAAGTTTGATGGGAATCAAAACATGGCCCAGAATTTACTTGGGAACAAGTGGATCAAATGAAATCAAAATACCCACATCAGTTTCCACAAGTTTCCTCGAATTAAATATCGGGACAAAATTTCCTAAAGTAGGGGAGACCATGACATTTGTGGTGATTCGATCGTGTAACAAATTCCAAACAAATTATCAATCAATGAATTTTTTGTGTTTTATTTACGAGATTTGTATTTTTATCATGACAATTGCACGCATTCAATTCTTGCACGATTCTGAACTCTTAAACAACTTCTGGAAGTGAAATCGCAAACTATTACGCAAACGTAATTAGTTTAACCTGACGTACTCTCCGGAACAACGACATAAGCTAAACATACCCTAAATACCCTTTACATAACTTAGAAATAAGTTTTGAGGGCTTCAGTATGGCAAAAACACGCTTATGCAAGCTCAGGGGCTATTTTGCAAATTCTGCGAAACTATGCCGTTACGCGTATTTCTTAGTCCGGGACATGTATGCACATCCAAAAATTTTTGTAATCATTAAAATCTAGTATTTTAATGATTGGAATGCAAAATATCATTCGTTACGTGTTTACGGTCATTTGCGCATCGGTTACGATTTTCATTGTAACCAACCGAAAACAGCAACCGTACGACCGAACGAACTGACACCCGGGAAATTTTTGGACATAATTCAAGTTCCCTAAGATTTATCGTCCTAATAGAGCTTTAAAATGTGGTTAACAGGTGTTAAAAGTGCCAAAACGTGATGAAACGAGTTTAGGGGCCTGTTCTGCCAGCTTTCGAAAGTTGCTGTCAGCTAAGGGGCTTACGGACCAGAAGCCCATAGCCCCTACGGTCCGTAAGGACCCCCCAGCTCAGCAGAAACTTGGCAGCTTCTTGTTTACTTCCTTGGACACGAATCTTTCAAAATTGCCACGCTTCTTCTGGTTGAAACACATCATTATACACTTGTAATGATCCTACAACCTCCCCTAACACATGGAATGATCTTGTGCAAGCTCCACAAGTATAAATAGGTGTGGTATGCAACCACATTCTTTGCTCATTCCTTCCCTTTCTCTCTATAACTCTAAGTGGAGAACTCCCACATTGTTGGAGGTCTCCCAACTGAGTTTTCTAAGTCTTTTTCTTCATCCTTGGCTGCCTTGAGCACAAGTAAGTGTTCTAACTTAGCCTTGTTCATTCATTTTAGCTATTTTAAGCTAAAAGTCAAACAGTGTTTGACTTTCATCTTTGACCATTAATTGTTTAAAGCAAAGTCAATTGGACTTTGCAACGTTATCGTAATCACGATGGTTGTGATCCTTAGCGATCATGCCTACTGATTTACCACGTTACTAGTCAAAGTGACGAGTCAAAGTTTCGGTCAAAAGTGCGCATTATGTGCATTTTACGACGGAAACATTTTTAGGTATCAAAACACTTTGTTTTGATATCAAGTCAGTTTTCTAACTTAGCTAAACATGTTTTAACATGTTTAACTCGTCACTTTTAGTTTAGTGCTTAGTTAGGGCCATAAGTCGAGCGGTCTTGACCACCGCTTTGAATTTCGAATCCGACCCGTTTGGTCAATCTTAGGATCCGACCAAACACATATTTGTGACCATAGTTGTGTTAGTACAGTATGTCTACGTCTTAGTCTTGTATCGAGTCTGTTTAGATTGGATTAAAATTTGTTAGAAACAAAACGTATTTATGTAAATGGATAACAAGTTCATCTATAAATAGATACCTTAGGTTCTCTCATGTGAAACTTTTGCACACTTTGTGGCGAAGCTCTGTTGGATCCGGATCTCGAATGTACATGAACTTTTGATCAATAAAACAGACTTTAATGAGTAATTCTTGCATATGTGATTAACTTGTCATATAAATTCCGCATATATGGACAATAGATACAAATCTAGGTTCCCGAGCTATTCAGGAGCGATCTAACAAGTGGTATCAGAGTCACGGATACCTGATTTGGTGAAATCATCACAAGAACTACTCTATCCTACTCATTTCTACCATTTTTCTTAACCTTTTCATAAAAAACAATGAACCTACGAATAAAATCTGCTAAATTTTGAATATGTCAGGTAAAATCCACTAAAGATAAACCCTGAAAGTTTCAAGGCCTAATTCAAACAAATTGATGTCGAAAAGTTGAAAAAACCATGATTTGCAAAACATTTTTGAACGAACTTTTGATCAAGTCCGCTCGAACTTGACTGAAAATTGTACTTTCTGAGTGATTTTTTCATCAAGTTCGCCCGAACTTGATTAGTTTTTCATAGTTTTAATCAAGTCCGCTCGAACTCAATGGATTTTTCTTCAAATTTCATCAAGTTCGCCTGAACTTGATAAAATTCTGTTGAAAATTCTTTACAAGTTTGCCCGAAGTTGTTATTTCTCTTGAAATACTTTACAAGTTCGCTGGACTTACTCATGGTGAAAATTTTCAAATATTTCAACACAAGTTCTCCCGAACTTGTTTGAAACTAAATCTGATTTGTTTTGCTGCAAAAGTTCGCCCGAACTTGTCAGTATACTAATCAATTTTTCAAGTTTGTGAACGTGTTTTCAGCGATACTTGTTTGTTTTCCATGATGGAAGATATCCACAATGCGTATATGACAGCCGGGGCTTCAACATCAAATGCCAACATGGTGAATCAAGTTAATTTGGATAACGAGATGGGTACGTCAATGAAGCCATCAAAGCTTATGAGCATGGATGAATACGAGGGGTGGAAGGAAAAGTTTACGAATTGGGTTCAGGCTACTTTCTTTCACCGTTGGGTTGCACTTGAAACAGGTTACACATGGCCAAGAGATGAACATGAAAACATTATTGAGATGAACAAGTTTTCTACTCAACAGAAGGATGCGTATGTTGCTGAAAAGAAAATGATTAGTCTGATTCAGCAGTCCGTAAAGGAAGACATCTTGGTGTTATTACCAGAGTACAAAACTGCACAGGAGTTATGGAAATCTCTAAAGGCGAAATATCATGGGAGTGCAAAGATGGTTAAGAGCAAAAAGGCTCTAATCATGAAAGAGTTTGACATATTCACAATGATAAAAGACAAGTCAATGAAACAAATGATAGAATGATTTTGTCATTTGAAGGTGATAATGAGAAGGCATGGTCTTGAAAAGACTGAAGAAGAATATATTGACAAATTGGCTGTTGCTTTGCCGGAAGGTGAATGGACAACTTATCTCATGGTGCTAAAAGAAAGTCCAAGCTGGGAAATTTTCAAACTATCCACTTTTATCAATAAGTTGGAAGGGCACGAGATGGAACTGTTGAAGATTGCCAAGTCTAAGAATTCGAACATTGCTCAGGATGTAGGGCTTTACTACAAGAGTGGAGCTCAATGATTCAAATTGCTTTTAGCGCAAATATGAATTCCTCGAATCATTCGCCACATAGTCAAACTCAATCATATCCTAACTATGATCAGAGTCCTCAAAATGCATCATATTCAAGCACAAGTCTAACTCACCATTTAAGAATCAGATAAATCAGGATAATCAATCAAATTCTGATTGAAATGTGTTTAGATGCAACATTGCAGTCAACCTAAACAACGCCGTTTCTGAACAAGTGGCCAAACAACATATGGCACTACTTGCTACTGTGTTGGAATCTTATGAGAGTTTAGTGGCTGGGAAGATTGGTAATCCAGAAATGACTGCCGAGGATTATGATCAAGTGGATGAGGAGGAGCTTGAGTTGATGGACATCAAATAGTCTTTAGCTTCGATTATACAGAGAGTTACCAAATTCGTTGCTTTAACTGGAAGAGACATCGGAAACTCGAGCAACACATTGGGATTCGACAAGACGAAAGTTACTTGCTTCAGATGCCGACAAAAAGGGCATTTCAAACGAGAGTGCCAGAATCCAGAAGCAAGTGGCAACCAAAGTCCTTTCAGAGGCGGCAATGATTACTACAAGAAGTCATTGCAATATAAGCCATTTCTGAAGAAGACTCAAGTCGAAATCCAAGAGAAACCATCCAACACCGTAGAAGATGGTTGCTTCTAATGAAGATGACGGTTTTGATTGGAACTCATATATTTCCAAGAAGACTTGAGTTGCTCTAATGGCCGAAATCGTGGAAGATACACCTGCTGAGGATGTAGCTCTGGAGAACGCAATGCTAGAAGAATACTTGCAACAAACAGAGGAAGAGGAGATCTATCATCATACAAGGATGCAGAGTGTTCTTTTTCCTAACATTATTTCTAGTTTTGTAGGTTGCTTTGTTGAAGCATCTTCTGAGCATATTGCTGAAGAAACAAAACCGGAAGTTGAGGAAGTCATAAACGTGACTAAGGAGATGAATGAGGAGAAACTCATGGAAGTTGCAAACAAAGCAATGATGGCAAATTTGACGAAGGTCGGTCCGGAGGTAAAAGTTATAGATAAAGAGGTGGTAAAAGTGCAAATCGTTGAGGTTGAAAAACCTTGCACGAAGTGTACTGAGCCTTGTGTGCAATGCGCCGAAAAATCTCAAATCATAAGTGAACTCAATGTGCATAACAACAATTTTAAATATGATTATCGCACAATAAAGGAAGCTTATGATAAAATGAAAGGCGATTACAACAGGCTTGATAAAAACAACATTGAACAACATGACACAGTAAGAATGTTAAAAGCAACGGTAATGGAAAAACAAAAAGCCATTAACATTTACATAAATACCATTGCTAAAACTAAACAAGAGCTTCAAGATATGAAAATTGAAACCGAAAGGGTGAGACAGCTTTTGAAAAGCTATACCACGAACGCTTATGTCATCGATCATATTCTTCCAATGATTCCATCGGAAGAAAATGTTCAGAAATCAAAAGGTAAGAAACGTGGAGATTATAGCAATGTTCCACCTCCCTTGTGCGAAAAATATTGTCGCAAGAAAACTGAAGGGATGGAAAAGGCGCTTAATGTTGAACTTTTGACAGAAAAGAAAAATGAGCTGCCTGAGAACATTGACATAACCTACATAAACGATGATAGTGAAGCAGTGGTAAAAAATGTTGTTGAAAATGTGTTGAGTGAATCTGATGATGGCAGCTTTGAGAGCGCCAATGCAAGTTTGAACAATTCTGAAACACAATCCGAAGATGACGATACATCATTTGAAGATAGAATAAGTGATGATCCTAACGTTGTCATGTACAAAGTTAAGGAATCTGATAGACTATATTTTGAAGATAGCTTTCCGATTCAGAATGTAAAAGAAGATCAGCTTGATAAAATTGTTCAAACTTGTCGAAGTATCATCAGAAGACTTGGAGAGAAATGAGAAAAAGTTTTATTCTAAACCTAAAAGAGGATATAACGACTACCGAAGAAATGGTGGTGACTTTCTTGAAAACAGGAGAGCGGGTTTGGGTTTGGAGGAAGAAGAAGAACCGAAAAAGAAACAGTCACCCTTTCGCGAATATAAAAATAAGAATATGGCATTCGTGTATGGGACTATACGGTTCAAGAAGAAAATTTGATTGGGAAGCAATTAAATGATGAGTTTAAAATAGAAAAAGAACTTGGGGATAAGGCTAAATTCACAAGTGGAGTAAAACCCACTAGTGGACATTCTCATTATACTCGGACTTGCTTCAAATGCAATGAAGTTGGTCACATTGCACGCAAGTGTCCAAAATCAAAGCCTGTGTTTCACCAAAGAAAGACAGTTTCAGATGTTGAGAAACTTAAGCAACCAGAGATTGTAAAACCAATCACAATCTTAAAACGAAACAATGAATCTAAAATCGAAGTGAAACCTAAAACTGAATCAAAGTTTGAAAATTCAACTTTCAAGAAAGGTGAAACTTCCAAATCGAATGAAAACAAAGATTCAATATTCTACATTGAGAAAGCAATAATTAAATCACAATCTTGGGTTGCAAAGAAGAAAACAACATCATCTAAAGTTGCTAAGTCTGAGTCAGTCAAGAATGGAAATGACGAAGTGTCTGAATCAAAGGGTAAAACTGAAATTGACTAAGTTTTCCTAAACTTTCAAAAGAAAAGAAGAAAGTCAAGTTTGAAAACCTAAATGTCAATGAAGTTATAAATGATGATTTTGAATAATGATGACGATCAGGGAGGAGTTGGTATTAGAATAAGTGAAAGAAAAGTTTCTGATGATGTTGATTTTTCCTCTTTAATGGACGATTAATCGAATAAGATGGATGATCAGTTTCAGGGGGAGTCAGCGCAGACAGGGCCATCAGATGATGTTGATATGGCAAATGTTGATAGATTTGCAAAGCCTGTTACTGCAACAAAGCCTTTACTGTTGATGCTTGAACATAATGTAGAGGAAGGCGAATACGTACATAACTATACAAAGGAAGATCTGGCCAAGTTAATCGAAGTTGATGCTGAAAATCTAGAGTTTGATTTTGAAGAGGATGTGTTGAATGTTAACACATTTGAGCTGAATGATTATCAGTATGTTAGAAGATTTGAAGTTGATGAATACAACAGTGTGATTGTTGAAGATTGGTCTTCTGATGATGAAACATATCAAACTGCGAAGTACGTCGGTCCTAATACAGATAGTTTTCCTACATTTGAGGAGATGTACAAGCAACTAGATGAAGACATGTTGAAAGAAAAGATTGAGGAATCAGTTCCAGAAGGTAAAGTACCAAAGCAGATGACGAAAGAAGAGATAGCTCAAGCAAAGAAGTCTTGGTTTAAAGAAATGCCACGCGAACGTATGTTTCAACGTCCTCTAGCATTCTTTACCAAAGACAAAGATGTGTCATTGGGGGATATCTTAAGCTGGCGTTGGTTCAAGGAACTTAATATATATGCAATCAAAATAGAATTTGGAGTGCAATACTTAAAGTATCTTGCTGATTTCAAGACTTTACCATATTGGGATGTTGAGGAGCTAGTTCAGACTGTGAATGTTACATATCAGATGAAGTATATTGATCAGTTGTTATGGAAGATGATCAAGTATGAAGTGGTAAAAGGTTTTAACTATTGGAAGCCGTTTATTCCAGGTTTTCGAATCAAAACTAATAAGAAAACAGGGGAGAAAGACATAACGTTGATAATGAAGCGACCTAGGGCAATGAGAAACATGCCATTGATGCCGATTGAACAAAACTTCTATCCATTGTTCAAGTGGTGGCAGATAGATCCATCTACTTGTGAAGCTGTTATTGTTTTAAAGTTTGAAGAACACTTGGATATTACGAAGGAAAGAGTTGAGATACTTGGTTCTCAGGGCATGAGGAGGGTTTTGGAGAACAATCAGGATTCTAGTTCCTATGTGGTTGGTGAACTGTTCGAGAGAAGATATCAAATGCCTTTTCTACAGCAAGATCGTATTAACGTGAGAAGGTACAAGCGATGCAGTATCAGAAAGTTGTGAATGTTTGCTATGCAAGAGAAGTAAATTCAGGGAAGATGTGGCAGACAAAGTGGAGGGATCTAGAGAGAGTTGAATTCCTGAAAGAGGAAAAGCGTCTCGAAGCTATTCATGAGAAAATTAGGAAGGCAAGTATTAGAAGGTTTCAACATATGAACAAAGTGCCTCCTACAGACCAGATGCCGGATCCTAAACAAGAACGACGAAAGAAGCCTTACAAGAACTTTTCGGTCGTGTGCGTTAATGTTTATTATGAAGACAGAGTTTTGAAGACTGATACAAGACGAAGACGATATCCAAGGTGGAGTCTGTTGGTGCATAATGTCTATGTCTTAGTCTCATATCGAGTCTGTATAGAATAGAGCTGAATAGGCTAGCTGTATGGAGTATTTATGTAATGTTGATACAAGTTCGCCCATGATTGTCATGTAAAGATAAATTCGGGCGAACTTGCTAAGGCAAGTTCGGGCGAACTTAGGTCTCCCACGGGCGAACTTGCATATCTATAAATAGCTAGCTAGCCTCTCTCATTTCTAACTTTGGCATTTTGGAAGCGAAGCTCTGTCAGTTTGTACTCTTGACGTTAATCAATAAAAATGATGTTAAATTGATTAATTCTTGTCTATTGGTAAACACAACGTAATATTTCCGCTATTATGGACGTTAGATATCAAATTTAGGTTCCTTAGAATCGAGGATCGGTCTTACACTGTCCCAATTCAGGACATAGTCACTGGTAGCAATCCTACTACAGTTAGACAGGCCATTGATCTATCCGCTACCCTGACTGAATCTCAAGTCAAGAAGCGTAAACTTTTCCGCAAAAGCTATAAGAAACCATCAGACAATTCTACCCAAGAAAAACAAGACTGAATCCTCTAAGAAATCAAAGAAGCGCAAGGCTTCACAAAACTTTGATGTAGTTGCTCAGAACAACCAAGTTGCCCCAACCCAACCAGCACAACCTCGTGTTAGGAAAGCATATGCCGGTACTGCCCCTCTGAAAAATGCAGTCGTCATCATTTAAACCAAACACCATGTCTTAAATGTACCCACTGTGGACGATTGGGACATCTGGTCAATACATGTCGTCTTGCTACTAACACCCAAAATCAAGCAAATGCAAACCCTGTTGTTGCTCAAGCACCATATCCACCTGGATCGTGCTACAACTGTGGTGATCTTACTCACTATCGAAACAATTGCCCGAAGCTTTTTAATGCAAATCCAGCCCTTGATGAGCATTGAACATAAATGCTAACGAGACTCGTACTAATGATGATGCAGCTGTGAACATTTAAACTTATACATTTTCACTTTGTGATATCCAAAAATATTGAAACATTTCGGTTGGTTTATAAATAATATTGTTATTTCAGTTTTATTTACAAAACCAGTATGATTACGTGTATGTGTGACATACCTCTACAATACCGATACCAAGGATATGGTTCCTTGCAAATCAAACTACTCTCGTAGTTTCTTCTATTTTGTAATCGCTCGCAATCTCCACAAAAATCCTATGTACTCGTTCTTCTAAGAAACAAAGTACAAGGTACAAGTCATAACTCTTAACAAATACTCGAAGTACCACTTCAAATCCTTGCTTGGATACCTAAGGGTACTTTTCATAAGTTCTTAATTGGTCTTATGCAATATGTCGATGTGCCTATGACTACTTTCGTAATTTCATGACACTACACATACTTTGATTTCATAGTACATCTAGTACATGATTTTCAAAACATTTTCGCTATACAAATCTCAAATCCGTATAGGATCTTCCTATATTCATAGTTAGATCCTTGTGGATGATTAAAGTGCAATCTGGAGTCCTTGATTGGATTCTTTGTGTGCTTTAATACGTATGTACAAGTTAACGGTTATTTGATTCAAAACAATTACTATCCAAATCCTTATAGAATCTTCCATATTTTCATATGCTAGATCCTTAGAAGGATATCCAAAGTACTATCTTCAATCCTTAAGGGCTTTTCTATGCAAATAGTTAGACCCTTGGATTCCAAAGTACTATTCTAATTAAAGAGATCATGTGATGATCTAGTTAAAAGACTCTTTAGTGTCTATTTAAAAAGATTATTCATTGATCTAGCTAAAAAGACACTTTTGTGGTCTAAGACGAGTCATCATATGTTTATTTGTTTGATTTTTCCCAAACACATCACAAAATGAACTGTGCGGACTATGCAAGGAATTGTGTAATTATGGATGCATACATAATTATAAAATTCAATGTATAGAAACCACAACTAGTTTTGTCATGTGTAAGAACCTATAGTAATAAGAATATCGAAACCGGAACAATCTAATAAGGGCATGGTGGATACGCTGCTGGTACTTCCTATATATAAGTGTTCCTTATTACATTGCAAACGTAGCGTTATTTAAGTTACTAAAAGTTCTAGATCTCAACCAATGTTGTCTTATCTCACGCTCTTCAAACTCCAACTTCAAGCACACACAAGTTTCCTACACTAGTCTTCATGGGAAATCTCTATAAACGATCTTCCATTCATTATTCGAAAAATTCGACTCCCTTTCAGGTTCACACTCTCTTCTAGTTATGCTACAACAAAAGATACCACGTTTTCATTCACATGACTCTTTTCTAAGACTTGGTACAATCAAAGATGTCATACGCTTACTTATTGAAAAGAAGTTTAGATTTTCGAATCTGTAACATCTGTGCCTTTTCAACCATCGTACAATTCTGAACAATTTTGAATCCAATGAGATCTTGTGTTTCATTCCCGACAATTGTATAATTACATGTGACATTCACACATTTCAGTCCTTGTAAGATTTCGATCTTTCAAAACGCTTCTAGAAGTGAAATCGCAAGATGTTACGCAAACGTATTCAGTTTAACACGACAAACACTCCGGAATATTGAAACAAGCTAAACATACCTTAAATATCCTTTAAATAACTTATAAATAAGTCTTGAATGGTTTGGTATGGCAAAAACTACTTATGCAACTCTATGGACTATTTTGCAAATTCTGCGAAAGTACGTCGATTAGCGTATTTCTTAATACAGAACACATACGTGCATCCAAAAATTTTTGTAATCATTAAAATTTTGTATTTGAATGATTGGAATGCAAATATCATTCGTTATGCATTTACGATCGTTTACTCGTTAATTAAAACGTTTATTAAGTGAAAAAGGCAACCGTACAACCGAACGAGCCAACATCCGTGACATTTCCGGACTTATTCCAAGTTCCCTAAGCTTTATCATCCTTAAAGAGCTTAAAATGGAGCTTAATGGGTGTTAAACGCGTCAAAAACACCTTAAACAAGTGCAGAACCTGTTTTGCAATTTTTGAAAGTTTCTTATTTTGGGGGGCCTCACGTGGCGCGCCAGCAAAAACTAGACCTGGCGCGTGGCGCGAGGGTTACCAGTTTTCAGCTGAAACCTGGCAGCTTCTTGTTTCCTTCCTTGGACACTAATCTTTCGAAATTGCCACATTTCCTCTGGTTGCAACACATCATTGTACACTTGTAATGATCCTACAACCTCCCTTACCACATGGAATAATCTTGTGCAAGCTCCACAAGTATAAATAGGCGTGGTATGCAACTACATTCTTTTCTCATTCCTTCTTTTTCTCTCTATAACTCTAAGTGGAGACTCCCACATTGTTGGAGGTCTCCCATCTGAGTTTTCTAAGTCTTTTTCTTCATCCTTGGCTGCCTTGAGCACAAGTAAGTGTTCTAACTTAGCCTTGTTCATTTAATTTAGCTATTTCAAGCTAAAAGTCAAACAGTGTTTGACTATCAGCTTTGACCATTAATTGGTCAAGACAAAGTTCAATTGAACTTTGCAACGTGATCGTAATCATAATGGTTATGATCCTTAGCGGTCATGCCTACTGATTACCACGTATTCTAGTCGAAGTGACGAGTCAAAGTTTCGGTCAAAAATGCGTATTTTATGCATTTTACGATGGAACTATTTTCGGGTATCAAAACACTTTGTTTTGATACCAAATCAGTTTTATAACTTAGTTAGACATGTTTTGACATGTCTAACTCGTCACTTTTAGTTTAGTGCTTATTTAGGATCGTAAGTCGAGCGGTCTTGACCACCGCTTTGACTTTCGAATCCGACCCGTTTGGTCGATCTTAGGATCCGACCAAACTCATATTAGTGACCATATTTGTATAGCGAATAACCCTCTGAGGTTTTACCTTATGGTCATGTCGTTTGGTTAGCATTATGTTAAGTCGCTTATTATGCCTTTAATAATAACAAAAATGCCCTTTTTGCGCATAAATCCATTTTAAACATACGTAACCAAATTTTTGACATATATACTGATTTTAAAACATTTTCAAACATGTTTTGGCATTTAAGACTTATGATAAGACATGTCTAACCATTCGATCATGCGTTTTCGCAAATGACACGTAAAGTAGCGTAAACTATCTTAACGGGTCATAACGGGTCAAAAGCACTTAGGATTCATTCCAAATCAGAATGTTGACTTTGTTAAGCCATTTCATATGAGTTCCAAAACTCATTTGGTTTACAAGACCTCATTCTATCCGAATATCTCGGTTACGTCCTGTACTTTAACATAATTACCCGATGTTAGGACACACTTGATTTCTTGATCTTTTGGGCTTTGTTAACACATTCATACAAGGCTTATACGCAATCCCAAGTGAGTACATAGTCCCCTCTTTTACGGTTGGCAAATAATTTTGGGTTGATTCATACGTGCTTATTCGCTAGTTTCACGATTCCAAACTATATAATTTTGCATACATAACACTTATCCTTTAACGAATTGAAACCTATACATATGGCTTAAATAATGATTTTCAAAGTTTGTGAGACTATTGTTGGTTCGTATTTCTTTTAAACATTCATTAACAATGATCAAGCCGATTGGTAGTACCATATAGTGCTATAGGACTTCACACCCCCATTCCCTGGGTTAGGGAATATCAGAAACCAAGTTTAAACCAAATAGATTTTGCCTTCGTGGTAAACCTATAGTCACCAAAGTATAGTTTGATATACTCAGGTTTGAATGTATTGCCAAACGACCATAATGTGTGTTTTACAAAGGTTTTCCAATTAAGCCACAATAACTTATCTTTTGTTGATTTCTGAAACCAAAGTATACTTTGATATACTACCAAATCACAATTATAGTATATTTCGATATACTAAACCAAAGCATAATTTGATATGCTACCAATGTGATATTGATTTCCAAAGTATAGTTTGATATACTAAACCAAAGCATAGTTTGATATGTTACTAAAGTATAGTTTGATATACTACACAACCTTTTGAACCAAAGTATATTTGATATACTACCGAATCTTTATTTTGTAAACAAAAGCATAGGTTGATATGCTACCAATGCGATATTGTTTACCAAAGCATATTTTGATATACTATTAATTTTTTTTTCAAAACCAAAAGTATATTTCATACATATATTACAAACACTTTTTTATCAAAAAGCAAAGTATTTTAGATACTAAACTTTTTGCAAGGATTCATGGCTACTTTTGAAAACATATGTTCTTTTCTTAAAATATCCAAAGCCATGAATCATCATCACAAAACCTATGTTACTCACATGCATTTTTATGCCGACGTACCTATTTTCACATATGTTTCAGGTTTATTTACATGATGATTGTCGCTGCATACTAGACATAGGATGGACGCGGGCCTTAGCGACTTTAAAATTTGAAAGACAATTTAATTGTATTTCATTTCCGATATTCCAAGACAATGTAATTCGACAATTCAATGAAACAAAACCTTAAATACCATGAGTTGAGACAATTTGTAACGTGACTCCCCAAGTGTTTCCGCCATGTGTTGTTATATCACGCGATTTGGGGTGTTACAATGGGGTGTCCGCCCTTTCTCTCTCTTGACATGTGTTGCACTTAGGTTAATGTAGCAATGATTAAAACTTTTAAACACACAACAAATACACATTTCCAACCCTCACAACTCTTCATCTCTTCTCTCTCCCTCATATACGACCGAATACACACACACACACACTTCCGCTTTCAAATTTTGAAGTTTCTTTGAAGATCTAAGTCCATTGAAGCTAGTTCCAAGTTGTTTTGAAGATCCAAGAGAGCTTTGAATGTGATTACAAGGAAGTGCAAGCTCCATATCATCGAAACTTTATCAAACCAACCAAAAATCTTGAAGGTATAAACTTACTTTAAAAATGTTGTTCCTGATTCTTAGTGATGAAGATGACGATGGAAGGTTTCTGTTAATCTTGGAGTTCTTCACAAACTTGAAAACTAATAACAAATGGGTTTTAAACAAAATAAAAATGGAAGCTCATGTGTGTGTGTAAATATGGCCGAAATGTATGTATATGTGTGTAAGAGATGATGTTTTGACTCTTGAATGTTCTTGATTGATGTGATTTAAAAAGGTGAATGCATGCATGATAAAAAAAGGTTTCTTATAAAGGTCTTGGGATTTGAGATGATTATGTGAAAAGTTACATCTTGGAAGTGTATATATAATATATATATATGCATGTGGGGAGAGGACCATGAGAAAACTACTTAAATGTGAGAAAACTAAAAAACTAACTAAAAAAGCCAAAAAAGCATAAAAACATACAATTTTTTTACATTTTTTTATAAAAAATCGCTGCTTTTTATGTATAAAAAAACTTGTACTGCACATGTGCACTATATGTGTACTACACATGTGCATTATATGTATATGTTGCACATGTGCATTATATGTTTTTTTTATTTTTAAAAGTTTTTCATAATATATATATATAGCGATTTTTTATTAAAAAAAATCAAAAAATTGATATGTTTTTTTGGTTTTTTTAGTTAGTTTTTTTGTTTTCTCATTTAAACTAGTTTTCTCATGATCCATCCCCTATGCATGTGTGTGTGTCGTTTATATATATTTATATATATATATATAGGAGAAGGATCCGTTAGAAACCACCCTTTATTGCGAGAACCACGAGAACCAATGTAAATACAACTAAAAATAACTAAAAATAATCTAAAAAACACACAAAAGTTTTTTTCGTAACGAAATATAGCGATTTTTTTACAAAAATTATTTAAAAAATAACAATAATTTTTGTATGTTTCATTAGATTTTTTTAGGTTTTTGGGGTTTACCTTTATGATTTAGTGTTTAGCTTTTATCTTGGGAGGGTTAGGTTTTTGAGGGGTGAGGGGTTAGGTTTTTTTTAGGTTTTTGGGGGTTTAGCTTTATTTTTTAGCATTTAGCTTGGGTGGGGGGTTAGGATTTTTTAGGTTTTGGATGGTGGTGTAGTAGGTTTATTTTGTTGTTTTCACATTGGTTCTCACGGTCCTCGTATGAACCCTACCTTACATATATATAGGGTGGGGTTCGGCTACAAAGTCCATTTTTCCGACAAAGTGTACAAAGTCATAAAACACCACAATTTCAGCCCTAAAACACACTCAAAACCCACAAATAACAGAGTGAAGATCAATAAAACACAATATCCAAACCCTAACAGTCCATAAAAACTTCAAACACACCATTTTATAACTATGAATATAAAACACAACATGATAATCAATGTAAAAGACATTAATGTTATTCATTCGCTAATCAAAGCCTTATCATCCAAAACACAAAAACAAAACCCACAAATATGGCGTTTTAGTAATCTTCACTTTGTTATATATGGGTTTTGAGTGTGTATTATGGTTGACATGATGATGTTTTCTTATTTTTACACATTGTAGGAAGAATGGACTTTGTAGCCAACTCCCACCCTATATTGTGTGTGTGTGTTGTGTGTGTATATGTATAGAAGAAGGATCCGTTAGGAACCACCCTTTATTGCGAAAACCGCGAGCACCACCCAAAAAATACCTTAAAAAATCCTAAAAAACACCCAAAAAAATTTTTTAATATTTTCTTTTGGAAAAGTCGCTATATTCGTCAACAATAAATAAAAAAATTTTAAAAAAATTGAGTAACAGTTATCCATGCACATGTGCATTTTTATCATTTCTTTGACAAATTTCATAATACATTACAAACAGTGGACAATTGTACTTTGATTTTCACTACCACGAGTAATACACTACTTTTTACGTTACCAATATTAGAAATACACATGTGCATCTATATGTATCAACATGAAATAAAGTGTTTTGGTACACTACTTTGAATACACTTTCTCTTTCATCTACCATTTCATCCATAATATACTACCATGCACATATGCATATGTATCATTTCTTCGACAGGTTTCGTAATACGTACAATATTAGACAATTGTACTTTCATTTACACTACCATGTGTAATACACTACTTTTACATTATGAATATTAGAAATGCACATGTGCATCTCTATGTATCAACATGAAATAAAGTGTTTTGGTACACTACTTTGAATACATTTTCTCTTTCATCTATCATACCATCTATAATACACTTCCATTACATCCTACCATCCATAATACAATACCATTACCTCCTACCATCTATAATACAATATCAATACTAATATTTTCACTTTATTACATGTATATCAACACAATTTATACCATCCAATTAACATATTACATCAAAAAGTGACAAGTATAACCAAACCATCAACCACTAGATATAACTAAACAAAAAACATGTATATGACATACTTCAACATTCAAATCACAAACTCTTTGTACCAAAACACGTTATATAATGGTTATACATAATGATGCACATATGCATTTTGAATATTGGTAATATAAAAAGTAGTGTATTACGGATGATATTGTAAATTAAATTGCAATTGTCTACTACTGATAATGTATTACGAAATTTGTCGAAGTTATGATACATATGCACATGTGCATGGATAAATGTTACTCGAAAAAAAAAGTTTTTTTTTATTGGAAACAAGATATAGCGATTTTTAAAAAAAAACAATTTTTTGAGTGACTTATGATTTTTTAGACTTTATTTTGCAATAAAGGTGGTACTCACGGTTCTCACAATAAAGGTGGTTCTCTCATGAACCTTACCCTCTATATATATATTGTCACACACCGACTCGCAGCAGAAGACAATTGCAGGGTGCGGCAGACACATGGTAATTCCCAATAATTTGAAAACATGATATCACATAAAAAGGGAACCTCAGTTACAACATACTATTAGTATCATATTACACACCATAAATTCAAGTACAGTACTACGAGCTATCATAGCTCTTTTTCTGCTACAGTTCACTACCAAAGCAATCCACACACACATTTCTTACTCTTTCTTCGCCTTACCTGAAATGCATGTTAGTTTTAAAAAGGTCAGCTAAACGTTGTGTGAGTCCCAATGGTTTAATTGTTGTGTAACAACATGTGTTAACAAGTTTAATTGCACTGGTCATAGTCACGATGACGGTCACAGTCATAGTCGCAGGTGGAATTACACGAGTATACAAGTGAAACTTTGACTGTTTCTCCCTGGGTCGTGTCATCCCAGACACTCCTGGCCACCGACCGTGTCACAAAGACATCATGGCCCATCAACTGCGTCACGTGCAGTTCAACGCCCCATAGTAGTTAGGCCTAACAACACAACCAGCTTTAGGACGCGTGCAAATCTGGTTCCGACCTTCCTGTCGGGCGCGGCCTAGGTTCGTCAGACCAATAGTACTATCCACTGCCCACGGCTTACGCTAATCAATTATAGAGGGGAGGTAGTTCAGGTTTTAGATAATTCACATCTCACAAGTTGGTGTAATTAACACAGTTTCGTAACATGCAAGTCATTCCAGAAAACAGTGAAATAGTTTACAAGTGGGAGAGTAGAACTCACTCCCAAATTGGTGTATTCAACACAGTTTTTAACATGCAAGTCCCCAAAAAACAGGAAAACAGTTAAAAAGCGGGGAAGCGAAAACTCACCCCCAAATTGGTGTAATCAACACAGTTTTTAACATGCAAGTCCCCAGAAAACAGTAAAACCATTTAAAAGTGGGGGAAGTGAAACTCACAGTGCAAATAGTGGTCTCAACACAAGAGTGATCAAGCAGCTGGATCAACTTTAATAACACATATGCAAGTATAGACTCAAATCAGTATCTAAGTTGGTAATGGTTATAACTTGGATCTGGTCAGGAGTTTTTACTCCGGATTGAGAACTATAGGACTTGTATGGTGATGGACGTCATGGTAGTATTAGTTTTCAGTTTGGCTTCTGGGCACCGTTTCGCGTGCCAGCCAAAGTCAGTAGTTTAACGTGTTTCGGATAATGGTACGGGAATACCAATAATGCCAACACATGGTTATTTAAGAACGATTAAATTTTCATCAAGGGAGTTTGAATGTTCGGGGAGTCTAAGGTGCCCAAATTTGAGTTTCCATTTTCACCGTCCGGAATCCTCCCGAACTGTCTTAGGACACACCCATAGTGCCCAATTTGCCCGGGAGTCTCCCGGAATACTCCCGGTGTTCCAATTATAGTATTTGTCTGGTCGGGTCAGTTCCCAGTTACGGCAGGTTCGTTATATGGTAAATTGCCGAAATTGATTTAAATCAATCTATTTTTAATTTCATAAATTCCTATTTAATCTATATTTTGAATAAAAAACCATAAATTTTTATATAATTTTGTAAAAATCTATTGATTATGGGAAAATTTTCTGGGAATTTATTTTGGCATTCTACTTATTTAAATAAATTATTTATAAAAACATTTTTAACAACATAATTATCATTAAATACCATCAGTGGTTCAGAAATTCCAAAAAATTACAAAACCCCTTTTACATGTCCAGGAACTTCTCACAAAATTTGGGATTTTTCCGATTTCGTTTCGGTGCGTTCCCGGCTACCGAAAACTCGCAAAAACGCGAATTTTTAACCCAAATAAAAAATCAACCAATGAACTCTGAAATTTCCCAGAACATTCCACATATGTTCGTTAGTGTTTCTGTAGAATTTGGTGATTTATTGACTTCGTTTGATAATTTTTCCGAAATTCTTTCGGTAAAATAGTTAAAAATTCACCAAAAATTGTAGAAAATTCCAAAACTTCTAAACTTTTACGTGGATGCTCCTCACCATACCCAACATCACCACACCAAATTTCAGCTCAATCCAAGCATTACAGACCAAGTTATAGCTAAAACAAAATTCTGCCTATGCTAGTTTCGGTTCTCGGACGTCATACCTAGCGATTCTTCTGATTCCAAGTGTTTATCTTGATCCTATAAGTGTGTGAAGGAAATATTAAGTACCTACACATAAAGTACAATAGAAATATGCTAGAACTTAGATCAATTAAGCTTTATTTCATTGTTTTTCGGTTAATCGAATAGTTAAGCGATTTTTGTCGAATCGGTGTTGCTTAGGGTATCAAACAACAAAGATTTGTGACCATGGCTACCATATAACACCAGGTAAATACATGGGTGTTCCTATTCAGCCCATAACCATGTTTAAACCTTTAAAAATCGTGGATTAAAATGAGTTTTTTCGGCTAAAAATCGCATTTAATCAAGAAAACGGGTTAAAATCATAAGAACCAAGGTTTATACCTTTGAATTAGTGATGTTTTAGGATGAACTCAGCTGAACTTTGGTGTCTTAGAGCAGATTTCTTGAGAAGAATTGAGATTTTTTGAAGGAAAAATGAAATTAAATGAAAAAAGAAATAATATATATATAATATATATATATACATGGGGGGTATTGGCGGTTTGGGAGGTGGGGACACCTCGTGCTTCGGTTTCCGTGACAAAAGATGATGTTTATCTTCCGTTTTTGGGTCCCGGATGCGTCTCCGATTTGCGAAACGGGCTCCGTTTTTCGCGTTCTTACTATCAAAAGACTCGGTTTTAAAAATTGGGCATACTCGTCTCGAAATCCAAGCATGGTTACGTTTTAATCATAAAAGTCTCGTATGACGTTCGTTTAAGTGTTTTTAAGCTTGATCGATCGTTCCTTGCACCTTTGGTTGCCTTATGTTATGCCCGGAACGAAGGCGTCTCCCCAACCGGGAGCTGCTTAGTTTTGCGTGCCCTGGCTTTGATTATTTTGAAACCTTATATCACAGTCTATGGCACAAACCTAAGTTGTTCCTGGAACTCGGAATCTTAAATGATGCTACCGATAACCTAATAATCAACGTCAAAGGTTTAACGCGCTGTTAAATGTCAAGTCTCCGTTTAACACGTTGTTCAAGGTTAAAGACGTCAACCTCGCATCGTTGGTCCTTAGTAGTGTCATGTTAACCATGACGTGCTCTCGGATTCTTCCGAGACGTAATAATGATTGCTCAGCATAGCCACACAAATCATACAAGTTTACAAGGTTTACGCGCAATTAATGTTTTACTCATGCTTTAAGCTTAGGACCAATTAAGGTGTACCTGGTTTCGTCATGGGTATCACAGTCTCCCCTAGTTAAGAAATTTCGTCGCCGAAATTTACCATGTCTAGTTAGGGAAAAAGGTGAGGATATTTTCTACGGAATTCATCCTCCCGTTCTAAGGTATATTCAGGTCCTTGTTTCGAGTTCTACCGGACTTTAACCAGTGAAATCTTGTTATGTCTTAATTGTTTGACCCTACCATCAACTATTTCCACCGGCTCTTCCACAAAGTGGAGTTTATCATCAACGTGGATGTCTTCCAATGGTATCTGAGTGGCCTCATCCGAAAGGCACTTCTTTAAGTTTGAAATGTGGAAGACATTATGAATGGCACTAAACTTGGTTGGTAGCTTCAACCGATACGCTACGGGACCTACTTTTCCAAGGATCTCGTAGGGTCCAATGTATCGCGGGGCTAACTTTTCGGTCTTTCCAAATCTGATAACGCCTTTCCATGGCGATACTTTTAATAATACACGTTCGCCCACTTTGAATGATAACGGTTTCCGTCGTATATCAGCCCAACTCTTTTACCGACTCTAGGCGGCTTTCGGCCGATTCTGAATCTGATGGACCTTATCGATCATTTCCTGAATTAGTTCAGATCCCGTCAGTTGAGTGTCACCCACTTTGGCCCAACAAAGTGGTGATCGGCACTTTCGACCATAGAGTGCCTCGTACGGGGCTGCTTGAATGCTACTGTGGTAACTATTGTTATACGAGAATTCCACGAGTGGGAGATGCTTGTCCCAGCTGCCTCCAAAGTCCAGGACACAAGCACGAAGCAAGTCCTCTAGTATATGGATCGTTCGTTCCGATTGGCCATTGGTTTGGGGATGGTAAGCAGTGCTCGATCGATTCGCGTCCCCAATGCTTCTTGCAGTTTCTGACAGTATCGTGAAGTAAAGTGGCTGTCTCGGTCGGAAATAATAGCAATCGGGACACCGTGTCTAGCTACTATCTCATTAGTATAGATTTCGGCCAACTGGTCGGTCTTATAGGTAGTATGGATTAGAATAAAATGTGCGGATTTGGTCAATCGATCGACGACTACCCAAATCGCATCATGACCACGAGGCGTTTTCGGAAGATGGGTCACGAAATCCATCGTGATTTGTTCCCACTTCCACTGAGGTCTCTCGGGTTGTTGCAACATTCCCGAGGGATTCTGATACTCAGCCTTCACTCGCGCACAAGTCAAGCATTGGCTCACGTACTTGGCCACGTCCTTTTTCATCCCTGGCCACCAATAAAATTCTTTAAGGTCATGGTACATCTTATCTGTACCCTGGTGAATTGAATAATTCGACCTATGAGCCTCGTCCATTATCAACTGTCTCAGTTCCAAACTTGCCGGAATCCAACTAGATTCTTGAAGTACAACACTTCGTCTGTTTTCCTCACGAACTTTTCTCATTCCCATGCAATATTTCACCGGATAAATGGCTTTCCTTCAGGGCTTGTATCTGCGCGTTCCGGATTTGATCTTTCAGGATTGTCTGCACGATCATTCCCAGGCTCTCACTTGAAGGGGTTTAATTCGATCCTTCCTACTTAGCGCATCTGCTACCACATTAGCTTTCCCCGGGTGATACTTTATCTCATAATCATAATCATTTAACAAGTCCACCCATCTGCGCTGCCTCATGTTCAAGTCTTTTTGATCAAAGATATGTTGGAGGCTTTTGTGATCCGTATATATGGTACACTTGGTACAATATAAATAATGTCTCCAAATCTTTAATGCGAATATAACTGCTCCTAGTTCCAGGTCATGGGTCGTGTGGTTCTTTTCGTGCACCTTCAGTTGTCTAGAAGCGTACGCAATAACTTTATTCCTTGGCATAAGGACACATCCAAGCGCCTGTTGCGATGCGTCGCAATATACGACACAGTCGTCATTGCCTTCGGGTAACGTCAAGATTGGGGCCTCACATAACTTTTTCTTTGACAGCTGGATCGCTGTTTCTTGGTCTTTCCCCCATTCATACTTCCTGTCCTTTTGTGTCAAAGCGGTCAGCGAATGGGCAATACTTGAGAAGTTTTCGTTGAAGCGATGGTAATACCCTGCCAATCCCAAGAATTGGCGTATTTCTTTTGGAGATTTCGGCGCCGGCCAATTCTTAATTGCTTCAATCTTGCTCGGGTCCACGTGGATTCCGTACTGATCCACCACATGCCCTAGAAATTGTACAGCTTGTAACCAAAAGTCGCACTTAGACAACTTAGCTTAAAGTTGTTCGATCTGTAGTATCTCCAAGATAGCACGCACATGATGCTCGTGCTCGTCCTTACTCTTGGAGTAGATCAAGATAATATCAATGAAGACGATGACAAATTTGTCAAGGTATGGCTTACATACCCTATTCATGAGGTCCATGAACACAGCGGGTGCGTTGGTTAACCCAAGGGGCATAACTAGGAATTCGTAGTAGCCATAACGAGTTCGAAATGCGGTTTTTCTGCTCCTCTGCAATTTCTGGCCCCGTATTCTGGCTGTGCCATGGGGGAATATTTCCGCGATAATGGAGAATATCGTCCTCTTGGACCTTCACTTGATGGCACCCTGACCGAAGATCTATCTTAGAAAAGTATCGAGCTCCTTGTAGCTGGTCAAAAAGATCATCAATCCTTGGAAGAGGGTAACGATTCTTGATAGTGACCTTATTCAATTCTCTGTAGTCGATGCAAATGCGGAAGCTACCGTCCTTCTTCACAAAACAAACTGGGGCTCCCCAAGGGGAATAACTAGGACGGATGAAACCACGATCAAGTAACTCACGTAGCTGCGTCGATGGTTCTTGCATCTCAGACGATGCAAGGCGATATGGAGCCTTGGCAACGGGTGCCATTCCCGGTATTAAGTCGGTGCGAAACTAGACTTGCTGATTGGGCGACAATTCTGGGCAATTCCTCCGGGAACACATCAGGGTATTCACATACTACCGGGATGTCCGCAATATGCTTCTCGGCCGGTTTCTCGGTCGTGACGTTGGCCAAAAACACGTCACATCCTTGTCGTATACACTTCAACGCCTTGAGGTGAGATATGAGGTTCAACGTGGCACCTAACTTCTCTCCTTGTACCATAATTGCATCAGTGGGGGATAAAGGAATCTTCACAACCTTTTGTTCATAACACCTCCGCACGATTGTTGGACAACCAGTGTATTCCTACGACAATATCAAAGCTACCCAATTCTACTGGTAAAAGGTCAATAGTAAACTGGTAACCGTTAAGGGTTATAGGGCAATTAACAATAAGTTGGTGACTGGTACTCGGTTTCCCGCTGGCAAGTTCAATGGTATAGGGTTGTTTCAGGTCAATAGCAGGCATATTCGAGAGTGGCAAAAATGCAATCGACACATAACTTCTATCAGTTCCCGTATCAAATAACACTGAAGCAAATTGATTGGAAACGAGGAACGTACCTGAAACCATGTTGGGATCCTGGCGTGCGTCACCAGGTCCCATGACAAAGGCACGACCTCGAGCTGCATTCGAGGTAGATGCTTGGTTCTGTGTGCTCCTTCCTGCCACCTGCTAGGCTAACTTCGGACAACTATTACGAAAATGCTCCGTGCTGCCACATCCAAAGCATGCACGGGGATAAGTAACCTGTGGTGCTGGTTGTTGAGGTCGCTGCTGAAGAGGTTGAGGCCTAGGAGGTTGAAAACGGGTTGGTTTGGGATTTGGTTCCATGAGCCCCCTACAGTTTGGGCATAATGTCCATTTCTATGACACCTCGAGCATATAATTGTTCGGCACCCACCAAAGTGGTGGTAAGTACACTTGTTGCACTTTGGGGCCTTTCCCTTGTAGCTAGCAGAGTTACCCGTGGGGGTAGTCATGGCATAGCTCTGGCTAGTATTTCTCCCCTTCTTCGGTGCCGCTGCCCTTGCACGACTACTCTCTGGGGCTTCTCGCTTGTTCCCATCCTGCTCTCCCGGCATTGTCAGAATCTTATGCCTAACCATGTCATATGTAACGGTACCTGACCTGGCTACCACCTCGTGCATGGTTCGGTATTCCACCGAGTTAATGATACTCCTCACTTCTAGGGCCAGTCTCCAGATATACCTTTCAATCCTCTTGGACTCCGGTCAGACCATGTCTGGCAATATACACGCCAGGTCATTGAAGCGGTTGGTATAACCTGCATGATGAGCACCTTGCATCTGCAGGTTCCAGAACTCATGTTCAAGCTTCTAAATTTCATGAGTTGGGCAAAACCTTTCCCCCATCAGTATCTTGAGATCATCCGAAGTCATAGCATTAATCGCGTCCTATCCGCGAGTTTGAAAAATAGTATTCCACCAGTTTAAATCATGGTCGATAAAGGTACAAGTTGTATACTTAACTACGCAATTACCAGGACAATTACTTATGTTAAGTACCGATTCCGACTTCTCGACCCATTTCACAAACCTATTTGGTCCTTCAGTACCATTGAATTCCATCGGTTTGCATTCCATGAAATGCTTATATGTGCAAACCGGCCTACCATTATTCTGGTTATCGTTCTGACCTACCGGTCCTGGTTGCGGGTTAGCATTAATACCGGCGCTAACCTGCGCCACAATCGTGGGAATAACAGCCTGGAGTTATTACGCTATCATTTGCGTAATTTCTGCCTCAGTCATCTGTGGTGCGCGTTTCGGGGCCATTCTATTATAAACAATAGATGTCTAGGTATCAATGTCACGTATCCAGTTAACACATATCACATATTCGGCTAAACATAACACACACTTCATCACACACATGAATCCACGTCACATTTAGTCAAAAACATCGCATACATATATATATATATATATGTATATATGTAATGTCATCATCATACAAGCGTCAAAATTTGCACATAGACTTAACCCATAAGGGCCAGTGCTTAGATGTGCTGTCAAAATATGTCACCAAAGTGACGTACAAACTCGATGCAACGAGACTACTAACTAAGAAAACGTGAAAACACTATGACTGCATCACCACCTCGATATGGGTATAACCCAGTACTTGGTAGGATGTACAAAAGATACATCACCTCTATGTATACTAGAAAACCATACTAAGAACGCCACATCCACCATGCCAACCCTCCAAGACCTTTGACTAACCCTACAATGGCACCAATACATCCGTATACCAACGCACGGAAATGATCCAGCTCGCGATGGACATACCCCATACCCTGTTGTAAAGCGATGATCGCCTGCTATAAGACGATCAGGTAGTCTCCCATCGACCTCCTCTGTTGCTCATCCTTATCTCGCGCCATTCGTAATAATGAAATCTTCTCAAACAGAAATCCCATCAAGCTGCTCTCGGTGATGGGAGCAGGCACCTCCTGAGGAGGAACAGGTATACCCCAGACGGGTGGGGAAGACTCTCTAAACGGCTGGGAAGGGCCACCTCGCTCGTAAGTGTGAAACGGGGAAGGGTCCTCCCGAGGTGGTGTCAGAAAACGGGCAGTTAAATGCTGTCGGGTCCCTATAGGTACGGGTATCAGACAAATATGGGAAAAGGGTGGTGTGAACACAGGTATTGGTGTAAGTACCCTCCGACGAGCCGTCTGTCGGAGGCCAAAAGTGGGTATCTCAAGAGGGCTAGATGAGGAGGGTGAATAAGCACTCGAAGTGGAAAGAGTATAAGGGTCAGGCGGTGTCTCTAGTGACGGTAAGCGGGGTGCTACCGGCTCCCACTCCCAATGCCCCGTGGCGGGGTAGGGCTCCTAGGAATAGGTCCTACTGGTATGGCAACATCCGAGGTAAGATTATGCTCCAAGGAGCTAGTCGGGTGGTGAGGTGGTGAACGGTAGGCGCTCGAAGCCTCTCCCTCGCGCCTAGTACGAGGTCTGGGTGGATAAGATCCGCAACAGTAGCCAGAGATATCTGGCTCGTTGCTCGAGGTCAGAAGGGGTGTCAGCGGATCCTCCTCAGAATCAGTCTCCATATGCGAAGTAGACTGGTGACTCGAACGATGCGACATGCTACCTGAAAAAGAAAACCACACACAACGCTGATTTGACTAACAAAAATACTGAACTCAACATTCCACAAATATACACATAAACACGTATTGCACGCAATTTTGACTTTTAGGTTTACAAAAAAATTATTTGTGGTTGGTGACGTTAGTAGACGGATGTCCGTCCTATCTCAATGACGTTCCCCGAACCCCCAAGTATGAGCAGATAAATTATGGTGTTCCAGACCACAATAATTTATTTGCCCCCACAAGGGTTTCTTGATAATAGCCATACTACTCAGTTTCTAGAGGTTCTCAGCGTGCGGAGACTAACTTAGGATTATAGTCTAGGTTCTTTAGAGATACCTAGTTCGCTATAACCGAAGGCTCTAATACCATCTTCTGTCACACCCTGATTCGCAGCGGAAGACAATTGCAGGGTGCGGCAGACACATGGTAATTCCAGATAATTTGAAAACATGATATCACATAAAAAGGGAACCTCGGTTACAACATACTATTAGTATCATATCACACACCATAAGTTCAAGTACAGTACTACGAGCTATCACAGCTCTTATTCTGCTACAGTTCACTACCAAAGCCATCCACACGCACATTTCTTACTCTTGCTTCGCCTTACCTGAAATGCATGTTAGTTTTAAAAAGGTTAGCTAAACGTTGTGTGAGTCCCACTGGTTTAATTGTTGTGTAACAACATGTGTTAACAAGTTTAATTGCACTATCATAGTCACGATGACGGTCACATTCATAGTCGCAGATGGAATTACATGAGTATGCAAGTGAAACCTTGACTGTTTCTCCCTGGGCGTGTCATCCCAGACACTCCCGGCCACCGAAACGTGTCACAAAGACACTCCCGACCCATCAACTACGTCGCGTGCAGTTCAACGCCCCATAGTAGTTATGCCTAACAACACAACCAACTTTAGGATGCGTGCAGACCTGGTTGCCGACCTTCCTGTCGGGGGTGGCCTGGGTTCGTCAGACCAATAGTACTATCCACTGCCCACGGCTTACGCTAATCATTGTAGAGGGGAGGTATTTCGTGTGTTAGATAATTCACATCTCATAAGTTGTCAATTAACACAGTTTCTTAACATGCAAGTCATTCCAGAAAACAGTGGAACAGTTTACAAGTGGGAGAGTAGAACTCACTCCCAAATTGGTGTATTCAACACAGTTTTTAACATGCAAGTCCCCAGAAAAGAGTAAAACCATTGAAAAGTGGGGGAAGTGAAAATTCACCCCCATATTAGTGTAATCAACACAGTTTTTAACATGCAAGTCCCCAGAAAACAATAAAACCATTAAAAAGTGGGGAAGTGAAACTCACAGTGCAAATAGTGGTCTCAACACAAGGTGATCAAGCAGCTGGATAAACTTTAATAACACACATGCAAGTATGGACTCAAATTAGTATCTAAGTTGGTAATGGTTATAACTTGGATTTGGTTAGGAGTTTTTACTCCGGATTAAGTCTATAGGGGTATGGTGATGGACGTCAGGGTAGTATTAATTTTCAGTTTGGCTTCTGGGCACCGTTTCGCGTGCCAGCCAAAGTCAGTCGTTTAACGTGTTCGGATAATGGTACGGGAATACCAATAATGCCAACACGTGGTTATTTAAGAATGATTAACTTTTCATCAAGGGAGTTTGAGTGTTTGCGGAGTCTAAGTTGCCCAAATTTGAGTTTCCATTTTCACCGTCGGGAATCCTCCCGAACTGTCTTAGGACACACCCATAGTGCCCAATTTGCCCGGGAGTCTCTCGGAATACTCCTGATGTTCCAATTATAGTATTTGTCGGGTCGGGTTATTTCCTAGTTCCGGCAGGTTCGTTATATGGTAAACTTCCGAAATTGATTTAAATTAATCTATTTTTAATTTCATAAATTCCCATTTAATCTATAATTTGAATAAAAATCTGTAATTTTTATATAATTCTGTAAAAATCTGTAAATTATGCAAAAAATTTCTGGGAATTTATTTTGACATTCTACTTATTTAAATAAATTATTTATAAAACCATTTTTAACAACATATTTATCATTAAATACCATCAGTGGTTCAAAATTTTCAAAAAAATTCCAGAACACCTTTTACATGTCCAGGAACTTCTCACAAAATTTTGGGATTTTCCGATTTCGTTTCGGTGCGTTCCTGGCTACCGAAAACTCGGAAAACGCGGATTTTTAACCCAAATAAAAAAATCAACCAATGGACTCCAAAATTTCCCAAAACATTCCCCATATATTCCTTAGTGTTTCTGTAAAATTTGGTGATTTATTGACTTTGTTTGATAATTTTTCCGAAATTCTTTTTGTAAAAACAGTTAAAAATTCACCAAATATCATGGAAAATTCCAAAACTTATAGACTTTTACGTGGACACTCCTCACCATACCCTACATCACCACACCAAATTTCAGCTCAATCCAAGCATCACGGACCAAGTTATAGCTAAAACAAATTCTGCCTATGCTAGTTTCGGTTCTCGGACGTCATACCTAGTGATTCTTCCGATTCCATGTGTTTATCTTGATCTCAGAAGTGTGTGAAGGCTATATTCATTACCTACACATCAAGTACAATCCAAATATTCTAGAACTTAGATCAATCAAGCTTTATTTCATTGTTTTTCGGTTAATCGAATAGTTAAGCGATTTTTGTCGAATAGGTGTTGTTTAGGGTATCAAACCCCAAAGATTTGTAACCATGGCTGCCATATAACACCAGGTAAATACCAGGGTGTTCTTATTCAGCCCATAACCATGTTTAAACCTTCAAAAATCTTGGATTAAAATGAGTTTTTCGGCTAGAAATCACGTTTAATCAAGAAACGGGATTAAAATCATAAGAACCAAGGTTTATACATTTGAATTAGTGATGTTTTAGGATGAACTCAGCTGAATTTTGGTGTCTTAGAGCAGATTTCTTGAGAAGAATTGAGATTTTTGAAGTAAAAATGAAATTAAATGAAAAAATAAATAATATATATATATATATATATATATATATATATATATATATATATGTGGCGGTTTGGGAGGTGGGTCCCAAGGGGACACCTCGTGCTTCAGTTGGTGTGACAAAAGATGATGTTTATCTTCCGTTTTCAGGTCCCGGACGCGTCTCCGATTTGCGAAACGGGCTCCGTTTTTGGCGTTCTTACTGTCAAAAGACTCGGTTTTAAAAATTGGGCATAACCGTCTCGAAATCCGAGCATGGTTATGTTCTAATCATAAAAGTCTCGTATGACGTTCGTTTAAGTGTTTTTAAGCTTGATCGACCATTCCTTGCACATTTGGTTGCCTTACGTTATGCCCGGAACGAAGCGTCTCCCCAACCGGGAGCTGCTTCGTTTTGCGTGCCGGGCTTTGATTATTTTCAAAACTTATATCACAGTCTAGGGCACAAAACTATGTTGTTCATGGAACCCAGAATCTTAAATGATGCTACCGATAACCTAATAATCAACGTCAAAGGTTTAATGCACTATTAAACGTCAAGTCTCCGTTTAACACGTTGTTCACGGCTAAAGACGCTAAGGACGCCAACCTCGCATCGTTGGTCCTTAGTAGTTTCATGTTAACCATGACGTGCTCTCGGATTCTTCCAAGACGTAATAACGATTGCTCAGCATAGCACACAAGTCATACAAGTTTACAAGGTTTACGCGCAATTAATGTTTTACTCATGCTTTAAGTTTAGGACCAATTAAGGTGTACCTGGTTTCGTCATGGGTATCACACACACAGAGACACAAACATATATATATAGGATTTGGTTCAAATGAAAACCACCATGAGTTGCAAAAACCGTGAGAACTTTTTGATCCGGGGCGAGTTGGGCCCATTTTTTTTGCACAAACGTAGATGAAAATATTAGAAACACATCTCTAAAAAATTTTAAAAAATTGTCGAGTCGGTAGTTTTGACCACCACAAGTTTTTTTTACGCCAGCCGTAAATTTTAAATTTAAATTTTACGCCAGGCGTAAAACAAAACTTTCATCAGTCAAAACTACCGACTCGGCAATTTTTTAAAACTTTTTTTACAAATGTGTTTGTAATATATTCATCTACGTTTGTACAAAAAAAATTTGGCCCAACTCGCCCCAGATCAAAATGTTCTCTTGGTTTTGCAACTCGTGGTGGTTCTCTTTTTAACCCATGCATTTATATATATATGTACATACATACATATATACATATATATGTATATATATATATATATGTGTATGTATATATATATATATATATATATATGTATGTATATATGTCGCTAACACCAGTGGTTCAGTGAAGAGGAATCAAGGTGATGAGCAAGGGAAATACCAGGTGCGGTCGATCTGGGCATATGACTCGTGAGTGCTATGCTAAAATCACATTGGGTGGAACCAAGCTCGAGGGATGCTTTGAATGTGGAGAGCAGGGATACTTCAAGCGGGATTGTCCTAAGATGAAAGGTCAGAGTGCCAGAGGTAGAACATTTGAGTTAAATGCTGGGAGAGCTCGTGTCACACCCCAACCGATGGCGGAAACATCGGAGTGAGACGAAAACGAGATTGCAAAAGGCTTCATAACGCTATTTGTGTCAAGTGTTTAATAATTACATTTTACATAAGCTTAAATCAGATAATATAAATTTAAATCACGACACGTAAAAAAGAAATATAATTTCATTTCATTGATAACAGTTTAATACAAGGTTTTTGAAACGAAATACAACATGTTTGAAATGTGATACAGTACAACAAGTATTTAGAGTTTAAATGCGTTTCTAGGCAATCCTACTAGGTTCCTTGTATCATCAGAATTCCTGCAACATGTATTAAAAGCATGGATCAATACAAATGTATTGGCGGGCATACAAGTTCGAAATTAAGTCTAAGCATAAAGTTGTCACAAATCCATCATGGGAAACGACATTCAAGTTTAAACTAGCATGCTTAAACAACCTAAACATAACAAAGTAGCATGGACATACAAGTTGAAACTGGCACGTATAACTAGCATAAGCGCAACAAATAGCATGTATATACAAGTTAAAACTAACACGCATGACATAAACATAATAGGTAGCACGTTTGGTGATTTGAATACATTTGACTTCGTTTAATATAAATTTTGGTAATTTATACATGTTGCATCCCAAAACGCGTTAAAGTGAAAAAAAAAGGGTCGATGTCACACCCTCAATTTCCACTTGCGGAGTTTTACCGCTAGGCGTGTGAACAAACCAGAATCTGAAACACTAGTTCGTCGAACGACTCTACATGATTTGATAATACGTTTTCCAAAATCGTTCATTGTAGATTTTATATCAATTACCAATATTTAGCAGAGCATTATTTTTAAAGTTTGAGCGGAAGCATAAATAAGTAGTGATGCGGGCGCCAACACAAACGCCAAAACAAATGAAAAATCCCAAAATAATATTAATAAATAAGACTCGATAAAGATGTCTTGTTCAATGCATGTGCGTGCACCTAGAGCTCCTAGCGTCCTGAGAAACATGTAAAGAAACAAGTGTCAACATTAAAGATGAGTGAGTTCACAGGTTTTCATAAATTCGTTTGTTCCGTTATAGTTCGTTTACTCCGTTATCCCCAACCCGGGATAACGTATCTGTTCCATTATTCCAATCCCGGAATACTAAGTTGTTATTTCCATTATCCCCAACCTGGGATAATAAGTTGATGTTTCCAATATTCCAAACCCGGAATATTAAGTTGATTCGTAATTAAGTTCAATGTTAATATATATAGGTAGCTAGCCTAAAGTCATGTCACGTAAGAGTTCGTGATCGAAGCTGACTGTTGTGCCTCCGTTTTGCCAGGCCTATCACATGACCATGGCGGTGTTAGGCCAATTATTCACCCGTTGACCATACCAGGTCGGCTAGCGCGACTAGCTCGGATGGGGCTTGTCAGGCCCAGTAGTACTACTTATAATTCCCCCGCTATTTAACCCAAATACTAATGATCCGAGGAGATTGTCGAGGACTTAAGTGATAAGGCTGCTTAGTGACCATAACATTACATTAACATTAACTTAGTTACCGTATAGTTATGTGACGTTAAATTCGTATAACGTAAAGAGATTGAGTTTGAGAGTGTATACATGTTTCTCCCCCTGTGTTTAAAAACCGGATAAAGTTAGGGGCCGTGAACTCACCTTTATTTGCTCGGTTAGTGTAGCAAAGATGTTATAAGAGATGGGACCGCTAGTTGCGTCCTAACAAACCAATTAATTACACGTCATTGTGAAATCACACCAATACAAATTCCACACGCAATTTACTCACAAAGTGATACACACAAACAACATATCTAACACTCAAACATGCATGCAAGTATTCTCATGTGATCATAGTAATCAAACAACTTATCATGAACATATTCCAAATCCATGCAACACTTTAATGCATAAAATCACAAGTTATCAACTTTCTGCTTAACACTCAATTATTCAGCTGTTTTCTAGGATTTTTATAAAATAGTTCTAACATTCCAAAAATTCCAATATTTTTACAGTAGGTGACATTTATACCATAGAAATTTATATAATTTTCCCAAGTCCTAAATCTTTACCAATTAACCATAAATATTAATTCACTAAGCTGCAGTCAGATTTACCGCTTTCTGACTGCAGTCCACGGAAGAATTTATTTAAAAATCACTGATCGTCCGATTAACAAAATTCTAGTTGGAGTTACCCGGAAATTTCTATACCTAGTTTCTGTACAAAAATCATGACTCAACTCCCTACTGATTTTAGAATCTAGCTTGACAAACAACTAGCAAAATTTCAGGATTTTCACAGTTTTAGTTACTGAACTTATTTAGCCCTTTAAAAATATCAAACGACTTCAGAAAATTATGAACCCAGCGCCATTAGATTCCTTATTCAAATCTCTACGTTCTAGACATCAGAAAATCCGTTTTTCGACAACTATCGACCGAGTTACAGCCAGATGAAGTCGGCTGTAACTATTACTCAGCAACCGATTCAGCATATCTTTATCATAAACTCGTGTAATCCCGTTCATGCGATTAATCCAGGCGATCTAAGACCGATTTCTAATCCTAGATTAATACCAATATCTCATCCATGCAAACCCTAGTTCTTACTTCTAGTTATTACAAACAAAACACAGCCTATATGTATTCAGCTTTCAAACAACATTCAATCTAGTATAAACAATCCGAAACAATACAATCATCTAGTGTAAACATCATTAACAAACCAACTAGCCTAACTTCTCGTTCAATCATGCTTGGCAAGCTTATATGTTCCGAAAACTATTATACATATAAACAAAAATTAACTCAGCCGATTTCATTCATCAAATAACATCCGAAACAACTAACCATTCAAGCATATATATATCCGAAACAACTAATCATTCAAGCATATATATATCCGAACATGATCTTGTAATCAGAGATAACTTCTAATCTTTTAATAACAAGGTAAACGAACCGTGAATACGATGAGGGAAGATGGCGAGGGCTGCTGCTTGCTGCGACCGAGAGAAAGAAAAGCTGATCTCGCGGCCGAGACTGAAAAGGACTGAAGGTGACCGGCTGTTAGCGACCGAGAGAGTGAACCAGCTGATTAGATCGAGATGATGAAGGAATGGAAGCTGTTTTGCGATCAATGGAGCATGAGGAGGCAGCCGACGGCTGTTTTGCTTTAGGGTTTTGTGTTTTTGTAATATGAGTGCATGTGAGTTGTATATATAGGCGCTACAAGATGAGGATCACGGTTTTGGTTTGAGTCGTGGCCGAGGAACTAGGGTGAGTTAGTTTGGTTTGGATTTGATCTCGCGGCCAAGTACTAGGGTGGGTTCGGTTTGGGTTTGAACTCGCGGTTTTGAACTTGATCTCGGCCGAGAGTGTTTTGGTTTACGGTTTAGGTTTGCTCTCGGTTTGGATTTGATCTTGGCCGAGGACTTGACTTGAGTTAAAGTTTAAAACTTGTTGCTCCTAGAGTCACAATGAATCGAAGTTGGTTCGCGTCGCAGTTCGGTTCAGTTCGTGTACATATCTACTGTAATTATTCTATAACTAAAACAATCACACAAACACACAACACGTATTCATTTAACTCGTGCATGTTTAATACTTAGCATATACATTATTCGGCATGTGTCACGTGTAAGTTATCCGAAAAACCCGGGATATCACATTATCCCCATGTTGAAAGAATTTTCGTCCTGAAAATTGAGTAAACGCGGTTTAGCATGTAACGTACATGTTTAGAGTGCCACGCACAAAGAGTTAGTTCGTTTATAATGGTACGCAACGTTACAAGAAGTTCCCAAGTGTCATACATAAAGATTTCCAAGTGCCATGCACAAGAATTTAGTCAACAATAGTACACAAAAGTATGAGAAATTTCCAGGTTGTCACATCATCCCCATGTTGAAAGAATTTTCGTCCCGAAAATCTAGTTACTGGTATCGTTAGTTTGCTACTCATTTGCGAAGAGGTGTGGGTATTTGCTTTTCATTTGGTCCTCTCTTTCCCACGTGAACTCCGGTCCCCGCTTAGAGTCCCAACGAACTTTAACGATTGGAATCTTGCTGTGCCTTCGAGTCTTGATCTCACGATCCATGATCTCAATAGGCTTTGCCACGAAGTGTAGTTGTTCATCCACTTGGATCTCATCCAATGGAATAACTAAAGTTTCATCTGATAGGCACTTCTTCAGATTTGAAACGTGAAATACGTTGTGAACTCCACTGAGTTCGGCAGGAAGGTCTAATTGGTAAGCTACGGGTCCGATACGTTTCAAGATTACAAACGGGCCTACGTACCGTGGGTTAAGTTTGCCCCATTTTCCAAAGCGGATTACACCCTTCCAGGGTGACACCTTTAGTAGGACGCGGTCGCCTACTTGAAATTCGAGCGGTTTGCGTCGTTGATCAGCGTAGCTTTTCTGTCGATCTCGTGCCACCGCCATGCGGTTTCTGATTTGTACAATCTTTTCAGTAGCCTCAAGTATTAATTCAGGGCCTGTGAGTTGACTGTCACCGACTTCTGCCCAGCAGACGGTGATCTACATTTACGACCGTATAATGCTTCAAACGGTGCTGCCGAGATGCTCGTATGATAGCTGTTGTTATATGAGAATTCTACTAGAGGCAGGTGAATCTCCCAATTATTTCCGAAGTCCACCACACATGCCCTAAGCATGTCTTCCAAGGTTTGTATGGTCCTTTCGCTTTGACCATCAGTCTGAGGGTGATATGCTGTGCTCATATCTAAGCGGGTTCCCAACGCTTTCTGGAGTGACTGCCAGAAGTTTGACGTGAAGCGAGCATCTCTATCTGAGATGATGGACGTTGGCACTCCGTGCCGAGAAACTACTTCCTTAATGTAGATGCGAGTCAACTTCTCCATCTTATCTGTTTCTTTGATAGCTAGGAAGTGTGCGGACTTAGTTAAACGATCCACGATCACCCAGATGGTATCGCAACCACCCAAGGTTCGCGGGAGTTTAGTGATGAAATCCATTGAGATCTGATCCCACTTCCACACTGGGATCTCAGGTTGTTGGAGTAGCCCCGATGGCTTTTGATACTCCACCTTGACTTTTGCACAAGTCAAACATTTACTCACGTAGGTGGCTATATCGGCTTTCATGTTGGGCCACCAATACGCAGCTTTAAGGTCTTGATACATCTTATCCGAACCCGGATGGACAGAGTATCGAGATTTGTGAGCTTCGTCCATGACTAGCTCTCTGAGGTTTCCGTAGAGAGGTACCCATATGCGATTCATGAAATACCGGGCTCCATTGGGCTTTACTTCCCAATCGCGTTCCATTTTTCCCACTGATTCGGCTTTGATGTGTTCCTCCTTAACTGCTTCTAACTGGGCATCGCGTATTTGATCGGGTAGCCCCGAATGAATAGTGAGTTGTAGTGCTCGTACGCGACGAGGTTTCAAGTGTTCCTTCCTACTGAGTGCATCAGCTACCACGTTAGCTTTACCCGGGTGATACCGAACGGCACACTCATAATCGTTCAAGAGTTCGACCCAGCGACGCTGTCGCATGTTCAACTCCTTCTGATCAAAGATGTGTTGGAGGCTTTTGTGGTCAGTAAAGATTGTGCACTTCGTTCCATAGAGGTAGTGTCTCCAAATCTTAAGTGCAAACACCACTGCTCCCAATTCCAGGTCATGCTTCGTGTAGTTTTTCTCGTGAACTTCAGCTGTCGCGACGCATATGCGATGACCTTATCGCGTTGCATGAGTACGCATCCCAATCCCTGAATGGAAGCATCACAACACACTACGAATCATCTGTCCCCTCCGGCAAGGACAGAATAGGTGCACTGCAAAGTTTCTGCTTCAGCAATTGAAATGCTGCTTCTTGCTTGTCACCCCAAGTATACTTGATACCTTTCTGGGTGAGGGTAGTGAGCGGTTGTGCGATCTTTGAAAATCCCTCGATGAAGCGTCTGTAGTAACCAGCCAATCCCAAAAATTGGCGAATCTCCGTCGGTGACTTAGGTGCTTCCCAGTTTTTAATGGCTTCAATCTTGGCAGGGTCTACGTGGATACCCTTTTCATTTACGATATGTCCGAGAAACTGAACTTCCCGAATCCAGAAATCACACTTCGAAAGCTTGGCATATAGTTTTTCCTGTTGAAGCAGCCCTAGCAGTAATCGTAGGTGTTCCGCATGTTCTTTTTCACTTTTGGAGTAGATGAGTATGTCATCGATGAACACAATGACAAATTTATCGAGGTATGGTTTACACACGCGGTTCATGAGGTCCATGAACACCGCAGGTGCGTTAGTGAGACCAAATGGCATGACCAAGAACTCGTAATGGCCATACCGAGTGCGAAATGCTTGTCTTAGCGATATCCTCCTCCCTGACGCGTAGCTGATGATAACCGGACCGTAAATCAATCTTAGAGTAGTAACTTGACCCTTGCAGTTGGTCGAATAGATCGTCGATACGAGGTAACGGGTATCGGTTCTTGACTGTAACCTTGTTGAGTTCCCTATAGTCGATGCACATGCGGAAAGTCCCGTCCTTCTTCTTAACAAACAGGACTGGAGCTCCCCATGGCGAAACGCTTGGTCGGATAAATCCTTTTTCTAGCAGCTCTTGAAGTTGGGTAGACAGCTCCTGCAGCTCGGCTGGAGCTAGGCGGTATGGAGCCTTGGCGATAGGAGTTGCATTGCTTGCCAATTCGATTTCAAACTCCAATTGTCGATGTGGTGGAAGACCAGGTAGTTCTTCTGGGAGTACATCGGAAAAATCACGGACGACAGGGATGTCTTTATACGTTTCTCGTCCTTAGGCTGTTCGGTGATTAGTGCGAATAAAGCGAAGGAATTTTTTTCCGAAGATACTTCTGCGCTTGCATGTATGAGATGATGTTGGTGACGGCGCTTGCCTTATCGCCTTTTACTGTCAGGATTTCGTCGTTCGAGAGTGGAATACGGATAGACTTTTCGAAGCAGAGAACTTTAGCCCGGACGTCGGATAGCCAGTCCATTCCGACTACCACGTCAAAACTACCCAGGGTAGTTGTCATCAGATCAATGGTAAAAGTGTGGCCCGCGAGTTTGAGTTGACAGCCGGATACGATTTGGGTCACATCTACCGATTTACCATTGGCTAATTCTATCACATAAGGGGTCTCTAATGGTTTAAGCGTGAGATTTAGGTTCTTCCTAAAAGACTCAGATATAAAACTCCTATCCGCACCCGTATCAAAAAGCACAGTAGCAAAATGTTCATTAAGGGGAAACTTACCGGTGACCACGTTCGTGTCGTTTCTGGCCTCTCCGCGGCCCAATGTAAATGCGCGACCTTTGGCACCTCCCGTGCCACCGTTCCCATTATTGTTGTTGTTATTATTGTTGTGGTTGTTGTGGTTGTTTCCACCATTATTGTTGTTGTTGCGCAACTGTGGGCAGTCTTTTCTGAAATGAGCAGTGCTACCACACTGATAGCATCCCCGGTTTATACCCTGCTGCTGACCCTGGGCTGATTCTGATTTTGTCGGGACATGATTTCCCCACGACAATCCTTTGCTGCATGTCCCATCTTGCCACATCTTTGGCAGCGACTTCCGGCACAAGGGCCGTTATGGTGGAGATTACAGCGGTTGCACTGCGGCTTTCGACCCGCATAGCCGCTTGCATTCGGGTTGTTGATATTGTTGTTGTTGTTGTTGTTGTTGTTGTTGTTGGCGGGATGATTTTGATGACCCCGGTGGCTGTGGTAATGATTGAACCGTTTCTTGTTCCCTTGCTGCGGATGTGATGACGAAGACTGTCGAACAGTGGAGTCTTCAAATTTTCTTTTGTTATCTGGGGCGACTTCAATGGTACCCCGTGCTGGCAGTTTCTTCTGTTCCACCGCTTTATCGGTGAGTTTGTGAGCCAATCGGATTGCTTGATGTTCAGTTACAGGGTTACTAGACATCACATACCCTGAATTTCCGGAACCAGACCCCCGAGATAGAACTCGAGTCTTTTCTCCACCGTGTTGGCCAATTCAGGACACAGAAATACCAAGTCATGGTGTTTTGCGGTGTAAGCCTCAATTTCCGATCCCACCATCTTGTGGTTCCATAGAGCTTGCTCCAATTGTTGCACTCTGTCTCGTGGACAGTACTCCTCTTTAATCAGGGCCTTGAACTCAGTCCATGCCATTGCGTTTGCAGCTATAAGCCCACGTGTTTGGACTTGGGCATTCCACCATGTCAGTGCCCCATCTTCCAGTGTTGAAGCTGCATATTTGACTTTGTTGGCCTCGAGGCAGTTGCACATTTCAAAAACAGATTCCGATTTTTCGATCCAGCGGACCAGTCCAATGGGTCCTTCCGCCCCCGAGAATTTGTTAGGCTTTGCGTCAAGGAACATCTTGTAGGGGTTAAAGCCCCCTCCTGCTGACAAGGACAGGAAGTCAGCAAGGAATTTTACTAGCCTCACTATTAGATTCTCACGCGAAAATTTAATAATGGTTACCTGCCGGCTGGTTCTGAACACCCGCTAAAGCTGCGTTCACATGCTCCTGGATCATGGCAGCTAGCTCTTCGGGCGTCAAGTTAAGGTTTCCACGTCTTCCAGTCGCCATTTAGATCTTCGAAACACAACACAAGCACACCCCGATCAGTCTATATATCCAATATAGTTATCCTACTTCGTACTTTAATAATTAGTAAGTTACGTCAACTCAATATGTTAAATAATCAAAAGAAATACTTGATTAACTGAAATTTCAACGTCTTACAAAAGTGCAAATCACACATACGAATTCACTATAAAGTCTCAAGTTTAAACACAAGTGGGAAAATAAATAAACTGAAGGAAAACAAATAATATAAACGAGACGTGTCAGTCGTCTACGTCTCCATTCCCCAAGTCACTGTCATTGCCGTCATCCTGTGCGGCATTTCCAGCTTCCTCAGCTGGGTCCTCCTCCGGATCCTCTTTAGGATCCTCCTCTGGATCCTCTTCTGGATCCTCCTCTACCGGCACTGGAGGGGCAAGTACTGGTGCAAGTGCTTGATTTTGCAGTTCCTGAATGTTCCAACTATTTTCCAGGACTCTGTCCTCAAGCCAGTCAGCTCTTATCTGCTCAGCACGCAGATCTCTGGCTATGGTGTTACGAGCTATCTTGCTCGTACGATGCTCTTCTTCGAGCGTGTCGGTCTTTCCGGTAAGGTGTCGGATCATCCATCCTTGTGCTAGGATGGTTTCCTGCATTCTTTCTAACTGTTTTTGTTGTGTATGCACCAGGATTCTAAGCATGTCAATTCCTATCTCTACAGGATTAACCGGTGCAACCGGTACAGCAATAGTTGGGCGTAACGACGACTCCTCCCCCAGAGCGAGCCTTTTCCTCGCTGCTGAGCGTGTCTCCACGCCATAAGGTGGTATGGGTTCCACCATTGGTGCCTTTCCTGGTGCCCTTGGTGGCGTAAGTCTGTCTGACGATGATGACGATGAGGATAATGTCATTGCCTGTTAGGTCGTGTAGTTAGTTACGAGTTGTTTTCATTTCTTATTATGAAGGTATAATCTACCAAACACGATTGTGGCATATTGCATAACAAGATATAATAATTCGGTGCCAAACTAAGTCTAGTGTCGTGATATCAGCTATAGTTTAGGTCTACTTCTAATGCAAACCTGGTTCTCTATAGCTAGTGGCTCTGATACCAATCTGTCACACCCTCAATTTCCACTTGCGGAGTTTTACCGCGAGGCGTGTGAACAAACCAGAATCTGAAACACTAGTTCGTCGAACGACTCTACATGATTTGATAATACGTTTTCCAAAATCGTTCATTGTAGATTTTATATCAATTACCAATATTTAGCAGAGCATTATTTTTAAAGTTTGAGCGGAAGCATAAATAAGTAGTGATGCGGGCGCCAACACAAACGCCAAAACAAATGAAAAATCTCAAAACAATATTAATAAATAAGACTCGATAAAGATGTCTTGTTCAATGCATGTGCGTGCACCTAGAGCTCCTAGCGTCCTGAGAAACATGTAAAGAAACAAGTGTCAACATTTAAGATGAGTGAGTTCACAGGTTTTCATAAATTCGTTTGTTCCGTTATAGTTCGTTTACTCCGTTATCCCCAACCCGGGATAACGTATCTGTTCCATTATTCCAATCCCGGAATAATAAGTTGTTATTTCCATTATCCCCAACCTGGGATAATAAGTTGATGTTTCCAATATTCCAAACCCGGAATATTAAGTTGATTCGTAATTAAGTTCAATGTTAATATATATAGGTAGCTAGCCTAAAGTCATGTCAGGTAAGAGTTCGCGATCGAAGCTGACTGTTGTGCCTCCGTTTTGCCAGGCCTATCACATGACCATGGCGGTGTTAGGCCAATTATTCACCCGTTGACCATACCAGGTCGGCTAGCGCGACTAGCTCGGATGGGGCTTGTCGGGCCCAGTAGTACTACTTATAATTCCCCCGCTATTTAACCCAAATACTAACGATCCGAGGAGATTGTCGAGGACTTAAGTGATAAGGCTGCTTAGTGACCATAACATTACATTAACATTAACTTAGTTACCGTATAGTTATGTGACGTTAAATTCGTATAACGTAAAGAGATTGAGTTTGAGAGTGTATACATGTTTCTCCCCCTGTTGTTTAAAAACCGGATAAAGTTAGGGGCCGTGAACTCACCTTTATTTGCTCGGTTAGTGTAGCAAAGATGTTATAAGAGATGGGACCGCTAGTTGCGTCCTAACAAACCAATTAATTACACGTCAGTGTGAAATCACACCAATACAAATTCCACACGCAATTTACTCACAAAGTGATACACACAAACAACATATCTAACACTCAAACATGCATGCAAGTATTCTCATGTGATCATAGTAATCAAACAACTTATCATGAACATATTCCAAATCCATGCAACACTTTAATGCATAAAATCACAAGTTATCAACTTTCTGCTTAACACTCAATTATTCAGCTGTTTTCTAGGATTTTTATAAAATAGTTCTAACATTCCAAAAATTCCAATATTTTTACAGTAGGTGACATTTATAACATAGAAATTTATATAATTTTCCCAAGTCCTAAATCTTTACCAATTAACCATAAATATTAATTCACTAAGCTGCAGTCAGATTTACCGCTTTCTGACTGCAGTCCACGGAAGAATTTATTTAAAAATCACTGATCGTCCGATTAACAAAATTCCAGTTGTAGTTGCCCGGAAATTTCTATACCTAGTTTCTGTACAAAAATCATGACTCAACTCCCTACTGATTTTAGAATCTAGCTTGACAAACAACTAGCAAAATTTCAGGATTTTCACAGTTTTAGTTACTGAACTTATTTAGCCCTTTAAAAATATCAAACGACTTCAGAAAATTATGAACCCAGCGCCATTAGATTCCTTATTCAAATCTCTACGTTCTAGACATCAGAATATCCGTTTTTCGACAACTATCAACCGAGTTACAGCCAGATGAAGTCGGCTGTAACTATTACTCAGCAACCGATTCAGCATATCTTTATCATAAACTCGTGTAATCCCGTTCATGCGATTAATCCGGGCGATCTAAGACCTATTTCTAATCCTAGATTAATACCAATATCTCATCCATGCAAACCCTAGTTCTTACTTCTAGTTATTACAAACAAAACACAGCCTATATGTATTCAGCTTTCAAACAACATTCAATCTAGTATAAACAATCCGAAACAATACAATCATCTAGTGTAAACATCATTAACAAAACCGGCTAGCCTAACTTCTCGTTCAATCATGCTTGGCAAGCTTATATGTTCCGAAAACTATTATACATATAAACAAAAATTAACTCAGCCGATTTCATTCAGCAAATAACATCCGAAACAACTAACCATTCAAGCATATATATATCCGAAACAACTAATCATTCAAGCATATATATATCCGAACATGATCTTGTAATCAGAGATAACTTCTAATCTTTTAATAACAAGGTAAACGAACCGTGAATACAATGAGGGAAGATGGCGAGGGCTGCTGCTTGCTGCGACCGAGAGAAAGAAAAGCTGATCTCGCGGCCGAGACTGAAAGGGACTGAAGGTGACCGGCTGTTAGCGACCGAGAGAGTGAACCAGCTGATTAGATCGAGATGATGAAGGAATGGAAGCTGTTTTGCGATCAATGGAGCATGAGGAGGCAGCCGACGGCTGTTTTGCTTTAGGGTTTTGTGTTTTTGTAATATAAGTGCATGTGAGTTGTATATATAGGCGCTACAAGATGAGGATCACGGTTTTGGTTTGAGTCGTGGCCGAGGAACTAGGGTGAGTTAGTTTGGTTTGGATTTGATCTCGCGGCCAAGTACTAGGGTGGGTTCGGTTTGGGTTTGAACTCGCGGTTTTGAACTTGATCTCGGCCGAGAGTGTTTTGGTTTAGGGTTTAGGTTTGCTCTCGGTTTGGATTTGATCTTGGCCGAGGACTTGACTTGAGTTAAAGTTTAAAACTTGTTGCTCCTAGAGTCACAATGAATCGAAGTTGGTTCGCGTCGCAGTTCGGTTCAGTTCGTGTACATATCTACTGTAATTATTCTATAACTAAAACAATCACACAACACACAACACGTATTCATTTAACTCGTGCATGTTTAATACTTAGCATATACATTATTCGGCATGTGTCACGTGTAAGTTATCCGAAAAACCCGGGATATCACAGTCGAGTATGCTCACATTATAGAGAAGCTTACTTTATAACTTTCGTGAAGAGTTGATGGCCGAAAGATGGAATACCGAGGTCATCTCACATGGATAAAAGAAAATAAATAAATTATAAAAAATTTTCTATAAATAATTATACACTTGATTTTATTCTACAACCTCAATTGAGTCTCTTCATGTTTTTCATTTAATGTTTCGACTATAGGATATATATATATATATATATTATATATATATATATATATGAATATGTATATATAGGTATTTCTAACGAAAATCGGGCAGAGTTTCCCATGTTTTTGGACGATCCCGACAAAGTGTAGATCAAAATTTCAATACTCAACAATACATGAATCAATATGTGAATATATAATTATATGTATAAACTACTTATAAGTTATATGGTTCGATTTCACGATTTAAACGCTAGTTAAATATGAAAACGCCATTAATAACATTTGTGTCATAATATTTTCAAAACTCACAGTTTCAATGATATTAAGTATAACTTACAATTTCCGATTAACACACCACTTTTTATCTTGTAAATCCAGTATTTGTGAATTTAAAAAATATCATCTAGATTAATAGTCGACACGGTTTCGAAGGCTCGATTTCTCATTCAAACAATATATATGTATACATATGTATATAAGACCATATAAATACGCGAAATTAGTTTACCGAGTCTTACTGTTGACTGTGCCGGCTGCCATTGACTCGAGTTGACTCGGTTTGACCGAGTCAGTGGAACCGAACCAAGAATCGTATGGCCTGACGAGAATCGAGACATGAGTCTGACCGGTGATTGAACAAATCGACCAAATTAAGGCTGACCAGTGACTGAACCGGAACACCCAAACCAAGACTGAACTGACTCGAGTCCATCTGAGACAAACCGAACCAAAACTGACCTGAACTTGACCCAACATGACTGACCTGAATCGTATCGCAAGGACCGAGCATGAACCTAACCCAAACTGAACCGTCTGTACTGTTCACCATCTCTAAGCCACCGCTAACACTTGGCCGCCACCACTGCTGCCGTCATGCAGCTGCGCCGCCGCGGCTCTGTCGGGTTACCACTGGCGTCGCCGGCTGTCGAAAATCATCGAGAGAGAAAGAGAGAAGGAGAGCGAGGGATGGAGGGCGGTGGTTGTTTGCGGGTGTCGGAGAAGGAGAGGGCTACTGGATGATGGCCAGAACTGGTCGGAATCATCGTCGGAGCAGAAAGGGTAGGCCACCGGAACCTGTTGTGAGTGGGAGGGAGTAGAGGGGTCCGGGTGTGATAGTGAAAGGCAGAGGAGGAGTGTTTGGCCGAAGTATTATCGCCGGCAAGGGTGTCGCCAGAGTTTCATCGGAACTAAACTCCGGTCGCCGGAGTTTTGAGAGGGATCAGAGGGTGTCGGCTGGGTTTTTGTGTAGTGTTAGTGTGTGTAGTGCTTGGTAGCTTATATGCATTTAGGGTTTAGCTAATTAGGGTTTGAGTGGGTTTGGGCCTAAAGTCCATTAATGGCCCAATCTCGTTCCTAATGACCGTTATTGGAACCGGTGGTCATAGACTGTAAAATAAAATATTATTTAAGCTTGAAAACACGTAAAATGGTGTCGGTAATCGGTCAGTTGCGCGTACGTTGTCGGTTGCGCTAAAAGCGCGTAGAAAATGCGTCGGTGTCATTTTTATTCAGTTTTTCATTCGGATTCCGTCAATGGGTGTTAAATAGAGAAACGACACGTATTTTCTACAATTATGGTAAGACGGAAAATACGGGGCGTTACAGCTCGTGATGATCCTGCGGTTGTTACTTGAGCTATTTGATAACCTTTCTACCTTCGTGTTATTTGATACTTGAGCTGACTTGAGTTTGTTTCAAAAACTTTAAACCGTTCCTGTGTTCTCAAGCAAGTAAGCTAGATAAAAAGTATTCGATAGAATTAGCAAATGGTAAATTGATAGAAACTAGTGAAATAATTTGTGGTAGTAGTATTCGGTTACGCGACCATAGTTTTAGTATCGATTTGTTACCAGTGGAGCTTGGTAGTTTTGATGTAGTCGCTGGGATGGATTGGCTATCCAAGAATAAAGCTAAGATTGTTTGTTTGGAGAAACTAATGTGAATACCCCGTCCTGGCGATGAAGCAATAGTTTTTTTACGGAGATCGAACAAGTCGGAAATCGAGAGTCGTTAGCGTTATGAAGATGCACAAGATGTTGCGTAAGGGTTATCCTGCATTCTTGGTCAACATGGTTGATACGAAGATCGAAGGAAGGAAGATTGAGGAGATTCTAGTAGTTCGTGAGTATCCAGAAGTTTTCCCTGAAGACTTACCTGGATTGCCCCCTGCGTGACAGATCGAGTTTAGAATTGATCTTGTTTCTGGTGCAGCACTGATTGCAAAATATCCTTATAGATTAGCACCATCGGAAATGAAGGAATTTTTGAATCAGCTTCAAGAGCTACTAGACAAAGGTTTCATTCGACCATGCTTTTCGCCTTAGGGAGCATCTGTTTTGTTTGTGAAGAAGAAGGATGGTTCCTTCAGGATGTGTATAGATTATCGGGAGCTGAATAAACTAATTATCAAGAATCGGTACCCACAACCGAGAATAGATGGCCTGTTTGATCAAATGCAAGGATCCAGCTACTACTCGAAGATTGATTTGCGTTCAGGCTATCATCAGTTGAAGATTACTGATGAAGATGTTTCAAAGACTGCTTTTAGAACACGTTATGGCCATTATGAATTATTAGTCATGCCTTTTGGCTTAACTGATGTGCCTTAAGTGTTCATGGATCTCATGAATAGGGTATGTAAACCCTACTTGGATAAATTCGTGATAGTATTCATTTATGATATACTTATCTATTCGCGAACCAAAGAAGATCATGAGCAACACCTGAAGGTGATTCCAGAGCTGCTGAAGAGAGAGAAGTTGTATGCCAAGTTCTCTAAGTGTGAATTATGGATTCGAGAAGTTCATTTTCTCAGACATGTCATAAATGAGAAAGGTGTACATGTGGATCTGTCGAAGATTGAAGCGATTAAGAATTGGGAAGCACCAAGGACTCCCTCAAAAGTGCGAAAATTATTAGGGCTATATGGGTATTATTGGAGATTCATAGGAATTTCTCCAGATTAGCGTAGCCATTGACGCTATTGACCCAGAAAGATAAGAATTTTGATTGGACAGAGAAGCAGGAGAAAGTTTTTCGGTTGTTGAAGGAAAACTTGTGTAGTACACCTCTTCTATCCCTGCCTGATGGAAACTGTGATATCAGTGGCAATCCGAGCATGTAACAATGACAAACAAGTTATCAATGAATGGAAATTTTATTTTTATATTTTAATTTTGTTTATTTACTATGACAATTGCACACATTCGAATATTGCACAATTTCGAACTCTTGAATCGCTTCTATGAGCAAAACCGGTGAACCGATACGCAAATGAAACCAATTTAACGCAACGTATGTTCCGGAATAATTTCACAAGCTAAACATACCTTAAATAACCTTTGAATAACTTAGAAATAAGTTTTGGAGGGTTTGGTATGTCAAAAACAAGTTTATTCGATCACAGGGACTAATTACGACAAACTGCGAAAGTCTGCCGATTCTCGCAGCGACGTACGCTCCGAAACAAGAACACAAGCCTATAATACCTTAAATATCCTTTACGTAGCTTATAAATAAGCTTTGAAGGCTTCGGTATGGCAAAATCACATATTTTGCAAATTTCGCGAAACTATACCTTTTTCGCGTATATCGCTATACGGAACGTGTACAGACATTCAAAAATTTTGTAGTCATTAAAATATTGTATTTTAGTGATTGGAATGCGAAAATCCGTTCGTTACGCATTTACGGTCACGCACGCGTTCGTTGCGATTTTCGTCGTAATTAACCGAAAACGGCGACCGTACGACCAAACAAACCGACCTCTGGAACATTTTTGGACATATTTCATGTTCCCTATACTTTACTTCCTTATGGAGCTTAGAAATGAGGTTAACGGGTGTAAAAGTGCCAAAACATGACAAATACAAGTTCAGGGACCTGTTCTGCCATTTTTGAAAGTTTCTGATTTTTGGGAGGCCTCACGTGGCGCGCCAGCACCAACTAGACCTGTCGTGTGACGCGAGGATTACCAGTTTTCAGCTGAAACCTAGCAGCTTCTTGTTAACTCCCTTGTTGACTCACCTTTCGAACTTGCCACCCTAATCTCTGCTTTTGACACATAAGTGGACACTAACCTACTTCAAAGATGAGTCATAAACACTTGGCATCACTTTATTGCAACACCCTGCTCTAAATCCAAATTTAGCAACCATCTTGGAGTTTCCTCTGATGTTCTTGATCAATCTTTAGTGTTTGTAAGTGATCTCCTTCATGCTTGTTTCAATTCTTGTGGTTAATTTGATTAAAAGTCACAAAATTTGACTTTTATTTGACTTCCAGAATTGATCATGAATTGATCAGTTTAAAATCCAATTATAACTTGCTTTATAAGGGTAATCAAGGTGGTTATGATACACAAAAATCATGCCTACTGATTCTCATCGTTTCTAGCTATTTTGACAAGTCAAAGTTTCGGTCAAAATGCGATTTTTATGCATTTTGCAACGGATCTAAATTCGGGTGTCAAAATAGGTTGTGTTGATGCCAAAACTCTTTTATAAACTTATTTAGACATGTCAAAACATGTCTAAATCGTCACTCTCATTGTAGTGCTTATTTTGAATCGAAAAGTTGAACGGTTTGACCACCACTTTGACTTCCGAATCTGACCCGTTTGGTGGACCTTCGGACCCAACCAAATACATAATTGTAACCATAAATATATAGGGAATAACCCTCTGAGGTTATACCTTATGGTCATGATGTTTGGATTGTGTTATGATGATTGATTGTAATATTACCTAAAAACGACCAAAATGCCCTTTTCGCAAACAAATCAACGTTAAGCATATGTAACACAAGATTTGACATATAATCTGATCAAAAACATTTTTAAACATGTTTAAGCATTTAAAACTTATTATGACACATATCTAACCATCCGAATGCGTTGTTAGCAAATGACGCGTGAAAGTGGCTTAAACTACCTTAACGGGTCATAACGGGTCAAAAGCACTTAAAAATATTTCCAACTCAGAATGTAAGCTGATTAAACCATATTATATGAGTTCGGACACTCACTTGGTTTATAAGATCTCATTCTATCTTAATCTTCCGATTTCAAGCCCCGATATTTACACTATTATTCATTTTTAGGACACGCGTGATTTATCGGATCTTTGAGCTTCGATTTTCTTATTGATCCAAGAGTTACTTTGCTATCACATGTGAGTACATAGTTCCCCTATTTTATGTTTTACAATTGTTTTGGGGTGATTCATATGTGCTAAATGTTTTCAAGTTTTCAAATGCAAATACTATGGTTTATATAAACAAAACGATTTCAATAATGTGAACGAACTTGTTGGTGCGGTGTATTTATAACAAGAATGGCATTCATTAACGATGGCCAAGCCGACCAGTAGTAAGTTAAGGCGCCTAGGACTGACAATCCCGTTACCAAATTTCCCGGGGTTTGTGGGGAAATTTGGGAAGCGACTGAAATTGTATGTAACAAACCTTTGGTGGTTTGTTATACGATTAAGGGACACCGTAGGTGGTCTCGAACAAGTCAACAAAGGTTTGAATGTATTCATGAACCGACCAAAAGTTTTCACAATTAAAACAAGGAACGATGAACGACGAACGATGAACAATGAACGATGAACGAATGAACAATGGTTTATAACAAGGAACAATGAACAATTGATTTATGACAATTGGTTTATGATAAGTGATTTAGATAACGGAACGGGTGTAATGTAATAAAAGCATGGTGGATACGCCACTGGTACTTCCTATATATAAGTGCTTTTATCACATTACATACGTGTCGTTATTTACATTACTTGGACAAATGATTTCAAACAATGACACACAACGATTTTCGACTAAAGATATAAACCATACGAGTTATTTCAAGACGATTTACCACTTGGATTTACGAACAAATGTTTTCGAGTCAAGGTTCATGGCTACGAGATTTTATAAACTTTTACCCTTTTGTTTTAGACGAATAGTTGTTGAAATATCAAATGCTTTCAAAACAAGGTTTTCACTTACGACTCTAGTAGTCAGATGATATTGCAATATATACAAAGCCATGAACTTGACACACTCACAAAACCTATGTACTCGCCGGCATATTTTTGCTGACTCGTTTCACATATGTTTCAGGGAACAATGCTTGATGATACTGATGCATGCTCATATAGGATTTGGACGGGCCTTAGCGACTATAAAACAAGAAAGACAATAAATATGCATGTTTTGTTTGTTTCGTTGTTTTAGAACGTTTCTAGACAATTATGACAACATAACCTATGTTTAATATATAAAAAAAACAAAACTTCAAATACCATGTGTTGTTGAAACAATCTGTTAACGTGACTCCCCAAGTGTTTCCGTCGCGCGTTGTTTTACGCGATTTGGGGTGTTACAGGTTGGTATCAGAGCACTGGTTATAGGGAATTAGGTTATTAGTAATGCTTTGACCTAGACTATAACCTTCCTAGGACCCTAACGCAAGTTTACGTGCGTTTAGATTTAAAATACAATACGATCACCTATCCTTAGGTGATTACCAAAACAATTACACAAAGATTTCAAATCTGTTTTCGAAAATCAATCATCTATCCTTAGATGATTTGTTTTGGCGTAAGCCTTTAAGTTTTCAAAATCTCATCAAAGTTTGGGTTTTAAAAATGTGAACACGTGCAATCTGGAAGGGTGGGAGCCTGTACCCTGAGATTTATGTCCAAGGCTAGAGTGTTCGTACAAATCCACTTAATCGGACTAGTCACTCTTACCTGGGAACTCTTGGGGTGAGTGTCCACTTATAGGCTAAAGCATGTCTTCGCGATACATTATTAGACCCATTTACTTTGATTAGTCAACGTGTGTCACTTATCTGCTTTGTGAAACAAACGAATGACCACCATCCTTATTTCGTCGATATTTTCAATACCTCTCATGATTTATTTCAATGTCAATTTCACACATCTTTCGTCATGTTTTCTCTTCTAGAATGCCTCCTAGACGCGATCAAACTCAAGATGTTGCAATGGCAGCACTCATCGCTCAACAAATTGTTGTCGTACTCCCAAACCTAGTAACTCAAATGAATCAAGCGAACAACAATAATAAAAACAATGCTCTGTGTAGCTTCAAACAATTCTATTCGGCTAAACCACTTCAGTTCACTGGGTCTGAGGGAGCTACAGGACTTCTTCAATGGTTTGAGAGTCTCGAAAGCACATTCCGTTTTGTTAAATGTCAAATGAGCGAAAGGTAGAGTTTGCATCTAGTGTGTTCAAGAAAAGAGCCTTGACATGGTGGAATGGTATTATCAGGGATAGGGATGCCGAAGTGGCGATGGCACAAACCTGGGGGGAACTTCGAGCTTTGATGATGAATGAATTATGTCCGTGCCACGAGCAGAGGGCGCTTGAAAACGAATTCCATGATCTCAAAAGACAGTGGTGAGAGTCGTGCTTATACCGACCGATACGAGGAGTTGAGCTTACTTTGTCCTATGATGGTAACGCCTTTGGATAAGACAATCGAGAAGTATATCGATGGTTTACCCGATCCCATGCAAGATATCGTCACTGGTAGCAACCCTACCACCGTTCGACAAGCCATGAGTTAGCTGCAACTCTAACTGACTCCCAAGTCAGGAAAGGTAAGCTTCATCGCAAGGGCGATAAGAAATCCTCTGCTAAGTCAACCCAAGAGAAACCAAAGGGAAACAAAGCCGAGCCTTCCAAACGATCAAAGAAGCGTAAGGCTTCTCAAAACTTTGATGTTACTACTAAACCTGCTCAACCTATTCCAACTGCTCCGCAAAACCAACCAGCTCAGCCTCCGGCAAAGAAACCATATGCAGTAACTGCACCGCTTTGCAACCGATGTAATGGTCACCATCAAGTTCATATATCATGTCGCCAGTGTACTACCTGTGGAAAACTTGGTCACCTAGCGAATATTTGTCGCTTTAACCCAAACCCAGCTGCACAGAACCCAGTTCAAGCACAAGCAAATCCTGCTCGACCTCACTTTCCACCTGGTTCATGTTACAATTGTGGTGAAATGGGTCACTACAGGAACAACTGTCCGAGGATAGCAAATGCCAATCCGGCTCGTGGACGAGCTTTTAACATGAACGCCAATGAGGCTCATGCTGATAATGAAGTTGTTAACGGTACGTTCCTTGTCAACAATCATCCTGCTTCTGTTCTTTTCGATTCGGGTGTCGTTAACTTTTGAGCCCTTGCTTTCGATGCCTAGAACTAAACTAGGAAGACCCTTGTCTGTCGAAATAGCCAATGGTGAACCCCTCGTACTTGATTCTGTCATTCGTAACTGCAAATTGAACCTCAATAACCATCTTTTCCCTATCGACCTTACACCTATGAAACTTGGAAGTTTCGACATCATTATTGGGATGGATTGGTTAACCAAACATCATGCCGAAGTTATTTGTTTTGACAAGATTGTTCGAGTACCTCTTCCGTCTGGTGAAATTCTAGAAGTTCGTGGAGAGAAACCCGTTAGTAGCCTTAAACTCATGACGTGTACCCAAGCTCAGAAATACTTGCGAAAGAATAATGTCGCCTTCTTGGCACATATTGTGGAGCAGACAAGCAAGAGCAAGATTATTCGAGACATTCCTGTTATTCGAGATTACCCTGAGGTGTTTCTCGAAGACCTACCTGGTTTACCTCCAGTACGACAAGTCGAGTTTCGTATCGACCTTGTACCAAGTGCCAACCCAATAGCCAAATCTCCTTATCGTCTTGCACCTTCTGAGATGCAGGAGTTATCGAAGCAACTACAAGAGTTATCAGACAAAGGTTTCATTCGTCCGAGTTATTCTCCTTGGGGTGCTCCTGTCTTATTTGTGAAAAAGAAAGATGGATCCTTCCGGATGTGTATCGATTATCATGAGCTCAACAAACTCATGATCAAGAATCGATATCCCCTACCTCGCATTGATGATCTGTTTGATCAATTACAAGGTGCCACATGTTTTTCGAAGATCGATCTGCGTTCTGGGTATCATCAACTTTGTGTACTCGAGGAAGATATTCCCAAGACTGCTTTGCGCACAAGATACAGCCACTATGAGTTCACTGTTATGCCTTTTGGCTTGACAAATGCTCCAGCTGTATTCATGGACTTAATGAATCGGGTTTGTAAACTTTATTTAGACAAGTTCATCATTGTATTTATCGACGACATTTTGATTTATTCCAAGTCTCGAGCCGAGCATGAACAACATCTCCGATTAACAATGGAAATTCTGAAGAAAGAACAACTTTACACCAAATTCTCCAAATGCGAGTTCTGGTTGAAAGAAGTTCAAATTTGGGGACACATTGTAAATGAACAAGGTATTCATGTGGATCCTTCCAAAATCGCTGCGATTAAGGATTGGAAAACACCCACTACTCCCACAGAAGTTCGTTCATTTCTTGGTCTTGCTGGTTACTATCGACGATTTATTTCGAATTTCTCAAAGATCGCCGTTCCCCTCACTGCGTTAACTCAAAAGAATAAACCTTTTGAGTGGGGACCTAAACAAGAGGAAGCTTTCCAAACCTTAAAACGGAAACTCTGTGATGCTCCTATTCTGTCCTTACCCGATGGCAATGATGATTTTGTGGTTTATTATGAAGCGTCGAATCTAGGCCTTGGTTGTGTCCTGATGCAACGGGATAAGGTCATCGCCTACGCGTCAAGACAATTGAAAACCCACGAGAAGAACTACACAACCCATGATCTTGAGTTAGGAGCTGTTGTCTTTGCTCTCAAAATCTAGAGACAGCATCTTTATGGCATGAAGTGTGTGGTTTTCACAGACCACAAAAGTCTCCAACATATTTTCAATCAAAAATAGTTGAACATGAGATAATGACGATGGGTCGAACTTCTAAACGATTACGACTGCGAAATGCGCTACCATCCTCGTAAGGCGAATGTTGTGGCTGATGCGCTTAGTCGCAAAGAACGTGTCAAGCTTCATTGTGTTCGAGTTTGATCCGATATTCAAACACGTATTCTTGAAGCCCAACGCACTTGTGTAACACAAGGTTTGTTGAAAGACGAATACCTCACCAACTCGAACTTCAACTCGAAACGAAAGACGATGGTTACTATACTACATAAGCTGTTTATGGGTCCCGAATCAACACAATCTCCGTACTCTATTGATGGATGAAGCACACAAGTCTCGTTACTCAATTCATCCTGGTGCTACAAAAATGTACAAGGATCTTTGTACCAAGTAATGGTGGCCGGGTATGAAGAATGACATTGCCTTGTATGTATCGAAATGCCTTACTTGTCTCAAAGTCAAGGCCGAACATCAATGTCCGTCTGGTTTGCTTGAACAACTGGAAATACCGGTATGGAAGTGGGAGAACATTGTGATGGATCTCATCACTAAGTTACCGCATACATCTAGAGGTCATGATGCAATTTGGGTGATCATTGACCGTCTAACAAAGTCAGCACACTTCATAGAGATTCGTGAAGATTATCAGGCTGACAAGCTTGCCAAGATCTATGTTGATGAGATTGTGTCTTGTCATGGTGTTCCTTTGAATATCATATCTGACCGAGACGCTCGGTTCTCATCTCATTTCTGGAAGACTATGCAATCAGCAATGGGAACTAAACTCAATCTGAGTACTGCTTATCATCCTCAAACAGATGGACAATCTGAGAAGACGATTCAAACTCTGGAGGATATGCTTAGAGCTTGCGTGATCGATTTTGGTGGTAGTTGGGATTCACATCTAACATTGGTCGAATTCTCTTATAACAATAGTTATCACGCCAGCATCAACATGGCACCTTTCGAAGCTTTATACGATCGAAAATGTCGTTCACCTGTCTGTTGGAATGAGATCGGTGAGACACAGCTCACTGGACCTGAACTCATCCACGACACAACCGAGAAAGTCAAGAAAATACGCAATAACCTTCTGACAGCTAGAAGCCGTCAAAAGAGTTATGCGGATAAACGACGCAAGCCCTTGGAATTCCAAGTCGGTGATCATGTCCTACTCAAGGTATCCCCTTGGAAAGGAGTGGTTAGATTGAAAGAAAGGAAAACTTGATCCATAATACGTTGGACCTTTTAAGATCGTCGAGAGAATCAGAAAGGTGGCCTACCGACTTGAGCTACCTCCTAAAATCGGGAATATTCACCCAACATTCCACGTGTCTAATTTAAGGAAGTGTTTAGCCGATACAAATCTCCATATTCCACTCGATGAGATTCACGTTGATGACAGTATGCATTTTGTCAAGAAACCAGTGGAGATAATGGACCGTGAAGTCAAGAAGCTGAAACGAAGACGAATCCCGATACTCAAAGTTTGCTAGGAATCCAAAGTGGCCCAAAATTTACTTGGGAACGAGAGGATCAAATGAAAACGAAGTATCCACACTTATTCTCACAAGTTTCCTCTAATTAAATTTCGGGACGAAATTTCCTGAAATAGGAGAGACTGTGATATCTGTGGCAATCCGAGCATGTAACAATGACAAACAAGTTATCAACGAATGGAAATTTTATGTTGTATATATGAATTTTGTTTATTTACTATGACAATTGCACACATTCGAATATTGCACAATTTCGAACTCTTAAATCGCTTCTATGAGTAAAACCGGTGAACACGATACGCAAACAAAACCAATTTAACGCAACGTATGTTCCGGAATAATGTCACAAACTAAATATACCTTAAATAACCTTTTCATAACTTAGAAATAAGTTTTGGAGGGTTTGGTATGTCAAAAACAAGTTTATTCGATCACAGGGACTAATTACGAAAAACTGCGAAAGTCTGCCGGTTCTCGCAGCGACGTACGCTCCGGAACAAGAACATAAGCCTATAATACCTTAAATATCCTTTACATAGCTTATAAATAAGCTTTGAAGGCTTCGGTACGGCAAAATCACACTTTTGTAACTTCAGGGGCTATTTTGCAAATTTCGTGAACCTATGCCTTTTTCGCGTATATCGCGATACAGAACGTGTACGGGCATTCAAAAATTTTTGTAGTCATCAAAATATTGTATTTTAGTGATTGGAATGCGAAAAATCCGTTCGTTACGCATTTAGGTCACGCACGCGTTCGTTACGATTTTCGTCGTAATTAACCGAAAACCGTGGCTGTACGACCAAACGAACCGACTTCTTGAACATTTTTGAACATATTTCAAGTTCCCTATACTTTAACGTCCTTATGGAGCTTAGAAATGCGGTTAACGGGTGTAAAAGTGCCAAAACACGATAAATACAAGTTCAGAGACGTGTTCTGCCATTTTTGAAAGTTTCTAATTTTTGGGAGGACTCACGTGGCGTGCCATCACCAACTAGACCTGTCGTGTAGCGCAAGGGTTACCATTTTTCAGCTAAAACCTGACAGCTTCTTGTTAACTCCCTTGTTGACTCACGTTTCGAACTTGCCACCCTAATCTCTGCTTTTGACACATAAGTGGACACTAACCTACTTCAAAGATGAGTCATAAACACTTGGAATGACCCTATTAATCCAAACATTCTATAAACACCCATCTTCATCACTCTTATGAACTTTTTGATCACTTTATTGCAACACCCTGCTCTAAATCCGAATTTAGCAACCATCTTGGAGTTTCCTCTGATGTTCTTGATCAATCTTTAGTGTTTGTAAGTGATATCCTTCATGCTTGTTTCAATTCTTATGGTTAATTTGATTAAAAGTCACAAAATTTGACTTTTATTTGACTTCCAGAATTGATCATGAATTGATCAGTTTAAAATCCAATTAAAACTTGCTTTATGAGGGTAAGCAAGGTGGTTATGATCCACAAAAATCATGCCTACTGATTCTCATCGTTTCTAGCTATTTTGACAAGTCAAAGTTTCGGTCAAAATGCGATTTTTACGCATTTTGCAACGGATCTAAATTCGGGTGTCAAAATAGGTTGTGTTGATGCCAAAACTCTTTTATAAACTTATTTAGACATATCAAAACATGTCTAAATCGTCACTCTCATTGTAGTGCTTATTTTGAATCAAAACGTTGAACGGTTTGACCACCACTTTGACTTCCGAATCTGACCCGTTTGGTGGACCTTCGGACCCAACCAAATACATAATTGTAACCATAAATATATAGGGAATAACCCTCTGAGGTTATACCTTATGGTCATGATGTTTGGATTGTGTTATGATGATTGATTGTAATATTACTTAAAAACGACCAAAAAGCCCTTTTCGCAAACAAATCAACGTTAAGCATATGTAACACAAGATTTGACATATAATCTGATCAAAAACATTTTTAAACATGTTTAAGCATTTAAAACTTATTATGACACATATCTAACCATCCGAATGCGTTTTTAGCAAATGACGCGTGAAAGTGGCTTAAACTACCTTGACGGGTCATAACGGGTCAAAAGCACTTAAAAATCTTTCTAACTCAGAATGTAAGCTTATTAAACCATATTATATGAGTCCTGACACTCACTTGGTTTATAAGATTTCATTCTATCCGAATCTTCCGCATCTGACCAAGGTTGACAGTGTTTGATCGATCCGAGTAATTAGGCGGAGTTGAAGAAAGTCGCCTCGACACGCTACCTTATAGCGCTTACTCGGAGAGTACTCGACCTTGGAGACCTTGTTTTAAAACTATGATTAAGAGAAGATTAACCACAATCACAATCTTTACTTTTAATCACAAACATAAGAAAGTGTTTTTTCACTACCATCGTCACCACCACAACCACCAACATCACAGCCAAAACAACAACAACCACCAACATGACAACCAATACCACAATCACACCACCATCAGGACCAAAATATTCGACCACCGTCAATACAATCATCATTAAACAGTTCCAACTCCTCCACCACAACCAACAATCATTTCATCAATCCCAAAAAATGAAGCAAACCAAAAGAAAATCACCAACAACAATCGAATCAGACCCAAAAGATTATCATCATTGTTGAAAAGCGGAAAAGGGTCATGAGCACCGAGCACAGTTCCTCATCATTTTCAAGAACAGCCCACTCAATGCGCTACAGTTGCAACCAGAGGTGCCATCCATGTTGCAAGCTGCCATCATCTAATCGACTCAAATCTAAAATGTCACACCCTCAAATTCCACATCCGGAGTTTTACCGCGAGGCGTGTGACCGACCAGAATCTAGCCACTAATCATGTTGAACCAAACAATTAAAATAATAAAAGCATCACTATCAACATGATTAGCGATAAGGTTTTAATTTGTTCAAAATGCGGTTTATGACGTAACAGAAAATAAAGTTAAAACCAACAGGAACCAAAACCACAATTTAAATAAATGTTTAAAAACATAAAATTTTAGCGAACCACCCACTCCAGCCGATTGCAATGCCCGTCCAAAGTTGTACCTACTGACCTGCAAAGCATGCAACTACGTGTCAACAATAAAGTTGGTGAATTCACAAACTTGAGTTTAGTAAAAGTAAAGTTCACAATGTTTTTTTATTTAAGTATGACTCGGGTAGCTAACCCTCATCATATGACTAAACTGTGTACCAAATGTTGACGTTTCGTTTGTGCCCACAATAATGTATATCAACATTAAAGCAAGAGTGAAGGTTAAAAGTTTACGTCCGGCCTCCAGCACGGTGTGAGGTTTATCAAACCTAATAGCACTATCAACTAATACCCCACGTATGCCCCCTGGAAATCTAATCTGCAAAATACAAGGACTTCCATGATAGAGTTTTTCGTTTAGTCTAAGTGTACTATCTACCTCCAGTGGATAGCATGTTTTAGTGGTCCACACAAGGGACGCGCGCGTAGCCCAAAGCAGGGCTACCGTAAAAGTGTTGTCCCAAAGCAGGGACGCATGCTTTTAGAAAAATGATTGTAAACTCACCTTAGTTTGCTCGGTAGTAAACTTGAAAAGTAATTAGGAATGTCAGCCACTTCCTGATATGTTTACCATTTCAATTAGTTTAATATATATAAATTCCAACACGTAGTCTAACACTTAGCAACAGAATCGTGTTGCCACACCCCAACCCGCAGCGGAATAGGTGATCGGGGCATGATTGGGTTTTATCAAAGCTTACGACTTGCTTTTGCGTGTTTTAAATAATCAATTATTCAGAACAATTGTTTTTACATAACAAATAATTCAAATAAACAATTACATATATATATATATATATATAACATTGTCCAAAATTATAAGGCTTCATAAATTCGTTTCTTGTTAACTAAGGCCCATCCTATGTCCAATCTTCTCCTCGTGCTTGTTCACCTGTATCATGTGTAAAAAATGGTTTTAGGATCAACAAAAGTTGGCGAGTGAACCTTAATTTTATTAGAAAAATAATATGTTTAAGTTTGGTTTATTGAGAAAACGTGCATTAACCATTGTGCATAAATATGTTGTATGTCATATATCAAAATTCATAACACAACATCAAACAATAAACAAACCAACTGAAATGATTCAATGAATGTATACGTATTGCACGGTATTATGGTGCGCCAACGAACGTATGCATGTTGCACGGTATTATGGTGTGTTTCAAGGTCTAAGCTCAATCAAATGGAGCTGACCTCGTATGGTTGGCAACATCAAGTTCCGCTCATAGGTAATGGGGAACCGACGAGCCTATGATGAAATGATGTCCAATAATGAATGAAATGCACCAAGTGATAAATAACCACACAACACATATCACATATATTGCACAAGCGGGTGATTGCACGTAAGTGACAGAAAGAATAATACAAAATGGCACATGATACACTCCAAAAACGTATAGTAAAGAAAATGGGGAATTGTAAGATTCACTCACAGTGGTTGCGTTTGTGATTCCTTGTGAAAATAACGCATGAGTGGAGTTTCTGAAAGAACGGTAGCGATTATCCCAAATGTAAAGAACCACATCACGATCTAGTTAATATTTATCAGTTAAATACTATTCCTAATATTTACGGTTTACAATTTGATTATTTATATATTACAAGTTATCTAATTATAAACCTTCAATGTTGAAAAAAAGGAATGAAAATAAATTATTAATTATTTATGTTATATATTGGATTTAGAGATTTTATATATATATATATATATATATAATATATATATATATATATATATATAAAGAAACTAAAAAAACAACAAAAACCGTTTCAGCTCGGAATCGAACCGGTTACCTCTACTCCAAGTGCACACGTCCCTTCCATTGGGCCGTGTGTCTAACTCATTTATATCTTGTTCAAAGATTAAATTTCATCTTGGATCCGATTTTTAAACGAGTCGGATTTTTTCATCTTGGATCCGATTTTCAAACGAGTCGAATTCTTTTCTGGTTCACGTTTTAGCGGATGTTACAATCTCTCCTACTTTTTGGAATTTCATCTTGAAATTAGGAGGAAACCATAATTGCTAACAGTTTTAGCATCATCCCTTAGGGGTTTTCATTAGAATCAAAGTAGGGTTTAGGTTCAATTGTGACGGTAATGTTCCTGGTAGAGGAATCGCTCTTTGTTGCCAGAGGTGTAGAAGTGATAAAGCGTCGTAACATGAAGATGGTTTGTAACATGACAAAGATTTACTCCTGAGTTGCAATTAAACTCATGACGTCTAACTGGATATGGCATCATGATAAGGGATTTTAAGGAAATCGAAATGTCATAATGATGATGTTACATATGAAACCACAAAACGAAGTCATCAACCACATTGTTATTCAAATTGACATTGACACTACTTATACAGAACCTCCCCATGACAATCTACAATGCTTTTGATCCTTTGACAAGAACACTTATATATATAAAGTACCAGCGGCGTATCCACCATGTTCTCGTCAAAATTTCATTAGCTTTGTTATCAAGTCATGATTAGTTCTATGTGACTCATCCTAAAATCTATCAAACATGACCAAACAAGACAACAAATGTTTGAGTCTCGAATATGAAGATAACAAGACAAAATGATGGCGGTACCTCTATCTTGTGTTATAAGGAAGTGGTCAGTCTATGAAAAAGTGAGACGTGACCCACCTTCCCTATGTTATGAGACGAGGTCCACCGTGAGGTATGATGACATGAAATGTCATGGAACTTAATTGATGTAAAAATGACATGATATGAAATGTAATGGAAAACAATTGGCGTAGCATAATAATAACATGTAACGTTACAATTCAAATTGAAAACAATGGTAACTTGAATAGTCAAGACAAATAAAAGGAATTGATAAAAGCTTGGAACAATAAATAAAATAAACAACTAGAGCGGAGTCTTGAGTCTTCATGGTGGAAAAGAGCTAGTTGGGTTGCTCGTTCGCACCATTTTCGTTGACCTCAGTTGGGTTCGCGTTGATGTTGTATGTTCTACCTCTTGCTGGTGGGGGTGCTGGGTTTGCCTGGTTTGCTTGGTTAAATGGGTTTGCTTGGGCTTTAGCGTTGATGATGTTAATTAGCCTAGGGCACGTGTTTCTAAAGTGGGTAGAGTCACCACAATCAAAGCAAGCTCGAACATATGGAACCATGGGATAATACGATTGTGGATAGGGTTGGATCGTGTTTTGAGCAGGAGGTGGAGCTTAGTTTTGAGGAGCGCGACAAGTGTTGCTCAAATGACCATAACGCCCACAATTTGCATACAGTCGGCAAGGAATGGTGGGTTGGTGGTGATAGTGGCAGGTGTTGCATTGAGGGTGCGGGCCAGTGTAGGGTTTCTTGTTTGGGTAAGCTGGGTTTGGTACCACTTGAGTGACTCGGATGGCTTGGAGAGGTACAGCTTGTAAAGTTCGGTTAGTTGAGGTAACGGCATAGTTTTTACCGTCACGCTTCCGTTTTGGTATCGGAATGGGAGGGTAATTCCACTGAAGCCTTGTCAGTTGAGCCCTTCTTTTTAAAGTCTCCGTTTCGGGTTTTCTGTAAGTTCAGTGGCTAATTCCATTGCAGCTTCCAACGTTGCGGTTACGGTGCTCATTATGGAATCCTGGATACCAGAAGGAAGACCCCTAATGTAATGTCAATGAGGCAATATAAGGGAGTGAACATATTTGGGACCATCTGGTTCAGCTCAAGAAAACGCTTGTTATAAGCCATATGATCTCCATCATTTTGTTTTAAGACGTAGAATTCATCCTCCAACTTCTTGATTTCACTCCTTGGACAGAATCGTTTTGTCATAAGCTCCCTGAGTTGTTCCCAAGTTAGGGCTACAGCAGCTTCAGCTCCTCTTCTGCTCTTCCCAGCGTTCCACCAGGTTAAAGCTACCCCAAAGAGGCGGCCGGTTGCATATCGAACCTTACGGTCGTTATGGCAGTTACAGTTTAAGAAGGTGCTTTCCATTTCTTTGAACCATCGAAGGAGTGCAGTGACCCCTTCTGTTCCTTCATATTTTGGAGTGTTACAAGATTTGAAGTGCTTGTAGGAGCACTTGGATGAGTTTGCAGAACCGTTGACAACATTATGTTCGACTTGATTGACTTGGTTAGTAGTGAGAGGTTGTTGAACTTGGATCACAATGTTAGGAATCACGGCAGCCATTTGTTTGGCAATTTGAGCAGCCATGCGTTTTCCGGAGTTTCCGTTTCTTTTTCCACCGCGAAGGTGCGTAGAAGACATCTATAGGAATTAATGCAAACGAGAATGTGAGATTTTTGATGGATTTGCTAGTATATGTACGAAAGATAAAAACGTATGATAAAATGAAAACCTTTGGGGTGTATTCGAAATTAATAGCTTACGATAATACAACACTTTTAAAGTGTTCTTGGGCTTTGCTCGTAATTGGGCTTTATATGTCGCCATACTTCACCTTCGTAATCATGTGGGCCCCCCATGATTACCGGGCTTTCGTATAATTCGCATGTGTTAGCCTTATAACGTACACTGTAACTCGGAGAAAATCGAGAAACATGAATGTAATGTATGAAAGTCGGAGGGTATCCTTGGTTGGACATAGTGACAACTCAAAGTGGGGTTAGTTCACACGACGTTTGGTGTGGCATGCTTTGGCCTAATAGGTCCTTCGTACTCTCATCGTTAGTCCCCAGGTAGGCAAAGTGGTCCATTAATTCGGATTTATACGAATGCCAATCCTAGACAGGACGTCCCGACTACCGGTACTCAGACCCTTCCAGTTACTACATGCATGTCAGATGAACTCACTTTGACAAGATTTGAATACAAAACGTCACAAAAGTCTTAATAGTGAAATATGTTTTTTTTTTTTTTTTTTTGAAATTGGAAGGATAAGGGTTTAAAAAAAAAACTTTGGAGGGAAAAAGAACTTATAATAAAGGTATTATAAGTACTAGGTAGTACATCGTGTGTGTAGTGAGAGATATATCAATAACATATATTCGTTGCATATAACACACTGTATGAAACACGTAGTCACGTAACAGGTATGGTGCTTGCATGCATTTGTGTGTGAGATATAAGGAATTTAAATCCGAGAGCAATAGCAAATCATAAGTCAAACATAGCATAAAATCACATAAGCACATAGGTCCTAGTTGACTAAACTATAGGTTCTAAGGGTCTACTAACCTATCCTATATCCCTAAAGTCAATATCTCTGATACCAATCTGTCACACCTCGACCCGCAGCGGAATAGGTGATCGGGGCATGATTGGGTTTCATCAAAGCTTACGACTTGCTATTGCGTGTTTTAAATAATCAATTATTCATAACAATTGTTTTTACATAACAAATAATTCAAATAAACAATTACATATATATATATATAACTGTCCAAAATAATAGGGCTTCATAAATTCGTTTCTTGTTAACTAAGGCCCATCCTATGTCCAATCTTCTCCTCATGCTTGTTCACATGTATCATGCGTAAAAAAATGGTTTTAGGATCAACAAAAGTTGGCGACTGAACCTTATTGTTATTAGAAAAATATATGTTTAAGTTTGGTTTATTGAGAAAACATGCATTAACCATTGTGCATAAATATGTTGTATGTCATATATCAAAATTCATAACACAACCTCAAACAATAAACAAACCAAGTAAAATGATTCAATGAATATATGCGTGTTGCACGGTATTATGGTGTGCCAACAAACGTATGCATGTTGCACGGTATTATGGTGTGCTGCAAGGTATAAGCTCAATCAAACGGAGCTAACCTCCTATGGTTGGCAACATCAAGTTCCGCTCATAGTTAATGGGGAACCGACGAGCCTATGATGGATGAAATGATGTCCAATAATGAATAAAATGCACCAAGTGATAAATAACCAAACAACACATATCACATATATTGCACAAGCGGGTGCTTGCACGTAATTGACAGAAAGAATAATGCAAAACGGCAAATGATACACCCCAAAAACGTATAGTAAAGAAAAAGAGGAATTGTAAGATTCACTCACAGTGGTTGCGTTTACGATTCCTTGTGAAAATAACGCACGAGTAAAAGACAGGTTGTTTCCGAAAGAACAGTAGCGATTATCCTAAATGTTAAAACACCACATCACGATCTAGTTAATATTTATCAGTTAAATACTATTCCTAATAATTAGGGTTTACAATTTGATTATTTATATATTACAATTAATCTAATTATAAACCTTCAATGTAAAAAAAGGAATTAAAATAAATTATTAATTATTTATGTTATTATTGGATTTAGAGATTTTGTTATATATATAAAGAGACTAAAAAAACAACAAAAACCGTTTCAGTGCGGAATCGAACCGTTGACCTCTACCCCAAGTGCACACGTCCCTTCCATTGAGCCGTGTGTCTAACTCATTTATATCTTGTTCAAAGATTAAATTTCATCTTGGATCCGATTTTCAAACGAGTCGGATTTTTTTTCTTGTTCACATTTTAGCGGATGTTGTTGTAATGTAATTACTTGTTTAGGTAAGTTTATGCACATAATCATATCATTCTATAAGCATTCATTGTCACCTAATAATGACTCTAGTGATAGTACATATGCATAATCAACACAGTTTAAATCACCTTATGCACATTACACTTGTAAATCAAATTTTCATACAGTTTCATACAAAAATTAATATCAAATTGCAATCACCCCAACCACATAGCATTTAGACAAATATATCCACACACATCGACCCATTTAACAATCTTGTATTTAGGCCCACATGTATATTAAACACTCCCAGGCTACCCTATCAAAATATCGGTCCAATCACTAAATTGATGATTCTTTGATCCATGTACCATCTAAGCATCTCAGAACAGATTTTATATATATATATATATATATATATATATATGTATCGGACAGCTCGTTATCTATGTGCCCCGGCCCAGAAATTAGAAAGTTTAAATGTATATGATCTTGGTATACTATCGGACTTATGAATTTACATGTCACGGACTTCTTTAACTATATTGCATCGGACCCGTTTGCCTACTGTATACATAATATTCACATGTCTGCCATGTATAACAACTTGTATTTCGGACTTAACTAAAAATCATGCGTACCGGACTACAATAGGTTCGTTGTATCACGAACTAGTATAGGGGTTATATATAATGTGAGCGCACTATATCGGACTACGGTTTTCACGACTACGCAACATACATTGTAATCGGAACAAGCACATAATCACAGATTTCATAGTTGCAGTTATTGTTAGTTGCATAAAAAAAGAAACTGTATGTACCAAACCATCAAGTAAACGGACTCTAGCACAACCTATAGCATCAGTAATAACTATCAAAACAATCTTCATCAAGAACCATGAACCATCATCACGAAAATTGAAAACGTAGTAAGACACTTAACATCACATAGCGATATACTCACGAATGAAATTAGATTCGAAGTATGATACCTAGATATGAGAGCTATCGAGAAACTTGGGCCTTGAGGCTCCTGACACAGCAGAGAAGAAAGGGAAGGAGGGAAGTTCGTAGGTTGTGGCCGAAAAGTGGAGGAATTTGTTGTGAATAAACGTGAGTCATGCACACATACGTAACCTTTTAAAAGGGATAAGAGTTGGGGGCGGTTTAGGATTTGCTGGATTTTGGGTTGCAACTAAGTTGGGCTAGGGAAATGGATTAGGGCCGAGAACATGGGGACGCAAAAAGGGAAAAACTGGAGCTGCACTAGTTATTTTGATATTGTTATAATTATTATTATTATTATTATTATTATTATTTTGTAAACCAACTATAAAATTAAGCTAAAGTTGGGACCTCATGCGTCTCAAGCTACGAGAGCGAGTTGAATCGACAAGGGAGACGTGTGATTTGGTTCAAACGGTTCGGGTCGGTTCGACATGATATGGATTCGAATTTAAATATTTATTTGCATAATATGATCATATACTATAATTTATAAAGGCGAAAATGGGTGGTTTTTACCTCGAAATTTGCGGGTTGTCACATCATCCCCAAGTTAAAAGAAATTTCGTCCCGAAATTTGAAAAGTCGCTGAAGAAGCTAGTGCGGTTGAGCGTTTTCGTGGTCACATCATCCCCAAGATGGTTTGGAATTTCGTCCCGAAATTCAGTAGCAACTTCAGCGTTTGATGCCTTATTTTTGAACTGTTGGGGATACTTGCGCATGATCTGATCTTCCCGCTCCCAGGTGAACTCTGGGCTACGCTTTGAATTCCAACGAACCTGTACAATAGGAATTTTACTGTGTTTAAGTGTTTTGACCTCCCGATCCATGATTTTAACTGGTTCCTCTATTAAACGGAGTTGGTCATCGATATTGAGTTCTTTGAATAGAACCACAAGTGTCTCATCGGATAGACACATCTTCAGATTCGATACGTGAAAGACATTGTGCACACCACCGAGTTCTTCCGGTAAATTCAGTCTATATGCCACTTTGCCAATTATTTCCGTAATTTCAAATGGTCCAACATAACGCGATTGAGCTTGCCTCGTTTACCGAAACGAACAACACCTTTCCAAGGTGAGACTTTAAAAAAAACCCTGTCACCAACTTGGAATTCCAACGGTTTTCTACGCTTATCAGCGTAGCTTTTCTGACGGTCACGAGTTGCCGCCATACGGATTTTGATCTGAACGATCTTCTCCGATGTTTCAAGCATGAGTTCAGGGCCAGTAATTTTACTATCTCCAACTTCAGCCCAACAAATAGGTGACCGACATTTCCGTCCGTACAATGCTTCGAACGATGCGGCCTGTATGCTTGAGTGGTAACTATTGTTGTAAGAGAATTCCACCAGGGGTAGGTGTCTTTCCCAACCTTCACTGAAATCAATAACACACGCTCGCAGCATGTCTTCAAAAGTCTGGATGGTACATTCGGTCTGATCATTGGTTTGTGGGTGATAGGTCGTGCTCATGTCTAAACGCGAGCCAAATGATTTATTCATGGACACCATAGGTAGGACGCGAAACGTGGGTCACGATCGGAGATGATAGAGGTGGTCACTTTATGCCGCGAGACTACTTCCTTCAAGTATAAATTGGCAAGCGTGTCATATTTGTCGGTTTCCTTGATCGCGAGGAAGTGGGAAGATTTAGTTAGGCGGTCCACGATCACCCAGATGGTATCGTTTCCGCTTTGAGTTTTGGGTAGCCCGGTAACGAAATCCGTGGAAATTTTCTCCCATTTCCATGTTGATATTTCTGGTTGTTGAAGTAACCCAAACGGCTTTTGATGCTCGGTCTTGCCCTAGCACATGTCAAGCACTTGCTAACATATTTCTCTATGATTGTCTTCATGTTAGGCCACCAGTACAGTGCCTTTAGATCGTGATACATCTTGTCAGAACCAGGATGTATCGAGTATCGAGACTTGTGTGTTTCGTCCATCACAAGCTCTGGCAGATTTCCGTAGGATGGAACCCATATACGCTCCATGAAGTAATGAATACCATCCGCTTTGGGTTCAAGTTGTTTCTTCATGCCTCGCATGGATTCCGCTAGGAGGTTCTCCTCCTTTAATGCTTTAACTTGACCGTTGCAAATTTGCTTGGGAAGGTTCGAATGGATCGTAAGCTGTAGAGCACAAACTCATTTAGGCTTGGTTTTTTTCGGCTGAGGGCGTCGGCTACAACGTTTGCCTTGCCCGGATGATATTTGATTGCGCACTCATAATCATTTAGAAGTTCAACCCATCTATGTTGTCGCATGTTAAACTCCTTTTGATCGAGTATGTGCTGAAGACTCTTGTGATCGGTGTAAATCGTGCACTTGGTACCGTACAAGTAGTGTCTCCATACCTTGAGTGCAAAGACTACAGCTCCCAGCTCCAGGTCGTGGGTAGTGTAGTTCTTTTCATGGAACTTGAGTTGTCGAGACACGTAAGCAATGACCTTCTCGCGTTGCATCAACATGCAACCGAGTCCCTGGATGGATGTGTCGCAGTAGACAACGAAATCATTGGTGCCTTCAGGTAGAGATAGAATAGGTGCACTACAAAGCTTTTCCTTTAGATGCTGAAACGTGGATTCTTGAGCATCACCTCACTTGTAGGCGATTTTGAGTTTGGGCAGTAAGAGGTTGTGCAATCTTCAAGAATCCCTCGATAAATCTTCTGTAATAACCTGCCAGGCCAAGGAATTGGCGGATTTCAGTTGGAGTTTTAGGCGCAGGCCAATTCTTGATAAAGTCGATCTTGGCTGGATCAACATGAATCCCAACTTCATTGACCATGTGACCGAGGAAATGGACTTCACGAAGCCAAAAGTCTCATTTCGAGAGTTTAGCATAAAGTTGTTCTTTCTGCAAAAGTTCTAAAATAAGGCGCAGATGTTGCTCATGTTCCTCCTGGCTTTTAGAGTAGATGAGGATGTCGTCAACAAAAACAATGACGAACTTGTCAAGATGGGGTTGGCACACTCGGTTCATAAGATCCATAAAAACCGTAGGGGCATTTGTTAGCCCAAAAGGCATAACAAGGAATCTTAATAGCAGTATCGAGTCCTGAATGTTGTTTTGGAGATGTCTTCATCTCGGACTCTTAACTGATGATAGCCCGATCTTAGAGTAAAAAACTCGACCCTTTTAGTTGGTCGAATAGATCATCAATGCGTGGGAGTGGATAGCGATTCTTGACAATCACCTTGTTTAGTTCACGGTAGTCTATGCACATTCGAAAAGTATCATCCTTCTTCTTGACAAAAAGTATGGGGGCTCCCCATGGTGACGAGCTAGGCCGGATAAAACCCTTATCCAGGAGCTCTTGCAGTTGTGAAGATAATTCTTCTAGTTCGGTCGGTGCTAGTCTGTAGGGTGCTCGAGCTATAGGTGCTGCTCCAGGAGTTAGCTCGATTTGGAATTCGACTTGACGAGGAGGTGGAAGACAAGGTAACTCTTCGGGAAATACTTCAGGAAAATCGCGAACGATAGGAATATCTTCGACCTTTTTCTCTTTGGTTTGAACATCAGTGATAAGAGCTAGAATAGCGATATGGCCCTTTCGTAGACACTTTTAGGCCTTCACGAATGGATGCCTACTACAGCGCCACCGTTCTCGCCTCGAATATCAAGGGTTTCGCTGTTTGGAAGGCAGATGCGAACGATCTTTTCATGACAAAGTATCTCCACGCGATTTAGGGATAGCCAATCCATCCTAACTACGACATCGAAACTACCGAGAGTGATAGGGATAAGGTCAATATCGAATTTATGACCAGATAACTTCGAACTACAATCACGATGAATACGTGTTGCCTCGAGGGATTTGTCGTTAGCTAGTTCAACTGTGTGCTTACCTTCAAGAGAAGTTAGGGAAGGATTAAGTAGTGTACTAAAGTTGGTGGAAACATAAAATGGTCCGCGCCAGAATCAAGTACTGACACAAAATAGTCGTTCAGAAGGAACTTACCCGTCACGACATTAGGGTCATTCCTTGCTTCGCCTGAACCAATGACGAATACTCGGCCTTCGCCGTTGTTCCCCTATCACTATTGTTACTGTTGTTTCCTTTTCCCGCATTGTTATTGTTGTTGTTCAGCTGAGGACAATTCCTTTTAATGGCCCATCGGCACCACATTGATAGCATCCTTGTTGCTACCTTGTTGTTGCTGGCGCTGAGGTTGTTTGTTCGGCTGTTGCTGAATTTGTTTGGCTGGGTACGGACTTCTGCAATCTTTAGTTGTATGACCTAGCTTCCATCAGCCCTGACAGCGGTTTGGGTCGCATTGCCCGTTGTGGTATCTGTTACATTTGTCGCATTTGGGCTGGTTTCCCTGATAACCGCCTCGGCTTTGACTATTCGACCGTTTGCTGATTTGGAGTTCGGTTGTTGTCGAATTTTTGTTGCTGTTGAGGTGGTTGAGTAGAGCTGGAACCCTTGGCTTAATTTCCGCGCCATTTACGCTTATTATCAATGGAAGTTTCAGGAGCTGATGCGTTGCGTTTAGGTAACTTGCCATGTTCTACTGCCTTGTTAGTTAGGCTGTGAGCAAGTCGAATGTTTTGCTGGATGGTCTGAAGATTGGCTGGTGTCACTATGCTTTGAATTTGGGGAACTAACCCCTTGATGTACAGCTCGATGCGCTTGAAGGCTGGGTCAGACATGTTAGGACACAAGGAGGCCAACCCGTTTGATCATTTCGCATATGCCTCTAACTCTAAGCCAGACATTTTTAGATTGTCGTACTCGGTTTCCAATTTCTGAATGTCTTCCCTGTGGCAGTATTCCTCTTTCATCATGTCCTTGAATGTGTTCGAAGGGGTGGCATTAGCAACTTCCAAGCCTAGTATTTGTACCTACGCATTCCACCAGGAAAGCGCTGCATCTTCAAGGACTCCTGCTGTGAATTTGACCCTATTCTCAGCAGGGCAGTTACACATAGCGAATGCAGATTCCACCTTTTCAAACTAGTGGAGCAGACCAATATCACCTTCGTTGCCAGTGAAGTGACTGGGCTTACAACCCATGAATGATTTGAAGGTGCAAGCCGGTGGCAGAGGTTGGACTTATGGGCCTGAATCAAAGATTTTGCATAGATAAGAACACAAGGTTAAAAAGAGTACAAGAGTTGAAATAGATATTTAGGGCATTCTATAACAATATATTGACCTCCACCCTGAGCGGCTTGATATGCCGCCAACGCTTCGGCGACTCGGTCGTTGATAAGTGCTGTTAGTTGGGCTTGGGTCAAGTTGATGCTCCCATGCCCACCCCCACAACCATTGCCTCGACCGCTCATGATTTCCTTTAATTAAACAAAATGAGTATATAAGACACGGTTATACATTCATTATATAAATTCCAAGAACAAGGTAATCAATGACAACAAGTCCAAGCAGCATAAGAAACAACTTAAATAAAAATATCCAATTAAAATAAATTGCAACTGTCTTTACAACGTATTTCAACAAATATTAAAATTTAAAAGTAAGCATAGGTTTTCAGAAATGAATGAAATGAGAAAGAGTATTAGGTGGTGGATCAATCTTCGACTTCTCCATCGCCCATGTCAGCATCGCCGTCGTCACCGTCGTCGTCATCTTCGTCAGCAACGACCTCTTCGGGTTCTTTCTCCTTGGGATCCTCATAAGGGTCCTCCTCATGTTCTTCTTCGGGTTCTTCTGTCGGGCCCTCTTCGGGTTCTTCATCTTCTGGCTCTGGTTCTGCCAGTGGTGATGGTAGTGCTGGTAGCACACGTTCGTCCAGGAAATGCACCCTCCAAGCAGTCTCGTGTAGGTTCACTTCTAGAAGTCCAACCTGAATATCTCTCCTTTCGTTTGCTTCTTCCAAGTTCCTTATTCTTCTAAGAGCATCTTGCAGGTCTGCTGCTAAACCTTGGATACGTATCTGGTCAGGAGTTTGGCGGACACCTATAGGAGCCTCAGCTCGTGCTACTGGAGTAGGTAGGGAAGAAGATTCACCGGTTTCGGTGAGACTTGCCCGACGAAAAGCGCGGTCTCCACATGATACGGAGGGAAATGAACCAAAGGTGCTTTCCCTGGTGTGTGTGATCAGTCAGAAAAAGAGGATGATGAAGTCGACATACCTGTGATACGTTACGTTTACCTATTAGTGTTTGCACAAAGAAAATCACAATATTTAAAAGTATTGGACGTGTATATACAAAATAATACAATTACTATGTATGCATCTAAATATGATGAACCTTGCAATCCGGAGTGTGGTGTCGTTGTGGTTTCCTATAACGAACGGTTATAGTCTGATTTCCATAAAATAAAATAAAAATATTTTATATTTTAAACCTAGTTCACTATAACCAATTGCTCTGATACTAATCTGTTACACCCTCAAATTCCACATGCAGAGTTTACCGCGAGGCATGTGACCGACTAGGATCTAGCCACTAATCATGTTGAACCAAACAATTAAAATAATAAAAGCATCACTATCAACATGATTAGCGATAAGGTTTTAATTTGTTCAAAAGTCAGTTTTGACGCAGCGGAAAATAAAGTTAAAACCAACAGGAACCAAAACCATCAATTTAAATAAATGTTTAAAAACATAAAGTTTTAGTGAGCCACCCACTCCAGTCGATTGCAACGCCCATCCAAAGCTGTACCTACTGACCTGCAAAGCATGCAACTACGTGTCAACAATAAAGTTGGTCACTTTACAAACTTGAGTTTAGTAAAGTAAAGTTCACAATGTTTTTATTTAAGTATGACTCGGGTAGTTAACCCTCATCATATGACTAAACTGTGTACCGAATGCCGACTTTTCGTTTGTGCCTTCAACAATGTCTATCAACATTAAAGCAAGAGTGAAGGCTAGAATTTCACGCCCGGCCTCCAGCACGGTGTGAGGTTTGTCAAACCTAATAGCACTATCAACTAACACCCCGCGTATGCCTACCCGGCAATCTAATCGGTAAAATACAGGAACTTCCATGATAGAGTTTTTTGTTTAGTATAAGTGTACTATCCACCTCCAATGGATAGCATGTTTCAGTGGTCCACACAAGGGACGCGCGCGTAGCCCAAACTAGGGCTACCGTAAAAAGTGTTGTCCCAAACCAGGGACGCATGCTTTTAGAAAAATGATTGTGAACTCACTTCAGTTTGCTCAGTAGTAAACTTGAAAAGTAATCAGAAATGTCAGTCACTTCCTGATATGTTTACCATTTCAATTAGTTTAATATATATATATAAATTCTTACACGTAGTCTAACACTTAGCCACATAATCGTGTTGTTATGTAATTACTATTTAGGTAAGTTTATGCACATAATCATATCATTCTATAAGCATTCATTGTCGCCTAATAATGTCTGAAGTGATAGTACTTCTGCATAATCAACACAGTTCAAATCACCTTATGCACATTACACTTGTAAATCAAATTTTCATGCAGTTTCATACAAAAATTAATATCAAATTGCAATCACCCAACCACATAGCATTTAGACAAATATATCCACACACATCGACCCATTTAACAATCTAGATATTTAGGCCCACATGTATATTAAACACTCCCCAGGCTGCCCTATCAAAATATCGGTCCAATCACTAAATTGATGATTCTTTGATCCATGTACCATTTAAGCATCTCTGAACAGATTTATATATGTTATATATATACATATATATGTGTATCAAACAGCTCGTTATGTATGTGCACCGGCCCATAAATTAGAAAGTTTAATTGTATATGATCCCGGTATACTATCGGACTTATGAATTTACATGTCACGGACTTTTTTAACTATATGGTATCGGACCCGTTTGCCTACTGTATACATATTCACATGTCTGCCATGTATAACAACTTGTATTTCGAATCTAACTAAAAATCATGCATACCGGACTACAATAGGTTCTTTGTATCACGAACTAGTATAGGTGTTATATATATATATATATATATATATATATATATATCGTATTAGTGTATTCCGGATGTTGTGACCGCACTATATCGGACTACGGTTTTCACGACTGCGGAACATACCTTGTAATCCGAACAAGCACATAATCACAGATTTCATAGTTGCAGTTATTGTTAGTTGAATAAAAAAAATAAACTCTACGTACCAAACCATCAAGTAAACGGACTCTAGCACAACCTATAGCATCAGTAATAACTATCATAAAAATCTTCATCAAGAACCATCAACCATCATCACGAAAACCAAAAACGTAGCAAGACACTTAACATCACATAGCGATATACTCACGAACGAAATTAGATTCGAAGTATGATACCTAGATATGAGAGCTATGGAGAAACTTGGGCCTTGATGCTCCTGATCTTCGTTCACAACAGAGAAGCTCTGAAGCACAGAAACGTCCTGGAGCAGCCGTCTCCCGTCCCGGGGACTGCAAGGGGACGGAAACGCGACGGGTACGGCCGGGAAACGTCCCCGGCAGTTAGGAAACGTGGAGGAAACGGGCAGGCGAAGGGGACGGCGAAGAAACGTCCAACCGAAACGTTTCCTGCGTGTTTGTGGTGAAAATCGACAACCCCAATGGCGATCCCCAAACCCTCAAGAACCAAACCCAAATCCAGATCCCCAATTTGGCTCCTTACAGTCACCATCTCCGCAATCGCACTCCTCTACCTCTTCTCATCTCTACTCTCAACCACCGGATCAAACCCACTTCAAACCCCCATTTTACAGTTCAACAATCACAATAATCGCATTCATCACAGTGATTCAGAGAAGTTTTTGTATTGGGGAAACGGAATTGACTGTCCAGGAAAACACTGTGAGTCGTGCGAAGGTCTCGGTCATCAGGAGTCCAGCCTCCGTTGTGCTCTTGAAGAAGCAATTGTGTTAAAAAGGTTTGATTTTTAAGTTAATTTTTTGAGTTTAAGTGCACATTGTTGGAATATTTCACTTGATTTTGTGAAAATTGATTTGGGTTGTTGAGATTAGGATTGGTAGAACAAGATCCAGATTTTTTTTTATTTTTTTTTTAATAATTCAAGTGCAAAGTTTGTGGTGAAAATCGACAAGGATCGTATTCAAGAGTTAGAGCACACTTGCTCGGTATAAAAGGTACGAAAATATGAAACCGTAGGACACTGACAGGTTTATCAGGTTTGGGTCGGGTTGCTGATCAAAGTTATAATACCCCTGCTCTTTCAATTGGGCATTTCAAGTTTATCATTTATTCAATAAAATGATAAATAACTAATTTGAGTTTTTGTGTTACATTATCTTTGATATATATTTATTTTTTTATATGTTTTTATTCCCGTACCCGTCCCGTCCCCGCTTCTTAAATTTTTTAGTTTTGCCGTTTCCCGTGCCCGTCCCCGTACCCGTACCCCGTTCCCGTACCCGTCCCAGTGCATCATAGCAGAGAAGAAATGGAAGGAGGGAAGTTCGTAGGTTGTGGCTGAAAAGTGGAGGAGTTTGTGGTGAATAAATGTGAGTCATGCACACATACGTAACCTTTTAAAAAGGATAAGAGTTGGGGGCGGTTTGGGATTTGCTGGAGTTTGGGCTGCAACTAAGTTAGGCTATGGAAATCGATTTGGGCCGAGAACATGGGGACGCAAAAAGGGAAAAAGTGGAGCTACACAAGTTGTTTTGATATTGTTATTATTATTATTTTTTTTTATTTATTTATTATTATTATTATTATATTATTATTATTAAACCAACTATAAAATTAAGCTAAAGTTGGACCTCATGCGTCTCAAGCTACGCGAGCGAGTTGAATCGACAAGTGAGACGTGTAATTTGGTTCAAACCGTTCGGGTCGGTTCAACACGATATGGATTCGAATTTAAATATTTATTTGCATAATATGAACATATACTATAATTTAGATAAGTATGTGATTAATTTATAAATGCGAAAACGGATAGTTTTTACCTCGAAATTTGCGGGTTGTCACATAAAAATATCATTATTGTCGTCACATTACGAATCCACATCCATCAGTTTGTCGGTCTTACAAACTTATCACAGCCAACACTTATGAGTAAACCCATACACAACCACAAATCAAAGACCAAAAATCATTCACAAACCAAAAAAAAGATAAACAAAGGCACTAAACCGGTTGTTCAGATGTCGCTACCAAAGACCATACTGACGACGGTCGAAAACAATGAAGTTAGGGTCTCAAGCAACTAAAGCACAACCATCATCGACTAATACGTGAGGAAATCACCCCTTTAATGCTCTCTGATGACAAGAGATGTACAAAAACATAAAAACAATATTCATTTACTTTGTCTATTAATGATAAGCACAGACACCAAATTGGTTGTGCAAACGCTGCTACCAATAACTACGCCTAACGGCGGACTGCGGCGTCTCAGACAACTAAATAATAGCTATCACCTACCGATGTGCCAAGACATCACGGTGGGGAACCATTTTAATGGGAAACCCGTTAATTAAAATCACATAAATCAGCGATCTCAGAACCAAAAATAGTCTCAGATGAGTGTAAACTCACCATCACTGAACGTTCAAGCGAGAAAGAGAGACAAAATCCATCACATAGGACCACCAAAGCCACAAAGGTCTGGAATCTCATAAATGTTCTCAAGTGAGAGTAAACCCATCGTCACTGAACGAAAAATGTTCTCAAATCATTACCGTGGTGATGGTGTGATGGTGTGACTCTCTGTTCACCCCACCACTAAAAAGGGGTAAAAATGGCAGCAATGATGTTGCGGTTGTTGGGAATCAGTGTATCAAAATAGTAGCGGAAGCGGTTTATATAATTTACCAAAAGCCGATTATATATGTTTGATTTATTAATCCGATTAATAAATATTCCCAATCAGGATGAAGGTTATACGCGTATAAACAAATAGAATAATAAACAACCATAGAGGGTTTTAGTAATCAACCTTTGACGACTACACCGGGATCGTAACACGCGGGTTACAACGAATCCTCGCTAGTAGGAAGTTCACAACCGAGCACAAGATACCCAAAGGTAGAACCGGCCAAGAAGTAGGCGGCGACGGCGGCTAAACTTGAGAGGGAAGCTAGGGTTTTGTGTTTTTATAAAAGTGTGTCTAGGGTTTGCACCTTAAGCATCCTTTTATAGAACCCAATCTTACACAAAAGCCCTTTAAGATAATACAATTATAATTCTCTTAATAATAATCTAATTAATATTAAGTCCCTCAGGTTTTAACTATCATTATTTCACAAATAATAATCCACCTACTCGTGAACATATACGATTCGTGTACCAACGTGTAACTCTTCGGATCGTACCGAGTTAGTTACGTTGACTTTAATTACGGTCGGACATACATATCTCCAACAATCTCCCACTTGGACGATTTTAATTAAATGAGTCAACGTGTGCAGAGTTGGACGCCTAGCTGCATCGCACTGCTCCTAACATGGTATGACACTTTACAGTCGTCAACTAGTTCTTTGAGTTCAAGTAACACTTTACTTAACCAAATACTGTAGCCCTTATAATTCTATCAATAAGTCCCTTCTATATAGAACATTCATTGATCATAAGACATGGATCATTCATTCTTATATAGTGATCAACTATTCTCTGTTCTCGACTTTAATTCAAACTGGTCTAACGAACTACTTTTAATCTGAGCATGGCCACGCGTTTATTCCAGTTTAAGTTAACGAGGGCGCCAGAATGTCTAAACTTCTAATTGCATAGAAGTAAAGAATTCCATTAGCGTCATACAACTCCCACTTAACCTTGGATTTTTCCCAACGCTACCCGGATTACTATCCATGTTTCAGGACAATGTTAGATAACATCAAAGATTGTCCTTGATCAATGTAGTTTAATATGTGCCTAAGGAAGAAGGACAGATTGAACATATCAATATCAAAACATCTCATGACTTAGATCCATGGAGATCGTTTTGCAGCTAGTCACATCCAATATCATTCCCTATTGATATATCTGTGAATTTTGATTCTCAAACCCTTGAGTTACTCATCTCATGAATACAATCATCTCAATTCACAATAGTCTTACATTCAAATTCATTCCCATGTAATTAGATCGACTACGGATTTTTAGAATACGCTTATTCAAGGATATAAACATACAAATAACGAACACAGTTACAAAATAATTAAACTTGCATTTAACCAATAAATCAAATAACTATTCAATGTAACTGTTGTAGTTCAAAATTAAAACACAAATACTAACTACAGATCATGCCCATTGTCTAGCAAATCTAATCCCTATCTTTTCAGCATGCTCCTCAAGCTTGCGGTAAAGGCTTACTTAGTAAAGGGGTTAGCCAGATTTAGATCCGTATGAACTTTGCTTATTACGATGTCTCCACGCTCTATTATCTCTCTAATTTAGTGGAATTTTCTGAGTATATGCCTTATGATTTGATGCGACCTTGGTTCCTTTGCAAGAGCAATGACACCAGTGTTGTCACACAACATCTCGATCGGTTTCTCTATGCTAGGCACAACGTCGAGATCAGTAATGAACTTCTTCATCCTGGCAGCCTCCTTAGCAGCATCCGATGCAGCATTGTATTCTGATTCACAGGTGGATTGAGCAACCAAACTTTGCTTCGAGCTCTTCCAAGTAACAGCCCCACCATTCAGAATGAAAACATATCCTGTCTGTGATCTTGAATCATCACGACCAGTCTGGAAACTTGCATCAGTATAACACTTAACTGACAGCTCCTCATCCAGTCCTCCATATATTAAGAACATGTCCTTAGTCCTTCTTAAGTACTTAAGAATGTTCTTCACTGCAGCCAAGTGACTCTCTCCCGGATTCTGTTGATATCTACTTGTCATGCTAAGAGCATACGAAACATCAGGTCTAGTACGTAACATGGCGTACATGATAGAACCAACAGCAGAAGCATATGGAACTCTTTCCATTTTCTACTTTTCCTCTTCAGTCTTTGCACACTGCTCGCTATTAAGAATGGTTCCATGTGCCATGGGCAAGAGCCCCCTTTTTGAGTCTTGCATTGAGAAGCGTCGCATGACCTTATCAATATATGTACTTTGACTTAAACCTAATAACCGCTTTGAACTATCTCTATAAATCTTTATTCCTAGAATATAAGCGGCTTAACCAAGATCTTTCATTGCGAAACATTTACCCAACCAAGCCTTAACATCTTTTAGCATAGGGACATTGTTTCCAATGATTAGTATGTCATCTACATATAGAATGAGAAAAGTGATATAGCTCCCACTAGATTTCTTGTAAACACACGGTTCATCTTCATTTTTAATAAACTCTTTGATTTTCTGATCAAAACGAAGATTCCAGCTGCGAGATGCTTGCTTTAATCCATAGATGGATTTATTTAGCTTGCACACCTTATTAGGATTCTTTGGATCGACAAAACCTTCAGGTTGAACCATATAGACATCTTTAAGTAAGTGTCCATTAAGGAATGCAGTCTTGACATCCATTTGCCATATCTCATAGTCATAATACGCAACAATGGCAAGTAGAATTCTAAAAGACTTAAGCATGGCTACTTGCGAGAAAGTTACCTCATAATCAATTCCTTGAGTCTGAGTGAACCCTTTCGCTACAAGCCTTGCTTTGTAGGTTTGCACATTTCCATCCAAGTCGGTCTTCTTCTTGAAGATCCATTTGTTTCCTACAGTCCGACCTTCGGTAGGAAGATCAACCAAATCCCAAAATTTGGTTCTCATACATGGATTGCATCTCTGCATTCATGGCTTCCTGCCATTTCTTGGATTCTGAATCCAACATTGTAGCTTTGTAAGTAGCAAGTTCAGCTTTAGCAATCATGAAGATATCGTCATACCTTTCAGGTGCACGACGATCCCTAATACTTCTTCGAACACTTGGTGTTTCTGTTGTTTCTTGAGTCCTCTCAGGCTCAACTTCAACAACTGGATCAGTTACTTCTGGTTCTGACTGAACAACTGGTTCAGTCACTTGTGATTCTCGAATTTCTTCGAGATCCACATGGTTTTCTCCAATCCCTCGCGCCAGAAGCTCTTCCTCCAAGAAAGTGCCTCTGCGTTTAGTGAAAATCTTATTTTCAGTGGGGTGGTAGAAAAGGTAACCAATCCTTTTAGCGTATCCGACGAAAACCACTTTTTCGCCTCTGGGATCTAGTATATCCGAAGATTCTAGAGTGACATTGAAGGTCCGAGATTAGGCGGTTTTAGACGGAAGTTAGTGGATAAACTTAAACCGATTCGGTAGAATGTTATTAAGAATGGAGTAGAAGTTGAATGCAGCGGAAGTCTTCATTCATACCGAAAGAGTATACATCTTTATAAGTCCAGCTGCCGGAGTTCCTGGAGAGAATCCGGCAGCACCTCCCCGTAGGGATGCCAAAAACTTAAATGATAAAATGAACAACACACCTATATATAGGGAGACAAGTTCGCTGGAATGAACATGAGTTCGGGAGAACTTGCATATGCAAGTGCGGCCGAACTTGACATCAACATGTCAAGTTCGAGCGAACTTGACCTCCACAAGTCAAGTTCGGGCGAACTTGTTCCCTTTTACACTGAAAACTCCGTATTTTGGTCGTGTGTTCGATTCTAACCTATACAATATTCAACACACGCTCAATCTAGCCTATTCGACAAGTGACGAACACAAAATGCATCAACAGATTCCCCCTTGTTCGTTACTGTCGAAGCTTGATCTTGAACTTCAAAACTTTGAGCCGTGTTTGAATATTCTCTGCAACCTCAATCAAGGTGTCTGCCGATGTCGTCGAGACGCGTCAACAGATTCCCCCTTAATTGATGATCCGGGTTTGCATTAACAACTTTCAAAACCGCTGAAATCTCCAATTCAGATCTTTGGTTGCGTGGTTTCCGACTCCTCTGATTTACTTGACCGACAAATTTTCTCGAATAACCATCAACTCGAAGCTAATCAATGCAGCAGCTTCTCCATTTCGACGATAACCGCATCCGAGTTCAGTTTTTGAATAAGCGTTGAGCATCGAGAGTTTATTCCGCACACTCCTAAAGTATCAAAAAACTCAACCGGCAATTGATAGAAACTTTGAATCACCGCATCAGAAAACTTCAAATCAACGAATACCCTCGAAAATCCGAAATCCCGATTTCCGTAATCGCAGTTAAGCACCCTTCAGAAAGATTTGATTAGCAAATCGGTAATCTACTCAATCAACAAATCTTCATCGGAAACAGATAATCTGGTAATGCATCAAATCTAGAAACATACGTCCGTGACCAAAATCACATTCTTCCTCTTCAGTCATAATGCCAGATATATAGCTATCTCTAGTAGACCAGCGCCACTTAATCACCAAACATCATAATCCAATGGCGGTTAGTCCAAAGAGAAGAATGATTCATCTGCTTGAAGACTAAAAATAATGGCCACCAAAGGCTATCATCAGTTAGCGTATCTGGGATAACTTCAGATCTCTTTGGTAATTTTGAAACCCTCCGTCTTCGGAGCTAGTCATTAATCCTAAGACACTGAACATTTTGAACGTCCTTAGTTTCTTCATCGGTACTAACGACTGCTAATACAGCTAACTGTTCCTTAACCAGAGATCATGACTCTAACCATTAAGCATTAATCTGTATCATGATCTGATAAATTGGAACTTCATATGATCACAAAATCTCAGTGAATCTCAATTCTATGCATTTCCCGAAAATCTGCAATCGGTAACCATCTGGATACTGTTGCAGTAGTCACAAATTTCAAAAATGCCGGAATCTTCAAATATTGAAAATTTTTTTATTCCCCCTCATTTTTGCAAATTTTGACCATACTGAAATTTTCACTGAAATTCCCCCTGAAATCCTGAACTTTCAGTTTTTAACAAATACGGATTTAACGTTTAGGCCCATTACTAGTCACGACACCCAAAACATCATCATTCTGCATCGGTATCAATGACTCTCCCGTTATCTTCAAAAATTTTGTGACCATATCACCAAATCTGTACTCTGAAGCTCTAGACGGTGTCCCCGAACATCCCGGTTCGGTCTTCGAAAACCCGAAAAAAATTCTATCGCCAAATTTTTTCTGGACACTCATCTCATCAATACGATCTACAATTTTTTTATGCATTGGACCAAGTTCGGGCGAACTTGGTCACCCATTACCAAGTTCGGGTGAACTTGGTCTTCTAACTCACAAGTTCGGGCGAACTTAAGTTAAGTTTGGGCGGACTTGATCAAGTTCGGGCGAACTTGATCAAAAATGATACAAGTTCGTCGAACTTGACCAATATAAGTCAAGTTCGAGCGAACTTGATCCCCCACATCAGCCCATTTTTCCCATTTTTCGATCCAGAATCCTTATTTCTTCGAATTTCGAGATGAATCCACCATAGATCTGGTCGAAAATGGTTTTCTAACAATCCTATCTGTTCAATTTTACTTTTCATCCGTGGATTGTATGTTTATTTGATAATTTACGTCTAAAACCCCTCCTAATGTCCATAAATGTCCAAATTCATGAGCGTAGGTGATAACCGTAGCTCTGATACCAATTGAAGGTCCGTGATCAGGCGGTTCTAGACGGAAGTTAGTGGATAAACGTAAACCGATTTGGTAGAATGTTATTACAGAAAGGAGTAGAAGTAGAATGCAGCGGAAGTCTTCATTCATACCGAAAGAGTATACATCTTTATAAGTCCAGCTGCCGGAGTTCCTGGAGAGAATCCGGCAGCACCTCCCCGTAAGGATGCCAAAAAATAAATGATAAAATGAACAACACACCTATATATAGGGAGACAAGTTCGCTGGAGTGAAGATGAGTTCGGGCGAACTTGCATATGCAAGTTCGGCCGAACTTGACATCAACATGTCAAGTTCGAGCGAACTTGACCTCCACAGGTCAAGTTCGGGCGAACTTGTTCCCTTGTACACTGAAAACTCCGTATTTTTGTTGTGTGTTCGATTCTAACCTATACAATATTCAACACACGCTCAATCTAGCCTATTTGACAAGTGACGAACACAAAATGCATCAACAGACACAAGCGTTACATCCCCAGACCTTAAGATAGGATACTTTAGGTTTCTTTCCATGCCATATCTCATAAGGCGTTTTCTCAACCTTCTTCGTTGGAGCTATATTCACAAGTCTTGCGGAAGTTTCTAGAGCATAACTCCAAAAGGAGCGTGGGAGGGTTGTTCGACACATCATTGATGTGACATTTGTGTATTTCAATCTTGTAACGACTTCCGAACAATTTGATGATTAATGAAATTTTGTGTTTTTTACAATTTGTGTATTTAATTATGACTTCTATGCATTTTCAATATATATGTTCGATTTTGACCTTTCAAAGCTTTTTTGGAAGTGTAATCGCAAAACGAAATCAGGTAACTGCAACGTATAGTCCGGAATAGTGACATAATCTAAACATACCCTAAATATCCTTTACATAACTTAGAAATAAGTTTTGAAGGGTTTGGTATGTCAAAAACAAGCTTATTCGATCACAGGGACTATTTACGACAAACTACAAAAGTCTGCCGATTCTCGTAGCGATGCACACTCCGGAACAAGTTTACAAGCTTAACATACCTTAAATAACCATTACATAACTTAGAATTAAGTTTTGAAGGCTTCGGTATGGCAAAATCACGCTTTTGCAACTTCAGCGGCTATTTTGCAAATTCTGCGAAACTATGCCTTTTTGCGTAAAACGCTATCTGGAACATGTACGAACATCCAAAAGTTTTTCTAAACATTAAGATATCATATTTTATAGATTGGAATGCAAAAATGTCGTTCGTTACGCATTTACGGTCATACACGCGTTCGTTACGATTTTCGTCATAATTAACCGAAAACCGCAACCGTACGACCAAACGAACCGACCTATGGAACATTTTTGGACATATTTCAAGTTCCCTATACTTCTTTTCCTTATGGAGCTTAAAAATCAGGTTAACGGGTGTTACAAGTGCCAAAACGTGTCAAAAAACAAGTTCAGGGGCCTGTTTTGCCAATTTTTGAAAGGTTCTGCCAGCTAAACGGCTTACGGACCTTAAGCCCAAGTCCTTACGGTCCGTAAGGGACCCCCAGCTCACCAAAAACGTGGCAGCAGCTGAATAACTTCATTTTTGACTCATGAATCCGACTTTGCCACCCTTAATTCTGCACTTTACACCTAAGGGACACTAATCAAACTTGTGGGTGAGTCATGGGACACTTGTTAATCACCTACAACATCAAGAAAACTATAAACACCATAGTGTTCTTTACATTTGAACTCTTGCAACCACTGTTCTTGCTATAACCTACCACAAATCCGAATTTGCAACCTCCTTGGAGCTATTCTCTGGTTCTTGAATCATTCCTTGGTGTTTGTAAGCATTCCACTCTTACTATGTTCAATTATTATAGCTTAAATTGATTAAAAATCAAACAGTTTGACTTCTGTTTGACTTTTAGTTTTGATCATCAATTGATCAAGATAAAGCTCAATTGAATCTTGCAATATGATGGTAATCAAGGTGGTTATGATCCCTAAAAATCATGCCTACTGATTTCCACCATTTCTAGTTATTTTGGCAAGTCAAATTTTCGGTCAAAATGCGATTTTTGCGCATTTTGCATCGGATCTGCTTTCCAGTATCAAAACAGGTTGTTTTGATGCCAAAATACTTTTATAAACAAATTAAGACATGTCAATATATGTCAAATTCGCCACTCTTGTTATAGTGCTTGTTTAGAGTCAAAAGTCTAGCGGTTCGACCACCACTTTAACTTTTGAATCCGACCCGTTTGGTCGACCTTAGGATCCGACCAAACACATATTTGTGACCATAGTTGTATAGGGAATAACCCTCTGAGGTTATACCTTATGGTCACGTCGTTTAGTTAGTGTTATGATAAGTTGCTTATTATACATTTATAAATGACCAAAATGCCCTTTTTGCGCATAAATCGATTTTAAGCATGTGTAACCAAAGTTTTGGCATATAAACTGATGTTATAACATTATTAAACATGCTTTAGCATATAGAACCTATCATAACACATCCGAGCACGCATTTACGCAAATGAACCGTTAAAGTAGCGTAAACTACCTTAACGAGTCATAACGGGTCAAAAGCACTTAGGATCCTTTCCAAATCAGAATGTTAACCTTCTTAAACCATTTCATATGAGTTCCAACACTCATTTGGTTTATGAGGCATCATTCTATCCGATCTTCCGTTTATGTCACGACTTATTTACATAAATTATCCGATATTAGGACACACGTGAATCTTCGGACTCTTGAGCTTTTGTTTAGGATACTTTTGCAACCACATATGAGTACATAGTCCCCTCTTTTACGTTTTCAAATGTTTTGGGGTGAAACATATTGTGCCCATTGTTACTTTCATGTTTTTCATGACATTATACATGCTTTGATTACATAATACATATGCTACATGATTTTCATTGCATTTTGCTTCATACTGTTGACCTAGCATATTTAGCACATTGGTTTTCAAAGACATTTTTGCTATGTATGTTGACTGAGCATACTAGTACATGGTTTTCAAAACATTTACCATTTTCAAGACATGCTTACATTGTTATTGACATTTTGGTGCGTTGAACTCGACAATGATACATTCATTAACATTGATCACGCCGACCGGTAGTATGTAATGGTACCATAGGATTGACAATCCCGTTCCCACTTCCTAGGTATGTTTGGAAGTGACCTTAGGGAATGACAGATTCCGATGAACATTGATAAACCCTTGACCGGATAGGGGTTTATCCGACAGTCAACAAGGCGTGAATGTGTTCGCAAACAATCCATAATATATGTTTTAACAATAAAGGCAAATGGTTTATAAAACATGACATTGGTTCACATGACATCTGTTTACTCGACATTGGTTTACTCGACATTGGTTTACATGACATTGGTTTACTCGACATTGGTTTACATGACATTTGTTTACTCAACATTGGCTTACTAGACATTGGTTTACATGACATTGTTACTCGACATTGGTTTACATGGCATTTGTTACTCGACATTGATTTACATAACATTGGTTTCCTCGACATTGGCTTATGATGAATGACTTAAATAGCGTGACATATGTAATATGATAAAAGTATGGTGGATACGCCGATGGTACTTCCTATATATAAGTGCTTTTATTATCTTACATATTGTGACGTTATCTAAATCATTTTAAACAAATTACAAGACATGACATATCTTATACAAAACACGACATTATTACACGAGACAAAACTTACTTTTGGTTATCTATTTAGCCAAGCTTTATTTCTTTTATATCATATTGATTTTCATATGGTTTTTATAAAAGAAACTTTTTATGGTTCATGGCGACTTTTGTACTACTTTAAACTTTTCTTACAATAATCAAAGCCATGAAGCATCAACACAAAATCCTATGTACTCCTCGGCATTTCTTTGCTGACTTTATTTTCACATATGTTTCAGGGACGAATGTTTGAGATTGATCGTGCTACACATAGGGCAGACTTTGAGCTTTAGTGATAATAAAAGCAAGAAGAACATTTTAATATATGTTGTATTTTTCGTTTTATCTAAGACATGTAAACAATTATATTCAATAAAACTTAACTTATTATGCCATGGTTGTTGAAACAATAATTTTGTTACAACACTCCCCGACGTTTCCGTCACGGTTTGTTGTTTTACGTGATCGGGGTGTGACAATTGATCGAACCATATCTAATAGAGTTCGATTTCTCCTCTCAAATACACCATTATGTTGTGGTGTTCCAGGTGGAGTGAGTTGTAAACTATTCCACAATCCTTTAGATGGTCGATGAACTCCTGACTAAGATATTCACCGCCTCGATCTGATCGAAGCATTTTGATAGTTCTATTTAGCTGATTCTCTACTTCGTTGTGGTACTCCTTAAACTTTTCAAGTGTTTCATGTTTATGCTTCATAAGATAAACATAACCATATCTACTGAAATCATCAGTAAATGTAACAAAGTATCTTTCTCCATGTCTTGACATTGTTCTAAATGGACCACATACAAGTCCCAACAGATCATTAGCTCTTTCTCCAACATTTGAAAAATGTGATTTTGTTAGTTTTCCACTTAAGCATGATTCGCATTTGCCAAACATTTCTAAACCCTTGGAATCTAGGATTCCTGCGGTTTTGAGTTGTTTAACACGATTCTCGCTTATGTGACCAAGTCTACAATGCCACATATACGTATCATTAAAGTCTAACTTATTACGTTTATGGGAGATGTTGCATAATATGTTATTGTTTTGTATTTCTATCTCATAGATTCCATGTTTGGTTTTGCATCAAAGTAAAATACATCATTAAAATAAGCATAAATAAATTTACCATTAAAACGATAATTGAAACCTTGTCCATGCAAAGCAGAAACCGAAACAATATTTCTAGTGACACTAGGAATAAAATAAACATTGTTCAAAACAAGTTCTAAACCAGAAGGAAGTAAAAGAACATATTCTCCAATCGCCTTCACAGCAACTCTTTGTCCATTGCCAACATGGACCTCCAAGTCGCCCTGTTTCAGCTTCCTAATCTTTCTTAGTCCCTGCAAAGCATTACAAATGTGAAAACCACATCCTGTGTCAAACACCCTTGTTTTGCCAAAAAAGCAAAGATTTCAATAACATATATACCTGAGGACTCTCCTCCTGAAGCCTTGGCTTGCTTCAGTTCAGCTAAATACTTAGCACAGTTCCTCTTCCAATGCCCAATTTCATTACAATGAAAACACTTGGCATCCTTCTGAGGCTTCTTGTTTGCAATAGATTTGCCTTTGCCCTTCCCTTTGCCATGATTGCCCTTTTGTTGGTGTTAGGTTTCTTAACATGACCCTCCTTGATCATCAGCACTGGTGCAGTCTTGCTGGGTATATTTACCTCAGCAGTTTTGAGCATCTGATGCAGCTCTGATGTACCCATCACTCAAAAGGGATTCCATACGAGCTAAGTGATCAACATATGCCTTCATTTTTAGCACATGGGCGCTAACTGACGTACCTTCTTGCATACGAGTGGTTATGAGTGATCTTATCACATCAAACCTCTCATGACGAGCCTTTTGTTGGAACATTTCTACCAGGTGCTCATTCATCTCGTATGCCATCATATCCTCCATGGTCCTTTGAAGTTCAGGGATCATGAATGATAACATCAGACATTAGACTTTCAAAGCGTCATCAAAGTGCTTCGCATAGTTTCTATATGCAATAGTTTGCTATTGATGGGTTCATCAGGGACTGGCGTTTCAAGAACATACAGTTTGTTCTCCGCTTTGAGAACAATTTTCAAGTTGCGGTGCCAGTCCATGAAGTTGGAGTGGTTCAGTCTGTCCTTCTCTAAGATGGACTTGAGAGAGAATTGGGAGGAATTGTTTTCATTTGACATCTACAAAATTCAAAATTAATTTATTAGTATTTATGTTTTAAATATCCTAATTTTTTATTTTATGACCAAAAAACAAAATTTTAATTAAGATGATACCCCGATTCATCAATTATAGTGAATTGGCTTGAGCACTATCCACTGGTATGATTATGTAGGTAAACAACGATTGTTAATTGTGTCTACTACACAACTCTCCATTTGGGGTTATCGCTTAAAACGATGTATGTTTAACCCCAACTATGCCCACTTGATGAACAAGCGATGTTTTGTCCTTTACTGTTAACTGTAACAACGGCCTATGTTACACAGGAAACGCGATGATTACCTTCTTTCATGATAGATGCCCAGATGCAAGGTATAACACTAACATTTGGGTTCTATTTAGAATGAAGTGTTAACTCGTTAAGGGTGGCATAAAACATCAATTTAAGTTTGGGATTTATTTTAATATTTACCAAAAATATATTAAATAACTCCTAGCATAAGGCGAGTTACATTGCAGTTTATAAAATCCAATTTTATATAATTCGTGATAATAGAAACTCCTTTCCACACTCTACCAGGTATAGTTTTAAATACCCTATTAAACTATGTTGGTCGTTTTATCGCGAATAAACTTGTTTTGAATTTTAATAAAACTCTTTTATTAGATATATTTTTCAGTTTTATAAAACTTGTTTTAATAAAACCATTGTCTTAATTGTGAAAATTTTTATTTATATTGGGTTATCTATATTATTTACAATAAATAAAACATACGACAAAACACAATAATAAAATAATCGAATCGAGCCCCTAATAGGTTGCCCGTTTCGTTTTAGCCAGAAACGAAACGAACTAGTCTAAAGGGTTTCAAAAGCTAATTTTTTAAATCTCCCACTTGACCCGTGATCTCTATCTTTATGGTACCTGTTTGCCATTTATCTTGATCTTGATCTTGTACTTAAAGGATTACAATAATAAATTTGAAAATACAATAAACCCAAATCTATTCTAATCCTATCTATTACATCGGATCCAATATCCGCAAAAAAATACAAATAAAAAAAACCATTACATCGGATCCAATATCCGGGAAAAAAAATACAAATCAAAATAAAATCATAACCATAACAAACACAACCATGACAAAGGTCATAACCTAGGGCTCGATTCACATCACAATCCATAGACAACCAAAAGCTTTTGATCTTTTGTCAAAATAAATAATTTTTGACAAACAAAACATAGATCAAAAATTATAACTTTACCATCTATACGCGTGTAACCGTGGCTCTGATACCATTGTTGGGAATCAGTGTATCAAAATAGTAACGGAAGCGATTTATATAATTTACCAAAAGCCGATTATATATGTTTGATTTATTAATCCGATTAATAAATATTCCCAATCAGGATAAAGGTTATACGCGTATAAACAAATAGAATAATAAACAACCATAGAGGGTTTTAGTAATCAACCTTTGACGACTACACCGGGATCGTAACACGCGGGTTACAACGAATCCTCGCTAGTAGGAAGTTCACAACCGAGCACAAGATACCCAAAGGTAGAACCGGCCAAGAAGGAGGCGGCGACGGCGGCTAAACTTGAGAGGGAAGCTAGGGTTTTGTGTTTTTATAAAAGTGTGTCTAGGGTTTGCACCTTAAGCATCCTTTTATAGAACCCAATCTTACATAAAAGCCCTTTAAGATTATACAATTATAATTCTCTTAATAATAATCTAATTAATATTAACTCCCTCAGGTTTTAACTATCATTATTTCACAAATAATAATCCACCTACTCGTGAACATATACGATTCGTGTACCAACGTGTAACTCTTCGGATCGTACCGAGTTAGTTACGTTGACTTTAATTACGGTCGGACATACATATCTCCAACAGCGGTGGTGTAACAACGAAGATCATCATCGTGGTGGTGGCGTGACGGTGGTGACCGTCTGGTCATCACCTCTCTATCTCTCTCTTCTATTTCCTTTGTCCCTCTCTGTCTCCTCCCCTTCTCTCCCTTGAGAAGCCCAATAAGTGTTTAAAAGGGAATAATGGGGTGAGACAATGAAGAGATACCAGGAGACGCGGGTGGTGGTGCCACGGTGGTGACCGTCCGATCACCACCCATATCTCTTCTATCTTCCTTTTTCACACTCTACTTCTTCTATGTCTCTCTCTTGAGAAACCCAAAGAATAGTCTAAAAGGGGAGAACAAGATGACGTGATAACACAGGGGTGCATCAAACCCGTATACATGGATGAGCCTAATCAAATAATTATTCATTCACTTCACCTATTACTAGATATTAATAATTCTAAAACCACAAACGTATGATCTGGATATCAATATCGATCTGTGTCTTGTATGAACCAAAATTAACCCTATAGCAAGCTCGACTTATTACCATCACCCCTATTTCTTACCAAACGTGTGTTTGCCGTGCGATCTATTAGAAGTCTTAGCTTATTTCTAAGAACAGCAAGCTGAGTTTGCAATTCCGAAAACTCAGTCTTCATAATCCTTTGGGCGTCTTGAATAACTTCCTCGTTTACGCCTTCTTTTGATAATCTCGCTCTTAACAATTCAGTGGAAACCGTAATTTCACTGCTCATAGTAAGCATCAGTTCCTTGTTAGACATTCGCGGGAACATCCGCTTCGTGGCCTTCAAGGCTTCCATCCATTCCGTTTGATCTTCCTGACTGTTTGCCCGCAAATGCAGCCTTGTTGTGCCTGTAAATATTGAAAACCTTCTGTCATCTGATCTACTTTCCCGAATTGATGATACCTATAATTTGACCACCAAAATAATGAATCTGATCATAACATCATTAATTACTCTGAGAACTTTTTTATTTGTAGGTGTTTTACGAAATTAAGAAGGGTATTTTTTTGAAGATGTCTAAATATTGATGTTGTATCTGTACAATAATTACTAAAATATACTTTAATTCGATTTTCACTAAAAATATATCACTTCTAATATATATAGAGGGTGGTTAACGTACAAGAGCCCTTACCCTACATTACGTACGCGATCACCCCAGCCTTACGATCTCGCATCCATCAAACGCGGAGAAACTAATTAAAACAATAAATTTAATCAAAAAAATACGTAATTCCAACCGAGAAGGTTAAGATTCGACAATTTCCATCTCTTGAATCCCGGTGATTCAATGATGGCTTAACGTACGAACTGTACGCGATTGTATTTTCAACGTGTGATTTAATTCTTCAACATGCGATTTTGGTTTTTTTTTACACCATGCAAAATTTTGTTTTTTATATAACATGTGAAAAATGTTATTGTACAAACATGCGATTTCCAAAAAAAATCATTTGTCACATGCGATATCTTGGAAAAAAGAATCTTATTGTAACATGCGAATTTTATTTTCCAACAATCATTTGTAACATGCGATTTATTGGAAAAAAGCATTTTATTAAAACATGCGAAGTGTATTCTTTTTAAACATAACGTGCAAAATTTATATCACGTACAGTTCGTACGTTAAGGTATTTTGTACAATACAATTTTGCTCACTGACGAATTCAGTATCTTCAAAACGACATCTCGTCTAGAAGAAATCGACATCTCGTTTCGAAGAAATGAACTCGCGATTTGCTTATTGAAGGAATTGTCTAATTTGCCCTCTGCTAACTGAATGGATTGTCCGATATCCTCTTATGTACGAAAACTGAATCAGGGACACGTGTAGAGCTATTATGATCGCGTACGTAATGTATTTGTATTCTACACATCCTCTATGTATATATATATGTTTGTTGTTATAAAATTCTAAATACATAGTTTTCTTTATAAAAAAAAATCAACATTCCCATATAAATTTTATTGAAAACCAAGTTGCATTCAAAATAAATTATTTTTCAAACAAGCAAAAGGCTGAGAGTTCAAATATTGTAGAATAGAGCTTGGTAATAATAAATTGATATGTCCTCAATAGGATATACTGGTGATTAAGTGCTGTATTTCACAACCAAAAGGTTGAGAGTTCAAATATTGTAGAATGCAACTTATGAGTGTATTTATCATAAAAGATCTAGGTTTTGCTATTGAAAAAGTTTGATAAAATTTTTATAGCAACATATCTAGGTTTTTATGAGAAACATATATTTGAGGTAATTAGAGAACCAAATTGTAAACAGTTCAATATTTACATATCCTAATTCGCTCTCCCAGTAAGCGGATATGGTGAGTCGCCTATAAACCAAACATCTTAAAAACATAACAGAAACTCTTATTATTTTCCAAGAACACCAACAAATATAAAAGTAAGTAATCTTAGTTTGAATAACCTTGAGGTGAAGTTCGCCAAGCGGCTTGCGGTGGTGCGGGAAACAAGTACCAATCACCCGAGATCCTTTATCGGTTTCGTTTGAAACGATGATTTTGTGGAGACCATGAATCTTGTAATATGAAAGCACACCATCTTGTAAGACAAACCATCTTGGTTTCCAGCCTTTGCCACAATTCACCCACTTTTCCAAGATCCCAGATACCCTTGTTGGTGTTGCGATATTAGGAATTGGAAGGACATGGTGGTTGTTGACGGAGTAGGGAGGAAGAGGGGGCATGATACGGACAAATTCTTTCTATTTTGATCGGGGAGACAGAATAGGAGAAATGGAATATGTTTGTCTAGGCGAATTTATAGTTAATGTTACCATACATTGCAGTTTCTAAAGAATACGTGGTTCCAAATCACTCATATTATGGGTTGGTAACTTGTATTTAGATCTATCCTATGACAAATCTAGAATTCTCTACTTTTCAGGTCGCGTTTTTTCAGGGCCGTTCCTACGTTTTTGGAGACCCTAAGTGAACTACGAAGTGGAGGCCCTTTTGCAAAATTATCTTCTTCAACATATTTTGTAACAAAACCCTCCTACTTTACCCGGGCTTAGGACCGGCAATTAAAAACTAAATAAATTATAGTTGGCGAAGGTATATTTTTTTCTATAAACATAGTAAATGTTTAAATAAAACTAGAATTATACCCCGCGCGTGCGTTGAAGCGCGCTAAACCGAATCGTTTTCGATAAGGAGATTTTACTTATGCTAATGAAGTTGATACACAAAGTTGTTGAATCCAAATCGACTATACTCGTTTGCCCTCTAGTTAAATTCTACTACATAAACATACATCATAGGGTGATTCAATGCTCAAATTCTGTAACTCAGATCATAAGCGTGTTGTTATGCAGAGAAAATGGACAAGAGGTGTTTATGGGTAAGGACAAGTCAAATAAATTTTCATGTTATTCAATTAGCTCAAATAAACCAAAGTTGCAGGTCATCTTGCATACCTCATATACTTCCATTGAAAGATCAGCAATCTTTTTCTTGCCATTACCAAACTTAAATTATGCAATATATATGTAATAACCCTCCTTCCTGCAGAAAAATATCATATTAAACATGTTACAAAATCACTAAAATGGACAATACAAAAGTAGTATAAGCAAGGATATTAGCCTTTGTGAATCAAAAATCAAAATACCTTTCCTGCCTCTTCATTTCAGTATCAGCCTAAGTGAATCCATAAAGTACTGGATTATATATTTCAGAATATGTCTAATCAAAATACATATACATCTTGAAACATAAATTTAGATTAAGCACTTCGTTTTGAGAATAACCTTGTCTACAGAACAAAATAAAAACCACATAACTTTCTTACTTGTTCTTCAATTGAGATTGAGATGTAATGATTACCCCCAAATCTGATATCCCAAAAGTCCCCCTACGACCTTAGTTGTGAATGATTCCATCATCGGATTACTCAATCGACGCCACAAATTACTAGGTTTCCATGATTCCATCGCACGTCTGTACTCTATTTAATTCACTGCCCGCCTTTTCACTTGCACGCCTATTGTTTACGAGGTCCAATAGGCCTATCAATTTCGGGCTATTTAGTGTATACTGATAAATGGGCCTGGTATGAAGAAAACATATAAAAAATTGGAGGCCTTTCAATTTGGGTGGCCCTAGGCCTATGCCTAGAGTATGAAACCCATTGAGCCGGCCCTGCGTTTTTTCTATGGGTGAGGTTAGATGTATAATAATAACTTATGGTAGGAACTTAAAAGTTACGTTGAGTCTTTAGGTAATCATGACATGAAAAGGTAATGTATCATTTAGTAACTATATAAAGAGAATAACTAATGTATTTAATAGTATGCAATACTTTTTTATGCTTTTTTACTTTGTTTCTCACCTATAATGTTTTTTTTCCAATTACGTATAAATCACGGGAGCCGGCGTTCAAAATTCTCAAGGGTTGAATCGGAAATTCAAAAGTGAAATTCGAATTCGACTTCAATTGAATTTCAAGTTTTTGAGTTTGATTCAAATATTGAACACCCTTTCCTTTAACTTTACAACAACCCACCAATGTTTCAAATTATTTGACGTCGTAGGATATGGTGTGTAATATACTTCTTCTGCGTGTGATGCTAGAAAGTATGGGTCGTTAGAGTTTAGCCTTGATTTGAATTCGATATCGACCAAACCATGTTTGGGGTCCACACTAACAAAGTGGCTACTATCAAACTATGTACACTTGAGCATAACAAAACACCAACCAAGGAAGTAATATTCAACCTCATTCACACATACGCCACTTTTTGCGTGACTTGACTAACAACATATTTTTGTGTATGGAAATTGTATCCATTAACAGAAAAATAGAGCGGACGAGTGCGCATGCTAGAGTGATCGATCCATCACTTGAGTCGACTGGCAACTGACACCCATTCTGTAAAGGCTCGTTGGCATATTGTAAATTGTCACCCTTTGCTGACGGACTAGTGTCCTCTTTTACCCTTGTCTTTGTAAATACCATGTTATCCATCATCATTTATGTGAAACTGTCAACGTCATTTTCTATTCGGGTTAGAAGCTTGAACTGGACGATGAATAGTAGAATGCCTTTGTTCAACATGGTTCCACCACACGTAATAACCAGGCAGAAAACCGTTTTCTTTCTTCACATATTCAGTTTCCTTATGTAACTTATTTTCGCCTTTCAACATATATTTCAAAAGATGCACAAATTCAAAGAAACCTTTCATTCTATCAATAAACTTAATGCTAAGATACCGGTATACGCCATTTTTTTCTATTCATCTATCCACGGTTTGTGAATGTTGACATAACCATTTTGTACAACAAAAGTCACATACATAAGACCGTGGGGTATGGTGGGGCTTGGGTTGAGGGCATGGCGCGACACGTGTAGTATAGGACACCCAAGACCAAAAGTCAATTTCAAAGGGGTACGGTTGGGCGTGGCTGGGGTGGCGTGGCCAAGCCACATCATATTATATATATATATAAATATATATATATATATATATAATATATATATTAGAGAAAGTATATTGTACAAAATGGCTTAACTTGCATTACGTACGACCCGTGATTTCGCACCCTTTAATGATGAATTCGCATGGAGTAGAGTGAATGCGCCAACTAATTTCATTTGAGAGGAGATGAATTCGCATGGCAAAAAGTGATTTCGCATGGGATCGGGCGGCTGAGATTATTGCGTACATTTTGTAGGATAAGCCATTTTGTACAATAACCAGCCCATATATATATATATAATATATATTATATATATTATATATTATATATATATATATAAACCATAAAAAACTACAAATTTTATTTAAACAAAAAAAAGGTTGTCACAAAAATATAAAGAATAATTACAAAAAACATAGTATCAAAATAAAAACAATCATTCTTCGTTTGGATCGTCGTCTTCGTCGGAGTCGGAGTCGAACCCAGGAATCGTTGAAACATGGTCCACCAAATCAGATCGAAGGTTGTGATGTATATCCCTTGACTTCATCATAAATTCGTTTATTGATTTATCTTCGTCTGTAACGGCTAGGTTATCAGGTTGGGGGTCATCGTCTTTATAGTAGGTAACGACCGCACGACCTTCATCATCCAAAATCATGTTGTGAAGAATGATGCATGCGTACATCACGTTTCCAATCTGATCCTTATCCCATAGTCGACAAGGCATTGCCAAAATTCGCCACATCTTCTTCAAAACACCGAACGCTCGCTCGACGTCTTTACGTGCAGCCATTTGGACCCTGTTAAACTTTAATCTCTTTGGATCTAGGGTACCGTGTTTTGTGAACGATTTTACCAACACCCCACTCTGGGTAAATCCATCGACTAGGTAGTACCCATACATGTACTCAACCCATTTACAAAGAAACTTCCTTTGGTTCCTATACCATTTACCCGATCATTCAAAAGGGGCGAGTGGTTTATGATGGTAATATCGTTATGTGAACCTGGCATACTGAATAACGCATGCCATATCCAACGATCTTGGGACGCAACCGCTTCAAGCATGATGACTGGCATTCCGTGATATCCACTTGTGTGAGCACCTTGCCATGCAGTTGGACAAAGTTCCCAAGGCCATTTCATATAGTCTAAATTACCTAGCATCCCAGGTAGCCCATGATAATCGACGTGATGTTCCAATATTTGTTGCATATCACCGAACGACGGCTTTCTCAAATATCTTTTCTTATACACTTCTAAAATACACAGCAAAAGTTGTGAAGACTTTCTCTAGCTACACGTGCCGACATTTTTAAATAGTCGTCCATAATGTCCGGACTATTATCGTACGCTAACTGTCTAAGTGTGGTCGTGACCTTGTGCACGTACTAAATCCTAATTGGCCGGTTACATCCGGTTTTTGTTGGAAAGATCATACCTTTCATCAAGATCCTTAGATGTCCTTAAAAATAAGTTTTTACTCATACGAAAACGACGCCTAAATATTTTTTCATCAAACTTAGGTTCGGCTGAGAAATAATCGCTTACCAACAAATCGTTAGCGGTGTGCCGTTCACGACCTATATACCTCCTCCGTTTAGGTTGCGAAGTCTATTCCTCATCGTCTTCCACGATAGCTTTCACCACCGTCGCAATCGTTTGTAGAAATATTCCCGCACCATCATCAGATGATGACGACGATTCACTCGAACTGGAAGAACTCATTGTGTTTAATGTGTTTGATAATGTGTGAGAAAAACGTGTTTGATATTCTGTTTGGTATTTATAGAATTTTTTTTTATTTTAATGCACCAACGGCTAGCCCAACGGCTAGTGTACTTGGCCAATGAGGTTCCGTCATGTCAGGTTGGTAGCCCTGCCCAACGCCCGGGCTGATTCCCCCGCCCAACGGGCCAAGCTAAAACCCAAGCCCGCCCGATGTGGTGACTTGGGCGTTTGTAGCCAACCCACGCCCCAAGCCCCACCCCATACCCCGTAGTCTAATATACCTTATCTCACTATAATAAATTTCTACGGCATAATCAAATTTTACAACATATATACTTATACATATAAATTTCATACGGTTACATACATAGGTAGGTACAAATGCATACAAGTTACATACACAATCATACAAATAGATTAACATCAACAATAAAATAGCTATACTACACTAGGTTAACAAAAATAAGCCCTTATTATCAACTTAAATCCATACATCCATACATAAATAACATCACAAAGATCAACTCACAAATGATGGTGGTATCCTCATAGTGGTCGTGAATGTGGAGATGGTTTCGAATAGTAGTGGTGAGCAACTGAGAAAGGTTTGCCACACCAATTGTCAAGAAGAAGAGTCTGAAGTGTAAAAAAATAACAATAATATGAACATTTCATGGTTTTGATTCATAAAATAAATTTGTTTTCATAATTTATTTCACCCACCCACCAAGTATTTGATTTTTAAAAATCTATAAATAAAGCCATGTGCTTTCTCTTTGATTTTAAAGCAAGAGAATTTTGACTTGGAGTTCCATATTTGAGTTACGAGACCTTTTGTTTTGATGACCTATACACCATAACAATTTTTTATTTTTAAGCACATATGCATATTGTTAATAATACCTTGTAAGAGGAATATTCATTTGAGAAGAAAAAGAATAAAAATGTATAATTGTAAAATATCAAATAATTGTTTTCTAATCTAATTTATTATTATGTTTGACTAATTAATTAGTCATAAAGACTATCATCCTCCACACTAAAATTTTTATGTCTACACATATCAAAAGTTATCCTACACATTTTGAAATTTATCCTACACATAAATTTATCCTACACAACTCGTAATTTATCCTACACTATAAATGAATTTTTATATATTTTTTTGAGAAAAATATATATCTTAAAAATAAGTTACAAATTTAATATAGTTAGTTATTAAAGATGAAACTACCAATTAATGATGTATGTAAGTTTACCAATATACTCTTGTAGTTACATTAAGTAGAAATATTAAATGAAATCAAATGAAACATTCCTATTGATTGAAATTTCTTTTTTTTTTCTTTTTTCAAATAATTTCTTCTTATTTGAACCCTCCACTACTTTGTAATAATACTAACTAGTTTCATTTCATAATAATACCTCAGTAAAACTTCAAATATATCAAATCTTATAATTATTGTTGTCATTTAAAACTAATAGATTATTTTCTTATATAACAATTTTTTATGAAATCCAAACCTTAATATTATTACGTATGATTATTATGTACGGTGATAATTATTAATTTTGAATATTATGTGATTAGAATATGATTTGTCACAAAAGCTAACCTGAACGTACAAGAGAACCTAAAAACTATATTTAAATAATTGTATTTCATTAATTATTTAAGCATTTAAGTAGTTAATTAATTATTAGTATCATTATCTTGTTTTATTATTTCAAAACGTAGACTCATATCATAATCATCACCATTTCATATTTAATGAATTCCTAAAAAAATTATCTAGCAATCCTAGCTCCTATAATCTAGAATCCTAGCTTAGAATCCCAGTCTCGTTGATATCGTTCCATTTGTTTAGGTGTTGATTTATTTATGTTTTTAGAGTGATCTTTGTTGTGGACTTTTTTTTATATTTATTCCAATATACGGACTCGTTTGTAGAAACCGTTGTAATCTGTGAGTAATCTCTTCCAATTTTCTCCTTTTAACTTTATAAATTTTAGGGTGTATCATATTATACACATTTTGATTTATTTAACATGCTATGATCAAGTGTTATTTTGTGAATGTCTTATGTGTACTCTTTGATTCTATATGATATCTGATGTCAAGTTTATTACGTGCGATTGTGTCATGTGGATCCACGGCTGACTAGGTTCCCCACGGCCATGGGTTGTAGCCTAGTATCGGCACCGGTATTAGTCTCACTCTTTGGGGCTTAATACTAATGCAAACTATTGTCATTAATTGTTTGTGTATTCTTGTTTGGTATATATGGATATGTTAACTATGTTGTTGATATGAGACCATTTTCATACTAACCTTGAGGTGCATGTTAAAAAATATTTATTTTAAACGTAAATATAAAACAATTTTCTATAAAATGAAGAAATTGCTCACCAGCATATTTGTTTACCCAAAAATATATTTTTCTAACGTCGTGCAGGTAATCAAGGTTGATAAACAAGTGATGAGGACACATAGCATGGGCCTTGGGAAAATAAACCGAAATCTTATGTTATGTTTTGTTTTTAAACAACGTATGAACAAATTTTGATTATTATATGTTATGTGACAATTTAACTGGACGTGCATTAAATATTGTAACAACAAATAGATGCCATGAGCAATGAGCAATCATCATGCCCCGGATCAATGCTTGGTTTTTCAAAACATTTTGTTCACCCATATTTTCTTGACCATTGGTTATCTTGCAGGTAAATGTCTTATTTGAAAGACTATTATTTCAAGGGTTTCACCCTGTTCAAAGCTTTCTTATCTTAAAACATTTTTTATGTAAAAGCTTAACAATCTTGGATAAAGTAGAAAAGACTGGCAGTACCCCTCTTGATTGCTTTTATTTTTGCTACCAAATCTATATACAGTGTCTTGGATAGCTTATAATTTGAATTTGTCAAAATAGCATATCCAAGATACTGAGTCTAAGGAAATTTCATTAAAAGTTGTGGTCTTTGTAGAAAAGCAAACCAAGAGTGTATGGAAAAAGAATTTCATTTATGGGAGGAATTTTGGTTTAAAAAGTGTTGCTCCCACCAGTTGAGTTTCATATTCCTTTTCTATGAACTCATTATAAAGTCATTTTTAGGGATAGTGTCCATACCTGCCAAATCATGTAGATCAAACATGTTGGAAATGGATTTTGGGGTTATCTCAACATGTTCTTTATTAATGGTAGAGATGATGATGTGGGGTTTTTTTGTTTTGAAGTAATTTTTTTTTGCATTTTCCCAAAACTCCCTAAGAGAGGATAGATGGATAGGGGTTTTTGTAGTGAGAAGGTGAGATATTTTGATGAAGTGATAGTGTCAATGATGGAGTGAAAAACCGTGTTCTTACTGAGTTTTACAAGATACGGAAAATAGTTCTGAGAAGATTTCAATTCATGTGCCATGATGAAATTAGCTCAAATCTTTTGAAAATCTTTTCGACAGATGATCTTTTGATTGAATAATTTTGTTGAATGCAAAGTCGGAGTTTTTCTCTTTTGAAATAAGCGTAAACTCTGTTTGTCAAGGGTTTTTATAGGGTTAATGGAACATGGATGCAGCGTGGCCAACGGTTACCTTTTTAGTCTATGTGACCAATTGCTATTTATTATGGCAAACCTCTGTTCAGGAAGTGGGTCCCTTTGAGGAAACCCTTTGAAGAGGGAAAGATAAGGTTTTTTTCAAAATATTTGTTTGAAACCTCTGTTGTACTCAATTGATGTTTGAGTGACCTAATCAGTGGTTTGAACATCTGTTTGACATTTGATCGACAAATGGATGGAACCCATTTTCAAAACCTCTGTTGGGTTAAATACAGTTTCGAATGAAAACAGTGGTTGATTTCATGAAACCATTGGATCTCTTTGACTTTACTAGATGGTGAATCCGTGGTTCTTTGTCTCAAACAGTTGTTAGCCAAGGTTAAACAGAGTTTTGAATTACTAAAACAGATATTTTACTCTTTGAACAGAGTTTTATTTTTTGGTGATTTTTCACAATCTTTTCTTGGTTTTGAAGCTGTAATTTTTTATTGTATTATTTTAAACACAACATATTAACATTGCAAGATCCTTTTAGTACATTTTTGAAACATTTTCTTTCTTTTATTAATATGATAGAGATATGTGCTACGGTTACCTCTGTTTGCACTTTCAAATTGCCAACAGATGTTCCCTGCAGATAGTGGAAATGGGTCAGCTTTATAGATGGTCCAAATTGTTTTCTGCTTTGGATTTGGTGTTATCTTCCACTACATTTGCTCTTTGGGATTGGTTATTTGTAACCAAAAGTTTTTGTACCATTTCAAACAGTTGTTTTTTTACCTTCTACAAGTTTTTTCACACTTGGGTCAGACCATTACCAATGAGGTGATTGAACCATCAGGGTGTCTATTGACCCATGGCTTTTGGGGCACGTGCACAGGTTCTTCACACCTATAAGGTACCCTGGTGCATGGTGGTTGCCCATAGCCTCTTGGAAGTGAATTTTGTGATGCAACTGGTACTTGATCATCCATGTGTGCAGGGTATCATTTTAAGTTTTATGTGATAGATGTGTGACTGAACTCAATTCTTTTGGGAAATGATTGTGGATCCCTGTAGATATGGCCATTATCCCTTTTGAAACTCATTTTCTTTCTTGACCAATTTTGATTGATATCATAGGGTTTAAGAAAAGAGCATTGTTAGGTTAAGTGATTGATTTTCCCATAGATGGTGTACCCAGATGTAGACTCATAGATGTTGTTTCCTATGTTCATATGATAAGCTTTTAACGTGAAACCGTCTTGATGTGGTAGATGCAGTCTATAAAAACTAACCTAATCTAGACACCCTAGTTTTAAGTTTATAAACTAAGACTCTCTAAATGCTAGACCACTGACAGGCAAGTGTACATATCGTACGTAGTCAAGCCTAATGAAGTCCGAGTATTGAACCCACGACACACTAGCGACGCTAACTAGACTCTGACTCAACTAATTACTTAACTGGTTTAGTTTGTGTTTTAAGGGTTTTTATTTAATTAATCTAATAACCTGATATTAAACTAAGATGAACGAGACAACTAAACGACTGAGAACACGAGTTTGAGATTAATCAGAAGGAGAAACCACCTATGCAATGAATCCCTTAGAACACGTAATGACTTATAACTTTGACAATCGACTAAAGATCTGATATCTAATTTGACCAACTTCCCGCTAAGGATAATTAAGCCCTATAATAACTAGTCAGCTCAGAGCGGGACCCCCACTCTTCAGTTCATAGAAACCAAACTGTGAAGAATAATCAGAACACGTAATGAAGTGCTAAGATGGACCGACTCGACCTACCGACACTGAATCCCACAACTATTAGAATCAGAAGAGAACCACCCTAATAATCTTTTAGATGTGAAGCTAACCCCAACTTGATACACCGAATACCTAGGAGCAACTAAACGCGAATAAATAGACAAACCCCGAGCTATCAAGTGTTTAAACTATTAGACAACGCCTAGAACAAACCTAGCAATCCCAAATCATATTTCTAATCATCAAGATTGGATGCACACCATAACCTAGCTGATCTAAATAATTTGATTACCTTGAATTATTTCTAAAACCAAACTCTAGATCGAGAACCCGGAATAAACGACCTATGAGTGACTAAAACGTGCCTATGGTGAATTTCTTTTTTCCAAACACATCAAAATCAATAACCAAACGATAATCACAACCAAGAAAAAAGTACACATATTAATATCCAGCAATAAATAAAAGTTATTTTAAATCAAAACGTGTCGTAGTCGAAAAAGATCAAATACAAAAGTCAAAACAAATATTCTAAGTTCATCTCAACCTAGGTGGAATTATAAAACTAGCCAAGAAACACAGTCAAGAAAAAGAAACAAGTCTCAGACGAATAATATATCATGTTCGTTCGAATAAGATAAAGATATAAAAACCAAACTAATACGTTTGCGAACCCGACTTGGATCTTGATCCTCGAACCAATCACCTTCTCCTTCCAAATCGTCCTTCACTCTATGCCTCTTCTTCAGCCGTCGTTTGATGTCTCCCTATAGCAGCCGTCTTTTTTTTCTCTTTTATGTGTCAGCGTGATATATATATATAGAAAAATACCCCCAATTTACGACTGTTGGGCTTCTTATTCTATACACTAAAGTGAATTAATCATGGCCCAAGCCTTATGAAATATGGATCGGCCCACTAAACAAAGAAATAATAGAATGTGATAATAAGTTTATATAATGCTCGGTCAACAGAAAATAGTGGGACCCGCATCCCACCATGAACCTTTCATTTTTTTCCTTTGTCGTGACATTGATTAATATCAATTTCAGAGTGTTGCCATTATGGTCCTTCAACTTTATTAATATAGTGGCTTCGGCGCACTCAAGAAAGTTAGCGGCAATTTTAATTCGGTCACTAGCTTCCTACTCTACCCAACTGGCTGGTTATTTTATTATTACTCGTTTTTGCTCCATTTGCACCAGGACCTGGCAAAACACAAAATAATATAATATACACCAAAAACTAAATAAAAACAAATAAAACTATACACTTTACACGGGATAAATATGTGTATTTTACCAGACATCAAATATCCCCACACTTACTCTTTTTTCGTCCCTGAAAAAGACTTATGCAAACGGAATCAAAATCAGAAATATACTCGGGTTCAAGATCTAGATTACTTATTAAAACAAAAACTCGTGTTAACCGCGATTGCAAGTATACGTGTCCATTTAAATCCAAACCCGGTTCCAAGCCCTTATCATGCAATTAATGTTTAAGTTCGGTCAATCTACCTAGTGTCTCACATTAGAAGCCACAGTCCACCTAATCCCGCCTCAAGCTCATGAAACAAAAGAAAAAGTCACTAGACTACTTCCTAACCGTTTGATACCAAAATCAAAAGAATTTAACATCAAAATTTTTTTCCTTTTTTTGTCTTTTTCTTTTCTTTTGAGCACTAGACTTTGCATACCTAAACCAGAGGCTGTCTCAACCAGAGTCACCATCCCCGAGAGCGGCAACATGAGCGTCGATAATTTTGCAATTTTTTTTCAACTTATCCTAGAGGAAATCTAAGTCAGAGTCACCATCCCCGACAAAGATTACATAGGCCTCGTCTTTTATTCAATCTAGCTCATTTTATTATTATTATTATTATTATTTTGATAAAAAAAATTCTAACATTTAAGCTTATAAAGGAATTCCTTACGCTATTATTGGCGGTTTCGACTATCTACTTTTCCTAGATGAGAACCCACTAGTAAACTAACAATTAAGGTATTTTAATATCAAAGGAACCTAGAAACCGAATCGGGCCTACTCACACATCCCAAGCTAGACACAAGTTCAACTTCTTGATTTATATTATTAGTATTATTTGAAACCCAAACATATCCGATTTTTCTATCATTTTCCGTTTTTATTTTGCAAACATCTAAAACAAGAACATTTTCTAATTTTTCAATTTTTTGGATTTTTATTTTTTTTATTTTATTAATTTTCAAAATTTTATGACTCAAACTAATAACAACACAAACGACAGTTTCCCATCCCCACACTTAACTCTACATTGCCCTCAATGTAGGAATAGAAACCGACTCAAAAGACTGAAAAAAATAAGATATAAAAAAAAACATGGCAAATCTGAAAGGACTTAGCTGATTAGGATAAAAATCAGTGCCAGCTGCGCGCGTCTTCATTCAAACTAACGATCGTATAGCATTTCATTCGCAATCGTCTAACAAACCGGTAAGCTGGGGTTGCATTTACAAATAGAATAACAGCTCCAAAATCCCCGCCCGAATGGAGATTGAGTACAGGCGGATAGTCAAACGTGCACAAGACAAAATAAACAAACCCCAAGCAATATTGACTCTATACAAAAACCGACTCAAAAACTGCTAACTATATACAAACTCTATGAAACCTCCCCACACTTGAACTTAATCAGGAGGTTTCTCTTTGACCTGAACCTTATCCAACCCGTTCAATTCCACCCAGTCCTCATAAACAATTAAAACTTTATTGGTGGAATTCGAGAATGTTTTAAAATTTTGAAACGGGTCAGACTACCTACTTTTATACTTACCTGGACCATGTCTGATTCGTGGCATGTAATGAGGAAGATGGTTTTCTCTGCATTTTAGTTTTGCCTTATGCTTCTGTTTGCACCATCTTTGCATCCTCACGATATGTTGAGCCAAGCATTTTCTTCGCGCCTTCTCCCGTGATTTTAACTGTGGTGACGATTCATCTTCTAACGTCTCTACGGGTCGGCTATCAAACTCCATAGCCACTTCATCTTCTTCTTTGTTTGGTATTTGTTTGATCTCCATGGTCGGTTCACCTTCAAGTAATTTTTCTAAACAGGCAAGATCACTGACCGGGTCAAATTCTACTTCTTCATGAGTTGGTAAACCTACCAACTCATCACCAAACTCATCCTCCCAAGATGGTATATGCTCTTCAATCTCATTCTCCATCTTGTCAAGTGGCTCATCCACATCTTCTTCACTCTGGGACATGGTGTACTCGGGCACCACCAACTCTGCCTCTTCTACTATCCCCTCATCATCACTCCAAAAACCATCATCTATATTCCATGGCGTGGGACACCAATGGCTGGAATTAACAATTTGCTGAACCGGAGGTGGGACTGCAACGTCCATTATCGTCTCCGATTAGTGAGTGTGATCCTCAACTTCCTCACACAAGGGCTCAAAATGAGAAACCTGCACGACATCCTCCTCACAAGACAAGGGTAAATCCGATTCATGAAAATTATAACAATTAAAAATAGAATCGTAGTATTTACTTAGCAGTGGACTCTCAATGCACGTTTCTCCCCCTTGATCTAGTATTGTGTAATTCATCTCACCATCAGCCGTTTCATATCCTAAATAATTTCCTTCCACATCATACATTTAACGGCCTTGGATCTTCAAGCTCTCTTATCTTAAACTATCAAGCGTGGCTTGAATCTCTCTATCTCTTTCCCCGTTAGCAGCTTTAATCCAGTCACGTAATTCCTCCATTGTTCGTTCTGGTTGTAATTCCAAGGCTGATATGACTTTGGCTGCACATAAGGGTTAGCATCAAAATCCGTGGAACACCCCGAATCGTTTGGACAATATTTGGTGTAATGGGGCCCTCCACAGATCAAACACATGATAATAATATATAAAAAATAAAACTAACTAATAAAAAAATATATACAGAAATGACTAGAATACACTACTACTAGACACAAACCCTAAGACTCAAACTACAAATAAGACCAATTAAACAAATAAGATCAGTCAAAGCTAATAACGCAATCGCTTAAATGTCCCCAGCAACGCCGCCAAAAACTTGATGTGGTAGATGCGGTCTATAAAAACTAACCTAATCTAGACACCCTAGTTTTATATTTATAAACTAAGACTCTCTAAATGCTAGACCACTGACAGGCAAGTGTACCTATCGTACGTAGTCAAGCCTAATGAAGTCCGAGTATCGAACCCACAAGACACTAGCAACGCTAACTAGACTCTAACTCAACTAATTACTTAACTGGTTTAATTTTTGTTTTGAGGGTTTTTATTTAATTAATCTAATAACCTAATATTAAACTAAGATGAACGAGACAACTAAACGACTGAGAACACAAGTTTGAGATTAATCAGAAGGAGAAACCACCTAAGTAATGAATCCCTTAGAACATGTAATGACTTATAACTTTGACAATCGACTAAAGATCTGATATCTAATTTGACCAACTTCCCGCTAAGGATAATTAAGCCCTATAGTAACTAGTCATCTCAGAGCGGGACCCCCACTCTCCAGTTCCTAGAAACCGAACTATAAAGAACAATCATAACACGTAATGAAGTTCTAAGATGGACCGACTCGACCTATCGACACCTAATCCCACAACTATTAGATCAGAAGAGAACCACCCTAATAATCTTTTAGATGTGAAGTTAACCCCAACTTGATACACCGAATACCTAGGAGCAACTAAACGCGAATAAATAGACAAACCCCGAGCTATCAAGTGTTTAAACTATAAGACAACGCCTAGAACAAACCTAGCAATCCCAAATCATATTCTAATCATCAAGATTGGATGCAAACCATGACCTAGTTGATCTAAATAACTTGACTACCTTGGATTATTTCTAAAACCAAACTCTAGATCGAGAACCCGGAATAAACGACCTATGAGTGACTAAAACGTGCCTAGGGTGAATTTCTTCTTTCCAAACACATCAAAATCAATAATCAAACAATAATCAGCCAAGAAAAAGTGCACATATTAATATCTAGCAACAAATAAAAGTTATTTTAAATCCAAACGCGTCGTAGTCGAAAAAGATAAAATACAAAAGTCAAAACAAATATTCTAAGTTCATCTCAACCTAGGTGGAATTACAAAACTAGCCAAGAAACATAGTAAAAAAAAAGAAACAAGTTGTGACATCTGTGTAATTCAATCTTGTAACGACTACCGATCAAATTGATGATTAATGAAACTTTGTGTTGTTTACAATTTGTGTATTTACTCATGACTTTTGTGCATTTTCAATATTCGTTCGATTTTGACCTTTCAAACATTTTCTGGAAGTGAAATCGCAAAACGAAATCAGTTAAACGCAACTATAGTCTGGAATAGTGACATAAGCTAAACATACCCTAAATATCCCTACATAACTTAGAAATAATTTTTGAAGGGTTTGGTATGTCAAAAACAAGCTTATTCGATCACAGGGACTATTTACGACAAACTTTGAAAGTCTGCCGATTCTCGTAGCGACGCATACTCCGGAACAGATTTACAAGCTTAAAATACCTTAAATAACCTGTACATAACTTAGAAATAAGTTTTGAAGGGTTCGGTATGGCAAAAACATGCTTTTGCAACTTCAGGGGCTATTTTGTAAATTCTGTGAAACTATGCCGTTACGCGTATTTCTTAATCCGGAACATGTACGCACATCCAAAAAAATTTTAATCATTAAAATCTTATATCTTAATGATTGGAATACAAAAATATCATTCGTTACGCATATACGGTCATTTGCGCGTTCGTTACGATTTTTGTCGTAATTAACCGAAAACCGCAACCGTACGACCAAATGAACCAACATCCGGAATATTTTTGAGCACATTTCAAGTTCCCTATACTTTATTGTCCTTATAAAGCTTTGAAATGAGGTTAACGGGTGTTAAAAGTTCCAAAACGTGTCAAAAACAAGTTCAGGGGCCTGTTTTGCCAATTTTAAAAGTTTCTGCCAGCTAAAGGGCTTAAGGACCGTAAGCCCAAAGTCCTTACGGTCCGTAAGGACCCCCCCAGCTCAGCAGAATGATTTCAGCAAGGTGGCAGCTCCTTGTTTACTCCTTGGACACCAAGCAAATCAATTTTGCCACCAATTCACCTGCATTTGACACTTGTTAGGACTTCCATAAGATCATGCCAACACATGGGACACTTGGAATGATCTTGTTGATCCAAGAACATGATAAATACCCATCAAAGTTCACATCATTCCTTACTCAATTCTTTTCTTTCTCTTAAACACTCTAAGTGGAGGTTACCACATTGTAGGATGCCTCCTACCCGAGTTTTTCTTGTCTTCTTGGAGCTCTTGGGTGTTCTACAACACGAGTAAGTGTTCTATCCTTGTCTTGTTTCATTGTTTTAGCTATTTCAAGCTAAAAGTCAAATAGAGTTTGACTTTCAGCTTTGACCATTAATTGGTCAAGTCAAAGTCCAAGTGGACTTTGCAACGTAATCGTAATCACGATAGTTATGATCCATAGCGATCATACCTATTAATTACCACGTTTGCTAGTTGTAGTGACGAGTCAAAGTTTCGGTCAATAATGCGCACTTTTGCGCATTATACGACGGAACTATTTTCGGGTATCAAAACACTTTGTTTTGATACCAAATCAGTTTTATAAACTAGGTTAGGCATGCTTAACATGTCTAACTCGTCACTTTTAGTTTAGTGCTTGCTTAGGGTCGTAATTCGAGCGTTCTCGGCCACCGCTTCGACTTTCAAATCCGACCCATTTGGTCGATCTTAGAATACGACCAAACTCATATTAGGGACCATAGTTGTATAGGGAATAACCCTCTAAGGTTATACCTTATGGTCACATCGTTTGGTTAGTGTTATGTTAAGTTGCATATTATGCCTTTATAAATGACCAAAATGTCCTTTTTGCACATAAATTGATTTTATGTTTATGTAACCAATGTTTTGCCATATAGACTGATGTTAAAACTATATTAAACTTGTTTTGGCATATAAGACTTATCATAGGGTATATCTAACCATCCGATCACGCGTTTACGCCAATGACCCGTTAAAGTAGCATAAACTACCTTAACGAGCCATTATGGGTCAAAAGCACTTAGGAATCGTTTAAATAAGAATGTAGACTTTGTTAAACCATTTCATATGAGTACCAACACTCATTTGGTTTACAAGACCTCATTCTATCCTATCCGCCGATTATGTCCCAATATTAACATAGTTATCCGATACTAGGACATACTTGAATTCTCGTACTCTTGAGCTTCGGTTTATCTTCTTGAACAAGGACTTTCTTGCAATCCCAAGTGAGTACATAGTCCCCTCTTTTACATTTTCAAAAATTTTGGGGTGAAACATATTATGCCTATGACTACTTTCGTGTTTTCATGAATATATACATGCTTCGATTACATAGTACATATACTACATGATTTCCATTTGCATTTTGCTTCATATGTTGACTTATCATATCTAGCACATTTATTTTCAAAGACATTTTTGCTATGTATGTTGACCGAGCATACTAGTACATGATTTTCAAGACACTTTCAAGACATGCTTACATTGTTATTGACATTTTGGTGCGTTGAACTCGACAATGATACATTCATTAACATTGATCACGTCGACCGGTAGTATGTAATGGTACCATAGGACTAACAATCCGTTCCCGCTTCCTAGGTTTGTTTGGAAGTGACCTTAGGGAATGACAGAATCCGATGAACATTGATAAACCCTTGCCCGGATAGGGGTTTATCCGACAGTCAACAAGGTTTGAATGTATTCGCCAACAATCCATAATATATGTTTTAACAATAACGGCTATGGTTTATAAAACATGACATTTGTTTACTCGACATTGGTTTACTCGACATTGGTTTACTCGACATTAGTTTACATGACACTTCTTACTCGACGTTGGTTTACTCGATATTGGTTTACATGACATTTGTTACTTGACATTGATTTACATGACATTTGTTTACTCGAAATTGGTTTACATGACATTTGCTACTCCACATTGGTTTACTCAACATTGGTTTACATGACATTTGTTACTTGACATTGATTTACATGACATTGGTTTCCTCGGCATTGGTTTATGGTGAATGACTTAAATAGTGTGACGTGTGTAATATGATAAAAGCATGGTGGATACGCCGATGGTACTTCCTATATATAAGTGCTTTTATTATCTTACATATTGTGGCGTTATCTAAATCATTTTAAACAAAATACAAGACATGACATATCTTATACAAAACATGACATTTTTATAGAAGACAAAACTTACTTTTGATTTCTATTTAACCATGCATCATTTCTTTTATATCATATTGATTTTCATATGGTTCTTATAAAAGAAACTTTTTATGGTTCACGGTGACTTTTGTACCACTCTAAACTTTTCTTACAATAATCAAAGCCATGATGCATCAACACAAAATCCTATGTACTCGTCGGCATTTCTTTGCTGACTTTATTTTCACATATGTTTCAGGGGCGAATGTTTGAGGTTGATCGTGCTACACGTAGGGCAGACTTTGGGCCCTAGTGACAATAAAAGCAAGAAGAACAGTTTAACTTATGTTGTATTTTCCGTTTTATCTAAGATATGTAAACAATTATAATAAATAAAACTTAACTTTATGTGCCATGGTTATTGAAACAATAGTTCTGTTACGACACTCCCCGACGTTTCCGCCGTGGTTTATTGTTTTACGCGGTCGGGGTGTTACAGAAAGATTTGTATCAGAGCCAATGGTTATAGGGAATTAGGTTATTAGTAAAGCTTCTACTTAGACTATAACCTTCCTAGGACCCTAAGTTTTCTTGCGTTTAGAATTAAAACACGATACAATCACCTATCCTTAGGCGATTTCCAAAACATAAACACAATTTTCAAAACGATTTTGAAATCAATCATCTATCTTTAGATGATTTGTTTTTGGCTTAATGCCTGCTATGTTTTCAAATCTCGTCAAAGTTTGGGTCTTATTGATGTGAACACATGCAATCTGGAAGGGTGGGTGCCTGTACCCTAGGTTTTCTGTCTAAGGCTAGAGTGTTCGTACAAATCCACTTAACCGGACCAGTCACTCTTACCTGGGAACTCTCGGGGTGAGGGTCCACTTATAGGCTAAAGCATGTCTTCGCGATACATTATGAAGACCCATTTACTTTGATTAGTCATTGTGTGTCATTCATTTGCTTTGGGTAACGAATGAATGACCACCATTCTTACATTTGTCGATATTTATTCATCTCATTTTAATTATCCAACATTCATCTCACTCGTTTCCTTTCATGTTTTCTTTCTTATAGAATGCCTCCTCAACGAAACGTAAACACGAACGCCGTTATGGCGCTCTAATCGCTCAGCAGTTTGCTGTTGTGCTTCCAAATCTCATAACTCAGACAAACCAAGCTAACAATAACAACAATGCACCTGCTGCGTGCAACTTTAAACAGTTTAATTCAGCTAAACCGCTCAAGTTTAGTGGTTCTGAGGGAGCAACTGGGCTCCTACAGTGGTTCGAGAGTCTTGAGAATACATTTCGCCATGTTCAGTGTCCAAATGAGTGAAAAGTTGAGTTGCTTCTAGTGTATTTGAAAAGGGAGCACTCACGTGGTGGAACGGAGTAATGAGAGATAGAGGTGCTGATGTTGCTATGGGTTAGACTTGGGAGGAACTCAGGGCTTTGATGATGAAAGAGTTCTGCCCCCGTCATGAAAAGAGGGCTCTCAAAAACAAGTTTCATGATCTGAAGCAAGACAGTGGTGAGCACAGTGCGTATACTGACAGGTATAAGGAGTTGAGTTTGTTATGTCCTGAGATGGTGACGCCTTTGGATAAGGCAATCGAGAAATACATAGATGGTCTTCCTGACCTGGTTCAGGATATTGTCACCGGCAGCAACCCCACTACTATTAGACAAGCTATCGAGCTATCTGCGACACTGACTGAATCGCAGCTCAAAAAGGGTAAGCTCCATTGTAAGGGTGACAAGAAATCGTCTGACATGTCTGAGAAACAAAAGGGTAAGAAATCCGAAGGTTCGAAGAAGTCTAGGAAGCGCAAGGCTTCCAAGAATTTTGCTGTCACTACACAGCCCAATCAAGCCGCTCCTAACCAGCCTGCTCAGCCTCCCGCCAAGAAACCGTACGTCGGCACTGCACCTCTATGCAACATGTGCAATAGTCATCACCAGCCTCATCGTCCATGTCATATTTGCATAAACTGTGGTAGATCTGGTCATTTGGCAAATATTTACGCTCGCCTCCTAACCCGAATAATGTGGCTCGTAACCCTGTTCAACAGCCAGCCAATCCTGCACGACCTCATTACCCACTAGGATCTTGCTACAACTGTGGGGATCTCACCCACTACCGTAACAATTGCCCAAGATTGGGAAATGCGAACCAGGCTCGTGGACGAGCTTTTAATATCAATGCAAATGAAGCACGGGCAGATAACGAGGTGGTGAACGGTACGTTCTTTGTTAACAACCATCCTATTTCTATACTATTTGATTCGGGTGGTGATAGAAGTTTTGTGTCATTACCATTTGAGCCTTTACTTGCGAAACCGAGGACCAAACTAGGAAAGCCATTGACAGTAGAAATAGCCAGTGGTGAACCTCTAGTACTCGATTCTGTCATTTCTGGTTGCCTATTGAACCTCAATAACCATCTCTTTCCTATTAACCTCACGCCTATGCAACTTGGGAGCTTTGACATTATAGTGGGAATGGATTGGTTAACCAAACATCATGCCGAGGTGGTTTATTTCGATAAGATTGTTCGTGTACCTCTTCCGTCTGGTGAAATTCTGGAAGTTCGTGGAGAGAAACCCGTCAGTGACCTTAAGTTTATGACATGTACCCAAGCTCAGAAATACATGTGAAAGAATTATGTGGCTTTCTTAGCACATATTGTAGAAGAGAAAGGCAAGGGCAAAACTATTCAAGATATCTCCATTGTACGGGATTACACAGAGGTGTTTCCTGATGAACTACCTGGTTTACCTCCTGCTCGTCAAGTCGAGTTCCATATAGACCTTGTACCTGGTGCCAACCCCATGGCGAAATCTCCATATCATCTTGCACCATCTGAGATGCAAGAATTATCGAAACAGCTTCAGGAACTTTCAAACAAAGGATTCATTCGTCCGAGCTTTTCACCTTGGGGTGCTCCTGTTCTATTCATGGAAAAGAAGGACGGATCTTTTCGCATGTGTATCGATTACCGTGAGCTTAACAAACTCACAATCAAGAATCGATATCTCCTACCTCGCATTGATGATCTTTTTGACCAACTACAGGGTGCTACTTGTTTTTCAAAGATTGATCTACGATCTGGGTATCATCAGCTTCGTGTACTTGAGGAAGATATTCCCAAGACAGCTTTCCGTACTTGATATGGTCATTATGAGTTCACTGTTGTCACACCTCGACCCGCAGCGGAAATAAGAGTCGGGGCATAATTGGGTTATCACCAAAGCACATGACATTTACTATTATGTTTCATAATTAATGAAGTCAAAGTTACATTTTCAAACATCCAAACATGTTCATTCAATACAAGGGAAAATAACCAAACATAACAGTCCAAATACTAAATCGTTTTATTCTTCTAATCCAGGTCCTATGTGTTCCTAGCTGCTGCTGGTTCACCTGTATCATGTGTAAAATGGGAGGTTTTGGGTCAACATAAATTGACGAGTGAACCTTATTAGATAAACATTTGATAATGATTTTATGGTTAGTTTATCAATAAAATATTGTGCATAATCATAAAAGAGCACATGTAAGTAATCAAACATTGGCAAATAGCAGTTACAATTATAACATACATTAACACTTGATAGCATACATGAATATACCAATATCATACGATAACTAACATAAATGAACTGTGCGATCAAGGCTCAATCAAACGGAGCCGATCGTATTGCATGATCTGGAAATGTAAATTGAACTGTGCGCTCAAGGCTCAATCAAACGGAGCCGAACGTATTGCATGAACTGGAAATGTAAATTGAACTGTGCACTCAAGGCTCAATCAAACGGAGCCGAGCGTATTGCATGTATTGAAATGTAAAATGAAATGACCGATCAAGGCTCAATCAAACGGAGCCGATCGTGCGGGCACGCCACAGATCAACCGCATATTAAAATGGGGATCAAGCTCAACCTCGATGGATGGGGAGCTGCGGCCTCGGCAAATGCATGTACTGAAATAATAATTTGCATCCAATAATAACTACTTAACAGCAACAAACTAATACACATGTCATGATATGATGTATGCACAATAGTTTCGTTATAATATGTAAATAAACGAAGACACATGATACACCCCAAAAACGTGATTAAAACGGGGAATTTGAAAGGTTCACTCACATTGGGTGTGTTGAATTGAAGATGGTGAGATGCGCACGATTTAGATGAGCGGATCGACGGGGAATACTAACCTAAATAATAATGGAAAATATATTAAATGGATGGATTTTATTAAGGATTTTAATGAAATTTTAGATATATTTTTGTGAGTTTATGGCTATTTTCTATCTTTAAAAATGTTATTTTTAAGTATTTTTAATTGATTTTTAAATTAAAATAAACAATAAATATATAAAAAAAATATTATTTTTTTACTGTGATTGACCGATTCGGTCAGCGTAAAATCCTGCGCCGGGCGGGACTCGAACCGGCGACCCTCTGTTCACGTGCACGTAGCTCTACCAACTGAGCTACGTGACTAACCCGTTATAAACTCGGTTTTAATTATATTTATATACTTATTTGAATTAACCGAAAATTCCTTTATTTTGCAAAAACGTTTTAATTCCATGGACCGGTGCTCGGGACAGGATTCGAACGCGCGACGTGAAGTTCATTTTGCACACAGTCCACCGCTGGACTGTGTGTCTAACCCGGTTATATTCTTGATTATATTATACTTAACAACTACCCGATTCAACCCGGGTTAGTTCATGATTAAAAAAGGAATGTTATTACACAAGCGTGCGTGTAGCAAGGATCGAACTCGGGACGTGTATATGAAATTTGCACACAGTCCACCGCTGGACTGTGTGTCTAACCCGTTTAAAATACCGTTTTTAATTATACTTATGTTCTGATAGAACTTCATCTTCTTCACCGATTACACAGGCAACATAAACTCGACTGATTACGATTGATTTGTGATTTACAAAGTTATTAGACATTAACAGTAATTCAAGGGTAAGGAATGGAGAGAGTTTAAGGAACAGAATTTACCGATTGAAGATAATCACAGAAATCCGGCGAAGGTTTGTCGGTATTGGAAATGAACTCCGATTGTTGAACCAATTAACAGCGTTGATCGATTACTCATAAAGTTGTGTCACTTAAACAAGGTTTAAAAGAAGTTTTGGATATCATACCAGTTCACAGTTGGATTCCGGCAGTCTCAGAAACTTTCCGGCGAAGATAAGATTTCCGATATACGTTGGCTAAGATTGATTCTGATGATGGAGTTGTGTTAGAGGTTGACTAATCACATGTTTTAAACAAAAAGAGTCGAAGGAATTACTGTGAGAATGGGAGTCCCGGTTTTCCGGTGACTTGCAGAAAATTTCCGGCGAACTGTTTCAGATAATTTTATGGTTCACAAATGTGACCAAAATGAAATTGGATATTGTTGTGATAGTTCTGAATCGTGCAAATGATTGGAAACTTGAATTAAACCAGAACTTGAAGAAATATTCGGTTTCAAAAGCCGAAGAGATGAAGCTTGAAGTTCAATCAATTCTGACTTAATTGGAAACCGTCGCACATCGGTTATAACTGAAATTGTGAGGTAAACAATCGATTTAACGATTGGTTTGCCGATTATCGGTTTTCAGATAGCATCAACGGTTAAATCGAGTTTGTGTATAAGTTTCTTTTGTTTTCATATAGTTAACAGAAAATACATTGTGGCGGAGCGGTTAGGAGAATGGATGTTAAGTCGTTTAGAGGCTCAGCTGACCCGGGTTCGAGTCCCGGCAGCTTCAAATGTTTTTTATTTATTTTATTTTAACTTTTTATCAAATATAATTTTTATAGTTTAGTTTATTTATTAATTATGTAACGTTTAAACTCAAAATAATCATAAATAATTAAAGAAACTTTTATAATTTGGTACAAGATTACAAAACGGAGCGGGTTTTGGAGACCCGATTTTTACAAATGTTACAGTATCCCCTACTTTTAGGAATTTCGTCCCGAAATTTAAACAGTTGAAGTAGTAGGAAAAAGATGCGGGTATTTTTCACGCATTGAGTCTTCACGTTCCCAAGTAAACTCAGGTCCCCGTTTCGACTCCCAGCGTACCCTAACAATAGGAATGCGACTTCGTCGTAGACAGCTTTTCTCCATAGTCCATAATCTCCACTGGTCTTTCAATAAAATGCATGGATTCATCAATCTGAATATCTTCCAGTGGAATATGGAGATTCTCATCAGCGAGGCACTTCTTCAAGTTCGACACGTGGAATGTGGGATGAATCCTGTCGAGTTCTTCCGGTAGGTCAAGCTTGTATGCTACAGGACCTACTCTTTCGAGTATCTTGAAAGGTCCTACGTAACGTGGTGCTAGCTTTCCCTTTTGACCAAAACGAACTACTCCCTTCCACGGTGATACTTTTAAAAGCACATGATCACCAATGCTAAACTCTAAGGGCTTCCGTCGTTTATCTGCGTAACTCTTTTGACGACTTTGAGCCGCTAGAAGATTGTTTCGGATTTGATGAATCTTATCTGTGGTTTCTTGGATCAGTTCTGGACCAGTAATTTGTGCTTCCCCAATTTCGTGCCAACAAACAGGAGATCGGCACTTTCGACCATATAAAGCTTCAAAAGGTGCCATGCCGATGCTAGAATGATAGCTGTTGTTGTACGAAAATTCAACTAACGGTAGATGGGCGTCCCAATTTCCCTTGAAGTCTATGACACATGCCCTAAGCATGTCCTCAAGAGTTTGAATGGTGCGCTCAGACTGTCCATCAGTTTGAGGATGATAGGCGGTACTGAGATCTAATCGAGTGCCCATAGCGGATTGTACTGCTTGCCATGTTCGTGAGGTGAAACGACCATCACGATCCGAAGTAATACTTAATGGTACCCCGTGTCGGCTTACGATTTCGTTGATATAAATACGAGCAAGCTTTTCGTTCTTGAAATCTTCTCGAATAGGAATAAAGTGAGCTGATTTTGTAAGTCGGTCTATAATCACCCATATAGTGTCATACCCACTAGAAGTGCGAGGCAACCCGGTAATGAAATCCATCGTTATATTTTCCCACTTCCATACAGGTATTTCCGGTTGAACTAGAAGTCCTGAGGGTCTTTGGTGTTCAGCCTTCACCTTAGAACATGTGAGACACTTGGAAACAAAAACCGCAATATCTTTCTTCATTCCAGGCCACCAATAGGTGTACCGTAGGTCTTGATACATCTTATCGGCCCCTGGGTGTATCGAATATCGCGTTTTGTGAGCTTCATTCATGAGAGTTTCCCGAAGATTGTTGTGGTTAGGAATCCAAATACGATCTAGGTAATACAAAATACCATCAGATTTAGTTTCAAGTTTTAGCTCGGCTCCACAGGACATCTCTTTTCGTACATCTTCCTCTGTTATTGAAACGTGTTGGGCATTGGTTATAATTTGCGAACATAGAAGATGAATGGAGTTCGCATAACCCTTTCGACTAAGTGCATCAGCCACCACATTTGCTTTATCAGGGTGGTATTTAATTTCACAGTCGTAATCATTTAGGAGTTCGACCCATCTTCGTTGCCTCATATTTAACTCTTTTTGATTGAAGATATGCTGAAGACTCTTATGGTCAGTGTATATTTCACACTTAGTACCATAGAGATAATGTCTCCATATCTTAAGAGCGAATACAACGGCTCCAAGTTCGAGGTCATGAGTGGTGTAGTTCTTTTCATGTGTCTTGAGTTGCCTCGAGGCATAAGCTATGACTTTTCCTCTTTGCATGAGAACGCAACCTAATCCTTGCCCTGACGCGTCGCAATAGACTACAAAATCATCACAACCTTTAGGAAGAGTGAGGATTGGTGCATCACAAAGTTTTTGCTTAAGAGTTTGAAAAGCTTCTTCTTGCTTGGGTCCCCATACGAATGGTTTTCCCTTATGGGTTAAAGCCGTGAGTGGCACCGCAATGCGAGAGAAGTTTGAATTGAACCGACGATAATAGCCAGCTAGTCCAAGAAAAGACCTTACTTCAGTTGGTGTACGTGGAGCTTGCCATTCTTGAACTGCTTTGATCTTTGATGGGTCAACATGTATTCCTTTGTCATTGACTACATGCCCGAGAAATTGCACCTCTTTTAACCAGAATTCACATTTAGAGAACTTGGCATAAAGCTTTTCCTTTTCTAGAAGTGCAAGAACAAGTCGTAGATGACGCTCATGATCAGCTTTAGATTTTGAATAGATAAGAATATCGTCGATGAATACAATAACAAATCGATCGAGGTAAGGTTTGCAGACTCTATTCATTAGGTCCATGAAAACAGCTGGTGCGTTGGTTAATCCAAACGGCATAACCATGAATTCATAGTGACCATAACGAGTTCGAAAAGCAGTTTTAGGGACGTCTTCTTCATGCACTCTAAGCTGATGATAGCCAGATCGAAGGTCGATTTTCGAAAAGCAACTGGCACCTTGTAGTTGGTCAAGAAGATCATCTATGCGAGGTAAAGGATATCGATTTTTGATGGTTAACTTGTTGAGCTCTCTGTAGTCGATGCACATCCGAAAAGATCCATCTTTCTTCTTTACAAAAAGGACAGGTGCACCCCAAGGCGATGAGCTGGGGCGTATGAATCCCTTGTCAGTCAACTCTTGCAATTGACTGGCTAGCTCTTGCATTTCAGAGGGGGCTAACCTATATGGAGATTTTGCCACTGGTGTAGCACCAGGTATAAGATCGATACGGAATTCGACATCTCTGATTGGAGGAAGTCCTGAAATGTCGCCAGGAAAAACTTGTGGAAAATCTTTTACAACAGGAATATCTTCAAGTTTCTTCTCTGCGGTCCCTTTCTGATGATATGGGCTAAAAACGCGACATAATTCTTGCTAAGGTATTTTTGAGCTTGAAGACAAGACATTAAGTTGAGCCCTTTCGACGAGGTTTCCCAATGATTCGAAGAGTCTGACCGTTTGAAAGAGGAATACGAATAAATTTCTCACGACATACAACTTCCGCATGATGTAGACTGAGCCAATCCATACCGATTATGATGTCGAAACTTCCCAGCTTCATAGGAATAAGATCGACTGAGAAATCGTGGTCGTTTAAGGTGAGTGTACAGTTGCGTAAAATAGAGTCTAATGAAACTGGTTTTCCGTCCGCAACTTCCACCGTTATGGATTCCGGAGCTTATCCCGATTTTTACTTAAGATAGGTTCAAATTCTAATGACACGAAACTTCTATCCGCACCAGTATCAAATAACATAGAGGCATATCTACCATTTATAAGAAACGTACCGTTGACCACATTGCCGTCAGCTCTGGCTGATTTTCGTTAATATTGAAAGCTCTTCCTCTAGCAGGTGGAGGAGCTTGGTTCGCTTGATTCACAGGGTTGGCTTGGCCTGAGCATGAATAATATTGACCAGCCTTGGACATGTGTTTCTGAAATGACTTGGGTCGCCGCAATTGAAACAAGCCCGCATAGGTTGGCCCATAGGGTAATTGGGTTGATAGTATGTTTGAGCTAAATGTTGGGCGGGTGGAAATGGTAGTTGTTGTGGTGCTTGACCCATTAACTGTTGGTGGGTTTGGGTTATAGGTTGGTGGCGTTTGTTCGTTGAGACGTGCGGCAGTTTTGAATAGTGTGTCCGGCGCGACCGCAACCGGTACAGTATTGGCAAGGGTAATCAGGGGAGTGGTGATACTGACAACGGTTACATTTTGGTAGTGGCCCTGTGTATGGTTTTCTGTATGGCGCGGGTGGAGGAGTGGCTTGAGTGATGGGTGCAGCAAGAATAGGGGTGTTAGTTTGGGTGACTGCAAAGTTCCTGGTGTTACGCTTCCTCTTATTAGCAAACTTAGAGGAAGGAGTGTGGTGGTTTGAGGTTTGTCCCTCAGCAGAGGCTTTCTTCTTTTCTTCTTTGAACTTCCCATTGCGAATTCGATTTTCGGTCAGTTCCGTCGCCAACTCCATGGCAGCTTCGAGTGTTACCGGTGAAACGCTGAGAACCGAATCTTGGATTTTCGAGGGAAGTCCTCGAATGTAATGTTCGATCAGACGATAGGTTGGAGTGAATAAGTTTGGAACCATTTGGTTTCAACTCCAAGAACCTTTTGTTGTAAGTGAGTGATCACCCTCTTTTTGCTTCAAGGCATGAAATTCATCCTCCAATTTCTTAATTTCACTTCTAGGACAGAATCGCCTAGTCATGATTTCCCTTAACTCCTCCCAAGTTAAGGCCATCGCATCTTCAGTTCCCCTCTTTCCCTTCTCAGTATTCCACCAAGTGAGAGCTACACCAAGTAGGTCTCCCGGTGGCGTAACCAACTTTGCGATCCTCAGGACAATCGCAGTTTAAGAAAACGTTTTCCATCTCCTCGAACCAATGTAGGAGAGCAGTGACTCCCTCAGTCCCTTCGAATTTTGGAGGATCACAGGACTTAAAATGTTTGTAGGAGCATTTGATGGTAGGAGGGTTGTTGATGTTCTGGTCCTGTTGTTGAGGAGGGTTAGTAGGATTTGCAGCAAGGGCTTGTTGTACTTGTACCACGATGTCCGGCAATATCGTGGCCATTTGATTCGCGATATGAGTGGCCAAACGTTCCCGAGACTTTTCCGATTTCTTACCCCTTCGATGCTGCCTAGACGACATCTACAGATCATAAAATGAGAAGATTGTGAGTTTATGGTGTCTTTTTAGGTGTCATGTGTCTTTAAGAAAATGAAAATAACATAAATATCAATAATGCAACTACATCCAAAGGATGTCTTGGGTTCGCTCATGTTGGGCCTCAAATGTCCCCCATACCTTCACCTACATAGTCATGTGGGCCCCCATGGCTATTGGCTGGTAGGATTCACATTAGTATTGGCAATTTAACACTCGCATCCCCCGAATGCAAACCACAAAATATGTTCATGAGATGTTTGGTCGGAACGTGTCCAGGTGTAGACACAATGACAACTCAAAGTGGGATTAGCTCTCACGACGTTTGGTATAGCATGCTTTGGCCTAATAGGTATTTCGTACTCTCATCGTTAGTCCCCAGGTAGGCAAACTGGTCCTTTATTTTGGATTTATACGAATGCCAGCCTAGACAGGACGTTCCGACTACCGGTACTAGTACCCTTCCAGTTACTACATGCCCGTCATGAGAACTCACTTTGATGAGATTTGAAAACACGAAAATCATTGTAAAATCAATCATGATGTGGTGTGTGCTTGCATGGATGTGATATGTTATGATCATACGATTTCATGATAGGCATTATTTGATAATACATACTTATGAACATGCTTGTACAATATCAAATGTAACATTTAACATACACATATAAACATCAAGAAATTTGGCATATAACACACAAATTCTTATAAGTTTCTAATCGACTATAGTATAGGCTCTAAGGGTCTAATAACCTATCCTATATCCCTATAGTCATGGCTCTGATACCAATCTGTCACACCCGATCCGCAGCGGAAATAAGAGTCGGGGCATAATTGGGTTATCACCAAAGCACATGACATTTACTATTATGTTTCATAATTAATGAAGTCAAAGTTACATTTTCAAACATCCAAACATGTTCATTCAATACAAGGGAAAATAACCAAACATAACAGTCCAAATACTAAATCGTTTTATTCTTCTAATCCAGGTCCTATGTGTTCCTAGCTGCTGCTGGTTCACCTTATCATGTGTAAAATGGGAGGTTTTGGGTCAACATAAGTTGGCGAGTGAACCTTATTAGATAAACATTTGATAATGATTTTATGGTTAGTTTATCAATAAAATATTGTGCATAATCATAAAAGAGCACATGTACGTAATCAAACATTGGCAAATAGCAGTTACAATTATAACATACATTAACACTTGATAGCATACATGAATATACCAATATCATACGATAACTAACATAAATGAACTGTGCGATCAAGGCTCAATCAAACGGAGCCGATCGTATTGCATGAACTGGAAATGTAAATTGAACTGTGCGCTCAAGGCTCAATCAAACGGAGCCGAACGTATTGCATGAACTGGAAATGTAAATTGAACAGTGCACTCAAGGCTCAATCAAATACGGAAGTCCGATCCGTCGTGCGGGCACGCCACAGATCAACCGCATAATAAAATGGGGATCAAGCTCAACCTCGATGGATGGGGAGCTGCGGCCTCGGCAAATGCATGTACTGAAATAATAATTTGCATCCAATAATAACTACTTAACAGCAACAAACTAATACACATGTCATATATGATGTATGCACAATAGTTTCGTTATAATATGTAAATAAACAAAGACACATGATACACCCCAAAAACGTGATTAAAACGGGGAATTTGAAAGGTTCACTCACATTGGGTGCGTTGAATTGAAGATGGTGAGATGCGCACGATTTAGATGAGCGGATCGACGGGGAATACTAACCTAAATAATAATGGAAAAATATATTAAATGGATGGATTTTATTAAGGATTTTAATGAAATTTTTAGATATATTTTTGTGAGTTTATGGCTATTTTCTATCTTTAAAAATGTTACTTTTTAAGTATTTTTAATTGATTTTTAAATTAAAATAAACAAATAAAATATAAAAAAAATATTATTTTTTTACTGTTGACCGTACGTTCGGTCAGCGTAAAATCCTGCGCCGGGCGGGACTCGAACCGGCGACCTTTTGTTCACGTGCACGTAGCTCTACCAACTGAGCTACGTGACTAACCCCGTTATAAACTCGGTTTTAATTATATTTATATACTTATTTGAATTAACCGAAAATTCCTTTATTTTGCAAAAACGTTTTAATTCCATGGACCGGTGCTCGGGACAGGATTCGAACGCGCGACGTGAAGTTCATTTTGCACACAGTCCACCGCTGGACTGTGTGTCTAACCCGGTTATATTCTTGATTATATTATACTTAACAACTACCCGATTCAACCCGGGTTAGTTCATGATAAAAAAAGGAATGTTATTAACAAGCGTGCGTGTAGCAAGGATCGAACTCGGGACGTGTATATGAAATTTGCACACAGTCCACCGCTGGACTGTGTGTCTAACCCGTTTAAAATACCGTTTTTAATTATACTTATGTTCTGATAGAACTTCATCTTCTTCACCGATTACACAGGCAACATAAACTCGACTGATTACGATTGATTTGTGATTTACAAAGTTATTAGACATTAACAGTAATTCAAGGGTAAGGAATGGAGAGAGTTTAAGGAACAGAATTTACCGATTGAAGATAATCACAGAAATCCGGCGAAGGTTTGTCGGTATTGGAAATGAACTCCGACTGTTGAACCAATTAACAGCGTTGATCGATTACTCATAAAGTTGTGTCACTTAAACAAGGTTTAAAAGAAGTTTTGGATATCATACCAGTTCACAGTTAGATTCCGGCAGTCTCAGAAACTTTCCGGCAAGATAAGATTTCCGATATACGTTGGCTAAGATTGATTCTGATGATGGAGTTGTGTTAGAGGTTAACTAATCACATGTTTTAAACAAAAAAAGTCGAAGGAATTACCGTGAGAATGTGAGTCCCGGTTTTCCGGTGTGAATTGCAGAAAATTTCCGGCGAACTGTTTCAGATGATTTTATGGTTCACAAATGTGACGAAAATGAAATTGGATATTGTTGTGATAGTTCTGAATCGTGCAAATGATTGGAAACTTGAATTAAACCATAACTTGAAGAAATATTCGGTTTCAAAAGCCGAAGAGATGAAGCTTGAAGTTCAATCAATTCTGACTTAATTGGAAACCGTCGCACATCGGTTATAACTGAAATTGTGAGGTAAACAATCGATTTAACGATTGGTTTGCCGATTATCGGTTTTCAGATAGCATCAACGGTTAAATCGAGTTTGTGTATAAGTTTATTTTGTTTTCATATAGTTAACAGAAAATACATTGTGGCGGAGCGGTTAGGAGAATGGATGTTAAGTCGTTTAGAGGCTCAGCTGACCCGGGTTCGAGTCCTGGCAGCTTCAAATGTTTTTTATTTATTTTATTTTAACTTTTTATCAAATATAATTTTTATAGTTTAGTTTATTTATTAATTATGTAACGTTTAAACTCAAAATAATCATAAATAATTAACGAAACTTTTATAACTTGGTACAAGATTACAAAACGGAGCGGGTTTTGGAGACCCGATTTTTACAAATGTTACAACTGTTATGCCCTTCAGCTTAACCAATGCTCCTGCCGTCTTCAAGGACTTGATGAATAGGGTTTATAAGCCTTATTTAGACAAGTTCATCATTGTTTTCATTGATGACATTTTGATTTATTCCAAGACACGAGCCGATCATGAACAACATCTTCGTCTAACAATGGAACTCCTAAAGAAAGAACAACTTTACTCCAAATTCTCCAAGTGTGAATTTTGGCTTAAGGAAGTTCAGTTTTTGGGACATATTGTCAACGAACAAGGTATTCATGTGGATCCCGCAAAAATAAGTGCAATTAGGGATTGGAGTACACCTACTACTCCTACTGAAGTTCGTTCATTCTTGGGTCTCGCGGGTTATTACAGCCGTTTCCTTGCTAACTTCTCCAAGATTGCGGTTCCCTCACTGATTTAACTCAAAAGAATAAACCTTTTGAGTGGGGACCCAAACAGGAAGAAGCTTTCCAGACATTGAAACATAAGCTTTGTGATGCTCCTATTCTATCTTTACCCGAGGGTAACGACGACTTCGTTGTATATTGTGATGCGTCTAACTTAGGACTCAGATGTGTTCTCATGCAGAAAGACAAGGTTATAGCCTATGCATCAAGACAGTTGAAGGTTCACGAAAAGAATTACACCACTCATGATCTTGTGTTAGGTGCTGTTGTGTTTGCTCTTAAGATTTGGAGACATTACCTATACGGTACGAAATGTGTGGTTTTCACGGACCACAAAAAGTCTTCAACACATCTTCAATCAGAAAGAACTTAATATGAGACAACGACGTTGGGTCGAGCTTCTGAACGACTACGACTGCGAAATTCGTTACCATCCTGGTAAGGCGAATGTCGTAGCTGATGCTCTTAGTCGTAAAGAATGTGTCAAACTACATTGTATTCAAGTTCAATCTGATATACAGACACGCATTCTTAAAGCTCAGAATACTTGTGTTACACAGGGCATGATGGGTAATGAATTACGACATCATCTTGGGCTTCAACTTGAAACGAAAGACAATGGGTTATCTTATTATCTGAACCGTTTGTGGGTTCCAAGTCTAGACAATCTCTGCACTTTGATTATGAACGAATCTCACAAGTCTCGTTATTCGATCCATCCTGGTGCAGATAAGATGTATAAGGATCTTCGTACTCAGTATTGGTGGCCGGGTACGATGAAAGACATTGCCTTATATGTAACTAAGTGCCTTACTTGTCTGAAGGTAAAAGCAGAACATCAGTGTCCTTCTGGTTTGCTTGAATAACCAGAGATTCCGGTTTGGAAATTGGAGAACATCGCCATGGATCTCATTACCAAATTACTGCGTACACCTAGAGGACATGATGCCATTTGGGTAGTCGTTGATCGACTAACAAAGTCAGCACACTTTATAGCCATTCGTGAAGACTTCTCTGCTGACAAACTTGCTAAGATCTATGTGGATTGAAATAGTATCTCGTTATGGTGTCCCTTTGGATATCATATCTGATCGTGATGCTCCATTCACATCTCATTTTTGGAGAACCATGCAGTCTGCCATGCGATCCAGGCCTAACTTGAGCACTGCTTATCATCCTTAAGCGGATGGACAATCTGAAAGAACGATCCAAACACTGGAGGATATGCTTAGAGCCTGTGTGATCGACTTTGGTGGTAGTTGGGATTCACATCTACCGTTGATCGAATTCTCCTACAACAACAGTTATCACTCCAGCATTGACATGGCACCTTTTGAAGCTCTTTATGGTCGAAAATGTCGTTCACCTGTCTGTTGGAATGAGATCGGTGAATCTCAATTCACTGGACCTGAACTTATTCAAGACACAACGGACAAAGTCAAGTTAATTCGCGAAAACCTTCTGACATCTAGAAGCCGTCACAAGAGTTACGCGGATATAACGACGCAAGCCCTTGGAATTCCAAGTCGGTGATCTCGTCCTACTCAAGGTATCCCCTTGGAAGGGAGTGATTAGATTTGGGAAGAAAGGAAAAATTGCACCACGTTATGTTGGACCATTTAAGATCATTGAGAGAATTGGTAAAGTTGCCTACAAACTTGAGCTGCCTCCACAGCTTGGTAACGTTCATCCGACTTTCCATGTGTCCAATTTAAAGAAATGTTTGGCTGATGAAAACCTCCACATTCCTCTTGATGAAATTCGTGTTGAAGACACGTTATACTTTGTTGAGAAGCCTATGGAAATTCTGGACCGTGAAGTCAAGAAGCTCAAACGCAGGCGGATACCGATTGTTAAAGTTCGTTGGGAGTCCAAACGTGGCCCAGAATTTACTTGGGAACGAGAGGATCAAATGAAGGCAAAGTATCCACATCTTTTCTCACAAGTTTCCTCTAATTAAATTTCGAGATGAAATTTCCTAAAGTATGGGAGACTGGACATCTGTGTAATTCAATCTTGTAACGACTTCCGATCAAATTGATGATTAATGAAACTTTGGTTTGTTTACGATTTGTGTATTTACTTATGACTTTTGTGCATTTTCAATATTTGTTCGATTTTGACCTTTCAAACCTTTTCTGGAAGTGTAATCACAACGTATAGTCCGGAATAGTGACATAAGCTAAACATACCCTAAATATCCCTTACATAACTTAGAAATAAGTTTTGAAGGGTTTGGTATGTCAAAAACAAGCTTATTCGATCACAAGGACTATTTACGACAAACTTTGAAAGTCTGCCGATTCTCGTAGTGACGCACACTCCAGAACAGGTTTACAAGCTTAACATACCTTAAATAACCTTTACATAACTTAGAAATAAATTTTGAAGGGTTCGGTATGGCAAAAGCATGCTTTTGCAACTTCAGGGGCTATTTTGCAAATTCTGCGAAACTATGCCGTTACGCGTATTTCTTAATCCAGAACATGTACGCACATCCAAAAATTTTTGTAATCATTAAAATATTGTATCTTAATGATTGGAATACAAAAATATCATTCGTCACGCATATGCGGTCATTTGCGCGTTCGTTACGATTTTCGTCGTAATTAACCGAAAAACCGCAACCGTACGACCAACCGAATCAACATCCGAATATTTTTGAGCAAATTTCAAGTTCCCTATACTTTATTGTCCTTATAAAGCTTTGAAATGAGGTTAATGGGTGTTAAAAGTGCCAAAACGTGTCAAAAACAAGTTCAGGGGCCTGTTTTGCCAATTTTTAAAAGTTTCTGCCAGCTAAAGGGCTTACGGACCGTAAGTCCAAAGTCCTTACGGTCCGTAAGGACTCCCCAACTCAGAAGAATGATTTCAGCAAGGTGGCAGCTCCTTGTTTACTTCTTGGACACCAAGCAAATCAATTTTGCCACCAATTCACCTGCATTTGACACTTGTTAGGACTTCCATAAGATCATGCCAACACATGGGACACTTGAAATGATCTTGTTGATCCAAGAACACTATAAATACCCATGAAAGTTCACCTTATTCCTTGCTCAATTCTTTTCTTTCTCTCAAACACTCTAAGTGGAGGCTACCACATTGTTGGATGCCTCCTACTTGAGTTTTTCTTGTCTTCTTGGAGCTCTTGGGTGTTCTACAACACAAGTAAGTGCTCTATCCTTATCTTGTTTCATTTGTTTAGCTATTTCAAGCTAAAAGTCAAACAGAGTTTGACTTTCAGCTTTGACCATTAATTGGTCATGTCAAAGTCCAATTGGACTTTGCAACGTGATCGTAATCACGATGGTTATGATCCATAGCGATCATACCTACTGATTACCAGTTTGCTAGTTGTAGTGACGAGTCAAAGTTTCGGTCAATAATGCGCACTTTTGCGCATTATACGACGGAACTATTTTTGGGTATCGATACCAAATCGGTTTTATAAACTAGGTTAGGCATGCTTAACACGTCTAACTCGTCACTTTTAGTTTAGTGCTTGCTTAGGGTCGTAAATCGAGCGTTCTCGACCACCGCTTCGACTTTCGAATCCGACCCGTTTGGTCGATCTTAGGATCCAGCCAAACTCTTATTAGGGACCATAGTTGTATAGGGGATAACCCTCTGAGGTTATACCTTATGGTCACGTCGTTTGGTTAGTGTTATGTTAAGTTGCTTTATTATGCCTTTATAAATGACCAAAATGCCCTTTTTGCGCATAAATTGATTTTATGTTTAGGTAACCAATGTTTTGCCATATAGACAGATGTTACAACTATATTAAACTTGTTTTGGCATACAAGATTTATCATAGGGTATGTCTAACCATCCGATCAAGCGTTTATGCTATGACCCGTTAAAGTAGCATAAACTACCTTAACGAGCCATTATGGGTCAAAATCACTTAGGAATCGTTTCAAATCAGAATGTAGACTTTGTTAAACCATTTCATATGAGTACCAACACTCATTTGGTTTACATGACCTCATTCTCTCCTATCCGCCGATTATGTCCCAATATTAACATAGTTATCCGATATTAGGACATACTTGAATTCTCGGACTCTCAAGCTTTGGTTTATCTTCTTTAACAAGGACTTTCTTGTAATCCTAAGTGAGTACATAGTCCCCTCTTTTACATTTTCAAATATTTTGGGGTGAAACATATTGTGCCTATGACTACTTTCGTGTCTTCATGAATACATACATGCTTTGATTACATAGTACATATACTACATGATTTCCATTTGCATTTTGCTTCGCATGTTGACTTATCATATCTAGCACATTTATTTTCAAAGACATTTTTGCTATGTATGTTGACCGAGCATACTAGTACATGATTTTCAAGACACTTTCAAGACATGCTTACATTGTTATTGACATTTTGGTGCGTTGAACTCGACAATGATACATTCATTAACATTGATCACGCCGACCGGTAGTATGTAATGGTACCATAGGATTGACAATCCTGTTCCCGCTTCCTAGGTTTGTTTGGAAGTGACCTTAGGGAATGACAGAATCCGATGAACATTGATAAACCGTTGACCAGATAAGGGTTTATCCGACCGTCAACAAGGTTTGAATGTATTCGTCAACAATCCATAATATATGTTTTAACAATAACGGATATGGTTTATAAAACATGACATTTGTTTACTCGTCATTGGTTTATTCGACATTGGTTTACATGACATTTGTTTACTCGACATTGGTTTACTCGACATTAGTTTACATGACATTTGTTACTCGACATTGGTTTACTCGACATTGGTTTACATGACATTTGTTACTCGACATTGGTTTACTCGACATTGGTTTACATGACGTTTGTTACTTGATATTGATTTACATGACATTTGTTTACTCGAAATTGGTTTACTCGACATTAGTTTACATGACATTTGTTACTCGATATTGGTTTACTCGACATTGGTTTACATGACATTTATTACTTGACATTGATTTACATGACATTGGTTTCCTCGGCATTGGTTTATGGTGAATGACTTAAATAGCGTGACGTGTGTAATATGATAAAAGCATGGTGGATACGCCGATGGTACTTCCTATATATAAGCGCTTTTATTATCTTACATATTGTGGCGTTATCTAAATCATTTTAAACAAAATACAAGACATGACATATTTATACAAAACATGACATTTTTATACAAGACAAAACTTACTTTTGTTTATCTATTTAACCATGCATCATTTCTTTTATATCATATTGATTTTCATATGGTTCTTATAAAAGAAACTTTTTATGGTTCATGGCGACTTTTATACTACTTTAAACTTTTCTTACAATAATCAAAGCCATGAAGCATCAACACAAAATCCTATGTACTCGCCGGCATTTCTTTGCTAACTTTATTTTCACATATGTTTCAGGGGCGAATGTTTGAGGTTGATCGTGTTACACGTAGTGCAGACTTTGGGCCTTAGTGACAATAAAAGCAAGAAGAACAGTTTAACTTATGTTGTATTTTCCGTTTTATCTAAGACATGCAAACAATTATAATAAATAAAACTTAACATTATGTGCCATGGTTATTGAAACAATAGTTCTGTTACGACACTCCCCGACGTTTCTGCCGCGGTTTTTTATTTTACGCGGTCAGGGTGTGACACAAGTCTCATACGAATAATAAATCATGTTCGTTCGAATAAGATAAAGATATAAAAACCAAATTGATACGTTTGCGAACCCGACTTGAATCTTGATCCTCGAACCAATCACCTTCTCCTTCCATGTCGTTCTTCACTCTATGCCTCTTCTTTAGCCGTCGTTTGATGTCTCCCTATTGCAGCCGTCTTTTTTTTTCTTTTACGTGTCAGCGTGATATATATAGAAAAATACCCCCAATTTACGACTGTTGGGCTTCTTTCTCTATATACTAAAGTGAATTAATCATGGCCCAAGCCTTATGAAACATGGATCGGCCCACTAAAAAAAGAAATAATGGAATGTGATAATAAGTTTATGTAATGCTCGGTCAACAGAATTTAGATAGTCAACAATTCTCAAAATTTTGTAATAGCGGGACCCGCATAACACCATGAAGCTTTCATTTTTTCCCTTTGTCGTGACACTGATTAATATCAATTTCAGAGTGTTGCCATTATGCTCCTTCAACTTTATTAATACAGTGGCTTCGGCGCACTCAAGAAAAAGTTAACGGCAATTTTAATTCGGTCATTGGCGCCATAGTCTGCCCAACTGTCTGGTTATTTTCTTATTACTCGTTTTTGCTCCATTTGCACCAGGATCTGGAAAAACACAAAATAATATAATAGACACAAAAAACTAAATAAAAACAAATAAAAGTATACATAAATTATACAATTTACACGGAATAAATATGTGTATTTTACCACACATCACGTCTTTTTCCTAACGATTTTTCTTTCCACAAAATTCACACAGCAGATATGAGGTCTTACCTTTCCTAGTACCTTATCTCTCTCTTCAGCAACATGTAGGTCTGTTGTACGGATCATTCAGGTCCTAATTTGGCAAAACTAAGGTAAACGTGCGGAATCCGTTTGCATAGGCGACATTGTAGATAAGTTTGTTACTGTTTAATCACTGTTTCATTGATTAGTAAACGTTACAAATCCTGGAAACACTTGGACAGAGCTTCGTCGTCCAGTATACAAAATCTCTGAAATGTTTCAAATGAAAACACAACACTCCTATTTATAGGAGAACAAGTTCGCTTAAAATGTGTTGTCACACCCCTACATCCACGTGTCTACCGGTGGGCCCGGTGGGGAATATCGTGGCGTACAGTTGATATCATTATTACCAAATAAGCATAACACAGCGGAAGGCTTGGAATAATTAAACTATTACAACCGATAATGTCTAGTGTCCAAAATAAATATATACAGACATGGTTGTAACTAGATCCACAGGCGGATCGCAAAAATGTACAAAATGATAATCAGACTATAAACAAGCAATTCCCTAAGGTCGCAACTCATTGGTTATTCGCCCCCAGCTCCCGGCCTATTCCGTACTTGCAACTTGTAACTTAAGCTTTTGAAAATACGTCAGTTTACACTGGTAAATACGCTCAACCGACTCATTTTGAAAACCTTTTCGAAAATGGTTTTTGGCGCATGTAGTGCATTTCTTAAATAACTTGGGATAGTACAAAAGACCTTGTATACAGATTTACATGCTGGCTTTTACATATGAGGCCCGGTACAAAAACCGAGACATGATCGACTGACACACCACTCTGAACTTTCACACAGAAAGCAGGATAGCAATTACCCAGTGTATGCCTACACGCCATGCTATATTGTCGTGGTCACTACCAATTTAGTGAGCCAAGGATATCCCAGACACGGTCAAGCCCACCCTCAATATTTTAGTTTCAGTTAAAACAGATCAAAATCGGGTTATGTAAGATTTCAGTTAATTATCAAAACTAGATAAAACAATATCCCATACCCGACCAAGCGGTAGTAGTCTACCGTACCCCAAGCCCGTATAGGGAAAATAAGTTAAGAGTATTTACCTGAATTGACGTTCGCAAGTAATCCCAATTCAGCCGTATTCCAGAGCAAGTAGAAGAGCAATTTACCGAGAGGCGTTCAGTCTGGAGTGATGGTAATTAATAACCAATATTAAAATGCTAACGAGTCCTAAATTAAGTCCAAGACTTGGACCTGTTAATCTTACGCTAAATTGTGATACGGTCGGTACGCTAGATTAAGCGGTGACCGGAATAGAATATTGATTGGACCTGGCAAGTACATAGACTTGTATAATATGGGCTACCCAATAACATTCTGGATTTTGGTAAGGAATGGACAAAGTTAAACCCGTTTTGGTTAAAATACGTAAACTAGCTACATATGTTTAACCAAACGCATATAAGCGAAACGGGTAACCGTAAGAGTCGTATATAAGTTCCATAATGAGATATGTTTAAAATATGTTATAAAATCAGTAACATTTGCAAGGATAGGCCCGAGTTATATTTAAAACCGATTTATGCCCTACAAGGGCATTTTGGTCATTTTTGGGCTTATAAAAGATGTTTAAAGTGAATCTGATGTTATGACTGTAAATATTCTGTAAAAATACATATTTTATCATGTTATAACAGTAGGATATCAAATATATGTGTGTTTGATGATTTTGAAACATACTATGTCCCGTAAGGGCATTTTAGTAATTTCACACATAGCTTTGAAGCCGAATTTGGGATTCTGAGTTCGGAACTTGTACTTACTGTTGTTATATTAAAAATAAGTTTATAAATCAGTAGGTAACAAGTCTCGGCTCATGGTTATGGTTTTAAACCATACTTATGCGCCGAAAGGCGTAAAAGTCGTTAAAATCCCGTTAAATCGATATTTAATATAAACTGAAGTTAGGACCTGTTTTTAATAGCCAAAATATGTCATATAAATTATAACATCAGTAGGTTAAAGTTTTGGTTATAAAAAGTTTGATTTTTAGCTATTCTTCTGTAAAAAGGGGTAGTTTGGTCATTTAGCGGCGATTAGGGATTCTTAAGCACACATTCAAGTCATAAACTGAAAAAATATCCCAAATGGTCCTACTTATCATAACATATCAGTAAGTAATTAGATTTTATAATCATATGTGCTAAAAATCTCATTTTTGCTTATAAGGAGCCTTTTTGCAAAGTTTTAAAGATTTTCATGGAACTTATGAAAAACTCGGATTTCTTAGGAATTGAGTCACGAAACTTTAGGACAAAATTCTAAACATAGACATGATCATAAAATGACCAAAACTCAGTAGCAAGAATGGCTTAAAACGGGTCAGAACAGAAAGTCAACAGAAAGTCAACTGTTTGAGACTTTCGGTTACGAACCGAGCCTAGAACAAAAATTGACGAACCGAACGTGTTGACATATGTTCAAATACTTATTTTAAGGTTATTAATGCTTTAAAACATATTTTATAACATCCAGATCATTAGCTATGAATTTTGCAAAAACTGCTCAGTTTGACTTTTATTGACTTTTCGGTTGACTCGTCAATTGGTCATGAATCCGTGAAAATCTGAAAATTCCCTCTTAAAGGTTTATTACCTCCATCATTGTGAGCACGCAGAAATTTTGTTACTCACATTGACGGAGTGTACACGGATTTATAACAAAGTCAAGCCGTTTTTACGACGAAACTTTGTTTGAAGCAAAAAGCTATAAATAAACAACTTGGCAGGGATCATAGACTTACATTATGTCTATGTGAGTACTAGGAATGATTTGGAAAGCCAAGAATTGATCAACAGCTCCTCTAGCATGAATTTTATGCACTAAGGTTGAAGAACTTGGTTGCAACTTTGAGAAAACTCAACATATAAAGTCACTAGAGGAGTGTAGAGGGGAAGCCAGGTGTTAGGGAGGGTCTTGAAGTGATTACAAGTGTTCCTTGAATGTCAGAAGGTGGCAAGAATTCGAGTAAGGTGGCAAAAACCCAAGTGAGTAGTGTCCAAAATGCAAGCTGTCAACCTGAACCACTTTTCTGTCGCTGGCACCCCCTCGCGGGGCGCGAGGGGTTTAGGCCTGGCCGGTCGCGGCCCGCGACCGTGTCTTGGGTCAACCAGCCAAGTTTACAACTTGGCAAATTTAGTCCCTGAACGTTCTAAAGCTTTTATTTAAGCATATATGGCCCTCAACTTCATTTCAAGGCACATTGAGGATAAGATAAGCGATTTAACGACTTTAGGTCCCTCCTGGTTTGACATACGTCATATTTAGGATTCCCAGGACACGTGTAAGATAATTATAGGACGTAAAACACGTAGTGTTACATGTGTCATGGCCAAGTTTGGGCGAACTTGTCCTTCACAGGACAACTTCGGGCGAACTTGTCCATGTACGTTACAAGTTCGGGCGAACTTGTCTCACATCATACATAAGCTTAACGTTTCGCTCCTAAATATAGACTCGATAATATACGATGACGTTGGCAACAGACAAATGCATCAACAGACTCCCGCTTGGTTGTTGCCGTAGTCATCAGTCTTCAATTAAGTTCCAGAGTCTTTAATATTCTCTTGATCTTTATTTCTTGAATAACTTTAATATCGATGATCTTCATATCTTCGTCAATTCTATTCATTTTTCTTGAGCTTGTCTTGATAAAACTTTAATCACCAAGCTCCCCCTTACTTTGAGCTTTCTGTTATTTTCAATCAATATGTTTATCCAGCTCCCCTTTAAAAACTATTTTCTGTTTCAAAGAATCTCAAACTTTCAAATAAACATTTCAGATTCAAAATTTGAAATCTCTCAAAACATCATCATTTCAAATTTTAATCATCTTATCAGTTTTAAACCCTCTCAGTTATTCAAGTCCAACTTAATGACCTTGAATATCTGATTTATGTATCAAATTCAACTTAATGACCTTGATTAAACATTTTGACACTAAACTGACGCATTTACTCAAATGTAAGTTTCAACTTAATGAACTTTTAAACTTTTCAGATCAATTTACAAAGGTTTTTAAATTTTGTTCAGCAACTCTAGACTTTGAAAATCAACTATCATCATCAGTGGTCGAAATTGAAAAGGATAATAAAATCTTCTTGTTTTTATAAAATGAATAACAAACACTAACTATGTACAAACGTATTTAGAATCATATTTTTGTTGAGTTTGTGTTAAAGGATCATATCAGTTTTGAAACACATCACTAGTACCATTGACCTTTTTAAGACTTTAAGTTTTAAACAAACTTACCTAAATTGTCGATATATTTGTCCATTTAAACTTCAACACATTTCTCAATTGTTCCAAGATACGCTAGGTAGAATTAAGAAGCTTGACTTAACTATGGTTCACATCTCAGAATATACTCCTGTATCAAGATTCCCTAGATTTCATCTTACAGGTGAATATAGCGTAATTGATATCTGTAACTGGGTTGTGCGAGACCTTGAGAGCTCAGGTTAGTACTACTGTACAGACAAAGAGATGAAGGCTCGTCTTTAAAGGTAGTGTTCCAAATTTGGAATCTTTTGTACTGCAATTGAGGTATCTTTCTATATTTTCAATTGGATGCAGTTTAGGTTTTAAAAGTGAAAGTATTCTACAAGTTCTAGGCCATTGCTTACGCAAAATCAGAAGAACTTGTATAATACCCCAGATATCAACCATCTATAAAGACCTCGTATCTCAGAATCAGGTAATCTCTCAAACGAAATTTCGTAGTACTAACTCCATATATCCGAGAGATGTTAATCCACACATTAAGCAGTTGTAAAATTTAGTTTATATCCCGGAAACAATCTACTGAACGTGTAAAGCCTATCGACACATCCACAGTAAGACTTGTTTAGTTCTTTTAAACTTTACAAATCCTTAGCATACTGTGATAGTCCACTGATGTACTATCATTTCCTTTTTTACACAGAACTCTTTTCCCTTTTCAATGTTTTTGTACTTTTTGCTTTTAATATGTTTTTGGATTTTCTGAAAAAATTTCTCCCCCTAAAATTCAAAAATGTATTTTTGTATTTTTTTTTAATTTATAGAAAAACATTGACCAACCGATAGAATCACTTCAATTCGCCATCCATTACTGCTTCACAATTTTTCTTTTAAACCTCTCCCCCTCATGATGACAAAAACCTTGACACTTTTGTGTTTATAAAACATTTATTTCCCTGAGTTTTGTCAGTTCAACAGTGAGGGTTCTGTGAAAATTTTCAAATTTTCTTTAAAAATTTGAAAAATTGTAAAGTAAACGTTATTGGAATATGTTTTTGAAAAAATTTCTCCAAAAATTTTCAAACTTTTAAAGTAAACATTATTGAAATTTCAAAACTTTGTAAAAATGGCGTTTATATAGAACTTGATAACCCGACCCTTCTTCAATGTGTGCCACGGAACTCCATTCTCAGTAATTTGCTTTCTTCTCAGAAGTTCCTGCATAGAATTCAAACAATTAGTTGAATGGTGACACTTAAGGCTTTTCAGTCTTATGTATTATTTCTTCAACCTCAATTTTAATTTTCTTACCACAATCAGGTTTACTTTGAACCTTCTCAAGTTTTGGAAAGTCCTCTAAACTTTCAATTTTCACTGATTGTGTAAACTTCTTTTTCTTTATCCAACCATGTTTGATTTTTCATTAAAGCTTTCTTGAAATACAATGTAGAAAGTTTTTGTTTATAACTTTTCGAGGATTCACCAGTTTCAAAATTTGCAAACTTAGTAATAACTAGTTTCACCTTGTTTGCTGTTTCTGTACATTGTTTCCAAACCTGAGTTGGTACTTTCAAATCCTCAGAATTTTTCTTATCAATATGAACAGGTTTAGGATTATTTTGTGGACATTTTCTAGCAATGTGTCCATTTACTCCACAGTTGTGACACACCCTGTTATCATATCGATCCTTTTTATTAAATTATACACTCATATCATAACATTGATTTGAAGTGTGGTAGCCATCTTTCCTGTTTCTTCTATAAATATGATTTGACTTTGAAGCACTGTGGTCCGATCTGTACCACTTATTTTCAAATTTTCATAAGTTTTGATTTTCATATTTTTGTGAATTTTTATAATAATTGGATGATAGTACCGATGAACTTTTATTTTTCTTTTGAAACTTTTTAGAATTTCTAAATCTTCGTTTTTCCTTTTGTTTTCGTTCTCCATTCTGCTTAGAAGGTTTTTGCGTTGAGCATTCACCTTTTCAGTAGATTGTAGAACAGTTTCTTGAAATTTCTCTTTTAGTTTTAAAAATATTTCATTTTTATCACTTTCATCGTCGGTATCATCATCACAATCCTCAATTATGATATCGTCATAATTTGTGACATTGTCACTTATTGAAATTACTTTTTTTCTTATTGATCAGTTTTGGACATATATGATCTAACATTAATGACGAGGCTACAAAACCTTTCAATTTCTTTTCCAAATCAACAATTTTATTTTTAGCAATCTCAGCTTCTTGTTCAAATTTTCTGATTTTTTCAAGATGCGAGTTTATTATATTTTGTTTTTCAAAATCGTTTTTATTTAAAACAGATTTTTCATTTTCTAAAATTTTTATTCTATTTTCAAAAATCTTTTTATTTTCTTTTAACCTTTTATTTTCTAATGTCAAACTCTCCAGTTTGGTCAAGAGTTTGGCATTATCTGCCAGATAATCACTAAAATGTTCATCATAGACTGGGCAGATTGTTTTAGAACTTGAAGACTCATTTGTAGATGTACTTGAAACTTGTGCTTCATAGTTCTTCGCCATTATACTTTTTTCTCTCTTAATCCGATCATTTAAACTTTGTGTTTCCATATTGTTTCCTTGATCACTAACTTGACCTGCAAAAGAATGATAAACTTCAGGATTATTAAAACTTTGACAAACATTTTCATTTTCAGATGTAATCTCAGAGTCACTTTCCTTCTTTAGTTTTAAAACTTTCAGGTTTTCAATTACAGGAATGTGATCGCAAATTTTGTGCATAAATTCATAAAGATGATTGATGTCAAATCTAGGTTCCTTTTTTAATTATGTCAAAAAATCATCCCATGCTGATGGTAATGCATCTTCTAATTTCATAAACTGATCTTCAATACTGATTTTACACAAGTGATTACCTCGATTTAAATGTTTCATCATGACATTAAAATGTTTTACTTGCTCAATTACATATTCATCCTTTTTGCATTTAAACATTTGAAATCTTTTATACCAAATATCATAAAGATCCAAACCAGAAGACAACTCTTCCCAATCATTCATTTTTTCAAAATCAATATCTTTCATTTCCGACAAAAATTTGGTTTTCAAAGGCTTTATGCAAAATTTGACTTTTTAATCAACAATTTTAACGTATCGGTTTGCTAAAAACGTTTAAATTTTTTTGGAAAACCGTTTTTACCAGATTATAGCCTTAAAACCGTCTCGTCGATATGAATCTAACGATATATAATGTTCGAGACGTTTTTGGAATTCTCATGCCTTTTTAACATAAAATTTTGAATCTTTGCTTTCAGCTTGTTTCGAAGATTCGCCTTTTTCAAAGTTAGAAATCTTTTCAATTTGAGGTTTCTCTTCAGATTTAGATTCATTATTTCTTTTCAAAATCTTAATTTGAACAATCTCTGGTTTCTTTGACTTTCATCATCTGAAATTTTGTTTCCTCGACGATCAGACTTTGACTTCGGACATTTTCGTGCAATGTGACCTACTTCATTGCATTTGAAACATGTACGAACAATCTCTGGTTTTTTTTAACAATCTCTGGTTTTTTTAGAAGAACTTTGTTCGAACTTGTAACGGACAACTTTACGCGAATTTGTTCACTTTTGGACAAGTTCAGGCGAACTTGTACACTTTTTGTTGATGCATATATCTGTTGCCTACGTCATTATGTATCGAGTCTGAGTGAATAGGGCTTAATCTGTTAGAAACTAGGCATATTTAAGAGAGATTTGAGTCAAGTTCGCTCGAGATGGTCCTGAGAAGTCAAGTTTGGCCGAACTTGACTAAGTCAAGTTCGCCCGAACTTCTATTCTCACCAGCGAACTTCCTCACCTATAAATAGGTGCCTTGGTTATTTCATTTTTAACTTGGAGAGATTTTGGCACAAAGACGGCGAAGCTCTGTCGGATCCGGTTCTCGATTGAATTGAACTTTAGATCAATGAAAACAACATTTAAATGAGTAATTCTTGTTGTTTGGTTAACTTGTCATTTTTTCCGCCTAATTGGACAATAGATAACAAATTTAGGTTCCCGTGCTAATCGTGGACATTCCTACAAGTGGTATCAGAGCCTGGATACCTAAATTTGCTGGAATCAAGACAAGAATTTCTCTATTTCATCTCCATTCTATCATTTTTCTTAACATTTTCACATACTTGATGATTTCATGGATAAAATCAACTAAAAACTGAATATGTCATGTAAAATACAGTTGTGGTAAACCCCTGAGAGTTTGGACATCAAATTCAATCGAATTGATATCAAAAAGTTGAAAAAACCATGAATTGCAAAATCATGTTGGATGAACTTGAGACCAAGTTCGGGCGAACTTGAGTAAAATTCAGAAATTCTCTGAATTTTACTCAAGTTCGCCCGAACTTGATAGTTTTTTTCAAGACTTTAACTTCAAGTCCGACCGAACTTAGCTTTAATTCTTCAAAATTTTATCAAGTTCGACCGAATTTGTATAAAATCTGTTGAAAAATTTGTTTAAGTTCGGTCGAACTTAGCTTTTTCTTGAAAAATTTTCTTAAGTTCGACCGAACTTGCTATTTTTCTTGAAACCTTCTCACAAGTTCGTTTGTAGTTAACTCAAGACACGTAAGTTCGACCGAACTTGAGTGTTCTTCTTGAAATCGTTTACAAGTTCGTTGAAAGTGAAATTTTTCTCAGAATTCACATTAAGTTCGACCAAACTTGAGGATTGTTCTTAAAATTTGAAACTTATCTTATAAGTTCGATCGAATTTGTGAAATACTGAAACCAAATTTTGATTTTCACCTAAGTTCGACCGAACTTATCTGTTTCTAATCAAGTTTCGATTGTTTTTGATCGTATTCTCAGATAAGTCTTCAGATTGTCAAAATGGAAGATTTCCACAACGTGTTCGTTTCACAGATGGCTTCCTCGTCAAATGCTAATACTCTTGCGGCGAATCAGATGAATATCGACAATGAAATGGGTACTACGTCGAAACCGCCAAAGCTTGTGATTATGGACGAGTTTGAAGGGTGGAAGGAAAAGTTTGTAAATTGGATGCAAGCGAATCAATTCAACAGCTGGGTTGCAGTTGAGGATGGGTATAAATGGCCAAAGGATGAGCGTGATCAAGATCTTCCACTAAACAAGTTTTCAGTAACTGACAAAGAAAATTATGTCGCTGAGAAGAAAATGATTAGCTTGATTCAACAATCAGTTAAGGAAGATATCTTAATACTTTTGCCAGAATATGAAACATCACAAGAATTATGGCACGCTCTTTGTGACAAATTCAAAGGAAGTGAGAAATGATCAAAAGCAAAAAGGCCTTCATCAAGAAAGATTTCGAGATCTTCATGATTATTAAAGGTGAAACAATGAAGCAGATGATCGATAGAAACTGTCACCTCATGGTTTAGATGCGGAGACATGATATCAAAAGGTCTAATGAAGAGCAAATCGAGAAGTTGGCTGATGCACTTCCAGAAGGAGGATGGACAACATATCTTATGATTCTGAAGAATAGTCCATCTTGGAGACACTTCAAGTTGTCATCTTTCATCGACAAATTGGAAGGTCATGAAATGGAGTTGATGAAGATTGCAAAATCTAAAAATGCTAATGTTGTTCAAGATGTCGGTGTTTATTATAAAGGAGGTATTCAAGATACTCCGATTCAAAGCCCGAAAATTCAAACAGCATTTAGTGCAAATACAAACTCTTCTCAAAATCAGAGTTCTCCATATGCTGGATATACAAGTGCTAGTTCAAGCTCATCATTCCAAAATCAGACAAGCCAAACCAGTTATGATTCAAGTGTTTTCCAGTGCAACATAGCAGTCAATTTGAAGAATGTATTTCCTGAAAAGGTGGCTAAACAACACATAGCACTTCTCACTACTGTTCTCGAATCTTATGAAAGTCTTGTTGCTGGAAAGATCGGTAATCCGGAAATGACTACCGAAGATTTTGATCAGGTAGACGAAGAAGAATTGGAACTGATGGATATCAAATGGAGTCTTGCATCCATAATCAGAAGAGTTTCTAAATTTGTGGCGCTCACTGGAAGGGATATTGTTAAATTCAAGCATCAAGCTTGGATTTGACAAGTCAAAAGTTACATGCTTCAGGTGTCGACAAAAGGGACACTTCAAACGAGAATGTAACAATCAAGAAGCAAGTGGAAACCAAAATCCTTTCAGCAGCAACAATGAGTATTAAAGAAAGCTCTTGAATACAAGCCATATCCAAAAAGAACACAAGTCTAGGTTGAAGATAAATCTGCAAAGAAAGCTGAACAAGCTCTTATTCCTAATCATGAAGAAGATGGTTTCGACTGGAACAAATACATCGGAAAGAAAACTGGTGTTGCCATGATAGCAGAGTTAGTGGATGAATCTGATACATCGTATAATGATGCTATTTTAGAGAATGCTATTCTGGAAGGATATAGGCAGAGAGCTGAGGATGAAGAGTTAGCTTATCTTGAGATGCAAAGGCAAGAAGCTTTGAAATCAGTGGAAGAAAAGGTAAAAGCTAAGGTAAAAATGACTGAAAAGGAAGTTGTGAAAGTTGTGGAGTTTGAAAAACCTTGCACAAAGTGCGCAAATCCTTGTGAACAATGTCTTGATAAAGTCAAAGTCATTAGAGAATTAACTGTACACAACGAAAATTTTCGTTATGATTACAGAACCATGAAAGAAGCTTATGACAAAATATCAAGAAAATATAAATATGTCGAAAAAGCTAATAGTGAACCCAGTGCTAATGTTAAGATGTTAAATGCTACGGTAATTGAAAAACAAAAAGCAATTAACATGTACATTAATACTATTGCTGAAACAAAGCGTGAGCTTCATGATATAAAAATAGAAAAGGAACGGGTAAGACAATTGGTGAAAACTTACACCACAAATGCCTATGTTATTGATCACATTTTACCTACGATTAAGTCGAAGGAAAATGGTGATAAATCAAAGCGTAAAGAATATGGAAGTGTTCCTCCACCATTTCTTGCAAGTTACCCATGCAAGAAAGATGATGAGATTGAAAAGGCATTTAATATTTTACTCTTATCAGAAATGAAAGATATATTGCCTGAGAACATTGACGTAGACTTTATGAAATCAAATGATGACAATGAAGTGGTGGTAAAAAATGTGGTTAGAAATGTGTTGGGAAATGATTCTGATGAAGGCAGCTCTGAAAGCGCCAAATCAAGTTCGAAAAACTCGGAATCACAATCTGAAGATGACGATACATCATCAGAACATGATCTAAGTTATGATCCTAATGTTGTCATGTACAAGATTAAGGAATCTGATAGATTATACTTCGATGATAATTTTCCGATTCGGAACGTGAAAGAGGATCAACTTGATAAAAATTTCAAACTTGTAGAAGTTTCATCAGATGATCTTGAGAAAAACGAGAAAAGATTTTACTCGAAACCCAAAAGGAATGCTAACAATTATCGAAAGTTTGGTGGTGATTTTCCTGAGAACAGGAGAGTAGGACTGGGTTTGGAGGAAAGTGAAGAAGAACCAAGAAAGAACCAGAAGTCGCCATTTCATGAATACAAAGGTAAACACATGAAGTTTGTGTATGGGACAAATACGGTTCAAGAAGAAGGTATGATCGGTAAGAAATCGAATGATGAATTTAAAAAGGAGAAAGAACTTCGGGACAAGGCTAAAACCAAGTCCACTAGTGGGTTAAAACCCACTAGTGGAAATGTTTATGATAATCGGACTTGCTTTAAATGCAATACTGTTGGTCATATTGTTCGCAAGTGTCTGAATCTAAAGCCTATGTTTCCACGAAGAAAAAATGTGTCAAAAGATAAAAAACAAAAACAACCAGAGATTGTGAAACTCGTCACAGAATCAAATAGAAACTATGAATCTAAAGACGAAGTGAAAACTAAAACGAGTTCAACGTTTGAAAACTCAATTTTTGAAAAAGGTGAAACTTCAAAATGAAATGAAACAAAGATTCTAAGTTCTATATTACGAAAGCGAGAAGCAAGCTACAATATTGGGTTTCTAAGAAAAAGTTTTCATCAGCTGAAAAACCAAAGTTTGTTGCTGACAAAACTAAAAAAGTCAAAACAAACGAGTCAGTAATCAAGCAGATAAAGAAAGAAAATGTCGAAAAAGTTTCAAAATTGTCATTGGAAGAAAATGCTTGATTATGATTTTGATTATGATGATGGTTTGGAAAGTGATTATGAAGATTGTTATTCTTTCCAATCCAAGACCAAAAAGGCTTGGGTTTCATTTTTCAAATAGTTGTTTGTTGTGCAGGAGTCCCAAGATCCACTATATCAAAGTTGATACAGAATAGCGGAGCTCCATGAGTTTTAACTTATCTAGAAAGTCTTAATCTTTGTTGTTTTTGAAATTACAAGTGGTTGAACATGAAAAATTGAAAAGAATGTTTAAAAATTTGAGAAAATCCACACCGTTAAACAGAACACTGATTGTTATATTGAAAAATCATTTAAAATTGATTTCCTACAAGTGATTCTTACAAGTGGTTTCTACAAGTTGATGTTATCAAAGTTTAATGGTTTGTTCTGCTGAAAGGTGATGATGCAGAAAATGAAAACAAAAAGGATCGGACGACGAGTTCTCGTGATCCACATTGGTTTGTTACATTTTTAGAAGAATTTCTTAAAACCTAAAATCCAAAAAAATATGTTTTTAATTTTAGGGGGAGTAAGAAAATTTTTAGAAAATATAAAAACACATGACAAAATTGAAAATTCAAAAACATTTGAAAAATTCAAAATGAACAAAAACATCAAAAAAGACGAAGTATTTTGTTGTCAAAAAGGAAATGGTAGTACATCAGTGGACTATCACAGTATGCTAAAGAAATGTAAAGTTTAAAAGTGATAAACAAGTCTTATTGTGGATGCGTCGATAGACTTTACACGTTCAGTAAATTGTTTCTGAGATATAAACTAAATTTAGCAACTGCTTAAGCTTGTGGATTAACACATCTTGGATATATGGACTTAGTACTCCGAAATTTCGATTGAAGGGTTGCCTGATTCTGAGATACGAGGTCTTTATAGATGATTGATATCTGGGGTATTATACAAGTTCTTCTGATTTTGCGGAAGCAATAGCCAAGAACTTCTATAATGCTTTTGCTAAAAACCCCAAATTAGCATGCAAAATTTGAAAAGAATCGAAAGATCTAATCATTTACAGTGCTGAAAAGATTCCTTAAGTGGAACATACCTATAGACGAGCCTTCATCTCTTTGTCTGTATGGTAGTACTAACCTGAGCTCTCAAGGTCTCGCATTAACCCAAAGACAAATATCAATTATGCTATATTCACCTGTAAGATGAAATCTAGGGAATCTGGATTCGGGTGTAATCAAGAAGTGGGAACCATAGTTAAGTCAAGTTTAATAATTCTTATCTAACATATCTTGGAACAATTGAGAAACGTGATTAAGTTTAAGTAGACAAACATATCGACAATCTAGGTAAACGAGTTTAGAACTTAAAGTCTCAAAAAGGTCAATGGTACTAGTGATATGTCTCAAACAACTGATATGATTCTTAGACACGAATTCACAAAAGTATGTCTGTAAATATGTTTATAAATATTTTACTTTCTTTAAATTGCTTTATAGATAAAAATCAAAAAGATTTTCAGTGTTTTTTAGCATAAATTTTATAAAATACAAAAAGATTTTGTTTCTACATTAGTTTCAACGAGCCAATGTTGGAGAACGGATTTTCAAAGTCTGGTAAGAAAATCTGATGAATGTTTGAAAGTTCATTAACTTGAAACTTTAAAATCAGATTGTTCATAACGGTTTTCAAACCGAGGTCATTAATTTAGACTTGGTTGATATATTTGGTTAATCAAGGTCATTAACTTGGACTTGATCAACTATGTGGATTTTCACAAATGATAAAAATGTGAAAGTTGAAGGTTTTAACGTAAAATGTATTCAAGGTCATTAAGTTGAACTTGAAACAATTAAAGTTTGTGATAAAATTGTAGTGAAGATTAAAATTTGAAATGTTAATAATACAAAATTTCAAAAGTAGTAAATCTGAAATGTTTTTTTGAATGTCATAAAGTATTTAGACAGGAACTAAAGATTGAGGGGGAGTTGATAAAGCAAAGATTGAAAATACCGGAAAGCTTAAAGCAAGGGGGAGAGCTTAAAGCTAAGGGGAGCATGTTGATTAAAAAAGTGTTATCAAAATGAATCTCAAGAAAGAGGAAGAGGATATAAAGATCAAGATGTTAAAGTTTATTCAAGAACTAAAGATCGGAAGACTCAGAAGTTTTTAAAAGTCAATGACTACGATCCAAGGGGGAGTCTGTTGGTGCATATGTCTGTTGCCTACATCATTATGTATCGAGTCTGAGTGAATAGGGCTTAATCTGTTAGAAACTAGGCATATTTAAGAGAGATTTGAGTCAAGTTCGCTCGAGATGGTCCTGAGAAGTCAAATTCGGCTGAACTTGACTAAGTCAAGTTCGCCCGAACTTCTATTCTTACCAGCGAACTTCCTCACCTATAAATAGGTGCCTTGGTTATTTCATTTGTAACTTGGAGAGATTTTGGCACAGAGACGGTGAAACTCTGTCGGATTCGGTTCTCGATTGTATTGAACTTTAGATCAATGAAAACAACATTTAAATGAGTAATTCTTGTTATTTGGTTAACTTGTCATTAGTTTCCGCCTAATTGGACAATAGATAACAAATTTAGGTTCGCGTGCTAATTGTGGACGTTCCTACACTTTTGTACAACTTCGATCGAACTTGTATACTTTTGGATAAGTTTGAGCGAACTTGTTCAGTAAGTTAGGACAAAATGAGTTTCTAAAACTTGATTTTTTGTAAATTTCGACATGATTTTGATCGTTTTTAGCTTTGATCTTTTCAAGGGTTTTAGTATGATGGATTTTACGTATTATACTTGAAAATCAGTCCATTTTATCCGTGAAATGTTCAAGAAAAGTAAAAAATAGAAAGAAATGGGTAGAAGATGTGATGTTCTAAGTCCAATGTCTTCAAATCAGGCCTATCCTGCTCTGATACCAATTGTAGGACCGTAGTACGATCGTTCAGGTCCTAATTTGGCAAACCTAAGGTAAACGTGTGGAATCCGTTTGCATAGAAGACATTGTAGAAAAGTATTTTACTGTTTAATCACTGTTTCATTGATTACTAAACGTTACAAATCTTGAAAACACTTGGACAGAGCTTCGTTGTCCAGTATACAAAATCTCTGAAATGTTTCAAATGAAAACACAACACTCCTATTTATAGGAGAACAAGTTCGCTTGAAATGTGTCATGGCCAAGTTCGGGCGAACTTGTCCTTCACAGGACAACTTCGGGCGAACTTGTCCATGTACTTTAAAAGTTCGGGCGAACTTGTCTCACATCATACATAAGCTTAACATTTCGCTCCTAAATACAGACTCGATATTATACGATGACGTAGGCAACAGACATATGCATCAACACAACAGATGTTTTAACATCTATTTAAGAGTTGGTAATAGGAACAATTTTTATCTTGGGTGGCTTAAGACCATCTGGGTTGGTGAAATCAATTGGCTTGAAGTTTTCAAGAACATTACATTCATCTGACCATTTTGTTTTAAATTCGTATTTTTGTTTTTCAGATTGAATGGAACTTTATGGCTTTTCAAGAATGATTTTCTTGCCACTAGGTACAATGATCTTGACTTCTTCACTAGTTGAAGTGGTTGGTATGACTTCAACCATTTCTGAGTCAATGGAAGTGTTGGTAAGTTGTTCTTGGTCATATTTTCTAAATCCAACACCAAACTTCTCATTGCTTTTTCTTTGTTTTTACCAAAAGCATCTCATAACCATTACATGATTCAACCCATCTTTCACATGTGATCTGTGCGGATTCCAACACTTTTTCACATTTTTGATATTTTCATCATTGTTCAGAGTTGATCCTTGGTTATGGTTGCTTCATATTTTAGACTACTTATTTCAAGGTACTTTTTCAGCAATTATTGTTTTAAAATCTCTTTTCAGTTTTTCAAAAATTATTTCACTGATTTGTACCTTTTCTTAGGTTTCATTCACCTCTTTGAAATTAGCAAATGTTAGGATACATTTATCAGAACATAACTCTTTGAGAGTTGAGGTGATACCTTAAGGCAACCATTTCAACTTGATCCACACTGATGCATTCAGTGGAGCTTTTGGGATAGTTTCCATCCATCCTTCCTGCATGCTCTTTAGTCACCAACAGATGTTTGACCTGGGCTTTTAGTAGTTTCACCAGCGATTCCTTCACCATCAGTTGTTTGAACTTGATTTCTTCACATGAGATATGTTCCAGTGCCATGAAACAGAAATTTGCATGTTCATCGCAATCATTTACTAATAAAGGAAAATTATCATCAGTTAAGTTTGTAGGCAAGCTACTCCAATCAACATAGCCTTGAGTAAAAAAGCTTTGTTGATTAGGCTCTGTAGGTGTAGGAGCAGGAGCAGTTTGTGGTGCTTGACCATGTGCCACATGCATCTGAACATACTGAAGCTGAGGAACTTGTGGTGCTTAAATATAATGCACTAGCACAAGATTCATTTTTTGTGCAAGATGGGCTTTGTTTTGCACATTTGGTCCAGGGGTATTTTGGGGGATAAAGTTGTTATTTATTAGATTGGGGTCTGAGATTAGGATATGTGATCAATGGTGCAGAGTTGTTTGATTGATTTTTGCACTCTCTTGCAACGTGACCAAGTCTATTACACTTGAAACATTTGATCTTAGATTTATCCAAGCCCACTTTTGACCTCCCACTTAATCCTGGATATGTCCTACTAGTCCTTTTGTAAAAATTATTTGCTCTTAGACTTAGTGGTGCCACTTGATTCAATATATCCATTTCCTCTAGTTGGGTCTATGTGCTTAAGATCATAAGTACAAACGACAGACTATCAGGACCATGACTATCATCGTTTGTTGTAAATGGATAATTCTTGGAATGTTGATCAGAGTTGATTCCAGTTGATACATCAATAAAAATGATCAAAACTCTGATCATTTCCCATTCCAGAAGATGATCCCTCCTGACTCAAAAGTATCCTATTACTGCAAACATAACCATCGGACACTTTTCAAGTTTCCTGGAGCTTCATTTTCTGGACAAGCTCCCTTTCAAATGTTAGGAACTTTACATGAAGTTGAGTCAGGCTCATGTCCATGAAGTCCTGGGATGTTCTCATCACTATAGAAATAGCGTCCCATTTCTCAGGCAAAGATCTTAAAAATCGGTTACTTAAAGTTGTTTTAGTAAATTCTTTATTAACCAACTTTAGTTCACTAATTAGACATAAAACCATTCAAACTGTTGAGTCAGGGTCTCTCCCTTGACATGAGTGAAAGTTTCATATTGTTGGTTAAGGATTTCTCGAGTGTTCCCGATAACATCCTCCGTTCCACCAAATTGTTCTTTCAGTGCATCCTATAACTCTTTGGCAGAGCAATTGCCGCAATACTAAAGGCTTTGGCATCTAGCTCGATTTTTTGATAATCTTTCTCAGAGTAATTCCCCGGCTTTTTTTGGCTCAAACACATTTGGGTTCTCGGCATTTGGTACCATTGGAATATGTGATCCGAATACAATGGACTCCCAACACCCTGTATTTTGTTGAGCGAGTATATCACCCATCCTACATTGCCAAATGTTAAATTCGGATTTGACAATATAGGGGGTTTATTACTGAAATGGTATTATGAGGATTATTTTGTGCCATTTTCTTTTGTTCTTTTAGAGAAAATAAACAGAGTATGTGATAGACACTTTTGAGTTCTTCACTATACAACTCTGAGCTACGAACAATATTGGATCTTTGTTGAGCCGATCTTTGTGTGTAAGACTGATTGTGAAATCAAGTTTAACATGACAAAGCTCCGATACCAATAAAGTTTGAGTTTACAAGGTTTGTGAAAAACTAACATTTAAGCTCAAAACAATTTTGTATTGCTATAAAGATAAGTAATCACAAATGATAATTCATTCAACAATTGTTTTTCATTGATTCAAAGTTTTACAGAAAGTTGATTCTACAGACCCCCCCCAGACTAATCACTATAACAAAGAGTGTTCGTACAAAAGAAAAGGTGATGTGTAGTGATGAATAGATCTCTAATAGGTGATATCTATTTATACTAAGTACGAAAGCTCTGTTTGTGATTGGTTGATATCACCCTGATAGTATCATCTAACATTCCTAACAGAAAAGATTCCACAGTTGCTGCAAACATCTGTGCAAATTTAACATCTGATCTAACTATGCTAAACATTGATATTAACATGTGTTAAGTTTCAATCAAATCAATTTTTAAAACATTTGAAGTATTGTAATGAAAACCTAGTATGTAAAGCGTCAATGAAACTTGAAAGATCATTAAGGTTTTGCAAGGACATTAATATGTGTGCTGACGTAGGTAGTAACCAAGCCTATAAGAATTCTATGCATGCTTCAAGATAGGACGCAAAAGCACTCTAACGATCTAGAAGACTGTTGTTTAGAGTGGAGCTCGTCGCACTCCATAGATCTATCCATTCACTCCCGGTTTAATTGGTAATTCATGGTTATCCACATCCTATTCGCACATGATATTATCATTATCTAGCTTAACCATACCATATGTAACATGTATCCTTCCCCGAGAGTATAAAACTGAAAAACGTTTAAGGGAAAGGGGAAACATGAACTCTCATATTTGCGCTCCGTGCAAATCTCTAGATGATGACTGATTCTGCGTTCGTGACGTAACCTACAAGTGTTATAATCTTGTTAGACACTTAGGCCTACGTTTGTTTTTGTACAAGTCGCTAATCTTGAAGATTTTTTAGACTTGTAATCGTTTTGATATGTTGGATAATATATATCTTTCATATATATTTATATGTTTTCGTTATGTATGATACCTTGTGTATATATCTTTGTAATCGTGCCTTACGCGAGGTATTTGAGGTTATGATTCCGTATATATGTATATATATATATATTCATAATATATAATCAAACCTTGTGTATATATCTTTGTCTTAAAATATATATTTATCGATTGTATATATGTATTCAAAAATATATTTTAGTATATCTTTACTAGATATATGAATTGTTAAAATTCAATAATTTTAATTTTACACTTGTATATATATATATATACACATATATAAGTTTCTAGCATTTGTACATCATGCCTTATGTATATATGTATTTATATGTATTCATGCGCCTTGTATGTATACTTCTTGTATACTTTTAAGTTGGGTATTATACCGTATTTGTACATATACAATTATACATCTATATTACTTGCAATTCTTTGTACTTCACTAAGTATATTGGTGTACGTATTTATATGTATAAGTATACTTTGTATACTTGTATTTAATACTTAGTGTTTTTTATATATAATTTTTCAGATTTTATTCTATAGTAAAAATCCATATATTATGTACTTAAAAATATTATATATTTTTAAGACTAACTAACTAATATATATATATATATATATATAAACTAAGTTTATAAAAATTATTAATATTTTTATATAACTTATTTTTGTCGGTTTTATATATATACACTTTAATATATATTTCGCGTGTCAATTCATAGGTCCGTTTTCGTTCGTTTTCTCCGTTTTGTCCGATTTGTTTGTTTTGTCCGAATTGTTTGTTTTGTCCAAGTTTGGACATGTACATTTTTATACTTATCAAGTTACAAGTATTTTTATGTTTTGTATTTTTGTAATATTTAGTTTAGTATGTATTTTTCCTAAACACTCTAAATACATATAAATAAATACACAAAATTATATACACATAATATTGATGGTCCAAATATATATTTCATCCTAAGTATATATAAAAATTAACGATTTTAGTTTAAGAAAAATCTAGTAATTTTTTACTTAAATTTTTCATCCAAAATTTTGTATAATCATGATTAAGGTTGTTAGTTTTTAACCAATAAAATCCTTGTTAATTACACCTTAATCATGATTAGTTTTTTTTTAATTTTTGACATAGTTTTCCTTAAACTATGGACTTTTCCTATGTTTTAAAACATGATTTTTATACACTTTTCAACTTCAACAATTTGACAAGTCTTACAAAACTCAATATTAACCAGAATATCAACAACAAAAATACTTATGAACCTATATATACTCTTATACATTTCAAAAATCATATTTAAGATATGGTCATTTTTATTTTTCACAAGTTTATGCAAACTTTAATCACACTTTTTCAAGATAAATCTTATACATGAGTTTTTATATAAAAACTATACCTGTTATTTTTGATAAAAAAATTTAAGTACAAATTTTAGTTCATAATATCTTGTTGGTAGATCTTGCTTTGATCTAAACATGCATGTGTTTAGATCGTACTTTTAAATCTAGATTTGCAAGAAGTAATTTATTACATAAACTACTAACTAAACAATCATCAAGAATCATCATGTAACACATAATATGTTAGATTTTTTTCGTTTTTGTTAAGATTTATGTAATTTTTAGATGAGCTTCAAGACGAACACTTGTATTTTTATTGTTAACCATAAAACTAGAATGGAAATACAAGAGTTTGAAGCTTACTACTTGCACTAAAGCAAGTTGTAAATGATGATGAAAAGATGAAGATGATAAGTTCCAATCACCAAGAATTAAGCACCAAAGATGTCTTTCACACTTGTAAGGATCCTTGATCTTCAAGATACTTCCATGTATGTATGCGATTTTTGATATTGTTTTATGATAATTACTATATCAATGGTTCTTGCTAATATTATTAGTTGCTGAATTTTTGCTGCGGAAATGCTGAATTTTTCTGATTTCCTAGTTCGGATTGGACAGGTTTATTGTTTCGGTATTTTTTCGGAAAGTATGATATCTAAGTTGTTTTCAACTAATGTTTTTGTGAATAAGTTGTGTGGATATGTTTTCATATCCTGTTTTTGTTACTTCGGGCTGTACCGCGACTATCCTTACATTAATAGTGTGTTCGCATTTCTGTCGTTAGTCTAGGACATAGTTTTGTACTGTTTCTAAATGCGGCGAATTTGTTATCATACTTATGATATTGTAGATTCCTAGACTAACGAGACTCAGTTAAATAAAAATTTAGTCAAAAGCAGGAAATACATTAACTTATGTACAGATAAAATTGTACGAAATTACCGGATATTTTGCCGTTTGTCACAAAAAATATCAATAATGTCTCAAAGATACTTATGTATACTTCACCGTACAAGTTAAACAATTTACCTGGTAATGATCCAAACGAAACTAGTGCCAAGTTTGTTATCAAAACAATAATTTAACTAGTCTAGTGAACTAAACCATTGGGCGTCGCTCAGTGGCCACCGGCCCCCGTTCTAAACCGGCCCAAGGACACTCGAGGTCGCGGGTTCGAAACATGTTTCAGCCCCTCGGGTTGGCAGGGGTTTAACCGACAGGCAGCGTTGCCGGGTCGCTAGCTTGGGAAGGGGGATCCCTTCCGCGGTTAGGGGTACCGTGCATCTACCCTTTTTTTTAGTCTAGTGAACTAGTTAACATATTTTTAGCATCAAAAACAATGTTTCATCCACTAATTAACTACAATTAGCAAACATGTGACATTTGTACAGTTTCAGTCATTGAACAAACTCCGGAACATTTTCGTATTCAATAAAATCTTGTATTTTATTTACGAGAATGCATAATTTCAATTGTTGCACTAAATTCGGTCAATTTCGTGTGACAAAGTTTTATACTTTAATTATGAAATGCGTAACCGTACGATCGAACGAACCGACATTCACGACATTTCTGGACAAAATCCAAGTTATACATGCCTTGATACCTTTATATAACCTAAATATTAGGTTAAGGGGTTAAAATGGCAAACAGGTGAAAATACAAGTCCAAGGGCCAAAATTGTCAAAAAAATATATATAATAAATAAATATATTTTTTTACTTGATCACCAAGTTTGGCCACCTTTCTCCATCTTGTTGCCACACTTAATATGGTAATGACACATGTTAAAACACTAAGCAACTCCATAACACCTCATCAAACATTTGTCAAGTTCTCATGAATCCAAGATTACTATAAATAGCCTTATTCATCCACCATTTCAACTTGCTCAATTCACAAATTCTTTCTCCCATCCCTTTGGAGCTTGTTTCCATCTTTTGGAAACCTCCTATCTTGAGTTTTGAAAGTGTTCTTCAACACAAGTAAGTACCCTTCCTAGTTCTTTCATTATTTTAGCTATTTTGAGCTAAAAGACAAACAATTTGGCTTCCTGTTTGACTTTCGGTTCTGACCATTTTGGTCAGGTCAAAGTTCAAATTGAACTTTGCAACGTGATTGTAATCATGAAGGTATTAATCCCTTGTGATTACACCTTCTGATTACCACATTTAGTAGGCGAGATGATGAGTCAAAGTTTTACGAATTAAAAGTAAAAAAATGCATAAAAATGCATTTTACGACGAAAACTTTTTTGGGTATTAAAACTTAAATTTTTGACACCAAATCAGTTTTATAACATTGTTAGACATGTTCAAACATGTCTAACTCGTCATTTCTAGTTTAGTGCTTATTTCTCAGTCGTAAGTCGAGCGGTTGACTACCGCTTTAACTTTCGAATCTGACCCGTTTGGTCAATCTTAAGATTCGAATAAGCGCATTTTTATAACCATAGTAATATAGGGAATAACCCTCTGAGGTTATACCTTATGGTCATAAGGTTTGTTTAGTTATATGATGAGTCGATTTTTATGTACTTTAAATTGATTAAAACGCCCTTTTGGCGCATAAAATGGTTTTAAACATGTAAGACTATAGTTTTGACATCTAAACTGATATTATAACATAATCAAACTTTTTTTGACATATAAGACTCGTCATAGGACTTATTTAACCATCTAAACCCATAATTACGCTTACGACCCGTTAAAGTGGCGTAAACCACTTTAACGAATCATAACGGGTCAAAAGCACTTAGGAACTCTTTCAAATCAGAATGTTAAGCTTTAAACCATATCATATGAGTCCCAACACTCGTTTGGTTTATAAGACTTCATTCTATCCAATCATCCGATTAAAGTCTCGACACACTAACATAGTATTCCGATACATTAGGACACACTTGAACACTTCAAGCTTTGAGCTTTGTTTGATCATTTGAGCAAGACTTATACGCAACCCCAAGTGAGTACATACTCCCCTCTTTTACGTTTTCAAATGTTTTGGGGTGATTTATATGTGCCTATCACTACTTTCTTGTTTTCATGACATTATACATGTTTTGCTTATCTAGTACATATAGTACATGATTTTCCAAGACATTTTGCTTCGTATGTTGACCTAGCATATCTAGTACATGGTTTCAAAACATTTTCATGACATGCTACATTGTTTAAGATATTTTGGTGCGTTGAACTCGACAATGATACATTCATTAACATCGATCCCCCGACCGGTTGTATGTTATGGTACCATAGGTTTGATAACCCCATTCCCGCTTCCTAGTTTTTTTTGGAAGTATCCATAGGGAATGATAGAATCCGATGAACATTTGATAAACCTTTATCCTTATAAGGGTTTATCCGACAGTCGACAATGCTTGAATGTATTCGCCAACAATCCACATATATGTTTACACAATAAAATCATTGATTTATTGTGACATCCCGGCTTTTCAGGTATTTTAAACGCACTACCTTATTGTTATTCATTCCTACGCTGATTAATCCAGAGAATTGATTGCGCGCTCGCAATAACTACGCTAACTTTGTGAATCTATTGGGTGAATTACGTGCTATGTGTTATTAGACGGGTTGTATATGAATTATGTGCTATGTGTTATTAGACGTTTGTGAATCTATTGCGTTCCACTCCAAATACGTGATTTAATATTTTAGAAACTCCGTGTCACGAATAATATTTTAGTAACTTCTATTTATAAACCGAACCAAGCCTGTGAAACGTTTCGACTTCGCGACCAAGCAAACCCAACCGCCACCCACACCCCCGTGCGACCCACACTCCTTGCGGACCACACTCCTTGCGGCCCAAGGAGATAACCCAAACCGCCCCCCCTTATGCGACCCTTTTATATTACATACCATGCATGTTGTGGGAAAACATTCAAACCCTAATACCCTAGTGGAAGTCGACGGCAGCCCCCCCCTCTCGGTCGCGCAAACTTTACATCCATCGGATCGATTCCAAGCTTGTCCTGGTTCGCTAATTGTCATCGTTTCAAGGTTAGGGTTTAATTGTATTGCGATTCACACTAGGTTTTGTGTAGTCTTGATCATGATTATGTGCTTGTATGATATTGTTATGAAAAAGTGTTGTGGTGTATGATTAGTTCGGATGAATATGCGAATCTTTGCGGTTGGGATGATATGTTTGAATATTAAAATCGTAGGCTGCATTTTATCGATAAAATCATGATATATACTTAGGGTTTGCATGAATATTGATATATTAGATGATATTTGACAAGTTAACCTACTGTTAATCAATACAACTAAGCGTCATGGCCGTTTACACATGTTCTAATGCGATAAAGTCGAAAACAGTAAGCTGATTGACATTTACAGCCAACTTCAGTTGGCTGTAACCTGATCATTATTTATCGAAAAGTGGATTTTCTAAAGCCTAAAACGTTTACTTTTTAAAAACTCTTCAAATGGCACTCGATTCATATTTTTCTGAGGTCGTTTGATATTTTTAAATGGTCATTTAGTGCAGCAGCTGAAGCTGCGTAAATTCTGCAGAATTTGCAGGTTGTTTATCGAGTCGGATCTCATTGTCTGTACAGGTTTAGGTCACGAAATCTGTACGTTGACTTGAGACGGAAATTTATGAAAATCTCCAACTGGAATTTCGTTAATTGGATAAACGATGATTTTTAAATATTTTTTCTCGTGGACTGCAGTCAGAAAGCGACGAATCTGACTGCAGCCTAGTATATAAATGTTTATAAATAATTGGTAAAGATTTAGGATTTGAAGATTTTACACAAAATTCTACAGTCTAATTGAAACCTCCTGTAAAAATATTGGAATTTTTGGAACGGTGGAACTATTTTATAAAAATTCTCGAAAACAGCCCAGTTATGAGTGTACAAGCTGAAACATGATAACTTGCGTTTGTGTGTACCTAAGTGTCGTATGAGTTATTCTGTGTTTATGACAAGTTGGTTTGATCGTTATTTTGTATGGTGATACTTTGCATGCATGATTATGGTTTCGAATTGGTTATTACGTGTGCCGTACTATGTGTTAGTTATGTGTAGGGTTTTGTGTCAGTGTGTTCACACACTAACTTTGAATCGGTTGACATGTTAGGACGCGATTAGTGGTTCCATCATTTGCTTCTTTTGCGTTTATCTAACAGAGCAATTTAAGGTGAGTTCACAGCCCCTATTTTATCCGGTTTTGAACAACAGGGGGAGAAACATGTATACGCTCTACAACTCAATCTTTTTACGTTATGCGAAATTAACACCGTTAACTATTCGGTAACTAAGTTAATGTTAATGTATGTTATGGTCACTAAGTAGCTTTATCACGGAAGTCCTCAACAAACTCTCGGATCGTTAGTATTGGGTTAGATAGCGGGGAAATGTAGTACTACTGGGCCCGACAAGCCCCACCCGAGCTAGTCGCGCTAGCCGACCGGGAATGGTCAACGGGTGATTAATTTGGCCTAACTTTCGCCATGGTCAGTGATAGACCTGGCAACACAGAGGCAACAACAGTCGGCTTCGATCGTGAACTCTTTCGTGACGTAACTTTAGGTTCGCTACCTACATTTTAACATTGAACTTATTTACGAACCAACATTATTATTCCAGGTTAGGAATAATGGAACTATGTCGTTATCCCGGGTTAGGGATAACGGGGGAAAACAATCTTTTAAACCGAACTTGTGATCTTATAAAAACCTGTGAACTCACTCTTTTTAAATGTGGACACTTGTTTCTTTGCATGTTTCTCAGGACGCTAGGAGCGCTAGGTGCACTCACTTGCATTTGATCAAGACTTTTTTATCGAGTCTTTATTTACGAATAATTTTTGGGATTTTGGTTTTGGCGTTTATGTTGGCGCCCGTTACTTTATTTTAATGCTTCCGCTAAACTTTGAAACCTTGAAATTTTGAAAATGACTATGCATGTTTACAACAAATGTTTTTGGAAAACGTTTAAATAAATCATACAGAGTCGTTCGATATTGCTAGTGTCTGAGATTCTGGTTTGATCACACGCCTCGCGGTAATACCCCGCAAGAGGAAATTGAGGGTGTGACAGATTGGTATCAGAGCCAGGTTTGCATTTAAAGTAGACCTAAACTATAGCTGTTACACGACACTAGACTTAGTTGGCACCGAATTGTGATATCTTGTTATGTGTTATACTACAATTGTTCTATATGATAATATATATACATATATTGTGATATACGCAGCTCGTAACTAACTACACCAACCCAGCTGGCTATGTCATCATCATCATCCGACAGATCTAGACAATCAAGGGCGCCGAGGAAGGCACCCATGGTCGAACCCTCACCACCTCGTGGCGTGGAGACACGCTCAGCTGCCAGGAAAAGACTCGCTCTAGGAGGGGAGTCGTCCTCCCGTCCGACCACCGCTATACCGGTCAAACCGGTCAACTCTTCAGGAGTGGGGGACGATCTACTTAGAGATGTGTTAAGGAAACAACAGGAATAGCTGGAGAGAATGCAGGAGACTATCGAAGCACAGGGATGGCTGATACGTCAGCTGACTGGAAAAACTGAAGAGCTCGAGGAAGAGCAAGATGAGAATAGGAGAGTACGAAGCATTTTAGCTAAGGACCTTCGTGCTGAGCAGCTGAGGGCTGACTGGCTCGAAGACAGAGTTCTTGAGTCCAGTTGGAGGATTCACGAACTGGAGCAGAACCAAGCACCACCTATCCCAGTACCCGCACCAGCACCGGCCCCTCCAGCGCCGGTAGAGGACGAAGAGGAGGATCCAGAGGAAGACCCGGAGGAGGATCCGGAGGAAGAAGAGCCGGAACAAGACCCGGAAGTAAAAGCTGAGAACGCTGAAGAGGAAGACGGCAGTGATAGCGACTTGGGAGATGGAGACGTAGATTACTAACTCGTCTCGCCAATCTCCGTTGTGTTTCCATTAGTTTGTTTGTTTCCACTTATGTTTGAACTTGGAAATTTTATAATTAAACTGATATGTTTGGTTGGTATTTTGTGAGACATTACAATTTATTTAATCGAATGTTCCTTTTGATTGTTTAATTTGTTGGGTTGACATAAATTGTGTGATCATTGAAGTCTAGAATATGATAACTATATTGGATATATACTTATCGGTGTGTGTTTGTGTTGTCTTGCGAAGATCTGAAATGGCAACCGGTTACCACAGAAATCTCAACATGTCAACTGAAGAATTGGCCGCTTTAATCCAACGACACGTGAATGCTGCTCTGGCAGGTGTTTCTAACCCACCAGCAGGAGGGGGTCTTAACCCCTACAAGATGTTCCTGGATGCGAAACCGAGCAAGTTCACGGGAGTTGAAGGACCCATAGGACTGGTCTGTTGGGTCGAAAAGTCTGAATCGGTTTTCGAAATGTGCAATTGCCTCGAAGTTAATAAGGTCAAGTATGCTGCCTCGACGTGGGAAGATGGGGCATTAACCTGGTGGAACGCACAAGTCCAAACGTGTGGACTTGCTGTGGCGAACGCAATGGCCTGGACCGAGTTCAAAGCTCTAATCAAGGAGGAATACTGTCCGCGGGACAGAGTTCAGCAATTGGAACAATTGTTATGGAACCACAAGATGGTCGGGTCAGAAATTGAAGCGTACACAGCAAGACATCATGATCTGGTGTTCCTTTGTCCTGATTTGGCTAACACTGTCGTTAAACGACTTGAGTTTTATCTTGGGGGTATGGTCCCTGAGATCCAGGGCATGGTAATGTCTAGCAACCCTACGACGGAGCAACAAGCGATTAGGATGGCGCATAAACTCACCGATAAGGCGGTGGAGCAAAGGAAGTTACCACCTAGGGGTGCAACTGAAATTGTCCCTGACAACAAAAGGAAATTTGAAGACTCACCTGCTCGACAGTCTTCATCAGCCCAGCCACAACAAGGAAACCAGAAGCGGTCCAACAATTTCAACAACAATTGGGTTCACAACAATCACTGCCAATAACACCCAGAACTTGAGCGGCTATGCGGGTCGAAAGCCGCAATGTAATGTTGTAACCTCCATCATCACGGCCCTTGTGCCGGGAATCGCTGCCAATGATGTGGTAAAGCAGGATACACGGAAAAGGATTGTCGCGGGGAGATTATCTCATGACAGAATCATAACCAGCACCTGGGTAATAACCGGGGATGCTATCAGTGATGTAGCACTACCCATTTCAAGCGAGACTGCCCGCAACTTTGCAACAACAACAATGGTGGGAATAACAACAACAACAACAACAATGGCAACACTGGAAATGGTGGCACAGGAGGTGCCAAAGGACGTGCATTCATGCTAGGCCATGAAGAGGCCAGAAACGACTCGAATGTGGTCACCGGTAAGTTTCCACTTAATGATCATTTTGCTACTATACTTTTTGATACAGGTGCGGATAAGAGTTTTATATCTGAGTCTTTTAGGAAGAACCTAAATCTCACACCTAAACCCCTAAAGACCCCTTATGTCATAGAACTAGCCGATGGTAAATCTGTAGATGTGACTCATCTAGTAACCGGCTGTCAACTTAAACTCGCGGGTCACACATTTACCATTGATCTGATGACAACTACTCTGGGTAGTTTTGATGTGGTAGCCGGAATGGACTGGCTATTCGACGTCTGAGCTGAAGTTCTCTGTTTCGAGAAGGCTATCCGTATTCCGCTCTCTAACGATGAAGTCTTGATGGTGCAAGGCGAGAAGGCAGGCGTCGTCACGAACATCATCTCTTACATGCAAGCTCAGAAGTATCTTCGGAGGAAGAACTCTTTTGCTTTGCTCGCACTGGTCACCGAACAGTCTAAGGACGAGAAGCGGATTGAAGATATCCCCATCATCCGTGACTTTCCCGATGTGTTTCCAGAGGAGTTACCCGGTCTTCCAGAGTTTGAAATCAAATTGGCGAGCCATACGAGTCCTATCGCCAAGGCCCCATCCCGCTTAGCTCCAGCAGAGCTGCAAGAGCTGTCTACCCAACTTCAGGAATTGTTGGAAAAATGATTTATCCGACCCAGTACTTCGCCATGGGGAGCTCCGGTCCTTTTTGTCAAGAAGAAGGACGGGACCTTCCGCATGTGCATCGACTACAGAGAACTCAATAAGGTTACCGTCAAGAACCGGTACCCGTTACCTCGCATCGACGATCTTTTCGACCAGCTTCAGGGGTCAAGCTACTACTCCAAGATTGATCTACGGTCCGGTTATCACCAGCTACGCGTCAGGGAGGAGGATATCTCCAAGACGGCATTTCGCACTCGATATGGCCACTATGAGTTCTTGGTCATGCCCTTCGGTCTCACCAATGCACCCGCAGTGTTCATGGACCTCATGAACCGCGTGTGTAAGCCGTATCTCGACAAGTTTGTCATCGTGTTCATCAATGATATACTCATCTACTCTAAGGGTGAAGAAGAACATGCTGAGCATCTGCGGTTATTGCTGGAACTACTTCAACAGGAGAAACTATATGCCAAGTTTTCAAAGTGTGATTTCTGGATTCGGGAGGTTCAGTTCCTCGGGCATATCGTGAATGAAAAGGGTGTACACGTTGATCCCGCCAAGATCGATGCTATCAAGAACTGGGAAGCACCCAGGACAACGACAGAGATCCGCCAATTTTTGGGTTTGGCTGGTTAGTACAGACGTTTCATCGAGGGATTTTCCAAGATCGCACAACCGCTTACCACTCTCACTCAGAAGGGCACCAAGTATGCTTGGGGTTACAAACAGGAAGCAGCATTTCAATTACTGAAGCAGAAGCTTTGCAGTGCGCCCATTTTATCCTTGCCAGAGGGGACGGATGATTTGTGGTATATTGTGACACTTCCATTCAGGGATTGGGATGTGTGCTCATGCAATGTGATAAGGTCATCGCATATGCATCCCGACAGTTGAAGGTCCACGAGAAGAACTACACGACATATGACTTGGAATTGGGAGCAGTTGTGTTTGCACTTAAGATTTGGAGACACTACCTATATGGAACAAAGTGCACAATCTACACGGATCACAAGAGCCTCCAACATATTTTTGACCAGAAGGAGTTGAAGATGCGACATCGTCGCTGGATCGAACTCCTGAACGATTATGAATGTGCCATTCAATATCACCCGGGTAAAGCTAACGTGGTAGCTGATGCCCTCAGTCGGAAGGAGCACTTGAAACATCGTCGGGTACGAGCACTGCAGTTCACAATTCATTCTGGGTTACCCGAACAGATACGCGACGCGCAGCTAGAAGCAGTTAAGGAAGAGAACATCATGGCCTAATCTGTGGGAAAGATGGAACGCGATTGGGAGGTGAAACCCAATGGTACCCGGTATTTCATGAACCGTATATGGGTACCTCTCTACGGAAACCTCAGGAAGCTAGTTATGGACGAAGCTCACAAATCCCGATACTCTGTCCATCCTGGTTCGGATAAGATGTATAAAGACCTTAAAGCCGCGTATTGGTGGCCCAACATGAAAGCGGATATAGCCACCTACGTGAGCAGGTGCTTGACTTGTGCGAAAGTCAAGGTGGAATACCAGAAGCCATCAGGGCTACTTCAACAACCTGAGATCCCAGTGTGGAAATGGGATCAGATCTCGATGGACTTTATCACTAAACTTCCACGAACTCCGAGTGGTTGCGATACCATCTGGGTGATCGTGGATCGTCTAACTAAGTCTGCACACTTCCTAGCGACCAAAGAAACAGATAAGATGGATAAGTTGACTCGCATCTACATTAAGGAAGTAGTTTCTCGGCACGGGGTGCAAACATCCATCATTTCAAACAGAGATGCTCGTTTCACGTCCAACTTTTGGCGGTCACTTCAGAAAGCGTTGGGTATACGCTTAGATATGAGCACAACATACCACCCTCAGACAGATGGTCAAAGTGAAAGGACCATTCAGACCTTGGAGGACATGCTTAGGGCATGCGTGGTAGACTTTGGGAACAGTTGGGAAATCCATCTGCCTTTAATGGAATTCTCGTATAACAACAGTTACCATACGAGTATTCAGGCAGCACTGTTTGAAGCATTGTACGGTCGCAAATGTAGATCACCGGTCTGTTGGGCAGAAGTCGGTGACAGTCAACTCACAGGTCCTGAGTTGATACTTGAGGCCACTGAAAAGATTGTGCAAATCAGAAACCGCATGGCAGCGGCACGGGATCGAAAGAAAAGTTACGCTGATCAACGACGCAAACCGCTCGAATTTCAAGTAGGTGATCGCGTCCTACTGAAAGTGTCACCCTGGAAGGGTGTAATTCGTTTTGGGAAATGAGGCAAACTAAATCCATGGTACGTAGGCCCATTTGTGATTTTGAAGCGTATTGGGCCCTTAGCTTATCAGTTAGACCTTCCTGCCGAACTCAGTGGAGTTCACAACGTTTTTCACGTGTCTAATCTGAAGAAGTGTCTATCAGATGAGACCCTAGTCATTCCACTAGATGAGATTCAAGTGGATGAGCAACTGCATTTTGTGGAACAACCTATCGAGATTATGGACCGTGAGATCAAGACTCGAAGGCACAGCAAGATACCGATCGTCAAGGTTCGTTGGAACTCTAAGCGTGGACCGGAGTTCACGTGGGAAAGAGAGGACCAAATGAAAAGCAAATATCCACACCTTTTTGCAGCTGAGCAGCAATCTGACGTTACCGCCAACTGAATTTCGGGACGGAATTCTTTCAACATGGGGATGATATGACAGCCTGGGATTTACTTGTACCATTCTAACAAACTGAATCTTTGTGCGTTGCATTCTAAACCGCGTATACTCAATTTTCGGGACGAAAATTCTTTCAACATGGGGATAATGTGACATCCCGGCTTTTCAGGTATCTTAAACGCACTACTTTATTGTTATTCATTCCTATGCTGATTAATCCAGAGAATTGATTACTACGCTAACTTTGTGAATCTATTGGGTGAATTACGTGCTATGTGTTTTTAGACGGGTTGTATCTGAATTACGTGCTATGTGTTATTAGACGTTTGTGAATCTATTGCGCCCCACTCCAAATACGTGATTTAATATTTTACAAACTCCGTGTCGTGAATAATATTTTAGTAACTTCTATTTATAAACCGAACCAAGCCTGTGAAACGTTTCGACTTCGTGAACAAGCAAACCCAACCCGCCACCCACACCCCGTGCGACCCACACTCCTTGCGGTCCACACTCCTTGCGGCCCAAGGAGATAACCCAAACCGCCCCCCCTTATGCGACCCTTTTATATTACGTACATATGCATGTTGTGGGAAAACATTCAAACCCTAATACCCTAGTGGAAGTCGACGGCAGCCCCCCATCTCGGTCGCGCAAACTTTACATCCATCGGATCGATTCCAAGCTTGTCCCGGTTCGCTAATTGTCATCGTTTCAAGGTTAGGGTTTAATTGTATTGCGATTCACACTAGGTTTTGTGTAGTCTTGATCATGATTATGTGCTTGTATGATATTGTTATGAAAAAGTGTTGTGGTGTATGATTAGTTCGGATGAATATGCGAATCTTTGCGGTTGGGATGATATGTTTGAATATTAAAATCGTAGGCTGCGTTTTATCGATAAAAATCATGATATATACTTTGGGTTTGCATGAATATTGATATATTAGATGATATTTGACAAGTTAACCTGTTGTTAATCAATATAACTAAGCGTCATGGCCGTTTACACATGTTCTAATGCGATAAAGTCGAAAACAGTAAGCTGATTGACATTTACAGCCAACTTCAGTTGTCTGTAACCTGATCATTATTTATTGAAAAGTGGATTTTCTGAAGCCTAAAATGTATATTTTTGAAAAACGCTTCAAATGGCACTGGATTCATATTTTTCTGAGGTCGTTTGCTATTTTTAGATGGTCATTTAGTGCAGCAGCTGAAGCTACGTAAATTCTGCAGAATTTGCAGGTTGTTTATCGAGTCGGATCTCATAGTCTGTATAGGGTTAGGTCACGAAATCTGTACAGTGATGGGATACGGGAATTTCTGAAAATCTCAAACTGGAATTTCGTTAATTGGATAAACGATGATTTTTAAATATTTTTTCTCGTGGACTGCAGTCAGAAAGCGACAAATCTGACTGCAGCCTAGTATATAAATGTTTATAAATAATTGGTAAAGATTTTGGATTTGAAAATTTTACAAAAAATTATACAGTCTAATTGACACCTCCTGTAAAAAAAATGGAATTTTTGGAACGTTGGAACTATTTTATAAAAATTCTCGAAAACAGCCCAGTTATGAGTGTACAAGCTGAAACATGATAACTTGCGTTTGTGTGTACCTAAGTGTCGTTTGAGTTATCCTGTGTTTATGACAAGTTGGTTTGATCGTTATTTTGTATGGTGATACTTTGCATGCATGATTATGGTTTCAAATTGGTTATTACGTGTGCCGTACTGTGTGTTAGTTATGCGTATGGTTTTGTGTCAGTGTGTTCACACACTAACTTTGAATCGGTTGACATGTTAGGACGCGATTAGCGGTTCCATCATTTGCTTCTTTTGCGTTTATCTAACCGAGCAATTTAAGGTGAGTTCACGGCCCCTATTTTATCCGGTTTTGAACAACTGGGGGAGAAACATGTATACGCTCTACAACTCAATCTTTTTACGTTATGCGAAATTACCGCCGTTAACTATTCGGTAACTAAGTTAATATTAATGTACGTTATGGTCACTAAGTAGCTTTATGATGGAAGTCCTCAACCAACTCTCGGATCGTTAGTATTGGGTTAGATAGCGGGAAAATTATAGTAGTACTACTGGGCCCGACAAGCCCCACCCGAGCTAGTCGCGCTAGCCGACCGGGAATGGTCAACGGGTGATTAATTTGGCCTAACTTTCGCCATGGTCAGTGATAGACCTGGCAACACAGAGGCAACAACAGTCGGCTTCGATCGTGAACTCTTTCGTGACGTAACTTTAGGCTCGCTACCTACATGTTAACATTGAACTTATTTACGAACCAACATTATTATTCCAGGTTAGGAATAATGGAACTATGTCGTTATCCCGGGTTAGGGATGATAACGGGGGAAAACAATCTTTTAAACCGAACTTGTGATCTTATAAAAACCTGTGAACTCACTCTTTTTAAATGTGGACACTTGTTTCTTTGCATGTTTCTCAGGACGCTAGGAGCGCTAGGTGCACTCACTTGCATTTGATCAAGACTTTTTTATCGAGTCTTTATTTACGAATAATTTTTGGGATTTTGGTTTTAGCGTTTATGTTGGCGCCCGTTACTTTATTTTAATGCTTCCGCTAAACTTTGAAACCTTGAAATTTTGAAAATGACTATGCATGTTTACAACAAATGTTTTTGGAAAACGTTTAAATAAATCATACAGAGTCGTTCGATATTGCTAGTGTCTGAGATTCTGGTTTGATCACACGCCTCGCGGTAATACCCCGCAAGAGGAAATTGAGGGTGTGACATTTATAAAACAAAACCTTTGATTAAACAAGACCTTTGTTCATTCAAAAGCATTGTTTTATACAAGACATTTTGGTTACACAAAGACATTGGTTTATACATGACAATTTGGTATACACAAGACATGGTTTACACATGACAATTTGGTTTTCGCAAAGACATTGGTTTATACATGACATTGGTTTAAACAAGATATTTCATTTGTTTGTTTATGGTAAGTGATTTAAATAATGACACATGTGTAATATGATAAAAGAATGGTGGATACGTCATTGGTACTTCCTATATATAAATGCTTTTATTATATTACATATTGTGGCGTTATCTAAACCACTTCAAACAAAAAACAAGATATGACATATTTTATACAAGACATGCCATATTATTATACAAGACATGGCATATTTTTACAACACATGACATATTTTATACCAGACATTGTTTTGCACATGACATTGTTTTACATATGACATATTTTGGTTATTAAGTTAACCATGCATCATTCTTTTAAATCATTTGATTATTATATGATTTCATAAAAGAAACACTTTTGTAATTATTCATGGATACTTTTAAAATACTCAAACATTTCTTTAACAATCTAAGCCATGAATCATCATCACAAAACATATGTTACTCATAAGCATTTTTATGCTGACGTTTTATTTTCACATATGTTTCAGGAGCTTATGTTTGACTTTGAGTATGCTTCACATAGGGCGGACTTGGGCCTTAGTGACTTTAAAAATTTGCAAGACAACTATTGTACTTTGTTGTATATTTTCAAGAAAATGTAAACAATTAACTCAATAAAATAAAACTTTATGTGCCATGTGCTGTAAAACAATTTTTATTGTGTTGTTGTATATTACGCGATTGGAGAGTTACATAACAGAAGTATTCAAAAATTTATAAACTTAACTTTTATAAAAACCTAACACTTTTTATAAAATTAAAAAAAACTTATCCTACCCCCACCATGTGGGCCCCATAAGCCTCATGTTTTGAGTTTATGGTTATGGTTTTTTAAGGATGTCTAGCTTATTATCTAATTCAACTTTAGATTAATATTTAACATCCATTATACAGAAAAGGTTTTGCAACCTCCAAACTCATATTTTTTCCAAAACATAAACACTCAAACTCTCTCCTCCCATATCTTGAAAGCGGACCAAACACCCACCTATTACCTTCCATTTCAAAACCTTAATCACTTAATTTCATACATGCATGGATATCTCTTGAAGATCTAAGATACTTGCAAGTGTGGACAACTCTTCAAAGCTTGATTCTTGGTATTGGAACCTATCATCTTCATCTTTTCTTCATCATTTACAACTTGTTTAAGTGCAAGTAGTAAGCTTCAAACTCTTGCATTTCCATTCTAGTTTTATGTTTGAACATAAAAATACAAGTGTTCATCTTGAAGATCATCTAAAAACTACAAAAACCTTAACAAAAACAAATAAAAATCTAACATATGATGTGTTACATGATGATTTTTGATGTTAGTTTTAGTAGTAGTTTGATGTAGTTAGTTAGATCTTGTAAAATTATGCTTAAAAGTGAGATCTAAACATGTTGATGTTTAGATTTAGCAAGATCTACCAACACAAAATATTATGAACTTAGTTTTATACTTAAAAATGATTTTATTAAAAATAACAAGTATAGTTTTTATAAAAAAAAACTCATGTACAAGATTTATCTTGAAAAAGTGTGATTAAAATTTACATAAACTTCTTGTGAAAAATAAAGATGACCATATCTTAGAAATGATTTTTGAAATGTATAAGAGTACATACAAGTTCATAAGTATTTTTGTTGATATTAAGGTTAATATTGAGTTTTGTAAGACTTGGCAAATTGTTGAACTTGAAAGGTGTATAAAAATAATCTTTTAAAACATGGGAAAAGTCCATAGTTTAGGGGAAACTATGGCAAATCTTTTATAAAATCTAATCATGATTATGGTGTAACTAACAATGGTTAACAATATGACTAACAACCTTAATCATGATTATACAAAATTTTGGGTGAAAAGTTTAAGTTAAAAATTACTAGATTTTTTCTTAAACTAAAATTGGTTATATATATATATATATATAGGAAGAAATATAAATTTAGACCACCAAAATTATGTGCATATAATATTATTTATTTAGAAAGTTTAGGCAAAACACATACTAAACTAAATACTTAAAAAAAAAAAAATACAAAACATAAAAATACTTGTAACTTGACAAGTATAAAAATGTACATGTCCAAACTTGGACAAAACATACATTTCGGACAAAACGGACAAATCGAACGAGACGGACGAAAACGGATATATGGACCGACACGCGAAATATATATTAAAGTGTATGTATATATTTATATATATATTATATATATATATATATATATATATATATTATATATATATATTATATATATATATATATATATATATATGGTAGGGTTCATGCGAGAACCACCCTTTATTACGAGAACGGGGAGAACCAATGTGAACACAAAAAAAAATAAGAAAAACACTCAATGTTTTTTTAATATTTTATTTAATAAAATTGCTATATTTCGTTACCAAAAAAGAAAAATTCGAGTAACAGTTATCGATGCACATGTGCATATGTATCATTACTTCGACAATTCCGTAATACATTATCAGTAGTAGACAATTGCACTTTTATTTACAATATCATCCGTAATACACTAAGTTTTATATTACCAATATTAAAAATGCACATGTGCATCATTATGTATAACCATGATACAACGTGTTTTGGTACAAAAAATTTGTGATTTTGAATGATGAAGTAGGCCAATATAGATGTTTTTTGGTTAGTTATGTCTAGTGGTTGATGGTTTGGTTATATTTGTCACTTTATGATGTAATATGTTGATTGGATGGTATAAAGGTTGTTGATATACATGTAAGAAAATGAAAATATTGGTAATGGTATTGTATTCTAGATGGTAGGAGGTAATGGTATTGTATTATAGATGGTAGGATGTAATGGTAGTGTATTATCGATGGTATGATAGATGAAAGGGAAATTGTATTCAAAGTAGTGTACCAAAACACCTTATATCATGTTGATACATATAGATCTACATGTGCATTTCTAATATTGGTAATGTAAAAAGTAGTGTATTACGTATGGTAGTGTAATTGAAAGTGCAATTGTCTAATATTGGTAATGTATTACGAAATTTATCAAAGAAATGATACATATGCACATATGCATAGATAACTGTTACTCGATTTTTTTTATTATTGACGAAATATAGCGATTTTTCCAAAAAAAATATTAAAAAAACTGGGTGTTTTTTAGACTTTTTTATGTATTTTCTGTTGTGTTCACGTTGGTTATCGCGGTTCTCGCAATAAAGTGTGGTTCCTAACGGATCCTTTTCCTATTATATATATATATATATATATATATATATATATATATATATATATATATAACCGACAAAATTAAGTTATATAAAAATATTAATAATTTTTATAAACTTAGTTTATATATATATATTAGTTAGTCTTTAAAATATATAACATTTTAAGTACATAATATATATATTTTTACTATATAATAAAATCTGGAAAGTTATTTATAAAAACCACTAAGTATAAAATTCAAGTATACTAAGTATACTTATACGTAGAAATACATACACCTATATACTTAGTGAAATACAAAGAATTACAAGTAATATACATGTATAATTGTATACGTACAAATACGGTTTAATACCCAAATTAAAAGTATACAAGAAGTAGGCTAAGTGCCTCCTGCTGGACCCGCGAGTCGCTAAAGCTAACGCGCAGCACGAAGCTAACCATACCGAGCGCGATGATGGAGCTAGGGTCCGAACCCCACCAAGAGCTCAAAATCTTGCAAACGGATGCACGTACAAGCAATTCCTAGATTGCAGGCCACCGAATTATGATGGCACCGGTGGTGTTGTGCATGTTGTACGTTGGACTGAAAAAATGGACTCAGTGATCCATATGAGCAAATGTTCTCTTGATCAAAGGGTTATGTATGTTACGAGGTTGTTTGTTGATGAGGCACTTTCTTGGTGGAATTTGCAAGTGCAAACGTTGGGAGATACAACTGCTTATGCTCTTTCGTGGGAAAGATTGAAGGAGTTGATGGAAGTAAAGTATTGTTTGAGAGCGGAACTCTAGAGACTAGAGACTGAGTTTTGGAATATGACTATGATCGGGGTGGATATTTATGGCTATACTCAACGTTTTCATGATCTTTCACAGGTCATCCCATACATGGTGAGTCCCAAGTTCAAAAGCGTTGAACGTTATATTTGGGGTTTAGCCCCTGATATTAGGAGTATGGTTACGTCATCACATCCGACTACAAGCACTGAAGCTATGACTCTTGTTGTGAGTTTTACCGAAGACGCGGTAAGAATGAATAAGTAAACAAGGAAAGGTGTTCAGAAAACGAAGGAAACGCATGTGGAGTCTTCTTCAAATGACAACAAGCGAAACATTTTGCATTTTAAAAAGGGTTCAAGGTCAAGCAACAAGAGAGATGGAAACCCCCGCAACAAAATAGGCTAAGGCATTTGTGGCCACTACCGAAACCAGATTGAAAGGATATATTGGGAATTTGCCGAAGTGCAACAAGTGTGGCTATCATCACCTTAGTGGATGTCGAAACACCAAGTGTGATTAGTGTGGTAAGTTGGGTCACTGCACTAAGAACTATTGGGGAAACACTAAGGGAGGAAAGAACGGAGGCAAGAAAGAAGGCGGAAACGATAATGGAGATGGAAAAGGAAAGAACAAAGGATGTTATGGATGCAGAGATATGAGCCACTTTAAGAAAGACTGCCCCAAAGAATACCAGGTCGTGGCCGAGTCTTTGTGGCAGGAGCCCGAGATGTGTGCCAAGACCCTAATGTGGTCACTTGTATGTTTCGTATCAACAATCATTTCGCATCTATATTATTTTATATTGGTGCCGACTATAGCTTTATGTCCCTAGAATATACTAGGATTAGAGACAAATAAGTTAGACATGCCTTACACGATCGAACTAGCGAACGAAAAATTAGTCGAGTCTGGAGAAATTGTCAAAGGATGCTCGTTAGAGCTTAGTGAACGAAAGTTCAACATTGATCTCATACCTTTTCAATTAGGTAGCTTCAATGTTATAGTCGGTATGGATTGGCTAACCAATAACCGAGCAGAAATCGTATGTTATGACAAGATCATTCGCATTCCTCTTCCTAACAACGAAACACTTCTTATTCATGGTGAGAAGAATGAGACGCCACTCTGAATCATCAACTGCATGAAAACTCAAAGTGCTTACGAAAAGGATGTATAGCATTCTTAGCACACGTAGTTGACAAGAAAGCCAAGGAGCCGAAACTTGAGGAGATCCCTGTTGGGAAGGAATTCCCCGAAGTCTTTCCAGAAGACTTGCCAAGATTACCACCACAATGACAAGTCGAATTTTGAATTGACTTGGTTCCTGGAGCCGCACCTGTGGTGAAATCTCCATATCGACTAGCTCTTCCTGAAGTGCAAGAGCTGTCCACACAACTTCAAAAGTTGTTGGACAGAACCTTCAGGATGTGCATAGACTACCGAGAACTAAATAAGCTCACTATCAAGAACCGATATCCACTACCAAGAATCGAGACTTATTTAATTAACTACAAGGATCGAGTTTCTATTCCAAGATTGACTTAAGGTCAAGATATCATCAACTCATAATTTAAGAAGAGAGCAGTCCGAAAACGACATTTCGAACCTTTTATGGTCACTACGAGTTCCTTGTTATGCCTTTTGGCTTAACAAATGCACTAGCAGTGTTCATGGTTTAACGAACCATGTGTGCAAGTCGTACCTTGATAAATTCATGATAGTGTTTATCGATGACATATTGATATATTCACAAAACAAGGAAGAACACGAGCAACATCTGAGGACTCAGTTGTTATAGAAGGGGACACTTTATGCAAAGTTCTCTAGGTGCAAATTCTGGATTCGCAAAGTTCAATTTCTTGGACATGTAGTCAATGAGAAGGGCATACATGTTGATCCATCCAAGATCGAAGCCATCAAGAATTGGGACACACCAAAAACCCCAACCAAAGTACGACAATTTTTGGGATTAGCGGGTTACTATCAGAGATTCATTGAGGATTTTTCAAAAATTGCTCAACCACTAACTCCCCTCACTCAGAAGAATAAGAAATTTGATTGGGGTGAAAAGCAAGAAATAGTTTTTCAACTACTCAAAGTCAAACTTTGTAATGCGCCAATTCTATCACTCCCGGACAGCACGGATGATTTTGTAGTATATTGCGATGCATCACAGCAAGGGTTAGGATGCGTATTGAGGCAACGAGAAAAAGTCATTGCATACGTGTCACACGAATTGAAAGTTCATGAGAAGAACTATACCAAACATCACCTAGAGCTAGGCGCGGTGGTATTCACATTTAAGATTTGGCTTCCTTCTCTTTACGATATTAAGTGCACAATCTTCACTAATCACAAGAGTCTTCAACTTATATTTAACCAGAAAGAGTTAAATATGTGCCAAAGATGTTGGGTCGAATTGTGAACGACTATGATTGTAAGATCAAATATCATCCAGGCAAGGCGAACTTTGTCGCGGATTCCTTGAAGCAAAAAGAACGAGTTAGAACTTTTTGCGTGTGAGTGTTAGAACTCACGATTCATACCAGCCTCACCACTAAGATTCATGACGCTCAGTTAGAAGTTCTTAAAGAAGAGAACATTCGAGCAGAAACACTTAGAGGTATGGAGAAACAAATGGAGCCGAAAGAGAATGGAACATTATTCTCTTTGGTTGCCTATGAGAATTAGTTTTGAAAGAAGCTCACAGATCCAAATACTCGATACATCCAAGAGTGGATAAAATGTATCATGATTTAAAAGAGTATTATTAGTGGCCTAATATCAAAGGTGATATAGCGACCTATGTTAGGAAATACCTAACATGCGCAAAGGTCAAGGCCGAGTACCAAAAGACCTTAGGATTGTTCAACAACCTGAGATTCCCACTTGGAAATGGGAACAAATCTCGATGGATTTCATAACAAAATTACCCAGGACCCACGTGGTCATGACATGATATGGGTTATTGTAGGTTGATTGACAAAGTCAGCTCACTTCTTGCCGATACGCAAGAAAGACAAAACCAAGAAGCTGGTTGAACTCTATCTCAAAGAAATTGTGGCAAAGCATGGAGTGCCTGTGTCGATAATCTCAGACCGGGATGGTCGTTTTGTGTCAAGAATTTGGCAATAATTCCAAAGGGCCATTGGATCCCACTTGGATCTAAGCACATCTTTTCATCCACAAACAGATGTCCAAAGCGAACGAACAATCCAAACACTCAAAGATATGCTCTAAGCTTGCATAATGGATTTAGGCAGAAATTGAAATACTCACTTGCCTTTAGTAGAGCTCTCATATAATAGATATCACACTAGCATTGAAGCCGCCCCATTCGAAGCCTTAAATGGTCAGAAGTGTCGATCTGTGCGTTGTTGGCGGGAGTTGGTGACACATAATTAATTGGTTCAGAGTTAATCCAAGAGACTAGCGATAAGATATTCCAAATCCAAGACCATATCAAGGTGGCACGAGACAAACAGAAGAGCTACATGGATAAACGCCGCAAGCCATTATCCTTCTAGGTTCGAGACAAAGTTTTATTAAAAGTCTCGCCTTGGAAAGGCGTAGCTAGATTTGGGAAGCGCAGAAAACATAAACCGAGGTACATTGGACCATTTGAGATTCTTGCAAAGATCGGAACTTTACAAGCTTAAATTGCCAGAAGAACTTGGTAGCATCCACGAAACTTTTCACGTATCAAATCTCAAGAAAAGTCTATCAGACGAATCACTCATCATTCTTGTAGACGAGATCTGCATAGACGACAAACTCCCTTTATTGAAGAACCCCGTGAGGTTATGGATTGGAAAACGCAGAAAACTAGGAGGAGTCGTATTAGACTAGTCAAAGTTCGTTGGAACTCAAAGTGCGGACCCGAGTTTACTTGGGAATGTGAGGACGAAATGAAGAAGAAATACACCCACCTGTTTGAGAACCATCCTGTAACGAATAACACGACTTGAATTTTGGCACGAAATTCTTTTTAATAGGGGGAGTATGTGGCAAATGGCAAAATACCCGATAATTTGGTACAACTTAATTCACTATTTAAATTATTTAATTTCGCATTAGACTTAATTTTATTTGATTAAATCTCATAAGTCTAGGAATATACAGCTTCATATCATATTAGGATATCGAGTTCGCTGCATTACGAAAACAATAAACTATATTCTAGACAAGTCGGTAAAAATGCAGACACACTATTCATGTCAAGATAGTCACGATACCACCCGAAGTAACAAAACCATGATATGAAAACATATCCACAATAACTTATTCCTAAAAACATTAGTTGAAAACAACTTAGATATCATACTTTCCGAAAAAACTACTTAAACAATAAAATTGTCCAATCCGAACTACGAAATCAGCAAAATTCAGCATTTCCGCCGCAAAATTCAGCAACTAATAACATTAATAATAACTATTGATAATAATAATTTCCATAAATGGCATCAAAAATGTCTCAAAGATACTTATGTATACATCACCGTACAAGTTACATAATTTATCCGATAATGATCCGATAACGAAACTAGTGCCAAGTTTGTTATCAAAACAATAATTTAACTAGTCTAGTGAACTAGTTAACACATTTTTAGCATAAAAAAACAATGTTTAGTCCACTAATTAACTACAATTATCAAACAACACAAAGTATCCAAAAATTTATGAACTTAACGTTTATAAAAACTTAACTTTTATAAACACCTAACACTTTTTATAAAATAAAAACTTTATCCGACCCCCCTGTGGGCCCCATCAGCCCCATATTTTGAGTTTATGTTATTGGTTTTAAGGATGTCTAGCTTATTATCCAATTCAACTTTGGATAAAAAAATTGACATCCATTATACATGCAAAAGTTCTGCAACCTCCTCATAACTCATTTTCTACCAAAACATAGATAGTCAAACTCTCTCCTCCCATCTCCTGAAATCTTTCGGTGCATATTATGTCCGTTACTGTACGAATAGGCTAGATAGAGTGTGTGTTGAATATTGTATAGACTAGTTACAAACAAACGACTCAAGTGCGAACGTGAGAGGTGTATATGTGTCACTTCGTACAAAGGTAATTCACTTCGTACGAAGTTAAATTTGCTCACTTTGCATGAGGGTAGTATATCTATATATAGCGTCGTGTGTTCATGGTTTTGTAAGTTTTGGAGTTCCTAGAGGGGAAACGCTAATTTCGCCACCTTGACAAGACGTATACTCTTTCGGTATGAATGAAAAATATGACTTCCGCTTCTACTCCTTTCTTAATGAAATTCTACCGAATTAGTACTAGTATACCCAAACTTCCATCTAGAACCACCGGATCCCGGACTCTCAAAATCGGCCCAAACACCCACGTATTACTTTCCATTTCAAAAACCTTAATCACCTAATTTCATACGTGCATGGAGATGTCTTGAAGATCTAAGATACTAGTAAGTGTCGAAGATTCTTTGAAGCTTGATTCTTGGTGTTGGAACTTATCATCTTCATCTTTTCTTCATCATTTACAACTTGTTTAAGTAGTAAGCTTCAAACTCTTGTATTTACCTTCTAGTTTTGTGTTTGAACATAAAAATACAAGTGTTTATCTTGAAGCTCATCTAAAACTACATAAACCTTAACAAAAACAAATAAAAATCTAACATATTATGTGTTACATTATACTTTTTGTGTGAGTTTTAGTAGTAGTTTGATGTAGCCAGTTAGATCTTGCAAAGTTTTGCTTAAAAGTGAGATATAAACATGTTCAACATGTTCATGTTTAGATCTAGCAAGATCTACCAACACTAAATAGTATGAACTTGGTTTTATACTTAAAAATGATTTTATTAAAAAAACAAGTATAGTTTTTATATAAAAACTCATGTACAAGGTTTATCTTGAAAAAGTATAATTAAAGTTTACATGAACTTGTTTTGGAAAATAAAAATGACCATATCTTAAATATGATTTTTGAAATGTATAAGAGTACATGCAAGTTAATAAGTATTTTTGTTGATATTATGGTTAATATTGAGTTTTGTAAGACTTGGCAAATTGTTGAAGTTGAAAAGTGTATAAAAATCATGTTTAAAACATGGAAAAACTCCATAGTTTAGGGGAAACTATGGCAAAATTTTTATAAAATCTAATCATGATCAAGGTGTAATTAATAAGGATTTTAATGCTTAAAAATATGACTAACAACCTTAATCATGATTATACAATTTTTTGAGTAAAAAGTTTAAATTAAAAATTACTAGACTTTTCATAAACTAAAATTGGTTCTATATATAGGATGAAATTTATATTTAGACCATCAAAATTATGTGTATATAATTTTGTGTATTTAATTGTATGTATTTAGATAGTTTAGGAAAAATACATACTAAACTAAATACTTACAACAAAATACAAATGATAAAAATACTTGTAACTTGACAAGTATAAAAATGTACATGTCCAAACTTGGACAAAACAAACATTTCGGACAAAATGGACAAATCAGACGAAACGGACAAATCGGACGAAGCAGACTAAACGAACGAAATTGGACATATGGACCGACACTTGAAATATATATTAAAGTGTGTGTGTGTGTATATATGATTCGGTTCAAATGAGAACCACCACGAGTTGCAAGAACCTCGAGAACTTTTTGATCCGGGCCGAGTTGGGCGAATTTTTTTTGCACAAACGTAGATGAAAAATTATAAAGACATTTGTAAAATAAAGTAAAAAATTGTCGAGGCGGTAGTTTTGACTGATGCAAGTTTTTTTACGCTTACGCCAAGGCGTAAAAAAACTTGCATCAGTCAAAACTACCATCTCAACATTTTTTTTACTTTTTTTTAGAGATGTGTTTATAATATTTTCATTTACTTTTGTGAAAAAAAATTTGGCCCAACTCGGCCGGATCAAAAAGTTCTCACGGTTCTCATTTTAACCCATCCCTATATATATATATATATATATATATATATATAATATATGTCTGAAAAATATATGATATTTTTAAGTACATAATATATGTATTTTTACTTTATAATAAAATCCGGAAAGTTATTTATAAAACTCACTAAGTATAAAATACAAGTATACTATGTATACTTATACGTATAAATACATACACATATATACTTAGTGAAATACAAAGAATTACAAGTAATATACATGTATAATTGTGTACGTACAAATATAATACCTAACTTAAAAGTATATAAGAAGTATACATACAAAGGTTCATGAATACGTATAAATACATATGTACATAAGGCGTGATGTACAAATACTAGAATCTTATACATGTATATATCATATTAATGTCCTTGAAAAACATTAATGATCTTTCAAGTTTCATTGATGCTTTACATACCGGGTTTTCATAACAATACCTCAAATGTTATAAAGATTCATTTGATTCAAACTAAACACATGAATTCACCAACTTTTGTTGACGTTTTTCAAACTTAACATGTATTTCAGGCAACTAGTGGACAACATTGGATATCAAGTTATGGGTCAAGAAGTTATGTGTAGATGTCATCCGTTTTTGCAAGGGTTTGGTTCACATGTCTCGCCTTCGTGCGAAACATGGAATACAATGCTTTGATGGTTTTTAAACTATGTTTTGTAAACTTATGTTACTTTCAAACAATGTATTCGCAGTTTGTCTTTTCGTTTGAAACAACTTGTAGTTGAAAACTTGTCTTAAATTAAATGTATGGATGAACTCTACGTTTATTCATTTAGTTGTTTACATGATGAATGCAATGATTACGGCTCAGATCACACCTCACACTTCCGCTACAAGTGGGTGTGACATTTAGGTTGTGTGGGTTAGGGGCAAGTGCACCTCTAACCGATTGGCTAGGTACCTTCTCACAACTCGATCTATTTCTCGTTCAAACATCAATGGTGAATTTCTTCCAGAATTTCATGTACACATGCACTACCTATAACCTGCACAAGTAAACACACCCACGTAACACAAAAGAAAATATAAAAAAAAGAAAACAAAGCACTCAAACAGATAATCACACAAAAATCAAGAAATGTCATAACACAAAGCACACGAACTCCCCAGAAACGGCTCCAAAATCTGATCGAAATGTCGTGTTCCAGTGAAAGATAATATTTATATACCCAAATTGCCCTTAACTATGAGTTAATGGTAGTAAGGGTTCGATCCACAAAGAGTTGTGGATTGTGTGTGGACTTGGTTAATTATACGGTCTTGTCATGATTTATGAAGCTTGCTAATTGTTTCTTTTAATTGTTTGTTTGAAAAAGGGATGTCGGATTGGACCGACACTTTGGGTTGTAAAATTACTAAACTTCATCACTTGTAATTAACACTAGCTTTGACTACTTAAACTTGATCAAAATACAATTTGGTTGTAAACCATAATTAGAACAAGGATCATACCCGGTTCGGTAATTGAAGACCTAGGGTTCCTACATGTTTTAGATTCAATTCAATTGTATATAGTGATTAACGGATTTAGTTTCACTTGCTTAGGTGCCAAGAGCTATCAACGTTCAAGAACGGACCACAATGCACTTCTTGACCAAGAACATGTAAATCCAATCAATTGATAAGTCATAAGTTCACAAACTCATTTTGCAAAGTCAAATTTTATCATCACTCGATGATATGCGCCAAATACAACATATAAATTGTATCAAATACGGTATAAAATCGACCATTTTTAGTACCAATGTTGGAAAAAGTGTGTTTCTTTGTACACTTTTAATTTTCAGGATAAAAAAGAGCTTAAATGTACAAAATGAACAAATTAACGACAAAATCCAACATAATCATGAAAGAAGGGAAGACAACACACTATTCCAACCCCCCAAGCTTCACCCCAAGAACAGCAAGTATAATGGCCACGGGTGTAACATTTGCAAAATTTCAACCGTTATTCCTTTCGATCGGTTACGTTTTTAATAAAAAAATTGTTTACAAAATAAGTAATCTTACAAGGACCTTAGTCGCAACCCCGGTCACGCACGACGAAACCCGACACGAAAAAAACTTGGACCTCTCAGGCGCCATGCACCAGAAACCCTGTCATCTCCCGCGACGCGCGGGAGAGTGCCAGGACACATGGCTCCGTTTCACGACACGTGTCCAACCTACCTTAGACCGGTGGCAATAGGCCTAGCTGAGCTCCCCCGCACCACGCGAGAGGATCCCTGTCTCCCCGCATGATGCGTAGGAGAGTCAAATTTCGGGTATATAAAGGCCGGCCTGGGACGAGTTCAAACCGCTCAGTTCGATTGAAAATTGACATCTCTTACTCTCTCTAAACTCTATCCGAGTACTGAAGCCCCCCAGACCCCTAAACCTGCGAAGCTCTGCTCCGTTGTAAGTATTTTAACCCTTGATCCCTAATTCGTCACCCTACCCGATTGATTTAGGACCCACCAACGCATGTCGAGGCTCTGCCTGACTAAGTCCGTTGGGGTTCTGTCTCGTGTAGTATGGCCACCCTACCCGATTGATTTAGGATCCACCAACGCATGTCGAGGCTCTGCCTGACTAAGTCCGTTAGGGTTCTGTCTCGTGTTGTGTGGCTAAAGTGACTTTGGTTATTTACTAACACGTGATGCATTGTATTATTATTAGGAACTCAGAATTTGCACCAGGAAGCTTTACGTTAAAAATCCTAAAGCTACAGGTGAGTACATAGTTCCCTTTTTTCTTTAATTTTTGGGGTGATTCATATGTGCTTAACTATCTTTGGAAACATACTTACTATTTATGGTTCTTGTGAATACATAATTCCCCTCTTTTACGTTTCCAAATGATTGGAGGTGAATTATATATTTCCACATTAACAAAACTTATTTACCTACGATGCTTTACATTGTACAAAACTTGATGGTACGTTGAAGATGACAATGATACATTCATTAACTTTGATCACGCCGACCGGTAGTATGTTATGGTACCATAGGATTGGCAACCCCATTCCCCCTTCCTAGGTTTGTTTGGAAGTTTCCTCTGGGAATGACAGAAACTGTGCAACACATTTGACAGACCTTTATTTATAAAGGTTTGTCCGACAGTCAACATGGCTTGAATGTATTCGCCAACAAACCACACTTGTTTTATACAAAAAGGAAAATTGTTTTATATACAAAACAAGACATTTTGTTTACAAAAGACATTTGGTTGGTTCATACAAAGTCACAAATGGTTTCTAAGTAAACCATGCCATGTTTCTCTTAAATCGAATGATTTCTCATACGACCTTACAAAAGAAATATTTTTGTCAAAGATTCATGGCTACAAAGATTTATTTAAAATATCAACTATTAAAGTTGATTAAATATATTTTAATATTCAAAATCCATGAGTCGTGACCACAAAACCTATGTTACTCGCCAGCATTCAATGTTGACATTATTTTCACATATGTTTCAGGTACTAATGCATGATCAAGTATGCTACTGTAGGATGGACGCTGGCATTAGCTTGATTAAATAAAATAGTTGTTGTATTTTGTTTCGAATTCTCAAAGATGATGTAATTTATAAGTTTAATAAAACCAAACTTTATTTACCATGTGTTTAAATCAATTTGTATGGTGACCCCCCGGCGTTTCCACCGCAGGTTGTTTTTATTACGCGGTCGGGGTGTTACAGGTTGGTATCAGAGCCATGGTTATAGGGAATTAGGTTATTAGAAATACTTTTTGACCTAGATTATAACCTTCCTAGGACCCTAACGCAAGTTATCTTGCGTTTAGATTTTAAATACAATACCATCACCTATCCTTAGGTGATTACAAAACCATACAAAATCTCACATTCATTCTTAAAAGTTAAGATTTCCCAAAATTTTGCAAGAAATCGTCATCTATCCTTAGATGATTTGTTTTTAGGCCTTTAAAGCCTTAAAATGTTTTCAAAATCTCGTCAAAATTTGGGTTTAATAATGTCAACACGTGCAATCTGGAAGGGTGGATGCCTGTACCCTGAGTTTTCTGTCTAAGGCTAGAGTGTTCATACAAATCCACTTAATCGGACTAGTCACTCTTACCTGGGAACTCTTGGGATGAGTGTCAACTTATACGCTAAAGCATGTCTTCGCTATACATTATAAAGACCCATTTACTTTGATTAGTCACCGTGTCATTTATTCATTTTAAGTAACGAATAAATGGATACACTCCTTATGCTTCATCGATATTTTAATATTTCCTTTTAACTATACTTTACCAATCTCACTGGTTTCCTCTCATATTTCCTTTTCTTTTAGAATGCCTCCTCGTCGCGACAATACCCCAAACGCCAAAATAGCAGCAATGATCGCTCGACAAATGGCTGCGATACTTCCAAACCTTGTGACCCAACTCAACCAACTCAACAACAACAATAAAACAACAATGTACTATGTAATTTCAAACAGTTCAATTCGGCTAAACCACCCAAGTTTAATGGGTCTGAAGGAGCTAATGGGCTCCTACAATGGTTTGAAAGCATTGAGAACACTTTCCGCCATTGTCAGTGTCCCAATGAGCCAAAGTAGAGTTTGCTTCAAGCGTATTCCAGAAAAGAGCACTCACATGGTGGAATGGGATCATGAGAGATCGAGGTGCGGATATAGCCATGTCACAAAATTGGGGAGAACTTAGACCTCTTATGATGAAAGAGTTCTGACCACGCAATGAGATAAGGGCACTTGAGAATGAATTCCACGATCTCAAGCAAGATAGTGGCGAGAATCGTGCCTACACAGATCGGTACGAGGAATTAAGCCTATTATGTCCCACTATGGTCACTCCCTTGGATAAGGCCATTGAGACATACATTGATGGCTTACCTGATCCCATTCAAGACATCGTTACTGGTAGCTATCCAGCCACCGTTAGGAAAGCTATTGAACTAGCCTCAACTCTAACCGATTCTCAAGTCAAGAAAGGGAAACTTTTCCGCAAAGGTGACAAGAAACAATCTGCTAAGAATACCCTAGAGAAACCAAAAGAAACCAAAACTGAACCTCCCAAAAATTCAAGGAAGCGTATGTTCCAAGAATTTTACTGTTGTTACCCCAACCAACCAAGTTACCCCCAACCAACCAGCTCACCTCCTGCTAAGAAACAATATTTTGGTACTGCACCCTTGTGCAACCAATGTAACCGTCATCACCAACATCATTTACCATGTCGCCAATGTACCCTCTGTGGACGGTTTGGTCACTTGGCCAACGTTTTTCGTTCGCACCTACCCTAAACCAAACTGTACCAAATCCTGTTCAAAATCAAGCAGTACCTAACCGCCCTCATTACCCACCTGATCCTGCTATAATTGTGGTGATCTTACTCATTACCAAAACAATTGCCAGAAGCTTGTTATGCTAATCCAGCTCGTGGACGCGCATTTAACCTGAATGCTAATGAGGCTCGTGCTGACACTAACGTGGTTAACGGTACGTTCCTTGTTAATAACCATCCTGCTTCTATTCTTTTCGATTCGGGTGCCGATAGAAGTTTTGTAACCATAGCATTTGAACCTTTTCTTTTGATGCCCCGAACTAAGCTAGGAAAATCCTTAACGGTAGAAATAGCTAATGGCAAACCCCTTTTACTTGATTCCATTTTTTCAATTGTCAACTAAACCTCAATAACCATCTTTTTCCCATTGACCTCACGCCAATGCAACTTGGGAGTTTTAACGTCATAATCGGAATGGGCTGGTTAACCAAACACCATGCTGAAGTAATCTGTTTCGATAAGATTGTTTGTATACCTCTTCCATCTGGCGAAATCTTAAAAATTCATGGAGAGAACCTTGTAGTAAAATCAAACTTATGACGTGTACCCAATCCCGGAAATACCTACGAAAGAACTATGTAGCCTTCTTGGCTCATATCATGGAAAAGAAAGACAAGAGCAATAGTATTCAAGATATCCCTATTGTTCGGGATTTTCCCAAAGTATTTCCGAAAGATCTACCTGGCTTACCTCCGGTACGCCAAGTGGAATTTTGCATCGATCTTATACCTGGTGCTAACCCAATTGACAAATCCCCTTACCGTCTTGCACCATCTGAAATGCAAGAATTGTCAAAACAACTCCAAGAGCTTTCAGAAAAAGGTTTCATTCGTCAGAGTTTTTCACCTTGGGGCGCTCCTTTGCTTTTTGTGAAAAAGAAGGACGGATCCTTTCGCATGTGCATCGATTATCGTGAGCTCAACAAACTCACGATTAAAAATCGATATCCCCTACCTCGTATTGATGATCTTTTTGATCAGTTACATGGTGCTACCTGTTTTTCAAAGATCAACCTCCGTTCAGGATATCATCAACTTCGTGTACAAGAAGAAGATATTCCCAAAACTGCTTTTCGAACCCGATACGGCCATTACGAGTTCCCTGTCATGCCTTTTGGATTAACAAATGCTCATGCCGTTTTCATGGACTTAATGAATAGGGTTTGTAAACCATATTTAGATAAGTTCATCATTGTTTTTATCGATGACATCTTGATTTATTCGAAATCTCGAGTTGACCACGAACATCACCTCCGTCTAACGATGGAGCTTCTAAAGAAGGAACAACTTTATGCCAAATTCTCCAAGTGTGAATTTTGGCTAAATGAAGTTCAATTCTTGGGTCACATTGTAAATGGTCAAGGCATACATGTGGATCCCGCCAAAATCACAGCGATAAAGGATTGGAGTACACCTACTACTCCTACCGAAGTTCGTTCTTTTCTTGGTCTAGCCAGTTACTATCGACGTTTTATCGCAAACTTTTCCAAGATTGCGGTTCCATTCACTTCTCTAACTCAAAAGAATAAACCTTTTGAGTGGGGATCCAAACAAGAGGAAGCTTTACAAACCTTGAAACAAAAACTTTGTGATGCTCCTATTTTATCCTTACCCGATGGCAACAACGATTTCATTGTATATTGTGATGCCTCAAATCTAGGCCTTGGTTGTGTTCTCATGCAAAGAGGCAAAGTCATAGCATATGCATCACGGCAATTGAAAATCCACGAAAAAAATTACACAACTCATGATCTTGAGTTAGGTGCCATTATTTTCGCTCTCAAAATTTGGAGACATTACCTCTATGGCACTAAATATGTGGTTTTCACTGACCACAAAAGTCTCCAACACATTTTTAATCAAAAGGAACTAAACATGAGACAACGACGTTGGATCGAACTTCTTAACGACTATGATTGCGAAATTCTTTACCACCCTGGTAAGGCGAATGTCGTAGCAGATGCACTTAGTCGCAAAGAACAAGTCAAACTTCATTGTGTTCTTATCCAATCAGATCTCCAAACACGTATTTCTCAAGCCCAACGTACTTGCGTAACCCAAGGTTTGATGAATAGTGAACTACCTCATAATCTTGAGCTTTAGCTTGAAACTAAAGATGATGGGTTACTCTATTTCTTGAATCGTTTATGGATTCCAAACCAAGATAACCTTCGTACCCTACTGATGGATGAAGCACACAAGTCACGTTATTCCATCCATCCAGGTACAGACAAAATGTATATGGATCTTCGTACCCAGTATTGGTGGCCGGGTATGAAGAAGGATATAGCTTTGTTTGTGTCCAAATGCCTTACTTGTCTTAAAGTCAAGGCAGAACATCAACATCCCTCTGGTTTGCTCAAACAACAAGTTCCGGTATGAAAATGGGAGAACATCGCTATGGATCTCATCACTAAGTTACCACGCACTTCTAGAGGCCATGACGCCATTTGGGTAATCATTGACCGTCTGACTTAGTCAGCACACTTTCTGCCAATTCGTGAGGATTTCTCTGCTGACGAACTTGCTAATATCTATATCAATGAGATTGTATCTCGTCATGGTGTTCCTTTGAATATCATTTCAGATCGTGATGCTCGTTTCTCATCTCGTTTCTGAAAACCATGCAATCTGCCATGGGAACCAAATTAAATCTAAGCACTGCTTATCATCCTCAAACGGATGGACAAACCGAAAGGACAATCCAAACACTTGAGGATATGCTTAGAGCTTGTGTGATTGACTTTCAGGGTAACTGGGATTCGCATCTACCTTTGATCGAATTCTCATACAACAACAGTTATCACTCCAGCATCAACATGGCTCCATTCGAAGCTCTTTATGGTCGAAAATGTCGTTCACCTGTCTGTTGGAATGAAGTTGGTGAAGCTCAAATCACCAGACCTGAACTCATTCAAGAAACAACAAACAAAATCATGAAAATCTGCAATAACCTTTTGACAGCAAGAAGTCGTCAAAAGACTTATGCTAAAAAACGACGCAAACCTTTGGAATTCCAAATTGGTGACCGTGTTCTTGTCAATGTATCCCCTTGGAAGGGTATGGTCAGATTTGGAAAGAAAGGTAAACTATCTCCTCGATATGTGGGACCTTTTAAGATCATTGAAAAGATAGGAAAGGTAGCCTACAAACTCGAACTACCTCCGGAACTTGGAAATATTCATCCAACTTTTCACGTGTCCAACTTGAAAAATTGTTTTGCCGATGAAAACCTCCACATCCCTCTTGATGAAATTCGTATTGATGATACTATGCATTTGTCGAGAAACATGTGGAAATTATGGACCGTGAAGTCAAGAAACTCAAGCGTAGTCGAATTCCAATTGTAAAAGTTCGCTGGGAATCCAAACGTGGCCCAGAATTTACCTGGGAACGAGAGGATCAAATGAAAGCGAAATATCCACATCTTTTCTCTCAAGTCTCATCAAATTCAATTTCGGGACGAAATTTCCCAAAGTAGGGGAGACTGTAACATTTGCAAAATTTCAACCGTTGTTCCTTTCAATCGGTTACGTTTTTAATAAAATTGTTAACAAAATAAGTAATCATACAAGGACCATAGTCACAACCCCGGTCACGCACGACGAAACCCGACACGAAAAAAAAACTTGGACCTCTCAGGCGCCATGCACCAGAAACCCTGTCATCTTCCACGACACGCGGGAGAGTGCCAGGACACGTGGCTCTGTTTCACGATACGTGTTCAACCTACCTTAGACCGGTAGCAATCTAGGCCTAGCTGACCTCCCCTGCGCCACGCGAGAGGATCCATGTCTCCCCGCGCGACGCGCGGGAGAGTCAAATTTCAGGTATATAAAAGGCCGACCTGGGACGAGTTCAGCTCAGTTCGACCGAAAATCGACATCTCTTACCCTCTCTAAACTCTGTCCGAGTCCTGAAGCCCCCCTAAACCCCTAAACCTGCGAAGTTCTGCTCTGTTGTAAGTATTTTAACCCCTGATCCCTAATTCGTCACTCTACCCGATTGATTTAGGACCCACAACGCATGTCGAGGCTCTTCCTGACTAAGTCTACTGGGGTTCTGTCTCATGTAGTGTCGTCACCCTGCCCGATTGATTTAGGACCCACCAACGCATGTCGAGGCTCTGCCTGACTAAGTCCATTGGGGTTCTGTCTCGTGTAGTATGGCCACCCTACCCGATTGATTTAGGACCCACCAACGCATGTCGAGGCTCTGCCTAACTAAGTCCGTTTGGGTTATATCTCGTGTTGTGTGGCTAAAGTGACTTTGGTTATTTACTAACACGTGATGCATTGCATTATTATTAGGAACTCAGAATTTGCACCAAGAAGCTTTAAGTTAAAAATCCTAAAGCTACAGGCGAGTACATAGTTCCCATTTTTCTTTAATCTTTGGGGTGATTCATATATGCTTAACTATCTTTCAAAACATACGTACTATTTATGGTTCTTGTGAATACATAATTCCCCTCTTTTACGTTCCCAAATGATTGGAGGTGAATTATATGTATCCACATTAACAAAACTTATTTACCTATGATGCTTTACATTGTACAAAACTTGATGGTACGTTGAATATGACAATGATATATTCATTAACTTTGACCACGCCGACCGGTAGTATGTTATGGTACCATAGGATTGACAACCCCATTCCCGCTTCCTAGGTTTGTTTGGAAGTTTCCTCTAGGAATGACAGAAACTGTGCAGCACATTTGATAGACCTTTATTTTTAAAGGTTTGTCCGACCGTCAAAAAGGCTTGAATGTATTTGCCAACAAACCAAACTTGTTTTATACAAAAAGGAAAATTGTTTTATATACAAAACAAGACATTTTGTTTACACAAGACATTTGGTTTATACAAAGATATATGTTTGTACAATACAAGACATTTGGTTGGTTCATACAAAGTCACAAATGGTTTCTAAGTAAACCATGCAATGTTTCTCTTAAATCGAATGATTTCTCATACGACCTTACAAAAGAAATATTTTTGTCAAAGATTCATGGCTACAAAGATTTATTTAAAATATCAACTGTTAAAGTTGATTAAATATATTTCAATATTCAAAACCCATGAGTCGTGACTAAAAAACCTATGTTACTCGCAAGCATTCAATGTTGACTTTATTTTCACATATATTTCAGGTACTAATGCATGATCAAGTATGCTACCTGTAGGATGGACGATGGCCTTAGCTTGATTAAATAAAATAGTTGTTGTATATTGTTTTGAATTCTCAAAGACGATGAAATTTATAAGTTAAATAAAACCAAACTTTATTTACCATGTGTTTGAATCAATTTGTAACGTAACCCCTCGACGTTTCCGCCGCGGGTTGTTTTTATTACGCGGTCGGGGTGTCACAACGGGGTCGTGTAGCAAGTTGATCTGACAATAGAATTAAATGAAGACAGAGAAGAAGGAAGGCTAGAGGTCGTGTGGACAGTCTGTTTCCAACTATAAATAGGGGTGCTTGCTTCCATTCCAACTCATCCATTGGCAAACCACTTCTCTCACACTTGCCACCATAATACCACCATCATCCATCCATCATCCATCCTAGAGTGTGTAATAGTCTCGGGATCCAAGATTGATCGTAAGCTTTTTTGTCAAACGACGGTCATGCTTGGCTAATCTCTTACAACACTTGGTGAAGATAAGTTATTTATGTATTACTTTTGATTTCCTAGCTTTGGTTAACTTTTAATTGGGTATGTATTAATGACTTTAATAAATAGTTTTTTATATTGAAAGCGAATTTTATTCTATCATCCTTCATGTTTCGTTGATTCACTCATTCGTGTCTTTACGGTCTATATAAAGCATATTAACTGCCTGAAGGGGGTTAGAAGGGTGGTATGGGTAAAGTTATTGCCTCGTTCATTGTATAGACCCTGCGAGGACTTGGGTTAAGCTTATTAGAACTTCCCTTGAGGCAGATAGCATCAAATCGGGGAAGTAAGAACAGCTTGAGTCCCTTATAAACAAACTACTTTTAAAACTATAAACTGGCCTTGCAGGACTGTATCCCTGTTGACTCAGACCAATATGGCCGAGGGTAGCGTTGCCTCAAAAAGAGGGACATGTCACATTTTGCATTAATAACTTACTTAATTATCTTTCAATATTTCGGCCTTGTGGGACTATATCCCTGCTGACTCAGACCAATATGGCTGAGGGTAGCGTTGCCTCCAAAAGAGTGACATGCCACTTTAACTAAGATAATCTCTTAAAAACCCAAAGCATGGAAATCATCAAAGGATATGTAAATAATAAGTCGAAACCAAGAGATTCTATCTTGTTATTTATTTCTTTTATTTGCTTTAGTTATTTCCATATTTTTATTAAAAAAGCCTTTCCTAAAAATCTGATTTGATTAGACGTCGACTATATTCCGGTATTAAAAGCTCTTGAGTCCATGGAAAACCTCGGTATCTTACCATCACTATACTACGCCAACGATGGGTGCACTTTCCCTAGCGTGTTGTAGAGAGTGATAGTTGCATATCGTGTTTTAATAAATTTAAAGCTTGAATAAACGAGTGAAAAGTACTTAAAATATATCTAAAAATTATACTCACGCTCCATCACGTCAAGTTTTTGGCGTCGTTTCCGGGGACACAAGGATTTTAAGAAAGTTTATAATCGGCGGCCTAATCATTTTTATGCTTTTATATAGGTTTTTCCTCTTTTTCTTAAATTTTTCTTCTATCTGTAGAAACTACTCGGGGCCGTGTTTGATCAACACAAGGCCGTGTCAGTTTCTCAATATCCCAAAAAACTGCTTTATGCCAGATACGAACTGCAGCACGGGGCCGTGTAACAGCTACACGGGGTCGTGTCTCAACAGCAGTTTCTAGAAAACAGTGTTGTCTGATCCCAACGGTTAAAACCTAAACTAGCAATTATGGATGATAATAATTATTTTTACCCCTGCTACTCTTACGGTGAATGGTGTCAACTATGTGGCAGAGATCATAAAAATTTAAAATGTCCCATTCTAAAAATTAATCCCCAGTGTTTAGACCCATCGGTTTCCTATGATGATCACCTTAAGATGAGTGGGAGTAAAATCGATAACTATCATCCTCCAAAAATCCATCAAAACTCTTCCATATAAGACATAAGCTCCGAAGAACTATGTCAAATAGAAAAGAGGATTCTCCAAAAACTCAAAGAAATAGAATCCATGATGAAGGCACAATATTCATCAAGGGACATAGGCAATGGAGAATCGGTGGATCCACGTTCAAACAATACCGAAGCCAAGAAATCTACCTTAGCCCATTGGGAAAACGAAGACGATAGTCGTCCCTGTATCGACCTCGCTGTGAAGGAATTCTTAAATGTGTGTGAACTTCACACCGATGGTTTAGACCAGAGCCATTCGACTCACACCTTCTTTAACAAGAGCCCAGAAAAGGAAAATAAGGATGGTCCCGCCCTCCTACCTCCAATTTAAAATGCCACCTTTCCGACAACCTTGTTGGTGCACACATGTCTATTGCCTACGTCTAGGACGAGTCTATTGTACAGATAGGGTTTCACAGCGTCAGAAGTTTGTTTTTGAAAAGTTTTGTATGACTGTTAATATTTTCGTACGAAAATCTGTAAGGATTTTCGCACGAAAATTTCGTGCGAAAATCCAAGCTCCTAGTCCCTAGTTGTTGTCAAGTCTTGCCTATAAATAGGTGACTTAGGATGTTTGTCTAGGATGCTGTTTTTGGTGATTAGTGGCAAGGCCCTGCTCGAGTCTGTAACCGTTCAACGTTAATCAATATACAGACGGTTAAACAATAATCATCACTTGTTCTTTCTTTGTTCAATCAGCTAACAATGAATTTCGCCTCTGTTAGCTGAGCAAGTCTGACCGGAAGCTCACAAGTGGGTCTGATCCTAGCATTCACAAGTGGTATCAGAGCCTTAAGGTCTGATTTGTGAACAAACAACCAAGTTTCAGCTGATTCAACCTTCAAAGTTCAAGATTCATCCATTTGAAACTCTTCTCCTACTCTTTCTTGGAACTTATTCTAGATCTGAAGGATTTCATGGACAATTTGGACTAGGTTATTAGTATAACGTGTTAAAATCAGCTCTAAACAGTTCACTAAAACATACAAACCTAAAATCCATCAAAATCATGCTTGAAATTACAAAAAACGTGAAATTGTGAACAAGTGTTCGAAGCAGACAAGTATTTTCGCACGAAACACTAGTTTTCATACGAAAATCAGGGTCCTAACCTCTGAAAAGTTTGAAATTAACAAAAGATAAAATTTGCGCACGAAAGTAAAATTTCTGTACGAAAAATTCAAATTTTTGAACGAAAATCCAGAACAATATTTCGTACGAAAATTCTCAGTTTCTTTCTAAATTTTCAGTCAGTTTCAAGTTAACCAGTTCTATTGGTTTTCTGTTGTAAGAATTTTCAAGATGTCAGGTGAGGAAGAATTCCATAACGCGTTTGCCACACAAGCAGTTACAGCCTCCGTAGCAGCTCAGAACATGAATCTTGAAAATGAAATGGGAACCACTACAAAGCCTTCGAAGCTCATGAACATCGAAGACTATGAGAGTTAGAGTGAGTGATTCAAGAACTGGGTTCAAGCAACAAATTTAACAGTTTGGTTCGCACTTGAGAACAAGTATCAAGCACCACTTAATGAACTGGGCATTGAGAAAACATTGGCTCGTCTATCCGAAGAAGAACGAGAAAAGAAGAGATCTTAGTTCTCTTGCAACATGATGACGATGCACAGTCATTGTGGCTCGCCTTACGATTAAGGGCACAAGGGAGTACTAATGTCAGAAAAGGAAAGAAGGCATTACTGAACAAAGAATTTGAAGTGTTCAATGTTCTTTCGGGTGAGAACATGAAGCAACTCATAGAAAGGTATTGCCACCTGGTAGTACAGATGAAGCGTATGAGAATTGTCAAGACAAATGAAGAGCTAGTCGACAAACTGGCAGATTCTTTTCCTTAAGGAGATTGGGCAACATATCTAACGATCCTAAAGAATGGAGCTGAATATGACAGTCTCAGTTTTCCGAGATTCATAGAAAAATTGGAAGGGCAAGAACTAGAGATGCAGAAAATGGCAAAAGGCAAGAAAACGAACTCGCAACAGGATGTGAGTCTATACTACAAAGGAAACCCAAACACTCCTGTTCAGAGTCCCAAGATCCAAACAGCCTTTAGTGCTAACTCAAATGCTAGTCCAGCCTCAAACCAATCTAGTGGATTCCAAACGTTTGCTTCCTTCAATCCAAACAATCACCAAGGACAACAATCGTCTCAGAGCTCAAGTCAACCACAAAGCAATCAACAAAGTCAATCCAATTCTAACCAGAGAATCTTGCAATGTAACATCGTAGTGAACCTCCAAAACGCTCAAGACTTCAATGAGCAGACTGCTAAGCAACACATGGTGCTACTTGCAGCAGTTCTGGAATCCTATGAGAGTCTAGTAGTTGGAAGAATCGGAAATCCAGAAATGACTAAAGAAGATTACGATCAGATTGATCCAGAAGAAATGGAATTAATTGACATTATGTGGTGCATGGCATCAGTGGTTCGAAGAGCACAGCGGTTCATGGCAATCAGGAAGAGACGATTTGAGAGGCCTTGATGGTAGATTAGGCTTTGATAAATCCAACGTCACATGTTTCAAATGCAGGGAGAAGGGGCACCTCAAGCGCGAATGCCCAAACCGAGAAGTAAAGGGTAATCATAATCCGTTTGGGGAAGATTATTACAAAAAGGCAATCTATCATCGACCACAACCAGAGAAGAGATTGGCATAGATTGAAGACGGAGCTTCGAATTCTAAAGATAAAGCGCTGGTGGTAACACAAGAAGATGAAGGGTTCAATTGGAATAATTTCATCTCAAAAAAGGAAAGCCTTGCTCTCATCGCTGAAATAAGAGAAGAGCCTAAATCCTCAGAAGAAGTTTCGAAAGAAGAAATGGAAGAAGTTTTGGCAGATTACTTCAGAACAACAGCAGATGAAGAGGAATATCTCAGAGGTACTCCTAAACCCTGTTTATTTGACATAATTCTGAAAACTTTTGCAGGTAGCTTCGATTCTGGTCACAAAGAGGAAAGTCCTAGGAGACAAAGTCTGAGTGTGTGGAGGTGATTAATGTAACCAAGCCTCTAACACTGGAGAGCTTAACCGATATTGCCAATAAAGCGCTCATGGCCAATACAAACGAGGTAGTCAGTGTGGAAAAACAGGTAGAAAAGGTTGAACAGCTAAAGAAACAATCAAAGCTCAAACTGTCGAATTGGTCAGCCCATGCTTAAAATGTGCAGAAGCATGTGAGCAATGTGCTGAAAAAGAGAAAGCTTTTAAAGAACTTAAAACTTACAATGATAAGCTGTCATACGATTACAACACCGTAAAAGAGTCATATGATAAACTCAGCAGGACCATTCGACAGTATGAGAAAACTATCAAAGAAGATGACAAAACACTTTCAATGCTCAAAGCAACTGTGATAGACAAACAAATGGCCATTAATCTTCATATTAACACAATTGCTGAGCTGAAAAGTGAGCTGGAGAAATCTAGAATTGAAACAGAAAGGGTTAACAAATTGTTAATCAGTTACTCTACCAGCATATATGTCCTCGATCACATTCTGCCAAAATCAGAAAGCAATAAAGATGGTAAGAAAAATGATAAAAGTCTTGGAAAATGTTACGATCATGTTCCACCTCCTATGTGGAATAGCTATGCTAAGAAACATCCTGACGGAGTGGATAAGGCGCTGAATTTAAATCTTCTCACTGAAAAGAGTAACGAGCTGCCTGAAATCTTGACGTAACATATTCCAAAACAGAAAAGGAATGTGAATCCGAGGTGGTAAACAAAGTGTTTAAAAATGTTTTTGAAAATGATTCTGATAGCACAATTTACGAGAGTGTTGAGTCAAACAATGAGAAATCTGAGTCAAGTTCACCTTCTGAAAGTGAGAAAAGTTTTCATGAAAATTTTCTCACAGCATCAGACAATAGTTTAAATGATGATCCTAATGTAGTAATCTACAAACTGAAAGGATCAGATAAACTATATACTGATGAAGAATTTCCAGTCCAGAATGTAAACTTTGACCGTGTCGATAAATTCTTTAAACTCATTGAAGTTGAAACATCTGAACTTGAGAAGAATGTTGCTGGTTTCTACTCAAAGCCAAAGAAATCTAACAAAAACATTTATCTAAGAGGTAGAAGTTATCCTGAAAACAAAAGGGATGGGTTAGGGTTTGAAAAGAAACGAAATAACAAATCATGAAAACCCGTTTTCAGAAAGAAAGTTGAATTTGTTTTTGGAACAAATACTGTTGAAGAAAAAGAAGTCATTAACAAACAAACCAACGAAGAGTTTAAAAAAGAAAAAGAGCTTCGTGAACAGAGTTTGGAACACACAGTCGGAAACGACAATAGAACTTGTTACAGATGTAACAAAGCTGGGCATATTGCGAGACAATGTTCTCAAAATCGTCCAAAACCTGTTCATGAACAAAGAAGGTTCACAGTTGATGAAAAGAAAAAGGGTCCAGAGTTTGTGCCAACAAAGATTCTAAAAAGGAAAGAAGATTCCAGTTCTAATGTGAAACCAACAACTGAAATCATTTCTAAGTTTGAAATTGGAGAAACATCAAAGAACAACGAAAAGAAAGAATCTAATCTCTACATCAAAAAGGCATTTTCAAAGGCACAAACCTGGGTCGCCAAACCGAAAACATCTTCTGTGACCACAAAATCAACCTATGTCCCAGTCAAACCAAAAGAAAAGACTGAATCAATGAACAATAGATTGAGATTAAGAAAGATACCAAAGTTGCCAAAGTTCCAAAGGTCGACATTGCCATCCCACCCAAGACCGAAAGGGCTTGGGTCTCTCTCTTTAAGTAATATGTTTTTCATGTGTGCAGGGGCTTCCAAGGTCAATTATTTCAAAGTGGATCATGGACAGTGGAGCTTTTAGACACATGACAGGGATGCTGGCTTTGTTGTACAACATAAAATCCATCAGGGGAGGATATGTTGGGTTTGCCAGAACACAGGGCGGCATGATCGTGGGAGAAGGAATTTTGACAAATGGAGTTGTATCTTTTGACAAAGTGAACTACATCGCTTAGCTTGAGAACAATTTGTTGAGCATTTCACAGATTTGTGATAAGAGGTTCACAACTCACTTCAATGACAAGGAATGTCTCATTCTCAAACCAGGTTTCGTCATTCTTGTGGAGTGGATCCTCATGCGCGCTCCGCGAGAAAATGATTTATATGTCTTAGACATGAGTGTCGCATCCACTACTTCAAAGGAAGGACAGTGTTTTGTATCAAAAGCCACTGAAAAAGAATCTATTCTATGGCATAGGAAGATGGGTCACATTCATCTTAGAAAAATGAACTTTCTGGTGCACAACAATCTAGTGGAGGGGTGAATCTCAAAAACTTCCATCTGTTAGATGACTATATCAGCTGCAAAAAGGGGAAGCAGCACAAGAAGTCACACCCAAGAAAGCTTCTCAATTCTATCAAGCTTCCACTAGAAAGGCTACACATGGATCTTTTTGGGCCTGTCAATATGAAAAGTATTACAGGAGATCTATATTGCCTGGTCGTAACCGATGACTTCTCAAGATTCTCATGGGTTTTCTTTCAAGAAAGCAAGAATGAAACGTTCGACAATTTGATGATCTTGTTTCGAAAGATTGAGAACCTATACGATTTGCCTATCAAGAGAATCAGAAGTGACAACGGTACTGAGTTTAAGAACAACAAGATGCTTGAATTCTACAATGCTAAGGGTATTCATCATGAGTTTAGTGCCCCTATACTCCTCAACAAAATGGAGTAGCTGAACGAAGAACAGAACGCTTATCGAGACCGCACGCACGATGCTTGTTGATTCAAAGTTACCTATTAGCTTTTGGAGCGAAGCTGTTGCATCTGCATGTTACACCCTTAACCGTGTAATGACTATCAAAAAACACAAAAAGACATGCTTTGAACTTCTTAAGCAGCGAAAACCTAATGTAGAAATTTTGGAACCTTTTGGTTCACTGTGTACCATATTGGACCCGGAAGGAAAATTCGGAGCCAGATCTTTGGAAGGATTTTTCGTAGGATATGCAAGTCTGCAAAAGAGAGTCTATCTACCAAGCTTGAATCAGGTTATTGTTGCTCAACATGTTGATTTCCAGAAATACACAACACCCATGCAAAAACCTGGAGATCCTTGGCTATTCAATTGTGACGGGTTGTGGAATTCATTTGATTTGCCTGAAGAACCATCTGAGGAAGAATTCATCTTGCTATTCCAACAACATCAGATATCTAATCAAGAGCAAGTAACAGGGCAATTGCTTATTTCTCCAACAACAACACCTTCCTCAGAAGCAGGTCTGAGCAACACTCAGTCAAAACCAATTGTTCCGCCAGTTCAGAATATTGCATAACCATCTTCCCCTCAACCAGCAGATACAGAACCTGAACAAGATCCTACCTTTGATAATGGGGATTCCAGTTCCGATGAAGGATCGGAAGAGATTTCAAGTTATCTTAACAATCAAGCTGCTAAAACCAGTGCGAGGAATGATGCCACTTCTTCAGAACATGTTGCAGAACAGAATATCACAAACTTAGAAAGCTCAGTGAATGTTCCAGGGGAAGTAATGCCGAGATCAGTCTCCTACCATCCAAAAGATAACATCATTGGAGAACTGCAAGCTGGCGTGAAAACGCGAAATCAGATCAATAAGGATCTAAGTTGCTTTTATTCCAAAGTTTCTCCACTCCAAAATAAATTTTCTCATAGTTGTTTTGTTTCTCAGGTAGAGCCTGGAAACTTTAGAGATTCTCTTAAAGATGAAAGTTAGGTGGAAGCAATGCAGAAGAATTATTACAGTACCAAAAACTTGAGTCTAAGAACTTGTTGACCTACCACCAAAGTAGAAAAAGATAAGCACTCGGTGGGTTTACAAGTGCAAAAGAGATGATAGAGGTGTTGTTGTTCACAACAAAGCTCGGCTCGTAGTTCAAGGTTTTCGTCAGCAGGAAGGGATAGACTACAACGAGGTCTACGCCCCAGTTGCACGTCTAGAAGCTATCCGCATTTTCCTGGCTTTCGCCTCATGGAAAGGTTTCAAAGTGTACCAATTGGATGTGAAGTCTGCTTTCCTATACGACAAAGTAAAAGAGGAGGTTTATGTCGGCCAACCACCGGGGTTTGTCGATCCGATTCACAAAGATAAGGTCTACTTGTATCTTTACGGTTCACTCCAGGCCCCGAGAGCCTGGTACGAAACGCTTTCCAAACACCTTCTGGCAAACCGATTCACCAGAGGAACAGTAGACAACACCCTCTTTACCAAGGAAGTAGATGGACATCTGATTATTGTGCAAATCTATGTGGACGATATCATCTTTGGATCGACAAATGAACAACTGTGTAAGGACTTCAAGAAAGTCATGAAAGAAAAATTTAAAATGAGCGCTATGGGAGAGATGAAATTCTTTTTGGGGCTTCAGGTTGAACAACTGCCAGACGGTATTTTTATTCACCAGACGAAGTATGTCCATGACGTGTTGGAGAAATTTGACATGACAGGAACTAAACCCGCACTACCCCTTTAGCCACAAACCACGACATTTGTCCAGACGACTATGGAGAAAAAGTTGATGAAACATTATATCGCTCCATGTTCGGATCCTTGATGTATCTCACAGCTTCAAGACTAGATATCATGTACCCATATGCCTTTGCACCAGATATCAGTCAAGCCCGAAGGAATGACATATGTTGATCGTCAAAAGAATCATGCGCTACTTAAAAGGATGCCCTAGCACCGGCTTGTGGTATCCACGTCATGATGATTTCAACCTTGCGGGTTACTCTGACTCTGATTTTGGTTTCTACAAGCAGAACTCTAAATCTACAACGGTAGGATGCCAGTTATTCGGAACACATTTGGTAACGTGGCAATGCAAGAAACAGACCGAGGTCGCTCTCTCTACTTGCAAAGCTGAATACGTTTCAGCATCCAGTTGTTGTTCCCAGATACTATGGATACAATAACAGATGAGAGACTACGGTCTGCAATTTCTTGATACGCCCATATTCGTAGATAACAAGGCAACTATTGATATCACGGTCAATCCTTGTCAACACTCACGCACTAAACATATCGAGATTCGATACCACTTTATCCGTGACTGTCACGAGAAAAAGTTGGTACGAATTGAGAAAATCCACACTGATGACCAAAAGGCAGATTTTTATACCAAAGCTTTTGACAGAGCAAGATTTCAAAATCTTTCAAAATTAAATGGTTTAAAGAATCTGACATCAGGGGATATTTATGAGGTTGAGTTTGAGGATGACGATGTTGGGACGTGATCCTCACTGGTAAGTCAAACGCTTTTCTGTATATAGTTTACATGATTTCTTAAAGAACAAAAATCCAAAAAATATGTTTTTGATTTTAGGGGGAGAAAAAAAGTTGTGAAAAATACAAAAACATTGAAAAAAAATCATGAAAAATACAAAAAAAATTAAAAAATTCAAAAAGAGTTTTGTGTATAAGAGGAGATGATAGTGCATCAGTGGACCATTACAGTACGCTAAATAAATGTATTGTTTAAAAGTGTCTAAACAGGTCTTTCTAAGGATGTGCTAGTAGGCTTCACACGTTCAGTAAACTGCTTTCAGGATATAAACCTAAATAGATAAACTCGTAAATCTGTGGTTTAACTTCTCTCGGATATATGGGCTTGGTACCCCGAGATTTCGTTTGAGAGAATGCCAGATTCTGAGATACTAGGTCTTTATATTTAGTTGATATCTGGGGTATTAATGAGTTCTTCTGATTTGGCTTTCGCAATAGCCTAGAACGTGTATAATACTTTCGCATTATTCATCCCCAAAAGCTGCAGAAAAAAAAGAAGAAAAATGTCATAAAAGTATACGACATTCTACAGTACAAAAATTAAAAGATTCCCAAGAGGAACACCACCTAAAGTCAAGCCTTCATTCTTTCTCTGTACGGAAGTACTAACCTGAGCTCTCAAGGTTTCGCATTTCACCCCTATACAGATATCAGTTAGATATACTCACCTGTGAGATGAAATCTAGGGAATTTTGATGCGGGAGTATATTCTGAGGTGGGAAACACATATTAGGCCATGTTGCTAAAAAATTACCTAACATATCTTGAAGCAGTTGAGAAACGTGTAGAGGTTTAAGTCGATCAGTATACTGACAATCTGAAGAAAATCTGTTTAAGAACTAAACGTTTTATCTAGAGCAACGGTACTGGTAATGTGTCTCAATAAACTGATATGATCCTCTAACACAAACTCGCAAAAATATGTATGTAAATATGCTTGTACATATTGCTTTAAATATTTCAAGTTTAGATATATCCAAAAATTCAAAAAGATTTTCTATTTGTTCTTTAATTTTTGACTACCGGTGATGGAAAACAGATCTTCAAAGTCAAAAGCGACATAATGCAGAAGAAAATCATTTGAATTACGGGCTAGGAGCTAATCTGGAAACAAAGTCTGGTTTGAAACGTTGAAATGTTCATTAATTTGAAACTTAAAATCTAAGAATAATATCAGTTTTGGTCTTAAGGTGGTCATCCAAGGTCATTAACGTGGACTTGGTAGCCAAAACAGTTAAACAAGGTCATTAACTTGGGCTTGGATAACCGTGTGGATAATTAAAACTGAAAACAAACGAAAAGGTTGGAAAGTTGATAAAAGTTCAAGGGGTCAACAATTTTTCGCACGAAAATTGAGTTTTTCGCACGGAAATTTAGCTAAACATCACAAGGCCAAATTTTCGCACGAAAATTGATGACCTATATATAAGTGAGAGTTGAACAGAATCCGCACGAAAACTGTTAGAACTTTGGTGCGGATTCTCTGAAGTGATTGTGCTCTAATCCTTCATTTAGTTCTCGTTTCGACGCATTTGACACATTAGGGAGGTTGATTTGCAGACCTCTTGTAATGGCTAAGGTATTCACCGAGATTGAACCGTGAATTTGGACTATTCGGACCTTAAATGGACTAAAACATAGATCTAGGATAAACTAGCCGGTGAAACTTAAAATTGATCTCTCCAACATTAAAATCGACAAGTTTAACTAAGGTTTACCATTTCAATTTCAAGAAAAAAATAAAAAATTGCAAGTGTTTTAAGTCGGTTAAAAAAATTGATAACTGTTGGAGAAGACAGATTTTCACACGAAATTCAAGAAATGGATTGTTTGCTTATGTGGTATATATTTTCGCACGAAAATTTAGATAACATATATCCTGTCAATTTTCGTACGAAAATTTAGAAAATATTGTGTTTGTGAAAAATTTTCTAACTTTTTTTATGTCTCTCTGTTTCACAGAAAACTGCATATGAGTTCCACTCAGTGCACAACTCCTGCTGCTTAAACGATAAGGATGTGTAAGAGTTTGCTCCATTCTCACAATATATAGATTTTCTGGAGAGGCTGCCGGTATACTACGCTCTCAAACATAAACATGACGTTTATGCATCTCACGTCGACCGGTTTTGGGCTGCTGCCGAGTTACAAGCCGAGCCTAGGGCGATTATGTCAGCAGTTAAAGTTGGAGAGAATGACGTGGAGGTTACAATTACAGAAGATCTGATACGCACAGTGTTGCATTTTAGGGATGAAAGTGATTATCCTACAGGCTTTACAGAGAAATTCATCAAAGGATGTTTTTACAGAATGGGGTATAACGGCTATGTGAGCTCGGCCCCTTTCAAGATTAACAAGCTAGGTCTGCCCTACAGATTTCTTGCTCACTGCATTACATGTTCCCTAAGCCATAGGAAAGGAGGATGGGACAATCTGGTAGATTATCACATGTGTATGATCGTGGCAGTGATTCTAAACAAGCCTTACAACTTCAGTAAGATGATTTTTGATCAGATGGTGATGAACTTGGGTAAAGGTTGATTTTTGCAGTATCCTAGATTTCTTCAGATGATCCTCGACCACCTACACCCCAATCTCGAGAAAAAGAAGGATGATATTTTGAAGTTAGAACATATGTCTTCGTCTGACCTCCACAACATCAGCAACTACCGCAAAGTTGGAAAGGCTCCAGCATTTAAGCCCATCTTCGGAACATTTGTCAAGGCTGACTATGTTGCTCCGCCATATGGAAAATGGAGGAATGAGGGCAGCGGTGATGAAAGTGAGGAAGCAGATATGATGGAAGATTTCATTGAGAAGCGAAGTACATGGTATGTTAAAGGCGAAGGTGAGAAGGGCCATTATGGAAAGAAGAAAGCTGGCTCTACCTCTTCTACTACAAAGAGAAAGAAAGCTTCAGAGACTTCCTCTTCAGCACCCAAGCGTCAAAACAAACAAGCAAGTGTTGGTACATGTTTGATTGACGAACCTGATATTGAGCAGGTAAATGTTGAAGAAACAGTGCAAGCAATGGGCACAGTTCATGTTGAAGAGTCTGTGGAAGAAACCACTGCTGATATAGAGAGAATGGTCGGTGTTGAAATGACCGCAGGTGGTGGTGATGATGAAGGGCCATCATCGAGTACAGATTCTGAAGATAGACGGGAAGGAGAGAGAAAAGATAGAGAAAGAAAGAAACATGAGAGATTAGAAAGAGAGAGAAAATTAGCCGAAGATAAGAAACGAAAGGCTACAGGTGATGATGACATTACTTATGAGCCATCTGAGGCTGAAGAGGATATCACGGTTGTCAAGCCTGCAAAGAAGAGAGCTGGAAAAAGGATCAAACATACTGCAGCTAGAAAGCCTGAGTCTACTGCAAAGAAGCTGAGAATTAAGCTAAAGACAAAGACTACGGAGGCTCCTATTGCTCCAACGGCTGAAACAACTTCTGAACGTCCTACATCTCCTCCTCCAACTTCTCAGTCTCCTCCGGTTATTGAAATACCAAGTGTGTCTGCTCAACATGTCTCTCCTCCTCCTCAACACACTGCTATAGAGGTTCCTGTTCCATCTCCTCCTCCGGTGTTTGAACCTCCAGTTGTATCTCCTCCGTGACAGACTGTTGGGTCTCCTCCTGCTTCTTCTCAAGCACAGGTAACTTCATCAGCTCATCCTTCACAACAACATCCTCTAGTTGACACAGCCTTTGATGACTATTTCTTTGAGTATGGTGCTATTCCAGGGGGAGAGAATTTCACAGCTGATGACGTTTATGTTGGAAGGCTCAATGAGTTGGAAGATAAGTTAAAGAGTGCTGATGAAAAGATTAAGATCCTTGAATCAGATAGAGACAGCATCAGGGAGATCTTGAGGTTGGTTACTGATGATAGCGAGAGATACTTTCAAGCCTCACAGAAAGTTACTGCTTATGAGGAAAGGATTAAAGTTATGGAAGGCTACTCTCTGCAGTTATGAGACTGAGAATCAGAGGATAATCAAGAAGATGGAAGAGTATGAGGCAGAGCGAGAGTCAAACAACAGACAGGTTGAGCTTATGAAGAAAATTTTGGTTCGAACTCTTGGTATTTTGTTGGCTGATGAGATAGAGAAAATTGAGAGAGAGGAGGCAAGACAAAGAGTTGCAGAAAGGGAAAAAGCTTCAAAAGCTTTATCAGATGCCGAGGGCAGAAGAGAAAGCAAAGATTGATGACATTCCTGCCTCTAGCTCACATGTGCAGGAAACTGTGGTTTCGTCGGATCCTGTAATCAAACAATCTGCGCCGGAAGCTGAATCCGTGCCAGTATCTTCTGAGATAGTCATCTATGATCCAACCGTTGATGAAAGCAAGAGGTTTGTACTTCAGGGAGAAGGGATCTTAGAGTCGATGATGAAAGAAAAGGCGATAGTACAGAGGGACTTAGAAAAGGAGATTGATGAGATGATAGACGGAATGTATGATCATTTAGAGAAGGAAGGATTCAAATATGTAGAAAGTTTATTTGATAATGAAAATAGGATTGTTGACGCTTACATGAACGACTCTATATTTGAACTAACAGATGAACAGGTTCTGGGGGAGTCATCGATTGAAGTTGATGAGATAGTGTCAAAGCCCAAAGTCATCTACCTTGAGCACGATGTCGAAGAAGGAGAGAATGTTAATAACTACTCAAAAGCTGATCTTGCAGAATTTTTTGGCTTACAAGAAGATTCATTTGAGTTCGACTTTGAAGAGGAGTTAAATAACACAAGCTCAGAGCCGAATGACTATGTTTTTGAAGACATCCCGCAAGCAAACGATTATGACAGAGTCATCATTGAAGATTGGGATTCAGATGATAATGAAGAGGCAAGGTATACAGGTGAAGGAACAGATGTGTTTCCTACCCTTGATGAAATGACTACTGAAATGAACGATGATATGCTAAAGCAAAAGGTAGAAGAAGCAGTGAAAGATGGCACGGCGCCTAAACCACCGACCAAAGAGGAGATATTGAAATGAAGAAGAAGTGGTTCAAGGAAATGCTGCCAGAAAGAAAGTTCTGTCATCCATTAGCTTTCTTCACCAGAGACCCTGATGCATCTCTAGGTGACATTATCAGTTGGGGATGGATCGAGGAACTTGATGGGTATGCTTTGAAAAGTGAGTATGGAGTTCAATACTTCAGAAGACTGGGTGATATAAAGACTCTGCCAGAATGGGATGTGAATTGGTTCAAACACATATGTTTAGTATGAAGCTACGACCGAATGATCAACGTCTATGGAAGCTAATTAAGTTTGAAGCTGAACATGGTTTCAACTTTTGGAAACCACACAAGCCACGAACCGTCACAAAGATTGATCCAGTAACGCAAGAAAAGATGTGACTTTGATTGTCAAAAGGCCGCGTGTTATGAAGAATATGCCCTTGAAGAAAATGGAAAAAGATTATTACAAGATCTTCAAATGGTGGCACTATGATTCAAGTACTGGAGAGGCTGTTATTTGTGTCGAGCCTGATGAAGGGTCATGGGATATGTCTGAAGATCTATCTGAAACCGTGATCATGCATAAGAGAATTTATGGGTTGTGGCGTGCGATCAGAGTGTTGGATCCGATGTGGCTGATCAATTGCTCGGAGAAAGATGTCGAACGCTTATTATTCATCAAGATCCTTTATGAAGAAAAAGATAAAGAGCAGGACATGCAGTTCCAGAAGATTGCGAACGTTTGTTATGCTAACAGTATTAATTCAGGTAAAGACTAGAACACTTCATGGAGAAAGCTAGAAGATAAAGAGCGGAAAAAGAAAGATCAGAATGAAGAAAGAATAGAGGCACGTCGAAAGCTGGCTACCCGAGAAAGATTCAAGTTCGGGAACACGTACAAGCGACCTCCTCCTACAGATCAAACTCCAATTGCTTCAGAGGAGCGTCGAAGGCCACACAAGCGATTTTTCGGATAATTCAAGTCAAATACGTTTAAGGATTTTTGTAGAAAAGTTTTGAAGATTGTCCAAGACTGCAGCAACATCCAAGGGGGAGTCTGTTGGTGCACATATGTCTATTGCCTACATCTAGGACGAGTCTATTGTACAGATAGGGTTTCGCAGCGTCTGAAGTTTGTTTTTGAAAAGTTTTGTATGACTGTTAATATTTTCGTACAAAAAATCCAAGCTCCTAGTCCCTAGTTGTTGTCAAGTCTTGCCTATAAATATGTGACTTAGGATGTTTGTCTAGGATGCTGTTGTTGGTGATCAGTGGCGAAGCCCTGCTCGAGTCTGTAATCGTTTCAACGTTAATCAATATACAGACGGTTAAACAGTAATCATCACTTGTTCTTTGTTTGTTCAATCAGCTAACAATGAATTCCACCTCTATTAGCTGAGCAAGTCTGACCGAAAGCTCACAAGTTGGGTCCGATCCTAGCATTCACAAACCTCTTCCGTTTTCGTATCTCTCGTAGGAGCCTAAGGTATATTAAAATCTTTGTTGTTGTTCCAACCAATAAGGAACCACCTGATTAAAGATGATTCCTTGAAAACACCAACAAAACTTCATAAAACCCTAAGAACACGGGGTCGTGCCCCATCTATCCTCCAAACATGAGGGCGTGTTAAAAAGACATGGGGCCGTGCCACCCGTACCTTTTAACACGGGGCCGTGTCTACTTCGACATGGCCCGTGTCTGGCTCATGCAATTGACACAGGGCCGTGCATCCCGGGCATGGGGCCGTGTCGACGTGATGTCACTTTCTATAAAGTCCGCCATGAGAAGAATGTTTGGAACCATTCCAAAAAGACCAAGATCTTGCCTGATCTGTCACACATACCTGAAAAGGTAGTTTCTCAAAAAGAAAATTTCCTTAAACCTTCTTGTCTTTACTACTTTTAGTCATTTCTCCTTCTTCAACCTTCAAACCTCCATTGAAGCTTCAAGCTTCAATTATTAGGTTAAAAACATGGTTTTTAGCTCAATTTTTCACAAAAATACTATTATACAACAATGTTTTAAGTTCCTTACACTCAGAAAAGTATAAATCAAACAGTTTGAACGTAAAGAAAAGGTTCTTGAGCTAAAATTCAAGAACAGTCGAAGCAGCACAGGGCCGTGCTCAAGGAGTACGAGGTCATGTAACCTACCTATAACTCTAAAACATTAAGTTTGTCATGTTTAACTAGCATGTTGAGTCAGTAGAGTGGCACGTCTTCAACCATGTTAGGATCGATCCGTCCACTTGTCATGGAAACCTAGATTGTATCTATGTCATCGTATGCGGAATTTACATGAATAGTGACAAATACACAAGAATTATTGTTTAAACGTCGATTTATTAGTCCAAATGTCTTTACATGTACAAATCCAAATCGACAGAGCTTCGCCTCAAAAGTTGCAAAGTTCCCAATGAAAAACCAAGGCAAGCTATATATAGAGGCACAAGTTCGGTTGAGATTGTCATGGCCAAGTTCGTTCCGTACTTAACTTCGGGCGAACTTGTCCATTTGACATGCACAATTTCGGCCGAACTTGTCCTAGTACAACATAAATACTTTGAAATCTAACAAATCAAACCCTATACAATACAGACTCGATCCAAGACTTAGACGATAGACATTATGCACCAACAGACTCCCCCTTGGATATTGTCGTAGTCTTGATCAGTCTTCACAATCTTCAGCCTCTTCCGAAGAAATTCTTGTATGGCTTTTTCCTTCGTTCTTGCTTTGGAATCGGCGTTCTTTCAGTAGGAGGTGCCCATTTCATAAACTGAAATCTTCGTAGCCTTGCCTCTCTACCCCTTTCATGAATTCTTTCTAAATGCTTTTCCTCCTTCAGAAATTCTTCTCTTTCTAGCTCTCTCCAGCTCGATTCCCTCATATGCCTTGAATTTATCCCATGAGCAAAGCATACATTTATAACACTTTGATACTGCATTGCTTGAACTTTCTCTTTCTTTTCAAAGCAGATTTTGTTGAAGAACAAACATCTGATATCTTCTTTTGAGCAATTCACTAGCCACATCGGGTCTAGTATTCGTATCGTTCACCATAAACCCCATATCCTCCTTCTCTCTATCATTTTTGGTGTAATCTCTTCCGTAATATCCTAGTTGTTATCTGCTCGTAGTAGTATAACGGCTTCACATGTTTCTGGGTCTATTTGCCACCATTTAAACATTGGATAGAAATCTTGCTCGATCGGCATCAAAGGCAATTCTTCATTGTTCTAGGCCTTTTCATCACAAGTGTTACATCTTTGTCACACGTCTTCTTATCAATCTTGATTCGACGCTTAGGAATACACGGCTTCCAGTATCTAAAACAGTCTAATGCTTCAAACTTAATCACCTTCCACTGCCTTTGATCATTAAACTTCATTTGGTAGTTGATGTTACGTGTTTGCACCAACTCTTCAATATCCCAGAAAGGCAATGTCTTCAAATCAACCATGTGTAGGAAGTATTGAACTCCAAACTCTCGTTTAATGGCATAAACATTCAACTCTTTCAACCATCCCCAACTCAAAATGTCACCCAGCGACTTGTCTTTGTCTCTGGTAAAGAATGCAAGCGGACGTCTAAACTTTCTTTGTTTCGGCATTTCTTTAAAACCAAGACTTTTTAGCTTCAGCGATTTCTTCCTTTGACATGCGTCGTGGAATATTCCCTTCTCGAACTGTCTCTTCAACTTTCCTTCTCAGCAAATCATCTTTCAATTCCTCATACATTTACTCAAATGTTGGAAAGTTGTCAGTGTTCACACATGAATATTTTCAGCACCCTCTTCATCATCAGATGCATCTTCAATAATGAATAATCATCAGCCTCAGAAGTATGCTTGTAGAAGTATTCTTTCGGCTCGAATGTGTTAATGTTCACTAACTCTTCCACGAAATCAAAATCGAACGATTCAGGCTCTATCTTGAACATCTTTGCCAATTCTTCTTTCGTATAGTCGTTAACAAACTCTCCCTCTTCAACATTATGTTCCAACATCAGAATTAGGGGTTTATCAGAGACTGCTGCGAATGGTTTAGCAATGACTGCATCAGAATCATCAACATCTTTAGGGCCTTCTTGCTCCCCCTTACTTTGAACATCTTCAGCATTTGCTTCGTCGTTCATCAAAGTATCGAAATCAAAATCTGTAGAGAACTTTGCTGAATCAACTTTCAAACCAACACCACCCTGGCCATCATCATCGTCATTACCATGATCTGAATCATCTTTTGAATCATCAACAGGATCATCGTCTTTATCATTCTCATCATCATCATCATCATCATCCTCTTTTTCTTGAGTTTCTTTTTCAGTTTCGGAAGCTTTGACAGGTTCTTCAGTTTGTTCAACATTCTGAACTATTTCAACACTCTGAACAACTTGAATTTCTGCAACAGGAGTTTCTTCAACAACAAGAACTTCAGCAGACTTTGAGCCTTCACCAATCACTGTTTCGACAGTACTTTAAACATGTTTTCCCTTTCCCTGTGTTGCTAATTCCTTTTCAGCTTGATCTTTCTCATCTTGCACTTACAATCTGTTGTATTCAGCGTTGGAATCAATACCAAGATTGTTAGTCAGAACATGCTGTAGCATACTGAATCTTTTGTTGTTTAGGGCCTTTTCAGTCTCGAGCTCTGCAATTGTTTTCCTCAACCTTTCGTTGTCTGCACCGAGACTTTCAACTACTGCTTTCATGTATTCACGATCATTTCCAGGAACTTAACTTTGTCTTCCATGATCTCTTTCTTGGTTTCATTCTTCTTGACTTGATCTTCAAGAGTTTTGATCCTTCTTTTCAACTCTTGAACCTTCGATTCGTTGAACATATCAAGCAGTTCATCAGTATAAATCTCTGTATCAACATTTCGTGGAGGCGTCAGAAACTTTCCAAATTCACTAGAGAAATAACGCTCTTGACGTTGAGCAGATGATTGACTTTGAGGAGTGTGCTGCTTCGGAGTAGCCTTTGGTGTTGTTTGTTGTTGTGGAGAGATTGGTTGTGCAGTAACAGTTGGCTCTTGTTGAGGTTGTTGTGGTGGTTCTTGAACAGTCACAGTCGGTGGATCTTGAACTTGTGAAGCTTGTTGCTTGAATTTCCAATATCGCGTCCAGTAAGTGCAACAAACTTTGTAACCCTTTGGATAATTCATACTAAACACCACTTAATATCCATCAACTCTAATTCTTCTTCATCAACTTGATCATAATCTTCAGCAGTCATTTCCAGGTTCCCAATCTTACCCGCAACCAAGCTCTCATATGATTCAAGTACAGTTGCAAGTAGCGCCATATGTTGTTTGGCTGCTTGCTCAGGGAATACATTCTTCAGATTTACTGCAATGTTGTAGTGAATCACATTGGGATCGGAACTGGAATGATTATGCTGATTTGCTTGATTCTGAAATGGAGAATTTCAGCTTGAACTGGAATGTGATGTGTTTGGTGTTTGATCATAGCTTGGATGTGATGTTTGAAATGAATGATTTGAAGAATTAGCATTTGCACTAAAAGCAGTTTGTATCTTCGGACTTGAAGTATCCGAAAACCCACTTTTGTAGTACAATCCAACATCTTGAACAACTTGTGCATTCTTCGATTTAACGATCTTTTGTAGTTCCATTTCATGACCCTCCAACTTGTCAATGAAGTCAGCTAAACGATAATTTGCGTAACCGAGTCCATTCTTCAGTACCATCAAGTATGTAGACCACTCCCCCTCAGGTAGTGTGTCCGCCAACTTGTCTACCAACTCTTCATCTGTCTTTTGAAGCTCATGCCTTCTTAACTGAACCACCAAATGACAGTAACGTTCTATCATTTGCTTCATAGTTTCACCTTTCATCATCGTAAAGATATCGAACTCCTTCTTGATGAGAGCTTCTTGCTTTTTCGCATATCCGTACTACCGTGATATTTTGCACGTAAGGCATTACACATCTCTTGTGTCGTGTCACATTTTGGTAGCAGAATCAAGATATCTTCTTTAACTGATTGCTGTAACAAGCTCATCATCTTTTTCTCATATACGTACAAATCTTTATCTCCAGGTGTAAACTTTGACAAAGCAATCTCGATACCACGCCGATCAACTGGCCATTTGTATCCAGTTTGAATTGCAACCCAGCAATGGAAGAAATTCACTTGAACCCAATTTTCAAACTTCTCTCGCCAGCTTTCATAATCATCGATACTCATCAACTTGGGTGGCTTCACGAAAGTCCCCATCTCGCTATCTAGATTAATCTGATTTACTGCATTTGCGTTCGATGTCTGAGCCACTACTGTAGCAAAGGCATTATGAAGATCCGTATCCATCTTGAAAACCTGAAACTGTAGCTAAAAACACACTCACAAACACTTGAAATTTGATTAGTGAACAGAACAAGTTCGGGCGAACTTATGTAGTAAAAAAAATTCAGTTTCACAATCAACAAGTTAAGGCGAACTTTTAACAACTTTCAGAAAAATCACTTTTAAAAAACTTCGGGTGAACTTGTATTCACTAAACAACTTCGTCCGAAGTTCTATAAAATCCTTTGTTAAAATCTGCACAACTTCGCTAGAAGTTGTTAAAAATGGACAACTTCGGGCAAACTTATGTAGCAAGTTCGGACAAAATGAGTTTGTCTAACATGGTTTTATGTGAAATTTGACATGAAATCGGTTGAGTTTTGATCTAAAACTTTCAAGGGTTTGTTATTAGGTGATTATGTATGGCATATTCAAAAATGGCCATTTTAACTGTAGATTTATCCATTTTGTGAAAAAAATGTGAAAATGAAGAAGAAATGGGTAGAAATAGAGAAAGTCTTGTGTAGATATCTGCAAACTAGGTATCCATGGCTCTGATACCACTTGTTAGGACCGATCCGTCCACTTGTCACGGAAACCTAGGTTGTATATATGCCATCGTATGCGGAATTTACGTGAATAGTGACAAATACACAAGAATTACTGTTTAAATGTCGACTTATTAGTCCAGATGTCTTTACAATGTACAAATCCAAATCGACAGAGCTTTGCCTCAAAAGTTGCAAAGTTACCAATGAAAAACCAAGGCAAGCTATATATAGAGGCACAAGTTCGGTTGAGATTGTCATGGCCAAGTTCGTCCGAACTTAACTTCGGGCGAACTTGTGCATTTGATATGCACAACTTCGGTCGAACTTGTCCTAGTACAACATAAATACTTTGAAATCTAACAAATCAAACCCTATACAATACAGACTCGATCCAAGACTTAGACAATAGAAATTATGCACCAACAAACCAGTTCAAGGAACAACCGAAGAGGGAGGAGGTTCTCGCTTGAAGTAACTCTTGTCCGCTACGTTTGTGCTTTACGAGAATCCATCGAAGAAAGGACGACAGTGGAAGAGGTCACCGGGATCGGGTGAACTACCTCACCATGGCCTTGGAGGATAGCTTTAGGGAGATCAACCTTCTCCACCAAAGGTTGAACATCCTAGTGATGCCCCCGATGGAGCCGATCTTGCCTCAATATGATTAGAACATCGCCAACGAGGTGGTGAACCCCACCAGTTGGGACGAGATCCCTCCGGAACCTCCCATCAATGCCTACTTCGAGGTTCCGATAAATCCTGATCCTCTTCCGGAAGAGGAGGTCGATGATGAACCCTTTATCTTCCTTCCGAGTGAGATCGAGGAAATGCTCAACGACCTCTAAAGGAGAACTCCTGGGGGAATAGCTTAAAGCCATCATTTTCCGAACTCTATTTTCAGTTTTTGCTAATCTTTCATATATTTATCAAGGGAAAGCTATTCGGGTCTAGTAATCTCGTAGGACACCAACTATCTATCTTAGGACCTTTGGAAATATTGTAGTTTGGATTAAATGAAATATTGTAGCTTGGAAATAAAAATGTGCGGAAATATGAAAAATAGCCAAATGAACATTGAAACAGCACTCCATGCACGTAAATAGACACTTCCCGAAGCAAAATCTTCAAAACACTAAGTATGGCATGGGGCCGTGTAAGGTAAGCACGCCTCCGTGCCTCAAGTCTGCAGAAAAATTGTTGAAACTGTAACCTTAACACGGGGTCGTGTCTTAGGGGCAAACCCCGTGCCTGGCTTCTGGAAACTTTCGATACTGGCACTTTTTTACACGGGGTCGTGTCTCTTGGGCACGCCCCTGTGTCTGTCTCCTGAAAATTTTCTCAGAAATCTGTTACTGGAACTTTTTGACCAGGGCCGTGCCGCCCTACCACGCCCCTGTGCCCAATGCCTGGTTTTTGAAAAGTTTGTTGTTTTCAACCCATATTTAATCAATTTTAACCATTTTTAGACACATTAAGGACAATGTGTAATTTAAAGTGTGAGGGGTAAGCTAAACTTGAAATTGTTTTTCATATAAACAAGCCTTACATAAAACTCTACATGGAAACGCTAAAACATCTTAAATTTTTTTCATAAACATTTTTTTATTTACTTTTGTCTTGTTTATAGTTTAATTTAGAAACCAAGATCTAAAAATTTTTCAAGTTTTTATAAAGTCTACAACCGATAGCGCCGTGATAAAAAGAACCATACAAGAAAAATATATAAAAATTGTATGACAATTCTTTGTAAAATTTGATTGTATATACATTTTCACACTTATACCCATTTTTCCCACAAAAATGTGAGTTTTGAGCCTTTATCGAGCATTCAAATCTATATCTTTAATGCTCAATTTCGTTTCTTGTGTGAATAGTCGTATGGTTCTTACGAATTTAGAACTTGACAAGACAATACATTCCCGGTCCTTACCGACAAATCCAAGTAAGTAAATAATGGAGGCATTAGGATTTTAAACCCCCTTTTTCATCTTCAACTTTATTTTCTCTTTATCTCCCCCACCAAAAACAAAAACAACAAAAATATATTCCCCTAGTTAAACCCCTTTGAGCCTAAACCTTTCGTTTCAAAACCCACAAAATACCATTTTGCACTAACTACCCATCACCCAAAACCAGTTTTTTCTCTTCACACCCCTTATTTTAGTAAAATGCGGTTCTTTTGAAAAATTATAAAAAAGAGGTGACCTAGTTTTATTAAAAAAAAATTATTGCTTATAAATATGTAGTTTATAACTAAGTCACGAGTAAATAAATTTTCAAAAGAAAACCGACATTTTACCTTTTTAGTCACTTTTCAATAAAACTATCCTACCCTTAGCCAAAACCTACCCTTTCAAAGTCCTCTTGATATTTACAAAGATTTTGCTAAAAAGGAGGAGGTTTGATTACTTGTCAAGCATATGGTAGGAGTAAGTTCCATACCGGTATCGAGCGTTTCACTTATAAATTTACGGCCGAGTGTTGAGTGATTGCTTGTGAGGTGTGTGAATTTGTATATAGCTAAATAGAATTTTATAAAGGCATGTTATGCCAAAAAATATTTATTTTTCTTAAAGTGTGTTATAAATAAATCATGTCGTATAGGATTTAAATAATATAAAAACAAGAATAAAAACAACTTGGATTCCCGATACTCTACAAACAAGACTCAAAAACTTCTTCTTTACCAATTCCATTTAGGTTTATAAGCAATAATTAAGGAGTTTTGCTTTAGGACAAGCAAATGTTCAAGTGTGGGGGTATTTGATATGCGCCAAACGCAACATATAAACTGTATCAAATACGGTATAAAATCGACCCTTTTTAGTACTAATGTTGGAAAAAGTGGGTTTCTTTGTATACGTGTGATTTTTAGGATAAAAAGAGCATAAATGTACAATAGGAACAAACTAGTGACAAAATCCAACATAAATACGAAAGAAGGGAAGACAATACACTATACCAACCCCCCAAGCTTCACCCCAAGAACAAAAACAACAAATCAGAACTTTGGCACACGGGCCGTGCCCCTTCAAGACTCCAGATCAGAAGAAAACAAAAGAAGCAGACAAGAGACACGGGGCCGTGTCCTTGTGGACACAGGCCGTGGTCAACTTCCAGATTCACGTATCTGGGATAGTACAGCAAGTACAATGGCCACGAGGTCGTGCTGTTGACACATGGGGTCGTGTAGCTGGTTGATCTGACAACAAAATTAAATGAAGACAGAGAAGAAGAAAAGCACGGGGTCGTGTGGACGGTATGTTTCCAGCTATAAATAGTGGTGCTTGCTTCCATTCCAACTCATCCCTTGGCAAACCACTTCTCTCACACCTGCCACCACTCCACCACCACAATACCACCATCATCCATCCTAGAGTGTGTAGTAGTCTCAGGGTCCAAGATTGATCGTAAGAGTTTTTGTCAAACAAAGGCCATGCTTGGCTAATCTCTTACAACACTTGGTGAAGATAAGTTATTTATGTATTACTTTTGATTTCCTAGCTTCGGTTAACTATTTAATTGGGTATGTATTAATGACTTTAATAAACGGTTTTCTATACTGAAAGCGAATTTTATTCTATCATCCTTCATGTTTCGTTGATTCACTCATTCGTGTCTTTACAGTCTATATAAAGCACGTTAACTACCTGGAAGGGGGTTAGAAGAGTGGTATGGGTAAAGTTCTTGCCTCGTTCAGTGTATAGATCCTGCGAGGACTTGAGTCAAGCTTATTAGGACTTCCCTTAAGGCAGATAACATCAAACTGGGGGAAGTAAGAACAACTTGAGTCCCTTATAAACAAACTACTATTAAAACTATAAACCGACCTTGCGGGACTGTATCCCTGCTGACTCAGACCAATATGGTCGAGGGTAGCGTTGCATCCAAAAGAGGGATATACCACATTTTGCATTAATAACTTACTCAATTATCTTTCAATATTCCGGCCTTGCGGGACTGTATCCCTGCTGACTCAGACCAATATGGCTGAGGGTAGCGTTGCCTCCAAAAGAGGGACATGTCACTTTAACTAAGATAATCTCTTAAAAAACCTCATAAAAGGATACGTAAATAATGATTCGAAAGCAAGTGATTCTATCTTGTCTATTTATTTCTTTTATTTGCTTTAGTTATTTCTTTATTTTTATTAAAAAACCTTCCTAAAAATCTGATTAGATTAGACGTCGACTATATCCAGTATTAAAAGCTCTTGTCTCCTTGGACGACCTCGGTATCTTACCATCACTATACTACGCCAACGATGGGTGCACTTGCCCTAGCGTGTTGTAGAGAGTGATAGTTGCATATCTAAAAATTATACTCACGCTCCGTCACGTCACTCGAAAATTCACAAATCCAATTTAAATGCACGACAATTATCAAGAGTTTCAAATGTTTAATACAACTTGTCACAATCAAATCTCAAAACAATTGTTAAAACCCAAAAATCATATAAAAACCTACACCGGGGTGAAACCCGAGAGGATTTACCACTCATGGTAGAAGAAATTTGATCAATGGATGAGGAGCACACAAAATTGGACATCATCTTGAACCTTGGAGAAATGATGGGGATTAGGGTTTGGTGGATTTTGATGGTGGAAAGGTTATGGAGAGAATGGTGGTGATGATGATGATGATGATGGTGATGGTAGTGATTATAGGGTTAGGATTAGGTGGTTGATGATATTGGATGATTGTCGATGATGATGATAGGTAAGAGATTGGTAGTGGATGATGGTTATTGTGTTTTTGGCTCCCAGGAACTGATAGTAGTGTTTCCAACTCGCAACCCCCTTTGATAATCCCCCAAAACATAGTTAAAACAACCAAAATTACGATATTCAGCACAACACAAACTAGAGAGCATCAGCAACAAGCAGACAGGGCGTCGATGACGCCCTCTCCTGGCGCACTTTTCTGCTGACGCCTTAAACTACTGGATATGGGCACTTTTGAGCGACGAATTGCATTAACGACGCACCAAAGGTATGTCGGCGACGCATCGTGTAATCCCAACTTGTTTTGTTCGTTTCTTGCACCTGGTTTATCCCGATTGCTTCCCGAATAGCTCCTTAAACTCCGTTAGACCTGCGAACATAATTTCTATCAAAGTAGGCCATTTGAAATCAAAATTCATGCAAAAACATAAACTTAATACGGTAAAGCAACGGTTTTCAACCATATATCATGGTGTGACATATTTACCCCCATAAAAAAAATCTTGTCCTCAAGATTTTTATTCAAATAAATGAGGTACTTTTGTCTCATGTCTGATTCTAATTCCAAAGTGTACAAAGGACCACGTTGGGAATCCTATTTGACTTTCACAATTGAGATTTTCTTTTTGAAGAGGTTGTTAACCTGTCGATTCTCGATCGACAAAGATTTTTTAGTAAGCGACGCTTCTCATCGATTTATACCTCGTGATGAGGTATTGCTAAAGATTCATCGACCAAACATTTCTTTAAGTTTGAAATGAGGAATACATCATGTATACCGATACCGACACATTTTGTTATTTTAAAGGGTCTGATGTATCGTGGGCTTACCTTTTTTCCCAAATCTCATAGCACATTTTCAAGGTGATACTTTTAACATGACTTTGTCACCGACTTGGAACTTAAGAGGTTTTCTTCTCTTGTCGCAATAACTCTTTTGTCTGTCTCGAGCAGCCATGAGCTTATCACATAGTCTCAAAAACTATCTTTGGCCCAGACATTTGACTTTCTCCAACTTCTGTCCAACATACATGAGTCATACACTTTAACCTGTGTAATGCCTCAAGCATTGCAACCTTAATACTGGTGTGGTAGCTGTTGTTATAGAAGAATTCTATTAATGGTAGGTTGTCATCCCAACTGCCACCTAAGTCAATGGCACATGCTCGAAACATGTCTTCCAAAGTTTGAATGATACGCTTACTTTGTCCATATGTCTGTGGATGGCAAGCAGTACTAATATTCAATTGCATACCCTGGGCTTTCTGAAAAATCTCCCAACAATGGATGTATACCAACTATTTCTATCATACACGATTGTCAATGGTACTCCATGAAGAGATACGATGTTGTCAACGTATAACTTAGCCGATTTTTCTAAATGAAAAGTTTCATTCATTGGCAAGAAATGTGCTGACTTAGCTGTGACAAACCGCAATTTTAGGCTAACATTCGTACCAACCCGAATATGGATGCTCGTGATCTTACGTTTTAAGCGTAGTTTTTTTATTTGATCGTTATATTCATAGCATGCCTTAGGATATTTTTATACACCCAACGAAGCTTACTAAATACTCAACAATCCTACACCATACCACACCACACCCTACCCTACCCTACCCTACCCCCTTGACCTTACTGTGGAACAACTATCCCCACACCATGCCTTAGGAGATTTTTGTTCCATGCCTTGACATGTTTAGTAATGATCACATTTAAATATGTTGGATTTATTTTCTTTTTAAATCTACAAACCAGGCCCCAATTTAAATATTACAACAACACAAAATATCTCTATCTATCTTTCAATATACACGACCACGCACTTATTTCACCATACTTCCATTTTCAAAAATTTCAACCATAAGCTTAAGGACGATCCAAGCACCTCAAGGTGATCCAAGTGTGTTGTAGCATTTTTCAAGCCTTCTCCTTGCTTGTTGTTAGTTAGTCGTCTTTTTAAACTACACTTTCAACATTATTTACAAGTTGATTTTTTGTAGGATTCACCCAAGTAGGTTGTTTTTGGTTAAAACAAGTTTATTTGAAACTAACAATTTTTAAATTTTGTGTTATTCTAAAAATATATAAGAATACAATTTGGTTGTAACAAGAGTTTGCTAAAATCATTATGTTGGTGATTTGTGTCTCACTTGGGGATTTTGGGTTAAGAAACAATTATATATTTTCCAACTTTGTTATGTGTAGCAACTATAAACAAGGAACCATGGACTCATATGAACTAGAAGGAATATTTTTGGAACTTTCTATGAGTGTCATCTATCTAAACATTTTGTATACTTTTGTTCGAATCATGGTATTTTCGGTAAAATGGCTGTTATATATATTTTAGAACCACATGGACAGTCGAATTTATTGTGACGAGGTGTATCCTTGTGTTTTGTTTAGTTGATGCAATTATGGATTTATACTTGTTTAAGTATTTTTAGATGGTTGACGAAAATACATATTTTTATAAGTTCATGACATATTACAACCCGATAGTAAATATTATATAGTTTGGACAAATATGTATATTTTTTATCCAAGTTTGACTTTTTACAAATAGAGTCTTTAATGGACTGAAAACTATGTGTGGGAGTTTGGTTTCAAAATAGATATAAATATTATTACTGTTCGTTACAAGATAAATATATATATTTGATTAAATTATATATTTAATGTAGTCAAAGGCCGTGAGTTCAAGGAATCGTTTTATCACTTTAAGTATTTGTTCTAAATATTTATCAAGATATTACGATTAGAAAACCCTAAAATAAATATTTGTATATTTATGGGTAATTTTACGAGTATCTATACGATGTATAAATATATTCGATATCTATATTTATACGAGTTCAAGAAGCGAAATGACTATTTTTCTATATGTATAGTTTTTTATGGGAATATGGGTGCAGGAATATATAATTTTTTTTACACAAATACGAGGTTATTTCAATGTACATCTCTCTAGAAATAATATGTAGTCTTATATATATTTATTTACCGATCGCAACGAGTTACAACTCGGGTCAAGATAATTATTTGTTTTATAGACACGAATACAAGTTTCATACAAGAATATAAAGATGAGTTATGCTATTTGTATCATTTTTATTTATATATATTTTTATAAATATATATTTTCGGGAAACCAAAGCTATATCACCAACGGTTCGTCGAGTCAAAACATTCGAAACACGGCAAGTATTCCTATCGAGTATAACTAGTTGGGTGAATATTATACATGACCAACTTGTATGTTAGGGTATTTTCATTAGTTTTTAAGGTGGTCTTTACTTGTAGTAGGTCACGAAAAGGTTATTTCAAGCTTTGGGAGTTGTTTGTCTTTGTTTGATATAAGGAGTATTATGCTTTGCCGATCAGGTGAGTTCATAACACCCAATTTTTACGGTTTTACATTTTTATAAATGTTTTCGGGGGTGGAAAGACATGCAAGTTTTGCAAAAGTACACAAAATTTCGATGAACGAAAATTCATATATCTAAACCATGTTGCAAATGGATTTCAATGAGCTCAAATGGTTTACGAAAGGTTTATGCTCAACATACCGGTTTACAAAACACACCCGTATTTTTGAAACGTGCATGGGTTTCATGACTAGTGACGAGATTGTACTAGGTATAACAGGACTAGGTTATCCTGCATACAAATAAGGGGACGGGTTGCACCTGCTTACAGACTCAAATGGGCTAGGCACATTCTCATTTGTGCGAGGCATAAAGACTCTGTGAATTCATGTCCCCCCCCCCCTTTCTCTTAAGTGTTTTCGGTTTTATGACTCCCGGGGGGAAGTACATGTTTTCGACGGTATGGTTTAGCTATGGAATGAAATATTAGATCATGTGAGACAAGGGTCTCTCTTAAGCGCCATTAATCTTTTACAAGACCACGGAACAAGAGTGGTACATCAATCGGGTGTAGCGAGCCCCACTCATGGGTCGTTGTGTGGCTGCATGTAGTGCTTTTGTTGTCCCAGTCGGGTGGACCGGATTGAAATCGTCTAGGGTTGAGTGCTTCCTATGTCGTCACACATATTAATGTCCTTGCAAAACATTAATGATCATCAAGTTCATTGACGCTCTATATACCATATTTATATAACAACCTGTGAATGCAACGCGAACATTGACAGTTATACAAGTTTTACAGGTACAAAATTTTCGGTTACACATGCCAAGGAAAATGGTTTTATTATGATTTCTCACGCTATTTAAACCGGTTATCAAAAAGATATATTTCAAATCTTTTCAAACAAACTATGAACTCGCCAACTTTATGTTGATTTTTCGCATGTTTCTTTCTTAGGTTATATTTTCAAACTATGGCACGGTTGGAATAGGAGAACCCACGGGGATTCAAGTACTTAGCGAGCATTCACTTTCTAGAAGTCTTAGCTTTTCATACTTCTGCTGTGCAACGAAGATACTAGTCAGATCACGCCCAACTCTAATTTTAGCGGGTGTGACATTAGCTAGTCTTATCAGTTATAACCCAGATAGCCTCATTACCACGACTTGTTCTAGGAAGCTTAGTAAAAAAATCCATGGTCACCATTTCCCATTTTCATTTAGATAACTCTAATGGTTGTAAAAGTCCTGACGGTTTTGGATGTTCGGCTTTAACTTTCAACCATGTTAGACACTTAGCCACATAGGTCGCAATGGACTTCTTCATACCCATCAACCAATGATTTTTCTTCAAATATTGGTATATCTTGTCTCCACCAGGATGCATCGAGTATGAGTCCACCAAAGACAGGAACCTGGATCCTGTAATTAAATCTCAATATTCCATATGTTCCTGGTGTTAACTGGTCCACATGTGCACCTAATCCTTGTGCCGAAGCATTATCTTTTAAAAGAGCTTGCTTTTGGGCATTTGAGAGTTGTTCAAACAAGCTATTCTATTTCTTGAGTCTCTTGGCATGAACTCGGATGGGTTTAACTCTCACTTTTCGACTAAGTGCGTTAGCCACGACATTAGCATTACCAGGATAATAACGAGCTTCACATTCGTAATCATTTAGAGTTTCCATCCATCGGCATTACCACTTATTCAAATCCTTTTGAATGAATATGTGTTGTAAGCTCTTATGATCGGTGTATATGACACACTAAGTACCATAGAGGTAATGTCTCCAAAGTTTCAGAGCAAACACAACCACACCTAACTCCAAATAACGAGTTGTGTAATTCTTTTCATGTACTTTCAGTTGTCGTGATGCATAAGCAATGACCTTGCCTCTTTGCATCAAAACGCAACCTAGGTCTGTGTGCGAGGCATCATAATATACTACAAAATCTTTTACTCATTCCAGTAAGGAGAGAACATGTGCGTTACTTAGTCTCTGTTTCATAATCTCGAAAGATTCTTTTTTTCTTAGGCCCCTCATTCAAATTTGACATTCTTACGGGTTAAAGCACTCAAAAGGGTGACTATTCTAGAAAAGTTCTCAATAAATCTTTGGTAATAGTCGGCAAGTCCTAGGAAACTACAGATCTCAGTAGGTGACTTGGGTACTTCCTAGTTGGTGATTGCTTCAGTCTTAGCGGGATCCACTTGGATAACACGCTTGCTTATTACATTCCCTAAGAACTATACCTCTCTAAGCCAGAACCGTATTTAAAGAACTTAGCATAAAGCTCTTCATACCTCAACAACTCTAGAATACCCTTAAGGTGTTCTTCATGATCTTCTCTATTCTTAGAGTAGATAAGTATGTCATCAATGAAAACGATGACAAAATTATCCATACACGGTTTGTAGACTCTATTCATGAGTTCATGAATGCTGCAAGTGCGTTTGTGAGTCTAAACAACATAACTGGGAACTCATATTGTCAATATCTCATCCTAAATGTAGTTTTAGGAACATCTTCACTTCTAACCTTTAATGATGATAACAAGATCGAAGATCAATCTTTGAGAAATTACTTGCCCCTTGCAGTTGATCAAAGAGATCATCGATCCTAGGCAAAGGGTAGCGGTTCTTAATGGTGATCTTATTCAGCTCTTGGTAGTCGATGCACATTAGCATTGATTCATCTTTTTTTCTTAACAAAAAGGATAGGAGCTCCCCATGATGAGAAACTTAGTTGAATGAATCCCTTTTCTAATAACTCTTCTAGTTGAGTCTTTAGTTCTTTCATTCTCTATTGGAGCTAAGCGGTAAGGAGACTTAGCTATCGGTGCTGATCAAGGTAGGATGTTGATTCGAAAATCAACTTGCCTGTCTTGGGATAAACCAGGAAAGTCTTCTGGAAATATGTCCGGAAACTCAGATATGACTGGAATATCTTTTATGTTAGTTTTAGACATTCGGCGTCACTTGTGCTATGTAGATAATGCATCCTTTATGCAGGCACTTAGATGCCTTAAGCATAGCAATTATTTATGGCAATCCATGGTGACGATCTCCTAGGATGATGAGCACATCACCGGATGGATATTTGATTTCAACAAGTTTCTTATCACAGGCAATACGGGTCTGGTTAGAGGATAGCCAGTCCATGCCGAAAACTATATCGAATCTCGCAAGTGTCATGGGTAGGAGATAAATAGGGATAGAATGGTTCTTAGTGGATATAGAACATCCTTCTATAATCTTAGAGATTGTTTTTATATTTCCATCGGCCATTTCAATTTCATAGGAGTGATCTAAGGTTCTTAGAGGTATGTTTATCAATTCACATAACTTATGATCTATAAAACTTTTATAAGCTCCAGAATCTAACAAGATTCTTTCAAAAACATCATTAACGAGAAACGTACCCATTATGACATTTGCAGTGTGGACTGTTTCCTTTGCAGTTAGTTGGAAGGCTCTGGTGTTGCCTTTCCTATCGTCGCCAGTTCTGGAACCTCCAATACATTTGTACCCTTAGTGCAGTTGGTCCTAATGTGACCCTTATCCCCGCAGTTGTAACAAACTGCATCCTTTATATCCCTACACTCATGGCTTTTGTGACCCAAATTTTTTGCATATAACTCAATTCTTTTGTTGCTCGTATAAGAATTTTCCAAAATGCCTCTTTCCATACACCTTGCATTATTGTTTATGCTCATTGGGCCTTGACTGATTCCTTCAAGAATTAGTCCTCCCTTTCTTTGAATTCCTATAACGGTTATCCCCTCTCTTTCTCTTAACATCAAATCCTGCATTAGAATCCCTCAACTAGATCTCATCTTCAGTCAAAGCATTAGTAAGGTTTACTACTAATTGAAAGGTGGAGGGATTGGAGTATTTCACCATCCCCTTGATTTCGGGTACTAAACCACTAATGTATCTAGAGATATGTTTAGACTCGGGTGTAATGAGGTATGGTACTAGCCTAGACATGGAGTTATACTCGGGGTATACCCCCTACAATCTTGGTTTTTCATGGTCAGCTTAAGAAAATTTGACTCTACCTTCTGGATTTCATGTGGTGGACAATAAGTTTCCTTTATCAACTCAGTAAACTTACTCCAACCCATATTGTATAGGGAAACCTTCCAAATAACTTGAATCATAGCCTTCCCCCAGGCTAAAGCATCTTCCTTGAAGGATTGGGATGCAAAAATTTATCTGTTGGGATCGAACCCTAACAAAGGAACAGATGATATCAAAGCCAAATCACTATCCGGGCTTTGGTTCAACTATCAGAGGTTAACCTCTGATCTCCCTTACACTGTTTTCCCTAAACAACTGCTCCTATCATCTGATCGAACAAGAAGCAAAGGTCTGATAGAAAAAACAAGATAAGAGGATAGAGATCAGTGCTTAGACTAGTTTTTACTTTATTCAATGTAACAGTGCTATGCACTGATAGTTTAGTATAGCAGTGTTTTAGTTAGTTACAACTTTGTTAGCTGTCACTATCAACCATGACGTCACAAAGGATGCTCAGTGGTTAGATAGTTAGTATAAATAGGTGAACGTCGTAACATTTAACTTTGTCTTCCTGAAAAAGATCATTTCGCACTTTATCTTCTTCATTTCTTACAATCAAACGATTGTAATTGGCTAAGGGGGAGTTTGTGAATCACATGCAAAGTTTATCAACTTGAAAGCATGATGGTGATGAAAACAAACGACCAATTGCTTGTAGTAAAAGTTTTCCATTAATTCTGCTGCATATCTTTATAATTCAATCCATTTTCCATATTTAGAAACAAAAACTACAAGTGATTCAAACTTAGATCCTGACAATTGGTATTAGAGCTTGGTCAATCGATTTTGATTTTAAGTGTAATTGATTTGAACAGATCAACTCTTTGTGTTAATTCATTTGATATTTTTACTTGAATACAGAGTTTTATTACTACAAAAGTTTTTAAAACACAAATCTATTGTAAATAAGAGAAATCACATAAAACACACCGGAATCCAGTATTGGATCCATGTTCAAAACACCTATGTTGAAACGAAATGAATATTTTATTTGGCAACGTAGGATGGGTCATATTCTCGCCCAACAGAACACCGAATGTTGGAGATCTGTTGTATTTGGACCTCATGTTCCCATGGTTCCAAGTACAGAGGATCCCCACACGCAGGTCCCTAAGAAACTCGAAAATTACTCTAAATAGGATTTCCTCAAAATTGAATTGGATGCTATGGCCTTTAGCATTGTTGCTTCGGCTTTGCCCAATGAGATTTATGCGGGATTACTTCATTGTAATAGTGCTAAAGAGTTATGGGATGCTCTTAAAGAGCAATTCAGTGGTACTGAAGAGGTGATAGAGAATAATAGAGAGGTTTTAAATCAACAGTATGAAACATTTTGCCACGTTAAGGGTGAGTCATTAACCCAACAGTTCGAACGATATAGCTGTCTCATCAGTGAGCTCAAAATGGTAAATGTGGAATTACCAAATTCGACTGTCAATAGTCGTTTCTTGATATCTTTACGTGAGAAATAGGAGACTGTAGCTTATGTCACTAGAACAAGCTATTGGTTACAAGGAAATGACCTTGACACAACTTCATGGACGACTCCTCACTTATGAGAGAGAGTTGAACCAGAAAAAGAAGTTGCAAGAGTCAGGGAAAATGACTGATGACTATACTTGGGAAACAGTGCTTTATATAATCATGAGGAGGGGTCTAGCTGTGGAACGGATTAGAGTTATGATCATTACATTGACATAACATCTGGAAACAATTTCAACTTTGATCCTAGTACACCCAATTTTGCCTTTGCTGCAAATAGTGAAAGGCAGACCTCTGATAATTTGTCTTTTGAAATGAATGACTTACAACATTTTGAACCCACTGACCTTGAAGAAATGGACATTTTGCATCAGCTGGCACTTTTAAGTGTTAGAGCAAGTAAATTTTACAAAAGAACTGGTAGGAGATTTCCAGGATTGCATGGGGGGTTGAAGGTTGGATTGGATAGGTCTAAAATCAAGTGCTACAAATGTAACAAGATGGGTCACTTTGCCAGAGAATGCAGATCACAATCTACAGGACCAATTGTAACACATCCTGGCAACAATCTTCAAAGCACTGTCCACTATTCCCAATATACCCCTGCACCTCAAATGCAAAAACTACAAATTTTGCACATCCTGTTGCTACAGTTCCTGTCCATTATGTCCACCACAGATTCAGTATGTCCAAGCACCACCTCAAGTACATGTGCATCAAATGCCACAAGTTACTCAACCTACTCAAACCACTGCTACACCAGCAGAGGTTAATTAACAAAGCTTTTTCACACAAGGTTTTGTTGATTGGAGTAGTTTGCCTGAGGATTTAACTGATGAAAACTTTCCTCTCATAGCAAAAATGATTTTGAAAATGAAAATATATGTTAATGGCTTTGGAGACCATTGTTGAGGGTGATGAATCTGTGGAGCAGGAGTTAAAGTCAGATGTGGTTGATTGTTGTGAAACAGTGGTTATACCAGAAGTTACACCAGTGGTTGAAGTGAATGTTGTTGATGTTGAAAAAGACACTCTATTTGACCCTTGGGATAAGTAGGTGTGTGAGGAAGAAGAGTGTGATTGTGCTTTTATGGCTGTTTCGAAGGTATCACCTCAGATCCTTAAAGATCTATGTTCTGACAAATGCATTATTGCTTTTGCAAACATAAAGCAGGTGAATGAAAACCTGAGAAACAAAATTTTAGAAGATGAACTTAATTTTGAAAAACTTGTTAAAGAGTTGAAAACAAAGTTAAGTGAAAAAGATTCTGAAATGAGTAGCCTAAGGCATGAATCAAGCATAACCAAAGACCAGGTCCAAACTATAGTAGAAAAATACCAAGTTTGCAAACAAGAGCTTGAATCTACTCAGATCACTTGCGAAAAATAGGTAGAGTCTTGTAAAGGTTATGAGCTTATGCTTGATGCTCAAATCAAGAGCAACATAAAGTTTGGACTAGGCTTTAGAGATTATGACCAGACTTGTGAAAATATTGCAAAAATTGTTTCTGAGCTGGTTGAAATAGTCCTAACAAACTTAGCTGGTGAAGAAATTAAAATCACAGATAAAAATGGAAACAAAATCATTCTTGAAAAACCAGAGGTTTCAGCAAAAGATAAAGAAATTGAAAAATATCAGTTTAAACCAACCTGGTCAGATGAATGTGATATTTTGGAAAATTTCAAGTAATGGACTTTTCAACCACTGATGGTATAAAAGCACCAAAAGCACAGGTGATCCCTATCAAAGACTTGCCAGCAAAGGTTACACCCACTGCTCTCAAAAAGTCTGATAGGAAAAGGAAAGAAAAGGTTAAATACTTGTTTTGTGAATTTTGTGAAAAGAGAAATCATGTGGCTGCAGATTGCTTTCTTTTAAAAGCCTATGAGATTAAAAAAAACTTGTTTTATACCCAAATCTCCTAGATGCACCATCTGCAACAAAACAAATCACATGACCCAAGAGTGTGCCTATCTCAAAATCTATCATCAAAAGGTACAAGAGATTAGAGCAAAAGCTCTTGAAAGAGAGTGTTCAAGCTTTTCTGAAAACAAATCTAAACAGAACTTTGAATCAATTCAAACATCTGTCACAAAAGCTTTAAATCAAACCTCTGTTTACAGAGAAATTCAAGTGATAGATACACCTCCATCAAACCAGTTTTCAAGAGGTAAAAGCCAGCCTAGTTATCAAAAGGTGCCTATGGTTTATGGGACTTACAAAAAGTCTTCTAAGCCAAGGGTAAATAAGCATCCTCATGGAGTCATGGTTACCAACAGTTGATATGAAATGGCTCACAGCAGTGGTTACAAAAACCTGATCTAACCACTGCTCATTTACCTGAACTTGAGTCTGGATCATCTGATACCGCCATCCAAAGCCATTCTGGCTTTGGAAACTCACCTAAACTAATTATTTCAAAACATGTGCAGGGAGCTTCTACTTGCCTTGATAGTCTTTGGTATGTAGATAGTGGGGGCTCCAGGCACATGACAGGATGTAAAGCCATGCTCAGAGATTTTAAAGCTCATGGAGGGGGTGATATATCCTTTGGAAATAATTCAAAAGGGAAGGTATTAGGTTCAAGATGTGTCTCAGCTGGAAAACTCAAGTTTGAGAATGTAAATCTCATTGATAATCTAAAATTCAATCTTCTGAGTGTCTCACAAATGAGTGATAAAGGTTATGGTTCCTTCTTCACAAAGGAAACTTGTCAGATAGTAAGCCCTGAGGTTGTTAAAAGGATTAATCAAATAATTGCAGAGAGCAAAGCACAACTTACTGCTAAGAGGGTAGGAAATGTGTATGTGGTAGACATGATAAAAGATAATCCTATCTCAAATGCATGTTTGTTTTCAGTTGCTTCAAGCAAAGAAACAGAATTATGGCATAAAAGACTAGGTCACACAAATCTAAAAACCATCTCCACTTTCTCAAAACAAAGTCTTGTCAGAGGTTTGCCTCACAAACAATTCACTTGTGAAGAACATTGTGTTTCCTGTTTAAAAGGTAAACAACATAAAAGTTCTTACAAGTCAATTGAAGAGTCTAAAACAAGTCAGTGCTTGTAGTTACTTCATATGGATTTGTTTGGACCTGTGAAAATCATGAGCTTAAAACATAAAAGGTATTGCGTGATGATAGTTGATGATTTTTCCAGGTTCACATGGACTTTCTCTTTACACTCCAAGGATGAAACAGCAAACATTTTGCAAACTTTGTTTAACAAGTTGAAAAGCAATTTGATCTTTTTGTAAAAAATCTTTAGGAGTGACAATGGGACAGAGTTTAGGAACAAAGAGTTGGATGCCTTCTGGAGTCAAAAGGGATTGTTAGGCAATATAGCATCCCTAGAACTCCAGAACAAAATGGGGTTGTTGAAAGGAAAAAACAGAACCTTGATCGAATCAGCAAGAACTATGCTAGCAGATTTTGGTTTACCCTTGTCTTTTTGGGCAGAGGTTGTAAACACTGCTTGTTATGTTCAAAACAGAGTTTTGATAAACTCCAGGCATCAAAAGACTGCTTATGAATTGCTTTATAAAATCAAACCTCTGATATCTTATTTTAAAGTCTTTGGCTGCCCATGCTTCATTTTAAATTTAAAGCATTCAATATCCAAGTTTGCAGCCAAAGTTGACTGTGGTTATTTTCTGGGATACTCAACCACTGCCAAAGCCTACAGAGTTGTTAACTCTAGGACCAAGTGTGTTGAAGAAACTTTTGCTCCAGTTGCAAGATTGGATGAAACATTTGCTCCAGTTGCAAGATTGGAGGCCATCAGATTGTTCTTAGCTTTTGCTGCTAACCACAACATCAAGGTGTATCAAATGGATATCAAAAGTGTATTCTTGTATGGAAAGATCAAGGAAGAAGTGTATGTGTGTCAACCTCCTAGTTTTGAAGATGCATTTCATCCTGATCATGTTTACAGGTTAAACAAAGCACTATATGGTCTAAAACAAGCACCCAGAGCCTGGTATGAAACTCTATCCACTTTTCTCTTATCCATTGGTTTCACCGGAGGTAGGATTGATAAAACCCTATTTTTAAAATGGAAAGGAAAAGATTTGATGCTTGTCCAAATTTATGTGGATGACATCATTTTTGGATCCACATGCACTGCCATATGTGAAGAGTTCAGAAAACTCATGGTAGCAGAGTTTGAGATGAGTGCAATGGGTGAGTTTCAATGTTTTCTTGGTTTACAAGTCAAACAAATGCAACATGGTACTTTCATCCATCAAAATAAGTATGTGAAAGAACTACTTAATAAATTTGATATGGATGATTGTAAACCTTGCAGCACACCCATGGCAACATTTAAGCTAGTCACATTTGATGGCAAAGATGATCTTGTTGATCAAACATTGTATAGAAGCATGATTGGGCCTTTACTGTACCTAACTGCATCAAGGCCAGACATCATGTTTGCAACATGTGTTTGTGCCAGATCACAGTCATTGCCTAGAAAATCAGATCTTATTGCTGTAAAAAGGATATTCAGATACATAAAATGTGCTCCCACACTTGGTATCTGGTATCCAGCTAATGGTAACATTGAGCTTGCCGGATATTCTGATAGTGATTTTGCTGGATGTAAAACAACAAGGAAGTCCACATCTGGAGGAGCCCAATTCCTAGGTGATTGCTAAGTGTCTTGGCAAAGCAAAAAGCAAGTTGCAGTTTCTACATCCACTGCTGAAGCAGAGTATATAGCTGCTACAAGTTGTACTGCTCAACTTTTGTGGCTTCAAAATCAATTACTGGATTTTGGTATCGCTGCTTTGTAGACTCCACTCAAGATTGATAGTCAAGCAGCAGAAAATATCATCAAAAATCCTATCTCTCATTTCACCACTAAGCACATTGACATCAGACATCACTTTGTGAGGGATTGCTATGAAAAAAGGTTTGATTTCTCTACAACATGTCCATACCAAGGATCAACTGGCAGATGTGTTGACAAAAGCACTTGATGCTCACACTTTTGACAGTTTGATCTATAGGCTTGGAATGCTAAACATGGATTAAAAACAAATTTTCTTTGTGATCCATGTGGATAGCAATAAAATGTTTTTAGAAAATCAAAATTCATCCTTAAAAATAGTTTAAAAGTGAATTTTTCAATAAATCCCCAAAGTGTGTTCAAAGCACTCATATCACAAAAACACTGCTCATTTAGAAAAGTCTATCCACTGTTAAAAGTATATCCTCTTTCAAAATTTTCAAACAGTGGTTTAACCTAACAACTGTCTTCCATTTTCAATCAGAGGTTACACTTGGATAGATGTTATTTGACAGTTGTTGCATCAGATGCCACGTCATCATCACTTTTTCAAAAACCCTATAAAAACCATGTTCTATCCAGACCAGAGGTTTCACCAAACTGTGTCGATTTCAAAAATCTCAAAACAGTTTTAACTCAAATCATGGCTCCTAAAACTAAATCAAAGGTGAAATCAAAGCAAGAATTACCACCATTCGTCTTGATCATCAAAACCCCACACAATTACACTGGAATCTTTGAAGAAATCAAAGTCAATACATGCTACCACACAATGATTTGGATTTTAAGAGACTCAAAATTTAAGCACATGCTTAGTGTCAAAAATCAAATTTATATCGATTCTCTTCTGGATTTCTGGAAAAATGCTAAGGTCAAAACATCCGTTGATGGTGTTCCTTATGCAATAACTTCAAAGGTTGGGGGGTACTCCTATGCAAATCATGTAACATCCATCAAAAACGGATTTACCAAACCCGCTCCGTTTAGCAACCGAACAGTCAGTCAAAAAATTTCGTTGCGAATTAAATGCCCAAAATATTTTTAAACGATACGTAATCAATTATTATACGGGAATATATATTTAGTTTTTGAAAAACTGTCAAAAATCGCAAAATAAAAATGAATTGCCTCTGCCGGGTTTCGAACCCGGGTCTGTACCGAATCAGTTCAGTGTCTTATCTCGCACACACAAACCACTGCGCCACTTGTTCTGTTTGATGAATAATAGAATAATTTAATTGATAAAGTAACGTTATAAATTCAAAACCGGCGCCCAAACGGTTCAGTCGTCGGAATCCCGGAAATCTCGCGAGTTTTAACACCATTTTCAGTTATAACGTAAATCATTAACAATACATCGGTTATAACCGATGTTTGAAGTCCGCGACCAAAATCATAACCGCCGGAAAATTTAAATAAACGAACACAGTCGGAAATCAGACCAAGTGCATCTCGTTTTTCCCCTATAAATTGACCCACAACCGACGACAAACCTTTTCGCTCAAAAACACCTCTTTTCACGGCGTAATTCCACTCGCCGGAATAAATCTGTTCGTCACCGGAAAACCGGTTTCCCCACTGCCGAGCTTTTCTGAACCTCCTAAGTTTATACCGAAGTCACCCTTACCTTTTCCAAGCTTTCCGGAGACTAGCTGCTATAAGGAACCTGTCGCCGGAGGTGAATTCTGTCGCCGGAGTTTCTGCCGGAAAACAGAGAGTCCAGTCGGTATACTTCTCCGCCCAGTTTCTTTTCCTTTTCACTTTTATCTTACCTTAATCGACTGTAAAACACTAAGAAACCGATAAAAAAACCTTGAACCAGTCAGTCGACTTTCTCTGGTTATACTTTGATGAAGAAGACGATGTACTCGTTATATTATAAGTGTAATTAAAATCATGAAATTAATCGGGTTAGACACACAGTCCAGCGGTGGACTGTGTGCACATAAAACGTTAAACATGCAAAGGTCTCGAGTTCGATTCCCGTCTCACACACGCTGCCTTAATAAAAACCATTTTTTTGTTTACTGAACCGGAGTCGCCTTAGATATATGTTAAGTATATTGATAACCGGAATAATAACCAAGTTAGACACACAGTCCAGCGGTGGACTGTGTGTTTGTTTATATCGCTGGTCACGAGTTCGAGTCCGGTCTTCAGCACCGACTCGGACAATTATCTCTTCTTTTTAATTAAGGCAGAAAAGGAAATAAATAATTAGTATTCAAGTATAATAAAAATCGAATGATATAACATGTTGAACACACAGTCCAGCGGTGGACTGTGTGTTGGATTAAACCACAGGTCCTCGGGTTTGAGACCTGTGGAGTGCATGTCGGAGTCGTTTAAACTGTTTTTAAATAAAAAGGATTTCTGTTTAATTCTAATTAATGTATATATGTAATTAAAATCGGATATATAACGGGTTAGACACGTAGCTCAGTTGGTAGAGCTGCGTGCACGCGTACGGGAGGTCTCGGGTTCGAGCCTCACCCAGCGCACAACAAAATGCCTCGAACCGGTCAACGCCAGTCAAAGTCAATGGTCAAAGTCACTGTAGCAAAAATAAAATAAATATTTTTTATTATTTTTATTTAATTATTTTAATTAAAAATCAATTATAAATACTTAAAAATAACATTTTTAAGGTTAGAAAATAGCCTCAAACTCACAAAAATACACCCAACAATTCTACTAAAATAGTTTAATAAAATCCGTTTACTTACCAAACCATAATGCGATTTATCTAGGTTAAATCTCACTCGTGGTTAAAACCACTTCGCGTGCATTCAACGTCATCAACCGAACGCACCCACTGTGAGTGAATCTTACAATTCCCCTTTTAAATTACACGTTTTGGGGTGTGTCATGTGTTATGAAATTAATTAATTTATTTATTTAAACTTGTGCCATACCACATCATGACTTAAACTTAGATTGTTTTATTGTTGTGATTTACTTATATTCCTTTTGTCAAATTATATGAAACTCATACATTAAGCCCATCAGTTCCTCGTGGGAGACGAGTAGAACATCGCGTGCTTCAATTCAAATTCAGTATTGTTCATGTGTGTTTCATTGAGTTTATTTTGTTTGTAGTTGTGTCATTCATATCATCATGTTTATGCAATTCATTCATCAGGCCCCTCAGTTCCTCGTGAGAGACGAGTTGAGCATCGCGTGCCTTTAATTGTTCCATTATTATTCATGAGTGTTTCATTTAACATCTTATGATTGTTGATCAAGTTACATCTAATTTTACTCATGTTTGGTTGTGCACATATTTCATAATCAATTTAAATAAATTGTTCAAATGTTTTCCATAGGATTCACTCGCCAACATTATGTTGATCCAAAAACCTTTTTACGCATGATACAGGTGAACAGGTTGAAGCAAGGAAAACATAGGATATGCCTTAGAAGAGAACAAAGAAGTTTAGATTGTTAGTTAGATCATGTTGTAGCAATCATTGTAAATTTCCATTTAATTTGTATTAATGAATATGAAACGCTTAATAAATGTCATGAGCTTTGATGATAACCCAATCATGCCCCGATCACTTTTTTCCGCTGCGGGTCGGGGTGTGACAGATTGGTATCAGAGCCATGACTATAGGGATATAGGATAGGTTATTAGACCCTTAGAGCCTATACTATAGTCTGCCTAAATTTTAAATTGATTAGGTGGTTACATACAAACTTGTGATATTTATTTGTTTCATATTTGTTTACATTTCAGTCAAACATACATGCTTATATACATATTCATTATACATATATACATATTCATTATACACATATCGATGTTCATGAATTCAATTTAGTTTCATATTCTCATTATCCAAAGATTTTGTGCAATTTTTAAATCTCATCAAAGTAAGTTCTGCGACGGGCATGTAGTAACTGGAAGGGTACAAGTACCGGTAGTCGGAACGTCCTGTCTAGGCTGGCATTCGTATAAATCCAATATAACGGACCAGTTTGCCTACCTGGGGACCAACGATGAGAGTACGAAGGACCTATTAGGCCAAAGCATGCCACACCAAACGTCGTTCGAACTAACCCTACTTTGAGGTGTCACCGTGTCTACACCTGGACACATTCCGAACATCACACGTTGTATACATATTTCTCGATTTTCTCCGGGTTTTTGTGTACGCAACCAGGCAGAAACCGTGCGAACCATATGAAAAAACGGTATTCATGGGGGCCCACATGATTACACAGGTAAAGTATGGCGGCATGACGGGCCTAACAGCGAGCAAAGCCCAAGACATCCTATGGATGTAGTATTTTTCTATAATTATTTTATGAATGTTCATTCCTGAATGCGACCTATGATCCCAAAAGCATCCAACTCATACCCTTGTCATGTATTCCTTGTAGATGTCTTCTAACCTCGCTCGTAGGAAGACGAGAGCAAGAAAAGCCCGCGAGCGCATGGCTGCCGTAATACCCAACATTGTAATCCAAGTTCAACAAGCACTCACCGATAATCCTGTCAATCAAGCAAACCAAAACATTTTCAACTCTCCCCCAAATACCACTAAATGTACCTACAAGCATTTCAAATCATGCGACCCTCCGAAATACAAAGGTACTGAAGGCGTCACTGCTCTTCTCCATTGGTTTGAAGAAATGGAGAACACATTTCTAAATTGCGATTGCCCTGACGATCGCAAAGTGCGATACGCTACCGGTCGATTATATGGGATAGCACTTACTTGGTGGAACACAGAGAAGGCCAAACGAGGTGTGGAAGATGCTATGTCCTTAACTTGGAACGAATTGAAGGAAATCATGACCAGACGATTTTGCCCAAGGAGCGAAATCAAGAAGTTAGAAGATGAATTTTACTCATTGAAGCAAATGGAAGGAGACCACATCACCTACAACAAAAGGTTCCTCGAATTACATCAAATGGTTCCCAACATGTTTACTCCCCTCTACTGTTTGATTGAGCACTACATTCGTGGTCTTCCGTCAAAGATTCAAGACCCTGTAATAAGTACCAAGCCTGCAACTTTGGAAGCAGCAATGGAGCTAGCAACAGAGCTCACCGAGAACCGAATTCGAAACAAAGACTTCAAGGAGGAGAAGAAGAAGGATAAAGAATCGACTGAAACCTCCGACTCCACCCAAACCGAATCCCCTTCCCAACCCAAACCTAAGAGAAGAAGAGTCGGGCGACTTTTCGCTGCTACTCAACGAAATCCACCAGTTTTTCACGCCATACCCATCCAAGCTATCCCAATCACCCAAGTGGCACCCAACTCAGCTTACCCAAATAAGAAACCATATCTTGGACCTCACCCTCGATGCAACAACTGTTTTTATCACCATCCCCATACTCTACCTTGTCGTCTATGTGCAACTTGTGGACGCTATGGTCATTTGAGCAATGTTTGTCGCACCTTTCAAGACCAAACCCCTTCCCCTACTCAAAACATGGCCCAAACTTATCATCAACCCCAATACCCCATGTTCCCATATGCTCGAGCTTGCTTCAATTGTGGCGACCCTACCCACTTTAGAAACACATGCCCTCAATTGGTTAACGTTATCAACACTCAAGCCCAATCAAACCCAGTTAACCAAGTAAACCAAGAAAACCCAACCACTATGCCACCAACAAGAGGAAGAGTCTTCAATATCAACGCCAATCCTGTCGAAGATAATGACGGCCCAGATGAAGATACTCAGCTAGTCCTTTTCGCCGAGGATCCAGATTCAATTCCTATCGTTTAGTTTTATGTTTTTTCCATGTGTGGACTGTTAGAGAAATTATTGGATATTACATATTATATATTGTTTTCAGTATATGCTATTGCTGAGGCCGTAGCTCCCCATCCCTCGAGGTTGAGTTTGATCCCCATTTTATTATGCGGTTGATCAGGGCGTGCCCGCACGATCGGCTCCGTTTGATTGAGCCTTGATCGGTTATTTCATTTTACATTTCAATACATGCAATACGTTCGGCTCCGTTTGATTGAGCCTTGAGCGCACATTTCAATTTACATTTCCAGTTCATGCAATACGTTCGGCTCCGTTTGATTGAGCCTTGAGCGCACATTTCAATTTATATTTCCAGTTCATGCAATACGTTGGCTCCGTTTGATTGAGCCTTGAGCGCACATACAATTTCATTATCAGTATCTTGTGGTTGTGGTGTTTGTAGTAAAGTCGCATCGAACCAACCATAATTTACGGATAAAGTCAATGAAAATTTGACAAGGATATGGTGGATACGCCGATGGTACTTCCTATATATAAGTATTCTTGTCAAATGATCGGAGGCATTATCAGGCGATTATGAGAGGTTCCATGCATAGGCTGTTTGTGTGATGGTTGTTTAGATTAAGTTGTTCAATTTCAGTACATTCAATACGTTCGGCTCCGTTTGATTGAGCCTTGAGCGCACATGCAATTTCATTCAATACGTTCGGCTCCGTTTGATTGAGCCTTGAGCGCAAGACAATTTCATTATCAGTATCTTGTGGTTGTGGTGTTTGTAGTAGAGTCGCATCGAACTAACCATAACTTGCGGATAAAGTCAATGAAAATTTGACAAGGATATGGTGGATACGCCGATGGTACTTCCTATATATAAGTATTCTTGTCAAATGATCGGAGGCATTATCAGGCGGTTATGAGAGGTTCCATGCATAGGCTGTTTGTGTGGTTAAGTTATTCATATTCAGTACATGCAATACGCTCGGCTCCGTTTGATTGAGCCTTGAGCACACAATTTCAATTTCAGTACATTCAATACGTTCGGCTCCGTTTGATTGAGCCTTGAGCGCACATCCATTTCATTTTCAGTACATGCAATACGATCGGCTCCGTTCGATTGAGCCTTGATCGCAAAGATATATTTCATTTCAGTAATTTATGTTTGTTGTATTGATTGTAGAGTTATAGGACTAATCATAATTCACTGATAAAACCAATGAAAATTTGACAAGAATATGGTGGATACGCCGCTGGTACTTCCTATATATAAGTATTCTTGCCAAAGGATCAGAGGCATTATCGGACGGTTATGAGAAGTTCTATGTAGGGTTTATTAGTTTCTTGGTAACCAATCATAACTTGTGGATAAAACTAATGAAAATTTGGCAAGAATATGGTGGATACGCCGCTGGTACTTCCTATATATAAGTATTCTTGCCAAAGGATCAGAGGCATTATCAGGCGGTTATGAGAAGTTCCATGTAGGATTTAGTATTGCCTTGGTTGGAATCTGTGTTACATTTATATCATCATGTTATTTAAAGAGATTGGATTGTGTTCCATTTCTACATAAACTAACCTCTCCATCATAATAAACGAGAGAGGAACTTCCATCATTCAAACATATATGCTATCAGAATGTGAATTCAAATATTTACTGTTGTGTTTATTCATGATCAAATATTTGCTGATGTGTTTATTCATGTTCAAATATTTGCTGATGTGTTTATTCATGTTCGAATATGAGCTGTTGCGTTTACCTATGTTCAAATATCAGCCGTTGTATTTTTATTTATGTTCCATATAGGTTGTAGTGTTAGAAGTTTTGCCTTAGGATATAACCATACTTTCCCAAACGTATCTAAACTCTTATGCATGATATCATTTTTAGCAAATCATTCCTGTTTATCAATACTTATACAGTAGGCAACAAAAAGCGATTCCTGAATAGGGTACTTAACCCTTACAAGGAACGTTACCGCCTCGAACAAAAACTTAAACCCTCATTTTTTTTGAACATACAACTGTCAAACAAAACACCACCATCCTTTTTGTCAAAATATATCACAATTTAAATTTCGGGACGAAATTTCTAAAAAGCAGGGGATACTGTAACATCCGTCAAAAACGGATTTACCAAACCCGCTCCGTTTAGCAACCGAACAGTCAGTCAAAAAATTTCGTTGCGAATTAAATGCCCAAAATATTTTTAAACGATCCGTAATCAATTATTATACGGGAATATATATTTAGTTTTTGAAAAACTGTCAAAAATCGCAAAATAAAAATGAATTGCCTCTGCCGGGTTTCGAACCCGGGTCTGTACCGAATCAGTTCAGTGTCTTATCTCGCACACACAAACCACTGCGCCACTTGTTCTGTTTGATGAATAATAGAATAATTTAATTGATAAAGTAACGTTATAAATTCAAAACCGGCGCCCAAACGGTTCAGTCGTCGAATCCCAGAAATGTCGCGAGTTTTAACACCATTTTCAGTTATAACGTAAATCATTAACAATACATCGGTTATAACCGATGTTTGAAGTCCGCGACCAAAATCATAACCGCCGGAAAATTTAAATAAACGAACACAGTCGGAAATCAGACCAAGTGCATCTCGTTTTTCCCCTATAAATTGACCCACAACCAACGACAAACCTTTTCGCTCAAAAACACCTCTTTTCACGGCGTAATTCCACTCGCCGGAATAAATCTGTTCGTCACCGGAAAACCGGTTTCCCCACTGCCGAGCTTTTCTGAACCTCCTAAGTTTATACCGAAGTCACCCTTACCTTTTCCAAGCTTTCCGGAGACTAGCTGCTATAAGGAACCTGTCGCCGGAGGTGAATTCTGTCGCCGGAGTTTCTGCCGGAAAACAGAGAGTCCAGTCGGTATACTTCTCCGCCCAGTTTCTTTTCCTTTTCACTTTTATCTTACCTTAATCGACTGTAAAACACTAAGAAACCGATAAAAAAACCTTGAACCAGTCAGTCGACTTTCTCTGGTTATACTTTGATGAAGAAGACGATGTACTCGTTATATTATAAGTGTAATTAAAATCATGAAATTAATCGGGTTAGACACACAGTCCAGCGGTGGACTGTGTGCACATAAAACGTTAAACATGCAAAGGTCTCGAGTTCGATTCCCGTCTCACACACGCTGCCTTAATAAAAACCATTTTTTTGTTTACTGAACCGGAGTCGCCTTAGATATATGTTAAGTATATTGATAACCGGAATAATAACCAAGTTAGACACACAGTCCAGCGGTGGACTGTGTGTTTGTTTATATCGCTGGTCACGAGTTCGAGTCCGGTCTTCAGCACCGACTCGGACAATTATCTCTTCTTTTTAATTAAGGCAGAAAAGGAAATAAATAATTAGTATTCAAGTATAATAAAAATCGAATGATATAACATGTTGAACACACAGTCCAGCGGTGGACTGTGTGTTGGATTAAACCACAGGTCCCGGGTTTGAGACCTGTGGAGTGCATGTCGGAGTCGTTTAAACTGTTTTTAAAATAAAAAGGATTTCTGTTTAATTCTAATTAATGTATATATGTAATTAAAATCGGATATATAACGGGTTAGACACGTAGCTCAGTTGGTAGAGCTGCGTGCACGCGTACGGGAGGTCTCGGGTTTGAGCCTCACCCAGCGCACAACAAAATGCCTCGAACCGGTCAACGCCAGTCAAAGTCAATGGTCAAAGTCACTGTAGCAAAAATAAAATAAATATTTTTTATTATTTTTATTTAATTATTTTAATTAAAAATCAATTATAAATACTTAAAAATAACATTTTTAAGGTTAGAAAATAGCCTCAAACTCACAAAAATACACCCAACAATTCTACTAAAATAGTTTAATAAAATCCGTTTACTTACCAAACCATAATGCGATTTATCTAGGTTAAATCTCACTCGTGGTTAAAACCACTTCGCGTGCATTCAACGTCATCAACCGAACGCACCCACTGTGAGTGAATCTTACAATTCCCCTTTTAAATTACACGTTTTGGGGTGTGTCATGTGTTATGAAATTAATTAATTTATTTATTTAAACTTGTGCCATACCACATCATGACTTAAACTTAGATTGTTTTATTGTTGTGATTTACTTATATTCCTTTTGTCAAATTATATGAAACTCATACATTAAGCCCATCAGTTCCTCGTGGGAGACGAGTAGAACATCGCGTGCTTCAATTCAAATTCAGTATTGTTCATGTGTGTTTCATTGAGTTTATTTTGTTTGTAGTTGTGTCATTCATATCATCATGTTTATGCAATTCATTCATCAGGCCCCTCAGTTCCTCGTGAGAGACGAGTTGAGCATCGCGTGCCTTTAATTGTTCCATTATTATTCATGAGTGTTTCATTTAACATCTTATGATTGTTGATCAAGTTACATCTAATTTTACTCATGTTTGGTTGTGCACATATTTCATAATCAATTTAAATAAATTGTTCAAATGTTTTCCATAGGATTCACTAGCCAACATTATGTTGATCCAAAAACCTTTTTACGCATGATACAGGTGAACAGGTTGAAGCAAGGAAAACATAGGATATGCCTTAGAAGAGAACAAAGAAGTTTAGATTGTTAGTTAGATCATGTTGTAGCAATCATTGTAAATTTCCATTTAATTTGTATTAATGAATATGAAACGCTTAATAAATGTCATGAGCTTTGATGATAACCCAATCATGCCCCGATCACTTTTTCCGCTGCGGGTCAGGGTGTGACAAATCACCCCACAATCGATCTCTCAAGTTTTCCAATTGAATGATATGGCACATCCTGTGTCATTTTCTTTAAGAGAGATACAAGCAGAGTTTGTGGAAAGGGGTTACACTATGAAATTGAAAGGTATGACAATCTTTAAACCCCATTTCCCAGCAGAGATGAAATTCTTTTTCCATACTCTTTTAACATGTCTCTCTGTAAAATTTACTGCTTTCAATGAGATTCCATTGAATATACAATATCTGGGATATGCAATTTTGACTGAATCTGATTTCAACTATTCCCGGGTATTGTTCCATGATTTGATAAATAACTTTAAAATATTTCAAAAAGAAAGCTTTCTTGATACATCCTCGTTTCTTGAGTGTTTACTTGCAAGACCAGATCAGATCTGATGCAAGTAAACAAGGTGCAGTGACCACACATGGCTGCCTAACTCATGAACTTTTTACATGCCTAACAAATCAAGAAAAGGTTTCTAAAACAGAAGTAGAGGAGGTTGAGCCAGTTTTACAAGAACAAAATGTTCAATCTCTTCCTCCTGCTACTAAGCCCACTGCTTTAGGTGATCAGAGCATTACAACCACTGCTCTGAAACCCACACCTAAAATCACCAAAAAGAAACCAACAAAAATATCCAGAACACCCACCAAACCGAAAAAGAGTCCTCTGGAAGATGAGATCACAGAGATAAACCCTGTGACAACACCAATGTCACTAACCATTGCTGCTACTTCTTCACAGCAGATGGTTGAAAGATCTCCACCTGGCTATGAAACTCCTCCTGCATCCTCACAAAGGATCAGGTTATAAACACAGGGACACCAAATTATGAAGCTCTAGGACCACTTAGTTCTATCTTCCACAGCCCATCTCCCAGGGCAATGTCTCTTTCTACACCTATTCCTTGACCAATCAAATCATTACCACAAACCTTTATACCCTTGCTGAATGCATTAGAACTAGAGCAGACATTATCCAGCACTTCTCACCAACCTATAAATGAGAATATACTTCAACATGATGCTGGATCTGATTCTCTATTCTTTGCTAGCCCATTAGCAAATGAAGAGGCTACATCCCTTGGGTTACATGTAACCCTTGGTGATAGTTCAACTAGATTAGCCACTACGATTGCAAAACTACCTAGTTTTCCTTTGGACAGTGGTTACATTTCTAAGTCTCTGTTGAAGGCAACCACTGCTGAGGCTACCAAGGTAACCTCTGATGTAGTGGGAAGTCCCCAGTACCAAGAAAAAGGGGCATCCAAGGGTGAAGCTAGTGTTAAAACACATGCTCATGGTCCCTTAGATATAACTACCACCTCAGGTAGGAGTTCAGATGATCCTATTAAATTAGGTGATGATCTAAAATACAAAGATTTGACGGAGAGAGTATCAACGCTTGAAACTTCTGTTGATGAGATCAAAAATCTTGTGAAGCAGTTTTTAACTATAAAGAGCCAATCCTCTGTCTTAACCACTGCTGATCAACAACAAGCCCTAGACCCTCTGTTTCAGCAACAAAATCACTTCTCTGACCAACAACACAAACATCAAATGCAAGAAGTAAGAAACATGGTTGAAGCTAGATTCATGGATACAAGGGCAGATATTAAAGCAATCAAAGCTCATCTTCTCCAATCCACTGGTACTACTCCTCCTACAGTAATTTTTGTAAACACTGAAGATGATACCAAAAAGGGGGAGAAACCTTTAGGACAGAAGAAGCTTAAAATTGATGATCAAATGGAAAAGCCAACAACGGATATTCCCATGCCAGATGGTTCAAAGAAAAAGGATTTAACAGATGATATCCTGGCCAGGGAAAATGAAAAGCAAAAGAGAAAAATGTATCTTGATGGCAAGGTATTGGTTGAGCAGAAGATTAAGCAACAAAAAGAAAAGGTAGAGGTTGGTACCTCCGCAAAGAGGAGACCTGCTAGAAAAGTAAGGCAACCAACATCCACACCTACCAAAACTGAGCCTGCTATAAATCCAACCATTAAAACCTCTCCTTCTCAAAAATCAAGCACACTTACTTCAACTTCCATACCCATTTCCACCAGAGCAAATGTTACAACAACTGTTGTGTCAACATCTGTTGGCACAGCAGAGGTTGCAGCAGATGCGATCCCATCCACTGCCATGGTCATATTTAATACATCCACCCAACCTCTACCAACACCAACCAGAATACCAACTCATCCATCATCACCTGAGGTCAAATTCATGAGGAGAAGACCTACAAAAGTTGTGAATGAAGAAGAGATCTTTCCTGCTCCTGCTCCTTTATCATCACAACCACTAACCTCCACATCAATGCTTCTGTTGGGATTGAACCCTATGAAAGGAACAAATGATATAAAGCCAAACAACATTATCCGAGCTTTGTTTCAACTATCAGAGGTAACATCCTCTGATGTACTTACACTGCTTTCCATAAAGACTGCTCATCCTATCATCTGCCTTCACAAAGCTTCAAGGTCTGCCAGAGTTAACAAGGACAGAGGATAGGAATCAGAGTTTAGTCATTAGCTTAGTTAATCAATGTAACAGTGCTTGCCAAGCAATGATAGTTAGTATAAGCAGTGTTTAGAGTTAGTTACATATTGTTTCCTGTCACTATCAACCTTGACGTCATCAAAGATGCTCAGAGGTTAGATAGTTAGTATAAATAGGCAACTCTTGTAACCTTTAAACTTGTCTCTTAAAAGATCAACTTTCGCATATCATCTTCTCTGCATTTTCTCATTACCAAACTGTAATTGCAGAGGCTGAGGGGGAGTTTGTGAATCACATGCAAGTTAATTAACTTGAAAGCATGTTGATGATGAAAACAAACGACCATTGCTTGTAGTAAAAGTTTTTCATCTTATTCCGCTGCAAATTTCTTTTAATTTAATCATTTTCCATTTTTGAAACAAAAAATACAAGTAATTCAAACTCAGATCCTAACAATTGGTACAGAGCTTGATTCATCAAATTCGATCTAACAATCGATTTGGTTCGAACAGATCAGCTCTCTTGCTAATCAGTTTGGTTGTTTTTGTTGATATTCAGAGTTTTTACTACGTTCAAAGTTTTTAAAAACAAATTTGAAAAAAATCAACTGAAAATGTCTCAAAACACACAGGATGCCAATTCTGGATCCTTGTTCAAACCGCCAATGCTCAAAAGAAATGAATATTTCATTTGGCAACGACGGATGGGTCACATCCTTGCCCAGCAAAACACCGGTTGCTAGAGAGTTGTTGCTTATGGACCTCACGTTCCAATGGTTCCAAGCACAGAAGATCCAACCAAACAAGTGCCAAAAAATCCTGAAAACTTTTCAGAGCAGGATTTCAGAAAACTGAATTGGATGCTAAGGCATTTAGTATAGTTGTTTTGGCCTTACCCAATGAAATTTATGCTGGTCTACTCCATTGCAATAGTGCAAAGGAGTTATGGGATGCACTTAAGGAGCAATTTGGTGGGACTGAGGAAGTGATAGAAAGTGATAGAAAGTGATAGAGAAGTTCTAAATCAGCAGTATGAAACGTTTTGTCACTTGAAAGGAGAGTCTCTAACACAACAATTTGAACGTTACAGCTGTCTCATCAGTGAACTTAGACTGGTTAACGTGGTTTTTCCTAATTCGACTGTCAATAGTCGTTTCCTTAGATCGTTACCAGATAAGTGGGAGACGGTAGCTTATGTAACACGAAAATCTGTTGGATTTAAAGAAATGTCGTTGACACAACTTCATGGGATACTCCTCACTTATGAGAGAGAGTTAAACCAGAAAAAGAAGTTGCAAGATTCTGGCAAAATGACTGATGATTACTCATTGGGTAATACAACTCTTTTTGGCCAAGAAGAGGGCTCTGGAAGCAGTAAGGACCAAAGTTTAGATTACTATATAGATATTACATCTGGTAGGAACCTTGGATCTGAAACATACGCACCCAACTATGCTTTAATGCTAGTGGGGAAAGCCAAACCTCTGACAATCTATCCTTTGAGCTGAATGATTTACAACACATTGAACCTTCTGATCTTGAGGAAATGGATATTTTGCACCAACTGGCCCTATTGAGTGTTAGGGCTAGTAAATTTTATAAGAGAACTGGTAGAAAATTCCCAGGTTTGCATGGGGGGTTGAAGGTTGGGCTGGATAAATCAAAAGTCAAGTGTTATAAGTGTAATAGGCTAGGACACTTTGCCAGAGAATGCAGGTCTCAAAGTTCTGGACCAATAGTGACTCATTCTGGCCCTAGACCTCAGCACACACAAAGCACTGCTCATTATTCCCAATATACCCCTGCTCAACATGTTCAAAACACTGCCCATTTTGCACACCCTGCTACCACTGTTCCAGTGCATTATGTTCAATCCACTGCTCCACAAATTCAATATTTTCAGGCACCATCACATCCTCAAGTGCTTGTACAACAAGCACCCATTGTTACACAACCTGCTCAAACCACTGCTAGTCAAGCAGAGGTTGGTCAACAAAGCTTTTTCACACAAAGTTATGTTGACTGAGCAGTTTTCCTGAGGATTTGACTGATGAAAACTTTGCTTTAATGGCCAAAAATGATGTTGAACAAGAATTTTGTTTAATGGCCTTAGAGACAATTGCTGAAGGTGTTGAATCTGTGGAGATAGTGTCAAAATCTGATGAAGTTCAAGTTTGTGATGAAACAGTGGTTTTAAGTGAAGAAAGAGAAAATGCTGCTGCTAAGGAAAAGAACTCTCCTACTGACCCATGGAACATTGATGTGTGTGAAGATGAGTGCGATTGTGCTCTTATGGCTGCTACAAAGGTATCACCTCAGATCCTTAAAGATCTATGTTCTGACAAATGCATCATTGCTTTTGCAAACATCAAAAAGGTGAATGAAAACCTGAGAAACAAAATTTTAGAAGATGAACTTAATTTTGAAAAACTGACTAAAGAGTTAAAATCAAAGTTAAGTGAAAAAGATTCTAAAATGAGTAGCCTAAGACATGAATCAAGCATAACCAAGGACCAACTCCAAACTATGGTAGAAAAATACCAAGTTTGTAAAAAGGAGTTAGAAGAAACCCAAATCACTTGTGAAAAATGGGTTGAGTCCTGCAAAGGTTATGAAATTATGCTTGATGCTCAGATCAAGAGCAACATCAAGTTTGGTGTAGGTTTTAGAGCCTATGACCAAAATGAGAAAAATGTTGCTGAAATTGATTCTGAGTTGGTTGAAGTTGTCCCTACAAATTTGGCTGGTGAAGAGATAAAAATCATAGATAAAGATGGAAACAAAATTGTTTTGGAAAAACCAGAGGTTTCAACAAAAGATAAAGAAATTGAAAAATACCAGTTTAAACCAACCTGGTCAGATGAATATGATATCTTAGAGAACTTTAAGCTAATGGACTTCACAACCACTGATGGTATTAAAGCCCCAAAAGCACTGGTGATCCCTATCAAAGATGTGCCAGCAAAGGTTACAACCACTGCTGAGAAAAAGTCTGATAGGAAAAAAGAGTAAAGATTAAAAACTTGTTTTGTGAATTTTGTGAAAAAAGAAATCATGTGGTTGCAGATTGTTTTCTTTTAAAAGCCTATGACATTAACAAAACTTGTGTTATCAAAAACTCTTCAAAATGCACCATCTGCAGCAAAACAAATCACTCAACTCAACAGTGTGCCTATCTCAAAAACTATGAACAAAAGGTAAAAGAGATCAGTGCAAAAGCACTTGAAAGAGAAAGTTCAAGTTCTGTTGGAAATAAATCCAAGCAGAGTTTTGAACCAATTGAAACATCTGTTACAAAAGCCTTAACAAAAACCTCTGTTCAAAGAGAGGGGCAAGTGATAGATGCCCCACCTTCAAACTCATTTCCAAGAGGGTATGGCCAACCTTCTTATAAAAAGGTTCCTCATGCTTATGAAAGCTACAAAAAGCCTTCAAAGCAAAGAGTAAACAGGCACCCTTATAGATAAAATCATCTGATAGGTAATGGTCAAGAGCAGATGTTACAAGAAAATTTCAAAACGACTGACCATTGTCCTAGACTTGAGGCTGGACCATCTGTGACCCCATCCAAAGCCATTTTGGCTTTGGAGACCAACTTTAACTGATCTATTTACTTGATGTGCAGGGACCCTCTACTTGCCTTGATAGCTTATGGTATGTAGATAGTGGAGGTTCCAGGCACATGACAGGATGTAGAGCCCTTCTCAAGGACTTCATGGCTCATGGGGGGTGATATATCTTGTGGTAATAACTCAAAGGGAAAGGTCTTAGGGTTTGGGTCGGTTCTGGCTGGTAAACTCAAGTTTGAAAATGTGAATTTGATTGACAATCTGAAATTTAACCTACTGAGTGTCTCACAAATGAGTGACAGAGGATATGGATCCTTCTTCACTAAGAAAACTTGTCAATTTGTGGGACTAGAGGTTGTCAAAAAGATTGATCAAATCATTGCTGAGAGCAAAGCATAACTCACTGCACACAGAAGTGGGAATGTGTATGTGGTAGATATGTTAAAAGATAATCCTATGTCTGGAACATGCCTATTCTCAGTTGCTTCTAGCAAAGAGACTGAGTTATGGTATAGAAGACTTGGACACACAAATCTTAAAACTATCACCACACTCTCAAAACAAAGTCTTGTAAGAGGCTTGCCTCACAAGCAATTTTCCTGTGATGAACATTGTGTTTCCTGTTTAAAAGGCAAACAACATAAAAGTTCTTTCAAATCAATTGAAGAGTCCAAAATAAGCCAGTGTTTACAACTATTGCACATGGACTTGTTTGGCCCAGTGCAAATCATGAGCTTAAAACACAAAATGTATTGCCTAGTGATAGTTGATGATTTCTCTAGGTTTACATGGACCTTCTTTCTTCATTCTAAGGATGAAACTGCAAGTATTTTGCAAAACTTTGTCAAACAAGTAGAAAAACAATTTGATCTTCCAGTAAAAATCTTTAGAAGTGACAATGGAACAGAGTTTAAAAATAGGGAGTTGGATGCTTTTTGTGAGTCAAGAGGAATTGTTAGACAATATAGCATTCCAAGAACTCCAGAACAAAATGGGGTGGTTGAAAGGAAAAACAGAACCTTAATTGAATCAGCAAGAACTATGTTAGCATATTCTGGTTTACCCCTGTCCTTTTGGGCAGAGGGGCAGAGGCTGTAAACACTACTTGCTATGTTCAAAACAGAGTTTTGATTAACCCCAGGCATCAAAAGACTGCCTATGAGATTTTATATAAAATCAAACCTCTGATTTCATATTTTAAAATTTTTGGCTGTCCATGTTTCATTTTGAACTTAAAAGATTCTATATCTAAGTTTGCAGCCAAAATTGATTGTGGTTATTTTCTGGGATACTCAACCACTGCCAAAGCCTACAGAGTTTTTAACTCTATGACAAAGTGTGTTGAAGAAACTTTGAATGTGAAGTTCAATGAACTATCATCACTGAAAATCCCAGCAAATCCTGCGAAGCTTTTTGATTTAGATAAATTCACATTTGCTGATGTTCTTATCAAGCTAGACAATGCAGATACACCACAATCATCTGAAGAAGATCAAGATCAAGGATATGACTGTGTGCTTCCACAAACAAAAGTCTATTCTTCAAACAGAGGATCAAGTGCTACAAGCTCTTGTGTAAACTCTGCCACTTCTGGGTCAACAGTGGTTGATCCTCAAACCTCTGCCAGTTCACAAAATCAAATATCTGTTGATAAAAGTCCTACATCTGGGCACCAAAATCATCAGAATGTCACCTCTATACTCCCAATACCACCACCACCATTCTCATTAGTGGCTGATACTTCAAATTCACCACCAGAGGTTAGCTCAGATGATACACATTTGCAGCTATCACCTTAAAATGCTATTGTTCCATACCAAGGTGATTTGATTTATCTCAAAAGCCATCCAGCAGATCAAGTTATTGGCAACATCAAATCTGGGGTGCTCACACGAAGCCAATCCCAAAATATTTGTCTTTGCTATTCATAGAGCCAGCCAAGCACCAAGAGGCACTGAAAGACAACAGCTGGGTAGAAGCCATGCAAGAAGAACTCCTTCAGTTCAAAAGACAACAAGTTTGGGAGCTTGTGCCACTGCCAAAAGATGTAAGTCCAATTGGCGCAAAGTGGGTCCTCAAGAACAAAACTGATGAAAGGGGTATTGTTGTCAAAAACAAAGCAAGGCTCGTGGTTCAAGGCTACAGACAGGAAGAAGGTATCGACTATGATGAGACTTTTGCTCCTGTAGCAAGGTTGGAAGCTATTCGCCTGTTCTTAGCTTTTGCTGCTAACCACAACTTAAAGGTGTTTCAAATGGATATAAAGAGTGCATTTTTGTATGGAAAAATCAAAGAAGATGTGTATGTCTGTCAACCTCCAGGTTTTGAAGATGCATTCCATCCTGATCATGTCCACAAGCTCAACAAAACATTGTATGGCTTGAAACAAGCACTAAGAGACTAGTATGAAACTCTATCCACTTTTCTCTTATCAATAGGGTTTACTAGAGGCAAAATAGATAAAACCCTTTTTTAAAATGGAAAGGAAAAGATTTGATGCTTGTCCAAATTTATGTGGATGACATCATTTTTGGATCCACAAGCACTGCTATGTGTGAAGAGTTTCGAAAACTCATGGCAGCAGAGTTTGAGATGAGTGCAATGGGTGAGCTCCTTTTCTTGGTCTTCAAGTTAAACAATTGCACAATGGTACATCTATCCATCAAAACAAGTATGTGAAAGAACTGCTTAAAAAGTTTGATATGGATGATTGTAAACCATGTAGCACACCCATGGCAACCTCCAAGCTAGTCACCATTGATGGTAAAGATGACCTTGTTGATCAAACTCTTTATAGAAGCATGATTGGGTCTTTATTGTACCTAACTGCAGCAAGGCCAGACATCATGTTTGTAACATGTGTTTGTGCCGGATCACAGGCATTACCTAGAAAGTTTGACCTTATTGCTGTAAAAAGGATATTCAGATACATAAAAGGTGCTCCCACACTTGGTATCTGGTATCCAGCTAATGGGAATATTGAGCTTTCAGGTTTTTCAGATAGTGATTTTGCTGGGTGTAAAACTACAAGGAAGTCCACATCAGGAGGATGTCAATTCCTAGGTGATTGTCTAGTGTCTTGGCAAAGCAAAAAGCAGGTTGTAGTTTCAACATCCACTGCTGAGACAGAGTATATTGTTGTTGCTAGTTGCACTGCTCAACTCTTGTGGCTTCAAAACCAGTTGCTGGATTTTGGTATAACTGCACTAAAGACTCTACTCAAATTGGACAGTCAAGCTGCTGAAAATATCATTAAAAATCCAGTTTCTCATTCAACAACAAAGCACATTGACATCAGACATCACTTTGTGAGAGATTGCTATAAAAAGGTTTGATTTCTTTACATCATGTCCATACTTCAGATCAATGGATGTTTTAACCAAGGTATTAGATACATTTACCTTTGAAAAATTGATCTCAAGAATTGAAATGCTAAACATGGATTAAAAACAAGTTTTCTTGTAAATCCATAGCATCAAAATGTTTTCAGAAAATCAAAAACACCTTAAAATAGTTAAAATTGAAATTTTTCAATAAATCTTTAAAAGTTTGTTTAGACATCTGTTTGTTCTAAATCTCTGATAGGCTTAAAAATCTTATCCACTGTTAAAGTGTATCCTCTGATTTCCATTTTTTTACCATTTTTCAAAACGCTGATAGCTATCCACTGATAGTGTTAAAAATCAGTTTTGTCCAAACCTCTGTCCTGAAACAGTGGTTTGCCACATCAACGGTTACTTTTCTCATCAGAGGTTACATATGGCCAGATGTTAGCCATCAGATCTTGCAACAGATGCCACGTCATGTTCAATTTTTCAAAACCCTTATAAAACCCCTGTTTTATCTCACCAGTGGTTACCTAAACTGTGTCGATTTCAAAATCTCAAAACAGTTTTTCTCTCAAACACCATGGCTCCCAACTCAAAATCTTCAAAATCCAAAGCTAAATCGCAAGAAGAACCTCCAGCTTTCACTCTCATAATCAAAACCCCACACAATTACACTACCATACTTGAAGAAAACGACGCAAATACTCGCTATCATCCAATGATTCGAATTTTGAAAAAGTCTAAATTCTTGCACATGTTAACCGTAAAAGCCCCCATTTACATTGACGCTCTTCGTGATTTCTGGAGAAATGCAAAGGTTCACTCATCTGCTGATGGTGTTCCTTATACAATAATTTCAAGAGTAGGGGAGTGTTGATGCAAATTAGCCCCCAATCGATCTCTCAAGTTTTCAAGTTAAATGACATACAACACCCTGTGTCATTTCCAATTAATGAGATCCAAGAAGAGTTTCTGGAAAGAGGTTATATCGGCCAGATAAAGGGTATGACCATTTTTAAACCTAACTTTCCTGCTGAGATGAGATTTTTCTTTCACACCATTCTTACTTGTCTCTCAGCAAAATCCACTGCTTTCAATGAAATCCCATTCACACCATTTTAACTAACACCGATTTGAACTACTCCCAGATACTGTTCAATGATCTTGTGAATAACTTTAAAAATATTGAAAAAAGAAAAGCTTTTTTGATGCATCCATGGTTCTTGAGTGTTTACTTACAGGATCAAATTAAAGGTCCTGCAAGTAAAATTGGCGCTGTGGTTAATCCAGACAGCCTTAATCATGAAACTTTCACAAGAATAACAAACCAAGATAAAGTTGAGAAAACACAAGTAGAGGAGGATGAGCAAGTTTTACCAGAACAAAATGTTCAATCTCACCCTCTTGTTACTGGGCCCACCGCTCTTGGTGATCAGGGCAACACACCCGCTGCCCTGAAACCACACCAAAAATTTCCCAAAAAGAAAACCAAAACAATCTCCAAAAAGCCCACCAAACCCAAAAAGGGTCCTCTGGAAGTTCAGTCCCAGAGGTTAACCCTGTGACAGCACCAAAGTCACAAACCACTGCTGCTACTTCTTCACAGCAGATGGTTCAAAGATCTCCCACCGGTTTTGAAACTCCTCCTTCTTCCTCACAAAAGGAAAAGGTTGTAGACATAGGGACACCACTTTATGAAGCTCTAGATCCACTTGGGTCTATCTTCCACAGCCCCTCTCCCAGGGCAACCTCGCTTTCTACTCAACCACCTTCACCGATACCTTCACTTCCACCCATAATTGTACCATTGCCGAATGCAATTGAATTAGTTCAGACACAAACCAGCACTTCTCAACAACCTATTACTGAGAATATACTTCATCCAGAGGCTGGGTCTGATTCTTTATTCATTGCTAGTCCATCAGCAAATGAAGAGGCCTCCCTTGGGTTACTTGTAACCCTTGGTGATATTTCAACACAAGCAGCCACTACAATTGCTGAACTCCCTAGTTCTCAGTTGGATAGTGGTTTCATTCATAAGACTTGGTTGAAGGCAACCACTGCTGAGGCAACAACTATTACCTCTATTGTGGGAAGTCCCCAGTACCAAGACAAATGGGCATCTATGTTTGAAGCTGGTCCTAAAACCACTGCTCATGATAACATAGATATAACTACCACCACTGGTAGGAGTTCAGATGATCCTATTAAATTAGGTGATGATCTAAAATACCAGGATTTGATGGAGAGAGTGACAAGAATTGAAAACTCTTTTGGTGAAATTAAAGATTTACTAAAGCAGATGATAGCTACAAAAAGTCAACCCTCTGTTCTATCCGTTGCTGATCTCAAAGAAGCTCTTAACCCTCTGTTTCAACATCAACAACATTATTTGGATTTACAACACAAGCATCATGTGAATAATGTTCGAACATGTTTGAATCAAGGTATCAAGACACTGCAGCAGACATTAAAGCCATCAAAGCACATCTACTCACAACCACTGGCCATGCACCTCCAACGGTTATATTTGTTACAACAGATGAAGCCAAAAAGGGGGAGAAACCTTTGGGTCCAAAGAAGCTAACAATAGATGATGATAAGGCCAGACCTATATTGAACATTCCAAGGCCTGATGGTTCAAAGAAGATAGATTCAACTGAAGAACTAGTGGCCAAGGCAAGGGCTAGTCACAAGAAAAATGTGATTGAGGAGAGCAGAGGGTTGGTTGAGAAAAAGATTGATCAGCAAAAAGAAAAAGGAGAGGTTGGCACTTCATCAAAAAGAGCTCCTGCTAGAAAAGCCAGGCAACCAACATCCATACCTCCTAAAACTAAGCCTGAACCCAATCCAACCATGAAAACCTCTGCCTCTCAAAAACCTATCACATCTTCAAAACCACAACCCACATCCACACAAGCAGATGTTACAGCAACTGTTGTGTCAACATCTGTTGATACAGCAGAGGTTGCAACAGATGCATCTCTATCTACTGCCATAATCACATTTCCCACATCAACTCAACCATTATCCACACCACCAAAAATCCCATAACCACCATCACCTACTTTAAGGTTTAAAAGGAGGAAAATCATAAAAGTGATAAATGATGATGAGATCTCTGCACCTCTTCCACTATCATCAACACCAGTGATCCCCACGTCAGTGCTTACAACTTATTCAACTATTAAAGTCATTCCTGCATCAAAGTTGTATCCTCTTGATTTACCAGCAGTCAAGGAAGAGATCCTAAGTTTCTTTTCAGAAGATGACCCTGACAAAAGAACAATTCTATCCCTTGATGGCTATCCAAGACCAGCAAATGTTGATGTTTATCTAGAATTGAAAAAGAAGCAAGCAGAGGATATTGCCAAAAGAGAATCAGTTGGTAAAAATGATAGAGAGATACAGATTATCATGTCCTTTCAACTGAGTAAGGACACCATTCTACAAAACTTTGTCAAGGATATAAGCAACCAGTTGTCAGTAAGGGAAGATAAGTTGCTCAAGAGTGAACTCATTGAGTATATCATGGAAAAGAAGATGTATAAGGCAACAAGGCCTCAGTTCAGGAATTGGAGCATAGATGAGCTGAGAGAAGAAAGCAATAGAATGCAAGAAATGTTGAAAGACCCTCTCAAAAAGCCAACTCCTCCCAACTGGGATTTATACAAGAAAGATATCTCTGAAAATGTCTTGAAGTTGAAGAGAATGAAGCAAGAACTGATCCAAAATCATTATGGTTCCAAAAACCAAATGATGAGATAGGGTGAGGTGAGGGTGATAGACACCTACAAAAGTTTGGAAGAGAGAAGGAAAAAGGATCCATCCATGCCTCCCAAGCCTGATTACTCAAAGGAAGATGCTATCCTCAGAGCTCAACTCTCCAAAAGGTCCAGCTCAACATCTGCCCACTCCACACTTGCCCTGCAACACAGGAAAAAGCAAGGGAGATGAATGAAAAGACTGACAAAGAGTTTGAGGATACATTTATCAAAGAAGGGATTCAGAAAATGATTAATTATCACACAGATGATATAAGTGCCAAGCTGGCTAAAGACTTATCAATGTTAGCTCATTCACAAACCTCAGCAATAAAGGCTCATTCAAGAAAACCATCAGACCCAAAAATTCTAAAATGGAAGGTCGGCAAAGACACCCATGAATTGACATTGCTCAAGTCTGATGGTGCAGCCACTAAACTATCCATGGAAGATGCTTATGAGCTTACAGTAGAAGACTTCCAAGAACTACTATGTTTAGAGCTGGTGAAGGATGTTGATGACATGGAATCTCATAGCTTTGAACTTCAATTCAAAGGTCAAATAAGAGAATTCCTTCTGAGGAATAAAAACCAAGAATAAAGTGCTTTTGGCATCATCTGTTCCAGGGGGAGATTGTTGGGATTGAACCCTATGAAAGGAACAGATGATATAAAGCCAAACAACACTATCCGAGCTTTGGTTCAACTATCAGAGGTTACATCCTCTGATGTACTTACACCACTTTCCATAAAGACTGCTCATCCTATCATCTGCGTTCACAAAGCTTCAAGGTCTGCCAGAGTTAACAAGGACAGAGGATAGGAATCAGAGTTTAGTCATTAGCTTAGTTAATCAATGTAACAGTGCCAAGCACAGATAGTTAGTATAAGCAGTGTTTAGAGTTAATTACATATTGTTTCATGTCACTATCAACCCTGACGTCATCAAAGATGCTCAGAGGTTAGATAGTTAGTATAAATAGGCAACTCTTGTAACCTTTAAACTTGTCTCTTAAGAGATCAACTTTCGCATATCACCTTCTCTGCATTTTCTCATTACCAAACTGTAATTGCAAAGGCTGAGGGGGAGTTTGTGAATCACATGCAAGTTAATTAACTTGAAAGCATGTTGATGATGAAAACAAACGACCATTACTTGTAGTAAAAGTTTTCCATCTTATTCCGCTGCAAATTTCTTTTAACTCAATCATTTTTCATTTTTGAAACAAAAACTACAAGTAATTCAAACTCAGATCCTAACAGCTTCCACCATCTACAACTCAAACCACTGATTCCCTTACAGTTATACCTGCAGCAAAGAAATATCCTCTTGATTTACCAGCAGCTAGGGAAGAATTCTAAGCTTCTAATCTGAGGAAGACCTTGACAAAAGAACTATATTATCTTTTGATGGCTACCCAAGACCTGTAAATGTTGATGACTACCGACAACTCAAAGTGAAACAAGCAGAGGATATATCAAAGAGAGACTTAGCTGGTAAAGTGATAGAGAGATACAAACCATCATGTCTTTTCAACTAAGCTAAGCTAGAACATTGCAAGATTTTGTCAAAAATCTAAGCAACAAGCTGTCAGAAAGGGAAGATCAATATCTTAAAAGTGAACTCATTGAACATATCATGAAGAACAAACAATATAAGGCAACAAAGGCACAGTTCAAGGATTGGAGTATAAATGAGCTGAGAGAAGAAATTAATAGAATGCAAGAAATGTTAAAAGATCCTCTAAAAGAGCCAACTCCTCCTAACTGGGAAAAACATAAGAAAGACATGCCTGAAAGAGCCTTGAAGCTTAAGAGGATGAAGGAAGAATTGATACAGAATCACTATTGTTCAAGGAACCAAGTGATAAGGTGAGGAGAAGCTAGGGTGAGAGATACTTACAAGATGTTAGAAGAGAGGAGGAAGAAAGATCCATACATGCCTCCTAAACCAGTTTACCCTCCATCAGACGATGTTCATAAAGCTCAACACTCCAAAAAATCTATCTCATCATATGTCGCTTCCATCCTTGCTTTCAATCAACTAAAAAGGCAACAAAAGATAGATGAAGAAGACAAGAGAGTGTTTGAACACATCAAAGATGGAATTAAGAACATGGTTGACTATCACACAGATGAAGCTAGTGAAAAGCTTAGAGCAGATTTGACAAAGATAGTTCAACAAAAAGCTCTTCAAACCTCAACAAATAAAAGTCATCCTAGGAAGCCAGAAGACCCAAAAATTCTAAAGTGAAAAGTCAAAAAAGGCTCCCATGAATTGACACTGCTCAAGTCTGATAGTGATGCTGTCAAGATGAGCATGGAGGCAGCATATGAGCTAAATGCAGAAGACCTTCAAGATCTTTTGAATCTGACACTTGAAAAGGATGATGATGATGAAGTTTCTCTGAATTTTGAATTACAGTTTAAAGGACAAATCAGAGAACTTCTGTTGAGGAATAAAAACCAAGAATAATCAAGTGTTTTGGCATCATCTGTTCCAGGGAGAGATTGATGGGATCGAACCCTAACAAAGGAACAGATGATCTCAAAGCCAAATACACTATCTGAGCTTTGGTTCAACTATCAGAGGTTACAACCTCTGATCTACCTTACACTGTTTTCCCTAAACAACTGCTCATATCATCTGATCGAACAAGAAGCAAAGGTCTTATAGAAGAAACAAGATCAGAGGATAGAGATCAGTGCTTAGACTAGTTTTTACTTTAATCAATGTAACAGTGTTATGCACTGATAGTTTAGTATAGCAGTGTTTTAGTTAGTTACAACTTTGTTAGCTGTCACTATCAACCATGGCGTCACAAAAGATGCTCAGTGGTTAGATAGTTAGTATAAATAGGGGAACTTTGTAACAGTTAACTTTGTCTTCCTGAAAAAGATCATTTCACACTTTATCTTCTTCATTTCTTACTATCAAACGATTGTAATTGGCTAAGGGGGAGTTTGTGACTCACATGCAAAGTTTATCAACTTGAAAGCATGATGGTGATGAAAACAAACGACCGATTGCTTGTAGTAAAAGTTTTCCGTTAATTCCGCTGCATATCTTTATAATTCAATCCATTTTTCATATTTAGAAACAAAAACTAAAAGTGATTCAAACTTAGATCCTGACACTATCATATCTTTTTTAGTGCATCCGCTGATGTCAATAATAATTTCCATTTCATCTAGCCACTTCTTGGCGTCGATGGCTCCCTTTTCCCTAGTGAAGTGAAGTCACGGGGTTTGCACGAGACAAAATACTTATAAGTGCACCCTTCCTCGGAACCACGAGGTTTCTTCTTGGTAGCATGGTCAGAATCGTTAGTCCTTCTCCTACTAGAAGAGTGATAAGAACTATGGGATTTAAGAGTAGTCGAGTGAGAGGCGGATCAAGATGATTGTTTTGAATGCTTAGGGCCTTGATAGTTGGCCATACAATTAGCCATGGCTTTATTAACCTCTTTAGCTATAAGAGTTTGAAGGTCATTTCCTTCGCCCTTGCAGTTTTGGGTATACCACCACCATTACCATCGCGATTGGTACTAGTCATAATTTATCGATGAGCAATTCAAGAAGATTTATCAGCTTTTGGGAAGATCAATTAAAATTTGATCTTATTCTAAGAGATTAAAAGAAATGACTTTTTGAAACTAAAATACACTTTATTAATAAGATGAGTACAACACCGTTTCCAAACTAGGACGATAAAAACAAAATACTTTAAAACATAAAGAAATTTTCAAAATAACATTTGAAAAGGAACATTTATTTATCCTTCTTTGGCTTCACTAGCTTGGATATTTTCTACAACATCATGTTGGTTCTCCATTTGTCGCTGAATCTGTTCTGGCCTTTTGTAACACTACGTGTTTTTAAGTCCTATAATTATCTTACACGTGTCCCGGGAATCCTAAATATGACGTATGTCAAACCAGGAGGGACCTAAAGTCGTTAAATCGCATTATATATTCAAAAGATGTTGGGATAAAGTCCAGGGGTCAAATGTTTGAAAAGGGCAACGATTGGGTTCGAAGGGTTCCTTACGGACCGCAAGGCAGGAGCCATACGGTCCGTAAGCCCCTGCCAGTGAGCAGAAACATGGCAGAGCCATGTTCTGCCACCTCTTCTAGCAATTGTCGCAATTCCTGCATGCCTTACACGTATATGGACACCTATATTCGACTCATAACACCTTGAACTCCTCTGATTCAGTCCTTTAGTCATTTAAGTTGATGAAACTTGAAGTTTCAACATACTTACTTCACCATCATTCATCAAGTGCTTGCTTGAGGAGGTTCTGATCAAGTCCAGGCATTCAAACTCGTTCCTAGCATTCACTTGAACTTATTGTAAGCCTTCAATACCTGCTAAGTTGATTATTTATAGCCATTTGCTCCAAACAAAGTCTTGTCGTAAAAACGCATTGACTCTGCTATAAATCCGTGCATACTCCGCCATTGTGCGTAACAAAAGATCCTACGTGCTCATAATGATGGAGGTGATAATCCCTCAAGAGGGCATCTCCAGATTATCACGGATTCATGGCCGATTGGCGAGTCAAACGAAAAGTCAATACAAGTCAAACTGAGCAATTTTTGTAAAATCCATATCTAATGATCTAGAAGTTATAAATTATGTTTTGAAGCATTAATAACCTTAAAATAAGTATTAGGACTTGTGTCAACAGATTCGGCTCGTCAAATTTTGGTCTAGGCTCGGTTCGTAACCAAAAGTCTCTAACAGTTGACTTTCTGTTATCCGTTTTGAGCCATTCTTAATACTGAGTTTGGGTCATCTTATGACCATGATTATGTTTAAAATATGGTCCTAAAGTTTCGTGTCATGATTCCTAGTAAATCCGAGTTATTATATAAGTTTCATAAAAATCCTTAAAAACTTTGCAAACAGGTCCTTTTTGCGCAAAATAAAATTTCTAGCACATATGAGCATATGGATGGTATATTTACTGTTTTGTTATGATAAGTAGGACCATTTGAGATGTTTGTTCAATTTATGACATAAGTGTATGCTTAAGAATTGCTAATCGCCGCTAAACGATTAAACTACCTTTTTTCACGGAAAATAGCAAGAATCAAACTTTTTATAATCAAAACCTTAACTTAGTGACGTTATAAGTTAAATGACATATTTTTGGCCATTTAAAACAGGTCCTAACTTCAGTTTATATTAAATATCGATTTAACGGCATTTTAGCTACTTTTACGCCTTTCGGCGCATAAGTATGGTTTAAAACTATAACCATGAGCCAAGACTTGTTACTACTGATTTATAAACTTATTTTTAATATAACAACAGTAAGTACAAGTCCCGAGCTCAGAATCCCAAATTTGGCTTCAAACCTATGTGTGAAATTACTAAAATGCCCTTGTAAAGCATAAATCGGTTTTAAATATAACCCGGGCCTATCCTTGCAAATGCTACTGAATTTATAACATATTTTAAACATATCTCATTATGGAACTTATATACGACTCTTACGGTTACCCGGTTTCGCTTATACGCATTCGGTTAAGCATACATAGCTAGTTTACGTATTTTAACCAAAACGGGTTTAACTTTGTCCATTCCTTATGAAAATCCAGAATGTTATTGGTTTTCCCATATTATACAAGTCTATGTACTTGTCGGGTCCAATCAACATTCTATTCCGGTCACCGCTTAATCTAGCGTATCGTATCGTATCACAGTTTAGCGTAAGACTAACCGGTCCAAGTCTAGGACTTAACTAAGGACCCGTTAGCATTCTAATATTGGTTATTAATTACCATCACTCCAGACTGAACGCCTCCCGTTAGATTGCTCATGTACTTGCTTTGGAATACGGCTGAATTTGGATTACTTGCGAACTTCAATTCAGGTAAATACTCTTAAATTATTTTCCCTATACGGGCTTGGGGTACGGTAGACTACTACCGCTTGGTCGGGTATGGGATAATGTTTTATCCAGTTGTGATAATTAACTGAAATCTTACATAACCCGGTTTTGATCTGTTTTGACTGAAACTAAAACATGGAGGGTGGGCTTGACCGTGTCTGGGATATCCTTGGCTCACTAAATTGGTAGTGGCCACGACAATATAGCATGGCGTGTAGGCATACACTGGGAAATTGCTATCCTGCTTTCTTTGTGAAAGTTCAGAGTGGTGTGTCAGTCGATCATGTCTTGGTTTTTGTACCTGGGCCTCATATGTAAAAGCCAGCATGTAAATCTGTATACAAGGTCATTTGGACTATCGCAAGTAATTTATGAAAATGTGCCTTGTGCACCTGAAACCATTTTCGAAAAGGTTTTAAAAATGAGTCGGTTGAGCGTATTTACCAGTGCAAACTGACGTATTTTCAAAAGCTTAAGTTACAGGTTTCAAGTACGGAATAGGTCGGAGCTGCGTGGCGAATAACCAAGGAGTTGCGACCTTAGGGAATTGCCTGTTTATAGTCTGTTATCATTTTGTATATATTTACAACCATGTCTGTATATATTTATTTTGGACACTAGACATTATCGGTTGTAATAGTTTATTTACTCCAGACTTCCGTTGTGTTATGCTTATTTGGTTATGATGATATCAACTGTACGTCACGATACTCCCCACCGGGCCCACCGGTAGACACGTGGATGTCGGGGTGTGACAGGTTGGTATTAGAGCCAACGTTTGAGGAATTCGACACTTGCTATTAGTGTTTGATCTCAAACGATATAAGAAAACACATTCCTTAGACTCTCGAGTCTAGGCTTCGACCTAGGATTATTCGTTTCCCTATTTTTCTATTTTGCTTACTTTGGTTTTTAATTTGCTTTGTGACAGGAATTGACGAAGATGCCTCCAAAATTTTCTATAGGAGCGAAAGGAAAAGGCCTCATGAGAGGTGGAGCTGTGGGTCAAGGACCTTATTACCCGCATAACTACAACCCTTACGAGGATTCAGGAGACTCCTCATCACCATGGGAACCGTACCCTCATCGTCACTCTATATCCCATGAGTATTCTCCACCTCCAGATTCATTGCCACCACAACCTACCCAATCTCACCACTCATGCTCCCATTCTTCCCATGGAAATTATAACCTTGATATTCAATTCCACTCACCTTCAGTAACCATCGGAAGATTCCCCGGAGCCCATGGAAGAAGACTCTGACCCAGAAATGTCAGCAACGGGATCAATGGGTCATCCCATTTATTTATCCAGCGGGTCAAACTCATACGCTGGAATGCCACAACACTATCCTGATGAATTTCAGGAAAACTTTTCACAGTATATTTTCTACGACACCCCATCTTATCATAACACACCATCCCACCACACTCCATCCTACCATACACCTATACACCACACCCCTCCACCTGAAGACCAACAGGTGGAACAGCCACAACTACCACCTCGTCCACCTAGGAAGAGGAACGCACGCATGTCTGTGCGAATGGGACCCAGGGTTGAGTCCCTATCTCCCCAGCCTTCATCTTACCCCACTATCCCAGAAGATCTGCAAATGGGTGGACCTTCTTATGCCTCGCCTTTTAACGAACAACCGCCTTCTACTGTTGAGCCTGAACCTCAACCACCCTTACCATTTGGCGAACCTTTTCAACCACCCCCACCACCAGGTTTTGATAACCCCATACCTACCTACCAACAATTGCCAGAAATAATCCTTTAAATCCTTCTACCTGACCAGAGCATAGCTATAGCCATCACATATCTCATCTGACCCTTACCTAGAAATGGCCATGAACGCACATTACCCATATCCCTACCAACCAGGCGGATATCCCTACTATGAGTACCAACATCCGATTGCACCGCCTCAACCCCAAACTCAACCGCAACCACAGCAGCAGCCGCCAACTATGAATGTTCTGAACGAAGCATTAGAACGAGTAAAAGAGCTACAGGAGAAATCGCCAAGGACGCTAAGAAGAACCAAAAACTATTAAAAAGGTTGGTGAAGAAATTGACGGGGAAAAAGGACTGAGTTCCTTACTATCTTTATGTATTACGTTTAATTTAAAATAATTCCTTGCATGGACAAGTATTAATTTTAAAACCCCTGCGAGGGTATGTTTCTTAATTTTAGTCCCAGCAAGGACAATCTATCTTATTTTCTTGTAAAAGACCCGTTTGGGGCAGTTGTAATTTGAATTAATGGAATTTCTTTGGATTAATGTCATATGTACTATTATTATATCCGTTGTTCAAGCCAACGTCTCGATATTGATTCGAAATTTGTGATCTGCGGAACATTTCCAATAAATCTCCTTGATGGTTTACACCTGCCAAGTGACTAGGTCACATATATTGGCAAAACGGTAGTTAACATGGTGTTCTATCCTGATAGTTAAGGTTGAGAAATCCTATAAGGAGTCCCTTCTATCCAGAAGTGGTGAACTACGTTCTAAACTTCACTAGTCCGCCTGATCTGGACTAGCTACTTAAACCATTTCAAGGAATTGCTATTCTAAAAGGTTAATATATTCAAGGTATTAATCTCCTGGCAGTGTGATCTGAGGAACCACATATGCCGTCAAGGCAAAGGACTACATCCAAGCCTATATGATATATTTTTTTTGATCTTGATCAGAAGTCATCAGTGTGAGGATTACTTTAATTAAACACCCATTAGTGGTGTAGTGCCTACGGCCATATTAATACATCCATTAGTGATGTAATGCACTCGGGCTATGTTATGTCCATTAGTGACAATGACAGTTGCAGACTACGACTCTCTGTCTCGAGGTAGTAAAATTACGTTCGAACCTCGAAGCTTTGTGATCCATTTGTGATCTTGATTTTATAATTCAAGCCCTTAATGCTTCTTTAAATTGTCCTTGTGACAGGCTTATTGTGCCACGTTCTAACACCCCCTTATTAAGGCCGTTTGTGCCATTATCAATCAAACAATCAAGTGTAGCTAATTAAATTCTACGTGATTGCTTCAGCGTCAAAGTACAAGGATGGCTATTTCGGATGAAGCGGATAGCCACCAAGGAGATGGAGGTGCCAACGAACAGATTGTAACTACTAGAGGTGAACTGTAGGCATTAGTTGCCACCCAATTGGAAAAAGCAATTAAAGATCGTGACGAGAAGAACGGTGAATCCAGTGCTTCACATACCAAGCATACTTCTAAGCACACATCCAAGCATACCTCCACACAACCCTCGAAACCTTCTTCGGAAAAGAAGGAACACTCAGAGCACTCCTTGAATATCAGGAGAGAGAGAGAGAGAATTATCAGAAAAAGACCAAGTTTTCAAGGGAAGGTTGTTCCTATAAATACTTCGTGTCTTGTAAACCACGTGATTTCACTGGTGAAAAAGGAGCTGTGGAAACGCTCCGATGGTTAGACGAGATTGAAACTATTGTGGAAATCAGTGGGTGCACTGAGAAAGACGTAGTGCAGTATGTAGCGCAATCGTTCAAGGGCGATGCCCTCCCTTGGTGGAAATCGATGATTGAATATTCTGGGAAGGTTCATCTGTATAATCTAAGCTGGGAAAAGTTTGTTGAGTTTGTAAAGGATTCCTATTGTCCACCTCATGAGATGGAAAGGATCGAAACAGAATTTATTGGGCTAACCATGAAGAACCTTGACTGTGGGAAGTATGTATCGGAGTTTAACTCTATGTCAAGATTGGTGCCATATTTGATCACTCCCGAATCCAAACGTATCTCACGTTTTATTGGCGGATTAGAGCTGGAGATTAAGGGTGATGTCAGGGCATCTAGGCCCGTGACATTTAGATCTGTTGTAGACCTTTCTATGGTCTTGACTCAGGATTTGAAGAGACAGAGGTCTCTTAGGTTTGAAGGTGGCGAGAAAAGAAAGAAAGAAGATGACAGGTTTCACCGCTTTGGTAAGAACAGGAAGTTCGATCAAACAAGAACCATCAAAGGTCTGATAATAGGCCTAAATGCAGAAAAGTGCAACAAGCGACACTTTGGTGCGTGTCAGGATGAGCTTCAGCCAAAGCCGTGTGGGATTTGTAAGAGGCATGGGCAAAAGGCCCTGGAATGTAAGGATTTAAAGGAGGCCACCTGTTATAATTGTAGCGAGAAAGGACATATCAAACCCAACTGTCCTAAGTACAAGAAAGATGACAGTACTAAGGACGATGGGGCGAAGAAAGGAAAAGCTCGTGCTTTCCAGATGAAAGCCAAGGAAGATGTGAAAGATGACATTGTGATAACAGGTACGTTCCTTATTAATGATGTTTATGCTAGAGTTATTTTCGATTCAGGGGCTGATAAATCATTTGTAGATCATAAGTTTAGTGCCTTATTAAAATTGCCCATGAGAACTCTAGACATAACATATGATGTAGAACTTGCTGATGGAACGATAGAAACCGCTTCTACGATTCTTGATGGATGTTTTATTTCCATTAAGGATCACTCTATTCCTGTTTTGCTATTGCCAATGAAGTTGGCAGGTTTTGATGTAGTTCTTGGTATGGACTAGTTGTCTAGTAACCATGCCCATATATCCTGTAACAAGAAGCTCATCGAAATCAAAACTTCGACCGGTGAGTTGTTGCCTATCCAAGGTGATGTACGTTATGGTTTGTCCGAAAAGGATGTGTTACTTAAAACTTCAAAATGCCTGAAGAAGAATTATGTCATTTACATGGCACAAGTAACCATTAATGAAGCTAAGCCAAAGATCGAAGACCTATTCGTTATCTCAGAATTTGCTGATGTGTTTCCTGAAGACTTGCCTGGTCTACCTCCAGATAGGCAAGTAGAATTTAGAATTGATGTCATACCTGGTGCAGCTCTAGTTGCTAGAGCCCCGTATAGACTTGCACCTACAGAAATGAAGGAGTTGAAGACACAACTTGAGGAATTGTTGGAAAAAGGATTCATTCAGCCAAGTTCTTCGCCTTGGGGAGCTCCAATACTGTTTATGAAAAAGAAAGATGGTTCAATGCGAATGTGCATTGACTACCGCGAGCTGAATAAGTTAACAATTAAAAATCGCTATCCATTGCCCAGGATCGATGATATATTTGACTAGCTTCAGGGAGCAAGCTACTTCTCGAATATTGATTTGAGGTCAGGTTATCATCAACTCAAAGTTCGTACTGAAGACGTTCCAAAGACGACATTTAGAACAAGATATGGTCATTATGAGTTCTTAGTGATGCCTTTTGGACTCACTAATGCACCAGCAGCATTTATGGATTTGATGAACATAGTCTGCAAGCCGTATTTAGACAAGTTCGTCATTGTCTTTATTGATGATATACTTATATACTCTCGTAATCAGGAGGATCACGAGAAACATTTGAGGTGTATTTTGGAGTTATTGAGACAAGAGAAACTTTATGCAAAGTTTCCTAAGTGTGAATTTTGGTTGCGTGAAGTACAATTCTTAGGCCACGTGGTTAGTGAACGTGGGATACAAGTTGACCCTGCCAAAGTCGAGGCAGTTCTGAACTGGCAAGCCCCTAAGACACCATCCGAAATCTGAAGTTTTCTGGGTTTGGCCGGTTATTATAGAAGATTTATAGAAAACGTTTCAAGGATAGCTACTCCATTGACGACCCTGACCCATAAAGATGTTAAATTTGTTTGGGGTCCGAAACAGCAGGAAGCCTTTGATGTATTGAAGCAGAAATTGAGTAACGCTCCTGTGTTAATTCTACCAGAAGGAATTGAAGATTTTGTAGTACATTGTGATGCTTCACATACCGGCATGGGGTGTGTACTCATGCAAAGAGGAAAGGTAATTGCCTACGCTTCAAGGAAATTGAAGATACACGAAAGAAACTACACCATACATGATTTGGAACTAGGTGTCGTGGTGTTTGCGCTCAAACTGTGGAGATATTATTTATATGGAACAAAGTGTGTTATATACACCGACCACAAAATTCTCCAACATTTATTCAATCAAAAGGATTTAAATATGCGACAGCATCGGTGGATGGAGACGCTGAACGACTATGATTGCGAGATCCGTTATCATCTAGGCAAGGCAAATGTGGTTGCCGTTGCCTTGAGCCGCAAGGAAAGGGTTAAGCCCATAAGGATCAATGCCAAGAGCATTCAGGTTAAGAATGATCTGAAAGATAAGATTTTGGAAGCTCAGAAGCAAGCTTGTTAGAAGCGAATATACCTAAGGAAGAACTGGGAAAGTTGGTAGAACAACTTACCCCGGGAATGATGGAATCCTAAGATTTTGTTAACGAATTTGGATTCCAGTCTTCGGAGGACTTAGAGATTTGATTCTTTAAGAAGCACATAATTCCCGATATTCAATTCACCCGGGTGGTAACAAAATGTATAAAGATTTGAGACCCGACTATTGGTGGTCCGAATTGAAGAAGTCTATAGCTGCTTATGTAGCTAAGTGCCTGACATGTTCGCAAGTGAAAGCAGAGCATCAGAAACCCAGGATTGCTGCAGCCGTTAAAAATTCCCATGTGGAAGTGGGAATGTGTAACCATGGATTTTATTATCAAATTACCGAAGACAAGGCAAGGGAATGATGTGATATGGGTGATTGTGGACAGGCTGACTAAGTCGGCACACTTCTTACCCATTAATGAGACTTATAGCTCAGATAAGCTTGCTAAGCTTTATGTAGACGAGAGTGTTTCTTTACATGGAGTACCAGTGTCCATTGTGTCGGATAGAGACATAAGATATACTTCGCACTTCTGGAAGAGCTTTCAACAGGCTTTGGGCACTCGATTAAATTTCAGCACAGCCTATCATCCTCAAACGGATGGGCAAAGTGAGCGCACTATACAGACTTTGGAAGATATGCTCCGCGCTTGTGTGATTGATCTAGGTGGAAATTGGGATAGGCACTTGCCACTTGTTGAGTTCTCCTACAACAACAGCTACCATGCAAGTATTCAAGCTACCCTGTTTGAAGCTTTATATGGGAGAAAGTGTAGGACGCCCGTTTGTTGGACAGAAGTTGGAGAAGCTCAACTGACAGGACCAGAAATAGTCCTGGAGACGACAGATAAGATCTTGCAAATTCGGGATCGTCTCAAAGCTGCTAAAGATAGGCAGAAAAGTTATGCTGATCGAAGATGCAAACTCATCGAGTTTCAGATAGGGGAAAAGGTCTTATTAAAAGTTTCGCCTTGGAAATGCGTTATGCGCTTCGGGAAGAAAGGCAAGCTAAGTCCAAGGTATGTTGGACCATTGGAGATTATCGAACGAGTTGGAGCTGTTGCATACAAGCACAAATTTCCCGAGAAGTTTAGTGGAATCCATGATGTATTCCACATCTCCAACTTGAAGAAGTGCTTAGCGGACGAGTCGTTGGCTATGCCACACGACGAGGTTTAGATTAATAAGAACCTACATTTTATCGAGCGACCAGTGACGATCGAGGATCGTCAGGTCAAGAAGCTTCGTAGGAAGCACGTGCCGATTGTAAAAGTCAAATGGGACGCCCATAGAGGTCCCGAGTACACTTGGGAAGTAGAGTCTGTCATGCGACAAAAGTACCCACAATTGTTTGATTGAAATCTCAGGTCAAGATTTATTTTAAGGGGGTGAGGAAGTAACACTACGTGTTTTTACGTCCTATAATTATCTTACACGTGTTCCAGGAATCCTAAATATGACGTATGTCAAACCAGGAGGGACCTAACGTCGTTAAATCGCATTATATTATCCTCAAAAGATGATGGAATAAAGTCCAGGGGTCAAACGTTTGAAAAGGGCAAAGATTGGGTTCTGAGGGTTCCTTAAATATCAATTTAACGGTGTTTTAGCTACTTTTACGCCTTTCGGCGCATAAGTATGGTTTAAAACTATAACCATGAGCCAAGACTTGTTACTACTGATTTATAAACTTATTTTTAATATAACAACAGTAAGTACAAGTCCCGAGCTCAGAATCCCAAATTTGGCTTCAAAGCTATGTGTGAAATTACTAAAATGCCCTTGTAAAGCATAAATCGGTTTTAAATATAACCCGGGCCTATCCTTGCAAATGCTACTGAATTTATAACATATTTTAAACATATCTCATTATGGAACTTATATACGACTCTTACGGTTACCCGGTTTCGCTTATACGCATTCGGTTAAGCATACATAGCTAGTTTACGTATTTTAACCAAAACGGGTTTAACTTTGTCCATTCCTTATGAAAATCCAGAATGTTATTGGTTTTCCCATATTATACAAGTCTATGTACTTGTCGGGTCCAATCAACATTCTATTCCGGTCACCGCTTAATCTAGCGTATCGTATCGTATCACAGTTTAGCGTAAGACTAACCGGTCCAAGTCTAGGACTTAACTAAGGACCCGTTAGCATTCTAATATTGGTTATTAATTACCATCACTCCAGACTGAACGCCTCCCGTTAGATTGCTCATGTACTTGCTTTGGAATACGGCTGAATTTGGATTACTTGCGAACTTCAATTCAGGTAAATACTCTTAAATTATTTTCCCTATACGGGCTTGGGGTACGGTAGACTACTACCGCTTGGTCGGGTATGGGATAATGTTTTATCCAGTTGTGATAATTAACTGAAATCTTACATAACCCGGTTTTGATCTGTTTTGACTGAAACTAAAACATGGAGGGTGGGCTTGACCGTGTCTGGGATATCCTTGGCTCACTAAATTGGTAGTGGCCACGACAATATAGCATGGCGTGTAGGCATACACTGGGAAATTGCTATCCTGCTTTCTTTGTGAAAGTTCAGAGTGGTGTGTCAGTCGATCATGTCTTGGTTTTTGTACCTGGGCCTCATATGTAAAAGCCAGCATGTAAATCTGTATACAAGGTCATTTGTACTATCGCAAGTAATTTTATGAAAATGTGCCTTGTGCACCTGAAACCATTTTCGAAAAGGTTTTAAAAATGAGTCGGTTGAGCGTATTTACCAGTGTAAACTGACGTATTTTCAAAAGCTTAAGTTACAGGTTGCAAGTACGGAATAGGCCGGGAGCTGCGGGGCGAATAACCAAGGAGTTGCGACCTTAAGGAATTGCCTGTTATTAGTCTGTTTTCATTTTGTATGTTTTTGCGATCCGCCTGTGGATCTAGTTACAACCATGTCTGTATATATTTATTTTGGACACTAGAGATTATCGGTTGTAATAGTTTATTTACTCCAGATTTCCGTTGTGTTATGCTTATTTGGTTATGATGATATTAACTGTACGTCATGATACTCCCCACCGGGCCCACCGGTAGACACGTGGATGTCGGGGTGTGACACCTTTGTAGCGCTTAGTTAATAGCCTCTACTGGTATAGGTTGTTGAGGTTGTGGGAACATTGCGTACTGATAGTTAAAGTAATAATAAGTATGTGGAAAAGGTAGGGGGATAGTGGGCATTTTGCATAATGGCTTCCAGATAAGGGTCATAGGAAGGTATGGTTACAGAGTTGGCGTAGTCCGCCGGTTTTGTATCATAGGGTTCGTATATCCCGACGAAAGGTTTGGATATTCAGGAGGCGGGTTTAGATATGTAGGTATCGGGTTGCCAGAGCCCGTGGTAGCAGCATTTGCGACAGGGGCCGGTTCAGTAGGTTCTCCCATAAGTTCTTCTTCAGGAATGGGAACATATTGGCTAGAGGATGGCATAGGGAGCTAAGCCTTACACCAGAACGCACCGACATTCTCGCCCTGGTTCGAGCTTTTTGTTGTTGTTGTTATTCAATTAGCTGATTTGGTAGTACCGAAGCCTCCATCGGTGGTGGGGGGAACTTCGGTTTGTCCTTGGGCCGGTCCTTGCTATTCGGGGTGTGGTAGAAGGTGAATTGGTTGATGAGGTGGTATCAGATGATAATTCTATTGGGTGATACTCAGTTCTTGAGTTTGGCATATCCGGGTCAGAGTCGTGGCCGAACTGATATTGGTTTGACTAGGGGTGAGGCAATATAATTAGTCGCGTTGAACTTAGAGTTGCTCGAGTGTTATTGCGTGGTGGAGGACCACAACAGAACATGGGTCCTTTTCCTCTACTGCGTTGTTTTGGTGGCATATCTCTACGAATATATATCCAAAACAATTCCTAAATATAGGATGACATAAGTCTTAAAGACTAAGATTCGGAATTTTCCTATGGAATCTATGAATGCGAATTTTGAGTCTAGACACAAAAGGCTAGTGGCTAAATCCCTCAAACTGTAGCTCTAATACCAACCAGCCACACTTCGTTTTCCCGGTAGGCCTGGATGTGGGGTTTAAGCGTGACTATTGTATATCAGTTTCACAGCGCAACGGAAATAGATGTATTTGAAGTACAAGTATCGAAAACTTCAAATTATATTAAAACTTTATAATGTCAAATATTCGATACAAGTATCCCAAAGGTAGGATCTAAATAAAATGGATTTCGAGACATCATAGGTCTTTTGCCTTGGAGTCACAAATTTTAAAGCTTTTTAACCGAGACTACTATTGAGGTTCGTCACCTGTATGTTAATCTTTAAAAATACGTCAGCTTTCGCTGGTAAATACAATTAACCGACTCATTTATAAAATATTTAAAATCATTTGTGAGTCATTGGGATTTTCTTATTACAAGATTTACATGCTTGTCACATTCGGGATCAGTGTTCAAAACCAGCTTTTGATTAATATGCACACCATATATTTTGTGTATGTCAGGTTTATGCCTACACCCCGAACTTAATGGATATCACAATAAATGAATCGAAACGCCCGAATACGGTACTATTAACCCCTAAATGTTTTATGTTAATCAAGCAATAATGATTAAAATTGGGTTATCAACATTCTAAAAGCATTTGCTGATTGCAATACCCGTACCAAGTGGTTTTGTACCATATCCCAAGTTTTATATAGTAAAAGTAGTTAAAAAGTATTCACATGTGCTAGTTGTGCTCATAGCGTATTGGGTTCTTTAGCATAACCGAATTCAAAGTTTATTATCCTACAGTGCGATCACTAGGAGGCTCTATAGGCCAGAGTGAATGGAAATATTATCCATTAGAATTGTTTACGGGTCATTATGAGTCCTTTGGACTTGTCCATTAACTTGGATTTAAGCTCGGTTAGATTAAGCGTTGACCGGATACAATGTGGTTTATAACCTACGAGTGAAGAGTCTCATACGATATGGTTTATTTAACCTTACATTCTGATTTAAATTGTTTTGAAAAGGTTTTGACCCGTGATGACTTGTTTATATGGTTTATGCCATTTTAACGTGTCGTATGCGTAAACACATGTTCAGGTGTTCAGATTGGTTCACGACAAGACCAACATGTTAAAATATATATTATTTTCTTGTACAAACTGTTTTAGTGTCAAAACATCAGATTACATATGCTTGTAAATCATTCTTCAATATCTACATCAAGCTGCGTTTTGACTTTTTCGAGTATAAGTTTGACTTGTTATTTGACCCATTAAGATGTGATCTCACGTTATATAAATCAAGGATATTATACCTATATCATGATGATCACTTGGGTGTATTTAATTCGAAATTGGTTTGAACAAAGTGGTCAAAATCGAAAGTCAACAGAAAGTCAAACTGTTTACAATTCCGGACTTTCGGACGAAACTAGACTACAAAACTAAATGCAAGGGAAAGTGTTAAGGAAAGAGAAGTGCATTAGAGAACTTCTTAAAACACCCAAAGGAACGCTTAAAGAAGAGAAAAGAAAGCTCACATTATACTTTGTAAGTGAAGTGGAATGGTGTGAGGATTATGGAGGTTCAATGGGTTATTTATAGCTAAGATGAAGCACAAGAGGTTTCCTAGTGTCCTAGGATGGTTTTAGGGACTAACTAGTCTTCCTTGAGGTGGCAGAACTGGAGTTAAAGGGGGTAATGGAGGTGCTATGTGGCAAAAATGCAGCAAAATGCTGCTACCAGTGATTTATTTGCTGTCAGGGGACCCCTTCCGGACCGCAACGGATACCCCATATGGTCTGCAAGGACCTTCAGCACGCAAAATATTAGACACCCCTTGTGGACCGTAATGGGTTTATGATACAGTCTGCAAGGCTTCCCCAGCACGACCGAAATTTGGTTTTTAGGCAATTTCAGCCCCTTAACTCATATCTTTGCCCCTTTTGACCATTTTTACCCCCTCCTACATTGTGATTTATATGGAGGGTCTTTAGACACTTGTCACCTCAGGATTTGATCAATAAATATCGGGGTTTCACACACATCTCAACCATATTGGATAGAAGCAGTAGGGCAACTATCCATCATTGGGGTATAGTATTAAGTAAAAAGTAGTTAATAGAGGTTTATTCCACCGATCATTATAGACCTCTAGGTTTGATCCTATATCCGCAACAGTAGTGATCATGTAATAAACCAAGTCCTTGGCGCTTAAATTTTGCCACCACGCTAAAGCAAGAATTTAACAAAACCCGAAGTCCTAGACCAAAACCTCTAATCATTTTTCTAGCAATTTAGATGTTGTTAGTGCATACACATAGAAAACATGAATGTTTGATACATGAAACCCAAGATTGTTAGTTTGTTTTAAGGATATTGAAGTTTGTAGCATCAAAAGTCTGAGTGGTGATTCTCGACCGAAGGGTGTGGTAAGGGAATACGGTAATGTCGGGAAAGATGAAGTGGAGGGGGGTACAAGTGGGCCCCCCTTTAATATGTATTTTAATCGTTGTTTTGGTAAATGTATAAAAAACATAAATGCCCCTCCATTAACGTTAACAAACGGATGATGTTAGTGACGTGGATGGAAATGCCAAGATTTTAAAACCACAAGTACTCACATGCGAAAAAAATAAATTCTTTGAATGAAAGTGACAAAAGGTCTAGGATCATATACAAACACTATTTTTCATAAAAAAACAGTAAGAACCAATTAGAATTTAGCTTATGACATATATTAATAATTTTCATTAAGGGTAATTTAATCATTGCAATATTTAATATTATCTATAATTCATGTAACATAACAATTCTAAAGTTGTCGGTTAGAATATCCCTATTTTCATATTTTCATGCTCTTGATGTGCTGATTAGAACAAACAAAACCATCTTAATCAAGTTCGAAATTAGCACAGAGAATAGAATATTTAAACCAACACACACAGTTTCATAACCAACACATGTGGAACTAGCACAAAAACAAGTTTGAAACTAGTATTGACATAACCAACATAATCAAAACTAGCACGAACAGTTTTGAAATGCTACTTTTAGTACTTTTAAAAAATGTCATTTTAGAATATACATATACATACACTCGTATTAAAGATAAAAAAATACTTAATTTTATGATATGTTTTTATTAAGAAATAAAGAATACTAAAGCTTTTTAATTTTTAGAAATATTGGTGAAACTAGTAGGAAAAAGTCAATATAGCTACATTTTAGTTTTAATCCTTTTATTTAATATAATAAGCAGACTACTATACTATCCTTAAAAATATTAATTAACATAACTAGTACTAAAGGGTTTATGTGTAATCAATATCATCTACTGATTAAAAATTTACATGGCCTAAATTTGCTTTTACAATTTTTACAATTAATACTCTAATAGTCCGTCCGTGATCCGAATTTATCATTATAAAATATGATTTGTACCGAATCATAACTCAATGACAAAAATAACACAAAAAAAGAAGAAGAGAGAGAGAGATAGACTTTGGTCTAAATTAATTAAGAAAACTAAAGCCTATGGTGTTTTTATGGGTTTGAGCATACATCACAAGATATGACTTGTTTTTTTTAAGGTGTGAGTTATTTGCGAATGTTGGGAGGTCTATCATACAACGCTAAGAACCCCCTCGCACAATAGATACTCCAATTTAAACTCTTCAATGAGAAAAGTCACTCGGACTCACCATAACTTAAATACCCGTTGCCCCGCTAGAGCTCCTAAAATACGCAAAACGGTTCATCGAATTTGAAGTGCGCCCGACCCAGCCATCCGTTGTGTTTGTGCTCAGACAATCGGAGAGCCATGGATGAGCTTGAATTTCAACGAGTTCTTCATCTTTTTCCCGTTGTTCGTACTCGCGATTATAATGTACATCTCTCACTATTTCAATTTTTAAATATGATGTATATGTGCCCTATGGTCAAATCGTGTAACCCTAGATACGTTCTATTTCTTTTAAGCCACTTTGGCTTTGGGGAATCAAATCATATGGATGTCAAAAACTTTTTCTGGATTGTCATCTCCTTATTATATAAAAATTGAACTTGTTGATGAATAATTTCGATAGGAAGTTATTGGTGACTGATTTGAATCAATTTTGCCCAATCGAATATTTGAGATGTAAAATTTTGGGTTACAAAAATTAGGGCATGGATTTAGTTCAAGTGATTATTGATTGATTTAATTCGTATAATTAGAGATTGTTATTGCTTATATTCTAGCTGTAGATTTGTGTTGTTGTTTTGTTTAAGCATTCATTCTAAAATATGATTATATTAGAGGCATAATTGAATTCGATAATGAGAAAGAATACATTGATTTAACTATAGTAAACTTCGATTCGCATTATCTAACTGAACTGAAAAAAGTATGTATTTGTTGCTCGACAAGTAACTTGTAGATGGTTTAATATAAGTTTTACTGCTATAAGGGGGAAGGGAGTGGGTGGTGAAATGGATCGGCAAAGGTGTTTGCCGCGCGGTAACACCGCCACCGGCTACCTTTGCCGATCGGTAAACCATGGAAGGCGGTGAACACTTGCCGATCGTGAAACAAGGGGGACATGACCGTGGGGTGTTTGGTAACGGCTATAATGCCGTTTGAACATTAAAAAAAAATCAAACTTTTCATTATATAAACCAACATTTACACCCCATTTTTTAAAAAAACTCTCTTCTACTCCTACTCTTCTTCAAATATTAACCCAAATTTCTTCAAACAATCTTTGAAAATGGAAGGCTCAAACAAAGGTGATGGCAAGAAAAAATATTTGGGGTCTGGTTCAAAGGAGAGGGCGCAAAAAAAAACGTGGCGGTGCGGGTGGTTCGAGTAACATTTTAATGTAATTGTTTTTTTAATTAATTTGATGTTTAAGTTATTTATATTTAACACATAATTTAAAAAAAAAGTTTACCAATTCATGAAGTGTTTAACCATTGCCAACACTTTTCAGCATAGTTTAAACTTTTTTGGTGGAATGACATGGCACCCTCTGATTGGTTGATTTTAAAGTTTGCTATTTTCAAGTGTCTAACCACTCCCTTCACCCTCAGTGTTGATCATTGATGGTTGCTACCTTTTGATGGTGATCATAGTTGTTCCTTGTAGTTTACTAGTTCATTTTTAAGCTGGTGACAGCAAACCATTCACAGCTATGATTTACGGGGAAAATTTATATATTGGGATGTTAATTGATGTATGTGTCGAAGTTGTGTATGTTACTAAGGAGAAGTTTTATAAAGAATGTGCACAAAGTGGACTTGTGAAAAAATTAAACGGATATTAAAAGACCCTCTTTGCCATATGGGGTTCAATCTGGTTATGAACAAGATTTATATGTTTTGGCTGTATAAAGTGTCATAATATGGTTTCATCTTCTTGGGGAAAGTACCCAACTCATGCTTAGAAACTTTTTTGTGGTCATTTCACAATTGGCATTCACCAAAACATGGTATTCTTTGTGTTAATTATTTTGCTTTTTTGGATTAAATGTCCCCTACATGTGTGTTTTTTTTTTCAATGAGAGTGCTTATACATGCTTGTAACTAATGTTGTTTATTTAGGCCGAGTCTGAAGTTCAAAGACAATTAACCACTCAGGCATCACGCAGGGTATGCTATTTTTATCATATCTTATTTGGAATTTGTCGTCATTTTCCAAATTTTTCATTCTAACATTTTTTACTTTTGAAAGATAAGAGAGCGTATGAATTCACAAATTGATGGGAGTGCAAGGGACAAAGTTATTGGAGGTATTGATGGACAAGGTAATCATATTTCTAGTTACTATATATATATCCTATCTTAAATCTTGATATTCATATATAACTTTGTTGGGATTTCATGTAAACTAATAAAAACAGATATTTGGAAAATGATTTTGACAGAATGGATGATCCTGTAGAGTATTTAATGGTTTCTCTATTGCTATTTTATAGATGCGTTTTGGGAGAAGCTAAAAGTTGCTGCTGCTAAGAAGGTACGGTTATTTGTTTCTATAATGGTTCTGTGCCTTTACATTTTTCAAAAAGTGGGAAATTATAGGAAGCTCAATATTAATTTTGTATCTGTACCCGATCAAATCAATTTTGTTTGGCAATATGGTTTGATTTATTGTTTAAAGACATAATCTATTAACAATTATGAGAATCTTAATAGAAAAGATAGAATAAAAATGACTTAATAGTAAGGGTAAATTACACTATCGTTCTTTATGTTTGTATTGGATTGCAATGGATGTCCTTTAACTTCAATAATTACAGTCACAATCATTTATTTCGAAAACGCGTTACACCTTAGGTCCTTTGGCACTAACCCAGTCAAGTTTAACAGTTAAGTCTGATCATGTTCAAGTCATTTTACATTATCCTTTTATTTAATTTAAAAGTATATTTATAAATAAAACCTATCCTTTTGTCATTGTTCTTCTCCACTTACCATCACCACCAACCCACCACCACCAACACACCACCACCACTATTATTGTCACCTCTTAGTCTCTCACCTCTCTCCTTTCCTTTCTCTAACACCAGAACCCATCACCACTATTATAGTCACACATACACTTTCACTCTCTTCTGCAATCCCATTTACCACCCACCACCATCGTCACTACTGCCTAACCATAAATCTTCGACAACCATTAGCAAGTTCTGATGTATCCTCCACCCAGTCAAAATCTATTACCAGTGCCTCTTAAAAAGTGAGACAATAATCGATATTAAATGAGCAATCTTTAATTTTTATGATATGTTGTAAACTGTTTCTAGGGAATCATTCCCCTTAATCCCCTCGAAACTTTCCAGACAACAACTACACCTAAACCAAGCAATTTCAATCCAACTCTCCGCACACACACCCCCAATCAAAATCACGAGTACGCCGGCGACCGTTGCAAGGTAAGGACACACCATGTTTCACACATACAGTTTGTTGTCGTTAAGTTGTTAAAGGATGGGAACAACGGCGCAAAACACGAACTGGCAGAACGGTCGCCCACATAAACAACCTAACAACCTGTTGGGTTCGTAGGCTTTAGGGTAGCCGACCCTAATTAGGGTTAGCCGACCCTAGTTATTAAGCCCACTTAGTTAACTTGTTGACCAAGGAGGAAACCCTAATCTTGTTCTATAAATACCTATGATGTAATTGTAGTCTGTTTCATTCTATAAACAGTTTTGAGCATCTAATAAAAGTGAAACCCTAGTTGCAACCCGTGGACGTAGGTCACCTTGACCGAACCACGTAAATTCTTGTGTTCTTTATTTTCTGCTAGTGTGTGTGTGTTTGTTCCGCTTCCGCTCGAGCCTACTCTGATCCGATACCCCCTAACAAGTGGTATCAGAGCCAAAGGTTCAGTTAAACACACGGTTCACACGGTTATCTCAGGAAAGGGAGAGAGCTGGACGAGAGGTCTAGATCTGCTGTTGCTGCCGCCGCCTGTTTACGGCCCGTACCTATTCTTTGGGTTACGGCTCGTAAGGTTTAGGGTTTTGTGCCGTCAGGTTGTTTGTTGCAGATCTGGTGGTTTTGGATGTTTTACCCTGGTTATCGCTGGTTTTACGCCTGGGTTTGTAGGAGAAGTCGTCGGTTCGGGTGCTTCGGTTTCTAGTTTATTGAAGGTTGCTCGGGTTTCGGGTGCTTGGTTCCTTGTGGTTTTTTCTGGTTTTCTCGTTTGCTATGACTGAAGACGGGAAGTTTCGAATCGAGAAGTTCAATGGTACTGATTTTGCTTGGTGGAGAATGCAAATAGAGGCGTTACTTGCTGAATGCGATTTGGATGTGGTACTGGAAGAAAAACCTGCTGGAATGGATAAAGCAGCCGAAACAATTTGGAACTCGAAGGACAAAAAGGCAAGAGGTAAAATTACATTGGCTTTGACGAGGAGCGTTGCATTTAATATCATGAAAGAAACAACTGCTCGTGGTATGTTAACAGCTCTGTCAAATATGTATGAGAAGCCGTCTGCCGGTAATAGGGTGTTCTTGATGAGGGAACTGTTTAATATGAGAATGAACGAGGGCAGTTCAGTTGCTGATCACATTAACGAAGTCAATTCAATTTTGTCCAGGTTAGCAACTGTGGGCATGAAGTTGGATGATGACACTCAGGCTGTGGTTTTGTTATCTTCCTTACCGGATAGTTGGTCAGGATTTGTGACAACGGTCACCGAAACTGCTGGAACTGGAAATTTGAAGTTTGATCGGGGCCGGGATAGTGTTTTGGGTGAAGACGTTCGCCGGAGGAACTCTAGTGGAGGATCTACTTCTGGTATGTTCAGCGTTAGCAGGGGAAGAGGTAATAACAGAAGCAGTGGGAGTCGTGGGAAAAGCTTGTCTAAAGCTGGGAAGAATGTGAGGTGCTGGAACTGTGGTGAAAAGGGGCATGTTAAAAACGAGTGTCCTGATCCTAAGAAACAGGATAGTAAACAGCATGTAAACAGTGTTGTGTCAGATGATTCTGACGGTGACGTACTAGTTTGGTGTGAAGAGTCTACAGACTCTTGGGCTATGGATTCTGGTTCTTCGTTTCACGCCATGCATAGCGGGAAGACGATGGTGAATCTGAAAAAAGGAGACTTTGGAAAGGTACGATTAGCTAACGGTCATGTTCTTAATATTACGGGTATGGGAGACGTCAATCTAAAGACTCCACTAGGCACTACATGGAACTTGCAGAATGTCAGGGTAATTCCAGGTTTAACGAAGAAACTTATTTCTGTTAGTCAACTGGATAAACAGGGACTAGATGTTAAGTTTGGTGGTGGGAAGTGGAAGGTGATTGATGGGAATCTTGTTGTTGCCTGTGGGAGGAGACGGGGATCGTTATATCTAGTTGAGGTACCTGTTAAGGGAGTAGCCATACCTGTTAAGAATAATGTCTGGTTCACTGAATCTATTAAACGGAAGAGGGTTCAATTTGCAAACTTGAATCCTGGTGCTTTGGGGATGCCAGTTGAATGTGGTCGGGGTTCTAAGATTAAGCCACTAAGGGGATTTGGTGATAGTGGGAGCACGGGCCGTGTTCCGGGCACAATCACAAAGAACCGTTGGGTTTTGAAGGCGAAGGTTCTGACTGAAGAAAAATGCTCTCCTGGAGATAGTTTGCAAAATGTGGAGTGTGGTATTAATTCTCGGTGTATCTCTGGAGCTGGTGGATCGTGCAAGCCGGTTGAGACAGAGAATGAGTCAGTGACGGTTTCAGTCACGGCTGGGTTGGAGCTTGTAGAAGCTTCAACTGGTCTCTCAGGTACTTGATGAGAGGCGTGGTTGCAACTAGGGGGCTTAAATGTGACTAGTCTTAGCTTGTTCTTCGGAACTGGAGGCTTGAAGGACTGAAGTCTTAGCTTGTTCTTGGAACTGGAGGCTTGGAAGACTTGAACATAAAGATTACTGAAGTTACTGGTGATGGGTTTCTTGGATGCTCTTTGTGGACTATGCAAAGCCTCCGAGTGGGAGATTGTTGGGTTCGTAGGCTTTAGGGTAGCCGGCCCTAATTATGTTTAGCCGGCCCTAGTTATTAGGCCCACTTAGTTAACTTGTTGACCAAGGAGGAAGCCCTAATCTTGTTCTATAAATACCTATGATGTAATTGTAGTCTGTGTCATTTTGTAAACAGTTTTGAGCATCTAATAAAAGTGAAACCCTAGTTGCAACCCGTGGACGTAGGTCACCTTGACCGAACCACGTAAATTCTCGTGTTCTTTATTTTCTGCTAGTGTGTGTGTGTGTTTGTTCCGCTTCCGCTCGAGCCTACTCTGATCCGATACCCCCTAATACAACCTCCCTCCGCAACGGTCGCTGGAGAAACACGAACCAGCAGAATGGGTGCCGGCAGAAGGGGTGGGCGTGGCGTGGAGGAGATCGTTGGAGAGGAAGGGGTGGGGTAGGGCAGTGTTGGTGGCGGCTGGTGTGGAGAAAGAGAGAAGAGGTTTATTGGGTGTGGAGAAAGAGAGAAGAGGTTTATTGGGTGTGTGAGATATAAAAGAGGGGGTAGAATATAACTTGGTTCAAAAGTTAAGTTTAATTAAACAAATAGTCCCTAAAAGAGTAAAATGACGGTTGTACCCTCACATGGGGTCCATGTGACACCATCCAATATTTAAAATAAACTGGGTTGGTGCTAATTGCTGAAGGACCTAAGGTGTAATGGGTTTTCCAAATAAAGGATTGTAATTGCAATTATTGAAGTTAAAGGGCATCCATTGCATTGCAATCAGATACAAACATAAAGGATGAAAAGTGTTATTTACCCTAATAGTAATTTATTTATAAATTATGATATTTTTATATTTTTTAAGCGTGTTTATCTGTATCATAGATCTAATATGGCACAACTTTGGACCTGTAAATCTTAAATTGCCTCAAGCAAGGGGCTTTACTTGCCTTATACTACAGTCACCCATGATGCCTTATGGGAACTTAGCATTTTATGTGAGGATTTTTGGTATGACTTTGTTTTGCGTTAGTATAACCAACCATCTTTTGCATTAGTATAATCAACCACATCTTTGTGTTATGCTTTTAGCAAAAATAAATCCAAACGCAATTTTTTGTCGGAGCTTGTCAAATGTTTGACTTGATATCTATAGTATCATTCCTAGTTCTAGAATGTTCTTTTCTAGAATGGAGACTCCGATATAAAGGTTAGCTTCTTCGTCTATGATCTGTTAGGTTTCAATCCACGCTAACACTTTCACAGATCAGTAGCGTCATAAAAACCCCTTGATTGTATTTACATTCTTGCCCCTTGGCAAATCATTGAAATAAAATGAGGTGCTAAGGATGCATGCAGGGTGGTTGAGGGTGGAAAACACTCAACATCCGACATCTTGGACACAAATTTACAGCGTTTGTAGTTAACAGTTTCAGTTTCAAGCAGGACTTGTTTTTCTATCTGAAAATCAACTATTTTTATCCTCATTTTAGTTTATCCGCCTAAATTGAATACCTACCTAACTGTAGTTTAGTTAGGTGTTCAGTTGACTGACGGAAACCGTAAGCCATGAACATCCCTAAGTATAGCATATTTATCAAGATGACAATGATATTCTTGGTATTGCTGATCGTATTTATTCAGAAAAGGACCAGGTCTTAAGGTTTTCTATATTTTTAGTAAGTTCTATGGGGGAAGTGTGACTAAAACAGCAACTTTCTTATTTTGGAGTACACACTATGCTGGGTTTTGCTGCATGCACATTTTGGTCCTAAACTTTTCTTTCATGCTCACGATTACAACACACTGTTCTTACAATAATAATAGTAACACAAATCTTACTATATATAAAATGATGTAAGAGGTATGTATCAAAAGTAGACCTGGACAATTTTCAACCTGTTTCCTTTTTAGTTAAATTTGTTAGTTTGACATTAAAACAACCCAAACCAATCACCAAAATTTCACCATGTCTGCTCATATTGCAGGTTGGTAATGCTGATGCTGAGGGGTTCGTGAAGGCGTTCCAACATGTTTACAGTAAACTTGTGTGTACCTGTCTCATCTTTTAAATCTGTAGCCTATTTTATGTTATGAAATATTTAATCGTCTGTTATTTTCAGGTTTTCGAGGAGTTATCCTTGACTGCTGCTCGACGTTTTGTTAATTCGTCATAAGATTTGACATCACTTCATTGCTTGTTCTTATCACAATTCTCTTTTATGCTTGCCATGTAAAACTTGATATATGTAATTGTGAGTTTGATTATACATCTCATATCATTCGAGTTTGATTGATACATTGGCATAGATTGACGACATTAATCTTTGAGGATGATCATGGACATGCTTAAGGTGGCAACTCATGAAATGGTCGTGTTTTTAACCTGGTTCATGTTGTGGGGTTGAGCAGTTTAAATAAAACATTTAATAAGGTAAACTCTTTTAACTTGTATACAATTCATTTTATGCAGCCTGTATAAATTCATTCATTTAACCATGATTAGAACCCAACCCCTACGACTCATTTAGACAAATGAATTACAAGATGTTAAAATGCATCCCTAGGCGCTCTCTTATGCTTTAGTTAGTATGCGAGTGATACGCAACCCAGTTTACATCTTAAAAATACATTCGTGAATTTACTAAAAGCATGTTTAAAATTACAAGAAAATGAAGAAAACTTTGAAAGATTCTCTTTTACAACTTTGCATACGTTGGTCTCTCACCCTCAGCCACCCCGTTCCCATCTAGTCAGTCAGCTGCACTCTTCCAACTGTTATGACTAGTTATCTTTCTATCTACTCAAGGTAAAAGGATTCGATGGTAATAAATAGAAATACAGTGATGCTGAGTAACTGCTACCTTTTTTTTTTTCTTGTGTCTAGGCTACAATATCATGACGAATGAAGTTGCCTGCTGCCTGCACAACATCATCGGTAATGGTGTTGGCATTATGGAATGTAAAACATGACTATATTTTTTTGGTTACACAACTTTATTCTTTGGGTTATATTAGGACAACTTTTGTTTTATGAAACCATTGGTAAATAATTTGTCATATAGTAAACTATAATATAGAGTCCATTTACTATAACGAACCAAGAATGTTCTTTTTTGTCGTGAACTACAACTATCGTTGAATCTCGGAGATGAATACAAACGAGATTGTGAATGAATAAACTTGATTACAAGGACTCAGTATTTAAAGGCTAAACATCCTAGACTAATAACAATTCCATTGATTCTCTGAATCAAATACTTATCTAAACAAATAATACTAAAACTAATACCAATAGATAACTCAAATAATAATAAAATAACGTTAACTATTATTTTTGTTAGTGCACGATGTATATTGTCTATGTCTTGGATCTAGTCTAAATGTATAGGGTTATAAAGTTAAAGTTTAAAGTTAAGTTTTGTATGTAATAGGACTAGTTCACATGAAGTAGTAATGTAATGTGCTAGTTCGTATGAAGCAGTAGTACTTCGTACGAACTAGACACTAGGTGGTTTGGTGCGAACTAGGATCTCTATAAATAGCCGTCTAGGTTCTTTCATTTGTTAACTTTTGCATCAGAGATGGCGGAGCTCTGTCAGTTTGGATTCTCGATGTACAACTTTGGACATTAATAAACCGACGATTTAAACTGTTAAACTTGTGTATATGTCACTAATACTCGTAATTTCCGCTTACTTGGATTAGATACATCTTAGGCACCTTTGCTAAGGGATTAAACGGTCCTACAAGTGGTATCAGAGCTATGGAGGCCTGATTTGTGGACATCTACACAAGATCTACTTCTACTCATTTCTTCTTATTTTTCACTTTTTAACGAATTCACGGTTAAAATTGACTGAATTTTCAATATGTCATGTAAAATCACATAATGATAAACCCTTGAAAGTTTCAGACCTATAATCAAACGAATTCATGTCGAAAATTGCAAAAAATCACATTTTGGAGAACATCTTTGTGCGAATTGGAATCTTGTAATTCGTACGAATTACAGTCAGAAGGCTTTCAAAATTAAGTGTTCTACTTCGCACGAACTACACTTGAGATTTTTCAAAAATTGTTATCCTAGTTCGTACGAACTAGAACCTTCTAATTCGTACGAATTAGTCCCTGTGGCTATTATCTTCAAGTTTGAGCGTGTTTCAGGTATTTTCAGTTTATCAAAATGGAATCTGAGTTTATCAATGCGTTTGCAACCAATGCTGCAAAAACAATAAACGCAGTAGCTCAAATGAATCTCGAAAACGAAATGGGAACTGCTGTTAAGCCCCCGAAGTTAATGAATCTCGAAGACTACAAAAGTTGGAGAGAAAAGTTCGAGAACTGGGTTCAGGCGAATCATTTCAACTGCTGGTTGGCGATCGGAACCAAATATACTTTGCCAAGAGACGAAAACAACTTGGAGAAAATCCCGAAGAATTTTACTCCGGAAGAGAAAGAAAATTTCGTCAATGAAAAGAAAATGATGAGTCTACTGTTACAGTCGGTCAAAGAGGACATCCTGATGCTATTACAACATGATAACCACTCACAAACATTGTGGAATGCTTTGCGAATGAAGTATCATGGAATTACCGAGATGAAGAAGAGCAAAAAGGCGCTTCCGAGGAAAGAATTTGACATATTCGGTCTCATGAAAGGAGAGTCAATGAAACAATTGATCGAGCGCTATTGTCACTTGGTACATCAGATGAAGAGACATGGGATACTCAAAACCGATGAAGAACTGGTTGATAAACTTGCAGACGCATTGGCTGAGGGTGAATGGTCAACGTATTTGATGGTGTTAAAGAACGGAATCGAGTACAGTGGATACAATTTATCAACCTTTATTGAAAAACTCGAAGGTCATGAAATGGAACTTCAGAAGATTGCGAGATATAAAAATGCACAAGTGGTACAAGATGTCAGTCTGTACTACAAATCTGGGTCTACTGAAACTCAGAGCCCTAAAATACAAACCGCTTTCAGTGCAAATACTTCTAGAAGTACAAATTCTAGCCAATCAAGTTTTCAATCATTTCCAAGCTACATTCCAAATACACCTCAGACACCACAAGATACAAATCCGTTTTATAATCAATCAAACCAATCCAGCAATGCAAGTTCAAGCCCGAATGTCATTCAATGTAATATTGTTGTTAATCTGAAGAATGCTTAAAATTTCAACGAGCAAACAGCAAAGCAACATATGGCACTACTTGCAGCTTTCTTAGAGTCCTATGAAAGTTTGGTCGTTCGTAGGATTGGAAATCCGGAAATGACAGCTGAGGATTACGATCAAATCGACCAAGAGGAATTGGAATTGATGGACATAAGATGGGGTATGGCTTCTATCATACGAAGAGCAACAAGATTCATGGAACTAACTGGAAGATATATTGGAGATGGAAAGAGTAAATTGGGGTTTGATAAAACAAAGGTCACCTGCTTTAAATGCAACGAAAAGGGTCACTTTAAGCGTGAATGTCCAAATCGTGGGGTAAGTGGTAATCAAAATCCGTTTGGGAACAGCAATGATTACTATCAAAGAGCTATTTATCATCGACCTTCTCCTCAAACAAGAGCCATTCGAATTGAAGACGGACCATCACCATCAAGAGAAAAGGCTTTGGTAGTAGCACAAGAAGATGAGGGCTTTAACTGGAACTAATATATTTCCAAGAATGAAAGTGTAGCTTTATTGGCCGAAATCATTGAAGAGCCAGAACCTGAAATGGAAGATTCAAGTGCTGTTTTCGATGAAGAAGAATCTTTGGAAGATGCACTATTGGGGGAATACATTCAACACTGAGGAGGAAAATATTTTACATAATTCATTTAAGAATATTATTCCACCTAATTTGATGCCTTCTTTTGAAGGATTCTTTGGTACTGGATCTCGTGGACAGACAGCGGAGACAGTGAAGCCAGAAACTGAAGAATTGATTGATGTGGAAAAGGAGATGACAACTGAAAATTTGACTGAAATTGTTAACAAAGCAATGATGGCAAATTTGAAAGAGGTAATGCCTGATTCAGAAAATGAAGTGGTTAAAGTGTAAATTGTTGAGGTTGAAAAACCGTGCGCAAAATGCGTTAAACCATGTGAAAAATGTTTTGAAAAAGATGAGATAATCAAAGATCTAAACAAACATAATCAAAATTTTAGATATGATTATCAAACAATGAAAGAGTCGTATGATAAAATGAAAAGAACATATAAAATGTTCGAGCAAGCAAATCTTGAACAAAGTATAACGATGGATATGTTAAAAGCCACTTTAATGGAAAAACAAACGGCTATTAACATTCATATAAACAAGATTTATGAGCTTAAAATGGAACTTGAAACTGAAAAAATCGAAACTGAAAGAGTAAATAAACTCTTGGTCAGTTATTCAAAAAGTTCATATGTCATCGATCATATTCTTCCTATTGTAAAGATAGGAGATGATGGTCAAATTGAGAAGAAAAGTGTGGATTATAGATATGTTCCTCCACCTATGAGGCAGTGTTATATGAAAAAGAAACCTGAGGGAATGGAAGAGGCGCTCAATTTCAATTTTGAAACTGAAACAAAAGATGAGCTGCCTAAGAACATTGATATAATCTACACTAAAACAGAAAATGACACTGAAACTGAAAATGTGGTTGAATAAGTTTTGGAAAACGATTATGATGATTCAAATTTTGAAAGTGCTGAATCAAGCTTAAATAGTTCAGAATCTGATTCACAATCTGAAAATGATGATAAGGTTTCTTCAGAAGAAAGCTTAAGTGATGATCCTAATGTTGTTTTATACAAAGTTAAGGATTCTGATAAACTATACTTTGATGAGACTTTTCCGATTCAAAATGTGAAAGAAGATCACATTGATAAACTTTTCAAACTGGTAGAAGTAAAATCAGAAGATCTTTATAAAAATCTGACAAAGTTTTATTCAAAATCCAAAAAGATTTTCAACAATTATCGAAGGAAAGGTGGGGATTTTCCTGAGACAAGAAGAGAAGGGTTGGCTTTTGAAACAAAGAAAAAGAACAAAAAGCTTCCAAATCAGAATTATAACAATAAGAAAATGGAATTTGTTTTTGGAAGTAACACGGTTGTTGAAAAAGAAATCATTGGTAAACAATCAAATGATGAGTTTAAAAAGGAGAAAGAACTCCGTGAACACAAATTGGATTCATCTGCTAGATCTGATAGTAGAATGTGTTTCAAATGCAACGAAGTTGGACATATTGCACGACGTTGTTCTAAAAAGAATCCAAGATCTGCTTATGGAGAAAGGAAGTTCACAGAAGATATTAATAAGAAATCACTAGATTTTGCACCAACAAAAATTTTGAAAAGGGAAACTGAAACTGAGAAACCAACAAACGATTTTGTACCAAAAAATGATACTGGTGAATCGTCAGTTAAAGTTGAAAAGAAAGAATCAAAATATTATACTAAAAAGGCAAACTTAAATCAACAAAGATGGGTGGTAAGGGCAAAATCATCTTCTGTAAATTCCAAACAAGCTGATTCAACCAAAGGAACGGAAAAGCTTGAACATGCAAGAACAAGTGAGAGTGTAAAACTTGAGAAAGATGAAAAACCGGTAAAAGTTGACAATGCAAAAGATTTTCCTAAACTCACAAAGGTGAAAAAGAAAGTCAATTTTTCAAAAGAGATTGTTGATGAGTATTTTGATGGAGAGGATGAATATGCATTTGAGTGTGATTACGAAGATGTTTATCCAACCCCCAAGACCAAAAAGGCTTGGGTTTCTCTCTTTAACTAGATTATCTGTTTATGTGTGCAGGGACTTCCACGGTCGATTCTTTCCAAATGGATTACGGACAGTGGAGCTTCCAGACACATGACCGGAATGCTAGCTTTTCTTTATGATGTCAAATCTATCAGAGATGGATATGTGGGCTTTGCGGGAAATCAAGGCGGTCGGATTATCGGTGAAGGGAAGTTGTCGAATGGAGTAGTATTTTTTGATAGAGTGAACTATATTGCAGAGTTAGAAAATAACTTGCTGAGTATCTCCCAGATATGTGATAAGAAATTCACCACACATTTCAATGACAAAGAATGCATGATCTTGAAACCAGGATTTAAGATTCCAGAAGAGTGGATTTTGATGAGAGCTCCAAGAGAAAACGATTTATACGTGCTTGATATGGGAGTTGCCACAACAACATCAAAGTCTGCAGAGTGTTTTGTCACCAAAGCTACAGAAAAGGAATCAGTATTATGGCACAGAAAGATGGGTCACATACATTTAAGAAAGATGAATTTTAATGGTTCACAACAACTTAGTTGATGGGGCAAATCTGAAAAGTTTTCATCTGAATGTTGTGTTAGTTGCAAGAAAGGGAAGTAGTACAAGAAATCTCATCCGAAAAAGCTGTTAAATTTAATCAAGCTACCTTTAGAGTGTTTACACATGGATCTCTTCGGACCAGTTAATGTGAAAAGCATTTCTGGAGATCTATACTGCTTGGTGGTTACGGATGGTTATTCAAGGTTTTTGTGGGTATTCTTTCAAGAGAGCAAAGATGAAACATTTCAAAATCTGATGATTCTCTTCCGAAAGCTTGAGAATTTATATCATTTACCCATTCGAAGAATCAGAAGTGATAATGGAACGGAATTCAAGCATAACCGAATGCTCGAATTTTGCAATGATAAAGGCATTCTTCACGAATTCAGCGCCCCATATACTCCTCAACAAAATGGAGTAGCTGAACGTAAGAATCGCACATTTATTGAAACAACAAGAACGATGCAGGCAGATTCTAAATTGCCGGTGAGTTTCTGGAGTGAGGCTGTTGCTTCGGCGTGTTATACTTTGAACCAGGTGTTAACCGTTAAATCATTTAAGAAGACATGCTTCGAACTTCTCAATCAAAGAAAACATAACTTGGAGTTTCTTGAACCTTTTGGATCTCCTTGTACAGTAATTGATCCTGATGGCAAATTTTGGAGCAAAGTCGCTTGAAGGTTTCTTTGTTGGATATGCAAGTCCACTACGGAGGGTATATTTGCCAAATATGAAGCATCTACGAGTGGTATTGTTGCTGATCTATGGTGAACATAATATTACTAATCTGGAGAACGAAGTAACGGTTTCTGATGAAGTGGTTCCTCGAAATCTATCATATCATCCTTCAGATAACATCATTGGTGAACTGCGTGCAGGAGTAAAAACGCAAAATCAAATTAACAAAGCACTTAGTTGTTTCTATACTAAAGTAGCTTCTGTTCAGGAATATTGTTCTTTTTGATGTTTTATCTCGCAGGTTGAACCAAAGCATTGGAAGGAAGCAATTGCTGATGAAGTTTGGGTCAACACTATGCAGGAGGAACTGCTACAATTCGAGAACTTAGGCATTTGGAAGCTTGTGGATCCTCCAGCAAATCAAAAGGCTATTGATACTAAATGGGTCTTTAAGTGCAAGCGTGACGATCGAGGAGTTATAGTGCGCAACAAAGCTCGGGTCGTTGTTAAAGGTTTTCATCAACAAGTAGGAATTGATTACACAGAAGTGTATGCTCTGGTTGCGAGACTGGAAGCAATCCGAATTTTCTTAGCGTTTGCGCCGTGGAAGGGCTTCAAGGTATATCAGTTAGATGTCAAATCAACTTTTCTCTTTGTCAATCCGTAGAACAAAGACAAGGTATACCTGCTGGATAAAGCACTTTACGGGTTGCATCAGGCCCCGACAGCCTGGTACGAGACATTGTCTCAGCACCTGTTAACCAACGGCTTTATCAGAGGCACTGTGGATAGCACACTCTTCATCAGAGAAGTTGGTGGACATTCACTGGTTGTACAGATTTATGTGGACGACAAAATCTTTGGTTCTACAAATGACGGTTTATGCAAAGAGTTCGAAGATATCATGAAGAAAAAGTTTGAGATGAGTTCGGTGGGAGAGATGAAATTCTTTCTAGGATTACAGGTTGATCAATTGCCCCATGGTATATTCATTCATCAAACTAAAAACGTGCATGATATTTTGCTGAAGTTTGAAATGATGAATTCTAAACTGATATCTACACCACTGGCGATCAATCATGGTCTCTGCCCAGATGAACACGGAACCAAAGTGGATGAAACGCTGTATCGATTGATGATAGGTTCACTAATGTATCTGACAAATTCAAGGCCAGACATTATCTATCCTACCTGCCTATGCGCCCGCTATCAGTCCTGCCCAAGAGTATCACACCTAATGGTCGTAAAGAGAATTTTTCGATATCTGAAAGGTTGCCCAAGCACCGGCTTGTGGTATCCTAAAAACGATGGTTTTGATCTCGCTATGCATATTCTGATTTCGGATGTGATAAACTTAAAGCTAAATTTACAACAGCCGGATGCCAGTTCTTTGGAACTCGTATCATTACTTGGCAATGCAAGAAACAGACCATAGTCGCTCTCTACACTTGTGAAGCTGAGTACATTTCAGCTTCCAGTTGTTGTTCCCAACTCTTTTGGATACAACAACAGATGAGAGACTTTTGTTTGCAATTTATTGACACACCGTTGTATGTAGATAACAAGGCAGCAATCGACATAACAAAAAATCTTGTTCAACATTCTAAAACAAAACATATTGGAATTCGATATCGCTTTATCCGTGATTGTTATGAGAAAAATTTGATTCGAATTGAAAAAATCCACACTGATGAACAGAAGGCAGATTTTTATACCAAAGCTTTTACATGAACAAGATTTAAATATCTTATGACATTAAACGGTATGAAAAATCTTTCGTCAGATGGGGAGGATGTTGAATATGGGTCTGACGATGAGTTTTCGTAATCCACATTGGTTAGTCACTTTGTTTTAGTTAGATTTTATTTCTGTGTTAAAAATCAAAAATCCAAAAAATATGTTTTTGATTTTAGGGGGAGAAATTTGGAGAAAATACAAAAACATATACAATTTAAAAAGTACAAAAACATGAGAAAAAGCAAAAAGAGTTTTGTGTAAAACAAGGAAATGATAGTACATCAGTGGACTATCACAGTATACTAAAGAATTGAAGTGTTTAAAAGGTTGAGAAAACAAATCTCACTGTGGATGTGCCAGTAGGCTTTGCACGTTCAGTAGATTGTTTCTAGGATATAAACTTAATTCCATAACTTCTTAATTTGTGGGTCAATATCTCTTGGATATACGGACTTGGTGCTTCAAAATTTCGTTTGAAAGATTACCTGATTCTGAGATACTAGGTCTTTATAGATAATTGATACCTGGGGTATTATACAAGTTCTTCTGATTTTGCGTAAGCAATGGCCTAGAACGTATATAATACTTTTGCTTAAAAACCCTAAACTGCAGCATATTGAAAGTATCGTAAGATCTAATCAATTGTAGTGCAAAAAGATTCCATATTGGAACACAACCTTAAAGTCGAGCCTTCATATCTTTGGCGGTATGGTGGTACTTTCCTGAGCTCTCAAGGTCTCGCACAACCTAGATACAGATATCAGTTAAGCTATACTCAGCTGTAAGATGAAGTCTAGGGAATCTTAATACGAGAGTATATTCTGAGGTGGGAAACACAGTTAAGTCAAGTTCTAATTCTACTTAACATATCTCAGAACAATTGAGAAACGTGTTGAAGTTTAAAAGGACAAACATATTGACAATCTAGATGAAATTGGTTTTTTGAAACTTAAAAGTCTTATAAAGGTCAACAGTACTGGTGATTTGTCTCAAAACTGATATGATCCTCAAACACGAACTCACAAAAATGTCTGTAAATATGTTTGTACATAGTGCTTTTCATTTTCATAAGATCCCAAAAAGATTTTCGGTATGTTTTAGCATAAACTTTGGAAAATTCAAAAAGATTTTATTTCTATCTTAGTTTCAACTTCCAATGACGGAAAGCGGTCTTCAAAGTCCAAAAGAGAAGTGTGCTGATGAAAATCTTGACACAACGGGCTGGGAGCTAATGAAAAAGATGAGAAGATTTGAATGATTTAAAAGTTAATTAATTTGAAACTTTAAAACTGCCGAAAACTTCAGTTTGTTCATAAAGCGCCAAACCAAGGTCATTAAGTTGGACTTGGCAGACAAATTGGTTAACCAGGGTCATTAACTTGGACTTGGTCAACTAAGTGGATTTCTAAAACTAATAAAATGGTAAACAAGTGGGTTTAAATTGTAAGATTTGAAAATTTTTGAAAACAATAATCCTAATTCGTACGAATTAGGAGAAAATTTCAGATGGTCCACTTCGTACGAATTATGAATCTCAAAGTTTATATATTCTAACTTAATTGTACGAAGTAGAACAAAATGGAGTATAAATAGAACAAAATGCCCAACTTTCAGTTGTTTAAGTTGATTTGCACAACTTATACAATGGCACAGGTAATTGAATCTTAATGGACCATAATTTTTGATGGTTTGGACATGTCGGACATAAAAACATGAGATCTGATAGGTTTTAATGGTCAAAATTTGAAATTGAACTTAGAAAACTGATAATCGGTACAAATAACACTAGGATGAATCATCAATTTCATGTTTAAACCGTGTTTAAATGTTGCAGGTCAAGGTAGATGATGACCAGTTCGTACGAATTACTGATCAAAAGGTTTTAAAAATTAAATGGCTTAGTTCGTACAAATTACAATCTAAAAGTGTTCAAATTGTTTAATCTGAGTTCATACGGAGTAGGAGAAAATTGAAATGAAAATAGTTGTTAGCCTGATTCGTACGAAGTACATTCTAAATGTCAAAACATATTGAAATTGTTCACTTCATGCGAATTAGAAGATTGAGTGTTTGATGTGTATTTGATTTTGATCTGATTCGTACGAATCACTCTATAAAATGTTAAACTTTGGTAAATTGTCTAAGTGTTTGTGTTTGTCGTTGTAGATGTAGTTGGGATATTCAAAGTTTCACAACACTTGTGTTGTTCTAGACAAGAAGGTGTTTCCTGGATTAGAACCATTTTCTGAGATTTTAGAGTTTATGGGACGTCTGCCGGTGACAAAGGCCTTAATAGATCAGCATACTACATATCGTTCACATGTTTCGTATTTTTTGAATGCGGCATCTTATAGTGAGACACCCAAAACGATTACTTCTGCAGTAAAGATCGGGAATGAAGATAAGGAGATAAAGGTCACCGAAGCGGACATTCGCAGGGTGTTGGAATTCAATGACGATGCTGTTAATGCACTTTTGGTGATAAGTGCAACGCCTTCCAATTGTTAGGGTCTTTATTGTACTTGTCTTGAAAGTTAGTCCAAGGTTTATCCTTGGACAATTTTGTCCAAGTTTGTGTCAAGGCCTTTGTCAGGGTTTATGTTTAGGACAAAGGTCAGGGGTTTAGTTTAGGACTAGAGAAAGGGTTTATGTATTATTTCTCATGTCCGTATTTTGTGTACTATGTTTTTGGCTGGACTTCCAAGTATGTCATGGGGTCCGAAGTTAGTCTTATATATATACCTTTCTTTATGTGGAATAAACAAGACAACGTTTTCTTTTGTGGAAATCGGTGCCCTAATCATTGTGTGTGTTTTTTCTGGCGGCTACTGTGTGTGTGACGTCACTCATCTCCTACATCAAGAATACTCTGTGTATTCTTGATTTCTCTCATAAATCTAGCATTCTTGTTCTACATCCTACAGTGGTTAATCATCAGGTGGATTCCGCACACCTGTTGGTTATCTTTGTTGAGTGAGATCTTGGGTTAGGTGACCCTACAAGTGGTATCAGAGCAGTGTGCTCATACTTCTGTAGGTGTTTCTTAGTTTGAAGGTTTTGTGAGAAAAGTTCAAACTTTGATAGGGTTTAGTGTTAGTTTAGTGAGTTTTTGTGATTTATTCATGATTCTCCATTCATTTCTAGTGATTTGGTGATGGATTTTGAGTAGTTTAGTGATTTTTAGTGTTCATCTTCATCTGGGTTTTCACAGAGTGTTCATGGTGTTCATTCCGTGTCTTGGAGTTTTGTGAAAGATTCCTTGTTTGATCTTTGGAAGGATAGTCCGTGTTTTAAATTTAGTGTTTGTGTTTCTGGGATATTGGTGAACCAGTGTGAAGTCACATTGGGGAGATAATCCAGAAGCTGGTTACTCAAACTTGTCCGAGTTTCTAACTTGGTCCAAATTTTCCTCCTTTGGTTTAATTGGTCCGAGTTTACCTCAGTCAGAGTTTTAGTCCGGTGTTATAACCTTTATCAA